>CM035161.1:18212390-19504141 GCA_020205615.1 Panax quinquefolius
TATTATTAATCAATAATTGAGACGACAAAGTTATTCATATTATTAAATTGCAATATTTATAATGTCTCAAGTTACATCAATGAGAGGTTTGGTCACCCAATCGCACGCCAATAGGAGAAATCCTTATTGAAAGCCCTCTTCCTCGGGAACAACTTTGGTTGTTAAATATTGTGAGTTATGATATTAATGATGGATAAGTTCGTGTTGATTAAAGTTGAATTTGATAGTTTTATTGTGTTGAGATTATTTGTGTTAGTAGAAATTGACATTTATTTCGATAATAATTGATGTCTGGAGGTTATATTGTTCAATCGGGTATTCGGGGCACTTTTTTGTGTCGAAGTTACTATTCACGAGTTACTATTCATGAGTTACTATTCACGAGTTACTATTCATGTGTTACTATTCACGAGTTACTATTCACGAGTTTTAATAGTAACTTGTCTTTTCGGTTTTTCAAGAGTTATTTGACTCTTCAGTTTTCCAAGAGTTATTTGCCTCTTCAGTGTTCCAAGAGTTAATTGCCCCTTCGCAAATAGTAGTTGTCTCTTCAATATTACCAAGAGTCATTTTGACCATTCATTAAGACCAAGAGCCACTCTCAGTTCTTCTATAAATAGAATCTCATTCCTTCATTATTTCTTACGAATTCATTGAAACTCTAGAGAGAGAGAAATTATAGAGAGAAAGAAGAAGAGTTTTCTACTACTTCACTACTTCGATATCCAGTTTCTTTACGGTAAGGGGTGTTATTCTTTTGTATCCATGAAGAGAACTTCTGTCATTCCATCCTTTATTATTCTGTTGGAATAACCTGTATACGCGGACTTCCCTATACTTGGTGAAATCCTTCTGTTGTTCCATTCTTTATTATTCTGTTGGAATAACTCAGATATCTGTGAACTCCCCATACTTGGTGAAATCCTTCATTATTCCATTCTTTATTATTATGTTGGAATAACTCAGAAATGCAAAAATCTGTGATACATGGTGAAATTCTTCTATTATTCCGTTCTTTATTATTCTGTTTAATATCCTCAACCGGTCGCAATTAATTTCACCGACACAGTTCCATTATTTATTATTCTCATTGGAATAACTCGCCTGTCTTATCTATCACATGCCCGGTGATTTCTTTTGTTATTCCATTATTTATTATACTCGGTTGGTTAAAGTTTTAACTTCTATACTCCATGAAATTAGTGGAATATCCTTGATATTTGTGCTTCATCCAAATCTTTTCATGGAAATATTCTTCTCGAGCATTCTTGAATTTTACTCTACAAAGAAGTATCATGTTGACAATTTGACGTTATTAGTTCATGGATAATTTAATTCGTGAACTTGTTTTATTGAATTCTTATATCATTGTTGTAAGACCTCGAATTTTATGAAATAAAAGTATTCAATTTTTCTATTCAAAGAAATGGTTAAATTGATAAAAGTTAAAGTTAAGGGTGATATATGAATTTTTTTTTCAAAATACGCAAGTGGGGTATAAAGTATTCATTGTTGTTTGGGAATATTCGTTTGGTCGTGGGAATATTCTTTTCTCGTCTTGAGAATATTCATGCGACCTGCCAGCTAGTCATTTGTGGGGCCCATAATGTAATAATCATCCTTGATGGAGAAAATGACAAATTTGAGTTTTTATAAATAACTACGTAATCGTTCATCAAGTAACATCGTTGGAATACCCGGTTGGTAAAGTAAAGTAATGGCGTTGTTGCACAAATGAAGACACCATTATTGCAGACAAGATTTTTTTTTTAATTATTGATTCTTACGTGAGAAGGCACTACTCAATAATTATTACGATGAATCTTCGCTCAATATTTTATTTTATTGATTCAATAATTGCCTTGTGTTGATATTTTATATTATTGTTGTTCAATAATTATCACCTGCATTATTTCCCATTATCGATCAATAATTCATATTATTTGAATAATATTATTAGATAGCATTATTGGCAATGTCTAGAAAGTTCTCATCAAGGAGAGGTTTGGTCACCTAATTGCGGCTACCAAGAAGGAGAAATTCTTATTGAAAGCCCCTCTTTCCTCGAACTACTTTTGGTTGTCATAAATGTGATTCTATAATATTATTTGTGAATAATTAATTATTGATTCATATGATAAGAAAATATTTATTTGATGTGGATATAAATGATGGATTTATTTATGTGGTTATAAGTGAAGGAATTAATGATGAGGTGTTTTATCAAGATTTGTAGAAATGGAGAACAAAATATGGGATTTTCAGAAAAATTAGTTTATTACTTGATTTTGTAAAATCCATAACTCTTTGTGTATAATGAGTTAAGAGATGAGCCATATATCAAAAGAAAGCCCTAGAAGTAAGCTAACTGTAGAAATTTGAATCACCCAAAAATTCTTTGTAGATATTTCGTGGTGAAATTTTGAATGAAATCGGTCCAAGGACTAATAGTCCAAAAAAATCGGTGTTCTTCACTATATTGCGTGAGTTATAAATTTTGATCCGACCGTTGGATCGTTGTAATTTTGGATTTGTTATACATATATAAGTTGAGTATATGTCCACAAATTTTGAAACCGTTAAAATGAACGTATGATTTGTTATGAATTTTAAGAGGTAAACGATTCGTAAATTAGGTTTTGGTGGAAAATTCTAGAATTGAGTGGGCCCCACTCTTGGTTGTTAGGGGAAGATGGCTAATTTTTGGTGGGTGGAATAGTAGCGGTGTAAAGCCATCGAGGTTGCGAGTTAAGTCCGCTTGAGGTACTAACATTTTCCTATAAATAGAGGGCTAAGTTAGAATTGAAAATCACACCGAAACAAGTTTTCTCTCTCTCTCTATATTATCGAGTATTCTTGTGAGTATTTTGAGTATACTTTGAGTATTGTTAGATTGCAAGTTCCCTTCAAAGACTATATCCTGTTTCAACTAGAAGTCTTTGTCTTTCGAGGTAAGGGATGTTATTTTCTTCTCAAATGATATTATTTCTTCAATATCATTACTTTGAAATATCAGTTAGAACTTTTTATCAAATTTGGAACTTTTTCATGTTCGGGTTACTATTCATGAGTTACTATTCACGAAGTTACTATTCATGAGTTACTATTCACGAGTTACTTATTCACGAAGTACTATTCAATGAAGCGTGAAGATGTTTTTTGTGAAATTTCTATCTTTTGGTGTCTGAGTTACTATTCACGATACTGGCCTATTCACGTATATGGCACTATTCACGAATATCAAGACTATTCACCGAAAATGAAAATTTTTCTTTTAAATCTAAAATATCTATTTTGGATACTAACTTTGATTGTATCCATGTTTTGATCATTCTTGAATTTTACACCACTATGATTATTTTGAGGTATTTTGGACGTGTGCAAAGATGAATGATTTCAAGAATATCTTTGGCCCAGAGTCTGAAGATGAACAGTGTTTAAATGAACATGACTAATCGATGAATATCTTTAGCAAGATAGTGCAAAGATGAATTATTGATGAATATCTTTTTGCTCGTAATGCAAAGATAACTCCGTTGTTGTTGAATATCTTTAATGATGAGTGCAAAGATGAATTATTGATGAATATCTTTTGCTCGTAATGCAAAAGATGACCTTTGTTGAATATCTTTAGCCGTAGTGCAAAGATGAATTATTGATGAATATCTTTTGCTCGAAATGCAAAGATGACTGTTGTTGAATATCTTTAGCTTTGTAGTGCAAAGATGAATTATTGATGAATATCTTTGGCTTGTAATGCAAAGATGACCGTTGTTGAATATCTTTGCTTTGTAGTGTAAAGATGAATCGTTGATGAATATCTTTGGCCCGTGGTGCAAAGATGAATTTATTAGTATGATTATGAACAGAACTGTGATTTGGTATAACCATGATCTTTGATGTTTCGTAAAGACAAGTGATGAAAATTATCTTTGTCTTGGATGAGGAAAGAATTTAGAACTACAATTACGATTATGAGTTATACACGTGATTGTGGATGGTGAATTGTTGATTGATGTTACGAGGATAAAACATTGTTGGTGGATTTTAACATGGAGAAGACAATAGACTTTATAGTCTATTTGACTCTTCTAATGGATCGCTTCATTCCACGCAACTATGGTTGAAAAGTTTTATCATCTACCATATGTTCTAAATCTCGATTTATTATCGATGAAGACTATTGATAATTTATTTATCTTTAGTCATAATATTCTTTATCGAGCTAGTTGTGCTCACCCTTTTGTTTCACAATTCCTTTCGTGTAATAAAGGTGTAGCCGGGTCGAGCGGGGATAATGAGGAATAGAGTGGTGGTCTATAGATGTTGAGGGTGAGGTGAATTTAACTTGGAAGGGTGTTTTGTCACTATCATACAAGATGTCTAATGACATACAACCTCGTGTTATCATAAGAAGATGGTTGTGCTCATCCACTTGAGTATATTTACAAGCACTACCTATATAATCTTGGTGTTTGTTTGGAGTATAATACCCAATTAGAGACAAGGAGATAATGATATGTCAAGAGAAGACTCACCATTAGGAAGAATATGATAGTAATCTTCTGCTTTTCTTTGGGGTTTATTAGGTCAACCAAGGATAATTACGTGGCCATATGATATCTACCATAACCCTAAAGCATGGCCTCCCATGTATGAAGGTTTCTTGAGCACTTCCCAAAGATTCTAATTTCTAAAACAGGTTTTTTGACTATACCTTTATGTAAGGTGTCATTGTGACGTACTCTGATTGGTATATATTTGTATCCAAACTCACAACAGATACGTGTTGTTGTATTTTGCACGACAATTGTTGTAATAAAGTTGTAGTTGTTTTTCGTACCATATATTTGGCACTCGAAATGGGTTGGATGGAATGAACCTATTTTGGGGTCGTTACAATTGTCATCATCCTCGTGTTTATATTTTTTTGAAAGTCATCCATGGCATTCGTAGTGCATAGATGGACTTGGTATGATTATATGCACTGTGGATTATTCAAAGATAATCATGGTAGTAATATTACAAATGATATGGTAAAAGTCCTCATTGGCCCATAGTACATTGATGGACAGCTTGTTGGCATGATCATGACCATCGATGAATACACGAATATCCTCGGCCGTAAAGGTGCATGGATAATTTGTGGTCGTGACCCTAATGAATATCCTTAACCGTAGTGCGTGGATGATGTGAATTATTTATTAAAGTTGAGTCTCAAATATAAAAGTAATGAAAAACTTTTTAAATCATAAAAGATAGTAGATTTTATTCTCTACTGACTCTTTTAATGGATTGCTTGTTCACTGCAGCTTAAACTTGTTGTCTATTGTATTTTATCGGTTTAACATTGTTGAAGGCTAATGATAATTTATTCCGCATTATCTTAGTCATAATATTTCTTCTTGGGCTAGTTGAGCTCACCCTTTCTTTCACCGCTCTCTTCAGAAATGAGAGCGTAGCAGGGGACTAATCGGGGGCGGAGTGATGGTCCGATGATAAGATTAGTAGTCCTCACTATTCTATGAAATAGTGTGATAATAATTGTAATGAGGACTTATTCGAGAGTGGATATTGTCTAGAAGATGATTTGTATTAAAACTCATGACTTTTGTTGTATATTTAAGATTGTATTTGTATTCTGTATCTACGTATCCGGCGACCCAAGATGGGTGATGTATACCTATTTTGGGGTGTCACAATTAGTATCAAAGCCTAGGGATATGATCCTTGGTGAGAGATGTGAGACAAGAACTAGGAGGGAGAGACGGGGAATTCCTTCGCTAGTATGACCTACCTAAGTTTATTTGGTATTTAATTGGTCGGTTAGAGTATAGGGATAATATGTGATATATTAATTAACTCTTGTTTTGTGACAGTGTTTGTATTCAAATGTTGTGAATAGGGCTCAGTTATTGGAGCGCGATAATGAATCAGCACAACCAAAAGGTAACGACCAACAACACGATAATAATCGTACCGGTGGCAACGACCATCGGAACAATGATAACCATCGTGGGAAAAATTATCATGCCAAGAATGGTAACCACTTCGGTGGTAATCGTGGCCAAGATAATAGAAGTGGAAATTTCAAGAAGAGAAGGTCACCTAGCCCGATTTTATCGTTCACCGAAGACAAGTTCAGCTAGGATGGAGGCACCAAAGGCCGTCCCAGAAAAGTCAAAACCGGTAGTGCAAAGGAGAGTATTTTTCGTGACTTCTCAAAAAGCGAGTAACTCGAACGAAGTTAGCACGGGTTAGTTAATTATAAATTCTTGCGAAGTCTATACCTTATAAGATACCGGTTCTACCCATTATTTTATCTCTCTTGCTTGCGTTCAACGTTTAAATTTGACTCCGGAGAAGTTAGACTTTGACGTATTGGTTGAAACTTCGTTAGTAAGAGCCTTCGTTACCTCTACTATTTATAAATCTTATTGATTCAAATCGACATTTTCACGTTACCTGTCGATCTTATCTCTTTGAAAATACTTTCCTTTGATGTGATTTTAGGAATCGATTGGTTAACTACTCATCATGTTTTTAGTAAGGTTGTTAGTTTTCATATTCTTAACCAACCTGTTATGCGAATTCAAACAACCAAACCACTAAAGTCAATCACTGTTATATCAAGCCATAAGTAAAGAGCCCCGATCCTTTCATTGTTGACTTTCTTGTGTGGAATGCACCGAAGCCAGACTATCCGTAGGGGACGTCGTGAATAATGGTGGCAAGTTAATAGGTATCAATGTGACGTACTACCCAAGTCTTGGATGAGAGTCACAGCTTTTAAATGATATTCCTATTGTAAATAAATTTCTTGACGTATTCTAAAAGACTTCTTAGCATACCCCTAGAGCGTGAAATCGAATTTTGTATTGACCCCAGTACAAAACTCATTTCTTCAACCCTTAAATATTTCTTCAACCAAAACGAACGTATAAGGCGCCAAAGACGTGGCTCGAAATTGTTGAAGATTACGATCATACCATTCAATATCATTGGAAGAAGAACGCGAAATGACGCTAGCGTTGAGTAAAGATCGTGTGCGTTCTGAGTGCGATGTTGTTAACACAAAACCCATTTTGTACAACTTACAAATGATGAAGATAGAGTTAAAGACTCAGGGACCCACGTGAAGATAGCGAATGTATGAGTAGAATCGACTTTAATCGATAAAGTTAAAGCCACGCAAGCTACATACTCGTGAGAGTGATGAATGTGAAGAAGAAGGTTTAAGAGGCGTTATTCTAGAAGCAAGAATCGATGAAGAGAGGAAATCTCAACCCTCGATTTAATTGGCCCATTTGAAATTCTCGATCGAGTAAGAATCGCGCCTATATAGACTCGCTTTTACCGCCAAATATGTTGCGTGTTCATAACGCTTATCACGCATCTGAGATGTTACGTAAATATGTGGATGACCCGAACCACATTATTGATTTAGAACCGGACGAGATAAAGGTAAGATTTAACGATGAGGAGATACGTGTTAAAATCTTGGATAAAAGGATCGTATTCAACACTCAAAGGTTATACCTCAAGAGTTAGAATCAAATGAAGTCAAGGTATCCTCATCTCTTGAAGATACTGTAATGCGTGACGTAAATTTTGAGGGCTAAATTTCATAAGGATGGGAGATTGTGAGACCCCAAATTTTACTTAATAAAGATTTAATTTTCTCAAATTTTTTTGAATATTATGGAATTTGAGATAAAGTTATAGTTGTGGGTAGTATTTATAAATTTTACAAAGTATGCAAGTTGTTATATTATATTCGATTGGTAGGGAATATTCTTTATTTTGGAGAATATTCGCATAACCAAGACAATCATTAGTGGACCCCATAAGAGAATTATTGTCGGATTGAGAAAACGACAAAAATATTTTATAAATAACGGCGGAGGTGTTATTGTTAAAACTATTGAACTACCCGGTAGTAAATGTGATGCCCCCAAAATAGGTATACATCACCCATTCTAAGTTGTCAATACATGGTACAGAAACAACTACAACTTTATTAATACAACATAAAAACTGTGAGTTTAAATACAAATATTGTCATCTAGACAATATCCATACCCAACTAAGTCCTCATTACAATTATTGAAATATTATTTTACAAAAATGGTGAGGACTACTAAACAACTCTCTTCTAGAACCATCATTCCATACCCCGACTCGTACTCGCTACATTCTCGCCTCCTGAGAAGAAAAATGGAACAAAAAGGAAAAGGGTGAGCTCAACTAGCCCAGTAAAGAATATTATGACTAAGATAATATAAAACAAATTATCGTTAGTCTTCAACAGGGAAAAATCTGAGAGAATATAATAAACAACAAGTTTTAGATCAATATTCGCAGCGGAAATAATAATTCATAGAAGAGTTACGTAGAGAATGAAATCTACTATTATCTATGAATTTAACAGTCCATCAACAGTATTTTTATCCCTGTAACATCAATCAATGCACATCTTGAATCATATTCATCTTTGCACTACTACAGCCAAAGATATTCATCACTTAATCATGTTCATCTCAACACTGTTCATCTTCGCACTACGGCCAAAGATATTCATTATATAATCATCAATCTTTGCACTACAAAGCCAAAGATATTCAATAATATCATCATTTAGGACCGAGGATGATGAAAAATATTTTAAAGAAAACGAATCCAAAGAAAACAAAAGAATAAATATTAAAGATTCAGATTTTTAAATATTTCATGTCCAAAAATACCTCATAAATAATCATAGTGGTGTAAAATTCAAGAATGATCAAAACATGGATACAATCAAAGCTAGTATCCATAATAGATATTTTGGACTTAAAAGGAAAATTTTTATTTTTTTTATGAATAAGTGTCGATTCGTGAATAATAGGTCAGATAATGTGAATAAATAATCCCGACACAAAAAAGTTCCAAATTTGATTAAAAGTTCAAACCAATATTTCTAAGATAATGATATCAAGAAGATAATATCATTTAAGAAGAAAATAACATCCCTTACCTCGAAAAGAATAAGATTTCTATTTTTAATAATGGGTATAAGGTCAAGGAAACTTGCACCGTATAACAACACTCAAAGTATCAAAATACTCACAAGAATACGCCAAAATATCGAGAGAGAAAGAGAGAAAACTTCAGCTTACGGTGTGATTTTTTCAATTCTAACCTAAGCACCCTATTTATAGAGAAAATGCTTAACACCAAAAGTAAAATTTAATAAATTATTAATATAATAAATTTGAATTCCTACTCCCACTTTTTTGTTCAAACTTCAGCAACACAAGTAGCCCACCTTACAAAACTTACAAAAAACGTTTTTCATAATTAATTAATTTAAAACTCCAAAAAAATAATAATTAATTAATCTGAAACTTCAATAATTCACAATAAATAGCCCTTTTGTCAGAAAAATTCAAACCTCGTGTCTTTTTCATAGAAAATTTCATTCTCTACAATTTTGCAGAAGAAATTTTTTCCAAATTCCAAACAAAAATTGATCGAAATCCACAAACGGACGATTTTACAAGCTATAATCAAATTTCAGTCAAGAAATGGGGTCCACCGACATGTTTAACATGTTTTTAACATTTATTGCAACAAAAATACTCTTCCTCCTCATATACTCATATATCCCACATTCATTGTAAAAATATCACCATTATTATATTATAATAATATAATTAAATGAATTATTTTATCAGAAAAAGATAAAATATTAATTTTCAACAATTGTCACATTAAAAATTTTCTCCATCTATATCCACATAAAATCAATATTTTCTTATCATATAAATCAATAATTAATTATTCACAAATAATATTACAGAATCACAATACTAACACAACCAGCAGCTTCCTCAGATGAGAGGGCTTTCCAATAAGGATTTCTCTTACTCATGCAATTAGATGACCTAACCTCTCCTTAGACATGTAACTTTCTAGACATCGCCAATAATGTTATCCAATAATATTATTCAGATAATATGAATTATTGTCTCGATAATGGAAAATACGTGTAATGATAATTATCAAACAACAATAATATAAAATATCAACGCAAAGAATTATCAATCAATAAAATAAAATATCGAACCGTAATTATCGTAATAATTATCGAGTAAAGGCCTTCTTATGTAAGAATCAATAATTGATGCAATACCGTCGCTGCTATCGTGTGTTTTAATCCAATCGAGTATTTCAACATTATTAATCTGTAATAACTACGCCGTTATTTATAAACAACTTATACTTGTCGCTTTCTTCATCCAATCGCTTTCCATTATGGTGCCCACATATGGGTCATCAAGTCAAGTACCGTCGCATTTAATATTCTTCGACAAGAAGAATATTCCACCCACCAACCGAATATTTTATAACCACTCATTATTTAAAATATTTATGATTTTACCCATAATATCCACATTAATCAAATCAACCCTTACTATTTCAAAATAATAAATGGAGGAAATTCAATTTTATTTATAATAAGTCAGGGTCTTACAACCTCCCTCCTTATGAAATTTCGTTCTCGAAATCGACGTACGCACCTGTGTTTCAAAAGGTGAGGATACCTCGCTTTCATTTTCGCTTCCAACTCCCGTGTCATTTCCTCTATAAAGATGGTTCCTCCACAAAACTTTAACTTGTGGTATGACCTTCGTATGTAGGACATGCTCCTTTCTATCCAAGATCTTGACAGTACCTCCTCATACGTTAAGTCTTCTACTATCTCGTCCTGCTTCTAACTCAATAACGTGGTTCGGGTCTTTCACATATTTACGGCTACGAATATGTGAAAAAATTATGAACACGAGACATACTTGAGGTAACGCGAGTCTATAGGCTACATTTCCTACTTCCTATCAAGAATCAAAATGGACCAATAAACCGTGGATCGAGCTTTCTTCGCTTCCCAAATCTTGTAACTCCTTCCACGGAGCTACACGCAACAATACGTGATCCCCAATACTAAATTCCACGCCCTTTCGATGAAGATCCGCATAACTCTTTTGTCGATCCTGTGCTGTTTGTATACGCTTGTTGAATCATTTGGATCTTTTCTATAGTCATACTTTCAACTCTAGTCCCAACAATGTTGCTTCACCCACCTCATCCCAACATATCGAGAGCGACACTTTCGTCCATATAATGCTTCAAATGGAGCCACACCTATACTTGTCTCGATAACTGTTGTTGTAGAGAATTCCACCAATGGTAAATACTTATCCCAACCGCCTTGAAGTCTAGGACACGTAGTCTTAATAAATCATCAAGAGTTTGAATAGTCCTCTCGATTGTCCATTCGCTTGAGGATGGTATGCCAATCTAATCAGAAATCTGCGCCCATAGCTTTTTGCAAGCTAACCCAAAATCTTGAAGTGAATCTTGGGTCACGATCCGAAACTATGGATACTGGCATGCCATGCAATCTCACAATCTCATTTACATACATATTAGCAAGACGTTCAAGGGAATAAGTCTCCCATATCGGCAAGAAATGTGCAGCCTTGGTTAATCTATCAACAATAACCCAAATAGCATTTATGCCTTGAGAAACCGCAGGAAGTCCCGTAACAAAATCCATGGTAATGTGTTCCCACTTCCATTTTGGAATCTCAAGTGGTTGCAATGAACCCTTAGGCACTTGATGCTCCGCCTTTACACGTTGACAAGTCAAACACATCAAGATAAACTTTGCAATCTCTCTCTTCATATTGTTCCACCAAAATGTATGTCGAAGATCACGATACATTTTGGTACTTCCAGGATGGATTGCAAATGGTGTATTGTGTGCCTCCATCATGATCTTTTACTTCAAATCAGAATCGTTAGGAACACAAAGTCTGGAGTGGACTCGAAGTATTCCTTCTTCATCGATTCTCGCTTCCGGAATATCACCTTCTTATACTTTCTTCTTCATACGCATTAGCTCCGCCTGCGGTGGCTCGAAAGAACCTTAACTTTTTTCTATTAAAGTTGGCTCTACGCGATACTTGACATCATCGCACTTGTTCCTCGTGCATATGATCTTCTACTCAACGCGCCACCTACCACGCTCGCTTTTCCGTGATGGTATTGAATAGTGTGGTCGTAATCTTTCAACAACTCGAGCCAACGCCGCTGCCAGCATGTCGAGTTCTTTTTTTGGTGAAGAAATATTTGAGGCTTTTATGGTCCGAATATATCTCCACTTTCTCTCCGTATATAGATAGTGCTCTCCAGATCTTTAGCGTGAAAAACGATCGCCGCTAACTCTAGATCATGAGTAGGATAATTCCTCTCATATTCTTTAAGTTGTCATGAGGCATAGGCTATGACTTTCCCACGCTGCATGAGAACACATCCTAACCCTTTGCCTCAAGCATCGTTGTAGATAACAAATCCATCCGCATCAGATGGTATTGTCGTAATAAAATGCCAAAATGAGTCTCCTCTTGAGCTCTTGAAACTCTTCTCGCATTCCTCGCTTCATACAAATTTAGTATCCTTCCGAGTCGATGAGTTAATCTGAGTAGCGATTCGAGAAAACCCTTCCACGAATCTCCGATAATAACCACCAAGCCCAAAAAGCTACGACATTTGGCCACCGCCTTCTATTGTTCCCAACTTCAGATTGCTTCAATCTTCACGGTCAATGATACTCCATGTTTTGACACCACGTGCCCAAGGAATGCTACTTCCTCAAGCCGTAACTCGCATTTCTTCAACTTGGCATATAACTTGTTTTCACGAAGCCTTTGAGTACCAAATTTTCAAATGGTGCTCATGATCTTCACGACTTTTGAAATATATGAGGATGTCATCAATAAAGACAACAACAAACCGATCCAAATATTCCTTGAATACTTGCTTCATCATATCCATGAAAGTCGCAGAGCATTAGTCAATCCGAAAGACATGACTAAGAATTCATAATGCCCATACCAAGTTCTCAAGGCGCCTTTTTCGAATATCCTCGCCTAATCTTCAAATGATGATATCCGAATCGAAGATCGATCTTTGAAAAGAATTGTGCTCCTTCTTGAATCGGGTCAAATAGTCATCAATACGAGGTAGCGGATACTATTCTTGATGGTGACATGGTTCAATTCCCATATTCAATACAAAGTCTCATACTCCCGCCTTTCTTCTTTACTTAATAAAACAGAGCACCCCAAGGAGATGTACTAGATCGAATTAAACCGATGTCCAACAACTCCTCGTAGTTGGACTTTTAACTCCCTCAAGTTCAATAGAGCCATTCGATATGGGGTTTTAGAAATGGGCTTTGTAATCTTGCTCAAGATCAATAAAGAATTCAACTTCACGCTCGGGGTAAACCGGAAGTTCTTCAGAAATACGCCAGAAAGTCAATAACAACAAGAATATTATTCAAATTTGACGTGTCTTTATTCAAATCCATAACATGGGCTAAGAAAGCTTGACATCCGCTTTTTAATAAAAATGAATAGCCTTATGACTTGATATGACAAAGTGATTGATTTTAATGGTTTAGTTGTTTGAATTCAACAACAAAGTTGTTTAGGAATATGAAAACTAACAACCTTACGAAAAATAATCAATTTTGGCATGATGAGTAGTTAACCAATCAATCCCTAAAATCACATCAAAAACAAGTATCTTTAAAGAGATAAGGTCAACAGTAACGGATGGTGCCAACTTGATCAAACAAGATTTATAAACAAAGGATGTGATGAAAGTTTCTCTTAACTGAGTTCCACAGATAGGTCAAAGTCTAATTTCTCCTGAGTCAAGTTTAAACGCTGAGCACAAGCAGAGAGATAAATGAATGGGTAGCACCCAGATCTAGTAATGTATAAACTTCACAAGAATTTATGATTAGCTTACCCGTGATCACCTCGCTTGGGTTCCTCACATTTTGACCAAATACAACAAACGCTCTTCCAGAACCGCTGACTTTGACTTTTCTCGGGATGCCTTTTCGAGTCACCGTCCCTCATTGAACTAGGTTTTGCTACCGCATAATCTCGAGCGATATGTCCTTCCTTTCCACAATTATAGCATACCTTGAACTGCTGGGCGCTTTGGGCTGATATGTCCCTCTTCCCGATTTGTAAGATACGACCGGTGGTCGCTTTCTCCTCCTTAGAACCATTCTTCACCGGTGCCGATGTCTTCGCATTGTCATTATTGTTGAATCTCCTCTTTTAAAATCTCCCCGACTCGCTTCTTCTATTTTCATGGCCATGATTACCACCAGAGTGGTTACCATTTTGTCCGCTTTTTCTTTCTTCGCCGTTATCGTTATTCTCGCTGATCGCTATCTCCCAGATGATCCTCGTTATGGTCCCTCATTGAACGTATCGTTATCTCGCTTCTAACAATTGAGCCATGTTGATAACATCCGAATAGAGAGAAAATTTATGAGAAATGAGATATCGACGTATGTCGGTTTTTAAACCTCTCGAAACATCCGCATCATACGCTCCTCATTCTCCACCAAATGAGGTGCAAACTCGATAACTCTCGCAAACTTTGCCTCGCATCGGGACACCGCCATGTTATTTTGTTCTAGTTTAATGAACTCCACTTCCTTCATATGACGTAATACTTTCAGAAAGTACTTGTCATTGAAAAGTTTCAAACATCTCCCAAGACATGCCGAAAAGCACCGGATGGGTACGCTTCACGATTCCCACCAAGAATCCGCCTCATTACGTAACATAAAGGTGGCGAATGGAACCTTCGTTCTCCGCATCCCAATACATCGAATATCTTAGTGATTTGTTTGACCCACGTTTACGCTTTAATCGGATCCGCTTTTCCCTGCACTCGTGGTCCCAACTCTTTGAATTGCTTGGCCGTGACAAACCGTATGCGCATTATCATTTCCACCGGTATTTTGTGCACGAAGTCTCCTCGTCGATTTTGCATGAACTGCAAAAAGCTTCTAAACATCCCGTCGCTCATCATCTACTCAAGCAGGTGTTGTTCACAGAGGAACATTGCCACCTACTATCAGACGCTCTCCTCGCTGGTAAAGACAGACATCTCCATCTCCACTTTACTCCCTCATTTACTCCACCGTTAACATTCCTTGCCATTCTTAAATAACGCCATAAAAACAAGGGTTAATTAAACCAATTAATATATCACATAATATCCCTATATTACGACCGACCAACAAATAAGCTTAGTAGACACACTAACAAGGGATTTACTCGCTCTCCCCCTCCTAGTTCTATTCCCCGATCTCCGCCAGAGATCATATCCCTAAGCTCGATACCAACCGCGACGCCCCCAAAATAGGTATACATCACCCATTCTGAGTTGTCAATACATGGTATAGAAATAACTATAACTTTATTAATACAACATAAAAACTGTGAGTTTAAATACAAATATTGTCATCTAGACAATATCCATACACAACTAAGTCCTCGTTACAATTATTGATACATTATTTTACAAAAATGGTGAGGACTACTAAACAACTCTCTTCTAGAACCATCATTCCATACCCCGACTCGTACTCGCTACATTCTCGCCTCCTGAGAAGAAAAATGGAACAAAAAGGAAAAGGGTGAGCTCAACTAGCCCAGTAAAGAATATTATGACTAAGATAATATAAAATAAATTATCGTTAGTCTTCAACAGGGAAAAATCTGAGAGAATATAATAAACAACAAGTTTTAGATCAATATTCGCAGCGGAAATAATAATTCATAGAAAAGTTACATAGAGAATAAAATCTACTATTATCTATGAATTTAACAGTCCATCAACAGTATTTTTATCCTTGTAACATCAATCAATGCACATCTATATATTCATCTTTACACTACAGCCAAAGATATTCATCACCAGTCATGTTCATCTCAACACTGCTCATCTTTGCACTACGCGCCAAAGATATTCATTATATAATCATCAATCTTTTGACTACAGCCAAAGATATTCAATAATATCATCATTTAGGACTAAGGATGATGAAAAAATATTTTAAAGAAAAACGAATCCAAAGAAAACAAAAGAATAAATATTAAGGATTCAGATTTCAAATATTTCATGTCCAAAAATACCTCATAAATAATCATAGTGGTGTAAAATTCAAGAATGATCAAAACATGGATACAATCAAAGCTAGTATCCATAATAGATATTTTGGACTTAAAAGAAAATTTTCATTTTTTTTATGAATAGTGGTCAGATAATGAATAAAGGCGTGAATAAAGGCCGATACGTGAATAAGAACTCCCACACAAAAAGTTCTAAATTTGATTAAAAGTTTAAACCAATATTTTGGCATAATGATATTGAAGAAGATAATATCATTTAAGAAAAAATAACATCCCTTACCTCGAAAGAATAATATTTCGGGTCGAATACTCGAGTATAAGGTCAAGGAACTTCAGCAGACCAGATAACAACACTCAAAGTATCAAAATACTCACAAGAATACGCCAAAATATCGAGAGAGAAGAGAGAAAAACTTCAGCTTCGTGTGATTTTCAATTCTAACCTAAGACCCTATTTATAGGAAAATACTTAGAACACCAAAGCGTAAAATTTAATAAATTATTAATATAATATATTTGAATTCCTACGCCTAACTTTTTTTGTTCAAACTTCAAAGAACACAAGTAGCCCACCTTACAAAACTTACAAAAACATTTTTCATAATTAATTAATTTAAAACTCCAAAAAAATAATAATTAATTAATTCGGAACTTCAATAATTCACAATAAATAGCCATTTTGTCAGAAAAATTCAAACCTCATGTCTTTTTTCATAGGAAATTTCATTCTCTACAACTTTGCAGAAGAAATTTTTTCCAAATTTCAAACAAAAATTGACCGAAATCCACAAACGGACGATTTTACAAGCTATAATCAAATTTCAGTCAAGAAATGAGGTCCACCGACATGTTTAACATGTTTTTAATATTTATTGCAACAAAAATATTCTTCCTCCTTATATACTCATATATCCCACATTCATTGTAAAAATATTACCATTATTATATTATAATAATATAATATAATTAAATGAATTATTTTATCGTAAAAAGATAAAATATTAATTTTCAACAATTGTCACATTAAAAATTTTCTCCATCTATATCCACATAAAATCAATATTTTCCTCATCATATAAATCAATAATTAATTATTCACAAATAATATTACGTAATCATAATATCGACAACCGTGCGCTTCCTGTGATAGAGGAGGCTTTCCAATAAGGATTTCTCCTTATCGACGCTTGATTAGATGACCTAACCTCTCCTTAGATGTAACTTTCTAGACATTGCCAATAATGTTATCCAATAATATTATTCAGATAATATGAATTATTGTCTCGATAATGGAAAATACTATGTAATAATAATTATCAAAACAACAAAAATATATAAAATATCAACGCAAAGAATTATCGAATCAATAAAATAAAATATCGAACCGTAATTATTAGAATCGTAAGACCCTCACTTTTTATAAATAAAGATGAATTTTCTATAAATATTTTTTTTGAATATTATGGAATAAATTTGATATAATGTTATAGTTGTGGGTAATATTTATAAATTTTGCAAAAGTAAGCAAGTTGTTATAAAATATTAGTTTGGTCGGGAATATTCTTTTTGTCGGGGAATATTCAGACGACGACTCAATCAATGGACCCCATGGCGGAAGTATTGTCGTAGTTAGAAAACGACAAAATTATCTTTCTATAAAAATAACTACAGAGGTGTTACATTAAAACTCATTGAACTACCCTATAGTAAAAGTATAATAATCTGCTGTGGTTGTATAAGAAAGACACGATATTGATTATTGATGCTTACGTGAGAAGTCACTCACCTATGCTCAATTATTGCTACGATAATTACTTTGATCATATCTCTTATATTATTGATTCAATTATTGTCACGAAAGATCATCCGTGTATAATATGTTATAGTATTAAATTATTAATTGAGACGACAAGTTATAAATGATTAATAATTGTTGAAAGATTAAATATGTGTTGATTAAAAATAAAATGATTTGTGGTAATATTTATTCAATCCTCGATGTATATAAAGAGTCCATTATGAGACGTTTGTGGTAAGTTTGATTATTTTATGGGGGCCCATATGTCATCATCTAAGAGTCTCTTCACAATAGTATTTACCTTTGTGAATAGTAATTACCTTTGTGAATAGTAATTACCTTCGTCAATAAGTATTTACCTTCGTGAATAGTAATTACCTTTGTGAATAAAGTAATTACCTTCGCCAATAATATTTACCTTTGTGAATAGTAATTACCTTCGTCAATAGTATTTACCTTCGTCGATAGTAATTACCTTTGTGAATAGTAATTACCTTCGCCAATAATAGTAATTACCTTCACAATAAGTAATTACCTTCGTCGATAAGTAATTACCCTTCGCAAATAGTAGTTGCCCTTCAATATTACCAAGAGTTAATCGCCTCTTCTTTGTTCCAAGGGTTAATTACCCTTCATGAATAGTAGTTGTCTCTTCAATATTACCAAGAGTCATTTTGACCCTTCGTAAGACTCAAGAGCCACCCCGCTTTTTCTATAAATAGAAAGCTCATTCCTTCATTATTTCTTACGAATTCATTGAAACTACTGAGAGAAAACTATAGAAAGAAAGAAGAAAAGTATTCTGCTACTTCACTTTTCCAATATTCGTGTCTTCTAAGGTAAGGGATATTATTTGTTGTACTTGTAAGGGGTGTTATTCTTTCTTATTCACGAAGAGAACTTCATTATTCCATTCTTTATTATTCTATTGGAATAACTTTGTGTACGCTGGCATACCCTATACTTGGTGAAATCCTTATGTTATTCCATTCTTATTTATTCATTTGAATAACTTTGTATCGCGACTCCCTATACTTGGTGAAATCCTTATATTATTCCATTCTTATTTATTACATTGGAATAACTCAGATACGCCAAATCCCTATACTTGGTGACATTCTTCTATTATTACATTGGAACATCCTATACTCATGTGTTTTACACCGGACTGGTTCCGCTTTTTATTATTATTATACATTGGAACATCCTGCTCGCATGTGTTTTACACCCACTGGTTCCGCCTCTTTATCATTCTCGCTGGAATATCCTATCCGTGTGTTTTACAATCGATCCGGTTCCATCTTTATTATTCATTGGAACATCCTCGCTTGTGTGAATTTCACGACCGGTTCCGTTATTATTATTCTGTTGGAATAACTTTTGTCTATGCTAAGTACCGCATGCATGGTGATTTCTTTTGTTATTCCATTCTTTATTATACCCAAATAAGTTAAAACTTTGACTTCTATACTCCATGAAATTAGTAGAATATTCTTGATATTTGCGTTTCATCCAAAGATCTTTTCATGGAAATATTCTTCCGATCATTCTTTAATTTTACTCTCACAAGCAATGATCATGTTGACAATTTGGACGTTATTAGTTTACGAATAAATTAATTCGTGAACTTGTTTTATTGAATTATTATGTCATTGTCATCATCCTCATGTTATATTATGTTATCTTTGGCTTACGTGCATAGATGAACTTAGTATGATTATGACCGAGGATCATTCTAAGATAATCATAGCTTGTTATAAATGATGTGACAAAAGTCCTCGATTGGCTCAGTAATGCGATGATGGATAGTTTTTGGTATGATTATGACCAGGGTGATTCGGTATAGTCATGACCATTGATAATTTGATGAAAATCCTTGGCCGTGGTACGGGGATGATTAGATATTGTGGTTTATTCATTAAACCTGAGTCTTAGTGATAAAAATTGATGAAAACCTTTTAAAACCTAAAAGATAGTAGACTTTATTTTCTACTTGACTCTTTTAATGGATTGCGATATTCATCTGCAGTTAAACCGGTTGTCTATTATATTTTATCGGTTTAACATTATTGAAGACTATTGATAATTTATTCGCATTATCTTAGTTATAATATTTCTTCTTGGGCTAGTTGAGCTCACCTTTTCTTTCACCGTTCTCTTCAAGAAATGAGAATATAGCTGGGACAAGTCGGGGAACGGAGTAATGGTCCAGAGGATAGCATTAGTAGTCCTCACTATTCTGTGAAATAGTGTGATAATAATTGTAATGAGAACTCCTTTTAAGTTTGTATAATATCTAGTAGACAATATTTGTATTCAAACTCACGCTTATGTCGTATTGTACCACGCAGTTATATTAGTAAGTTGTATTTAAATTACATACCATGTAAGTGGCGACCCAAGATGGGTGGCGTATACCTAATTTTGAAGGGCGTCACGGTTGGTATCGAGCTTAGGGATATGATGTGAGACTGTGAACTAGAAGGGAGAGATAGAAATTCCTTGCTAGTATGACCTACCTAAGTTTATTTGGTATTTGATTGGTCGATCGAGTATAGTGATAATATGTTGCATGTCAATTATCCCTTATTTTGTGGCGGTGTTTGAAAATGGCATCCCAGAATGTTGAGAATAGCAATGGAGCACAAGAGATCATTGATTCTCTCGGATCAATAATCGAGGACAATGTCTGACGAGGATGGCGATAATCCTCTTATAAACAATAACACCGATCGATTGATGAGCAGCGGTACTTTTAAGAGGTTTTAAATTCATGCAACATCGGTGCGAAGCGACTTACATCCAAAACGTGGGTGGAAACACGAGAAAACTCTCGGCGATCACCGCTTAAACAATTCAAGGAGCTGGGACCACCGGAGTTTAAGGAGAGCCAAAACCACTTGGCGGAAGCATGGATAAAGCAGATTACCAAGATATTTGATGTCTTGGGATGCTCCGAGAAGCAAAGGTTCCTTTTCCCTTTATGTTGCTTGCGGAGAAAGCGATTCTTGGTGGGAATCGGTAAAGCGTACTCAACTTCTTGTCTTGAAAGATATCTTGGGAGAAGTTCGAAGAGTCATTCAACGACAAATACTTTCACGAAAGTATTCGCCACATGAAGGAGGTGGAGTTTATCAAGTTGGAGCAAAACAATATGACCGTAATGTCGCGATACGAGGTAAAATTTGCGGAGTTATCACGATTTGCGTCCCACTTGGTGGATAATGAAGAGAGAATGGCGCGAATGTTTTAAGTGGTTTGAAGCGGGATATCGTCAACATCTTATTTCTAATAAAGCGTGTTTGTATTCGGATGTTGTAAATAGGGCTCGATTAGTGGAGTAGCGATAACGAGTCAACGCAACTAAAGAAGCGTGAAACAAAATTATAATACCGGCGAGTAGTAGTCATCAAAGCGTTGACAACAAGCGTGGAGGAATCAACGAAGCGGATATGGTAACCACTTGGTGGTAATCGAGGTCAAAGCAATAAGAATGGACATTTCAAGAAAAAGAGATTCAACAATGATGGAAAGACGTCGACACCAAAGCCACCGTTGTTAAGGAAGGAGAAAGACCACCTATCATATGCTTCAAATGCGGAGGAGAGGACACATCGATCCGAATCTGCGCCATGCAGATCAAAAGCATGTTATAATTGTGGAAGAGAAGGTCACTTAGCTCGATTTTGTCGTTTCTGAAGACAAATTCAACTAGGATGGAGGCACCAAAGGTCATCCCGAACAAACCAAAGCCAGTAGTTTAAGAGAGAGCGTTTTTTTCTCGTGACGAGGAACTGAATAAAATTATCACGGGTAAGTTAATCATAAGCTCTTGCGAAGTCTATACCGTGTTAGATACCGTTCTACCCACTCTTTTATTTCACTAGTTGTGTTCAACGTTTAAATTTGACTCAAGAAGAAGTTAAACTTTGACTTATTTGGTTGAAACTTCGTTAGTAGGAGCCTTCGTTCTGCTTCTTATTTTTAAATCTTGTTTGATTCAAATAAACATTTTCACGTTACTTGTCGATCTTATCTTTTGAAAATATTTGCCTTTGATGTGATTTTAGGAATCAATTGGTTAACTACTCATCATGCTTTTCGTAAGGTTGTTAGCTTTTATATTCATAACTTACTTGTTGTGCGAATTGAAGTAACCAAACTACTAAAGTCAATTATTGTCATATCAAGCCATAAGTAAAGAGCCCGAACCTTTCGTTGTTGACTTCCTTGTGTGGAATGCAAAAGCCGGACTTTCTATAAAGCGACATCGTGAATGAAGATGGCAAGTTTATAGGTATCATTGAGAGGTGTTATCTAGGTTAAGGGATAGAAGTCACGATTGGTATCAATGTGACGTCTTATCCAAGTCTTGGATGAGAGTCACGATTTTGAATGATATTTCTATTATTAATAAATTTCTGGCGTATTCTTGAAGACTTCTTAGCCTACTTAGGCGTGAAATCGAATTTTATTGATTGACCCCGATAAAAACCCATTTCTTAAACCCTCAAATATTTATTCAACTAAAATGAACAGTTTACATGGTTTATGATGAAAGTCATAATAAAAGCATTGGACTAATGAAAATCATGGGTATACGTGGTATTAGTAAGTGTTATGATGAGTTATGTTGGTTAGTATGTGAAAACATGAAAGTTTCTTAAAATCACAAGGAGTTAAAAACGATTTTGGTGAAAAAGCGTAACATGAAATTCAATTGACCAAATCTCCTATTATATTTTGAATTTTTGAGTGTGGTTAAGTCCTAGAGTTAGATCTATGAGTTACCTAACTAATCCAAGTGGAATCAATAAAAAAGGTGTTGTAGATTTTCGTGTGGACTGATTTTAACAAAGGAGTCAAAACTTCAAAATGTCCAAAAAGCTGCTGCCACATTTTTGTCAGGGCTGTTTCGGCCACTTAATTTATGTGAAAAATTCTGGTCTTTTGGGACATGAAAATATATGTTATAAAGTACCTCCTTTCCAAAAATGAGCCCATTCTGACTTAAAATGAACAAGTTATGACCATTTCAATATTTAGGTTTTTTGACGAAAAAATGCTATAATCGGAGTTCTATAACTCAGATGACCATGAAATTTAAATCTGGAGGCTCACATTAACATGTGTAAGGTCCTGCCAAGATTTGGGAATTTCTGGAGTTAAACTTGAGGTAGCAAATTTCTTAAGGAATTAATTAGAAATTGATTTTGAAAAATAGTAAATGAATTTTAAAATTCCAGAAAAATATATTTTTCATTATGGGACTATATTATGCTAAATCCCAGAAAAGAAATATTTTTGGGACTGATTTGGTATTTTTCATGAATATAGTTTAATTCTGAACATATGAGTTAAATATGTTATGTGAAGTAACAAAAGTTGAAAATAGGATTTTATGGCTAGAGAATCCTATATAGAGTATATGCATATTTTTTGATGAGGATTTGATAATTGGTGATGATATCTTATGAGTATGGCATTTTTGAATGATTAAATGCATTATATGGTAAAAGCGTAAACAATTGAGATAAATTGTTTATAAATTTAAGAAGTGATTAAAATATTGTTATAATATTAATGATATTAGATTATGAGATTATTAAGTGATTGATAACATGGGGATATTCTTGAATCTGGATAAATATTATTATAAATGTTTAATATTTATCCTTTATCTCATTTGATTGATTCTTTATATCATTATCCTCATTATTTTATATTATGTTGAAAGTCATCTCAGTGGCTGTAGTGCATAGATGGACTTGGTATGATTATGACCGAGGATTGTTCGGTATAATCATAACCGTAATTGAAAACTCACGATTATCTTTGGTCGTAGTGCATGGATAATTTGTGGTGGTCGTGATACTAATGAATACTACGATTATCTTTGGTAGTAGTGCATGGATAATTTGTGGTCGTGATACTTAATGAATACACAATTATCTTTGGTAGTAGTGCATGGATAATTTGTGGTCGTGATACTAATGAATACACGATTATCTTTGGCCGTAGTGCATGGATAATTTATGGTCGGTGATCTTAATGAATACACGATTATCTTTGGTCAGTAGTAGTGCATTGATAATTCGTGGTCGTGATACTAATGAATATCCTTGGCTCGTAGTGCGGGGATGATTTGATGATATGGATTAATTATTGAAATTTGAGTCTCGTGAATGAAATATTAATTCATGGATGTGGTAAAAGTCATCTTTAGGTAGTAGTGCATTGATAGACTTGGTATGATTATGACCAAGGATTATTCGGATATAATCATGGTAGTAATTGAAAACACGAATATCCTTGCCGATGGTGCATGGATAATTCGTGGTCGTGATACTATTAAGTCAACTGCGTCTCGATTATTGGTTTTACTGATTTGTATATCTTTAATTTTGTAGTGCAAAAGATGAATTGTCAATAGTTAGAAAATGACAAAATTATCTTTCTATAAAAATAACGGCAGAGGTGTTATTCTGAATTAAAACTGTTGAACTACCCTTAGTAAAAGAAATGCGATATCTGGCGTGTTGTATAATAGCACACGATATTGATTATTGATGCTTACGTGAGAAGTCACTCGGTATGCTCAATTATTGCTACGATGAATTCTTTGATCATATCTCTTATATTATTGATTCAATTATTGTCACAAAGATCATCAGATAATATGTTATAGTATTAAATTATTAATTGAGGCGACAAGTTATAAATGATTAATAATTGTTGAAAGATTAAATATGTATTGATTAAAAATAAAATGATTTGTGGTAATATTTATTCAATCCTTGATGTATATAAAGAGTCTTATATGAGGCGTTTGTGGTAAGTTTGATTATTTTATGGGGGGCCATATGTCACATGTAAGAGTCTCTTCGTCGATAGTATTTACCTTTGTGAATAGTAATTACCTTCGTCAATAGTATTTACCTTCGTGAATAGTAATTACCTTTGTGAATAGTAATTACCTTCCATCGATAGTATTTACCTTTGTGAATAGTAATTACCTTTGTGAATAGTAATTACCTTCGTCAATAGTATTTACCTTAAATCAATAGTAATTACCTTTGTGAATAGTAATTACCTTCGTCATTAGTAATTACCTTCGTCGATAGTAATTACCTTCGTCGATAAGTAATTACCCCTTCATGAAATAGTAGTTGTCCCTTCATATTACCAAGAGTTAAGCGCCTTCTTCGGTGTTCCAAGGTTAATTACCCCTTCGCAAATAGTAGTTATCTCTTCATATTACGAGTCATTTTGACCCTTCGTTAAGACCAAGAGCCACCCTCGGTTTTTCTATAAATTGAAAGCTCATTCCTTCATTATTTCTTACGAATTCATTGAAACTCTGTAGAGAGAAAACTATAGAGAGAAAGAAGAAAAGTATTCTGCTACTTCACTTTTCCAATATTCAGTTCTTCTAAGGTAAGGGATATTATTTGTTGTACCCGTAAGGGGTGTTATTCTTTCTTATTCACGAAGAGAACTTCAGTTATTCCATTCTTTATTATTCAGTTGGAATAACTTTGTATCTGCCACGTACCTATACTTGGTGAAATCCTTATGTTATTCCATTCTTATTTATTACTGTTGGAATAACTTTGTATCTGCTTACTCTCTATACTTGGTGAAATCCTTATATTATTCCATTCTTATTTATTACATTGGAATAACTCAGATCACGCCAAATCCCCTATACTTGGTGACATTCTTCTATTATTCATTGAAACATCACATGCATGTGTTTACACCCGACACAGTTAAAATCTTTATCATTCTGTTGGAATATCCTATCTGTGTGTTTTACACCGGATGCGGTTCCATCTTTATTATTCTGGTTGGAACATCCTCGGCTTGTGTGAATTTCACGACACAGTTCCGTTATTATTATTACATTGGAATAACACGCTACATCTTAAGTACCACATGCATGGTGATTTCCTTTATTATTCCATTCTTTATTATACCCAGGTTAGTTAAAATTTTGACTTATACTCCATGAAATTAGTAGAATATTCTTGATATTTCATGCGTTTCATCCAATATCTTTTCATGAAAATATTCTTCCGATCATTCTTTAATTTTACTCTACAAAGCGAAGATCATGTTGACAATTTGGGCGTTATTAGTTTCGAATAAATTAATTCGTGAACTTGTTTTATTGAATTATTATGTCATTGTCATCATCCTCATATTATATTATGTTATCTTTGGCTTACGTGCGTAGATGAACTTAGTATGATTATGACCGAGGATCATTCGGTATAATCATAGCTTGTTATAAATGATGTGACAAAAGTCCTCGATGTGGCTGTAATGCAGATGATGGATAGTTTTGGTATGATTATGACCGGGGTGATTCGGTATAGTCTAATCATGACCATTGATAATTTGATGAAAATCCTTGACCGTGATACGGGATGATTAGATATTGTGGTTTATTCATTAAACCGAGTCTTAGTGATAAAAATTGATGAAAACCTTTTAAAACCTAAAAGATAGTAGACTTTATTTTTTACTTGACTCTTTTAATGGATTGCGTATTCACCGCTGTGATTAAACTGGTTGTCTATTGTATTTTATCAGTTTAACATTATTGAAGACTATTGATAATTTATTCTGCATTATCTTAGTTATAATATTTCTTACTGGGCTAGTTGAGCTCACCATTTTCTTTCAATTACTCTCTTGAAATGAGAATATAGGTTTGGGACGAGTCGGGGGAACGGAGTAATGGTCCGAGGATAGCATTAGTAGTCCTCACTATTCGTAAAATAGTGTGATAATAATTGTAATGAGGACTCCTTTTGAGTTTGTATAATATCTAGTAGACAATATTTGTATTCAAACTCACGCTTTATGTCGTATTGTACACACAGCTTATATTAGTAAGTTGTATTTAAATTACATGTACCATGTAAGTGGCGACCCAAGATGGGTGGCGTATACCTAATTTTGGGGCGTCCACAAGAATAATTATTGAGTAGTGCCTTCTTTACGTAAGAATCAATAATTGGTGCAATACCGTAATGCTATCGTGTTTTAACCAATCGAGTATTTCAACAAGATATAACTTGAATAACTACTACTGCAAGTTATTTATAAACAACTTATACTTGTCGCTTTCTTCATCCAATCACTTTCCGTTATTGGGCCCACATAAAATCAAGCAAAGATCGCATTTAATATTCTCCGACAAAAGAAGAATATTCCACGACCAACCGAATATTATATAACCATTTACTTATTTGAAATATTTGCGTATTTTACCCATAACTATCCACATTAATTAAATCAACCCTTACTATTTCAAAATAATAAATGAAGGAAATTTAATTTTATTTATAATAAGTTGGGGTCTTACAGTTCGAGCAGGGCCTGAAACCCTGGCTCTATAACCATATATCGGTGTTCCAAAGTACTTCTTTCGAAACCATTTTAGAGAAGGCGATAATCGCCAAGGTGGTAGTGGAGGCGTTGAGCCAATACCACAAAAAAGAAAAAAAAATAAGGGTAAGGTAGATGGGGAAGTAAAGATCGAGGGAGCCAAGGTAGTGGCGAAGGTCGGAAAAGGAAGGTATTTAGCTCGAGAATATCGGAGTGAAGCAAGGAGACCCAAGAAAAAGAATGGAGGCTGCAAGACATGTGGGAAGACTCACTTAGAGTGCATCTCGAGGGGAAGGTCGTCTGTTACAATTGTGGATGGGAGGGCACATTATACTAATTGTCCGAGTCCAAAGAAGAACCACGGATGTTTTGTGTGTGGATCAATGACCACATGGCAAAGAACTCGCCCAAGAAGGGGACAGACGGAATCAAGCGCTTAATAAGCGGTAAGTTAGCTATTAGTGGACCCGGGCCAATCGGTAGTCGATGGGCCGTACCTTTAACATGATGATCCAAGATGCGATTGCATCGTGGAACGTCGTCGCGAGTATTATTCCGATTAACGATATCAATGCGTGCGTCTTTGTTTGATTCGGGTGCTTTACTTGTTCGCTTTATAGCATGCGATTTTGCTGAGACGATTAGGATTACTTCCTTGGAAAAGTTGCTTCTATACCTTTAAATATTAAGGTAACAAATGAAGAGATAATTCCCAATGAAGATGTTCATAAAAGTTGTTGTGTAGATATACGTGGTTGTAAATTATCAATAGATTTGTTACCGATAAAGTTAGGAGAATTCGATGTAATTCTCCGAATGGATTGGTTAGTAAACCATGGGGCAATTATAGATTGTCAAAATAAATGTGTGAACATTAAGACGTTATAACAACCTCGGGTAGTATTTTACGGGAATAGATCGCCGGGACGTTCGTGTTGTCTAACCATGACACAAACTAGGAAATTACTGAGAAAGGGTTGCGTAGGTTATATGTGTCATGTTGTTGATACCTGGAGAGTGGTAGCAACCATGGAACAAATACCTGTAGTGAGAGAATTCGCCGATGTATTTCCGAGTGAATTGCCGGGTCTTCCGCCGGATAGGGAGATAGAGTTTTTGAAAGACATTATGCCAGGAGCGACACCCGTTTCTAGGGCACCGTATCGTATGGCGCCAGTGGAGATGAAGGAGTTGATGGTGCAGTTGCAAGAATTGTTAGACAGGAAGTACATTCTACCGAGTGTTTCGCCGTGGGGAGCACCGATACTGTTTGTCAAGAAGAAGGACGAATCGTTAAGACTGTGTATCGACTATCGAGAGTTGAACAAGTTAATGATAAAGAATAAATACCCATTTCCCAGGATCGACGATCTTTTTGATCAGTTGAAAGGGGCTAAGTATTTTTCAAAAATAGACTTAAGAACGGGGTATCATCAGTTGAAGGTTAGGAAGGAGGATGTGCCAAAGACAGCATTCAGGACTGGTTATGGTCATTACGAGTTTCTGGTGATGTCGTTTGGGTTGACAAATGCACCAGCTGCATTTATGGATATGATGAACAAAGTGTTCAAACAATATTTGGACAAGTTCATCGTGGTGTTTATAAATGATATTCTAGTCTATTCTAAGACGCCAGAAGATCATGCTGAACACCTAAGATTAGTGTTGGAGACACTTAGGAAGGAGAAATTATATGCGAAGTTCACTAAGTGTGAATTTTGGTTAGAGAAGGTGCAGTTTTTAGGTCATTTTATTGACTATGAGGGGATTTCAGTAGATCCAAATGAAGGTGGAAGCCGTGATGAATTGGGAAATGAACCGAAACGCCGAATCGAGGTGCTGAGTTTTCTAGGGTTAACGGGTTCTTATCGAAGATTTATCCAGATTTTTCAAGATAGCTACTCCGTTGACTAACTTGACGAGGAAAGACGGTGAAATACGCTTGGGTGACAAGTCGAGGACGAGTTTTCAAGAACTAAAGAAGAGATTGAGTGAAGCGCTGTTTTGTCATTGCCCGTGACACGAGAAATTTTATAGTTTATAGCGATGCTTCAGATAGAGGACTTGGTTGCATGCTCATGCAGCGTGGCAAGGTCATTGCAGTATGCATCTAAGCGATTGAAGGATTATGAGAAAGTTTATCCTACTCATGATCTAGAATCGGCCGCATGAGTTTTTTGCTCTAAAGATATGGAGACATTATCTTTATGGAGAAAAAATGTGAGATATACACGTACCACAAAAGTCTAAAATATATCTTCACACATAAGGAGTTGAATATGAGGTAGAGGAGATGGTTGGAGTTGATAAAAGATTACGACTGTGAAATCCTGTATCACCCAGGAAAAGCCAATGTAATTCTTGGCGCCTTAAGTAGGAAGGGTTCGGGAAAAGTTGTCTTTGTTAACTACCAAACCGAGTTAATAACGAGAGATGACTAGGATGGAGTTGGAAGTGAAGTTTGCCAAGTGAAGGAGAACAAATCTTTGTTTACAGCGGTAATTGATGCAACCGACCATCGTAGAAAGAATTAAGAAGGTCTGAACTCAAAACCGATGAGTGTGGCCGGATGAAGGAGCGGTACCGCCAATGAAAAAGATATTAAGTCTGATCTTGATAATGAGGGATTATTGAGATTTGAAGGAAGAATTTGGGTTTCGAGTGAGACGGAATTAAGGGAGCAGGTTCTATAAGAGGCTCATAGTTCAAGGTTTTCGATTCATCTTGGTAGCACTAAGATGTATCAAGATCTTCGACGAGTTTACGGTGGCCGAACATGAAGAGAGAAATAGCCAGAAATGCGTGGTAGGTGCTTGACTTGCCCGAGAGAGTTAAGGCTTCTAACATCAATGACCCAATGGCTTGCTACTGGTCATTAGAAATTTCGGTGTGGAAATGGGAGAATATCACGATGGACTTTGTGGTGGGACTTCCGACTACTCAGAAAGGGTTTGATGCGATTTGGGTAATAGTAGACCGATTGACAAAAGTCGGCTCACTTTTTGCCAATTAGAGTTAAGTATAACTTAGATCGATTAGCTAGACTCTATATTAAGAAATAATCTCCGGACATGGAGTACCATGATCGATTGTGTCGGATCGTGACCCACGATTCACATCGAACTTTTGGAGGAGTTTACTTAGAAGCGATTGGGAACGCAGATTAAAGCTAAGTCGGCGTATCATCCATGCAGACGGATGGACGAGGCGAGAGGATAATTCAAACGTTAGAAGATATGTTAAGATCTTGCGTCGTGGATCTGAAGGGTAGTTGGGATGATCATCTACCATTAGTGGAGTTTATGATAACAATAGTTATCATGCAAGCATAGGTATCTTACCCTTCTGAAAGCTTTGTATGGGAGGAAATGCACGAGCGCTCATTGTATTGGGATGAGGTAGGAGAACGCCAGAATGTTGGGACGAGTGTGGTGCAATGACGGCGAATATTGTCAAGAAGATACAAATACGTCTTCTAGCATTTCAAGATGATAAAAAGAAGTTTACTGAGATCCGCATAGAGAGAATCGAGAGTTTGAAGTAGGTTAAGACGTATTCCTAAAAGTATCTCCACGGAAAGGAAAGATCGTTTTGGAAAGAAGGAAAGTTAAGTCCGAGGTTTATAGGACCTTTTGAGGTATTAAAAGCGGGTAGGTGAGGTAGCTTATATGATAGCATTACCTCCGGACCTAGAAAACGAATACATAATGTATTTCACGTGTCAGGTATTACGTCCTTATAAGCCGATTATAAGCGTGATAGAATATGAGCCTATTCATATCGAGAAGGACTTAACGTACAAGGAAACACCGATTCAAATTGTCGATAGAAAAGAACAAGTTCTGCGGAACAAAGTCATACCTTTAGTACAGGTGATATGGAAGAACCACGATGTAGAAGAAGCAACATGAGAGTTAGAAGAAACAATGAAAAAGAATTACCCTCATTTATTTGTGTAATTTTTTTATTTAGCAAGATTCTGGGGACAAAATCCTTATAAGGAGGAGAGAGTGTAACGCCCCGAAAAATTGAACATTTTGTAATTACTTTTAATAATCAATAAAATAATATTATTTATTATTATTACGTGTTGAGAAGATGAATGTCATTGTATAACCTAGATACGTCAGAATATCATAGTATTTTAACTACGTGAATGAATTAAGGTGTTTGAATTTCTAAGATGAAAATAAAAGCTTTCCGAGAAATTTTCTGAAAAATACTATTCATCGATTTTTGCTCGGGAATTATTTTTGAATTTCCGAGAAATACGAAACGTTATAATATCAAGGCGATATTGATTATGTAATAATAATCTAAGTATGGAAAACGTAATATTTCGCATGTGGACCTAATTTGGGAACGTTAGGTTTATTAAGCATTAAGGAGATAAAGTTGTGATCATATAATGTGTATACATTATATGAAGTAATGGATGTAAGTATAATACGATCTATTGTACTATTATGTATGAAGAATGAAATAACGTATATTACGAATTAATATACGAGTTAGTATATGAAGATTATACGTGGGGTATACATGTTAAGTTATGTAAATTAAGGTAATGGACTTGTAGGATTAATAGCCTAATATAGAAGTCCAATATAATGTGACAATCAAGCCCAAGTGTTTGATATATCATTAGTCCAAACTATGTAGCACAAGCCCATGAAGAAAGTAGTTAGATTAATTATCAAAGCCCAATGAAAAGCCTTGATCCATGGGTCAAACCTAGTAAGAAATGGGTAAGCTTGATGGGCAAACAAAAAGTGTGGTGACCAAGTTTTAGAAGTGGCTAGCAAGTTTACTTAATGGCTAGGTTATGAATAGTAGTAAGGAGGTGGAGGATTGAGGGGGTGGAATAAGGAGGTGGGATGGTGTAATGACCATTTTACCCTAGCTTTGAGTGGCCTATAAATACCAAGCTTCATTTCATTTTGTTGCTTGTTATCAAATTTCATCCAACTCCTCTCAAGATAAGCTACTTATTTAGTAAAGAGAATAAACCACTTAAGCACTTATAAGCCACTTCAACCTTTGTTAGATTTTCCAAAGTGAATTGAAGTCATAGTCTTCAAGGTTAAGACTCATATCTATTATATCTTTATCTCTTCTATGATAGGATTGATAGAGAAGTGGGATTGGTTGTTAAGAACATGTAATAAGTTATTAATGAATGAACTTAAGCCGAATAAGTTGAATAAGCAACTTGAACTCTAATAAGTTGTTAGAATCATGAAGAACCTAGCATATGTTTGAATATGATGTTAGTGTGTTGAATATAGTATGAGAACATTGATTGATGGACTTAAGTTTATAGTAAGTCGTAAGCATGAAGAATTATAGTTCATAAGTTGATTAAGTCATTGACTTATGAGAATAAGTCAAAACCTACTTTGATTATAAGTTGGTGTAATAAGTAACTTGTGATGATCATATGTTGGTTGAAATCCATTTAGAATCATTAAAAATGTAGTTTTGCCGGAATTCACACGATTGGACGATTATCGTCGAATTCGTGAAATTCTCGGAATGGAAGTCGTATTTTGTGTTTGAAGTCGAAAATGTTAGTTTTCGATGGAGACAAGTCATATTTGGCATTATAGAGTTGCGGACTCGAAAATGACCGAATTTTGACTTAGAACGAAGAAACGAGCGTTGAACGTTCACGGACGTTTATCGTTTTCGTTAAAAATGAACTCGTAGGTGAAATTTTAGCAAACGAAGTCAAATAGATAAAATTCTTGCATGAACGCATAGAGTATGAAATTTGTGAACCGTAGGCTTTTGAACGGACCAATTCGGACTTATAACGAAGAAGTTATCGTCGGAAAGTTCATAAAATTTTAAATCGCAAAATTATATGAGGCATGAGTCCGCGCCATGCATGAGACTTATAACCTTAAACCCGGCGCATGTGCAAAGGTCGAACAAGTATATCTCGCTAACTTCAGCATGGCCGCCGAGATGCAGAGAGTTAAGTGTGATAGCATGCCATTTCAGATCCTAGAATTTGATGGATAAAAATGTTTACTGAAGTGTAGAATGAAAAGGAACTTGTTGGTAATGAACTGAGATATAAACATAACATTGTAAGGTACTTGTAAACACAATTAATGCATGATGATTAAGAGTTAATAATCAATTGAAAGTGAGCGTAATGTGAATGACGTAATAAAAGCCTAAACCCATAATAGTAGATCTAAGTCGAGATTTACATTGAGATGAAGAGTAAGATATAATAGTATACATACTTGATTATATATAACCTAATGTGGTATGTTATATGATCATGTATTGTAGAAGCGTAGAGACTTAAAGTGTATGTGTGTTAATCGATGGCAGTTACGACGAAAGCAAGTATTCTAACCCTTGTTCCGATTCGATGCGACAAGTTTTATAATTCATGTATTCTTTCGCATGAAGTTTTGAACGATGAAGTCTAAAGCCAATTCTTTCAGCTAGACTTATATTATGATTCTTTCAGCTAGACTTATATTATGATTCTGTGACGCCACCAAAATAGGTCCAATCCATCCAACCTATTCTGAGTCGCCAAATACATAGTACAGAAAATAACTACAACTTTATTACTACAATTGTCGTGCAAAATACAACAACACATATGTTGTGAGTTTTAATACCAACTGTAACTCATGTCCCAACTATGGACAACACCTCACATTGATACATTACATAAAGGTACAATCAATAACTGTTTTAGAAATTAAAATCTTTGGGAAGTGCTCAAGGAAACCTTCGTACATAGGAGGCCATGAATCTAAGTTATGATAGATATCATATGTCCACAGAATTATCCTTGGTTGATCCAATAGACCCCAAAGAAAAACGAGAAGATTACTATCATGTTCTTTCCAACGGTGAGTCTTCTCTTGACATATAACTATCTCCACTGTCTCCAGTTAAAAATTGTATTTCACATAAACTCCAAGATCATATAGGTAGTGCTCGTAGATATACTCAGCAAGTGGATGTGCACAACCCTTTCTTATGATAACACGAGATTGTATGTCATTAGACATCTTGTATGATAGTGACAAAACACCCTTCTAAAGTTAGGTTCACCTCACCCTATTGTTGTTCACCAAAATCAATTATTAAGTGACGTATAATATACGACACACACATCTTAGGTCCTCAATACAATTATATATTGTATGTCATGCCGTTTTATAATGTGTTGAGAAACTTTGATAGTCTATGACCACCACAATATTCCCCTGTTATCCCCGCTCAACCCAGCTACACTTTTATTACCTGAAAGGAATTGTAAAGCAAAAGGTTAGCACAAATAGCTCAGTAAAGAATATCATGACTAAAGATAATTAAATTATCAATAACCTTTATCAGTAATAAATCAGAGATTTAGAACATATGGTAGATGATAAAACTTTTCAACCATAGTTGCAGCGGAATGAGCAATCCATTAGAAGAGTCAAATAGACTATAAAGTCTATTATCTTCTCCACATTAAAAGTCCACCAACAATATTTTATCCCTATAACACCAATCAACAGTACCTTTCCATAATTATATGAATAACTCATAATCATAATTGTGATTCTAATTACTCTTCTCATCCAGGACGAAGAAAATTTTCATCATCTGTCTTTACTTGAAACATCAAAGATCATGGTTATACCAAATCACAGTTTCTGTTCATAATCATACTAATAAATTTATCTTTGCACTACGGGCCAAAGATATTCATTAACAGTTCATCTTTGCACTACAGGCCAAAGATATTCAACAACAGGTCATCTTTGCACTACAGGCCAAAGATATTCATCAATAATTCATCTTTGCACTGTAGGCCAAAGATATTAATATCTCAAAGAAATACATAATCATTTCAGAGTTTATATAAACTATAATTATAATCATGTTGATCAATTCACCTTTTACTTAAGCTAAACATATTCAATTATAAATTCAATGGTCATGATCATACCGATCAACGATTCAACTTTGCCTTCTTGGCCAAAGAGAACCCATAGTCACGATCATTCCAATAATCTACCCATCTTTGCACTCAAGTCAAAGAGAAATTTCGTCACCAGGATTATAAAAATGTTATATATGATAATAAAAATAATATGATCAAAATATAGATTTAATCTCAAGAGTAAGATTCATAAAGCAACGATAATTTGGGCAGAAAAAGAAACCAATTTTGTCGTGAATAGTAACTCATGAATAGTAACTCGTAAATGGTAACTCGTGAATAGTAACTCATGAATAGTAACCCCGACATGAAAAAGGTTGAAATTCCACAATAAAATTTATACCAATATTTCGGTATAATGATATTGAAAGAATAACATTTCTTAAACTTATAAACAATTTATTTTAAGTGTTTACACTTTACTAAATAATGCATTTAATCATCCTAAAATGTCAAACTCATAATATTTCATCACCAATAACCAACAACCTCATCAAAAATCTGCATATACCATATATAGGATTCCCAAGCCATAAAATCCTATTTTCCAATTTTGTTACTTCACATAACATATTTAATTCATTTACTCATAACTAGTCCATTTTTATGAAAAATATCAAATCAGTTCCAAAAATATTTCTTTTCTGGAATTTAGCAGAATATAGTCCCATATTGAACATATATTTTTCTCGAAATTTTTAAAACACATTTACTATTTTTCACATGGCCAAAACTGCCGAATATTTAGACATTTATCATAAATTATACTTTTGTCCAAAAATTCCAAAATTTACACAATATACTGATGTTATATAGATGTACTCCCAATAAAAATTTTACCAATTTTGGAGTTAACCACAAGGAGTTATAAGGGTTTATTTTTAAAATAGTCTTTTCTCATAAAATCCATAACTCCTAATCTATACATCCAAAAATAGTTATTTTTGGACACAATCAAGGAAACTCATCAAATTATCATTTTAATTTTTTCCAGAATTTTTGAAGGTCCGAAAAATTACGAAACATGATAAACATAATAATCCTTAAAATCCCTTACCTCAAAAGAGCAGTACTTCTGACTGGAATATCGAATGTAAAGCCGAAGGAAACTTCCATTGAATAGCAACTCTCAAAGTATCTAAATACTCACAAAAATACGCTTGATCATAAAGAGAGAAAGAAAACTTGTTTCTGGTGTGATTTTCAATTCTAACTTAAGCGCCTATTTATAGGAAAATACTAGAACGCCATAGGAGACTAAATAATAAAATAATATTATTGTTATTCAAATTCCTACGCAAGCCACCTTTGAAAAAAAACTCCAGCCACCACAGTGGGGCCCACCCCAAATTCAGCACATGTATTCAACACCAACCAAAAGTGGGTCCCACCCAATTTTAATAAAAATCATTTTATTTTCTGAAACTTCAATAATTCATAGAAAATAGCCCGTTTATCAGAAAAATATGAATTTTATTTCTTTTCCACACGAAATCGAATTCTCTACAACTTTGTAGCTTTAAGTTTTTTCAAATTCCAGATAGAAAATATGTGAAATCCATAAACGGACGATTTTCAACACCTTTTAAAATTCATAACAAATCATGCGTTAATTTTTAACGGTTCAAAATTTGTGGACATATACTCAACTTATATATGTATAACATATCCAAAAATAACCACGATCCAACGGTCGGATTAAAATTATAACTCAAGCAATAGAGCTTTAAGACCACCGATTTGATCTTTTAATACCTCAAATCCAATAAAATACTGATAAAACACCTCAACATTAATTCCTTCATTTATAACCACATAAATAAGTCCATCATTTATATCCGTATCAAATAAATATTTCCTTATCATATAAATTAATAATTAATTATTCACAAATAATATTACAGAATCGCAACAATGATGACCGTGGCGGTTCTAGGAAAAGAGGGCTTTCAGATAAGAATTTCTCCTTACTAGCCTTGATTAGGTGATTAAACCTCTCCTTGACAGAACTTTTTAGACATTGCCAATAATGCTATCTAATAATATTATTCAAATAATATGAATTATTGATATGATAATGGAAAATACTGCACAATGACAATTATTGAAACAACAATAATATAAACTATCAATGCAGCAATTATTGAATCAATAAAATAAAATATTGAATAGTAATAACTATAACAATTATCGAGTAGTGTCTTTTTATGTAAGAATCAATAATTCAAAAATACTGTGCAATACCGTGTGCTACTGTACAACTACGCGTATTACTGTATTTTAACAACCAGGTATTCCAACAGTGTTAATGGTAACTACTACGCCGTTATTTATAAAAACTCAAACTTGTCATTTTCTTCATCCGATAGTTCTTCTGTTATGGGGCCCACAAATGGTTGCACCATCGTACGAATATTCCCGACAAAAAGAATATTCCACGACCAAAAGAATATTCCCCGACAACAATGAGTATTTTATAACCACTTGCGTATTTTGTAAACTTTACATATATCACCCTTAACTTTACTTTTTAACAATTTAACCATTTACTGAATAGTAATTATAAGAAAAATTGAATACTTTTATTTCATAATATTCGGGGTCTTACACTTTCCGCCTCCTCTTCTTCTCGCGCGTCGCCGCTCCGAGAGCTTATAGATCTGAGGCATCTCGAGGGAGTGCAAGGGAGGCAGTTCTTCGATTAATTGAAGTGTGGGACTGGTCGAGAAAGTGACTAAGCTCTTCTAGTTCATGATTCAAGAGTTGGGTATTTGAATTTCTTCTACCTGCCATATATAGCGAAGAAGATAAATTAAGAATGGTAAGAAAATAGAGTAATGCCAGAGTCGGTGATGATGTTGATACTAATGTTGATGCTGCTTGGAGGTAGGGATAAGGCGAAATAGAAGAAAAGATAATAGAATGAGTTAAGATTGATGTAGGCTTTTGATGTTCGGATCTTGGTGATCTGAATGATCATCATCGTTCTTTAGGTTAGCAAAGATCTATGATTTTAGGTTTATGAATTATTTTGTTTTTGAAAATTTAATGTATATATAGATGATTTTATTTGGAGAGAATAAGATGAGGAACAATAGGGAGTTATTTTGGTTGAAAACTTAAATGAAGAAGATGAAATTTATTTTGATATTATGTTTAATTTATTATATTATTGAATATAAATTATTGGAATGTTTGCTCATTTAAGTCTGTGACTAAATTAATTGCTCATTTAAGTATGTGGTTGCTTTTGATTATCAGTTTTGATCTCATTTTGCATTTGATTGTTCTTTGCTTGATGAAATGAGAGAGAAAATTTTTTATGACATTTAATAAATGTAAAAATTCATTTGAAATAATATTTAAGTCTTAGCTAAAAAATTATTTTCAATTAATTACAAAAAATAAGTAAAAAAAAATTTATGTTTTCCATGCTTTTTTCTTAATTTTTTGATTTTATTTTATTTAATAAAAATTCTTTCATATTCCCTTAATTTTAATTAGCATATTTTTAGTTTTTATGTTATATAATTTACTTAATTATATTTATCTATCACTTGATTAAATAAAAATAATTTGATATTAATTACAAAAATAATTAAATATATTTTTCATTTATTTATTATTATTTTTGGCTTAACTTTTCTAATTTATATTATACTTTAAATTTTTTTTTCATTTTCTTCATAAATTTTTTCCTCCAAATCCACATAATGAAGGTCACATAGAATAATCTTTGACACAAGATTTTTTTTTTTTTTACAACTCAGCAGCTTATGTGTATTTTTCGTTTAAAGTCAACATGATTTAATGGATTTTCTAACGGTTTCTAAGTCAACAAAAGTATAATGAGTTGACTGTAAGAAAAAACAATTGAGTGACTCATTTGTAAGTTGACATGGGATAAATCATTTTTTGGTCACTATACTGGGGTCCGGTTTTCATTCTGGTTACCGAAACTTTTTTGTTACAATCGAATAACTATACTCTCAAAAACTTACAAAATGGTCATTCTTTATAATTTCCGTCCGAAAAAACAGACGGAAAAGCTGACTGTGCATTAAACTCCACTTTTTTGCTGACGTGGACGGGTTTTGCTGATGTGGACGAGTTTTCTTTGACCTTTGACCTATCCAACTATCTATCATTCTTTCCATTTTCAGTTTTCACATACAATAATAATAATTGAATACGAAAAATAAATACTTTATAATTTCATTTATTTATAATAATACTTTATTATTTATAATTATTCATATAAAAATATTTTTATAATTTATATAATTTTTTTTAAAAAATTTGATTTTTAAAATTAAAATAATTCTTTATTTATAATTTTAAAATAATTTCATTATTTATAATGTTAAAATTAATTCTTCGTACATAGTTTTAAAATAATTTTTATGTTTATACTTTTAAAAATAATTACTGTTTTATAATTTTAAAATAAATTAGTGTTTATAATTTTAAAATTAATTACTTTGCTCATAGTTTTAAAAATAATTTCTTTGTTTATAATTTTAAAGATAATTCTTTGCTTCATAAATTTTAAAATTAATCATTTATAATTTTAAAATTAATTTATTGTTCATACTTTTAAAATTAATTTCTTGTTTATACTTTTAAAATTATTTACTTTGTTTATAATTTTAAAATTAATTCTTTTATTTATAATTTTATTAATTAAAAATTATTATTATTGTTGTTGTTATTATTATTTTGAAATTATTATTATTATTTAAAAATTATTATTATTATTATTTTGAAATTATTATAATAATTTTGAAATTATTATAATAATTTTAAAATTATTATATTATTATAGTTCAAGTTTGAGGAAGAAATTATGGAATGAGATAATTATAACTTTGAGGAAGAAGATCTCATCGGTGATCGAGTATAGTTATAATTATCTCATTCCATATAATAATTCATAATAATAATAATAATTTAAAAGTTTTTTCCGACATTATTAACGTTAAATTTTAAAAATAGAATTTTTTTTAAAAAAGCAGACTTTTATAAAAATACGTAATTTTAAAATGAAAACGCTAATTTTTTTAAAAAATTTATTTTTAAAAATTATTTTTTTTAAAATGCAGACTTTTTAAAAAATAGAATTTTAAAAACATTATTTTTTAACATAATTTATTTTTAAAAACGTTAATAATGTCGAAAAAAAATTATTAACGTTTTTAAAAAGGAAATTATTAACGCTTTTAAAAATTATTAACGCTTTTTAAAAACAGATTTTTTAAAATTATTAACGTTTTTAAAAAAAGTTTTTTAAAAAAATATTAACGTTTTTAAAAAGAAAATTATTAACGTTTTTAAAAATTATTAACGTTTTTAAAAAATGATTTTTTAAAAAACAATATTTTTTATAAAAATGACTTTTTAAAAAATAGAATTTTAAAACACATAATTTTTTAACATAATTTCTTTTATAAAAACCTTAATTTTAAATTGTATTTTATTATTATTATTATTATTATTATGAAATTATTATTATTATTATTATTATTATTATTATTATTATTATTATTATTATTATTAGTTTTGGAGTCAATTTAAGCAAGATTCTAATTTAAGCAAAAAATTTCTAATTTTGAAGTCCACGTAGTAAAAAAATATTTTTAATTTGCATGATCAATTATTAAAATCTGCATTTTTTTGAATGGAAAATCTGACCGAATAACCATTTTGTAAATTTTGAAAGTACAGGTTATTCGATTGTAACAAAAAAGTTTGATAACTACAATGAAAACCGGACTCAAATCGTTGACTAAAACCTTATTTATCCCAAGTTGACATACAGTACAGTGAGCAAAAATACATTTAACCCCTATTTCGCGTATCTTTTCAAGAGCTTTAATTTTCTCCTACAGACAAGAAGAGATTTTGAAAATTCTAGAAGACCCGAAAATCAGTCTTTAGTGCTGCGTATTAAAGAAAGGAGAATAAGGAAGGTAAATATTATTTTATATTTTGATTTTTAAGTTTAGTTATGAGGGTTTTTAAATTAGAGATAATTTTAAATAAAATATAGACATAATATCATAATAATTGGAAAGATGAGATGAATTTATATAAAAGAATATAATTTGACTGAATGTGAAAGTTAAAATTTAATTTGAAAATATGGTTTCATATATATTTTAAGGTATATTGCGTGTGTTATATCTCCTAATTCGACCATTGGATCGTTATAATTTTTGGATATGTTAAACTTATATAAGTTGAGAATATATTCATCAATTTTGAATCGTTAAAGATTAACTTGTAATTTGTTATAAATTTTAAGAAATGGTTGATCTGAAATTTTTAGCTGAATTTTCAATAAGTTTTTTTTTTAAAATCCGAGGGTGATTATTGAGACTAAATCGGAGTGTTTGAAATCTAATTTCTGTTAAAATTAATTAAAAAATTAGATTGATATAGTGACACAATGGACAAAGGTCTTAAAAGTAAATTTTCATATTGGGATTTTTAGATTTCTTAACTATTGCTATTAGTTTTAATGTTTTGGGTTATTTATAAATGGTCTAAGGAGAATACTTAAGGCACCTTGAATAGGTTAGAAGTGTTATAAAATTATTAGTTTGAATTGTATACTTAACTTGGAACAAATATGTTTAGGGGGTGAAGGTTTCGTATCGAATATTGTCCATGTTTGAGGTTAAGATTTTGATAAATGGGTTTGATTATTAGGTACGAATATATTTTGTACTGCGCTCTTTTAATTATTGTTATATTATCTATATCTTGTAATATCTTGTCACTTGTTACTTTTTTTTAATATTTCTGTTGGCACTTTTGAATAGAAAATTTGATCTTTAATACCTAAATTTTATTCTGTAATTTGGAGTCGTCCTTTTTTCTATTACGACACTACAAGAAAAATAGCTTTGAATTACTATATTTACGATGAAATATTCAGTCGAAAATAATTACCTCCGAAATATGTTAAAAAATAATTACCTTTGTTGGTCACCACAAAAGCGAAAATGGTGAAGCAAAAAAGAGAATGACGAGGAACATGACCGAGAGATATACCCAGAGGATCCAAGAGACCCGGCAACAAACGCCTATGATTCTGGCTACGGAGACTAGCATGAGGAATAGGCCAAGGGCTATGAGGGGTCTATCGAAGAACCGCTCAGAGTCAGTTGACGGTGGTGCCTGGGCGGGACAGCCATACTCCGGCGACCAATATTGGGATTGAGAAGAGAAATGTGAGGAAGTTTAGGGCTCCTAATAGATTGTTACTTACGTGACCCATTGTTTTGATTTTCTTCTATTATCAATTTAAATCTACACAGTTTTCTTGGCTGTGTGGATGAAGGGTATATATGGAGATGAATATTTATTGCCATTGAATAGCGTAAGAAGGCAGTTAGCAGTGTAGAGAAACTTACGCGTCATGCTCAAGACGCGGGAGTCTTGGATATATATATATATATATATATATATATATATATATATATATATATATTATAATATTAATCTTATTTTATTACTAACGCCATCCAAATGTCTCGTCCAAAATTAGAATTAATTACCGAGATGAGCCAAGGCCGCTAGAGGGAGTAGCCAAAGAAAATTTTTTTCTTTGGTTCTTTACTCTCTCTAGCTTTAGTTTCTACCGCCAGTAGAGGTAAATAGCGGTAAACATAAAAGAATTTGACTTAATTACTGATTATCCTAATTATTCTCGTACATATATGATAATTATAAGGATAATCGGTAATTATCTTTATATATTTTCTATACTTATTAATAAAATAAGTATGTATAAAGATAATTACTGATTATCATTGTTAACGCCAAGATCTTCTACCACGTCCCAACCACTTAAGACGTTTTGATCATGCGCAGTAAACACGATTAACACCAAGAGCTTGACGAACTTGACCGTCGGGGGATAACTTCGAGCGTGAGAGTCGATCTGAGTGTTCACAAGGGTTAACAATGGAGGATAATAATCTCTAGTGTCTTGAGAGAGATAAAATTATCAGTTACCTTCCTTTTGAAGACTTTTTTGCTTTGTTATATTCTCTGGCGGGTTGCCACGTACCACCCACTACCTTGTCGACCTGACCTCTTGAAGTCGATGGTTTCGCTGATCGCACGCATGACCACCCATTACACAGTGGTCACTTTTTTCTATCGCCGCGTAGTCCAAGGATCCCATCCACATTAATGCATGGCTGATATAATAGTCAACCATCATGCTTTTTCATCATTACCGGTCAAAGATGGAGATATTTAATATTTAATGTGCCAGCCTAATAACCTGACCCGATCTTATAAAGACTTAACAGAAATAATATAGTGAATAGGCCCAATAACTTCAGGATCCGATAATGATAATCCGGTGGACTAATCAAGTGAACAGACCCAATCCATTCGGTCCAATAAGTGAAATATCATGACCCAACATTGCCCCCTAGTTTTTTATTAAATAGAATATTTAATAGAAAACTATAAACGGTCCATGATATGAAAGGATATATTAAAGGTCCATAATGAAAATAACTGAACCAAAGCCCAACCGATGAAGAATTTAAAATAAAAAGATGGCTAAAACCGGAAGTCCAATTGAAAAGCCCAAATTGATAAATATCTGAGGCTTAACCCGGACGCTACCTATTCAACTTCCCCATCACTGTCAGAAATTAAATGTGCCGCCTTCGAGTCTCGTGCAACTGTCAATATAAAAAGTAAATTTCTCCCAAATTGATGATTTTACCTGCCAATTTGAAATTCGGATGCTTGAGCTATCTTCTTTTCTCTCAAACTCTTCTTTCCTTCTTTCTGCAAAATATCAACAATGGTGGTCCTAAATTCAAATCAGAGTTCTCCCCTTCGTGTAACCCCAATCGCCACCGTCCCACCTAGCCCTAGCCTCACCAAAGAAGCCACGAGCTTAAACCCTAAGGTCGCCAGTCCAAGTAAGAAATCTATGCCTCCGAGATCTCTTCCTAACCCCTCTGAATATTTCAAAAACAAAGAGCAATATCCCCATGCCAACACTCCTTCTGCCATTTCTAAAACTGAATTGCAAAAGATTAAAGCCCGTTATCATATCCCCGATACTCACTTGATAAGAGCTCCGAAATCTGATGAAAAAATGTATCAACGTCCAGATGGGTGGACGGCAGTTCCGGTGACCTTGCTTGAAAAGGGGGTTCGTTTCCCTCTTCACATTTTCTTGGTTACCCTTTTAGGGTTTATCGGTGTTGGATTCGCCCAACTAGTCCCAAACTCATACATCCACATCTTAGCGTTCATCGCTTTCTGCCACGAACTAGGCGTCGAACCCACCCTCGATTTCTTCTTTACCGTTTACAAAATTGCCCAGTCTAGGGAAAAAAGGTTTAAAGTTCTAGGTAAGCAAGCACCAAAGGCAGGTGAAAGATTTGAGAGGCGGTTTTTAATAAACACTCCTTCGAGCAACAGAGGATGGCACGAGAAATGGTTTTTCGTCAAAGGACCAGAAATTGCCTCCTTACCGAACTGGGCTACTGACGAAAAAATCTCTGCAGATTTTGGTGAGATCTCCGATGAAAGAGTGAACGAGATGATAGAGCTTTTTGGGAATTTCCCACTAGAAGAATGGAAACACGGTCTTCTTTCTAAACAAGCGTGGCTATATGACCATAAACGTAAGTACCGAATTACTTTTTACATATCTCTGCAAAATCTTTGATAATATTGGATCTGATCTGTCGTTACATAATTCTTGCAGTGTCTTTGATCAAACCGAACTCTTCGAAAGTGAAAGATTTGGAAGATTTTTTAGCTGGAAAGACTACGGAAGCAACTGAAGAGCTCCCCACAGAAGAGTCCCCCCAAGCTAGTCCTCCCCCTATTGAAATACCAATTATCAACCCTTCAATCAACGATCCACAAACCGACGAGCCTACTCCTCCTGAAGAATCCCTCAAGCCTAGACGAAGGAAAAGATCTGCTAAGAGATCTAAATCCATCCGCCCAGAAATAAATCCTGAAAGTGATCCAGAAGCAAACCCAGAAGCAAACCCTGCATCTGCACCCACTCCTACACCCCTTAAACCTGCTCCAATCAGGGGAAGTCTATTTGACATACCTCTACATGAACGGGCAAAGGTCCTTCGTGTCAAGAAATTGAGGACTAAGATCACCCCCTTGGCTGCCGATGACCTTCGAGTCCCTTCTTCTTCAGCTAACATTCCTCCAACATTCCCCATTGAAATCCAAGTCTTAGATGACAATGAGCCGAACGAGCCTATTCCCCCACTCTCTCGCAAAAGAAAACAACCATTTGATAGTCACCCAGGCTCCTCATCTGCTCCATCGCTGTCTCGAGAACATACTCCAGCTCGATCTCCCTCTCCCGAGAATATTTACACTGACCCAATACCAACTTTTGAGCAGCCCTGCTCTCTCCATCAAGACCATCTTCATACGAATTTGACCAGTTATTCGATACTTTTGTCCGTAAAACCGATGATCACCGATTTGGAAATAGCTCGATCAGGGATCTGATCGATGAAGGCATGAGCTATCAAGCAAAGGTAAATGATTGTCTTTTTAACTTCTATGCTTTTCTTCGTGCTGAAATATCTAAAAGTGATGGTTTATTATTGAACATACGCATGCCAATGCTGTCTTTGGGCATTTATGTCCAAAATATTTAGAATCCGAAGCTGCAGAGGAAGCTGCACGAAGAGAAAACGCAGTATTGCAGTCTGCCTTGGCAAAGTCGAGACATGATTGTGATATTGCCCTCTTCAATAATGAACACCTTCGGAAAGATTTAGCCCAAGCCAAGGAAGAGCTGAAGATATCCCATGACGAACTGAAGTCAACTAAAGCTCAACATCAAGAGATTGATAACATGAACGTTGATCTAGTTCAGAGGAATGAAATAAGGGTGGAGAAAATCAAGGAGCTGAAGGCCAGCAATAAGTGCCTGGCTAAATTGGTCGAGAAACTGGAATTAAAAGAAACTCACCATCTGAATAGGCGCTAGAAGCTCGAAGAAGAAATCCGAGAGCTCTAGGATCTTCGGGATCTTGGACCTCCTTTGACCGATGATCTTCGCAAGCAGATCTGTGAAGAGTATCGAAAATCGGATGAGATCAACAGAGAGATCATGAAGATATATTCTGAAGGCTATGAGCTCTGTCGAAGTCGCGGCAAGGAAAAACTGATATCAGCTAAAGTAGACCCGGCTTTGCTCGACTCTTTAGATGGCGAGGATAATGCCTGAAGTGAAAATTCCTGTTTTCTTTGAAATTATTAAAAACTTTTGTGAAAATTTCTATCTTTATGTAGTCGGATAATATTATGAATAGTTAATGAAATTGCAGCTTTCTTTATCATGACTTCTGCATAGTTCGTTTCTTGTCAATAATTCAATATCAATCAATGTGAAAACTGTATAAGATTCCTGTGAACTTAACTTATATTGTGAATTAGATAAGGCATATAGCAGTTAAATTAAGAAATGATATGAACTAAATTCAATGGACTGAACTGAATGAACCGAACTCAACACTTGAACAAAATAAAGTAGTGCATACTTATCATTTTCGAAGTGTGAGACAGACCATGTGTAATGGTGAATTCGGCTGATCCTCTTTGCACCATCGGGATCTTGTTTACCGCTCGGGGTGAAAGAAGTATATAAGGACATTTGTCTACCATGCGGGGTAGAACAAATATACAAGGACCATGAAATTTGTTTACCACTCGCGGTAGAATAAATTCATAAGGACACACCTGACAATAAGGCTGCCATCGAATGACCAGCGAGTCCGACCATACCTCCTTACTTCGGTGCATATTGGTTTACCACTCGCGGTAAAAACAATATTAAAAGGACTATGGAATTTGTTTACCACTCGCGGTAAATCAAACCCATGAGGACACTCCTGCCGAAAAGGCTATCATCGAATGGTCAGCAAGTCCACCCCGTCCTCCTTACACCAATGAAGTTTGCCTACCCCAAAGGGTCTGACAAATTCATAAGGACCACCTGCCAAAAAGGCTACCATCAAATGGTCGTGAGTCCCCGTCCTCCTTACACCATTGTAAACTTAGGACCAATAGGAAGAAGATCAATTGTGAAAAAGTAAAACTTTTATTGATGATGAACCACCATTTATAGACTTCTGATAAACTGACTCAATTTATACTGAAAGTATTTCCGAAGTCTGCCAGCATGCCAAGTGTTCTTGATCTCGGATCCGTCCAATGCCTTTAACCAATAAGTCTCGGGCTTCGGTACTTCAATTACTTCATACGGCCCTTCCCAGTTCGGCATCATCTTTCTCATGTTCTGAGGCGTAGATGCTTCGACTTCTCTGAGGATGAAGTCCCCCACTTCAAATCTACGAAGCTTAACCCCTTTGTTGTAATGCTTGGCTACTCTCCGTTGATAGGCTGCTAATCTGATCAAAGCCACCTCTCTGACTTCTTCCAAAAGATTCAAGTTAACCTTCATCCCTTCATCATTGTAGATCTCTTTGAACTGACTGACCCGAAGACTAGTGGATCCAATCTCAACAGGGACTAAGGCATCAGTGCTGTAAGCCAATCTGAAAGGTGAATCCCCTGTTGTAGTCCTCGGCGTGGTCCGTTAAGCCCATAACACACTGAGTAGCTCTTCAGGCCATCTTCCTTTAGCTTCATCCAATCTGCGCTTGATCCCATTCACCAGTGTTTTATTGGTCACCTCAACCTGTCCATTCGACTGTGGATGAGCCACCGAAGTTTTCTTGTGCTGAACTCCCAACTCTTTCAAAAATCCTTCAAACTTCGATCCCACGAACTGGCGCCCATTGTCCGATATCACCACCTTAGGAATTCCGAACCGAAACACTACTGACTCCTTCATGAACTTCAGGCATTCTTGTTCTGTTATCAACCGAAGTGGCTTTGCTTCTACCCATTTGGTCATATAATCGATGGCGACTATAACAAAACTGACCTGACCTTTAGCTTTTGGCAATGGACCCAAGATATCTACCCCCCAGACAGCAAAGGGTATAGGAGATAAGATCGAGTATAGCTCTTCTGGTGGCTGATATGGGATCGGACTGTTGAGTTGGCATTTCTCGTACTTCGTCACGTACTCCGTCACTTCCTTGAAGATGGTAGGCTAGCAGAACCCCTGACGAAGCACTTTATAGGCTAATGACTTAGTAGCCATATGATCGCCACAGATGCCCTCATGAACCTCCCGAAGAGCATATTCAGCTTCAGACAGGACCAAACACTTTAACAATGGTGACGAAAATGCCCTTCAATAGAGATCCCCATCAATAAGAACGAAGTTGGCACTCTTGTACTTGATCTTCTTTGCCATCATCTGATCCGAAGGAAGGACGCCATCTGCCAGATATTCTATATAGGGAGTCATCCAGCAGTTAGAACGTTCTATACACATCACTGCCTCATGCTAGACACTCGGGTACTGTAAAACTTCCAAATAAACTGACCCATCGAAAACGCTAGAATCCGTAGTGGCCAGCTTCGACAATGCATCGGCAATAGAATTGTCATTGCGCTCTATACCCTGAAACTCATAGGAGACGAAATACTGAAGCCGGTCTTTCAACTCTGCCAGATACTTGATCATTCTCGCTCCAAGAGCTTCATAATCTCCTGATACTTGCTTGACAACCAGCTAAGAGTCACTGTAAATGATCAACTTTTGAACCTCTAGACTCTTCGCCAAACGGACCCCTGCCAGCACTGCTTCATACTCGGCCTCGTTGTTCGTTGCTCTGAACCTGAATCTGATGGCCTGCTGCACTTTGAATCCCTCCGGACTTGTCAGGATGATCCCTTCCCCACTGACATCCGCAGTAGAAGACCCATCTGCATCTGATCGTCCATGAGTTCGACCATGTTTGAAGAATCGCGAATCGCCCCGCTTCGAATGCTTTTTGGCTTCTGGCAACTCGGCATCTGCTTCAGAGAACGAACACTCCACCATGAAATCGGCCAAGGCTTGACCTTTGATAGCAGTTCGGGGATGATATTCAATAAAAAATTGAGATAATTCCATTATCCATGCTGCTAATCTCCCCGAAACTTCTGGTTTGCTCATCACCTTCTTAAATGGTTGATCCGTGTAGACGACCAGGAGCCAGCCTTGAAAATATTGCCTGAGCTTTCAACTAGCAATTATCAAAGCAAAGGCAAATTTCTCAATGTTCGGGTACCTGGTTTCAGCATCTCTCAGAACGTGATTGACGTAATAAACCGGATGATGCTTCCCACCGACCTCCCGAACCAACACTACTCCAACTGCCAACGAACTAGCTGCCAGGTATAAATACAAAGTTTCAGCCGGAGTAGGTTTCACCAATAAAAGAGCCGAAGATAAATACGTCTTGATGTCTTGGAAGGCGTCTTCACACTCTGAAGTCCACTAGAAAATCTTCACATTCTTCGGTCCCTTCAACGTATCAAAGAATGGCAAGCACCTCTCTGCTGATTTGGACATGAATCTCCTCAGAACTGCAATCCTACCAGTCAGACATTGAACATCTTTGAATGACTGAGGAGTCTTCATATTCAGTATGGCCTGGATCTTCTCCAGATTGGCCTCGATACCCCTTTGACTGACCAGATAGCCCAGGAACTTCCCTGCACCAAGCCCGAAGGTGCACTTTACAGGGTTGAGCCTCAACTTGTGATGACGAACCGTCTGAAAGCACTCCTCTAGGTCATCCAGATGCTTCTGAACAAGCATGCTCTTCATAATCATGTCATCAACATATACCTCCATATTCCTTTCGAGCTGCTTCTAGAAGACAAAGTTCATCATTCTTTGGTAGGTGGCTCCAGCATTAATCAAGCCAAAGGTCATATTTTTATAGGCATACACCGAACGGTGTGTGATGAATGTTGTCTTCAGAATGTCCTCCTTGCACATAGAAATTTGATGATAACCTGAAAAAGCATCCATAAAGCTTAGTAGTGCATACCCCGAAGTCGCATCAATAAGTTGATTAATGTGGGGCAGATGATAGAAGTCCTTCGGGCATTCTTTGTTCAGGTTGGTGTAGTCGATGCAAACTCGCCACTTCCTATTCTGTTTCTGCACCAACACTACATTTTCCATCCACTTCGGGTAGTCGATCTCAAAGATGAAGTCAGCAGCTATCAGCTTCACGATCTCCTCATCAATGATCCTCTGTCGCTAGGGTGCAAAGATCCGCCTTTTCTGCCGAACTGGCTTTTTTGATGGATCGACATCCAGTCGGTGCTCGACAACCTTTCGACTGATCCCGGGCATATCTTGTGGCTCCCATACAAAGATGTCTGCATAACAGCGAAGAAGTTCCATAAGGTTTGTCCAAAGAGGTTCCGACAAACCCGAACCTATCTTCACTGTTTTGTCCTTTTTCCTAAGGACAAGTTCGATCTCCTCTGTCTCTCCTGCTGGTACGACCAATGTCTCTGAACTGCTTTCAGTGAATGGCTCAATCTCTATCGCCATGGTTCTGCTTTCGCTTTCTTGATTCCTATTCCCGAGGCAATCACAAAGATTTCAGAAAGCCCGTCTGCCGGATCTAAGTCCCCTGATACCTCTCCAACTCCATGTGTTGTTGGGAACTTGATTTTGAAGTGAGGGATGGAGGTCACTGCTTGGAGAGCAGTCAAAGTAGGTCTGCCCAGTATGGCGTTGTAGGCTGAATCTACATGCACAACATAAAATTTTCACGTTATTTCTACCTGTTGTGGAGCAATTCCGAAGATGACCGGTAGCTCAATAGTTCCTGCCACTTTGACCGGATCGTTGCTGAAACCATACAAAGGAGCCTCTTGTCCGACCTCCATTTTCCGCCCATCAAGATGCATCCTCTGATAAGCGTGGGCATAAAGAATATCAATAGAAGACCCGTTGTCAATCATCATTCGCTTCATATCCACCGAACCCACTTGTGTTGTGATCACCAAGGCTCCTTCATGGGGTTCGATGGGCTCTGAAGGATAATCTGCATCACTGAAATATATAACTGTCCCTGGAAACGGTCTGTCGGTCTTCGGGGGAACACCCTCCACGGACATGACTGAATCCAGATATCCCCTCCTCTTCTTTTCTACTAACTTTCCTGCTGTTCCACCGGTTATTACATCAACGACGTGCCTTGGTGGCTAATTTGGAGCAGGCTGCATGGGTGGAACCATTTTAACCGTCTAAACGGTACGGTCAACATTCTACTGTTCTTGCTGTTGGTCCCTCCCGGCCACATACTAAACTAATAAACCACTTTGAACCTTCCTCTCTACGAAGTCCTTTAAATTACAACACTCATTAATATCGTGACCTGCAGCTTGATGATAGCCACAATATTTTCGAGCATTGCCCTGGCCCGGCTTGAGAACACCATGAGGCGGTTCAAATAACAGTTGGTTCCTGATCTGATCCAAAATTATCGACCTATCCGTAGTCAGTTTGGTGTAAACCTTGTTCACCCTCGGGGTAGGAGTAGGTAGGTGATTACTTCTCTGTCGCCATGTATTGTTGTACTTCTTCGAGCTGCCCTCTGGTCGATCATTATACCCCCCCTGCCTTCTTCTGATCGCCCTCAGCCTTAGGAGTATCCGCCTCCTTTATCTGATCCGAAGAAGGACGTTTCAGGCTATTCATAGCCTCCTCCACCACAATGTAGCCTTCGACTTTATCTAAGGCTTCGGCCAAGCTCTTCGGATGGTGAAACATCAGCTTCTTCACCAACTTCTCTGACTTCACCAAATCTAATCCGTTTTGAAATAAACCCACAGCCTGAAGGTCATTGAGGTCGGACACCTAGCCAACAGCTTCCCTGAACCGCTTCACATACTGACCCAAGGATTCATTGGTGAACTGTCGGACCTGTGCCAAAGAACCTATGAGCTTCCCTCTTCTTTGGTTGTTCCCAAAATGAGCATGGAATTTGTCACACAACTCGGACCACGACGATTCCGAACCTGCAGGTAAAGTCCCCATCCACTACCTCGCATCCTTCCTTAACGTTGTGACAAACGTATGACATTTGGCAACATCAGTGAAATCATAATAATCCATCAGCCGGTCGAACACCTGGCTATGGTCGTAAGGGTCCCCAGACCAATCGTAACTTTCCATATGGGGCAGCTTCTTTGTGGTGTCTGCCTTCTCCTTGAGGATATCCGAAGAAAAAAGGGACGCCTTCTTTCCCGGAGTGTCTTTCACCTGATGAACTTCAGCCAGTTGTTTCCAGAGCTCCTTCAACTCTTTTATCAAGAAATCTACACCTTCTGGTTACGAGGAGACTTCTTTCTCCTGAATAATCTTCTGCTTCTAAGTGGATCGACCTCCTCTGTCTGATCCCACCGCTTTTGTTGAACTTTTGGTTCTACTCCTGCATACAATTCTATCCTCATGATGAGAATATTCACGTTGATGCTCTCTCCTTCGGTTCTCAGGTACATACTCCCTCGATCGACTCCTCTGTCTATCACCGCCACGACCGTGAGAACCAATTACTACAAGTGCTTTCTTAGACACCTCGGGAATTCTACTTCTTGACCATCTTCGCTCCATTCAGGTCGTCTTGAGAAGCGTGAATAGAGTGCTCGCTCTCCTTTCCTTCTCATTGCTGCACATCTTTAGGCCTACTACGCCTCTCGGTTTGAACATGACTAGATGCCTCGTCCCTCAACTCTGCAACTCAAGCATCTGTTTCGGTATATATCTTCTCTTTGCTTTAGAAGAACATCCAAAGCTTTATCCGCCTCCTCTGCCATCTTTGCCAACTTGGCAGCCCTGTCATTTTGACCACTTCGGTGACGAGTTCTAGACGGTGAACCTTCTATCCGCCTTTGGTCTCGATCACGATCTCATCTCATCAAACTTCAACCTCCTTACGGCTTTGACATGGGCTTTCGAATGAGAACCCCGAATCATGCTTAGAAGCCGTGCTTTCTCGAAAGCACTTTTGGAAGGACCTGCGATCCTTAATTGAAACACGAGGCAACGACGAACTCACAGCCATCGCCTACCCCTCTGGTGTATCAGCTCTACTCCTCACCATCTTCTGAAGTAGATTAAATGAATGTGATTGAAAACTCAACGACACTAGAACACACCCCTCCTTCTAGCGCCAATGTTAACGCCAAGATCTTCTGCCACGTCCCAACCACTTAAGACGTCCTGATCCTGCACAGTAAACACAATTAACACCAAGAGCTTGACGGCTTTGACCGTCGGGGGATAGCTCAGGCGTGAGAGTCAGTACAGGTGTTCACAATGGTTAACAATGGAGGATAATAATCTCTAGTGTCTTGAGAGAGATAAAATTATCAGTTACCTTCCTTTTGAAGACTTCCTTGCTTTGTTATATTCTCTAGGGTTCCATCGTGCCACCCACTTCTTGTCGACCATTACCCGATGATCTTGATGGTTTACCAATCACAAGCAATTTCACCCACCACTACACAGGTCACTGCTTTCTATCATGCGTAGTCCAAGGATCCCATCCACCTTAATGCATGGCAGATATAATAGTCAACCATCATGCTTTTTCATCATTACCGGTCAAAGATGGAGATATTTAATATCTAATGGGCCAGCCTAATAACCCGACTCGATCTTATAAAGACTTAACAGAAATAATATAGTGAATAGGCCCAATAACTTCAGGATCCGATAATGATAATCTGGTGGACTAATCAAGTGAAAGGCCCAATCCATTCGGCCCAATAAGTGAAATATCATGACCCAACATATCATCTTATGATTTTTAATTATAAATAAAAAATAGTGATTGAATTTATATTATATTCCTACTCAAATATATAAACTCAATCACTATTTCCTATTTATAATTAAAAATCATAATTATGAATTATTCTTATAAGGATAAGTAATCAGTAATTTATACATACTAATAATCAGTAATTATTCTTATAAGGATAAGTATAAAGATAATTATTGATTATCCTTATAATTATTATTAGGGTAAATAGTAGAATACTGGAAAGAATTATTATTAGCCTAAATAAGGATAAGATATTATTAGGCTGGACGGCTGGATGATCTCAGCCATTAACTTCAATTTTGGACGGCTGAATGAGCGTTAGTTGCAACAGAGTTAATAATTAATGTATTTCACGGATCATTTCCCTATATACATATAGGGTTTACATCCATGGCATACGTTTGCTATGAGCACTGTGGAGCAAACAAGTTGCAGTTCGTTGATCCTTGCAATGAAAGGCTGAGATTAAATCATTTAACACCCTTACCACTACAGGCTGTAGCGACAGCCAATTTAAAAAATAAATTATTACGAAGTTACTAATATGTCCCTGATTTATGTTGGAAAATATCATAACCTGCCGCTACAGGCTCATGCGGCAGGCCACACCTATCATAACCACACTGACTTGACTGCACGGACTGCAACAATTGACTGCACGGAAGCCAAAGCCTTGCCGCTACAGCTTGTAGCGGCAGCCTCATCCTCTATTTAACCATCTGCCGCTCCCTTCATGTTATCCTTCATCTGTCGTTCCCTTCATGCTTCTCTTCCCTGCCGCTACACATAACAGAATTTGTAGATATCAGTTAAAATTGAAAATCAACCGCCAGCTAAGTCTACACATTTACAGCATTCAGATATTATTTTGGTAAGATTTACTTTTCAAATAAAAAAAATTATTTACAGCATTCAAATAGCATTCAGATATTATTTTAAATTTACAGCATTTAAAATTATTTCTATGTTTACATATATGCATGTGAATTTTTTAAAAAATTGTTATTTATATATATGTGTTGGATAATTAAATAACTATGTGGTGAAGTAGTTATTATAATTTTGATTCAATTGTAAATTTTTGCTTAATAATTGTAATAGAGTAGTGTTTTATTTTATTATAAATGTTTATTTTGATAAAATTTTATGAGTTATGTGGGATATAATATGCATGTGAGTATTGTGATTAATAATGATTAATTATTATGAAAATGTACAAAAAAAAAATTATTAAAATTATTTAAGTATGAATATTTTTTTTGTTTAATAGGATAAAGATATAATTATGTTACATAGTTATTAGACAATATAAAAAACATGTGGTTGTTATTTTGTTAGGTACTAGATGGACAGTTGGATTTATGAACCAATTGACCCAAGTGTCCTTAACGACCAACAAAATCATGTGTCGGATGATATATATGACGAGAAAGACAGGGGAAGACTACTCTCATGTCAATTAACTGAAAAAAAAAATACGATCAATGGATATTAACAAAAGCTCAAAAAACTCTTCTGAAAAAATGTGGGTTTGGGATTTTTTGCTATCCGGCAGTTGTACCACAAACTGATATTGGGCTCGTTTCCGCCTTGGTAGAGAGATGGCGGCCGGAGACCAATAGTTTTCACTTAAATTGTGGGGAAATTACAATCACTTTAGAGGATGTACACTTCATTTTTAGGTTGCCTGTGGTTGGCAAACCCTTAACTTGTCCGTTATTTGACACTTCATTCGCTCATTTTAAAGAATATTTTGGTAGTGAAGTAGCTGTTGAATATCAGGAATCAAAAAAGCGCGGCTCTATTTCATTATTATGGTTGCAGCAGCATTTTAATAATTGTCCCCCTAAAGCAAGTAAGAAAATTGTTGGTCGATGTACAAAGGCCTATATTCTTTGGTTGTGTGGGGCAATATTGTTCTCCACTAGGAATAAAACACTTTGCTCATCCTGTATATGTATTTTATTGCTAACGCTAAAAATTAAACATATTCTTGGGGTGCGGTATGTGTTGGGCTATTTGTATAGGTCTTTGTATACTGCCACTAGGAAAGGAGCAAAATATATTAATGGTTGTGTCACTCTTTTACAAATTTGGGCATACGAGCGTATAATAGTTGGCAGACCTAACCCCTGGCCTCAATCACAGTTATGGTTACCTAGGGCCCTAGCCTAGGCATACTCAGAAAATCACAGCTACCCCGATAGGCGACCAAATCCCCATCATCATTTAAAATTTTACCGAGGGGAGTTAGATGTCCAGCCTGAATGGCAAGTAGTGTGGCGCCCATACATGAGGTGGGATGACAAAATGGGTGGATTTAATTTTGAAGGAAGATTGTTGGGATCTGGTAGAATCCCCTTAATTCATTTTGATATTGTAGAATACCAGATGCCGGACAGGGTGATGAGACAGTATGGGTTCTTACAAGGTATACCATCTCCGGCAGAAAATCACAAAGAACTTAGAAAGGAAAAAGAAGATAGATTTGTCGTGGTTGATTGCATGGCCTTGAGGCAAGTGTACATCGCATATTGGGAGGCTTACATGGAGCATTTGAAGGGACAGCAGCACGAAATTTCCAACTATGTGAAAATTGAATCATACATGGCTTGGTATAGGAAAATTACACATAGAAATCGCATCGCCTTCTACGACGGAAGGGACCCGCACCCTACATACGAGCCTCGGGATCGCTTACAAACCAAAGATCATCATCTTATACAAATGGTACACTAACATTTGCATTTACATACAAGATATTGCCATTTACAAATTCTTTCTTGTTTATTAATAATATTAATATTGTACTTTTAACTTACATGACAGGTTAAGAGTGCAAAGTCCTTACTTGATAAGTGTTTTGCTTTTACTGAGATGCCTCCAGGCTATGTAGTTGAGAAACATGTATGGGATCATCTTTACGGTGTATACAACTCTGAAGTCAGAGGGAACAATGGTGAAGAGCAAGAGGAGCCAAGTAATGCTGTAGTACAAGTACGCGTATATGCTATTATTGCGGCATAGAGAGGAGTACTACAAGACGCAGGGAATTCAAAGGTGGGCAAATTTTGGTTCATGGAATCATTCTTCATGCAACTTGGCAAGAGCGTTATATCCCCAAGCCAACCGAGTGCGACAGAGAGTTTTTATCACCCTTATGTCCACCCAGATGTGGGCCCGACATTACACGAATACACGTATATATTCATGCCAGTGTGTACTCAAGAGACCAAACATTTTATCCTGTTTGTATTTTTGGTGCCCGAATGGGCAGTCACTATCTTTGACCCTCTATACAATGATGATACCCATATATGACCATCCAAAGAAATGTATAGAGAATTTGTTAAAGTTGCGGTATGTATCGTAATTGTTTTTGTTATACTTTTATATATGTATATCCTTTATTAATATTACTTCGTGCACGCAGGTCAAATTGATACCAGTTTGTTTGAGAATTGGTGATCCACAGCGTGAGTGGCCAACACAGGAACCGCGTGTGCTAATACCAAAGAACAGACCTGTGCAGCCAAATTATCATGATTGTGGTATTTTTGTCTGCAAATATGTTGACTACTTTGTCAGGAGCAATGTTAATATTCGTCGAGAAAAATGGTCCTCAGAAGATTTAATGGTATTTCGATACAGAATTGCGTGAGAACTTTTTAGATGTCAAGCTAGACTTCTTCCTGCGGATGATATCTTGCCACATTATTGGTGCATTTATAATTGAGAACTCTTTAGATGTCTATTATTATCTTATTGTTAGTGTATCTATTATTATTTTTGTGACGCCCCTAAAATTAGGTATACGTCACCCATCTTGGGTCGCCACTTACATGGTACATAAATTCAAATACAACTTACTAATATAATAACTGTAAGGTATGCAATACGACATAAATCGTGAGTTTGAATACAAATATTGTCTACTAGATATTATACAAACTCAAAAGGAGTCCTCATTACAACTATTATCACACTATTTCACGTAATAGTGAGGACTACTAATGCTATCCTCCGGACCATTACTCCGCTCCCCGACTCGTCCCAGCCTATGTTCTCATTTCCTCGAAGAGAATAAAGGAAAGAAAGGGTGAGCTCAACTAGCCCAAGAAGAAATATTATGACTAAGATAATGCGTAATAAATTATCATTAGCCTTCAACAAAGTTAAACCGATAAAATACAATAGACAACCAGTTTAATCTGCAATGAATATGCAATCCATTAAAAGAGTCAAATAGAGAATAAAATCTACTATCTTTTAGGTTTTAAAAGGTTTTCATCAATTTTTATCATTGAGACTCGACAAATAAATAAACCACCACATCTAATCATCCCTATACCACTTGGCCAAGGATTTTCATCAAATTATCAATGGTCATGACTATACCGAATCACCCCGCTCATAATCATACCAAAACTATCCATCATCGCATTACAGTGCCACCGAGGACTTTTATCACATCATTTATAACAAGCCATTATTATACCGAATGATCCTCGTCATAATCATACTAAGTTCATCTATGCACGTAAGCCAAAGATAACATAATATATCATGAGGATGATGACAATGACATAATAATTCAATAAAAAAGTTCAAGAATTATTTTATCCAGAATTAATAACGTCCAAATTGTCAACAAGATACTGCTTTGTAGAGTAAAATTCAAGAATGATCGTAAGAATATTTCCATGAAAAGATATCGGATGAAACGCAAATATCAAGGATATTCTACTAATTTCATGGAGTATAGAAGTCAAAGTTTTAACCAACCGGGTATAATAAAGAATGGAATAACAAAAGAAATCACCACGCATGCAGTATTTAGATGTATGAGTTATTCCAATGTAATAATAATAACGGAACCAGTCGTCAGTGAAATTCACAATCGGCGTGATGATCCAACAGTAATAATAAATGTCAATAATAAACAATGGAACTGTGTCCTGTAAAACACACGTATGTGATATTCCAATGTAATAATAAATGCGAATAATAAATAATGGAACCAAGTCCGGTGTAAAACACACGCATGTGATATTCCAATGTAATAATAAAGAATGGAATAACGTAAGAAGATCACCAAGTATAGGGGATTCCAGATATACGAAGTTATTCCAACAGAATAAATAAGGATGGAATAACATAAGGATTTCACCAAGTATAGGGTATGCCGCATATCATGAGTTATGTATAGGGTATACCACTTTTACAAAGTTATTCCAATGTAATAATAATGAATGCAATAACGTAGGGATTTCACCAAGTATAGGGTATGTGGCGTGATACAAAGTTATTCCAACAAAATAATAAAGAATGGAATAACTCAAGTTCTCTTCATGAATACAAACGAATAATATCCCTTACGATTACAACAAATAATAATACCCTCACCGTAAAAGACACCGGATATCAAAGTAGTGAAGTACCGTAATACTCTTCTTCTTTTTCTTTCTATAGATTTTCTCTATAGCTTCTCTCTATAATTTCTCTCTACTAGTTTCAAAGAATTCGTAAAGAAAATAATGAAAGAATGAGCTTCATTTATAGGAAAATAGAATGCATAGTAATTAATCCATGAACCATCCCAGTATTGATTTACTTTAATCGACGGTCCATATTTAAAGCAAAATCTTTTAAATAAAATATCATATATTCCATTTATATAAAAACATTTTACTATACAAACACTATGCAACACTATGCAAAATACTATGCAACACTATGCATAATAAAATATAATATATTATATTTATGTAATAACTTTAATAAAGTATTCATTTTATATAAAAAGATGTTTCGCTTTTATTACATTAATAATACGAATAAAACAAAACGTCATTATCGCTATAATAATTCATATTATTAATCGACAATAATGGAATCAAACCGAGTGACTTCTCACATAAGCATCAATAATCAATACCGCTAGTGCTACTATGCAACCACACGACATCGCATTTTTTTTACTACAGTAGTAGTTCAACAAAGATCAACCAGAAAACTTCCGCCGTTATTTCAATAAAATATTTTTGTCGCTTTCTCAATCCGACAATAATTACATTGCTAGGTCCACCAATGATTGAGTTAGTATTGCATTTAATATTCCCTCGCTAAACCGAATATTCCCCGACCAATCTAATATAATATAACCACTTGCATACTTTGCAAAATTTATAAATACTACCCACAACTATAATATTATCTCAAATTCACACTATAATATTAAAAATTATTTCACAAAATTTAAATCTTTATTGATAAAATCTAGGGTCTCACAATCTCCCTCCTTATGGAATTTCCCTCGAAATTAAATTAATTACGACTGTATGATAAAGAGGTGAGGATACCGTGAATACCTTTATCGTTGAAAACATTAAGTTCATCTTTGCAATCCTACCAAAGATATTCATTAACAATTCATCTTTGCACTACAGCCAAAGATATTTATTAACAATTCATCTTTGCACTACGTGCCAAAGATATATAACTAGAAACCAATAATATTTTGAGACTCAAATTTAATAGTATCACAACCATGAATTATCCATGACCACCTTTGCCAAGGATATTCGTGTTTTAAATTACTATTATCTTATAATAATAACCGGTCGTCATAATCATACCAAGTCTATCAATGCACTACTGACCAAAGATGAAAAATACCCTAGGTGTTACTGTAAAAGTAACAAGAAAAAGTACAAGAATACGCTGGCGTGGTCGCATAAGAAGACACTCAGATTGATTATCGATGCTTACGTGAGAAGTCACTCAATATGCTCAATTATCGCTACAAGAATTGCGATCATATCTCTTATATTATCGATTCAATTATCACACAAAGATCATCTCAGATAATATGTTATATTAGATTAAATCAATAATAAATGAGACGAAAGTTTATAAATGATTAATAATTGTTGAAAGATTAAATATGTGTTGATGAAAAAAAAATGATTTGTGGTAAGTTTGATTATTTTATGGGGGCCTATATGTCATCATCTAAGAGTCTCTTCACAATAAGAATTACCTTCAGCATAAGAATTACCTTCACAATAGTATTTACCTTCACAATAAGAATTACCTTCACAATAAGAATTACCTTCAAATAGTAATTACCTTCAAATAGTAATTACCTTCGTTAATAGTAATTACCTTTACCAATAGTATTTACCACTTGTCGTAGTACACATAGTAATTACCGAACAAACGCCGAACCACTTGTCGCTTCACATTACAAAAGGCCAAACCACTTTTCGCTTCACATTACAAAGGCCAAACCACTTTTCATTTCACATCATTAGCCGCAAGCCACTTCGCTTTTCACACTCTAAGAAAAGCTAAGCTAGAAATCTTCTATAAATAGAGGCCTAGTGCTTTCATTATTTTTCACGAATTCATTCAAGCTATAGAGAGAAAAGTATAGAGAGAATAAGAGAGAAAGAAGAAGAGTATTTTGTTACTACACCGTCAGCAAAGATTCAATCTCCTACCAAAAGTAAGGGGTGTTATTCTTTCTTATTCATGAAGAGAACTGCTGTTATTCCATCGCTTATTATTCTCGCTGAATAACCTCAGATACGCTGGTTTACCCTATACTTGGTGACATTCTTCTATTATTCTCGCTGGAACATCCTGTCTCGTGTGTTTTACACCTTACCGGTTCCGCTTTTTTATTATTCTGTTGGAACATCCTCGTCTGTGTTTTACACCTTGACCGGTTCCGCCTTTTTATTATTCTTCGGCTGAATATCCTATTTTACAATTCGACCGTTCGTTTTTTACATTCCGGATCCTATCGGTTCCATCTTTATTATTATTATTCTGTGAACATCCTGCTTGCGTGAATTTCACCCCGACCGTTCCCGTTATTATTATTCTCGCTGAATAACTCTCGTCGTGCATGCCGCCTATCGCATTTACGGTGATTTCTTTTGTTATTCCATTCTTTATTATACCCAAATAAGTTAAAACTTTCGACTTCTATACTCCATGAAATTAGTGGAATATCCTCGATATTTCATGCTTTCATCCAAAGATCTTTTCATGGAAATATTCTTCCGATCATTCTTGAATTTTACTCTACAAAACAAAGATCATGTCGATAATTTGACGTTAATAATTCCTCGATAAAATAATTTTTGAACTTGTTTTATCAATTCTTATATCATTGTCATCATCCTCATGTTTATATTTTTTTGAAAGTCATCTCGTGGCTCTGTAGTATGATGGACTTGGTATGATTACGACTGTGATTATTCGTAAATCACGACCGTAATGTTACAAATGATGTGATAAAAATCCTCAAAGGTCAGAGTGCATCGATGGACAAATTGTTGGTACGATCATGACTATTAATGAATACACAAATATTCTCGCCCGTAAGAGTGCATGAATAATTGTGGTCGCGATACTAAAGAATATCCTCGGCCGAAAAGTGTGGGATTCGATGATGTGGAATATTTATTAAAGTCGAGTCTCAAATATATAAACAAAGGATGAAAAACCTTTAAAACCATAAAAGATAGTAGATTTTATTTTCTACTCAACTTTTTAATGGATCAGATATTCACCGCAGCTTAAACCGTCATTTATTGTATTTTATCGCTTAACATTGTCAAGACTATTGATAATTTATTCTCGCATTATCTTAGTCATAATATTTCTTATCGGGCTAGTTGAGCTCACCCTTTCTTTTTTCACCGCTTCTTCGTGAAATGAGAATATAGCCGGGACGAGCCTGGGAAACGAGTGATGGTCCTCAAGATAAGATTAGTAGTCCCTCACTATTCTCGTGAAATAAAGGTGATAATAATTGTAATGAGGACTTTTTTTTTGAGTTTGATAATATCTAGTAGACAATATTTGTATTTAAACTCACGCTTTATGTCGATTGCACACCTATGCTTATGTTAATAAGTCAGATTTAAATTCTCAGACACGTAAGTGGCTACCCAAGACGGGTGATGTATACCTAATTTTGGGGGCGCCACAACAGGTATCGTAGCTTAGGATACGATCCTCGCCAAGATGTGAGAATAGTACTAGGAGGGGAGAGACGGGAATACCTTTCGCTAGTATGACCTACCTAAGTTTATGTGCTATTTTATCGGTTGGTCGTAAGATAGGGATAATTTGTTATACGTCAATTAACCTTTGTTTTGTGGCAAGATCTCAAAATGACATCCGAGAATGTTGAGAATAAAGAATGGAGCACAAGCGATCGCTGATTCACCACATATCAATAATCGTGATAATGTGCATCGTGAAGGCGATAATCCTCACGCAAACAACAACACCGACCAAATGATGAACGATCAAATGTTCGTGAGGCTTTATGCAATTTATGCAACAAAGAAAGCGAGAGCGACTTCTCGCCCAAAACGTAGGTGGAAACACGAAAACTCTCTGCACACACCGCTAAACAATTCAAGGAGCCGACCACCGGAGTTTAAGGGAGAGCCAAAACCACTTCGCGCGAAGCATGGATAAAGCAGATTACCAAGATATTTGATGTCTCGATGCTCCGAGAGAGCAAAGGTTCCTTTGCCGCTTTTATGTCATGCGGAGAGGCAGACATCGGTGGGAATCGGTAGAAACGTACTCAACCTCATCAGATCAAGATATCTTCGGGAGAAGTTCCAGAGTTGTTCAACGACAAATACTTTCCCGAAAGTATTCGCCATACGAAGGAGGTGGAGTTTATCAAGTCGAACAAAACAATACGACCGTGTCGCAATACGAGGCAAAATTATGAGTTATCACTATCAAGGCCCCACTTGTGTGGATAATGAAGAGAGAATGGCGCTAATGTTTTTAAGAGGTTCAAGTCGAGATACGCCAACATCTTATTTCTCATAAACCGTGTTTGTATTCGAGATGTTGTAAATAGGGCTCGCTTAAGGAGCGCGATAATGAGTCAACGCAACTAAAAGAGAGCAAATTAAAAAAATTATAATACCAAATGAGAGTAATCATCGGCTTATGACAACAAGCGTGAGGGAATCAACAAAGCCGATATGGTAACCACTTTGGGGTAATCGTACAAAAAATAATAAGAATGGACATTTCAAGAAAAGGAGATTCAACAATGATGGAAAGACGCCAAAGACCAAAGACCCATTGTTAAGGAAGGAGAAAGACCACCTATCATATGCTTCAAATGCGAGGAGAGGGACACATCACCCAAACTCACGCCATGCCATTCAAAAGCATGTTATAATTGTGGAAGAGAAGGTCACTTAGCTCGATTTTGTTGCTTATCAAGACAAATTCAACTAGGATGGAGGCACCAAAGGCCATCCCAAAAAAAGTCAAAACCCAGAGTGCAAGGGAGAGAAGCTTTGTTGTGACCTCCCAAAGAGCAAGGAACCCGAATGAGGTCATCACGTAAGCTTATCATAAACTCTAATGAAGTCTATACTTTATTTGATACCTGCTTCTACCCATTCTTTTATTTCTCCTACTTGCGCCATCGATTAAATTCGACTCGAGAAATTAGACTTCGACTTATCTCGTGGAAACTCCGCTGGGAGAAACCTTCATTACATCCACCGCTTATAAGTCTTGTTTGGTTCAAATCTGCACTTCACATTACCCGTCGATCTTATTTCATTAAAAATACTTGATTTGACGTGATTCTGTGGATTGATCGTTAACTACTTATCATGCAAAAATTGATTGTTTTCGTAAGGTCATTAGCTTTCATATTCCTAATCAACCTATTATGCTAATTCAAACGACCAAACCATTAAAATCAATCACTACTATCTCAAGCCATAAAGCTATTCGCTTATCAAAAAACTGATGTCAAGCTTTCTTAGCTCATGTCACGTATTTAAACAAAAATACGCCGCTTTTGAACGATATTTCTATTGTTAATAAATTTCCGACGATTCTCAAGAACTTCCTCGCCTACCCCCGTAGCGTGAAATTGAATTTTGTATCGACTTTCAACCCCAGATAAAACCTATTTCCAAAGCCCCATATCGAATGGCTCCTATCAACTTCGTGAGTTAAAGACCCAACCGCAGGAATTGTTAGACATCGGCTTTATTCGGCCCTAGTACTTCTCCTCGGGGTGCTCCTGCTCTATTCGTGAAGAAGAAAGATGGGAGTATGCGACTTCAGATTGATTATCTGGAGTCAATCATGTCACCATCAAAATAGGTATCCATTGCCACGTATTGATGACCTGTTTCACCAACTTGCAAGGAGCCAAATTCTTTTCAAAGATCGATTTCGCTCCTGATATCACCAATCAAGATTGTAAATCACCGACATTCCAAAGACGGCTTAACTCTAAGACGGCATTATGAATTCCTAGTCATGTCCTTTTGATCGACTAATGCCCCGCCGCCTTCATGGATATGATGAACCGAGTATTCAAGGAATATTTAGATCACTTTGTGGTCGCCTTTATCATGACATCCTTATTTATTCCAAAAGCCGTGAAGATCATGAGCAACACTTGAGGTCGACACTCCAAAAGCTTCGTGAATATAAGCTTTATGCCAAGTCAAGAAATGCGAGTTCGTCAAGAAGTAGCATTCCTCGGGCACGTGGTATCAAGTCATGGAATATCCGCTGACCCAAAGAAAGATCAAGCTATTCAAAGTCGGGAACAACCTAAATCAAAGGACCAAGTAACGTAGCTTTCTTGCTTAGCCGGGTTATTATCGGAGATTCGTGGAAGGATTTTCTAATCGCTACTCCATCGACTCAAATTTACTTTTGAAAGATACAAAGTTCTATTGAGCGAAGAATGTGAGAAGAGTTTTCAAGAACTCAAGAGGAGACTTATTTCAAAGACTGCTCGACAATACCATCCGCCTCTGAGGAGGATTTGTCATCTACAAAGGATGCTTCGCAAAGGGGTCGGGATGTGTTCTCATGCAACATGGAAAAGTTATAGCCTATGCCTCATGACAACTCAAAGAATATGAGAGGAATTATCCTACTCATGATCTAGAGTCATAAAATGTTGTCTTTGCAGCACTTAAAATTTGGAGGCATTACTCAGATGGGGAGAAAGTGGAGATCTTTACTGATCATAAAAGCCTCAAATATTTCTTCACTCAAAAGGAACTCAACACGCGACAACGACGCTGGCTTGAACTGCTGAAAGATTATGATCATACCATCCAATACCATCCTCGAAAAGCGAACGTGGTAGCCGACGATCGAAAGTAAAAATCATATGCAAGCACGAAAAGCGATATTGTCAACGCAAAGGCCCATTTTGTGTGACTTGCAAAGGATGGAGATAGAGTTAAAGACCTGTGGACGCATGTGATGATAGCGAGTATACGAAAGTAGAACCGACTTTAATCGATAAAGTTAAAGTCGCTTCAAGCTACGCACTGGAGCCGATGCGATGAGGAAGAAAGTGCAAGAAGGTGCTACGCATGCCAAAGCAAGAATCGATGAAGAAGGAATACTTCGAGTCAACTCCAGACTTTCAGGTTCCTAACGACCCCGATTTAAAGTATAATATCATGATGGAGGCGCACAACACACCATTTGCAATCCATCTCGAGTACCAAAATGTATCATGATATTCGCTATACATTTTGGTGGAGCAATACGAAGAGAGAGATATAATACTGTTTATCTCAAGGTGTCTAACTTGTCAACGAAGTTAAAGCGAGAGCATCAAGTACCAAAAGGTCCATCAGCAACCACTTGAAATTCCGTAATGGAAGTGGGAGCACATTACCATGGATTTCAAGCACGGCCTTCCTAAGGTTTCTCAAGGCATCGATGCGATTTGGGTCATTGTTGATAGATCGACCAAGTCCGCTTCATTTCTTACCGATACGAGAAACTTATACACTTGAACGCCTTGCTCAGATGTACATAAACGAGATTGTAAGATCGCATGGTATGCCGAGATCCATAGTTTCCGATCGAGACCCAAGATTCACTTCACGATTTTGGGTTAGTTTGCAAAAAGCTATGGGCACAGATTTCACGATTTAGCTTCAAGATATCATCCTCGATTTTACGACACAATGGAGAGGACTATTCAAACTCTCAAGATCTATTAAGACTCGTGTCCTTGATTTCAAGGGAGTCAGACAAGTTCTTACCATCGTGGAGTTTTCCTACAACAACAGCTATCATCGCAAGTATCGCATGGCTCCATTCAAGCGCCAGATGGAAGAAAGTGTCGCTTCCAAAGATGTCGGGACGAGGTGGGTGAAGCAACGTTGTTGGGACCGAGTTGGTACGTATGACTACTTTAAAAAGATTCAAACGATCCGACAACGATAAAAACCTCACAAAATCGATAAAAGAGTTATGCCGATCTTCATCGAAAGGACGGGAATTCGATATAGAGATCATGTGTTGTTAAGAGTCGCTCCATGGAAAGGAGTTACAAGATTTGGAAAGAGAGGAAAACTTAATCCTCGATTCATCTATTCCATTTTAATCCTCGATCGAGTAGGAACTCGTGGCCTATAGACTCGCTTTTACCGCCAAATACGTCTCGTGTTCATAACGCTTTTCACATATCCATGTTACGTAAATATGTGAAAGACCCGAACCATATTATCGAAGTTAGAACCCATCGAAATATAATGGAAGATTTGACGTATGAAGAGGTTCCTGCTCAAATTTTGATAAGAAGGAACATATTCTACGCCCCAAGGTTATACCTCAAGTCAAAGTTTTGTGGAGGAACCACGATGTCGAGGAAATGACTCGGGAGTTAGAATCAAATGAAATCAAGGTATCCTTACCTCTTCGACATACCAGTATCGCACTCTAATTTCGAGGGCTAAATTTCATAAGAAGGGAGGTCAGAAGACCCCAAATTTTATAAATAAAGATGAATTTTCTATAAATATTATTTTTGATATTATGGAATAAATTTGATATAATGTTATAGTTGTGGGTAATATTTATAAATTTTGCAAAGTATGCAAGTTGTTATAAAATATTCGCTTGGTCTGGGAATATTCTTCTTTGACGCCCCAAAATAGTATACATCACCCATTCCGAAATAAAATACACCCATTCTCGAGTCACAATACACATGTAAACAACTACAACTTTATTATTACAACAAGAAATCAGAGTTTAAATACAAATATTATCTTCTGATAATATTTATACTCAAATAAATCCTCATCACATTTATCGATACATTATTTTACAAAAATGGTGAGGACTACTAAACAATCCTTTCTAAAACCTTTCATTCCATACCCCGACTGCATCTCGCTATATTCTCGCCTCCCGAGAAAAAATGGAACAAAAGGAAAAGGGTGAGCTCAACTAGCTCAAGAAGAATATTACGACTAAGATAATATACAACAAATTATCGTTAGTCTTCAACAGGAAAAATTTAATGTAATACAATAGAAACAAGTTTCGCATCAATATTCGCAATGAAATAATAATTCATGTAAGAGTTACGTAGAGAATGAAATCTACTATAATCTATGAATTTAAAAATTCATCATCAATATTTTATCCCCAGAACATCAATCAATATTCATCTCAAATCAAATATTCATCTTTGCACTACAGCCAAAGATATTCATCACTCTCATGTTCATCTCAACACTGCTCATCTTTGCACTACCAAAGCCAAAAGATATTCATCACCAATGGTCATGTGTTCATTTAAACACTGCTCATCTTTGCACTACAAGCCAAAGATATTCTTCAGAAATCATTCATCTTTGCACTACAAAGCCAAAGATATTCAATAATATCATCATTTAAGACCGAGGATGATGAAAATATTTTTAAAGAAACGAAATCCAAAGGAAACAAAATGACAAGGATTAAGGATTAAGGATTCGTATTTTGTTTTATCCATGTCCAACAATACCTCAAAAATAATCATAAGTGGTGTAAAATTCAAGAATGATCAAAACACGGATACAATCAAAGCTAGTATCCGTAATAGATATTTTGACTTAAAAGAAGAAATTTTATTTTTCTATGAATAAGTGCCAGATACGTGAATAAAGGTCAGATACGTGAATAAAGGCCGATATAATAAAGGTGAATAAATAGAATCTCCCGACACACCAAAAGATAGAAATTCCACAAAAAACATTTTCACGCTTCATTTAATAAGACTCGTGAATAAGAATCTCGTAAAATAAGAATAAGAATGAATAAGAACTCGTGAATAAGAACTCATGAATAGTAACCCCATATGAAAAAGTTCCAAATTTGATAAAAACTTCAGATCAATATTTCAAAGATAATGATATCAAGAAATAATATCATTACGAAAAAAAAAATAATATCCCTTACCTCAAAGAATCAAGATTTCTAAGGAAAGGCTCAAGTGATGTCGAATGAAACTTGTAGATCGAATAAAGAACTCTCAAAGTATCTAAATACTCACAAAATACGCCAATAATATAGAGAGAGAAAGAGAGAAAACTTTGTTTCGTGTGATTTTCAATTCTAACTTAAATTTCTATTTATAGAAAATGTTAGCCCACCAAGCAAATTTCGACCAAGCACCGATGGCTTTTACTCGCTACTATTGCCACCCACCACATTTGAAATAAAATTCAGCACATTTCTTCACCAACCACAAGTGGGGCCCACTCAATTCTAGAATTTTCCACCAAAATCAATTATAAACCTAATTTCCAAATCGATACCTTTCTTAAAATTCATAACAAATCATTCGCATTTTTAATTCGCTCAAAAATTGTGGACATATACTCAACTTATGTATGTATAACATACCCAAAAATTACCACATATCCAACTATTTGATTAAAAATTATAACCCCACACAATATATCTCAAAACCCCGATTTAATTTTTAATACCTCCAACTGATAAAATACCGATAAAACACCTCAACAATAATTTCTTCATTTATAACCACATAAATAAATCCATCATTTATATCCACATAAAATAAATATTTCTTTATCATATGAATCAATAATTAATTATTCACAAATAATATTACAAATAATCACAATTACAACAACCAAACGCCGCTCCTGTGAGCAGGGGGCTTCCGATAAGGATTTCTCCTCATCGGGCGCAAATTAGTGACCAAACCTCTCCTCGATGTAACTTTCTAGACATCGCCAATAATGCTATCTAATAATATTATTCAAATAATATGAATTATTGATCCGATAATGGAGATAATGTGCAAAGACAATTATCAAACAACAATAATATAAAATATCAACGCAAAGAATTATCAATCAATAAAATAAAATATCGAATAAGAATTACCGTGAAAATTATCGAGTAAAGGCCTTCACGTAAGGATCAATAATTCAACAATATCAATAATACCGCAAAGCATCGCTAAACCACGCCAGACATCAGTATTTTAACCACCGGTATTCCAACAAATTTTAATTCTGAATAACTACGCCAAGTATTTTTAACCAACTTATATTTGTCGCTTTCTTTCTTCATCCAATCGCTCACATGGGGCCCACACACGGTCGCTACTGGCGCATTTAATATTCCCCGACAAAGATTTAATATTCCACCACCAAACGAATATTCCCCGACAAAAATGAATATTTTATAACCACTCATTATTTTGAAATATTTATGATTTAACCCTTAACTATCCACATTAATCAAATCAACCCTTACTATTTCAAAATAATAAATAAAGGAAATTCCTTTTATTTAAAAAATTTCGGGTCTTACAACCTCCCTCCTTATGAAATTTCGCCCTCTCGAAATCGACGACGACATTCTGTGTTTCAAAAGGTGAGGATACCTCGCTTTCATTTCCGCTTCCAATTCCCTGTGTCATTTCCTCTATAAAGATGATTCCTCCACAAAACTTTAACTTGTGGTATACCTTTCATGCAGTAGGACATGCTCCTTCCTATCCAAGATCTTGACAGTACCTCCTCATACGCTAAGTCTTCTACTATCTCGTCCTGCTTCTAACTCAATAACGTGGTTCGGCCTTTCACATATTTACTTAAGTACGAGATATGTGAAACACATTATGAACACGAGACATACTTTGAGGTAACGCAAGTCTATAGGCTACATTTCCTACTCGGCCAAGAATTTGAAATGGACCAATAAATCGTGGATCGAGCTTTCTCTCTCCCAAATCTTGTAACTCCCTTCCACGGAGCAACTCGCAACAATACATGATCCCCTTAATTAAATTCCACGCCCTTTCGATGAAGATCCGCATAACTCTTTTGTCGATCTTGTGCCGCTTTGTATACGCTGTCAATCATTTGATCTTTTCTTAGTCATACGCATTTCACTCTCGTCCCAACAATGTTGCTTCACCCACCTCATCCCAACATATCGAGAACGACATTTTCGGCCCATATAATGCTTCAATGGAGCCACACCTATACTTGCTCGATAACTGTTGTTGTAGGAGAATTCCACCAATGGTAAATACTTATCCCAACTACGCCTCAAAGTCTAGGACACGTAGTCTTAATAAATCTTCAAGAGTTTGAATAGTCCTCTCTCGATCATCTCGTCTGCTTGGGGGATGGTATGCCAACTAAATCGCAAACTGCGCTCCATAGCTTTTTGCAAGCTAACCCAAAATCTTGAAGTGAATCTTCGGGTCACGATCCAAACTATGGATACAGTGCATGCCATGCAACCTCACAATCTCATTTACGCATATACTAGCAAGACGCTCAAGGAATAAGTCTCCGTGATTTCCAAGAAATGAGCAGATTTGGTTAATCTATCAACAATAACCCAAATAAAGATTGATGCCTTGAGAAACCGTAGGAAGACCCGTAACGAAATCCATGGTAATGTGTTCCCACTTCCATTCCGGAATCTCAAGTGGTTGCAACGACCCTTTAGGTACTAGATGCTCCGCCTTTACACGCTGGGTAAGTTAAACACATCGAGATAAACTTTGCAATCTCTCTCTCATATTATTCCACCAAAATGTATGTCAAGATCACGATACATTTTAGTACTTCCAGTGATGGATTGCAAATGGTGTATCAGGTGCCTCCATCATAATCTTGTACTTCAAATCGTAGTCGTTAGAAACACAAAGTCTAGAGTGGACTCAAGTATTCCTTCTTCATCAATTCTCGCCCTAATAGCTCCTTCTCAGACTTTCTTCTTCATACGATCGCCCTCGCCCATGGCTCGAGCAACCTTAACTTTTTCTATTAAAGTCGGCTCTACGCGATATACTGACATCATCGCACTCGCTCCCGCATATGATCTTCTACTCAACGCGCCACCACCACGCTCGCTTTTACCAGATGGTATCAATAGTGTGGTCGTAGTCTTCAATAGCTCGAGCCAACGTCACGCCAAGATGTCGAGTTCTTTTTTTTGAGTGAAGAAATATTTAAGGCTTTTATGATCCTAATATATCTCCACTTTCTCCCCATATGATAGTGCTCCATATCTTTAACAAGAAAAACGATCACCGCTAACTCTAGATCACGAGTAGGATAATTCCTCTCATACTCTTTTGTTGTCATGAGGCATAAAGGCTATGACTTTCCCACGCTGCATGAGAACACATCCTAACCCTTTGCCCAAGCATCGTCAGAGATAACAAATCCATCCGAACCAGATGGTATTGTTAGAACAAAATAAATAAGTCTCCTCTAAGCTCTTGAAACTTTTTCTCGATTCTCTTCGCCTCCAAACGAATTTTCAGATCCTTCCGAAAGTTAGCCGAAGTTAATGGAGTAAGCGATTCGAGAAAACCTTTCCACGAATCTCCGATAATAACCAAATAAGCCCAAAAGCTACGATTTCAACACCGACTTTGCTGTTCCCAACTTCAGATTGCTTCAATCTTCACGGATCAACAGATACTCCATGTTTCGACACTGACGCCCAAGAAATGCTACTTCCTCGCCGTAACTCGATTTCTTCAATTTGGCATATAGTTGGTTTTCACGGGCCTTCGAGTACCAAATTTCAAATGGTGCTCATGATCTTCACGACTTTTGAATATATATAGGATGTCATCAATAAAGACAACAACGAATCGATCCAAATATTCCTCAATACTTTGCCTCATCATATCCATGAAAGTCAGCAGGAGCATTAGTTAGTCCGAAAGACACGACTAAGAATTCATAATGCCCATACCGAAGTTCTCAAGGCGCCTTTGAATATCCTCGCCTAATCTTCAAATTGATGATATCCGTAATCTAAGATCGATTTTTGAAAAGAATTGCGCCCCTCAGAATCGGTCAAACAAGTCATCAATACGAGGTAGAGGATACCTATTCTCGATGGTGACATGGTTCAATTCCCGATAGTCAATACAAAGTCGCATACTCCCGCCTTTTCTTTTTTACAAATAAAACAGAGCACCCCAAGGAGATGTACTAGATTTAATGAAACCGATGTCCAACAATTCCTCAGAGTTGACCTTTAACTCCTCAAGTTCAATAGAGCCATTCGATATGGGGTTTAGAAATGGGCTTTGTACTGTGTTCAAGATCAATAAAGAATTCAACTTCACGCTCGGGGTAGACCGGAAGTTCTTCGTGAAATACGCCAGAAAGTCAATAACAACAGAATATTATTCAAATTTGACGTGTCTTTATTCAAATCCATAACATGGGCTAAGAAAGCTTGACATCCGCTTTTCAATAAACGAATAGCTTTTATGATTAGATATGATAAAGATTGATTTTAATGGTTTAGTTGTTGAATTGCATAACAGTCAAGTTAGAATATGAAAACTAACAACCTTACGAAAACAATCAATTTTGGTACGATGAGTAGCTAACCAATCAATCCCTAAAATCACATCAAAAGCAAGTATCTTTAAAGAGATAAGGTCAATGTAAGGTAATGGTGCCAACTCAATCAAACAAGATTTATAAACAAAGGATGTGATGAAAGTTTCTCCTAACTGAGTTTCCACAGATAGTCAAAGTCTAATTTCTCCTGAGTCAAGTTTAAACGCTGAGCACACGCAGAGAGATAAATGAATGGGTAAAGACCAGATCAAGTAAGGTATAAACTTCGCAAGAATTTATAAATAGCTTACCCGTGATCACCTCGCTTGGGTTCTCGATTATTACGACCAAATACAACAAACGCCTTCCCTAATCGCTGACTTTCGACTTTTCTCGGGATGTTTTTTCGAGTCACCGTCCCTCACTAACTAGGTTTCGCCATCACATATAATTCGAAGCGATATGTCCTTCCTTTCCACAACTATAGCATACCTTGAACTCGTCAGGCGCTTGACCGATATGTCCTCTTTTCCGTGATTTGTAGAATACGACCGGTGGTCGCTTCTCTCTCCCTTAGAACCAGCTTGTCACCAAGACCGCTGCCTTCACATATATAATCGCTGTTAAATCTCCTTTTTAAAATCTCCTCCCGACTCGCTTTTCTCGCTTTTCACGACTATGATTACCACCAGAGTGGTTACCATTTCCGTCCGCTTTTTTTCTCCGCAGTTATCATTATTCTGCTGATCGCTATCTCCGGTACGATCCTCGTTATGGTCCTCAACCGACCGCACTCAAGTATCTCGCCTAATAATTGAGCCCTGCTTATAACATCTCAATAAAGAGAAAGTTTATGAGAAATGAGATATCGACGACGCCGTTTCAAACCTCTAAGAAACATCCGCCATATATGCTCCTCATTCTCCACCAAATGAGGTGCAAACCGATAACTCGCAAACTTTGCCTCGCATCGAGACACCGCCATGTTGTTTTGCTCTAATCTGATGAACTCCACTTCCTTCATACGACGTAACACTTTCGTGAAAGTATTTGTCATTAAATAGTCTCAAAACGCCTCCCAAGACATGCCGAAAAGGCCCGATGGGTACGCTTCACGCATCTCTACCAAAGAGTCCGCCGCCGCCACTTTAACATAAAGGTGGCGAATGGAACCTTCGTTCTCCCGCATCCCAAGACATCGAATATCTTGGTAATTTGTTTGACCCATGTTTCCGCCATGATCGGATCCGCTTTTCCTTAAATTCGTGGTCCCAACTTTTCAACCGCTTTCACACGTGATAACCCGTGAATTGCTATCATTTCTCCTCAGATTTTGAACACGAAGTCTCCTCGTCTCGATTTTGCATGAACTGCAAAAAACTTCTAAACATCCCCTCGCTCATCATCTCGCCAATGGTGTTGTTCACAGAGGAACATTGCCACCACAGACGCTCTCCTCGCTGGTAAGACAGCATCTCCACTGCCCTCATTTACTCCATCATAATATTCTCACGACATTCTCAAATACCGCCATAAAACAAGGGTTAATTAAGGAAATCAATATATCACATAATATCCCTATATACCGACTAAACTAACAAATAAGCTTAGTAGACACACTAGCTAAGGATTTACTCTGCCTCTCCTCCTAGTTCTATTCCCCGATCTCCGCCAGAGATCATATCCCTAAGCTCGATACCAACCGCGACGCCCCAAAAATAGTATACATCACCCATTCCGAAATGTCAATACACGGTACGTAAACAACTACAACTTTATTATTACAACAAGAAATCGTGAGTTTAAATACAAATATTATCTTCTGTATAATATTTATACTCAAATAAATCCTCATCACATTTATCGATACATTATTTTACAAAAATGGTGAGGACTACTAAACAATCCTTTCTAAAACCTTCATTCCATACCCCGACTCGCATCGCTATATATTCTCGCCTCCCGAGAAGAATGGAACAAAAGGAAAAGGGGTGAGCTCAACTAGCTCAAGAAGAATATTATTACGACTAAGATAATATACAACAAATTATCGTTAGTCTTCAACAGGAAAAAATTAATGTAATACAATAGATAACAAGTTTTAAATCAATATTCGCAATGAAATAATAATTCATGTAAGAGTTACGTAGAGAATGAAATCTACTATAATCTATGAATTTAAAAAATCATCATCAATCAATTTTTATCCCCGTAACATCAATCAATATTCATCTCAAATCAAATATTCATCTTTGCACTACAGTGCCAAAGATATTCATCAATCCGGGTATGTTCATCTCAACACTGCTCATCTTTGCACTACAGCCAAAGATATTCATCACCAATCATGTTCATTTAAACACTGCTCATCTTTGCACTACAGTGCCAAAGATATTCTTCAGAAATCATTCATCTTTGCACTACAGCCAAAGATATTCAATAATATCATCATTTAAGACCGAGGATGATGAAAATATTTTTTTAAAGAAACGAATCCAAAGGAAACAAAATGACAAGGATTAAGGATTAAGGATTCGTATTTGTTTTATCCATGTCCAACAATACCTCAAAAATAATCATAGTGGTGTAAAATTCAAGAATGATCAAAACACGGATACAATCAAAGCTAGTATCCGTATTAGATATTTTGACTTAAAAGAAGAAATTTTATTTTTCTATGAATAAGGCCGATACGTGAATAAGGTCAGATACGCGAATAAAGGCCGATATACGCGTGAATAAAGAATCTCGACACCAAAAGATAGAAATTCCACAAAAAACATTTTCACGCTTCATTAATAAGACTCGTGAATAAGAATCGTGAATAAGAATCTGAATAAGAACTCATGAATAAGAACTCGTGAATAAGAACTCATGAATAGTAACCCCACATGAAAAAGTTCCAAATTTGATAAAAACTTCAGATCAATATTTCAAAGATAATGATATCAAGAAATAATATCATTACGAAAAAAAAATATATCCCTTACCTCAAAGAATCAAGATTTCTAAGGAAAGGCTCAAGTGATGTCGAATGAAACTCAGACCGAATAAAGAACTCTCAAAGTATCTAAATACTCACAAAATACGCCAATAATATAGAGAGAAAAGAGAGAAACTTTGTTTCGTGTGATTTTCAATTCTAACTTAAATTTCTATTTATAGAAAATGTTAGCCCCACCAAGGCATTTCGACCAAGCCACCGATGGCTTTACCGCGCTACTATTGCCACCCACCACATTTGAAATAAAATTCAGCACATTTCTTCACCAACCACAAGTGGGGCCCACTCAATTCTAGAATTTTCCACCAAAATCAATTATAAACCTAATTTCCGATCAATAATTCCTCTTAAAATTCATAACAAATCATTCGTAGATTTTTAATTCTGCTCAAAATTTGTGGACATATACTCAACTTATGTATGTATAACATACCCAAAAATTACCATTAATCCAACTATTTGATTAAAATTATAACCCCGCAATATATCTCAAAAATATATCCCATTTAATTTTTAATACCTCCAACTGAAAAAATACCGATAAAACACCTCAACAATAATTTCTTCATTTATAACCACATAAATAAATCCATCATTTATATCCACATAAAATAAATATTTTTTTATCATATGAATCAATAATTAATTATTCACAAATAATATTACGTAATCACAATTATGACAACCAGCCGCTCCTGTGAAAGAGGGGCTTTCCGATAAGGATTTCTCCTCATCAAGCGCCAAGCAATTAGTGACCAAACCTCTCCTCGATGTAACTTTCTAGACATCGCCAATAATGCTATCTAATAATATTATTCAAATAATATGAATTATCGATCCGATAATGGAGATAATGCAAAAGGACAATTATCAAACAAATAATATAAAATATCAACGCAAAGAATTATCAATCAATAAAATAAAATATCGAATAAGAATTACCGTGAAAATTATCGAGTAGTGCCTTCACGTAAGGATCAATAATTCAACAATACTGCAATACCGCAGAGCCATCGCGCAACCACGCCAGACATCGATTTTAACCACCGGGTATTCCAACAAATTTTAATCTGAATAACTACGCCATTATTTTTAACCAACTTATATTCGTCGCTTTCTTCATCCAATCGCTTCCTCATATGGGCCCACACATGGTCAAGGCCGGTCATATTTAATATTCCCCGACAAAGATTTAATATTCCACGACCAAACGAATATTCCCCGACAAAAATGAATATTTTATAACCACTCATTATTTTGAAATATTTATGATTTAACCCTTTAACTATCCACATTAATCAAATCAACCCTTACTATTTCAAAATAATAAATAAAGGAAATTCTTTTTTTTTGGGAAAAAATTTTTAAACATCAATTTTTCTTAGAGAAATATAGAGAATTAAATTACCCTAATAAGAGAGAGAGAAAGAAGAAGATTATTTTTATTTACTACTAATCGCAGCAAGATTCAATCTCCTACCAAAAGTAAGGGTGTTATTCTTTTTCTTATTCATAAGAGAACTGTTGTTATTCCATCGCTTATTATTCTCGCTGAATAACTCAGATACGCTATTTACCCTATACTTGGTGACATTCTTCTATTATTCTTTCTTGAACATCCTCGCTCTGTGTTTTTTACACCCACCGGTTCCGCTTTTTTATTATTCTCGCTTCGAACATCCTCGTCTGCTAAGGTTTTACACCGACCGGTTCCGCTTTTTTATTATTCTCGCTGAACATCCTCTCGTCAGGTGTTTTACACCGACCGGTTCCGCTTTTTATTATTCTCGCTGAATATCCTATCGTGTTTTTTTACCCGACCGGTTCCATCTTTATTATTCTCGTTGAACATCCCGCTTGCATTATTCTTGGTGAATTTCACCCGACCCGTTCCGTTATTTATTATTCTGCTGAATAACCTGTCTGCATAAGGCCTATCGCATTTACGGTGATTTCTTTTGTTATTCCATTCTTTATTATACCCAAATAAGTTAAAACTTTGACTTCTATACTCCATGAAATTAGTGGAATATCCTCGATATTTCATGCTTCATCCAAAGATCTTTTCATGGAAATATTCTTCCGATCATTCTTGAATTTTACTCTACAAAACAAAGATTATGTCGATAATTGACGTTAATAATTCCTCGGATAAAATAATTTTTGAACTTGTTTTATCAATTCTTATATCATTGTCATCATCCTCATGTTTATATTTTTTGAAAGTCATCTCGTGGCCTCAGAAGTGCATGATGGACTTGGTATGATTACGACCAGAGACTATTCTTGTAATCACGACCGTAATGTTACAAATGATGTGGTAAAAATCCTCAAAGGGTCAGAGTATCGATGGACGCTTGTTGGTACGATCACGACTTATTAATGAATACACAAATATTCTCGCCCGTAGTGCATGAATAATTGTGGTCGCGATACTAAAGAATATCCTCGTCAGAAAAGTGTAAGGTGATTCGATGATGTGAATATTTATTAAAGTCGAGTCTCAAATATAAATAAAGTGATGAAAACCTTTAAAACCTAAAAGATAGTAGATTTTATTTTCTACTCACTTTTTTAATGGATCGCTATTCCACCGCAGCTTAAACCGGTTGATGTTCATTATATTTTATCGCTTAACATTGTTGAAGACTATTGATAATTTATTCTCGCATTATCTTAGTCATAATATTTTATCGGGCTAGTTGAGCTCACCCTTTCTTTCACCGTTTTCTTCTTGAAATGAGAATATAGCCGGGACGAAGCCTGGGAAACGAGTGATGGTCCTCAAGATAAGATTAGTAGTCCCTCACTATTCTCGTGAAATAAAGGTGATAATAATTGTAATGAGGACTCCTTTTTCGAGTTTGTATAATATCTAGTAGATTTATATTTGTATTTAAACTCACACTTTATGTCGATTGCATACCTACGCTTATGTTAATAAGTCAGATTTAAATTTCAGCACTACGTAAGTGGCGCACCCAAGACGGGTGATGTATACCTAATTTTGGGGGCGCCACAACTTGGTATCGTAGCTAGGGATACGATCCTCGCTAAGATGTGAGAATAGTACTAGAGGGGAGAGACGGGAATACCTTCGCTAGTATTTACCTACCTAAGTTTACGTGGCTATTTTATCGGTCAGTCGTAAGATAGTGATAATTTGTTATACGTCAATTAACCTTTGTTTTGTGGGGCAAGATTCAAAATGACATCCGAGAATGTTGAGAATAAAGAATGGAGCACAGCGCATCGCTGATTCACCACATATCAATAATCGTGATAATGTGCATCGTGAAGGCGATAATCCTCACGCAAACAACAACACCGACTAAAATGATGAACGATCAAATGTTCGTGAGGCTTTATGCAATTTATGCAACAAAGAAAGCAGAGCGACTTCTCGCCCAAAACGTAGGTGGAAACATCTGAAACTCTCAAGCCACACCGCTAAACAATTCAAGGAGCCGACCACCGAGTTTAAGGGAGAGCCAAAACCACTTCGCTAGGAAGCATGGATAAAGCAGATTACCAAGATATTTGATGTCTGGGATGCTCCGAGGAGCAAAAGGTTCCTTTGCCGCCTTTTACGCTGCATGCGAGAGGCGACATCGTGGGAATCTCCAGAAACGACTCAACCTCGTCAGATCAAGATATCTTGGAGAGAAGTTCCAGAGTCGCTCAACGACAAATACTTTCCCGAAAGTATTCGCCATACGAAGGAGGTGGAGTTTATCAAGTCGAACAAAACAATACGACCGTGTCGCAATACGAGGCAAAATTCATGAGTTATCACTTGGCCATATCCCACTCTGTGGATAATGAAGAGAGAATGGCGCTAATGTTTTTAAGAGGTTCAAGTCGAGATACGCCAACATCTTATTTCTCATAAACCGTGGTTTGTATTCGTATGTTGTAAATAGGGCTCGCTTAATGGAACGCGATAACGAGTCAACGCAACTAAAAGAGAGCAAAAATTTAAGAAAATTATAATACCAAATGGTAGAGTATCGGCTAATGACAACAAGCGTGAGGGAATCAATAAAGCCAGATATGGTAACCACTTCTATGGTAATCGTACAAAAACAATAAGAATGGACATTTCAAGAAAAGGAGATTCAACAATGATGGAAAGACGCCAAGACCAAAGACCCATTGTTAAGGAAGGAGAAAGACCACCTATCATATGCTTCAAATGCGAGGAGAGGGACACATCACCCAAACCGCGCCACGCCATCCAAAAAGCATGTTATAATTGTGGAAGAGAAGGTCACTTAGCTCGATTTTGTCGCTTATCAAGACAAATTCAACTAGATGGAGGCACCAAAGGCCATCCCGTAAAAATTCAAAACCCAGAAGGCAAGGGGAGAAGCGTTTGTCATCAGACTCTCCCAAAGAGCAAGGAACCCGAATGAGGTCATCACGTAAGCTTATCATAAACTCTAATGAAGTCTATACTTTATTTGATACCTGCTTCTACCCATTCTTTTATTTCTCCTACTATACCATCGATTAAATTCGACCGAGAGAAATTAGACTTCGACTTATCTCGTGGAAACTCCGCTGGGAGAAACCTTCATTACATCCACTCGCTTATAAGTCTTGTTTGGTTCAAATCGCACTTCACATTACCTCGTCGATCTTATTTCATTAAAAATACTTGATTTGACGTGATTCTAGGATCGATCGTTAACTACTTATCATGCAAAATTGATTGTTTTCGTAAGTGTCATTAGCTTTCATATTCCTAATCAACCTATTATGCTAATTCAAACGACCAAACCATTAAAATCAATCACTACCATCTCAAGCCATAAAGCTATTCGCTTATCAAAAACTGGATGTCAAGCTTTCTTAGCTCATGTCACGATTTAAACAAAAATACGCCGCTTTTGAACGATATTTCTATTGTTAATAAATTTCCGACGATTCCCCAAGAACTTCCCGCCTACCCCAGTAGCGTGAAATCAATTTTGTATCGACTTTCGAACCCTAAGACAAAACCTATTTCCAAAGCCCCATATCGAATGGCTCCTATCAACTTCGTGAGTTAAAGACCCAACCGCAGAATTGTTAGACATCGGCTTTATTCGCCCCTAGTATTTCCTCGGGGTGCTCCTGCTCTCTATTCGTGAAGAAGAAAGATGGGAGTATGCGATTTCAGATTGATTATCTGGAGTCAATCATGTCACCATCAAAAATAGTATCCATCACCACGTATTGATGACCTCGTTTCGACCAACAGAAGGAGCCAAATTCTTTTCAAAGATCGATCTTCGCTCCCGGATATCACCAATCAAGATTGTAACCACCGACATTCCAAAGACGGCTTTTCGTAACTCCTAAGACGGCATTATGAATTCCTAGTCATGTCCTTTTCGATCGACTAATGCCCCGCCGCTTCATGGATATGATGAACCGAGTATTCAAGGAATATTTAGATCACTTTGTGGTCGCCTTTTTATCGATGACATCCTTATTTATTCCAAAAGCCGTGAAGATCATGAGCAACACTTCGAGGTCGACACTCCAAAAGCTTCGTGAATATAAGCTTTATGCCAAGTCAAGAAATGCGAGTTCGTTGAAGAAGTAGCATTCCTTGGGCACGTGGTATCAAGTCATGGAATATCCGCTGACCCAAAGAAAGATCAAGCTATTCAAAGTCGGGAACAACCTAAATCAAAGACCAAGACGAGCTTTCTTGCTTAATGGGTTATTATCTGAGATTCGTGGAAGGATTTTCTCAATCGCTACTCCATCGACTCAAATTTACTTTTAAAGATACAAAGTTCTATTGAGCGAAGAATGTGAGAAGAGTTTTCAAGAACTCAAGAGAGACTTATTTCAAAGACTGCTCGACAATACCATCCGCCTTTGAGGGATTTGTCATCTACAAAGATGCTTCTAGCAAAGGGTCGGGATGTGTTCTCATGCAACATGGAAAAGTTATAGCCTATGCCTCATGACAACTCAAAGAATATGAGAGGAATTATCCTACTCATGATCTAGAGTCAAGCAAATGTTGTCTTTCAGACTTAAAATTTGGAGGCATTACTTGTATGGGGAGAAAGTGGAGATCTTTACTTGATCATAAAAGCCTCAAATATTTCTTCACTCAAAAGGAACTCAACACGCGACAACGACGCTGGCTTGAACTGCTGAAAGATTATGATCATACCATCCAATACCATCCCGAAAAGTTTAACGGGTAGCCGACGATCGAGTAGAAAATCATATGCAAGCACGAAAAGGAGATATTGTCAACGCAAAGGCCCATTTTGTGGTGACTTGCAAAGGATGGAGATAGAGTTAAAGACTCTGGACGCGCATGTGATGATAATGAGTATACGAAAGTAGAACCGACTTTAATCGATAAAGTTAAAGTCGCCAAGCTACGCACTGAGCGATGCGCGCATGAGGAAGAAAGTGCAAGAAGGTGCTACGCCGCAAGCAAGAATCGATGAAGAAGGAATACTTCGAGTCAACTCCAGCACTTTCAGGTTCCTAACGACCTCGATTTAAAGTATAATATCATGATGGAGGCGCACAACACACCATTTGCAATCCATCTCGAGTACCAAAATGTATCATGATATTCGCCATACATTTTGGTGGAGCAATACGAAGAGAGAGATAATACTGCTTATCTCAAGGTGTCTAACTTGTCAACGAAGTTAAAGCGAGCATCAAGTACCAAAAGGTCCATCAGAACCACTTGAAATTCCGTAATGGAAGTGGGAGCACATTACCATGGATTTCAAGCACGGCCTTCCTAAGGTTTCTCAAGGCATCGATGCGATTTGGGTCATCATTGATAGATCGACCAAGTCCGCCATTTTTTACCGACACGAGAAACTTATACACTTGAACGCCTTCGCTCAGATGTACATAAACGAGATTGTAAGATCGCATGGTATGCCGAGATCCATAGTTTCCGATCGAGACCCAAGATTCACTTCACGATTTTGGGTTAGTTTGCAAAAAGCTATGGGCACAGACTTACGATTTAGCTCTCTAAGATATCATCCTCGCATTTTACCTGACAATGGAGAGGACTATTCAAACTCTCAAGATCTATTAAGACTCGTGGTCCTTGATTTCAAGGGGAGTCAGGACAAGTTCTTACCATCGTGGAGTTTTCCTACAACAACAAAGCTATCGTTAAAGTATCGCACGGCTCCATTCAAGCATCAGATGGAAGAAAGTGTCGCTTCCAAAGATGCCGGGACGAGGTGGGTGAAGCAACGTTGTTGGGACCGAGAGTTGGTACGTATGACTACTTTAAAGATTCAAACGATCCGACAACGATAAAAACCTCACAAAATCGATAAAAGAGTTATGCCGATCTTCATCGAAAGGACGGGAATTCGATATAGAGATCATGTGTTGTTAAGAGTCGCTTCCATGGAAAGGAGTTACAAGATTTGGAAAGAGAGGAAAACTTAATCCTCGATTCATCTATCCATTTTTAATCCTCGATCGAGTAGAACTGCGCCTATAGACTCGCTTTTACCGCCAAATACGTCTCTCGTTTCATAACGCTTTTCACATATCTATGTTACGTAAATATGTGAAAGACCCGAACCATATTATCGAAGTTAGAACCCATTTAAATAGCGGAAGATTTGACGTATGAAGAGGTTCCCTGCTCAAATTTTGATAAGAAGGAACATATTCTACGCCCCAAGGTTATACCTCAAGTCAAAGTTTTCATGGAGGAACCACGATGTCGAGGAAACGACTGGGAGTTAGAATCAAATGAAATCAAGGTATCCTTACCTCTTCGACATACCAGTAATCGCACTTCTAATTTCGAGGGCGAAAATTTCATAAGAAGGGGAGGTCAGAAGACCCCAACTTTTATAAATAAAGATGAATTTTTCTATAAATATTATTTTTGATATTATGGAATAAATTTGATATAATGTTATAGTCAGGGGTAATATTTATAAATTTTGCAAAGTATGCAAGTTGTTATAAAATATTCGTTTGGCCTGGGAATATTCTTTTTGTTAGGAATATTCGCATAACTACTCAATCATCAGGTGGACCCCACAATGTAATTATTGTTTGATCGAGAAAAAACGACAAAAATATTTTTTAAAAAATAACTACGAGGTGTTACCGTTAAAACCGCTGAACTACCCTAAGGTAAAAGTACAAGAATACGCTGTGGTCGATAAGAAGACACTATATTGATTATCGATGCTTACGTGAGAAGTCACTCACCTATGCTCAATTATCACACAAAGAATCACGATCATATCTCTTATATTATCGATTCAATTATCATCACAAAGATCATCCAGATAATATGTTATAAAGATTAAATCAATAATCGAGACGACATTTATAAATGATTAATAATTGTTGAAAGATTAAATATGTGTCGATTAAAAAAAATGATGATTTGTAAGTTTGATTATTTTATAAAGGGCCTATATGTCATCATCTAAGAGTCTCTTCATTTAATAGAATTACCTTCATGCCATCAAATAAGTAATTACCTTCATCATAGTAATTACCCTAATTTACCTTCACAATAAGAATTACCTTCACAATAGTAATTACCTTCACAATAGTAATTACCTTCGCCAATAGTATTTACCTTCAAATAGTAATTACCTTCAATAATAGTAATTACCTTTACCAGACGCCAACCACTTGTCGCTTCACATTACAGCGCCGAACCACTTGTCGCTTCACACATAAAAGCGCCAACCACTTGTCGCTTCACATTACAAAGCAAAAACCACTTTTCTTTTCACATCATTACTCAAGCCACACTCGCTTTTCACACTAAGAGTGCTAAGCTAGAAATCTTCTATAAATAGAGGCCTAGGGCTTCATTATTTTTTCACTTAATTCATTCAAGCTTATAGAGAGAGAAAGTATAGAGAGAATAAGAGAGAAAGAAGAAGAGTATTTTGTTACTACACCGCCGCAGATTCAATCTCCTACCAAAAGTAAGTGGGTGTTATTCTTTTCTTATTCACGAAGAGAACTGTTGTTATTCCATCGCTTATTATTCTCGCTTGAATAACTCAGATAAGCTGGTTTACCCTATACTTGGTGACATTCTTCTATTATTCTCGCTGAACATCCTGTCTCAGGTGTTTTTACACCCTTTGAACCGGTTCCGCTTTTTTATTATTATTCTGCTGAACATCCTGTCTCAGTGTTTTACACCTGACCGGGTTCCGCTTTTTATTATTATTCTCATTGAACATCCTCGTCTCGCGGTTTTACACCGACCGGTTCCGCTTTTTATTATTCTCGCTGAATATCCTATCTCGTGTTTTTACACCGGATCCGGTTCCATCTTTTTATTATTCTCGTTGAACATCCTCGCTTGCGTGAATTTCACCGACCGTTCCGTTATTTATTATTCTCGCTGAATAACTCGTCTGCAAGCGCTATCGCATTTACGGTGATTTCTTTTGTTATTCCATTCTTTATTATACCCAAATAAGTTAAAAACTTTCACTTCTATACTCCATGAAATTAGTGGAATATCCTCGATATTTGCTTTCATCCAAAGATCTTTCATGGAAATATTCTTCCGATCATTCTTGAATTTTACTCTACAAAACAAAGATTATGTCGATAATTTGACGTTAATAATTCCCGGATAAAATAATTTTGAACTTGTTTTATCAATTCTTATATCATTGTCATCATCCTCATGTTTATATTTTTTTGAAAGTCATCCGTGGGCTCAGAGTGCATGATGGACTTGGTATGATTACGACTGTAGACTATTCTTGTAATCACGACCGTAATGTTACAAATGATGTGGTAAAAATCCTCAAAGGGTCAGAAAGTATCGATGGACAAATTGTTGGCATGATCATGACTTATTAATGAATACACAAATATTCTCGCCCGTAGTGCATGAATAATTGTGGTCGCGATACTAAAGAATATCCTCGTCAGAAAAGTGTAAGGGTGATTCGATGATGTGAATATTTATTAAAGTCGAGTCTCAAATATAACAAAGATGAAAAACCTTTAAAACCTAAAAGATAGTAGATTTTATTTTCTACTGACTTTTTTAATGGATCAGATATTCACCGCAGCTTAAACCGGATGTTTATTATATTTTATCGCTTAACATTGTCAAAGACTATTGATAATTTATTCTCGCATTATCTTAGTCATAATATTTCATCGGGCTAGTTGAGCTCACCCTTTCTTTCACCGTTTCTTCGTGAAATGAGAATATACCGGGACGAAGCCTGGGGAAACGAGTGATGGTCCTCAAGATAAGATTAGTAGTCCCTCACTATTCTCGTGAAATAAAGGTGATAATAATTGTAATGAGGACTTTTTTCGAGTTCAGTATAATATCTAGTAGATCATATTTGATTTAAACTCATTTATGTAAGTTTACCCAAGATGGGTGATGTATACCTAATTTTGGGGCGCCACAATTGGTATCGAGCTAGGGATACGATCCTCGCCAAGATGTGAGAATAGTACTTGAGGGGGAGAGACGGGAATACTTTTCGCTAAGATTTAACCTACCTAAGTTTATGTGCTATTTTATCGGTCGGTCAAGATAGGATAATTTGTTACATGTCAATTAACCTTTTGTTTTGTGGCAAGATCCAAAATGACATCCGAGAATGTTGAGAATAGCAATGGAGCGCAGCGATCGCCGATTCACCACATATCAATAATCGTGATAATGTGCATCGAAGGCGATAAACCTCACGCAAAAACAACAACACCGACCAAAATGATGAACGATCAAATGTTCAGAGGCTTTACGCAATTTATGCAACAAAGAAAGCGAGAGCGACTTCGAAAACGTAGGTGGAAACACGAAAAACTCTCAAGCCACCCGCTAAACAATTCAAGGAGCCGACCACCGAGTTTAAGGAGAGCCAAAACCACTTCCGCAAGCACGGATAAAGCAGATTACCAAGATATTTGATGTCTTGATGCTCCGAGAGCAAAAGGTTCCTTTTCACGCTTTTATGTCATGCGCGAGGAAAGGCGGACATCGGTGGGAATTCCAGAAACGACTCAACCTCATTGCATCAAGATATCTTGGGAGAAGTTCCAGAGTCGTTCAACGACAAATACTTTCCTCGAAAGTATTCGCCATACGAAGGAGGTGGAGTTTATCAAGTCGAACAAAACAATACGACCGTGTCGCAATACGAGGCAAAATTTGCAGTGAGTTATCACTTGCCATATTCCCCACTCAAAGTGATAATGAAGAGAGAATGGCGCTAATGTTTTTAAGAGGTTCAAGTCGAGATACGCCAACATCTTATTTCTCATAAACCGTGTTTGTATTCGATGTTGTAAATAGGCTCGCTTAATGGAGCGCGATAACGAAATCAACGCAACTAAAAGAGAGCAGCATTTCAAGAAAATTATAATACCAAATGAGAAGTAGTCATCGGCTGACAACAACAAGCGTGAGGGAATCAATAAAGCCAGATATGGTAACCACTTCTGGTAATCGTACAAAAACAATAAGAATGGACATTTCAAGAAAAGGAGATTCAACAATGATGGAAAGACGCCAAAGACCAAAGACCCATTGTTAAGGAAGGAGAAAGACCACCTATCATATGCTTCAAATGCGAGGAGAGGGGACACATCACCAAATCAAGGCCACGCCATTCAAAGCATGTTATAATTGTGGAAGAGAAGGTCACTTAGCTCGATTTTTCGTCGCCATCAAGACAAATTCAACTAGGATGGAGGCACCAAAGGCCATCCCAAAAATTCAAACCCAGAAATATAGTGGAGAGCGCTTTGTCGCGACCTCCCAAAGAGCAAGGAACCGAATGAGGTATCATCACGTAAGCTTATCATAAACTCTAATGAAGTCTATACTTTATTTGATACCTGTTCTACCCATTCTTTTATTTCTCCTACTTGCGCCATCGATTAAATTCGACTCGAGAAATTAGACTTTCGACTTATCTCAGGAAACTCCGCTTGAGAAACCTTCATTACATCCACCGCTTATAAGTCTTGTTTGGTTCAAATCTGCACTTCACATTACCTCGTCGATCTTATTTCATTAAAAATACTTGCATTTGACGTGATTCTGTGGATCGATCGTTAACTACTTATCATGCAAAAATTGATTGTTTTCGTAAGGTCATAGCTTTCATATTCCTAATCAACCTATTATGCGAATTCAAACGACCAAACCATTAAAATCAATCACTACCATCTCAAGCCATAAAGCTATTCGCTTATCAAAACTGATGTCGTTTCTTAGCTCATGTCACGATTTAAACAAAATACGCCGCTTTTGAAACGATATTTCTATTGTTAATAAATTTCCGACGATTCCCTCAAGAACTTCCTCGCCTACCCCTCAGAGCGTGAAATCAATTTTGTATCGACCTTTCAACCCTAAGATAAAACCTATTTCCAAAGCCCCATATCGAATGGCTCCTATTGAACTTCGTGAGTTAAAGACCCAACCGCAGGAATTGTTAGACATCGCTTTTATTCGGCCCTAAGATTTCCTCGGGGTGCTCCTCGCTTCTATTCGTGAAGAAGAAAGATGGGAGTATGCGATTTTGTATTGATTATCTGAGTCAATCATGTCACCATCAAAAATAGTATCCATCGCCACGTATCGATGACCTGTTTCGACCAACAGTAAGGAGCCAAATTCTTTCAAAGATCGATCTTCGCTCCGGATATCACCAATTAAAGATTAGAACCGCGACATTCCAAAGACGGCTTTAACTCCCAGACGGCATTATGAATTCCTAGTCATGTCCTTTGATCGACTAATGCCCCCGCCGCTTTCATGGATATGATGAACCGAGTATTCAAGGAATATTTAGATCACTTTGTGGTCGCCTTTATCGATGACATCCTTATTTATTCCAAAAGCCGCGAAGATCATGAGCAACACTTCGAGGTCGACACTCCAAAAGCTTCGTGAATATAAGCTTTATGCCAAGTCAAGAAATGCGAGTTCGCTCAAGAAGTAGCATTCCTCGGGCACGCGGTATCAAGTCATGGAATATCCGCTGACCCAAAGAAAGATCAAGCTATTCAAAGTCGGGAACAACCTAAATCAAGCTGATCAAGACGAGCTTTCTGCTTAGTCGGTTATTATCTGAGATTCGTGGAAGGATTTTCTCAATCGCTACTCCATCGACTCAAATTTAACTTTTAAAGATACAAAGTTCTATTGAGCGAAGAATGTGAGAAGAGTTTTCAAGAACTCAAGAGGAGACTTATTTCAAAGACTGCTCGACAATACCATCCGCCTTGAGGGATTTGTCATCTACAAAGGATGCTTCTAGCAAAGGGTCGGATGTGTTCTCATGCAACATGGAAAAGTTATAGTTTATGCCTCATGACAACTCAAAGAATATGAGAGGAATTATCCTACTCATGATCTAGAGTCAAGGCAAATGTTGTCTTTGCACTTAAAATTTGGAGGCATTACTCAGATGGGAGAAAGTGGAGATCTTTACTTGATCATAAAAGCCTCAAATATTTCTTCACTCAAAAGGAACTCAACACGCGACAACGACGCTGGCTTGAAATCGCTGAAAGATTATGATCATACCATCCAATACCATCCTCGAAAAGCGAACGCGGTAGCCGACGATCGAGTAGTAAAATCATACGCAAGTACGAAAAGGCGATATTGTCAACGCAAAGGCCCATTTTGTGGTGACTTGCAAAGGATGGAGATAGAGTTAAAGACTCTGTGACGCATGTGATGATAATAATATACGAAAGAGAACCGACTTTAATCGATAAAGTTAAAGTCGCTTGCTACGCACTCTGGAGCCGATGCGTATGAGGAAGAAAGTGCAAGAAGGTGCTACGCCGAAGCAAGAATCGATGAAGAAGGAATACTTCGAGTCAACTCTGCACTTTGGTTCCTAACGACCCCGATTTAAAGTATAATATCACGATGGAGGCGCACAACACACCATTTGCAATCCATCTCGAGTACCAAAATGTATCATGATATTCGCCATACATTTTGGTGGAGCAATACGAAGAGAGAGATAGCGCTGCTTATCTCAAGGTGTCTAACTTGTCAACGAAGTTAAAGCGAGCATCAAGTACCAAAAGGTCCATCAGAACCACTTGAAATTCCGTAATGGAAGTGGGAGCACATTACCATGGATTTCAAGCACGGCCTTCCTAAGGTTTCTCAAGGCATCGATGCGATTTGGGTCATTGTTGATAGATCGACCAAGTCCGCTTCATTTCTTACCGATACGAGAAACTTATACACTTGAACGCCTCGCTCAGATGTATATATAAACGAGATTAGAAGATCGCATGGTGGTATGCCGAGATCCATAGTTTCCGATCGAGACCCAAGATTCACTTCACGATTTTGGGTTAGTTTGCAAAAAGCTATGGGCACGATTTCGATTTAGCTTCTAAGATATCATCCTCGCATTTGACTTGACAATGGAGAGGACTATTCAAACTCTCAAGATCTATTAAGACTCGTGTCCTTGATTTCAAGGGAGTCGACAAGTTCTTACCATCGTGGAGTTTTCCTACAACAACAGCTTATCAAGCAAGTATCGCATGGCTCCATTCAAGCATTAGATGGAAGAAAGTGTCGCTTCCAAGATACCGGGACGAGGTGGGTGAAGCAACGCTGTTGGGACCGAGTTGGTACGTATGACTACTTTAAAAGATTCAAACGATCCGACAACGATAAAAACCTCACAAAATCGATAAAAGAGTTATGCCGATCTTCATCGAAAGGACGGGAATTCGATATAGAGATCATGTGTTGTTAAGAGTCGCTTCCATGGAAAGGAGTTACAAGATTTGGAAAGAGAGGAAAACTTAATCCTCGATTCATCTATTCCATTTTAATCCTCGATCGAGTAGGAACTGCGGCCTATAGACTCGCTTTTACCGCCAAATATGTCTCGTGTTCATAACGCTTTTCACATATCTATGTTACGAAATATGTGAAAGACCCGAACCATATTATCGAAGTTAGAACCGGATTTAAATAGCTGGAAGATTTGACGTATGAAGAGGTTCCTGCTCAAATTTTGATAAGAAGGAACATATTCTACGCCCAAGGTTATACCTCAAGTCAAAGTTTTGTGGAGAAACCACGATGTCGAGGAAATGACTGGGAGTTAGAATCAAATGAAATCAAGGTATCCTTACCTCTTCGACATACCGTGTATGCACTTCTAATTCGAGGGCTAAAATTTCATAAGAAGGGGAGGTCAGAAGACCCCAACTTTTATAAATAAAGATGAATTTTCTATAAATATTATTTTTGAATATTATGGAATAAATTTGATATAATGTTATAGTTAGGGTAATATTTATAAATTTTGCAAAGTATGCAAGTTGTTATAAAATATTCGCTTGCTCTGGGAATATTCTTTTTTGTTAGGGAATATTCGCATAACTACAAATCATCGTGGACCCCATTAATGTAATTCATTGGCTTGATCGAGAAAAACGACAAAAATATTTTATAAAAATAATCTATGAGGTGTTACCGTTAAAACCGCTGAACTACCCGGTAGTAAAGTACAAAAGAATACGCAGAACAGTCGAGAGAAAGACACTAGTATTGATTATCGATGCTTACGCGAGAAGTCACTCACCTATGCTCAATTATCACATAAAGAATTGTCGATCATATCTCTTATATTATCGATTCAATTATTGTCACAAAGATCATCCAGATAATATGTTATATTATTAAATCAATAATTGAGACGACAAGTTATAAAATGATTAATAATTGTTGAAAGATTAAATATGTGTTGATGAAAAAAAAATGATTTGTGGTAATTTTGATTATTTTACGGGGCCATATGTCATCATCTAAGAGTCTCTTCAATCATAAGATTTACCTTCGTCAATAGTAATTACCTTCATAAGATTTACCTTCACAATAAGTATTACTCTGCAATAGAATTACCTTCACCAATAAGAATTACCTTCATCAATAAGAATTACCTCTCATTAATAAGAATTACCTTCACAATAGTATTTACCTTCACCAATAGAATTACCTTTACACATTACACTCTTTACGCCAACCACTTGTCGCTTCACATTATTAAAAGCGCCGAACCACTTGTCGCTTCACATTACAAAAGGCCAAACCACTTTTTTCTTTTCACATCATTAGTCGCTGCAAGCACTCGCTTTTCACACTAAGCAGTGCTAAGCTAGAAATCTTCTATAAATAGAGGCCTAGGGCTTCATTATTTTCACACTTAATTCATTCAAGCTTATAGAGAGAAAGTATAGAGAGAATAAGAGAGAAAGAAGAAGAGTATTTTGTTACTACACCGTCAGCAGATTCAATCTCCTACCAAAAGTAAGGGGTGTTATTTTTCTTATTCATGAAGAGAACTGCTGTTATTCCATCGCTTATTATTCTCGCTGGAATAACCTCGTATACGCTGGTTTACCCTATACTTGGTGACATTCTTCTATTATTCTGGTGAACATTCTTCTCATTATTCACCTCCACCGGTTCCGAACATTCCGCTGAACATCCTCGTCTGTGTTTTACACCTAACCGGTTCCGCTTTTTATTATTATTCTGCTGAACATCCTCGTCTCAGGTGTTTTTTACACCGACCGGTTCCGCTTTTTATTATTATTCTTCGCTGAATATCCTATCTCGTGTTTTTACACCGATCCGGGTTCCATCTTTATTATTCTCGTTGAAACATCCCGCTGCAGCAGAATTTCACCGACCGTTCCGTTATTTATATTCGCTGAATAACTCGCTCTAATGCAAGGCACATCGCATTTACGGTGATTTCTTTTTGTTATTCCATTCTTTATTATACCCAAATGTTAAAACTTTGACTTCTATACTCCATGAAATTAGTAAATATCCTCGATATTTGCGCTTCATCCAAAGATCTTTTCATGGAAATATTCTTCCGATCATTCTTGAATTTTACTCTACAAAACAAGATTATGTCGATAATTGACGTTAATAATTCCCCGGATAAAATAATTTTGAACTTGTTTTATCAATTTTATATCATTGTCATCATCCTCATGTTTATATTTTTTTGAAAGTCATCTGTGGGTCTCAGAAGTATATGATGGACTTGGTATGATTACGACCAGAGACTATTCGGTAATCACGACCGTAATGTTACAAATGATGTGGTAAAAATCCTCAAAGGTCAGAAGTGTATCGATGGACAAATTGTTGGTACGATCACGACTATTAATGAATACACAAAATATTCTCGCCCGTAGTGCATGAATAATTGTGGTCGCGATACTAAAGAATATCCTCGCCGAAAAAGTGGGGTGATTCGATGATGTGAATATTTATTAAAGTCGAGTCTCAAATTTATAACAAAGTTGATGAAAAACCTTTAAAACCTAAAAGATAGTAGATTTTATTTTCTACTCAATTTTTTAATGGATCATTGTATTCACCGCAGCTAAACCGGTTGTTCATCAGATTTTATCGCTTAACATTGTCAAGACTATTGATAATTTATTCTCGCATTATCTTAGTCATAATATTTCATCCGGGCTAGTTGAGCTCACCCTTTCTTTCACCGTTTCTTCTTCAGAAAATGAGAATATACCGGGACGAGCCTGGGAAACGAGTGATGGTCCCAAGATAAGATTAGTAGTCCTCACTATTCTCGTGAAATAAAGGTGATAATAATTGTAATGAGGACTTTTTTTCGAGTTTGTATAATATCTAGTAGATTTATATTTGTATTTAAACTCACGCTTTATGTCGATTGCATACATGGCGCTTATGTTAATAAGTCAGATTTAAATTCTGCACTACGAAGTGATTTCACCCAAGACGGGTGATGTATACCTAATTTTGGGGGCGCACAATTAGTTGGTATCGTAGCTAGTGATACGATCCCCGCTAAGATGTGAGAATAATACTAGAGGGGAGAGACGGGAATACCTTCGCTAAGATTTACCTACCTAAGTTTACGTGCTATTTTATCGGTCATCGTAAGATAGGATAATTTGTTATACGTCAATTAACCTTTGTTTTTGTGGCAAGATTCTCAAAATGACATCCGAGAATGTTGAGAATAAGAATGGAGCGCAGCGATCGCTGATTCACCACATATCAATAATCGTGATAATGTGCATCGAAGGCGATAATCCTCACGCAAACAACAACACCGACCAAAATGATGAATGATCAAATGTTCGTGAGGCTTTATGCAATTTATGCAACAAAGAAAGTAGAGCGACTCCTCGCCAAAAACGTAGTGGGAAACACTGAAACTCTCAAGGCCACCGCTAAACAATTCAAGGAGCCGGGACCACCGGAGTTTAAGGGAGAGCCAAAACCACTTCGCCAAGCACGGATAAAGCAGATTACCAAGATATTTGATGTCTTGATGCTCCGAGGAGCAAAAAGGTTCCTTTCACGCTTTTATGTCATGCGCGAGAGAGGCGCATTACATCGTGGGAATCCAGAAACGACTCAACCTCAACCAGATCAAGATATCTTCGGGAGAAGTTCCAGAGTTGTTCAACGACAAATACTTTCCCCGAAAGTATTCGCCACACGGGCGAGGTGGAGTTTATCAAGTCGAACAAAACAATACGACCGTGTCGCAATACGAGGCAAAATTTATGAGTTATCACTAAGCCATATTCCCCACTCGGTGGATAATGAAGAGAGAATGGCGCGAATGTTTTTAAGAGGTTCGTCGTTCGAGATACGCCAACATCTTATTTCTCATAAACCGTGTTTCAGATTCGGATGTTGTAAATAGGGCTCACTTAAGGAGCGCGATAATGAGTCAACGCAACTAAAAGAGAGCAAAGACCAAGAAAATTATAATACCAAATGGTAGTAGTCATCGGCTTGACAACAAGCGGAGGGAATCAATCAAAGCCGATATGGTAACCACTTCTGGTGGTAATCGTACAAAAACAATAAGAATGGACATTTCAAGAAAAGGAGATTCAACAATGATGGAAAGACGCCAAGACCAAAGACTCATTGTTAAGGAAGGAGAAAGACCACCTATCATATGCTTTAAATGCGAGGAGAGGGACACATCACCCAAACTCATGCCATGCCATCCAAAGCATGTGTTATAATTGTGGAAGAGAAGGTCACTTAGCTCGATTTTGTCGCCATCAAGACAAATTCACCAGGATGGAGGCACCAAAGGCCATCCTGTAAAATTCAAAACCCAGAAGTGCAAGGGAGAAGCGCTTTGTCAGGACCTCCCAAAGAGCAAGGAACCCGAATGAGGTCATCACGTAAGCTTATCATAAACTCTAAATGAAGTCTATACTTTATTTGATACCGGCTTCTACCCATTCTTTTATTTCTCCTACTACCATCGATTAAATTTGACTCGAGAAATTAGACTTCGACTTATCTGTGGAAACTCCGCTGGGAGAAACCTTCATTACATCCACCGCTTATAAGTCTTGTTTGGTTCAAATCTGCACTTCTCACATTACCCGTCGATCTTATTTCATTAAAATACTTGCATTTGACGTGATTCTGTGGATCGATCGTTAACTACTTATCATGCAAAAATTGATTGTTTTCGTAAGTCATAGCTTTCATATTCCTAATCAACCTATTATGCTAATTCAAACGACCAAACCATTAAAATCAATCACGGCCATCTCAAGCCATAAAGCTATTCGCTTATCGAAAAACTGGATGTCAAGCTTTCTTAGCTCATGTCACGATTTAAACAAAATACGCCGCTTTTGAACGATATTTCTATTGTTAATAAATTTCCCGACGATTCCCAAGAACTTCCCCGCTACCCCCCCAGCGTGAAATTGAATTTTGTATCGACCTCAAACCCCAGATAAAACCTATTTCCAAAGCCCCATATCGAACGGCTCCTATCAAACTTCGTGAGTTAAAGACCCAACCGCAGGAATTGTTAGACATCGGCTTTATTCGCCCTAAGATTTCTCCTCGGGTGCTCTCTGCTCTATTCGTGAAGAAGAAAGATGGGAGTATGCGACTTTCAGATTGATTATCTGGAGTCAATCATGTCACCATCAAAATAGGTATCCATCACCACGTATTGATGACCTGTTTGACCAACCGCAAGGAGCCAAATTCTTTTCAAAGATCGATCTTCGCTCCGATATCACCAATCAAGATTAAAATCACGACATTCCAAAGACGGCTTTCGTAACTCCCCAGACGGCATTATGAATTCCTTAGTCATGTCCTTTGGATCGACTAATGCCCCGCCGCCTTCATGGATATGATGAACCGAGTATTCAAGGAATATTTAGATCACTTTGTGGTCGCCTTTATCATGACATCCTTATTTATTCCAAAAGCCGTGAAGATCATGAGCAACACTTCGAGGTCGACACTCCAAAAGCTTCGTGAATATAAGCTTTATGCCAAGTCAAGAAATGCGAGTTCGTCAAGAAGTAGCATTCCTCGGGCACGTGGTATCAAGTCATGGAATATCCGCTGACCCAAAGAAAGATCAAGCTATTCAAAGTCGGGAACAACCTAAATCAAAGGATCAAGACGAGCTTTCTTGCTTAGTTGGTTATTATCTGAGATTCGTGGAAGGATTTTCTCTAATCGCTACTCCATCGACTCACCGACTTTGAAAGATACAAAGTTCTATTGAGCGAAGAATGTGAGAAGAGTTTTCAAGAACTCAAGAGAGACTTATTTCAAAGACTGCTCGACAATACCATCCGCCTTGAGGATTTGTCATCTACAAGTGATGCTTCAGCAAAGGGTCGGGATGTGTTCTCATGCAACATGGAAAAGTTATAGTTTATGCCTCATGACAACTCAAAGAATATGAGAGGAATTATCCTACTCATGATCTAGAGTCATAAATGGTGCCTTCGTGACTTAAAATTTGGAGGCATTACTCAGATGGGGAGAAAGTGGAGATCTTTACGATCATAAAAGCCTCAAATATTTCTTCACTCAAAAGGAACTCAACACGCGACAAACGACGCTGGCTTGAATCTCAAGAAAGATTATGATCATACCATCCAATACCATCCTCGAAAAGTTTAACGTGGTAATGACGATTGAAAGTAGTAAAATCATATGCAAGACGAAAAGCGATATTGTCAACGCAAAGGCCCATTTTGTGTGACTTGCAAAGGATGGAGATAGAGTTAAAGACTCAGGACGCATGTGATGATAGCGAGTATACGAAAGTAGAACCGACTTTAATCGATAAAGTTAAAGTCGCCAAGCTACGCACTGAGCCGATGCGATGAGGAAGAAAGTGCAAGAAGGTGCTACGCCAAGCAAGAATCGATGAAGAAGGAATACTTCGAGTCAACTCCACACTTTGTGTTCCTAACGACCCCGATTTAAAGTATAATATCATGATGGAGGCGCACAACACACCATTTGCAATCCATCTCGGAGTACCAAAATGTATCATGATATTCGCCATACATTTCAAAGGAGCAATACGAAGAGAGAGATAATACTGCTTATCTCAAGGTGTCTAACTTGTCAACGAAAGTTAAAGCGAGCATCAAGTACCAAAAGGTCCATCAGAACCACTTGAAATTCCGTAATGGAAGTGGGAGCACATTACCATGGATTTCAAGCACGGCCTTCCTAAGGTTTCTCAAGGCATCGATGCGATTTGGGTCATCATTGATAGATCGACCAAGTCCGCTTTCATTTCTTACCGATACGGTAAACTTATACACTTGAACGCCTCGCTTCGATGCATATAAACGAGATTGTAAGATCGCATGGTATGCCCGAGATCCATAGTTTCGATCGAGACCCAAGATTCACTTCACGATTTTGGGTTAGTTTGCAAAAAGCTACGGGCACAGATTTCACGATTTAGCTTTCAAGATATCATCCTCGCATTTGACCTGACACAATGGAGAGGACTATTCAAACTCTCAAGATCTATTAAGACTCAGTGTCCTCGATTTCAAGGAGTCAGACAAGTTCTTACCATCGTGGAGTTTTCCTACAACAACAGCTTATCAAGTTAGTATCGTATGGCTCCATTCAAGCTATCAGATGGAAGAAAGTGTCGCTTCTCCAAGATGTCGGATGAGGTGGGTGAAGCAACGCTGTTGGGACCGGAGTTGGTACGTATGACTACTTTTAAAAGATTCAAACGATCCGACAAACGATAAAAAAACCTCACAAAATCGATAAAAGAGTTATGCCGATCTTCATCGAAAGGACGGGAATTCGATATAGAGATCATGTGTTGTTAAGAGTCGCTTCCATGGAAAGGAGTTACAAGATTTGGAAAGAGAGGAAAACTTAATCCTCGATTCATCTATTCCATTTTTAATCCTCGATCGAGTAGGAATCGTGGCTATAGACTCGCTTTTACCGCCAAATATGTCTCGTGTTCATAACGCTTTTCACATATCTATGTTACGTAAATATGTGAAAGACCCAACCATATTATCGAAAGTTAGAACCTGATTTAAATAAATAAGATTTGACGATAAAGAGGTTCCTGCTCAAATTTTGATAAGAAGGAACATATTCTACGCCCAAGGTTATACCTCAAGTCAAAGTTTTGTGGAGAAACCAATGGCGTCGAGGAAATGACTGGGAGTTAGAATCAAATGAAATCAAGGTATCCTTACCTCTTCGACATACTGTGTATCGCACTCTAATTTCGAGGGCTTAAATTTCATAAGAAGGGAGGTCAGAAGACCCCAACTTTTTATAAATAAAGATGAATTTTTCTATAAATATTATTTTTGAATATTATGGAATAAATTTGATATAATGTTATAGTCAGGTAATATTTATAAATTTTGCAAAGTATGCAAGTTGTTATAAAATATTCGCTTGGCCTGGGAATATTCTTTTGTTAGGGAATATTCGCATAACTACTCAATCATCGGTGGACCCCACAAAATAATTATTATCATTTGATCGAGAAAACGACAAAAATATTTTTTTATAAAATAACTATGAGGTGTTACCGTTAAAACCGTTGAACTACCCTAAGGGTAAAAGTACAAGAATACGCTGTGGTCGCATAAGAGAAGACACACTCAGATTGATTATCGATGCTTACGCGAGAAGTCACTCACCTATGCTCAATTATCATTACAAAAATCACGATCATATCTCTTATATTATCGATTCAATTATCATCACAAGATCATCCGATAATATGTTATAAAGATAAATCAATAATTGAGACGACAAGTTATAAAACGATTAATAATTGTTGAAAGATTAAATATGTGTTGATGAAAAAAAAATGATTTGTGGTAAGTTTGATTATTTTACGGGGGGCCTATATGTCATCATCTAAGAGTCTCTTCACAAATAAGATTTACCTTCATCATCTAAATAAGAGATTTACCTTCTCTTCAAATAGTAATTACCCTCATGAATAATAGATTTACCTTACCTTCAATAAGTAATTAATTTCGTCAATTCAGAATTACCTTCAAATAAGAAATTACCTTTACCACTCTTCAATTTAGTATTTACCGCCAACCACTTGTCGCTTCACATTACAAAAGGCCGAACCACTTGTCGCTTCACATTACAAAACCACTTGTCCACTTTTCTTTTCACATCATTAAATGCTGCCCACTCGCTTTTCACACTAAGAAAAGCTAAGCTAGAAATCTTCTATAAATAGAGGCCTAGGGCTTCATTATTTTCACTTAATTCATTCAAGCTTATAGAGAGAGAAAGTATAGAGAATAAGAGAGAAAGAAGAAGAGTATTTTGTTACTACACCGCCGCAAAGATTCAATCTCCTACCAAAAGTAAGTGGGTGTTATTCTTTCTTATTCATGAAGAGAACTCGCTGTTATTCCATCGCTTATTATTCTGCTGAATAACCTCAGATAATGCTGGCTTACCCTATACTTGTGACATTCTTCTATTATTCTGCTTGAACATCCTTGCTCAGGTGTTTTACACCTTAACCGGTTCCGCCTTTTTTATTATTCTCCGCTTGAACATCCTGTTCAGGTGTGTTTTACACCGAACTCCGGTTCCGCTTTTTATTATTCTCGCTGAACATCCTCGTCTCGCAGTTTTACACCGACCGGTTCCGCTTTTTATTATTCTGCTGAATATCCTATCTCGCAGTGTTTTACACCGATCCGGGTTCCATCTTTTATTATTCTGTTGAACATCCCGCTTGCAGAATTTCACCCGACCGGGTTCCGCTTATTTATTATTCTCGGCTGAATAACCTCGCCTGTGCGGCCTATCGCATTTACGGTGATTTCTTTTGTTATTCCATTCTTTATTATACCCAAATAAGGTTAAAACTTTAACTTCTATACTCCATGAAATTAGTAGAATATCCTCGATATTTCGCGCTTCATCCAAAGATCTTTTCATGAAATATTCTTCCGATCATTCTTGAATTTTACTCACAAAACAAAGATCATGTCGACAATTTTCGACGTTAATAATTCCTCGGATAAAATAATTTTGAACTTGTTTTATTGAATTTTATATCATTGTCATCATCCTCATGTTTATATTTTTTTAAAGTCATCTCGCGGCCTCAGAAGGCATGGATGGACTTGGTATGATTACGACTCAGAGACTATTCGTAATCACGACCGTAATGTTACAAATGATGTGATAAAATCCTCAAAGGGTCAGTAAGTAGCATCGATGGACAAATGTTGGCATGATCATGACTATTAATGAATACACAAATATTCTCGCCCGTAGCATGCATGAATAATCAGGGTCGCGATACTAAAGAATATCCTCGCCGTAGGATAGGTGATTCAATGATGATGAATATTTATTAAAGTTCGAGTCTCAAATATAAAAGCGATGAAAACCTTTAAAACCTAAAGATAGTAGACTTTATTTTCACTTCTCGACTCTTTTAATGGATTGCTTATTCACCGCAGCTTTAACCTCAGTTCTATTGTATTTTATCGCTTAATATCAGATAGTAGAAAGGTTTTATTTTCTACTCGACTTTTAATGGATCAAGATATATTCACGCTAGCAGCTTAAACCGGTCTTCTATCAGATTTTATCGCTTAATCATCATTAAAGACTATCGATAATTTATTCTCGCATTATCTTAGTCATAATATTTCATATCAAGAGCCGAGCTCACATCTTTTTCTTTCACCGTTTCTTCAGAAAATGAGTGCTCAATAATATAATGGATCAACGCATCTAAAAGAGAAACGTAGTAAAATTATAATACCAAGTGAAATGATATAGCCGGGACGAAGCCTGGGAAACGAAAGATGGTCCCAAGAAGATAAAGATAGATAGAGTCCCTCACTATTCTCAGAAATATTATTTTATCACTGAATTGATAATTTGATGAAAATCCTTTTCCCGGGATGAGCTCTTGGCCTAGTACATTCATGGATGATTAGATGTGGTGGTTTATTTATTAAAATTCTGTCGAGTCTCCTTCGATAAAAATTGATGAAAACCTTTTAAAACCTAAAAGATAGTAGATTTTATTCTCTCTGACTCTTTTAATGGATTGCATATTCCAAAGATCCTCATGATTATCATCAGCGCAGCTTAAACCGGGTTGTCTATTGTATTTTATCGCTTTAACATTTGTTGAAGGCTAATGATAATTTATTCTCGCATTATCTTAGTCATAATATTTCTTCTTCGGGCTAGTTGAGCTCACCTTTTCTTTCACTTTATTCTCTTGAAATGAAATGAGAACATACCGGGACGAAGCCGGGGAACGGAGTAATGGTCCAGAGGATAGCATTAGTAGTCCTCACTATTCTCGTGAAATAGTGTGATAATAGTTGTAATGAGGACTCCTTTTGAGTTTGTATAATATCTAGTAGACAATATTTGTATTCAAATCACACGCTTTATGTCGTATTGCATACCACGCTTATATTAGTAAGTTGTATTTGAATTTATGTACCATGTAAGTGGCGACCCAAGATGGGTGACGATACCTAATTTTGGGGGCGCTACACTACGCCACAGATGACTTTCAACATAATATAAAATATGAGGATCATGTCAATGATATAAAGAATCAATCAAATGAGATAAAGGATAAATATTAAACATTTATAATATAATTTATCCAGATTCAAGAATATCCCCATGTTATCAATCACTTAATAATCTCATAATCTAATATCATTAATATTATAACAATATTTTAATCACTTCTTAAATTTATAAACAATTTATTTCAATTGTTTACGCTTTTACCATATAATGCATTTAATCATTCAAAAATGCCATACTCATAAGATATCATCACCAATGATCAAATCCTCGTCAAAAAAAATATGCATATACTCTATATAGGATTCTCTAGCCATAAAATCCTATTTTCCAATTTTGTTACTTTCACATAACATATTTAACTCATATGTTCAGAATTAAACCATTTTCATGAAAAATACCAAATCAATCCCAAAAATATTTCTTTTCTGGGATTTAGCATAATATAGTCCCATAATGAAAATATATTTTTCTCTAATTTTTAAAATTCATTTACTATTTTTCAAAAATCAATTTCTAATTAATTCCTTAAGAAATTAGCTACCTCAAGTTTAACTCCAAAATTCCCAAATCTTGGCAGGACCTTACACATGGTAATATGAGCCTCCAGTTTAAATTTCATGGTCATCGGAGTTATAGAACTCCGGTTATAGCGCTTTTAATTTAAAAACCTAAATATTGAAATAGTCATAACTTGCTCATTTTAAGTCGAATGAGCTCATTTTTGGACAGGAGGTACTTTATACCATATACCTTCATGTCCCAAAAGGCCAGAATTTTTCTCATAATTTAAGTGGCCGAAACAGCCCATCTAAAATCATGGCAGCAGCTTTTTTCGGTTTTTGCAGCTTTGCACTCCTTTGCTAAAATCAGTCCACACAAAAATCTACAACACTTTTTCCAGTAATTCCACTTGGATTAGTTAGGTAACTCATAGATCTAACTCTAGGACTTGACCACACTCAAAAATTCAAAATATAATAGGAGATATGGTCAATTGAATTTCATTTTACGCTTTTCACCAAAATCGATTTTCAACTCTTTGTGATTTCTAAGAAACTTTCATGTTTTCACATAATAACCAACATAACTCATCATAATACTTACTAATACTTCATATACCCATGATTTTCATTAGTCCAATGCTTTTATTATGACTTTCATCATAATCCTCGTAAATGATCCTTTTAGTTGAAGAAATATTTGAGGGTTTAAGAAATTGGTTTTTGTCTTTGGGTCAATACAAAATTCGATTTCACGCTCTAGGTAGGCTAGGAAGTCTTCAAGAATACGCCAAGAAATTTATTAATGATAGAAATATCATTCAAAATCATATTTCGTCAAGACTTGGATAAGACGTCACATTAATACCAACTGTGACTTCTATCCCTTAACCTCGATAAAGACCTCACAATGATACCTATCAAATTGCCATCTTCAATCGACGTCGCCTACGTAAAGTCCGGCTTTGCATTTCCACACAAGGAAGTCAACAACGAAAGGATCGGGGCTCTTTACTTATGGCTTGATATAACAAAGGATTAACTTTAGGGTTTGGTTACTTTAAATTCAGATAACAAAGTTGGTTAGAATATGAAAGCTAACAACCTTACAAAAAGAATAATGAGTAGTTAATCAATCGCTTTTCAAAATTACCTCAAAGGCAAGTATTTTCAAAGAGATAAGATCGTGAAAGTGTTTATTTGAAACAACAAGATTAATAAACAAAGGGAGGTAACAAAGGTTTCTCCCAACGAAGTTTCAATAGATAAATCAAAGTATAATTTTCCTGAGTCAAATTTAAACGCTGAACGCAAGCAAGAGAGATAAAATAATGGGTAGAACCCCAGATCTTATAAGGTATAGACTTCATAATTTATAATTAACTAACCAAAGCTAACTTCGTTTCGGCTTACTCGCTTTTGAGAAGTCATGAAAATGCACTTCCTAAAACCAACGACTTTGTTTTGTCCATATCCACCTTTGGTGCCACCGCTCTAGCTAGACTTGACTTTGGTGCACAAAAAAAATTGAGCTAAATGACCTTCTCTTCTTGCAATTTCCACTTCTATTATCTTTTGCCATGATTACCATCAAATGGTTACCATTCTTAGCATGATAATTTCCCCACGATGGTTATCATTGTTCGATAACTGCCACCAAATATGATTATTATCGTATTGTTGGTCGTTACCTTTTTGTTTGAGTCAATCAACACTCTCATGTGCTTCATTGCTTATCTCAAAGATTTTCGATGTCATTCTCAAACACCGCCACAAAACAAGGGTTAATTAACATATCACATATTATCCCTATACTCGACCGACCAATTAAATACCAAATAAATTTAGGTAGGTCATACTAATGAAGGAATTCCCCGCCTCTCTCTCCTAATTTTTATCTCACATCTCGTACCAGGATCATATCCCTAAGCTCGATACCAACCGTGACGCCCCAAAATTAGGTATACGCCACCCATCTTGGGTCGCCACTTACATGGTACATAAATTCAAATACAACTTCCTAATATAACTGTTGTACAATACGACATAAATCGTGAGTTTGAATACAAATATTGTCTACTAGATATTATACAAACTCAAAAGGAGTCCTCATTACAACTATTATCACACTATTTCACGTAATAGTGAGGACTACTAATGCTATCCTCCTCGACCATTACTCCGCTCCTCGACTCGTCCAAAATATATTTCTCATTTCCTCAAGAGAAACAAAGAAAAGAAAGGGTGAGCTCAACTAGCCCAAGAAGAAATATTATGACTAAGATAATGCGTAATAAATTATCATTAGCCTTCAACAAAGGTTAAACCGATAAAATACAATAGACAACCGCTTTAATCTGCAATTTAATATGCAATCCATTAAAAGAGTCAAATAGAGAATAAAATCTACTATCTTTTAGGTTTTAAAAGGTTTTCATCAATTTTATCACGAGACTCAAATTTTAATAAATAAACCACCACATCTAATCATCCCTATACCACTTGGCCAAGGATTTTCATCAAATTATCAATGGTCACGACTATACCGAATCACCCCGGGTCATAATCATACCAAAACTATCCATCAATGCATTACATGCCACCGAGGACTTTTATCACATCATTTATAACAAGCCATGATTATACCGAATGATCCTCGGTCATAATCATACTAAGTTCATCTATGCACGTAAGCCAAAAGATAACATAATATATCATGAGGATGATGATGACAATGACATAATAATTCAATAAAAAAGTTCAAGAATTATTTTATCCAGAATTAATAACGTCCCAAATTGTCAACAAGATACTGCTTTTGTAGAGTAAAATTCAAGAATGATCGTAAGAATATTTCCATGAAAGATATCGGATGAAACGCAAATATCAAGGATATTCTACTAATTTCATGGAGTATAAAGTCAAAGTTTTAACCAACCGGGTATAATAAAGAATGGAATAACAAAAGAAATCACCACGCATGCATTACTGATGATGCATGTTATTCCAATGTAATAATAATAATGTAACCAGTCGTGAAATTCACAATCGGCTGATGATCCAATGTAATAATAAATGTTTGAATAATAAAAATGGAACCAGTCCTGTAAAAACACACGCATGTGATATTCCAAATGTAATAATAAATGCGAATAATAAACAATGGAACTGTGTCCAAAGTAAAACACACACATGTGATATTCCAATGTAATAATAAAGAATGGAATAATGTAAGAAGATCACCAAGTATAGGGGATTCACAGATACAAAGTTATTCCAATGTAATAAATAAGGATGGAATAACATAAGGATTTCACCAAGTATAGGTACGCCGTATATACAAAGTTATGATAGGGTATACCACTTTTACAAAGTTATTCTAATGTAATAATAATGAATGAAATAACAGAGGATTTCACCAAGTATAGATATGCCACAGATACAAAGTTATTCCAATGTAATAATAGAGAATGGAATAACCAAGTTCTCTTCATGAATACAAACGAATAATATCCTTACGGCACAAACAAATAATAATTTCACCGTAAAAAGACACCGGATATCAAAGTAGTGAAGTACTGTAAATACTCTTCTTCTTTCTCTCTATAGATTTTCTCTCTATACTTCTCTCTATAATTTCTCTCTCTGTAGTTTCAAAGAATTCGTAAAGAAAAAATAATGAAGGAATGAGCTTCTATTTATAGAAAATAGAATGCATAGTAATTAATCCATGAACGATCCAGATTGATTTACTTTAATCTGACGGTCCATATTTAAAGCAAAATCTTTTAAATAAAATATCATATATTCTATTTATATAAAACATTTTATTATGCAAACACTATGCAACACTATGCAAAACACTATACAACACTATGCATAATAAAATATAATATATTCTATTTATGAATAACTTTAATAAAGTATTCTGCTTTTATATAAAAGATGTTTCGCTTTTATTACGTTAATAATACTGAATAAAACAAAACGTCATTATCGCTATGATAATTCATATTATTAATCGACAATAATGGAATCAAACCGGTGACTTCTCACATAAACATCAATAATCAATACCGTGTGCTACTATGCAACCACATGTATTATCAGCACTTTTACTACCGAAAGTAGTTCAACAAGATCAACCAATGAAAACTTCCGCCGTTATTTCAATAAAATATTTTTGTCGCTTTTCTCAATCCGACAATAATTTCATTGTAGGGTCCACCAATGATTGAGCCGTTGTATTTAATATTCCCCGCTAAACCGAATATTCCCACCAATCGAATATAATATAACCACTTGCATACTTTGCAAAATTTATAAATACTACCCACAACTATAATATTATCTTAAATTACACTATAATATTAAAATTATTTCGACAAAATTTAAATCTTTATTGATAAAATCTGGGTCTCACAATTTTTTATTAATAATAATAATAATAATAATAACGTAATAATAATTGATTGATTATTGAAATTAATTGATTAAGGTATCTATTAATTGATTATCGAATAACGCATTTTAAATTAATTGACAAAATGTCTGATCATGGAATTTGTAGTGCAGACAGACAATTAATTGATTATTGAATAACGCACGGAAAAAACATAACTTCACAACATGTCAACCGAAAAGGTGAACGCACGGAAATCAGAGGCGGCACGAAAAAACATGGCAATGCATGCACTAAAATAACAATAATAATAATAATAATCATGATACCGTTTTATTTTTAAAATAAGACATACATATTATATATATTATATTATTAATATTATAAATATTTAGGTAAAGAAAAAAGAAAGAAAATTTTATTATTTCTTTATGTTTATAAATATTAATTTAGTTATGTTTATAATTTGCATTATTTCTTTTTGTCTAAAAATTTCAAAACAAATTTGGTCTTATACAATTAAATATAGAGTCAACATGTATTGTACATGCCACGTAATCAATGGTTTTATTTTATTTTATTTTTTTGTGTTGCCACATCAGAAAATAGTTTACCGTTTGTTTACCATTTTGATATATAATAACCATTTTATTTACTGTTTGATATTATCTTTATTATTATGAATTCTAATAACACTAATAATAATAATGATAAGAAGAAGAACAACAAAACTTACATAATTCCATAATCGCATAAATAAAAACATAGCTTACATAATACAACGTCTAGCAGTAAATAAAAACACAAACTATATGATACAACCGAGCATAAATAAAAATTGAGAAGCTATTTTTGGGCTCAGAATTCCTAACACTCGATAGTGATTATGTTTATCATGGTTTCCGCTTTCAAAGCCACAAATTGCACATTTTCGATGAGGCTTCAACCCACAATTTTCTCGAATGCACTCTTTAATCTTTGATTGTTTTTTATGCCCTTTGTTTGAGAAATAACGGTGGCAAGAACTCGCCCCTCACCGTGTTTTCTCCTCGCATCTTCATCGTCATTATCATAGCCCATCGCCGAGGTGTAACTCCAACAAAGGTAATCAATGTCATCGTCGTACCACTTCAAGAAGATTCTCATCCGCATCACACTGGTCAATCAACGCTTTTCCTCATGCATTCAACTTAAGATGAGTTTTGTATCCTCGAATTGAGCAAGCAGCTTTACTGGCTAGCTCCTGACAATCAGTCATCAAATGATTAAAACGCATTGCTTGATCTTGTTCAAAGTCAGCAGTTGTTGGGCTAAAGTGTAATTCTTTGACATCGATTTTGTTCGCATTTCTTGTCCACCGAGTAAGAATCATGTCGCTCGGAATTTAAGAAATACTCTTAGCCAAGAAATACCTCAAGATGTGCCTGCATAATTCACCAGAATGAGAAAATAATTGACAATTACATGTTATTGACCCACGCTGATGATCGTTGACGATTTCTTTATATCCTCCACAGGCTTCAGCGGCATCTGCCTTATACACTGCATAAACTTTTATTTCAGGACCACACAACTCACTAATTTTACTAACATCGTACATCATGGAATCGATTTAATCGACGTTGAAAACGCTCTAAATGTTCTTTTTGTGTACACCGAAAGCAAAGATGCATTTCCAAAGATGACCGAGTACCATATTCCTTTTCCGATGTTGTGTTATGTAATCGGCCTTCCTCTCTTTGATAAATTGTTTTTCTATAGCCTTCTGACTCTACACTACAAATTCTTTCATGCCCGTTGAAGCATTGACAAACTCATCAAAAAAGTAATTCATGCTCTCGCTTCTTCCAAAGGGTTATCATTCCCACGGAAAATATCTCTTTTTGATATCTGCCAAATCCATTTCTCTCACATCATCATACAGCTTAAATCCACTCATTGTTATATAATTCATAATTCCTCACTAGAATCGCGCTAACGCTCTCAAACTCCCCGATGGACGTTAGAATTATACACACAATTGTTAAAATGGTCTTTGAAGGATGGGTGCTCGTAATAAACACGACGCAATTTCTCGTGAAACTTCTTGCTAATATGCCAAGAACACAATAAGTGATGAGTAGAAGGAGTACTTTAGCAATAGCATTACTCATGGCTTTGTCTTGGTCAATGATGATGGTTATAGGTGTCTTGTAGTCCATGGCTTCGAGCCATGTCTCTAATACCCACACGAAAGTGTCCTCTGTCTCATCCCTTAACAATGCAAATCCAAACAATATAGACTGAAAATGGTGGTTGACCCCGGTAAATGGAACAAACGGCATGCCATACTTATTTGTCCTGTACGTACTGTCAAATGTCACAACATCTCCGAAATGTTGATACATCAATCTTGATCGGACGTCAACCCACAAAATGCATGCTATGCGATTTGTTTTGTCTGGTTTGACACGATAGAAAAAATTACTCAAACTTCCGGATCCAAGTTTTTTCAAATAATCTACAGCAGCTTGTGCATCATTTTCATCTGCAGAATCACGCCTTAAATCTCTCACCACATTCTGAACATTAACTTTAGAGAAAGGAACATTTTGCAACCCGCCACCCATTGTGCTCAAAACGTTCATCATCTTACTAGACCAATACCGCACTTATTTAAAGTGTCAATTAATTTTCTTGCAACCGAGTAATATTTCTATGTGTCTCGATCAAATCTACCTTGGTAGGGGTCACTAGTGATGATTGTGTTTCTAATTGAAGAGAGAAATACGCCAATTGTCTTCTTTCTTACTACGAACAACAAATATTCTAGCTTTGCATAACGTAAGTCCCCATAGAGTCTCGCTACTTGTTATTTTCTTGCTACCATCTTCATCATCAGGCAAACTCTTTACAGAAGTTGGTGTACCGGCTTTTTTACAAACATACAACCTAGACGACACCTCATTAGTACCAGCATGTTTATGACTAGTTGCAATTCTAATCTCAAAACCATTTTGTTTAGCATACGGCCTATAAAAAAATTCAACTTCTTCCAACTTAGAAAATATCTTACCAACGTATGGAATCATTTCAGATTTTCTACTTTCAACTTCACTTACAAACTCAGATTCATTTCCATAAATATCTAAACTAGCAACAGAATCTGAAGAACTTGATACAAACCTTTTATGAGAAGGTATGTTGTGAGCCATTCTGAAATAAGAAGGAAGAATCACCGGATCAGAACTTCAACTTGAATTTGAGAGTAAAAATGGATAACATCAACCAAATTATAAAATAGATGAAATAGCAGGGGGGGGGAAAATCGAGAGAAAACTGATGTTATGTAAGATCTGTGAAATGAGGAAGAAGCATGAGTTTTTAAAACACTACACAGATCATTTCGCTATGTACCATTGGCATGAGAGTTTGATTAATTAGTCAAAAACCATAAAGCTGGATTGATTTGATTGGTCATAAAAACCAAAAGCAAAAACCGACCAAAAGCAAAAACCAAAGGTGATTTGATTGTTCATAAAAACCAAGCCTGCCGCTACAGGCTCCTGCGGCAGGGGAACTTAATATACGGTAATGCAGATTATATTCAGGTTTAATCCAAGTCTTCCATTGTCCAGATCAACGATCATTAACTTGTTTGCTCCACATGATCTTTATAAGAACGATGTCACTGGATGTAAACCCATATATATATATATATATATATATATATATATATATATATATATATATATATATATATGAGTGTTTGAAAATATGCTGAAAGTTAGTTGGTGTATTATGTTCCTTTTGAATTATGTCGCATTTTGTTAGACAAAATCTCTCACATTTAATTAAAATTTAAGGATAACAAAATATTTTAAATCCGTAAATGACTTGTACACTTTTGATTTTTGAATAAACTATCAAATTTAAGTTGTGATGTGTCTCTTTAGAGATATAATATAATATAGAATCCAATATTTGTTTTTTTTTAGTACATTAGGAAGGTTAAATGTCACAACAGATAGGAGATTATAGGATCTGGTAGAGTTTCGCCACCCACGAATTTTAACTTTGATTTACATGTAAGAAGACTCCCCCGATACATAACAGAATACTGGAGAGAATTATTAATAGGGTAAATAGCGATCCTTAAAAGTGTTAAATCATCCCTTATTTTTAGCAAATTATTATATTGCCTCATTAATAATAAGGGTTACATATTGAATATTCTTGCAAAACACTCAAATTATTATATTGCCTCGTTAATAAGGTTACAAAGATTACACACACGTGGCAATTTACTATTGGTGGATATTTTTATCCACATCAGGATCCAATATTTGAGAGAAACTGCCAAGGCTTGTAGTCTGTGTATGAAGAAATATTCAATAATCCAAGATGGAAAAACACGTAGACACACAAAAAAAGAGTTATAAACAGGAATGAAGTACACAAGGGAGGGGAGCTCCTTCTCAAGCTTTTCTCCAGCATCTTGTTTATAATATAAGAGAAAACTACTAAAATTAAACATCAGGAATAACAGATGGTTTCCTTATTCATACAACAATATTCAAGCAAAAACAAGATAATCAATTCCAAGCAAAATAGAATCGCCAAGTGAAGTTTGCAAGTCTCCTTGTTCAATGAGATTATGATAAATTAAAGAGGCCCTGGGAAAATTCCATTCTCCCTCTGCTCGTTCCACCTTTCAACCTGCAGTGCATCATGTATATATGTTGTAGTAAAAGAGATTAACCATTTAAGAATTGTCAACTCTCTCTTCATACGTCATTATTACATTAGATTGGGGCGAACAAGAAACAAACAAAGACAATATATTTCAAGGACATCAATGAGGCATTGATAAACAAATTTGATAAGAAAAACAAAAACAAAAAATATATCCTTAATATTTGATTTTTTTTTGCAAATGGGATTCTTTTTTTTTTGTAGAACGGAGGGGATATTATTTATGCTATTAAAAGATTTAGGTAAAAGAAAAGTAAACTATTAGTTTGTCTAATCAGGACATTAGTAAAGTACGCAAGCAGAAGCACCAGAAATTGCTAGCACAAAGCAGACGAGCAATACCAGCAAATCAACAAGCAAACGACTCACCCATTCACCCGGGCAGAGGGAACGATAGGATTTGGCAAATTTCTCACATTCAGCAGACTCATCACCCTTCGCTGCGACACACCTGAAATTTGTTAATTGAAGCATGAGGGAAATTAAAGAGGCACATGACTGTTCATAATCAGCTTAGGCTCACTTGCTAGCCAGCTCTTCTATGCAACAAATTAAACTGAGATCGAGAGCAAGCCTGGGCTCACCTCATATACAAAAACAAGTCTGAACAGGATAAACTCCAGTTGATTATGCCCATGAAACAAGATTTGTTATGTAAGTTAGCGTTGTATCAGTTTCTCATTCTACACAAAAATACTCCCACAACAGAATTTGTCGCTCTTTTCTGGGATTATACTTGCGTTCCAAAATAAGGACCAGTAAAATCGAATGATATATTGTCGATCTAATATATCCAAATTTATTATAACATTTAAACTTTCATTTATTAGGTTGTCTTGAATTAAACTCTCACATATAGATAAATATACGTCTTAAAATCAAAATAACAATTAAAACAGAACCAAGTAAGCAAGGCTTAGCTTGATGAAGTCTACAGGAGAACTAAAACAAATGTTGGAGCTTCGTAAAAGCACAAAATTTAGTGGACTGCACTTAAAAGCCTGTCCAGGGCAAGCCCAAACAGTCTAGACCTCAATGTTCAAAAAAGCTAAAAGCGGTACGAGGCGTTTTTTTCCAGACGAGGCGAGGCGTAAGCTTCAAGGCGGAGCGAGACGGAAGCCTCGATTTGAAGACCTAAATGTCCCCAAAAAATTATTAAAAAATACTAATAAAATTATAAAATAATCCATCATTATAATCATTGTCATAAAAGACATAAATAACCAACATCCCGTTAACGTATCATTACAAAACATTGATAGAATTTAATACCGATCAAGTTTTTGTATGCAGGGGAATCAAAATGCTTAAGGACATATGTTTGGAATTTATTGCTTCAATAGCAATATCATTGATATGCTTCCAACCAAAACAAGAGTTCACCCAAAGGCCAAAACAAAACAAGAGTTCGTGCACTGCTGATCCTTTAATTAAGGACATGTTTGGAATTGATAATGACTGCTGATCAATGCTTAAGGCTGGTGGAAATTAGACAAGTTGGGGGGAATGAAGAGAAATCAGATTGTGGCCAAGAAACATGATAATGGAGGATTAGAGAGAATTGATGAAGCTAAGAAGTCAATGTTTCTTAATGAAATGTTTACCAATAACTCGAATCAAGTCATCTCTCAGAAAAGGCTTTTGTCTCAATAAGATTCTTCCTCCATTAATTCTATATAAATTTTTGATCTACTTCATCAAAGAATTAAAGCTTTGTTTTATTTAACTATTTACAATACCATTTTGAAGTGTTATTAAGACCATAAAATGCTGCACCAAAACATCTAATTATCCAACCAGCCCTTTTCTTGCTGCACATCATAATATACAAATTTAGTTAAAATTTATGTATTTGTAATTTGTAATTTGTAAATTAAGATAGCATATATATATATATATATATATATATATATATATTTGTATTTTCAATTTTTTTTAAGAACAATCAACAGACTAGAAATTTATTAATTTGAATCATCAGAGGCAACTAAAAGAAGAATACTAAAAATGAATTTCATCTGTTCGAAAAGTAGGAACCAACTGGAACTTCAAAGATGAGATTATAATATACCCAAAAATTGCTATTGCACCAATAAATTTTCACGCCTACAAAAGAACAAATGGAGCTTCTATCCAAAAGAAGACAAACACAGAGTAAGAAGAAGAAAAAAAAGACAGAGACACAGTGCAAGAAGAAGAAGAAGACAGAGACACAGAGTAAGAAGAAGAAGAAGATATGTACCTGGTGAAGACGAAGACGAAGACGAAGAAGAACTGAGTTCGCACGAAATCGCAACTCTCACGAACGAAGCCTCTCTTCTCTTCGATCTATCGCGTTTCATACTTGGGGCTTTTTTTTAATCCACATCAAGGCCCACACCTCGAACGCCTTGAGGCGCAACGCCCCGAAGGCGTAAGCCTCAGCAACATAAAGCGCAGGCCTCTTTATTTTCTGTTGATGAGCAAGCCTCGCAATAGCTCCCTTCCGCCACGCTACGAGGCGCGCCTCAAGGCGCACGCCTCGAGCGCTTTTTCGAACAATGCTAGACCTAACTTATTTGATTCATATTTGCAGCTCTAATTAACTTAAGTCAACTAAGAAGAAAATATAGGCGGCAAAAATATATGAAACTGTCAGAAAATAAAAAAGAAAGTAACACAAAAAGCAATTGTGCTGAGAAATTGTACCTGTGAAACTCGATGTAAAGCGTGAAGCAATGTCTGCTTTGATTTGTTGTTGGGAAGCGATAATCAGCTGGTGCAGTTTTCAGTTCAATCTAAAGGAAAACAGCACAATGAAAAGGAAAAGGAAAACAACACTACGAATGTCAGTAAAAGGTTAGATAGCCAGTTTATCTGAAAATATATCTGAATGTATATTTTTGAAAACAGTAACAGGGGTTCAACTTCTCTGCACCTCAAATAAATAGTTATCCTAGATTTATAATGAAATAAAAAATGAAATGAAAGAAAGTAGCATCAACAGCACAAAGCAAATGAGAGTCATGAGATCATTACTTTCCTCTTCCACCTCCACAGAGTCATCCACTAGGTATCAATTCAATCTCTTGCCTCCTCTCATTATTTGTTTTGGTTTCTATTTTCCTCATGTTCCCAAGTATTTTCTATAAAAATAAAACTGCTAGACAATATTTCACCATTATTCTTAGACAAAAGACATAATTACATTAATCTAAATTTGGGCCTCAAAATAGTGATAGGAACATTACTACAACTATTTGACAAAAATCATTGGACTTTTGCTTTCATATTTTAGACGCACATATAAAAGAGTAACCATTATAAAACCCTTTTTATCCTTCTTCTTTAAAAAACCTTCCAATTTCATAAGAGTAAGAAAAAAAAAAAAAAACTAACACAGTCCTCTCTCTGTCTCTCTCTAAGAAAGACAAGGAAAAAATAATTTCCTGGCAAATTGATACTATGGAAAATGGAAAACAAAATAGCTGCACATAGAATAAATTATCAAATAAAAGAACATAAATATAAATTTGTAGACAGTACTTATTTTACATATAATGAGGAATATTGCACTATTAGTGCCGTCTATTGAACAGTATTTACTATTTTGATTTCCTTTCGAAAGAAAGCTATATACCGGAGGATTCTCTGCATTTTCATAAGATTCATGTTTATGATAACAATGACTACATAGACATATTACCTGTTCTTTACTTTCCTACCATTCCTGGAATCTTAGAAAATGTCCCAATTTTCTTAAACCTAAAAGCATCCAAAACAGATCAAGCACCCATTTTTTCAATGACACCTAGATTATTTTAACTAATTTTCATCCTAGATACCATTCTGAAAAGCATAAACTCTCTTACCTGGAGCCTTTAGAAGAAACAATTTATGTCACCCCTAAGTCAAGATTGCTAAAAATTCTGATTCATTAAGAAACTAAAACAACATCAAAGCACTGTTTTTTTTTAAATTGACAACGACATATACTGATATAATGTTTTATCCTGGAATAATTCAAACATCAGACATGCCATATACAAGGGGAGAAAAAGTCCATCCCACAATTTCAATTCGCATCACATTAGAAATCATCTAAAAAATCACATATGTATGAAAAACTACGAAACGATAACTAAATCACAACAAATAGAGATCCTATAAATGGTTTAGCGAATACCATATACAAATATTATCCGTCGATCAAAATTTAAAAAGAAAAATTACAATAAGAATGAAATAGGGATTTTTGTTACCTCGGCCATTTCTGGTCAGATCAAAGGAAATGGAGTTCAGAGATTCAAATGAGGGAGGAAATGTTTGGATTTGAGAGAATATTTGGGTGATGGCGGCTAAGTAAAACTTGACCCGGAGTTTGTTCAACATGGGCCGTGTACAAAAAGCCAGTTTACTCGTATAACATAAAAGAAAAACCATATTAAGTTGGGCTTCCATAATCCAAGTCAATTTTGTCCTATGAATGAATGAAATAAACATATCACTTCTTTATTTTATTTTTTAACTTTTTTATTTTTTTCGTCTGAGTCCATTATGAGAGATGTGAATATATATATATATATATATATATAATGTGTGTGTGTGTGTGTTAAGAGTTAGTAATTATAATAATAATGAACATATTTACACAAATAATAATTAACATTAAGAGTTAGTAATTATAATAATCAATCGCATTAATGTCATATAAAGGAAATAAGTTTCACTTAAAAATAAGAAAAACAAACTCAAACAAATGTCAGAATCCAACTTGTGATTTAAAAATACAAAAATTATTAAATATTAGATTAAGACCTCACTGACAAATATACTTTGAAATTTAACTTCTTTTAGGTGTGGACATAAAAATTGAACATACCTGTATTTAAACTTCATTTATTTATATTTTGACCCACTATTGGGAGGTTAAAATATAAATAAATGTAGATCAAATACACTTGTAAGATAAATTTTATGTCCACGTAGAGTTTTTGGTGAAGAAAAATTTGACCGATCATACTTTACTTTATATATCAAACTGATTCTCTCTTGGTTAGATTTAGATTTTATGCTTTGGCAACTCGGAAGCTTAGATTGATACAGTCAAACTAGATCTCAACTCATTCTTTAACTACCCACCTTAATTTTCTCTACTTTGGAGCTACTACTAGTAACTGTAAAAATTAAGTCCAACATAACCATCATGCATGCAATATATATATATATATATATATATATATATATATATATATATATATATATATATATCAGCACTTAGAATATTTTTTGTACGTAAACCCTGTCCCTCAAACTTCAGTACTACTGAACAAACAATATAGTTTGATGAATTAAAACACTAACATAAGTATACATTTTTGAATATCCTATCCTATCCTATCCTATCCTAGCTAATTAATTTCAGTTTTGGTGCTTGGTATGGCGGAAAATACTAATATTCCCACCGAAGCAGTTTCAGTCACGGTTGGTGAAGCAGAAAAAGAAGAAGAAGAAGAAGAAAAATATCAAAAGATGAGTACCGGTAGTGGTGCATTAGGAGCTAAACCAATTATAACCCTAAATCTAATCCTACGTATCAAATTTATATTAACCTTCATTGCTTTCATTCTCTCTCTTCCAATCCTTCCATCAATCATTTGGCTACTCTACGTTGGAGAGTACGACTGCGAATATCTACTGCAGCTCCGAAAGCTTCAATACGGGATCGTTATCGGACTCATCATTACCTTCATTCTAAGCAGTCTTGCATTGTTCTTCATTATGAGATCGCGGTTTCCCATGCCCGGAATATTCTTGCTTATGATCCCATTCATACTGATGTTCATCGTCGGACTTGCGCTAGCTGGTGGCATGGGAGCTTACAAGATGGAGAGCCAGTCCATACCGGCTTCACCCCAGTGGCTCAAAACCAAAATACTCCTCGACAACAACTCTTGGAACACCATTAAATCTTGCATATATGATAAAAAAGCATGCCAAAGTTTGGCCTCCAGATCTTATATGATGAAATCCTACGACTTCACTACCACTAAACTTTCGCCAATAGAGGTGCATGCATATATAATATATATGGTAGTCTAAATTTTATAGCCCTGTAAAGGATTTAATTAATTCCGATCTCATCTCATCTCATATATATATATATATATATATATATATATATATATATATATATATATTGCTGTCAGATATATAGTTTGATGGACCAGGGATTAATTAATTTCATAGTTATATAGTTTTATTCTATTTTTTTTTTTTACAGTCGGGGTGTTGCAGACCCCCAGCAAGTTGTGATATGGAGTATGTGAACGCAACATACTGGCTAAAAGGAGATGGAGAGGAAGATGGGTCTGACCCTTATGACTCTGACTGTAATTTGTGGACAAATGATGGGGCCATTTTATGTTACAACTGCCATGCTTGTAAACAAGGTTTTCAAACAACAATAGAGAGAAAATGGATTACGCTGGGATGGTTCCTCGTTGCAATGGCCATTTTACTCGTAATCGTGCATCTGCTTCTGTTCGTGGTTTCAATGTGGGAGCGTTATGGAGGATAGCAGATTTCTAATTCTATTTTTTATTAATTACATTTACAGCTAGCTCCTTAATTGTGTTCTTTTTCTTGGTATTATTTTGATTTTGTGTTTTGTAATTTGGAGAACTTAATTCATTTTTTTAAGTTCACCAAGATGTTTTCGATGTGCATGGTTTACTAAACATTTTTGTCTATTGTCTATATTAATTACATAGGGTTGGTTTATAGTTCGACTTAATTAAATTATTAAAGATATTTTGTTAATTCTTTCCTAATTAATTATTATCTCATATATCATAACCCTTCTTAATAATATGATAGTTGCTACAGCACCTACAAGCATATACGTCGTTTCTATTTTGAAATCAAAAAAACTCCCACCAAGCTGCTTGATGCATGTGATATTATTCCCTTTGCCCAGTTTAAGTCGTTGAGCAGAAATCTTTATACCATGTCCCAAATCCATATTCAACTGAACACTAACAATCCATCATCTGCCTCTTTTACAATCACCAGAAAATGCATCTGCTAACCAACAATTGCCAGCTTTTATCTAACGAGAGCTCAATTCAAATAAACCTTAATTTAAAATCTGATTGCCTTATTTTGACCAAGTCTCTAATATACACTTGTTTCAGAAAACACTTCCGTACAGGTACACTATACTCAAAGGTAATGTAAATGTTCCTTCAGTACATGAAAAGATGAATAAAAAAATAATCACTTTTTCCCCTTCAGCTGTTAATTGAACTCAAAACTTTTCAAGACTAAGAAGATGCTAACAAATAAAACACGGCCTCCCCTCCCCCCCTTTTTTTACTTTAATTTTTACTTGAATTGTTTTCATTTATGAGACGTGCTGCGGGTTCCTACCCAAATAGGTCATCAACTACCCAAATAGGTCATCAACTCGGGTAATTTGCTTCAACATTAAAAGTAAACAACAAATGACATGCCCATTCTGTCTAAAGTTGGAGAATTGGAGTTCACCTGCTTCAACTCGGGTAATTGCTTCAACATCAAAATTTAAGCGATCGTAGTCCACTTATAAATTCCAACTTTCCTTATAAACTTTGATTTAAAGGAGTCCATCATTTTGGAAGGGGAATCCTGGCTAACCATACTTGAGAACCACTAAATTCTTAGAAATTTAAATTTTCCGGCTACCTGTAGTTTGAAATTTGAATGCAAAAGTACTTGGAGACGATATCATAAAAGCACGCGTCAAATATGAGCAACCATGTTTTACAGAAGAACTAAACCCACCCCCTAGATTTGGTAAATATATATTAAACCTCCTACAAGACTTTGGGAAAGGCAGGAAGGAAGGCCATGCAGCTTTCTTGTTTTGTTTTTGGATTGGGATAGGGGTCCGTCCACATACAAGATTCAAGGAAAAGTAACCACGCGGTTGGTGCATACTGCATAACCAGCACAGCTGTCAAACTTTCACCTCCGACCATGTGAGGCATCATATGCTCCTCCACCAGAACCAGGGACAGCACCACCTCCAATATTACTGGTAGCTGTAGCATTGCCAACTCCATAAGGAATCATTCCATCTCCTGAAGCCCCAACACCCATCTGCATGGATCTACCATAACTGTCAGCATAGCCACCAGTACCATGCATAGGAGGAGGTGGTGGATACAAGGGATCTTGATTCATGTAGGGCCCAGCATAAGGGTTTGTAGCTACACATACAACAATAATGATTGTGTTAGGGAAGAACTACAGGAATGTTGATGATATTACAGAGAGAATAAAAACATGTAGAAAGTCGGGAAAACAAGAAAAGTTACCCCTTGCCCTTCTCTCAACATTCAACACCTCAGCACGTAATCTTTCCACCTCTCTTGCCATGCCCAACATTTCCTTCTCCGTGACTTTCAGTTGTTCCACTTTCTCTAAGTTTAAACCTTTTTTATACTCAAATGTAGTGCTGCGTACCGGAAAAAACAAACAAGAACATTTTAAGGGAGTCCTATAGAGGCAGAAGAAAATTTTGACTACTATCAAGCTGCTAAATAGAATTTGGACCCACAAGATAACGTAATTAAAAGTATATATTTAAGCTATTCTTTATATCTTTTGGCATTTTTACAGACAAAATAAGTAATATGAATATCCACAAACCATGAGACCCAACCAGACAGGTTGAGTGGAACCCTCAGGCACACGTGGTAACCCATAAATCTGTGTTTCCAATCCAATTCTTGAAAGTCATGTGGCCTCTCTAAGTGCAATAATAACAGAAAATATAATACATAGTACAGTTTTTATACACAGAACAACAGGGCTAAGCCGTTGTGCAGAAACGAGAAAATTAGACAAGATGAATGCTGATTCCCTTACCGTAACCTTTGGTGTTCTTGCATCATGCTTTCGAGTTCATTATGCATTTCTGGGAGCTTTTTGATATCAGCACGAGCTTTTTCCAATTCTTGGCTGGCCTGTTGAATTTGAGCGGACAGCTCACGTCTAGCTGTTACCAAGCCCTGTGCCTCAATGTGAGCCTGATGCAGGTCCATCTTGATGCTCTCCCCAGCTCTGATATCTATTTCCATTTTTGCAATCTTCTCCAGCAAAACCCTAATCTGAATATCAGTCTCTGTTTGAGTGGTTCTTATGTGTGCTCTGAGCCTTTGTATGTCATGCTGAGAAGCAACAAGATCCTGTCTCAAGGCCACATGAGTAGCTGCAAGTCTATGGTTGTCCCCAGCAAGCCTTTCTATTTCTGCTTCCTGAACAGCAAATTTGTTCTCAACAAGCCCGGGAGGAAGTGTTTCCATAATCCGGTTTTCAGTAGGAAATGGACCATGGCGCATCATCCCTGGAGCTTGGGCAGAACGTCCTCCATAACCAGGTGGCATATGTCCTCTTGATTCCATTTGTCAGATAAATACTTTCAAACTAGACAAGTGACAAGTAACTCAAAAAGCCAGGGTTTCGGGAGCACTACCTACTTTACCATCAAAAAGAAAACATCAAATAACAATCATAGCAACGAAAGAAATAACTAACCACTAAATTCGGAAAATGAAATAACACTACAAGTCTATCTTAGTATAATATAATAATATGTCAATTGGATCCGCCAAAGGCTCCCGCAGGGAACAACTATCAACAGAGGCGGAACTAGAACTAGGGGAGGGGGGGGAAATGCTCGGGGCTAACGACTCTCACAGCGCAGTCTTCTTCTTCGATTTTCCGTTCTTCGTCGGCAAGACTGCAAAACAGGTTTTTTTTTAATAGTAACAACTAACATGAAACGACGTTGTTTCATTAAAAAAATAATAATAATAATTTTCTATCATATCTTATCAGGGCCATCAGTAGGAATTAGGAATTAGGCATAAGGCATTAGGATTTTCTCTTCAGTCTTCACTCTTCGCCTCTTCTGCCGACTGCTGCTGCCTCCTCAGCCGCGCCTCTCCGCCTGCCGACTGTTCCGCCTCTGCCTTGCTCCAATCCTGCAACTTGGTCCTTCTTTTGGACTTTGGTAATTTCTAAATTCTAATTTAGGTTATGTTTTTCAAATTATATTATTTCATGTTAAGAAGCAAGATGATCTCTTTAATTTTTCCGATTATTGTAGTTTTAATTTATTAATTTTTCTGATTGTTGTAATTATATTATTTAATTTTTTCTTTAATTTAGGTTTGTTTTAATTTTTCAAATTAATTTTTCTTCTTTTTTACCTTTGTTTGGCTTTTGAGAATCCTAAGAGAAAGAATTTTGATGAATCTTTAATCTTTTAGTTTTAGTAATTGTTACTTGGCTTTTGGCTTTTAGTAATGGGTCAATTATCAAAAAATTATCAGTGGCTTTGTTACTTGTTAATCAAAGTAAGGACAGAAGCTTCTAGATTAGATTCGCTTACATAGAAGAATTCTTGTAAGCGTAGGCAAACAATGGCAGGTGAGATTAGAGACCATTAGTTAAATATACTTTACCTACAAGTGATCAAAGTTCAAATTTACTAGTAGAATCCTCCTTTATAAATGGTGCAGATAGGTAAAAATAGGGTGTGAAAATAGCTAACACTAATTAGCAAAAGTATAAGTGTTGAAAACCATTATCCTCTCACTCGTACAACCGAAAGAAGCTCTTCAAACGTTCCCTATAAACACGTTCTGGTTCCGCCACTGACTATCAAAACAAATTCTTGATTAAGACAGTGATCCCCTTCCATGACAAGGGGTAAGCCAAACAATGGTCCAGTCACTACTGCACAAAAAGTCTATCTACAGCTACTTGCCCCGTTAGTGGAAACTGGAAAGAGAATCAATAATGCAGACATCACAGCACCAATACCCTCTCTTTACCCACTCCGGTGAAAAAATCTTCAACACACACTCTCATTAGCGGAAAAAGTATCAATACTGCAATCATCACCATGCCAGTGGCCTCTTTGCCATCCAACCAAGCAGAAGGAGCATTAGCAATCCTTCACATCCAAATTCTGACCTGATTAAAAGGAAACCTTACAAAGCTCCTTAAGTTTGGTATTGCAACTTCAGCAACAACCACAGATCAGTGTCATGGAGAAGCAAGAGTATTTGGTTGAAAGCGAGTGAAGGCCTTAGTTGCAGAACTAATCTCCACATGCAAGTCACACTAAAGCCGTTATAGTTGATAGCGAATCTCATGGTCCCCGAGAAAGGATGCACATCGAATGTTCATCAACAATCTTGCACCATCAACGAGAGTACCGTCATGTCAAAATTATTAATGTGAGCTCATTCAAGAACAAAATGGTCGTCACGTAAGCCATTCTAGAGAATTCTCCTACGCAAGCTAAATGACTAAATGCTTACATTACAAATGACTACTATAAATAGAACTACTTCATTCTCTCATTTTTCATAGGCTTGCCTTGCAAACTCACCGTCAAACCCAACCTCATCTTTCAACCCAAAGTGTAATGTCTCCACGTCTCAAGAACCTCAGGGTTACACACAAGCATTCCCTCTCCTTTCTCCCCCCCCCCCCCCCCAAAAAAAAAAAAAATAAAAAAAAAATAAAAAATAAAATAAAATAAAATAATAATAAATAAACAAACAAACAAATAATGATAATAAATAAATAAAACATAATAATGATGGAATCATATATAACAGTAAAATTTATAGGATGATGTGCAAATCGTATACAATGTATAATGATATGAAAATTTATACTGTTGCATCTATTCTTCTATCCAGAATATGGCCATCATAACAAGGTTGTAGCATCTGAAGAATGCTCCTGATCTATTAGAAGCAGTTTATATTGTTTATAAAAGCTTACCTCCTACTTTGGGAAAGCTAATATTTTGGTAAGATTTGTTGCTAGGATCTATACTCTTCATCAAAATTATGATGAATAAAAGGCATGTATTAGAATTCCATGCATATGATTTGCAGAATCCTAGATATTATGTTTACTCTTTACTATCTCAATTCTTCTCATATGTTCTATTCTCCTTCCTCTATAATTAAACTATTTTCCGCTTATTCTTGCTTGTATTTCTTTTCCTCTCTCTGCTTTCACTATTTATCCTTGATCTCTTTGCCCTTTTTCTGAGATGACCTTATCTCATATCTTGCTACTACCATGTTCTTTATAACATTTAATGATGGATATAATGGTGTCCAAAATTTTTGGTAAAGTCACTTTGGTGCGATATTTTTTCTAGCCAGTTCGGTAACAGAAAATTATTGTATTTACCTATTAGTACCGGTAAGAGGATACAATTTCATACCTTCAGTACTTCCCATGCTTGAACCGTTTTAAGGCTCATGCAATTTGTTTTAGATATGTTATGTATATACTTTAAGTATGTTATGTTGTTATTATATAGGATTAATTTATTACTAGTTATTTACCTAATTTGAAATTTAAAGTAAAATAAGGTTGCACAATGAGTCTCCAGCATTTTTACTACCATCTCTCAAACTCTCTCGCTCCAAACTCATTTCTTCTTTCCATCCTTTTAACAGTTTTGCCATGATGCCATCTAATTAGAGATATACATATATTTTAATATTAAAGAAGATTTTTCATCTAATAGAGAAAAGAAGGAGAATAATACAAACTCGGATTGATTCCAAGCAATACGATTATGGGGTTTTGATCTTTAATCTGGTTGTGAGATTAATATCTAGTATTTGTTTTTCTTCTGTTCTAAAGTCCAATTTGTGAATTTGGGATGGGAGGTAGAGTAAATCCTTCATAAATATACAGCGAAATCTGTTGGAGAAAAAATGTTCGGTATATAATCGGTAATAACGAGACCGTGCATGTACTCAACCAGCACATTTCGGTACGGGATACTAGTATCCATATCTCTTTTTACAAAAATTCAGTTACCAGTTCGGTACGGTTTTGTACCATTGAACACCCCTAAATGGATACATGTCTTTACTATTATATCCACAATATCAGTCCGTAAAAAATCTCAACACCTACAGTTTAGCCATGTCCATGATAGTTGCTAACTAGCTTAACCTAGAGAACTAAATGTATAATAGCCAGCTTTTACAAAAGTCCATCGGTACTAAAACAAGATACCTCACATATTACTTTCAATTGGTGCTTAATCCTCATCCGCTCCGTCTGGCAGCAAATTTATAAGAGGGAACTGTACTTCTGCTACTTCTAGCATCATACAGGTCTTCAATCAATTCATTATCTTCTTTACTTTTTCAGACTCTATCCTCAATAATTTCTCTTTTATGACCCATCACATGCCTTGAGCAAATTAACCTGTTCATGTATTTATTCCTCTCTTAAAATTTCTATAACTGGAAAAGATATTGTACACATTAGAAAAATGTAAGTGATAGAAGGCACTTCAACAAGCAAGAATACTATTAAAAATTTCAGAACACATAAGAATATAAAAGCTAGCAACAAACCCATTATCTTCTCTTCTGTTCTTAAGCTTTATCATGTTCTCAGGAGGGTTATAAATGCCATAAACCTAATGTAAAAATATTCATATCCATGTTATATTTTAAGAGATGGTTGGGGAGCATATTCATGCCACCTCAGAAAGAGAAATTCCCTAGTATACCTTTTTGTATCATACAGCTAAGTTTGCACTTCGTAAAGTTTTCCTACACTGTAAATTGCTCGTGCAGTCAAGCTAATACTGCAGCTTTGTGTCTGAGCTACTATGGGTAAATATGATTAGTTTAGGTCCATATCCAGAGTACCCATGACAAACTACTTAAGTGAGACTGCACTGAGTAATGTCCTTCCACTAACCATATAAATCAAGAGTCAAGTTTACTATATATTTTCATCTGAAAAACAGGCCTTATTAATGACTATTATAACTCAGTCAAAACATATGTACTATATATTGTAATCTCTAATGCACCCATTTTCCCTGAGAATTCTGATTCACAGGTAATAGATGATAAATACAAGCTAATTACCTTTTGCAGGTATCTCAATTGGAACAGTCAGAGATGGTAATTTCCATAGAAATGGCATTTAGAATTCTAATGGGCCTTGAAGAAAGAGTTCATGAACCAAACTGCTCCATGTACACCCTTTAGAATTCTGTCAATACCATTGAAACTCATAGACGGTTAAAATTCTTTAACCAGGAACAAAGTAAGTGCGCACACGCGGACAGACACACACACACACACACACTGACACACACAAGTGTGTGTGTGTGTGTGTATATATATATATATATAGAGAGAGAGAGAGAGAGAGAAAGCAACACAACGAAAGAAAAATCCCTTTTTTCTACTTTCATTTCTTCAAAGCAAATTGAATAAGAATTCAATAAATCGTATACCAAAGAAGCCTACATCAAGAGTGATCCAGAACAACCTCGGTGATGCTTTAAAGCCTTGGAAAATAGTCAAAGAATTGATAATGACAAGAATTGCCTTTAATCAAGTAAATTCATTATTGTGAAATTATATACAAGTTTCAAATTACAATTATATTATCACGAAGCTCTATATTTCTCTCACAAGACGACTCAGGGACTAGTAATTAAATTTTAGTCCCTTAAACATCCATTATTTCAAGATTATTGTGAATTATTAAGATGACAATGACACCTATGAACTAATATCTTAATGGGAAAACTTCAGAGACACATGGCGCTCCCATTAGGTATTACAGCGCACTATGCCTATAAATGCCAGTCAACCACTAGTTTACTTTCCAATTGAACAAATAAAAGGTCAGGTCTCATAGATCATGAACTCTCATCCATCAAAAATAAATGCTGCCTTCTCATTGTAGGCAATTTCCAAACTCTCCAAGGGATGAACGACAAAAATACCTAAAAAACAGAACAAGGCAGAAAAGGCAAAAGAAGCATAGAAAGTATTTTTAGTAAATAATTCTGATAATGCCTTAGCTTCATGGAATGTAAATATCTACGTAAAGATATGCATTGATGTATATATGATTTAAATTCCTCACTTCGTAACATAGAAGGGTGCCGAGGTTCTAAATCCGTGGGAATATATGTATCTAATGTCATACCTATTGATTAATTTCTCTCCTGGGCCCCTGGCCCTTGTAAACCACAAATTACCAGTAGCAAGACAATAAGTTCAATTAAAAACTTTCCCTCATAGCTTTGAACCTTTTAACATCAACTTTTCCCTCTTGATCAAATCAACATACTCAAACTCGTTATTAAATAAATTGTTCAAAATGTATGTTTAGTTTTGTGTTTGTGGATCACAAAATTCTCGTACAAGATAAATAATTAAATATATACACATGTACATATATGTGTGCAATTGTTTATTTATATATCAAAGAGAGATTGCCATAGGCGAATGCAAGCAAATTGGGGAATAAGACGTAGGTCTATAGGAGTGGATAACCTGAAAGTTACCGTAAATTTGATAGGGAAAATGAAGCGCCGAACCACCGACAGGCAAAGTGGGGAGATAAATTCAGTCAGCCACACCTCCACAGCTGAACCTCAACCAAAGAAGAGGTTTTCTCTCTTTTGTCGAGAGAGACTGATGAAAAACTAAAATATAATAATTTTTTCGAATTTGTTTTTTAAGTTAAAACAATTTTCAGAAAACAATCCAAGACATTGATTAGAAAACGAAATGATCTCATAATAGCTGTATTTAATTCAAAAACTGAGATTTAAATAATTCATAAAAATGTTGCCTTCATTTGAAAATATTGTTTTCCCATTATGTTTATCAAAATCTTGAGGTCTAAGAGCAATTCCAGCAAGTCGGAGTTGTCAAATTCGTAGACTATATTTAGTCTAGAAAACTAATTTTACTCTAGTAGATGGACTATATTTACTCGACCTACTTTTTCGACTGCTCAAAGAGACTAAATCTACGAACGAGAAAAGAGGCAGACTATAAATTTAATATAATTAAATGGGAGAGAGGATGAAGAAAAAAGGAAGAAGAAACTCTTTTTTGTTTGAAGAAGAAGAAGAAACTCTATTTGAAGAAGAAGAAACCCTGTGGAAGAAGAAGGAGTCTGTGAAGTGAAAATGAAAGAAGAAGACGAACAGATAGATCAAGTACCAAGTCCCAAGGGATAAAAAAAAAAATTCAGAACAGTAATAAAAAGTACCAACGGATAAAAATTGAGAGCATCTATAAATATGTACATTAATTCAATTCATTTTATATCTTTGAATCAACTAATTCATTTTAATTCAATTCATTAATTCAATCTCTGCATGATTAGAGAGGCCTGGGAAGAAAGGCTTCGAAAGCATTATTTAAAAAGGGCAAAGGAACCGGTGATACTAGTACACCTATGGAGTTGAGATTTGAGAATTTCGAGCATCAGATGAAATTGAATCAACAAAAGAGACAAGAGAACATGGACAGAATATATTTTCAAGAGCAAGAGAAGTTGAATATACTGAAAGCACAAGAGGATGAAAGGATCATGATGATTGACACCGCAAACATGGAGCCTGAAGTAGCTAAATATTACAAACAACGCAAGAAAGAAATCATGAAAAGAGTTACATCTAGTAGTTGACTTGTTTATTATTAGAGAATCATAAGTTGCTTATTATTGTAGTAGAATGTAATGGATTAGGCTCGCCGTGTAGTGACCACAAGTGTCAATAATATCTTCTTGCAGCTTTAGAATGAACTTGTTTATCCCTTTACGCGATGATTTGCTTTCAATGAATTCAAGTAATTGTGGGTACGCCACGAGACACTTCTACAAATGAATCTCATCACGTGTATCGTAGGTCGTTGGTTCTTGATTTTCACCTCGCTCATCTTCAACGATCATATTATGTAATATTACGATGCAAATATAATTTCTTTTAGTGTTGTTGATCCCAAAATCGCAGCAGACCACGAACTATCGCAAAACGTGCTTTGCAATACCCCAAATGCTCTTTCAACATCCTTTCTAAGTCGCTTTCTTGAGTCTTAGAAAATAGTTTTCTTTTATTTCTCAGGAGGTGCCAAATGGTTTTAACAAATGTTGCCTATGGGGATATATACCATCAAGAAGGTAATATCCTATCGTGTACTCATTTCCATTAATCGAGTAGTTCAACCGGTAGAGCACGACCTTCAAGAAGAAAGGCAGAAGATAGATGATCTCTTCAAAACGTTAATATCATTATGAGAGCCCAAAGAATCCAAAAAAATGCATGCCATATCCAAAGATCGTATGAAGCCACCGCTTCTAAAATAATTGTTGCTCACGCACATGTCCGTATTACATACCATGCCACGCAACCCGACAATTCTTCCATTTCCAATGCATACAATCGATGCTCCCCAACATCCCGTGAAAACCACGCCTTCAAATTTTTGATAAAGAATCTAACGATGTCATTACTATTGGGAGATCTCGGATATTCATCACCAAAATTGAAATGACCGCTTTAAACCTTTAAGACTCAATATAGTGCAGCTTTCACCGATCCGCACATAATCATCAACTAATCAATAAACACCATAGCAAGCATCCGCGATTGAGGCGCTTATCTTTGTAGAGAAGATAAACCAAGATGTCCCGCAAGATTCATTTTTGGACGGCATATGAATCATTCGCCTAACCGCTTCTTTGAATTCGAGGAAAAGCGGTACCAGATTCTAAACCTTCTCCCGAAATAGATACGGGGTATGTAGGATGTTCTGCAAAATAATCACGAAAAAGTCGACATTATGACCTTCATGCCTACCACCGATCAATGGTAATACGACCTTTGCATGTAACAACTAATGACGACGTGATGTATGCTTATTGACATTTTGTTGTTCTTCTTCAATAGCCGTTGTGCCTAACAATTGTCCATATGCTTCTTCATCTTCTTCTTTATCCACGTGTAACATAGCTAATTCGAATTGACGAGACATATTTAAAATAACTTATTTGACTGGAAGAATGAAGTTAAGATGAGTGAATGTGAGAGACTAGATGTGACTTATATTTATAGATGATATTTGTTTATTAAAATATAGTCGTTATAATATGACCGTTGGAATATGACCGTTAGAATATAGTCGTTGAATTATGTCCATTGGAGTTTTTTTGAATTCATTGATTATTTTAATCTTTTTATATTATAGTCCATGGGATAGTCCACAGGATAGTCCATCTGCTGGAAAGAGTGAAGATTAAAGGACATTTGCTGATGTTAGATGGACTAAATATAGTCCAGTAGATAGTCCATCTGCTGGAGATGCTCTAACACCCACTCACTAAAGTACCCAATATAACTCTGCTAAGGTTAAATGTTTTTGAAGTCACTCTATTATAGGTCAACTTACAAATAGGTCAATTACAATCAACTCACTATACTCTTGTTTACTTACAAACCGTTAAAAATTCGTTAACTTTAAACGATTTGTCACGTAAGCAGCTGATAATAGATAGAAAATTGACATGACATAAGAGAGAAAGCTGACATGTATGATGTGACCAATTTTTGAGTGAAAATAAAAGAATTTTTTTTTAAAATAAAATAAAAGCAATTATTTTCTCTCTGACCAGTTAATAATAATGATAGATAGATGTGTATGTATGTTGTAAATAATCACATAAAACACTTTCTTATACAAAATTTAGTATACAATGTTCAGCCCAAAACTTATAAACTTATACTATTGGATCGACATATTGGGTCTCTATTCTTCGTAATAATACAAATTGATTGTATATTATGGTGAATGGATATAAAACACGGCCTGAACCCAAAATGGCCTTTTTTACAACAGACCCAGCTAGCTTGTAAGCGGAGATCATCATACTATATATATACAATAAGGATCTTAGGCTCACCCCCAAAAGGCTCACCCAAGCTCACCTATAAAAGGCTCAATTTTTTTTCCCTCTTTCCTCACCCTTCAGACGTAAACGTAAGACCCGACTCTCCTCTCTCGCTCTCCTCTGTTGCTCTCCTTTCAAGCTCTCCTCTCTCAAGCTCTCTCGATCTCTCCTTCCCTCACTTCTCACGATCTGCGAACTGGAGAGATTCTCTTGGCTCACGTGGTGACCCCAAATCCCAAAATGAGGGTTAGCCCTAATTTTTGCCCCAAATCCCAAAATGAAGGTTCGCCCTAATTTTGTTGCGAGATTCACTCTTTGATCGACACAGAATCTGCTCGCAACGACTTGCCCTGATTTTTGCCTCCCAAAACATCATACGCAAGTACGTCTTCAAATTTTGTGGATAATAAAATATTTCATTGGAATAAATGATATATTTTTTTTGCTAGTTTAAATGATATGTTCTGATGTATATATCATTGTTTTAGTTTGCGTGAACTTTTCAGTTTACTATATTAAAGAAGAATTTTTATCCATGGATTTTTAGATGAACAAAAATTACATAACTAATTAGAACAGAATTCAAGGATGTTGTACTTGTTATGGATATTGCGAGCTCTCAGCACCTGGGTCTCCTCGCTTGGTTCCAATTTGGCTATCATTATTTTTTTTTTGGGAACATGGACATAGGTAATTGTTATTGAGGACTGCTCAAACCTGTTGTTGCATAATTGCAAGTGAGTTCATGTTGACGCTTTATTGTTTTTTTTATGGTCTCAAGTCATCTATGATATGATATTTGGAGGATGACATTCTTGTTCCATTTATTAATTACTGATGTTCGAATAATATCATCATACGAAAGAGGATAAACATGAGGGAAAAAAATGACTACCAAAATTTTTAGGACAAATTGTTGTTTCACCCATGGTAGACACCATCATAATTGGGGCATAAATAATGACAGAACATTAAGTTCAATTTTTATTGTGTAAACTTGCTTATATACACAAGAAAATGTGAGTAAAACTTAAAATGTCATGGTTTATTATGTTTTTCTATTTTATATTTGCAGCCATGAACGCAGTATATGATTGTGAAATGCGAGCTCAACTTAAAACATCATGGACCGATTCAAACCCAGGAAGAAGGTTTTTCTCATGTTCGAATTTATTTACAGATGAATGCTCGTCAGTTTTTTGCTTAATATGATCCTCCGATGTGTGACAAATCAAGATAAATAATCCCCGGATTACTTCGAAAGATTAACGAAATGGAGCAAGAGATGAAGAATGTGCGTGCAATAGTCAACATGTGAAGAATAAATATTGTCATTTGGGTTGATTAAACTTCTAGTATAGTTTGTTGTAACCTTATCCAATAATTTGGTTTGTAACCTTTACTGAGAATCTATTTTTGTAAGCATATGTTTTACTGAGAAAGGTCTGGATCATCAATGACAATTGAGGCTTTCACAATCTCATTTTTAGCATACGGTGGTTTGATTAATGATCTGCAATATATTTTAGCATACAGTGGTTAGGACTCAATTTCAAATGTTGTTATAATACAATTTAGACTTATTTTTTAATCAACAAACATGACAGATTATTTACAGCACATGATAACTTACAACCCAGCTTAGTCACAGGATTGGCACACAACAACTTTACCGTGCTCAATCCTTCAGTCAGGCACATATCAACAATTATTATTCTCAAATTACTTTTGTAGCCCATATAAGGTATCCTCTTTCAGATCTAAAAGTATATTACATGAGAACCTATCCCCCATAACCTACCCTTTGTCCTTCAGTTAAACACCATGAAAAATGTATGTTCTCAAAATTTTTAGCAATTACTTATCTGAAAATGAGAATACCCCACAAGCTAACATTCTCGAAATCAATTCCACAACAAAAGGTAATAAATAAAAATCATGAAATAAAGAGAACTTGTTAATGCATAACATCAAATTCAAACCTTGCAATTCAAACAAATATTTGTACAGAAAAATTATAGAGGCTCCAACCATGTAATCATTTTCACAAACATTCATTACAATATTCCCCTCCATACAACATCTTACTAATAACATCCCACGACATGTTTCGACAAGGCGAAAAGTTCTCCTCTGCACTCTTACCCAAACAGAAACAAAATTATTAAGTATTAACGACTCAAGCAGCACCTAAAAGGTCACAAGCACAAGACTACCAAGGTGCCTCGTTCCAAATTTTTTCTCTTAGCAGAAGACTTAAAAGTTCACAAGCACAAGGCTAAATCAGAATCACGTAAAATGAGTGGTGGAGAGCAAGAAGGACTTCAACGTTGATAGTGCAGCTCCAATGTTGATAGCTACTGGCACTGACAAATAGCTCCAAAATACTACACTGAAATGAACAAGAAGAAAAACATATTCTGTGACGCCCCCAAAATTTGGTATACGTCACCCATCTTGGGTCGCCACTTACATGGTACATAAATTCAAATACAAACTTAATTATACATCCGTCAGTAAACATACGACAATACATAAACTGAGAGTTCTAATAGAATATTGTCATTTAGACAATATCCATACTCAAGGAGTCCTCATTATAATTATTATCACACTATTTCACGTAATAAAGAGGACTACTAATGCTATCTTCGTGACCATCACTCATTTCCCCAACTCGTCTCCAAATATATTCTCATTTCAAGAGAATAAAGGAAAGAAAGAAAGGTGAGCTCAACTAGCCCAAGAAGAAATATTACGACTAAGATAATGCGTAATAAATTATCATTAGCCTTCAACAATGTTAAACCGATAAAATACAATAGACAACCAGCTTTAATCATGCGGCGAATACGCAATCCATTAAAAGAGTCAAGAGAAAATAAAGTCTACTATCTTTTAGGTTTTAAAAGGTTTTCATCAATTTTTATCACTAAGACTCAGCTTTAATGAATAAACCATAATATCTAATCATCCCTCGCACTACCGGTCCAAGGATTTTCATCAAATTATCAATGGTCACGACTATACCGAATCACCCCGGTCATAATCATACCAAAACTATCCATCATCGCATTACAAAGCCAATCGAGGACTTTTGTCACATCATTTATATCAAGCCATGATTATACCGAATGAACCCCGTCATAATCATACTAAGTTCATCTATGCACGTAAGCCAAAGATAACTTTCAACATAATATAAACATGAGGATGATGACAATGATATAAGAATTCAATAAAACAAGTTCAAGAATTAATTTCTCTAGGATTTATTAACGCCCAAATTGTCAACAAGATACCTGCTTTGTAGAGTAAAATTCAAGAATGATCGTAAGAATATTTCCATGAAAAGATATCGGATGAAACGTAAATATCAAGGATATTCTACTAATTTCATGGAGTATGTAAGTCAAAGTTTTAACCAACCGGGGTATAATAAAGAATGGAATAACAAAAGAAATCACCACGCGCAGATTGCGATGTATGCGAGTTATTCCAATGTAATAATAATAACGGAACCAGTCGTGTGAAATTCACAATCGGCAGTGATGATCCAATGTAATAATAAATGTTTAATAATAAATAATGGAACCAGTCCGATGTAAAACACACGTATAGGATATTCCAAATGTAATAATAAATGTGGAATAATAAACAATGGAACCAGTCCTGTAAAACACACATGTATGTGATATTCCAATGTAATAATAAAGAATAGAATAATGTGTAAGAAGATCACCAAGTATAGGTGATTCCACAGTACAAAAGTTATTCCAATGTAATAAATAAGAATGGAATAATATAAGGATTTCACCAAGTATAGGTACGCCAGCGATACAAGTTATGTATAGGGTATGCCACTTTTACAAAGTTATTCCAATGTAATAATAATGAATGGAATAATGTAAGTTCTCTTCATAAATAAGAAAGAATAACACCCACTTACGGTACAACAAATAATATCCCTTACCTTAGAAGAACCTAATATTGAAAAGTGAAGTAGCGTAATACTTTTCTTCTTTCTCTCTATAGTTTCTCTCTGTAGTTTCAATGAATTCGTAAGAAAATAATGAAGGAAATGAGCTTCTATTTATAGGAAAATAGAATGCATAAAGAATCTAATCCACTTAACGGTCCGTATTGATTTACTTTAATCTGACTATTCATATTTAAAGCAAAATCTTTTAAATAAAATATAATATATTCTATTTATATAAAAACATTTTACTATGCAAACACTATGCAAAACACTATACAAAACACTACGCAACACTATGCATAATAAAATATAATATATTCTATTTATAGTAATAACTTTAATAAAGTATTCTATTTTATATAAAAAGATGTTTCGCTTTTATTACGCTAATAATACTGAATAAAATAAAACGTCATTATCGCTATAATAATTCATATTATTAATCGATAATAATGGAATCAAACCGAAAGTGACTTCTCACATAAAGATCAATAATCAATACCGGTAATTTCTACTATGCAACCACACGACATCATTTACTTTTACTACCGAGTAGTTCAACAAGATCCACTTAGAAACTTCCGCCGTTAATTTCAATAAAATATTTTTGTCGCTTTTTCAATCCGACAATAATTACATTGTGGAGTCCACCAATGATTGAGCTAGTTATACGAATATTCCCTCGCTAAACCAAATATTCCCCACCAATCGAATATAATATAACCACTGCATACTTTGCAAAATTTATAAATACTACCCACAACTATAATATTATCTCAAATTCACACCATAATATTAAAAAATTATTTCGACAAAATTTAAATCTTTATTGATAAAATCTGGGGTCTCACATATTCAGCTACTTGGAATAAAAAAACATATGTAAAATGAAATAAATGTGATAACAAATGAGTATTGCACCTGGGTTTGACAAATAAGATCTTCTCTCTGCTCTTTCGCTATTCAGAGCTCCTCAAAAATTTCTAATTCATATTGCTTAGGAAAAAACAAACCTTTTTATGGAATACTCCTGTACTTGTTAATGTAGTCTTTGATTGACTTCTTCAGATTCCAAGATTGCCTTGAAAGACCGATGAATTGTAAGAAATGTGAGAAGTAAATAATCGCAAAGATAGTTAAATCAAGAATTAATTGAAATGACCATTGCTTCATCGCTAACACCCTTACCTTTATCATGAGTACACATACTCACGTAAAGGAAACCCACTTGCAGATAAGCCATAAATTTTGTAAGGTGTTTTATAAATTGACACTTAGAGGTGTTTACGCTCCTATTTAATCACATTCGTATTTACGTTCTCTGTTGCTCACAAAACTAAACCTCGTGTACATTAATCAAATTCACCTATTTATGCTCGACAACCTCTAAGTGTCAATTTATCAAACACCTTATATGCAATAATTGAGCAAAAGGGTTCATACATGTTTTATGGCCATATAACACGACAAATACAACTTCCGATTTGAATCAAAAAGTCACCTTATCTTTGATGCCTATAATCAAATCAATATTTAAAATATGCGTAAATAGCAATACACAAAATTTCTGTCGATAATTGAAAGAGAGATAGAAGACGTACTTGCGTATGATGTTTTTGGAGGCAAAAGATACCAAAAAGTCATTGCGAGCAGATTTTGTGTCGATCAAAGAGTGAATCTCCCAACAAAATTAGGGTGAACCTTTGTTTTGGGATTTGGGGCAAAAATTAGGGCTAACCCTCATTTTGGGATTTGGGGTCACCTCGCGAGCTTGGGTTGAGAAGCGAGAGAATCTCTCCAGTTCGGAAATCGTGAGAAGTGAGGGAAGGAGAGATCGGGAGAGCTTGAGAGAGGAGAGTGATAGAGGAGAGCGAAAGAGGAGAGCCGAGTCTCACGTCCGCGTCTGAAGGGTGAGGAGAGAGGGAAAAAAATTGAGCCTTTTATAGGTGAGCTTGGGTGAGCCTTTTGGGGGTGAGCCTAAGATCTTTATTGTGTGTGTATATATATATATATATATATATATATATGTGGGGGGGGGGGGGTTCCATCCACAGCAACTATATATGGGATCGATCCATATCAAACGTTGTAAAAAAAGAGTTTAGTCTTACAACACATCGCGACCCTCCGTCCGAAGAACGAGCGGTCTTATAGAGACCTCGTCTATAGTTTAAATTTTAGTATTTCGCACTTTAATACTGCAGACGGGACGGATGACCAAAATGCCCCTCCGTTACAGTTCCTCTTCCGCAGCTTAATACTGCGGATGTTGGAATTATGAAGCGACGGTCGAACGACGTCGTTTTCAATAATGGAACTTAAAGGTTTAGTTCGCATTGTAATACTGCGGACATTAAGTCCCCTGTATATAAGACGAGATAGAACTGCAAACAGAAGACGTCTTGGATACGCACAAAGAGTTCGACCTAAAACTCAAGAATTTTCTATTTTTTCTAGCATATTCTTGTTGTTACCAGTTCATGTGATCTGGGATGAAGAGACATGTGTGACACCATTTTTGGAGGCCACAACATCTGGAAGCCCTCAATTTGTTCTGAATCCGAAGTTCAATTCAACCGACTCGCTTTATCAAGACTTCCAATTTTGGTTGCCATGTGTGTTTCTCATTAACAAAAATATGCAGCAGAAACAGATGATTTTTAGCTTTATAAACTTAATTTAAACACCTAAATGTCTCAAAAAATGTACTGCCAGGATGAGTTAATTGTTTAGTTCTTTCATGCAAACCATGGAGTGTTCATCACAAAATCTTGAGGTTATACATCAATAAACATCAATTTGTTATGTTGGCATTTCCAGAGTTTGCATAGAAGAACTAAATAATTGACCTATTCTGACAGTACATTTTTGGGCATACAGTACGCAGTTTAAAGGATTAGTGACGTATGTGTTGTGCGTACTATCCGATTTGATTTGTATACATCATGGTACCGATGTATTTTGTTAGCCTTTGGCTATTTGTATTTGAGCTCGATATGAAATTATTACCTTATAACCATTTGATTCAGCCTTATTTTGTTTGGAATTCTTTTGACTATAGTTTTCGGTTCGACAGTGTTAATTATTTGTACTTTGTCTTACTAAATTCGATATATTCATATTTGGTTAGTAGTTGTAATTGTTCGTTCGTTCAGTCTTTTTGGTATATATATATATATATTATTTTATATATGTGTATTTTTATATCCGTACTGGGCAATTGGCTCACGTTGTGTTCTTTTTCCGGCAGGTAATCATGGGTGATCAAGATTAATTTGTGGGATGACTGATGAGAGCTACCTTTGATCCAAATTAGTAAATTAGTTTTGAGACTATTATCGAACTTTGGTTTTCTAATATTTTGTAGATGGATGTTTTGTGCCTATTTTGACATTTATTTTTAATAGTAAAGATTATGTAAATGTGGAGTTCCTTCTATTTAAATTGGAGTATGTGACAATTGGTGTTCAATTTGCACTACAAGAAAAAGGTCTATCAGCGACCAATTATATCAATGATCGATATCCCGGTCACCGATATTCTTAATAATGACCGATATCGCCGACCAACCTATATTCTAGTCGCTATTGATATCAATCGAATTACACGCGTCATTGATCGGTCAAGTAGAACAAATTTCCACCCAAAATTTGGCAGAAATGTTGGCACGTAGTTTTTTTATGATCATATAATCGTGCCGATCGTGATCCGATCGCCGATATGTCCATGTCATTAAAATTAGCGATCGCATGCGGTCACGATCAACTGAATGAAATCGAAGATCAAGCATTCGCCGACACGTAATGTAGAAGGGAAAAAAAGAGGGAGCTCCGAAATAGAGAGAAGAGGGAGAAAGGGGGGAGAGGAAGAGGAGTTGTCGCCGCCGCCACCTGCCACCGGCCACCTACCACCTGCCGGCTGCCTAAGGAGATCAAAATTTTCAAACGAGTTGGGTTTCAAAGAGGGAGAAAGGGGGGAGAAGAAGAGGAATCTTCTAAACAGGTATTTATCTTCATTCATTGTAATTTCTTGAATCGTGTTTGAAATTGTATGTGAATTCTTTGGATTTGGTGATTGTGTGTGTGACGCCCCCAAAATAGGTCCATTCCATCCAACCCATTCTGAGTCGCCAAATACATGGTACAGAAATAACTACAACTTTATTATTACAACATATAAACTGTGAGTTTAAATACGATATTGCCATCTGTATAATATCCACACGCAAATAAATCCCCATCATAATTATTGATACATTATTTTATAAAATGGTGAGGACTACTAAACAACTCTCTCTAGAACCTTCATTCCATACCCCGACTAAGTACTTCGCTACATTCTCGCCTCCCCGAGAAGAAAAATGGAACAAAAGGAAAAGGGTGAGCTCAACTAGCCCAAGAAAGAATATTATGACTAAGATAATATACAACAAATTATCGTTAGTCTCCAACAGGAAAAATCTAATAGAATACAATAGACAACCGCTTTTAAATCAACAATCGCAATGAAAACAACAATTCATTAGAAGAGTTAAGTAGAGAATGCAAACTACTATCTTCTATATATGAATTTAAAAGTTCATCGTCGATATTTTATCCTCGTAACATCAATCAATATATATCTGAATCAAATATTCATCTTTGCACTATAGGCCAAAGATATTCATCACCGGTCATGTTCATCTAAACACTGCTCATCTTTGCACTACGGCCAAAGATATTAATTAGTTAGTCATGTTCATCTCAACACTGCTCATCTTTGCACTACGGGCCAAAGATATTCATCAAGAAATCATTCATCTTTGCACTACAGGCCAAAGATATTCAATAATATCATCATTTAGGACTGAGGATGATGAAAAATATTTTAAAGAAAACGAATCCAAAGAAAACAAAAGAACAATTATTAAGGATTCAGATTTTAAACAATCCAAGTTCAAAAATACTTCATAAGTAATCAGAGTAGAGTAAAATTCAAGAATGATCAAAACATGGATACAATCAAAGCTAGTATCCATAATAGATATTTTGGACAAAAAGAAGAAATTTCATTTTTCTATGAATAAAGGCCGATTCGTGAATAGTGTCAGATACGTGAATAGTCACAGTACGTGAATAAGAACTCGACACCAAAAGATAAAAATTTCACAAAAAATATCTTCACGCTTCGTGAATAAGACTTTTGAATAAGAACTCGTGAATAAGAACTCGTGAATAAGAACTCATGAATAAGAACCCCATACATGAAAAGGTTCCAAATTTGATAAAAAGTTCCAACTAATATTTCAAAGATAATGATATCAAGAAATAATATCATTTGAGAAGAAAATAACATCCCTTACCTCGAAAAGACAAGATTTCTAGTTAAAACACCTGATATAAAGGCTATGACTTGAACTTGCACCAGATAGCAATACTCAAAATACTCACAAGAATACGCCGATAATATAGAGAGAAAACTTCAGCTTCGGTGTGATTTTCAATTCTAACCTAAGACCCTATTTATAGAAAATGCTTAACACACAAAAGCGTAAAATTTAATATAATAATATATTTATAAAAATTTATCTACGCCAACCTTTGAGAATTTGAAATCAACAACCTAACACATGTAAAATGAGGCTCATACATCTAAAAAACGTTTTTGTTAATTAAAACAATTAAAACTTCCAAAAATCAATTATTTTAACTTTGGAACTTCAATAATTCATAATAAATAGCTCTTTTATCGTAAAAATTAAACTAGCGACTTTCCATAGGAAATTCCATTATCTACAACTTTGCGAGAATGAAGTTTTTCCAAATTCCAAATGTAAATTAACCAAAATCCACAAACCAAGCGATTTTACAAAGCTATAATCAAATTTTGGTCAATAATTGTGTCCACCAACACACAAAATATGTGTTAAACATTTAATGCCACAAAATACTCTTCCTCCTCATATACTCATATATCCCACATTCATTATAAAATATCACCGCTAATATATTATTAAAATAATATATTTAAATGAATTATTTTATCGTAAAAAGATAAAATATTAATTTTCAACAATTGTCACATAAAAAATTTTCTCCATCTATATCCACATAAAATAAATATTTTCTCATCATATAAATTAATAATTAATTATTCACAAATAATATTACAGAATCACAAGATCGGCAACCGTGCCGCTCCTGTGAAAGAGGGGCTTCCAATAAAGATTTCTCCTTATCGGCGCAAGCAATTGTGTGACCAAACCTCTCCTTAGATGTAACTTTCTAGACATCATAATAATGTTTTCTAATAATATTATTTAGATAATATGAATTATTGTCTCGATAATGGAAAATACGTGTAATGACAATTATCAAAATAACAAGAATATAAAAAAAATCAACGCAAAGAATTATCAATCAATAAAATAAAATATCGAATAAGAATTATCGTAATAATTATCGAAAGTAGTGCCTTCACGTAAGAATCAATAATTGGTGCAATACCGCGTGCTATCGCTCAACAACGCCAGATTAGTGTGTTTTTTAACCACCGGTATTCCAACAAAGATAATCTGTGAATAACTACACCGTTATTTATAAACAACTTATATTTGTCATTTTCTTCATCAAATCGCTTTCCGTTATGGGGCCCATAAAAGATCATACCGTCAGCATTTAATATTCCCCGACAAAGATTTAATATTCCACGACCAAACGAATATTCCCGATTTATAATGAATATTTTATAACCACTTACTTATTCAAAATATTTGCGTATTTTACCCATAACTATCCACATTAATCAAATCAACCCTTACTATTTCAAAATAATAAATAGAGGAAAATAAATTTCATTTATTAATAATTTGGGGTCTTACAGTGTGCATATCGTGTATTGGGTAATTCGTTTAGTCACCTATCGAATTGCGTAATTTGTTTTTGTTTTAAAGTTGGTTTTTGTCATCAAATCTGGTAACCCTAATCTGGGTATTGGGTAATTCGTTTAGGTTTTTGTTGTAATTTGTTTTTAGTATCACAATTACTCCACACAAATAGAATTAGATTATTATTGTTTGTTTACCATTGTTGTGCTAGTGCTAGTGATAGTGATAGTATAACAAACTTGATAGAAGTATAGACTGACCCATGTTAAATTTGGATAGCAAGGCAGCAAAAAAAAGGGTTCTAACTGAATCATAAGTGTCAATTTCAGCTTATTAAACTATTAACGCAAGTTAAGTTTTAAATCTTGATTTTTGAAGCAAAAATTAACTATTTTATATAATATTTAGAGTATTATAATTGTGCTAATTGGGTTTTATGTTAGATGGAGTTTAGTTGTTATTAGGAGAAATAAGGGAGGAGAATGTGGTTTAAAACATGTGCAAAGGTTTATGAAGTATGTCCATAAAGTTTGTGCCTATATATGACATGTTTGATTGTATGTTTCATAGAACTGTTAAGACCAAAATGAGCAATTGAGGTACTGTAGTGAGTAAGGTATCCTTCATATATGTTATAGAGTATACATGGAATGTTTTACATAAGTTACCTATCACATTAATCATATTGGTGCATGGTATTGTAGTGAGTATACTCTATATTTTATAGAGTATACATGGTACTGTAGTGAGTAAGGTATCCTTCATATTGTAAGTGTGGCTGGAAGTCTATTTTAAAGTAAAAATCTTATTGGTGCATAGATTCGAAACTGTTTCGGCAGAGCATATTACTTTGCTAGCTACCTATCACATTAATTTTGCTTCCTTGTTAACCGTTGTCTTTAGTTCCTTCAAGTAGTAGTTGATCCTCAGGAATAGTGATATTCTCGGGGTAATTCGTGCGCAAGACAAACAATAAGCTACTTATAATTTCTTCAATTAATTTCTTTATTTGTTATGTCTTAATTGAATTAATTTTCAACAAGTAGTCAAAGATCTCAGCAGCCTTAGTTACATAATTAGTGTAAGTCCTCTTAGACACTTCTTAGTTTTCTTAATAATAAGCTTTCCTAACATAACCATATATAACAGAATCATAATAATGGCATAATCATTAGTTTAATTCTTAGTTATAAAATAAGACTGCTAAACAGATGGAACCTACCTTTAACCATGAGGAATACAAGATCTTTCATAACTTAATCATAAAATAAGACTGATAAATGAAAATATAATAATATAATAATCATCTTAATTAATCTATGAATAATCCTGAAAGTATTACAGAGATACAAAATAAAATCCCAATATATAATTGAATATCAAATACTCAAACATCACCTTGTATATTTTTCTTGGTTTGTGTCTTGGGTGCCTAGAAATGACCATATATGCATGTCGTCATGCATGTTGCTAGTTCATATTATAGGGGAGACTCTGGCGAATTTTTTTTGGTCGGGTAGTTGCGAACATGATATTGTATTAACAAGTTAATCATATGCTTACAAGTATGCTCAATTTATATGCTTACTAGCTAGTATGCTCAAGTCATATGGTTACAAGTATGCACTTAAGTCATATGCTTAAATTTTAATCATATGCTTACAAGTATGCTCAAGTCATATGGTTACAAGTATGCTTAAGTCATATGCTTAGAAGTATGCTTAAATGTTAATCATATGCATGCTTACAAGTATGCTCAAGTTATATGGTTACAAGTATGCTCAAGTCATATGTTAACATTTATAATGTTGTCTGTAGTAGGTACCATAGAATCATGGACCTTTATTCGCATCAGAAGTTGGATGGCACGACGAAAAGTCAAGTGCCCAGATAAAGCTTCAAATTGAATTTAGAAATTTGGTTGCCAAGTGTTTTTGAGTATCGCGATAGTCACCCTAATGTATGAATGGTAAGTCGCAGATATGATGTCCATGTTTGAAGTGTAAGAATGTAAATTATATGGACAGAGACATGGTAAACTATCATTTACTTATTTACGGGTTCATGAGAAATTATGAAGAATGTTGGTGGCGCGTAGGCGTAGAGAGAGATGGTGGCATCACACAAGTACACAATTCGGAAGTAGTACTCATCGTATGAATGAAATGGTTCATGATATTGTAGAGGCCGATTTTGATTGGGAACAAGGCGAGAGAGCAACCTATGAATTCGATGCCAAAGACTTCTTTAAGTTGTTAGACGAGGGTAATGCGAGCCATCAGGGCATGGTTGCACCAAACACACTACATTGTCTACAAGATGGCGACATTACTTAACATCAAGGTCGATCACAACATGAGCCATGAGTGTTTTGAGTCGCTTCAAGACCATTAAGAGTATGTTGCTGACTATGAAAAATTACCCGTAACTATTACTTTTGTAAGAAAATGGTGAAGAAGTTGGGTCTTGGATACCAAAAGATCGATGCGTATCCCAACGATCGCATGTTATTTTATAAGGAAAATGAATGATGACAAAGTGCACGCTTTTGCAATCATGATCGGCTTAGGTCTAATAAAGAGGTGTGACTACAAAAAATCAAGTATATCGTTTAAGATTCTAAGGTATTTTCCAATAACACATCTGGCTAAAAAGATTGTACATGTCTTCAAAAACAAATTTGAACATATGAGTTGGTATGTGAAATCTCCAAATTAAAGATGGAGAACTAAATCATCCCGCAGATGGGCGGTGCTTGGAAAGATTTCAACTTAGCACATCCCGGATTTGCATTGGAACCTAGAAATGTGAGGCTTGGATTGTCCACCGATGGTTTCAATCTGTTTTGCCACTCAAATTGTTCCAGACTCATGTTGTCTTCGCACGATTGTTACTCCGCATAACTTGCCTCCTTGGATGTGTATGAAAATGTACCATACTTGTTTCTTTCACTGTCGTGGTTCCCGGTCCCAAGAGTCCCGGAAAGAACTTAGATATTTACTTGAGACCTCTTATGTATTTGAGTTGAAGGTATTGTGGGAGATGGAGCATGCATTGGGATGTTGCAACGAAAACAAATTTCAACCTTAGGCGCGTAAGCATGTAAGACCCCAACTTATTATTTAATGAAATTAAATTTCCTCTATTTATTATCTTGAAATAGTAAGGGTTGATTTGATTAATGTGGTAAGTTATGGGTAAAATCCGCAATTATTTCAAACAAGCAAGTGGTTTTAAAATATTCATTGTTGATGTGGAATATTCTGTTTGGTCGTGGAATATTTTTACTATCGTGAATAATCGTATGACAACGCCAAAATTTTGTGTGGGCCCATAACTAAAGCGATTGGATGAAAAACGACGAGAATAAGTTGGTTATAAATAATCTACGTAGTTATTACCAAGTTAATATCGTTGTTGAATACCCGGTGGTTAAAACACAAGAAGACATTACCAGATTACACCAATTATTGATTCTTACGTAAAGAAGGCACTACTCAATAATTGTTACAAGATAATTATCGCTCAAAGATTTTATTTTATCGATTCAATAATTGTTGCGTTGATATTTTATATTACTGTTGTTTTAATAATTGTTATTGCACAGTATTTTCTATTATCGGAGCAATAATTGTTTGGTCATCTAATTGTGCGCCAGTAAGGAGAGATCCTTATTGGAAAGCCCCCTCTTTCTTGAAGCTACCGTCTGTTTATCGATAATGTGATTCGTAATATTATTTATGAATAATTAATTATTGATATATATGATGAGGAAAATATTGATTTTATGTGGATATAGATTGAGAAAATTTTTTAATGTGACAATTGTTGAAAATTAATATTTTATCTTTTTCTCGATAAAATAATTCAATTAAATATATTATTTTAATAATATATTGATTGTGATATTTTACAAATGAATGTGGGATATATGAGTATATGAGAGGAAGAGTATTTTTGTGGCATTAAATGATTAACATGTAAGACCCCAAATATTATAAATAAAGATGAATTTTCTATAAATATTATTTTTGAATATTATGGAATAAATTTGATATAATGTTATAGTTGTAGGTAATATTTATAAATTTTGCAAAGTATGCAAGTTGTTATAAAATATTCGTTTGGTCTGGAATATTCTTTTGTTAGGAATATTCGCATAACTACTCAAATCATTGGTGGACCCCACAATGTAATTATTGCCTGATCGAGAAAACGACAAAAAATATTTTATAAAAATAACTACGGAGGTGTTACCGTTAAAACTGCTGAACTACCCTATGGTAAAAAAATGCGAATACGCGTGGTCGCATAAGTAAGACACTTCAGATTGATTATCGATGCTTACGTGAGAAGTCACTCACCTATGCTTCAATTATCACTATGATGAATTGTTGCATCATATCTCTTATATTATTGATTCAATTATCACACAAGATCATCCAGATAATATGTTATATTATTAATTGAGATGACAAGTTATAAATGATTAATAATTGTTGAAAGATTAAAAATGTGTTGATTAAAAATAAAATGATTTGTGGTAATATTTATTCAATCCTTAATGTATATAAAGAGTCCATTATATGAGACGCTTGTGGTAAGTTTGATTATTTTATGGGGGGCCATATGTCATCATCTAAGAGTCTCTTCGTCAATAGTAATTACCTTTGTGAATAGTAATTACCTTCGTCAATAGTATTTACCTTCACATAGTAATTACCTTCGTCAATAGTAATTACCTTGTGAATAGTAATTACCTTCGTCCAATAGTAATTACCTTTACCGTGACGTCAAACCACTTGCCGCTTTCACATTACAAAGGCCAAACCACTTGTCGTTTCACATTACAAAGGCCGAACCACTTGTCGTTTCACATTACAAAGGCCGAACCACTTTTCTTTTCACATCACCAAATATGCTTCCACTCGCTTTTCACATGGTAGGTCTTAAGCTAGAAATCTTCTATAAATAGAGGCCTAGTGCTTCATTATTTTCACGAATTCATTCAAGCTTTAGAGAGAGAAAGTATAGAGAATAAGAGAGAAAGAAGAAGAAGAGTATTTTGTTACTACACTACCGCATTATTCAATCTCCTACCAAAAGTAAGGGGTGTTATTCTTTCTTATTCATGAAGAGAACTGCTTGTTATTCCATTGCTTATTATTCTGCTTGAATAACTCAGTATACGTGGTTTACCCTATTCTTGGTGACATTCTTCTATTATTCGCTGGAACATCCTCGTCAGTGTGTTTTACACCTTACCGGTTCCGCCTTTATTATTATTCTGCTGAACATCCTGTCATGTGTTTTACACCTGACCGGTTCCGCTTTATTATTATTATTCCGCTGGAACATCCCGTTTATCGCTTTTACGCCGACCGGGTTCCGTTATTTATTATTCTGTTGAATAACTCGCCTGTCAAGCGCCTATCGCATTTACGGTGATTTCTTTTGTTATTACATTCTTTATTATACCCAAATGGTTAAAACTTTGACTTCTATACTCCATGAAATTAGTGGAATATCCTTGATATTTGCGTTTCATCCAAAGATCTTTTCATGGAAATATTCTTCCGATCATTCTTGAATTTTACTCTACAAAACAAAGATCATGTTGATAATTTGGACGTTAATAATTCATGGATAAAATAATTGTTGAACTTGTTTTATTGAATTCTTATATCATTGTCATCATCCTCATGTTTATATTATGTTGAAAGTCATCTGTGGCTTCAGTAGTGCATAGATGGACTTGGTATGATTATGACTGTGAGACTATTCGGTGTAATCACGACCGTAATGTTACAAATGATGTGATAAAAATCCTCGATGGTCAGAGTGCATTGATGGACGCTTGTTGATACGATCATGACCATTAATGAATACACAACTATTCTCGGTAGTAGTCATGAATAATTGTGGTCGTGATACTAAAGAATATCTTTGGGCCGTAGTAGTCGGTGGGGTGATTCGATGATGTGGAATATTTATTAAAGCCGAGTCTCAAATTTATAATGATGATGAAAAACCTTTAAATCATAAAAGATAGTAGATTTTATTTTCTACTCGACTCTTTTAATGGATCGCTTGTTCAAATCGCAGCTAAACTTGATGTTTATTATATTTTATCGCTTTAACACTCGTGAAAGCTATTGATAATTTATTCTCGCATTATCTTAGTCATAATATTTCTTCTTTCGGGCTAGTTGAGCTCACCTTTCTTTCTTTCACCGTTTTTCGTGAAATGAGAACATATTTGGGACGAAGCCTGGGAACTGAGTAATGGTCCGGAGGATAAGATTAGTAGTCCTCACTATTCTCGTGAAATAGTGTGATAATAATTGTAATGAGGACTCCTTTTGAGTTTGTATAATATCTAGTAGACAATATTTGTATTCAAACTCACGCTTTATGTCGTATTGCATACACTACGCTTATATTAAGAAGTTGTATTTAAATTACAGTACCATGTATCCGATCACCCAAGATGGGTGATGTATACCTAATTTTGGGGCGCCACAATGGTATCGAGCTTGGGATATGATCCCCGGCTAAGATGTGAAAATAGTACTAGAGGGAGAGACGGGAATACCTTCGCTAGTATGACCTACCTAAGTTTATGTGCTATTTTTTGGTTGGTCGTCGAAGATAGGGATAATTTGTTACACGTCAATTAACCTTTTGTTTTGTGGCAAGATCTCGAAAATGACATCCGAGAATGTTGAGAATAGCAATGGAGCGCAGCGATCGTTGATTCACCACATATCAATAATCGTGATAATGTGCATCGTGAAGGCGATAATCCTCATGCAAACAACAACACCGACCAAATGATGAATGATAAAATGTTCAGAGGCTTTATGCAATTTATGCAACAAAGAAAGCAGAGCCGACTCTATCCAAAACGTAGGTGGAAACATGGAAAACTCTCTCAAGGCCACCGCTAAACAATTCAAGGAGCCGGGACCACCGAGTTTAAGGAGAGAGCAAAACCACTTCACGGGGCGCATGGATAAAGCAGATTACCAAGATATTTGATGTCTTGGGATGCTCCGAGGAGCAAAAGGTTCCTTGCGCCTTTATGTTGCATTTGAGAGGCGTGACATCGTGGGAATCGGTAAACGTACTCAACCCTCATTGTCTTCAAGATATCTTGGGAGAAGTTCCAGAGTCGCTCAACGACAAATACTTTCCTCGAAGTATTCGCCATACGTGAAGGAGGTGGAGTTTATCAAGTTGAACAAAACAATATGGACCGTGTCGCAATACGAGGCAAAATTTGCGAGTTATCACGGTTTCAGGCCCCACTTGGTGGATAATGAAGAGAGAATGGCGCGAATGTTTTCAAGAGGTTTGAAGCTTCGAGATACGCCAACATCTTATTTCTCATAAACCGTGTTTGTATTCGGGATGTTGTAAATAGGGCTCGATTAGTGGAGCGCGATAATGAGTCAACGTTGACTAAAAGAGAAGCGGTAATTTTAAGAAATTATAATACCAAATGAGAGTAGTCATCGAGCGGTGACAACAAGCGTGGAGGAATCAACAGATGATATGGTAACCACTTGGCGGTGGTAATCGTGGCAAAACAATAAGAATGGACATTTCAAGAAAAGGAGATTCAACAATGATGGAAAGACGTTAAGACCAAAGACCTGCTTGTTAAGGAAGGAGAAAGACCACCTATCATATGCTTCAAATGCGAGAGGAGGACACATCATCCGAATCACGTCATGCCATCAAAGCATGTTATAATTTTGGAAGAGAAGGTCACTTAGCTCGATTTTTCGCTTATCAAGACAAATTCAAATTTAGGATGGAGGCACCAAAGGTCAGTCCCGTAAAAGTCAAAACCAGTAGTGCAAGGGAGTCGCTTTGTTGTGACCTCCCAAGAGCAAGGAAATCAATGAGGTCATCACGGGTAAGCTTATCATAAACTCTAATGAAGTCTATACTTTATTTGATACCTGGGATTCTACCCATTCTTTTATTTCTCCTACTTTGCGCTTCATCGATTAAATTTGACTCCTAGAGAAATTAGACTTTGACTTATCTGTAAAACTCCGCTGGGAGAAACCTTCATTACATCCATCGCTTATAAGTCTTGTTTGGTTCAAATCGGTACTCACATTACCCGTCGATCTTATTTCATTAAAAATACTTGATTTGACGATTCTAGGGATTGATTGGTTAACTACTTATCATGCAAAAATTGATTATTTTCGTAAGGTTGTTAGCTTTCATATTCCTAATCAACCTATTATGCTAATTCAAACGACCAAACCATTAAAATCAATCACTATTATCTCAAGCCATAAAGCTATTCGCTTATTGAAAAACGGATGTCGAGCTTTCTTAGCTTCATGTCACATGATTTAAACAAAAATACGCCGGTTTTGAACGATATTGTAAGACCCCTAATTTTATGAAATAAAAGTATTCAATTTTTCTATTCAAGAAATGGTTAAATCGATAAAAGTTAAAGTTAAGGGTGATATATGAAATTTTTTTCAAAATACGCAAGGGGTATAAAGTATTCATTATTGTTTGAATATTCGTTTCGTCGTGGAATATTCTTTCCGTCGGGAATATTCGTTCGACGACGCCAGCCTATTTATGGGCCCAATAATGTAATAACCGCTTGGATGAAGAAAACGACAAAATTAAGTTTTTAAAAATAACGGCAGAATTGTTACTGCTAAGACCGCTGGAATACCCGGTGGTTAAAATACGATGAATACGCGTGGTTGCGCACAAAGAAGATACCAGTATTGCACAAGATTGTTGAATTATCGATCCTTACGTAAGAAGGCACTACTCAATAATTGTTACAATAATTACTGCTCAATATTTTATTTTATCGATTCAATAATCGATGCGTTGATATTTTATATTATTGTTGTTCAATAATTGTCACCGCACAAAGATTCCATTATCGATCAATAATTCATATTATTTGAATAATATTATTAGATAACATTATTGGCAATGTCTAGAAAGTTCTCATCAAGAGAGAGGTTTGGTCACCTAATCATGCTACCAAAGAAGGAGAAATTCTTATCGAAAGCCCCCTTTCCTCGAACCGCCTCATTGTCATTATTGTGATTCTATAATATTATTTATGAATAATTAATTATTGATTTATATGACAATGAAATATTTATTTGATGTGGATATAAATGATTGATTTATTTATGTGGTTATAAATGAAGGAATTAATGTTGAGGTATTTTATCGGTATTTTGTCTGGATTGAGGTATTAAAAATCAAATCAAAGATTTTTTACGATATATTATCATGTGAGTTATAATTTTTAATCCGACCGTTGGATCGTTGTAATTTTTGGATATGTTATACACACATAAGTTGAGTATATGTCCACAAATTTTGAACCGTTAAAATGAACGAATGATTTGTTATGAATTTTAAGAGGTGACTGATTCTAAATTAGGTTTATAATTGATTTTGGTGGAAAATTCTAGAATTAAGTGGGCCCCACTTGTGGTTGGTGAAGAAATGTGCTGAATTTTATTTCAAATGTGGTGGGTGGGAATAGTAGCGGTAAAGCCATCGTGTTGCGTGTTAAGTCCGCTTTGCGGCTAACATTTTCCTATAAATAGAGGACTAAGTTAGAATTGAAAATCACACCGTAAACATAAGCTTTCTCTTCTCTCTATATTATCGAGCGTATTTTGTGAGTATTTAGATACTTTGAGAGTTGTTGTTGCTCAAGATAAGTTTCATTCAAAGATCACTTCCGACCTTTCATTCAAGTAATCGATTCTTTGAGGTAAGGGATGTTATTTTCTTCTCGAGATGATATTATTTCTTCAATATCATTATGTTGAAATATTGGTTGAACTTTTATCAAATTTGGAAATTTTTCATGCTTGGGTTACTATTCATGAGTTACTATTCACGAAGTTACTATTCATGAGTTACTTATTCACGAGTTACTATTCACGAGTACTATTCATGAAGCGTGAAGATGTTTTTTGTGGAATTTCTATCTTTTGGTGTTTGAGTTACTATTCACGATACTTATACTTATTCACGATACTGCACTATTCACTTAATACGGCAAGACTATTCAATTTAAAAATGAAAATTTTTCTTTTTGTCTAAAATATCTATTCGGATACTAGCTTTGATTGTATCCATGTTTTGATCGTTCTTGAATTTTACACCACTATGATTATTTTTTGAGGTATTTTGGACGTGGATAAAACCAATGCAAAGATGAATGATTTCAAGAATATCTTTGGCACCTTGAAAAAAATATGAATGTGTGTGTTTAAATGAACATGACTAACTCGATGAATATCTTTAGCCAAGAAGTCAAGAAGATGAATTATTGATAAATATCTTTCGCTCAGAATGCAAAGATGACTTGTTGTTGAATATCTTTAATTTAGAGTAAAAGATAAATTATCGATGAATATCTTTTGCTCAGTAATGCAAAGATGACTTTGTTGAATATCTTTAAATTCTTGTAGTGCAAAGATGAATTATTGATGAATATCTTTGGCTTGTAATGCAAAGATGACCCGTTTGTTGAATATCTTTACTTTGTAGTGCAAAGATGAATTATTGATGAATATCTTTGGCTCAGAATGCAAAGATGACCCGTTGTTGAATATCTTTAAATCAGTAGTGTAAAGATGAATCTGTTGATGAATATCTTTGGCCCGTGGTCAAAAGATGAATTTATTAGTATGATTATGAATGAGAACCGTGATTTGGTATAACCATGATCTTTGATGTTTCGTGTAAAGACAAGTGATGAAAATTATCTTTGTCTTCGATGAGGAAAGAAATTTAGAACTACAATTACGATTATGAAGTTATACACGTGATTGTGGGATGAGAATTGTTGATTGATGTTACAGGATAAAACATTGTTGGTGGATTTTAACATGGAGAAGATAATAGACTTTATAGTCTATTCGACTCTTCTAATGGATCGCTCATTCCGTGTAAATTATGGTTGAAAAGTTTTATCATCTACCATATGTTCTAAATCTCGATTTATTCTTGATGAAGACTATTGATAATTTATTTATCTTTAGTCATAATATTCTTTATCGAGCTAGTTGGTTTCACCCTTTTGTTTCACAATTCCTTTCGTGTAATAAAAGTGTAGCCGGGTCGAGCTGGGGATAATGAGGAATAGAGTGGTGGTCTATAGATGTTGAGGGTGAGGTGAATTTAACTTGGAAGGGTGTTTTGTCACTATCATACAAGATGTATAATGACATACAACCTCGTGTTATCATAAGACACGGTTGTGCTTCATCCACTTGCTTTGAGAGTATATTTACAAGCACTACCTATATAATCTTGGTGTTTGTTTGGAGTATAATACCCAATTAGAGACAGTGGAGATAATGATATGTCAAGAGAAGACTCACCATCGGGAAGAATATGATAGTAATCTTCTCGCTTTTTCTTTGGGGTTTATCAATCAACCAAGGATAATTACGTGGCCATATGATATCTACCATAACCTAAAAGCATGGCCTCCCATGTATGAAGGTTTCTTGAGCACTTCCCAAAGATTCTAATTTCTAAAATGCATGCTTTTTGACTATACCTTTATGTAAGGTGTCATTGTGATGTGCTTCACATTGGTATATATTTGTATCCAAACTCACAAAGATATGTGTTGTTGTATTTTGCACGACAATTGTTGTAATAAAGTTGTAGTTGTTTTTCGTACCATATATTTGGCACTTCGAATGGGTTGGATGGAATAAACCTATTTTGGGGTTGTTACATTTGGTATCGTAGCTTAGGGATATGATCTCCATGGAGATCGGAGAATGAATCTAGAGGGGAGAGATGAGTAAATCCTTCGCTAGTGTGTCCTACCTAAGCTTATTTGTTGGTCAGTCATAATATCGAGATATTATGTGATATGTTAATTTGCTCAATTAACCTTTGTTTTGAAGTCGATATTCTAGAATGATATCCTAAATACGAGAGATGAAAGAAAATGGAGAAATCATGATGGGAGATAGAATCGAATGAAAACAAGGTATTCTCAACTCTTTGAAATACTGTGCACGAAAATTTTGGGACGAAATTTCATAAGGAGGGAGATTGTAAGACCCCGGATTTTATGAAATAAAAGTATTCAATTTTTCTATTCAAGAAATGGTTAAATTGATAAAAGTTAAAGTTAAGGGTGATATATGAAATTTTTTTTAAAATACGCAAGGGGTATAAAGTATTCATTATTGTTTGGGAATATTCGTTTGGTCGTGTGAATATTCTTTCCGTCGAGAATATTCGTATTTACGCAAGCAGCCTATTTATGGGCCCATATAATGTAATAACTGCTTTGATGAAGAAAACGACAAAATTAAGTTTTTAAAAATAACTACAGTAGTTGTTACCAAGTAAGACCGTTGAATACCCGTTGGTTAAAATACAAGAATACGCGTGGTTGCACAAAGAGTTATTACCTGTATTACATGATATTGTTGAATTATTGATCCTTACGTAAGAAGGCACTACTCAATAATTGTTACAATAATTACTCGCTCAATATTTTATTTTATTGATTCAATAATTGATGCGCTGATATTTTATATTATCGTTGTTCAATAATTGTCAACGCATGATATCTCCATTATCGATCAATAATTCATATTATTTGAATAATATTATTAGATAACATTATTGGCAATGTCTAGAAAGTTCATCGCAAGGAGAGGTTTGGTCACCTAATCATGCGCCAAGAAGGAGAAATTTTATTGAAAGCCCCTTTCCTGAGGAACCTACTCGTTGTCATTATTGTGATTCTATAATATTATTTATGAATAATTAATTATTGATTTATATGACAATGAAATATTTATTTGATGTGGATATAAATGATGGATTTATTTATGTGGTTATAAATGAAGGAATTAATGTTGAGGTATTTTATCGATTTTGTCTGATTGAGGTATTAAAAATCAAATCAAGATTTTACGATATATATTATGAGTTATAATTTTTAATCCGACCGTTGGATCGTTGTAATTTTTGGATATGTTATACACACATAAGTTGAGTATATGTCCACAAATTTTGAACCGCTAAAATGAACGAATGATTTGTTATGAATTTTAAGAGGTGACCGATTCTAAATTAGGTTTATAATTGATTTTGTGGAAAATTCTAGAATTAAGTGGGCCCCACTTGTGGTTGGTGAAGAAATGTGCTGAATTTTATTTCAAATGTGGTGGGTGGGAATAGTAGCGTAGTAAAGCCATCAAAGTTGCGCAGTTAAGTCCGCTTTTACGGCTAACATTTTCCTATAAATAGAGGACTAAGTTAGAATTGAAAATCACACCGTAAACATAAGCTTTCTCTTTCTCTCTATATTATCGAGCGTATTTTGTGAGTATTTAGATACTTTGAGAGTTGTTGTTCAAGATAAGTTTCATTCAAAGATCACTTCCTGACCTTCATTCAAGTACTTCGATTCTTCGAGGTAAGGGATGTTATTTTCTTCTCGGATGATATTATTTCTTCAATATCATTATCTTTGAAATATCGGTTGGAACTTTTTATCAAATTTGGAACTTTTTCATGCCGGGGTTACTATTCATGAGTTACTATTCACGAGTTTACTATTCATGAGTTACTATTCACGAGTTACTATTCACGAGTACTATTCATGAAGCGTGAAGATGTTTTTTGTGGAATTTCTATCTTTTGGTGTTTGAGTTACTATTCACGATATCTAAGACTATTCACGATACTGAATTATTCACTTATCACGGCTATTCAATCAAAAATGAAAATTTTTTTTTTGTCTAAAATATCTATTCGGATACTAGCTTTGATTGTATCCATGTTTTGATCGTTCTTGAATTTTACACCACTATGATTATTTTTGAGGTATTTTTGGACGTGGATAAAACCAATGCAAAGATGAATGATTTACGAAGAATATCTTTGGCAGAAAGCAAAAGATGAACAGTGTTTAAATGAATACGACTAATGATGAATATCTTTAGCCAATGAAAGGCAAAGATGAATTATTGATGAATATCTTTTGCTCAGTAATGCAAAGATGACTGTTGTTGAATATCTTTAAATTTAGAGTGCAAAGATGAATTATCGATGAATATCTTTTGCTCGTAATGCAAAGATGACTGTTGTTGAATATCTTTACCACAGAGTGCAAAGATGAATTATTGATGAATATCTTTGCTCAGAATGCAAAGATGACCCGTTGTTGAATATCTTTAGCCAGTAGTGCAAAGATGAATTATTGATGAATATCTTTGGCTTGTAATGCAAAGATGACCCGTTGTTGAATATCTTTAAATTGTAGTGTAAAGATGAATCTGTTGATGAATATCTTTGGCCCGTGGTGCAAAGATGAATTTATTAGTATGATTATGAATGTGAACCGTGATTTGGTATAACCATGATCTTTGATGTTTCGTGTAAAGACAAGTGATGAAAATTATCTTTGTCTTGGATGAGGAAAGGAATTTAGAACTACAATTACGATTATGAAGTTATACACGTGATTGTGGGCGTGAAATTGTTGATTGATGTTACAGTGGATTAAACATTGTTGGTGGATTTTTAACATGGAGAAGACAATAGACTTTATAGTCTATTCGACTCTTCTAATGGATCGCTTCATTCACGTTAAACTATGGTTGAAAAGTTTTATCATCTACCATATGTTCTAAATCTACGATTTATTATCGATGAAGACTATTGATAATTTATTTATCTTTAGTCATAATATTCTTTATCGAGCTAGTCAGGTTTCACCCTTTTGTTTCACAATTCCTTCGTGTAATAAAAGTGTAAATTGGGTCGAGCGGGGATAGCGAGGAATAGAGTGTGGTGGTCTATAGATGTTGAGGGTGAGGTGAATTTAACTTGGAAGGGTGTTTTGTCACTATCATACAAGATGTCTAATGACATACAACCTCGTGTTATCATAAGACATGGTTGTCAGCTCATCCACTTGCCGAGTATATTTACAAGCACTACCTATATAATCTTGGTGTTTGTTTGGAGTATAATACCCAATTAGAGACAAAATGGAGATAATGATATGTCAAGAGAAGACTCACCATCGGGAAGAATATGATAGTAATCTTCTCGTTTTTCTTTGGGGTTTATTGGGTCAACCAAGGATAATTCATGGCCATATGATATCTACCATAACCCAAAGCATGGCCTCCCATGTATGAAGGTTTCTTGAGCACTTCCCAAAGATTCTAATTTCTAAAATGCAGTTTTTGACTATACCTTTATATAAGGTGTCATTGTGACGTCTTCATGATTGGTATATATTTGTATCCAAACTCACAAAGATATATGTGTTGTTGTATTTTGCACGACAATTGTTGTAATAAAGTTGTAGTTGTTTTTCGTACTCATATATTTGGCGACTCGTAATGGGTTGGATGGAATAAACCTATTTTGGGGTTATTACGATATTTCTATTGTTAATAAATTTCCGACGTATTCTCGAAGAACTTCCCTGCCTACCCCGGGCGTGAAATTGAATTTTGTATCGACCTTGAACCCGTGAGACAAAACCTATTTCCAAAGCCCCATATCGAATGGCTCCTATTGAACTTCGTGAGTTAAAGACCCAACTGCAGGAATTGTTAGACATTGGCTTTATTCGTCCTAGTACTTCTTTGGGGTGCTCCTGTTTATTACGTGAAGAAGAAAGATGGGAGTATGCAACTTTGTATTGATTATCTGGAGTTGAATCATGTCACCATCAAAAATAGGTATCCATTGCCACGTATTGATGACTGTTTGACCAATTCTGAGGAGCCAAATTCTTTTCAAAGATTGATCTTCGTTCCTGGATATCACCAATTGAAGATTAGAACACGACATTCCAAAGACGGCTTTTCGTAACTCCGACGGGCATTATGAATTCCTAGTCATATCCTTTGGATTGACTAATGCTCCTCTTTTGCCTTCATGGATATGATGAACCGAGTATTCGAGGAATATTTAGATCACTTTGTGGTCGCTCTTTATTGATGACATCCTTATTTATTCCAAAAGCCTCAAGATCATGAAGCAACACTTGAGGTCGACACTCCAAAAGCTTCGTGAATATAAGCTTTATGCCAAGTTGAAGAAATGTGAGTTCGGCTTGAAGAAGTAGCATTCCTTGGGCACGTGGTATCAAGTCATGGAATATCTGTTGACCCGTGCAAGATTGAAGCTATTCAAAGTCGAACAACCTAAATCGATGATCAAGCACGTAGCTTTCTCGGTTTAATTTGGTTATTATCGAGATTCGTGGAAGGATTTTCTCGAATCGCTACTCCATTGACTTAGTGACTTTTTAAAGATACAAAGTTCGGTTGGAGCGAAGAATGTGAGAGGAGTTTTCAAGAACTCAAGAGAGACTTATTTCAAGACTGCTCGACAATACCATCCGGCTCGGAGGATTTGTCATCTACAAAGATGATCTTGGGCAAAGGGTTGGGATGTGTGTTGTCATGCAACATGGAAAAGTTATAGCCTATGCCTCGCGACAACTCAAAGAATATGAGAGGAATTATCCTACTCATGATCTAGAGTTGGCAAATGTTATCTTCTGCACTTAAAATTTGGAGGCATTACTTGTATGGGGAGAAAGTGGAGATCTTTACGGATCATAAAAGCCTCAAATATTTCTTCACTCAAAAGGAACTCAACACGCGACAACGACGTTGGCTTGAATCATTGAAAGATTATGATCATACCATCCAATACCATCCTGGAAAAGCGAACGTAGTAGGCGGCGTATTGAGTAGAAGATCATATGCAAAATCATGAGTCTGATATTGTCAACACAAAGGCCCATTTTGTGTGACTTGCAAAGGATGGAGATAGAGTTAAAGACTCTAGGGACGCGTGTGATGATAATGCGTATATCTGAGTAGAACCGACTTTAATCGATAAAGTTAAAGTCGCCAAGCTACGCACTGAGCCGATGCGATGAGGGAAGAAAGTGCAAGAAGGTGCTATGTCGGAAGCAAGAATTGATGAAGAAGGAATACTTGAGTCAACTCCAGACTTTGTGTTCCTAACGACCACGATTTAAAGTATAATATCATGATGGAGGCGCATGAACACACCATTTGCAATCCATCTCGGAGTACCAAAATGTATCGTGATATTCGCCATACATTTTGGTGGAGCAATATGAAGAGAGAGATAAATATTGTTTATCTCAAGGTGTCTAACTTGTCAACGAGTTAAAGCGGAGCATCAAGTACCAAAAGGTCCATTGCAACCACTTGAAATTCCGTAATGGAAGTGGGAGCACATTACCATGGATTTCGTTCTGGGCCTTCCTAAGGTTTCTCAAGGCATTGATGCGATTTGGGTCATTGTTGATAGATTGACCAAGTCTGCTCATTTCTTACCGATCTGAGAAACTTATACACTTGAACGCCTTGCTCAGTATGTACATAAACGAGATTGTAAGATCGCATGGTATCTTGCATTACCCATAGTTTCCGATCGAGACCCAAGATTCACTTCACGATTTTGGGTTAGTTTGCAAAAAGCTATGGGCACAGACTTACGATTTAGCTTCGGCATATCATCCTCGAACGGACGGACAAATGGAAAGGACTATTCAAACTCTTGAAGATCTATTAAGACTCGTGTCCTTGATTTCAAGGAGTTGGGACAAGTTCTTACCATTGGTGGAGTTTTCCCACAACAACAGCTTATCAAGCAAGTATTGGCATGGCTCCATTCAAGCGTTGTATGGAAGAAAGTGTCGCTTCTCCAAGATCTTTGGGATGAGGTGGGTGAAGCAACGTTGTTGGGACCGGGAGTTGGTGCGTGACTACGGAAAAGATTCAAACGATCCGACAACGTATAAAACCTCACAAAATCGACAAAAGAGTTATCTTGATCTTCATCGAAAGGACGTGGAATTCGATATAGGAGATCATGTGTTTGTTAAGAGTTGCTCCATGGAAAGGAGTTACAAGATTTGGAAAGAGAGGAAAACTTAATCCTCGATTCATCGGTCCATTTTAATCCTCGATCGAGTAGGAATCGTGGCCTATAGACTGCCTTTCTGCCAAATATGTCTCGTGTTCATAACGCTTTTCACATATCCATGTTACGTAAATATGTGAAAGACCCGAACCATATTATTGAGTTAGAACCGGACGAAATAGCGGAAGATTTGACGTATGAAGAGGTTCCCTGCTCAAATTTTGATAAGAAGGAACATATTCTACGCCTCCAAGGTTATACCTCAAGTCAAAGTTTTGTGGAGGAACCACGATGTTGAGGAAATGACTTGGGAGTTAGAATCAAATGAAATCAAGGTATCCTTACCTCTTCGACATACCGTGTAACGTACCCTAATTTCGAGGGCTAAATTTCATAAGAAGGGGAGGTTGTAAGACCCCAACTATTATAAATAAAGATGAATTTTCTATAAATATTATTTTAGAATATTATGGAATAAATTTGATATAATGTTATAGTTGTGGGTAATATTTATAAATTTTGCAAAGTATGCAAGTTGTTATAAAATATTTGTTTGGTCGGGGAATATTCTTTTTGTTAGGAATATTCGTATAATCTACTCAATCATTGGTGGACCCCATAATGTAATTATTATCGGATTGAGAAAACGACAAAAATATTTTATAAAAATAACGGTGGAGGTGTTACCGTTAAAACTGTTGAACTACCCGGTGGTAAAAGTACAGTAATACGTGTGGTTGCATAGTAGCACACGGTATTGATTATTGATGCTTACGTGAGAAGTCACTCACCATTATGCTTTCAATTATTCTTCTGATAATTGGCGTGATCATATCTCTTATATTATTGATTCAATTATTGTCACAATATCATCTCAGATAATATGTTATATTATTAATTGAGACGACAAGTTATAAATGATTAATAATTGTTGAAAGATTAAAAATGTGTTGATTAAAAATAAAATGATTTGTGGTAATATTTATTCAATCCTTAATGTATATAAAGAGTCTGCATTATGAGACGTTTGTGGTAAGTTTGATTATTTTACTGGGGGGCCCATATGTCATCATCTAAGAGTCTCTTCGTCAATAGTAATTACCTTTGTGAATAGTAATTACCTTCGCTAATAAGATTTACCTTCGTCGATAAGTAATTACCTTCGTCAATAAGAATTACCTTGTGAATAGTAATTACCTTCACAATAGTAATTACCTTTACCAGACGCCAAACCACTTGCTTTTTCACATTACTGAGCGTCAAACCACTTGTCGTTTCACATTACAGCGGCCGAACCACTTGTTGTTTCACATTACAGCGCCGAACCACTTTTCTTTTCACATCACCAATCGTCGAAGCCACTTGCCTTTTTTCACATGGTAGGTCTTAAGCTAGAAATCTTCTATAAATAGAGGCCTAGTGCTTCATTATTTTTCACTTAATTCATTCAAGCTTTAGAGAGAGAAAGTATAGAGAGAATAAGAGAGAAAGAAGAAGAGTATTTTGTTACTACACTACTTTGCATTATTCAATCTTCTACCAAAAGTAAGGGGTGTTATTATTTCTTATTCATGAAGAGAACATGTTGTTATTCCATTGCTTATTATTACATTGGAATAACTCAGTATACGTGGTTTACCCTATACTTGGTGACATTCTTCTATTATTCATTGGAACATCCTGTCAGTGTTTTACACCGGACTGGGTTCCGCCTTTTATTATTATTCTGTTGGAACATCCTGCTCATGTGTTTTACACCCACTGGTTCCGCTCTTTATTATTATTCTGGTTGGAACATCCTCGTATGCGTGTGTTTTACACCGACCGGTTCCGCCTTTATTATTATTATTCGCTTGGAACATCCTCGTCTGCATGCGCTTTTACACCTAACACGGACCGGTTCCGTTATTTATTATTCCGCTGAATAACTCTTACTGTCTTGGCCTATCGCATGCATGGTGATTTCTTTTGTTATTCCATTCTTTATTATACCCAAATTGGTTAAAACTTTGACTTCTATACTCCATGAAATTAGTGAAATATCCTTGATATTTGCGTTTCATCCAAAGATTCTTTCATGGAAATATTCTTCCGATCATTCTTGAATTTTACTCTACAAAACATGTATCGTGTTGATAATTTGACGTTAATAATTCTGGATAAAATAATTGTTGAACTTGTTTTATTGAATTCTTATATCATTGTCATCATCCTCATGTTTATATTATGTTGAAAGTCATCCGTGGCTCAGTAGTGCATAGATGGACTTGGTATGATTATGACGAAGAGACTATTCGGTAATCATGAATCGTAATGTTACAAATGATGTGATAAAAATCCTCGATTAATAGTAGTGCATTGATGGACGATTGTTGACATGATCATGACCATTAATGAATACACAACTATTCTCGGCCGTAGTGCATGAATAATTGTGGTCGTGATACTAAAGAATATCCTTGGTCAGTAGTGCGGGGTGATTCGATGATGTGGAATATTTATTAAAGTCGAGTCTCAAATTATAACAAAGTGATGAAAAACCTTTTAAATCATAAAAGATAGTAGATTTTATTTTCTACTTGACTCTTTTAATGGATTGCTTGTTCATTGCAGCTTAAACTTGATGTTTATTATATTTTATCGCTTTAACATTGTTGAAGGCTATTGATAATTTATTCGCATTATCTTAGTCATAATATTTCTTCTTGGGCTAGTTGAGCTCACCTTTTCTTTCACCGTTTCTTCTCTTGAAAAATGAGAACATAGGCGGGACGAGTCGGGGAACGGAGTAATGGTCCGCAGGATAGCATTAGTAGTCCTCACTATTCTCAGTGAAATAGTGTGATAATAATTGTAATGAGGACTCCTTTTGAGTTTGTATAATATCTAGTAGACAATATTTGTATTCAAACTCACGCTTTGTATGTCGATTGCATACTTACAGCTTATATTAGTAAGTTGTATTTAAATTCTGTACCATGTATCTGACTACCCAAGATGGGTGATGTATACCTAATTTTGGGGGCATCACAAACACATGTTTTGTTTGTCGGTAAACCCCAATTCTTGACCGAAATTTGATTATCGCTTGTAAAATCGTCCGTTTATGGATTTCGGTCAATTTCTGTTTGGAATTTGTAAAAACTTTCTTCTGCAAAATTGTAGAGAATGAAATTTCCTATGGAAAGGACATGTGGTTTGAATTTTTCTGATAAACGGCCTATTTATTGTGAATTATTGAAGTTCCGAAGTTCTGAAATAATTGTTTTTTTGGAAGTTTTATCAAGGAAAACATTTTTTCCATTTGAGTGGCACATGTTAATGGTTGAATCAGCTGGTGAGGTGTGATAAGGAAATTAAGAAAAGTATATTATTATTTTATTAAATTTTCTGCTTTGGTGTTTTAAGTAATTTCCTATAAATAGGGTGCTTTGGTTAGAATTGAAAATCACACCAGAAACTAAAATCTTCTCTCTCTTTCTCTCTTGATATATTGAGCGTATTCTTGTGAGTATTTTAATACTTTAATTGTTGCTATACGGTGCAAGTTCAAGTCATAGCCTATATCCGGTGTTTCAACTAGAAGTACTATCTTTTCGAGGTAAGGAATGTTATTTTCTTTTTAAATGATATTATTTTCTTCAATATCATTATCTTCAAATATTGGTTTGAACTTTTAATCAAATTTGGAACTTTTTTTGTTGGGGTTACTTATTCACATATACGACCTTATTCACGAATACGACGACACTATTCATCAAAATGAAATTTTTCCTTTTAAGTCTAAAATATCTATTATGGATACTAGCTTTGATTGTATCCATGTTTTGATCATTCTTGAATTTTATTCCACTATTTATGAGGTATTTTTGGACATGAAATAGTAAAATACTGAATCCTTGATATTTATTCTTTTGTTTCAATTGGATTCGTTTCCTTTAAAATATTTTTATCATCCTCATCCTAAATGATGATATTATTGAATATCTTTGGCCTCAGAGTGCAAAGATAAATGATTTTATAATGAATATCTTTGGCCGTAGTGCAAAGATGAATAGGTGTTGAGATGAACATGACTGATCGATGAATATCTTTGGCACATAGAGTAAAAGATGAAAATTTAATTTAAGATGAATATTGATTGATGTTACGAGGATAAAATATTGACGATGGACTTTTAAATTCATAGATAATAGTAGATTTCATTCTCTACGTAACTCTTCTATGAATTATTATTTCATTGTGAATATTGATCCAAAAACTTATTATACATTATATTCTATCGAGTTTTTCCTCATTAAAGACTAACGATAATTTGTTCTATATTATCTTAGTCATAATATTCTTTACTGGGCTAGTTGAGCTCACCCTTTTCCTTTTTGTTCCATTTTTCTTCTCAGGAGGCGAGAATGTAGCGAGTACTAGTCGGGGTACGGAATGAAGGTTCTAGGAAGTTGTTTTAGTAGTCCTCACTATTTTTGTAAAGTATTGTATCAATAATTGTAATGAGGACTTAGTTAGGTATGTATATTGTCTAGATGACAATATTTGTATGTAAACTCACAGTTTATGGGTTGTATTAATAAAGTTGTAATTGTTTCTGTACCATGTTATTGACGACTCAGAATGGGTGATGTATACCTATTTTGGGGGCATCACAGTTGGTATCAGAGCTTAGGGATATGATCTCTGGCGAAGATCGGGGAATAGAACTAGGAGGAGAGAGACGAGTAAATCCTTCGCTAGTGTGTCCTACCTAAGCTTATTTGTTAGTTGGTCAATATATAGGGATATTATATGATATGTTGATTTCCTGAATTAACACTTGTTTTATGGCAATATTTGAGAATGTCGACTGAGAATGTTAACAGTGGAGTAACTGAGACCATGGAGACGCTTTGTCTTTCACCAATGAGGAAAAAGCGTGCGTGGTGGCAATGTTCCTACCGTGAAACAATGCCCATTTGAAAGCGAGATGATGAACGACCGGATGTTTAGAAGTTTTTTGCAGTTCATGCAAAATCAGACGAAGGAGACTCGTGCACAAAATATAGGTGGAAATGATAACAACGCACGATTTGTCACGGCCAAGCAGTTCAAAGATTTGGGACCACGAATTAGGGGAAAGCGGATCCGATTAAAGGCGAGACGTGGGTCAAACAAATTACCAAGATATTCGATGTCTTGGGATGCACGGAAGAACGAAGGTTCTATTCGCTACTTTTATGTTCAGAATGAGGCGAAGTTCTTGGTGGGAATCGTGAAGCGTTCCCATCCAAATTACGACTCAAAGATGTGTCTGGGGAGACGTTTGAGAATCTGTTTCAATGACAAATACTTTCACGAAAGTATTCGTCATATGAAGGGAAGTGGAGTTTATTAAACTAGAACAAAATAACATGACGGTGTCCCAAAGATCGAGGCAAAGTTTGCGAGTTGTCTGGGTTCTGAACTCATTTGGTGGAGAATGAAAACGTGTGACGCGGATGTTTACGAGAGGTTTAAAACCCGACATATACGTCGATATCTCATTTCTCATAAATTTTCTCTCTGATTCGGATGTTGTCAGCGTGGCTCAATTATTAGAAGCGAGGTAATGAGTACATTCAACCGAGGGACCATAACCGAGATCATAATTAGGAAATAGCGATCAATGTATAACGATAACCAAATGGAGAAAGAAAAAAGACTTGGACAAAAATGGTAACCACTCTGGTGGTAGTCATGGCCATGAGAATAGAAGAAGCGAGTCGGGAGGAGATTTTAAAAAGAGGAGATTTAACAATGACCATGTGAAGACGTCAACACCAGCCACAACTGGTTCCAAGGGAGGAGAACGACCACCGGTCATATGCTATAAGTGCGGGAAAGAAAGACATATCAGTCCAAACTGCTCACAACAGTTCAAGGTATGTTATAATTGTGGAAAGGAAGGACATATCGCTCGAGATTATACGATAGTGAAACCAAGTCCAGGGGGGACGGTGACTCAAAAGGCTGTCCCAGAAAAGTCAAAGTCAACGGTTCCTGGAAGAGCGTTTGTTGTGACTGGTCAAAATACGATGAACCCAAACGAGGTGATCACGGGTAAGCTAATCATTAATTCTTGCGAAGTTTATACCTTACTTGATATCGGTGCTACCCATTCATTTATCTCTCCTGCTTGTGCTCAACGTTTAAACTTGACTCCGGAGAAATTAGACTTTGATTTATCTGTGGAAACTCCGTTAGGAGAAACTTTCATCACATCCACTGTTTATAAATTTTGTCCTGTTGACCTTATCTCTTTAAAGATACTTGCATTTGATGTAATTTTAGGGATTGATTGGTTAACTACTCATCATGCCAAAATTGATTGCTTTCGTAAGGTTGTTAGTTTTCATATTCCTAACCAACCTGTTGTATGAATTCAAATAAACCATTAAAATCAATCACTGTCATATCTAGTCATAAAGCTATTCGTTTATTGAAAAACGGATGTCAAGCTTTCTTAGCCCATGTTATGGATTTGAATAAAGACACGTCGATTTGAATAATATTCCTGTTGTTATTGATTTTCCGACGTATTTCTGAAGAACTTCCTGGTACCCCCCGAATGTGAAGTTGAATTCTTTATTGATCTTGAACACGGCACAAGCCCATTTCTAAAACCCCATATCGAATGGCTCTATTGAACTTCAGGAGTTAAAGGACCAACTACGTGGAGTTGTTGGACATCGGTTTCATTCGTCCTAATACATCTCCTTGGGGTGCTCTATTTTATTCAGAAAGAAGAAAAGACGGGGAGTATGCGACTTTGTATTGACTATCGAAATTGAACCATGTCACCATCAAGAATAGGTATCCACTACATCGTATTGATGACCTATTTGACCAATTCTGAGGAGCACAATTCTTTTCAAAGATCGATCTTAGCTTACGGATATCATCAATTTGAATATTAGAACTGAGGATATTCCAAAGACTGGCTTCAGGACTCGGTATGGGCATTATGAATTCTTAGTCATGTCTTTCGGATTGACTAATGCTCCTGCGGCTTTCAAGGATATGATGAACCGAGTATTCAAGGACTATTTAGATTGGTTCGTTGTTGTCTTTATTGATGACATTCTTATATATTCTAAAAGCCGTGATGATCATGAGCACCATTTGAAGCTGGTACTCCAAAGGCTTCGTGAAAACAAGTTATATGCCAAGTTGAAGAAATGCGAGTTCTGGCTTAAGGAAGTAGCATTCCTTGGGCATGTGGTGTCTAAACATGGAGTATCTGTCGACCCGGCGAAGATTGAAGCAATAAAAAGTTGGGAGCAACCGAAGTCGGTGACCGAAGTACGTAGCTTTCTGGGCCTAGCTGGTTATTATCGGAGATTCGTGGAAGGATTTTCTTGAATCGCTACTCCATTAGCTCAGCTAACTCGGAAGGATACAAAATTTGTTTGGAGCGAGGAATGTGAGAAGAGTTTCCAAGAACTTAAGAGGAGACTTATTTCGGCACCTGTTCTAACAATACCATCTAGTTCGGATGGATTTGTTATCTACAGCGATGCTTTGGGAAAAGGGTTAGGGTGTGTTCTCATGTAACGTGGGAAAGTCACAGCCTATGTCTCACGATAAATTAAAGAATATGAGAGGAATTATCCTACTCATGATCTAGAGTTGGCAGCAGTCGTCTTCACGCTAAAGATCTGGAAGCACTATCTATATGGGGAGAAAGTGGAGATATATTCAAACCATAAAAGCCTTAAATATTTCTTCACTCAAAAGGAACTCAACATGCGGCAACGACGTTGGCTCGAGTTGTTGAAAGATTATGACCACACTATTCAATACCATCCTGGAAAAGTGAACGTGGTAGCTGACGCGTTGAGTAGAAGATCATATGCATGAACGAGTGCGATGATGTCAAGTATATGCATAGAGCCAACTTTAATAGAAAAAGTTAAGGTTGCTCGAGCCCCCGATTCCGGCGAATGATGCGTATGAAGAAGAAAGTACAAGAAGGTGCTATTTTAAGCGAGAATAGATGAAAAAGGAATACTTGAGTCCACTCTAGACTTTGTGTTCTAACGACTCGATTTGAAGTACAAGATTATGATGGAGGCACACAATACACCATTTCATGATCCATCTCGGAAGTACCAAAATGTATCGTGATCTTCGACATACATTTTGGTGGAACAATATGAAGAGAGAGATTGCAAAACTTATCTCAACGTGATTAACTTGTCAACGTGTAAAGGCGAAGCATCAAGTACCTAAGGGTCCATTGCAACCACTTGAGATTCCGAAATAGAAGTGGGTACACATTACTATGGATTTTGTTACGGGTCTTCCTACGGTTTCTCAAGGCATCGATGTTATTTGGGTTATTGTTGATAGATTAACCAAGTCTGCTAATTTCTTACCGATACGGGAGACTTATTCCCTTGAACGTCTTGCTCATATGTATGTAAATGAGATTGTGAGATTGCATGACATGCCAGTATCCATAGTTTCGGATCGTGACCCAAGATTTACTTCAAGATTTTGGGTTAGCTTGCAAAAAGCTATGGGCACGGATTTACGATTTAGTTCGGCATACCATCCTCAAACGGACAAACAATCAGAGAGGACTATTCAAGGACTATTCAAACTCTTGAAGATTTATTAAGACTCTGTGTCCTAGACTTCAAAGGGAGTTGGGATAAGTATTTACCATTGGTGGAATTCTCCTATAACAACAGATTATCGACAAGAAGCATTGGTGTGGCCCCATTTGAGCAGCATTGTATGGACGAAAGTGTCGCTTTCTCCAAAGATGTTAGGGACGAGGTGGGTGAAGCAACATTGTTGGGACCCGAGTTGGTACGTATGACTAGGGAAAAGATCCAAATGATTAAACAACGTATACAAACGGCACAAGATCGACAAAAGAGTTATACGGATCTTCATCGAAAGGACGTGGAATTTACTATTGGGGATCATGTATTGTTGCGTGTTTCCCCATGGAAGGGAGTTACAAGATTCGAGAAGAGAGGAAAGCTCAATCCACGATTTATTGGTACATTTCAAATTCTTGACCGAGTAGGTAATGTAGCATATAAACTCGCGTTACCTCCGAGTATATCTCGTGTTCATAATGTGTTTCTTATATTTGTACTTCGTAAATATGTAAAAGACTCGAACCACGTTATTGAGTTAGAACCAAACGAGATAGCCGAAGACTTAACGTACGAAGAGGTATCTGTCAAGATCTTGGATAGGAGGGAGCATGTCCTACGCACAAAGGTCATACCACAAGTTAAAGTTTTGTGGAGGAACCATGCTATAGAGGAAATAACCTGGGAGTTGGAAACAGAAATGAAAGCGAGGTATCCTCACCTTTTCGAAACACCAGGTACGTACGTCAATTTTGAGGACGAAATTTCATAAGGAGGGGAGGTTGTAAGTGAAAGTAGTATGCACACAAGCCAATCATGTTTGATGATAAAGCATGTACTTTGTAACAATCTTATTCATTTATTAATAAAAAGTATTTATTTATTAAAGACTTTTAATTATCTGCATGATGCTGTTTTATAATATGTGATAAACTCATAGTTTTAAACAATGCTTTTAGAATAATGATGATGATCATTCTGATGAGATCTAAATTCTTAGAAAGCTTAAAACTAAAATAGTTCCCAATCGTTGGATTACTAAATTGGGGATTAGTGAATCCGGATAGATTGGTACATACGTTAACTTCTTCGTTGGATGAGGATGATTGATCTCATGATCATTTGTGTGGAGACACTAAAGCAAGTATATAGGTGTTTATTAGAGAATAAGTTCATTTGAGCGTGGCTCATTAAGGAATACCTAATGGAGTTTTACTTGCCTTTCAATAGGAATTCCTGTAGTGATAGTAGTACAAGTGATCCTTGGACTTGAGATCATCATAGTATCTTGTGTATGATGAGTTATACTTTGACTTATTCCTTAAGACTCTTAGAGTATATCAAAGGGTATGCTTGGGTGTAATAAGTTATATATGAAGATAATGTATGATCAATAAAGAATCTACCACTTCTAGTAAAGTAAAGAGAAATGTCCTATGTGATTCGATAAATGACAACCCAATAGTCTTTGGCAAGCGTAATGAAATTAAAAAGGAGTTTCTAATTTACATTATTTGGAGTTGTGCATTTAAGAGTCGAAATACATATAATTAAATAAAATAAGACTTGACAAAGAATTCCATGTCTTATATTTAATTTGGACATTGTATGGTGGAAGGATTGAATTATCTGAGTAACTATTTACTCAAAGGTTCTTTTATGATTGATGTTGAAATCTATATTATCCGGAAAGTCGTTGATCATTGGGAGGCTTATCCCTATTGTAGAATAAATATTATTTATTTAAATAAATTATTAGTTTAATTTATTTATTTAAATAAGATTAAATTGTTCTAATTGATTTATTCACAACCGATTTAATATGGAGAACCTAAAGGGTCACACCATAAAAGGAATAATAATTATTTAAGAAGTTAATGGCATAATCGTAATAATAAATTAAGTATATTTAATTTAATCTATGGTGATAGAATAAATTAAATAGCTTAATATTTATTATTTAATATTTTGGAAATATTAAATATAAATTAATAAGAGGAGTCTTATTATTATTATTATTACTATTATTATTATTTAATTCCTAAAGGAGTTTGAGAATTAATTAATAAAAGCACTCTCAAATATCCTAATAAGATTAGGAGGCCAATTAATTAAAAGAGTTTAATTAATTATTCCTAATAAGATTGGGAGCCTAATTAATTAAAGGAATTTAATTAATTAAAATAAAACCCAATTTCTTAATTGTTAAGGAGGGTTGCCCACATCTATAAATAAGAGGAGTCTTATTATGAGTGAGAGTGTTGTTGACTTTTTAACAACATACGTTATTCCAATTGTTGGAGAGTACGCTCCTTTACTATAGAGATAGAAAACTAGGGTTTAGCCAACCACCTATCTTCTTGAATTTTTTGTTCTTCCTTGGTGGATCACCTCTAGAGGCCAAACACTTGGGTGGCTAACGTTGATCAAAGGAAGGAACCAAACCCGGTGGATTCAAGTTGAACACGAAAAGGATTGGAGGTGAACTTGTACCTAAGGAAGCTCGGATCTTCAAGGGTATGATTCTTATTTTTTTTCGTTTAATTAATAATTGTGCATAAAGGGTGATCCGGGTATATGGTTTGTAAAATTTTTAAACTCTGATTTTTACACGTTTCCGCTTATTTGTGCAATTTGATTGTGTTTATGAATTTTACAAACCTAACAGTAAGACCCCAACTTATTATTTAATAAAAATTAAATTTTCTCTATTTATTATCTTGAAATAGTAAGGGTTGATTTGATTAATGTGGTAAGTTATGGGTAAAATGCGCAATTATTTCAAATAAGCAAGTGGTTTTAAAATATTCATTGTTGACGGGGAATATTCGTTTGGTCGTGGAATATTTTTACTGTCGGGGAATATTCGTGCATTACCAAGACCTTTGTGTGGCCCCATAACGAAAAAGCGATTGGATGAAAAAAACGACAAGAATAAGTTGGTTATCAATAACTTGAAGCGTAGTTATTCACAGATTAATCTTGTTTGGAATACCCGGTGGTTAAAACACGTGGACACGCGGTATTACACCAATTATTGATTCTTACGTAAGAAGGCACTACTTCAATAATTGTTATAGTAATTCTTTATTCGCTCAAGATTTTATTTTTATGTCGGGTTACTATTCACGATACTCAAGACTATTTCACGTATACTGCACTATTCATTATTCCTGAATCTTCGCACTATTCATCAAAAATGAAATTTTTCCTTTTCGTCCAAAATATCTATTATGGATACTAGCTTTGATTGTATCCATGTTTTGATCATTCTTGAATTTTATTCCACTATTTATGAGGTATTTTTGGACATGAAATAGCTGAAATACGAATCCTTGATATTTATTCTTTTGTTTCACTGGATTCGTTTCCTTTAAAATATTTTTTATCATCCTCAGTCCTAAATGATGATATTATTGAATATCTTTGGCCTGTAGTGCAAAGATAAATGATTTTATAATGAATATCTTTGGCCCGTAGTGCAAAGATGAATAGGTGTTGAGATGAACATGACCGACTGATGAATATCTTTGGCCTGTAGTGCAAAGATGAAAATTTGATTCAAGATGGATATTGATTGATGTTACAGGGATAAAATATTGACGATGGGCTTTTAAATTCATAGATAATAGTAGATTTCATTCTCTACGTAACTCTTCTATGAATTATTATTTCCGCTGTGAATATTGATCTGAAACTTATTGTCTATTGTATTCTATCAGATTTTTCCCTGTTAAAGACTAACGATAATTTGTTCTATATTATCTTAGTTATAATATTCTTTACTGGGCTAGTTGAGCTCACCCTTTTCCTTTTTGTTCCATTTTTCCTCTCAGGAGGCGAGAATGTAGTGAGTACTAGTCGGGGTACGGAATGAAGGTTCTAGGAAGTTGTTTTAGTAGTCCTCACCATTTTTGTAAAGTATTGTATCAATAATTGTAAAGAGGACTTAGTTGGGTATGTATATTGTCTAGATGACAATATTTGTATTTAAACTCACAGTTTATGGGTTGTATTAATAAAGTTGTAGTTGTTTCTGTACCATGTTATTGACGACTCAGAATGGGTGATGTATACCTATTTTGGGGGCGTCACAGGTTATGTGGACTATAAGTGACTTCCCAGCTTATGGTATGTTAGCTGGATGGAGTACACAAGAGAAGTTAGCTTGTCCATATTGTATGGAGCATACAAAGTCGTTTAATTTATCAAAAGGTCGAAAGCCTTGTTGGTTTTGATCATCATCGCTTGCCTACCAAATAGATCACCCGTTTCGTAGAAATAGAGAACACTTCAGGAAAGGGAAAGTAGACAATGATATGCCTGCATCGTGATTGTCGGGAACGGAGATGCGAGATCGTGTGATGAGATTGTCGGTTATCCCATTTGGTAAGGTTGATGCCACAAACATAATCAATGGGTTTGGCGAATCTCATAACTGGGTTCGGAGAAGCATCTTTTGGGAACTGCCTTATTGGTCTACAAATTTGATTCGTCATAATCTAGATGTGATGCATATTGAGAAGAATGTGTTTGACAATGTGTTTAACACTGTGATGAATGTTACTGGGAAGACAAAAGATAACGATAAGGCACGTTTGGACATGAAAGATATTTGTAGGCGTCCTGGATTAGAACTTTATGAATCTCCTAATGGTAAGATTGTCAAACCGTATGCAAGGTACACATTGTCCAAAAAGCAAGTTGAAGATGTGTGCACATGGGTTAAGTCTCTGAAACTACCAGATGGATATGCGTCAAACATTGCAAGGTGTATTACGGGTGGGAAATTGCAAGGGATGAAGAGTCATGACTGTCATGTGTTCATGGAGAGACTCATGCCTATAGCATTTCGGGATCTGCTTGATAAACCAATATGGGATGCTTTGACAGACCTTAATCGTTTCCTTAAAGACTTATGTTCAAAATCATTAAATGAGAAGGACATGTCTGTACTTGAGAAGAACATAATAGAGATCATGTGTAAACTGAAAAAAATATTCCCACCTGGTTTTTTTGACTCAATGGAGCATTTGCAAATCCATCTTCCCTATGAAGCTCGTGTTGGGGGTCTTGTTCAATATAGATGGATGTACCCTTTCAAGAGGGTGATAGGAAACCTTAAGAGGAATGTAAAGAATATAGCTTATGTCGAGGGGTCGATATGTGAGGCATACAGTTTCGATGAGATATCTACGTTTGTCTCAGACTATTTTCCAGACGAAGTCTTGACAAAGGCCAATCGAGTATTGAGACATGATGATGGGGGAAATGTTGAACTAAATGGTCGGCTCTCTGTATTTGGTCTATCGGGTCATGCTTATGGAAAAGGGAAGCGCATATTCCTCTCTGAGTAAGAATTACATGCTGCATATAATTACATTCTTCTCAATTGCAAGGAGATTGACGAATTTGTGAGATACACATGTAAACTTGATAGTTTTTGTAGGCTTTGATTGAGGGATCAACGATTTCGACTAATGTACAAGTCCTAGCTATGGGACCAGACAGGGACCAAGTCAGCCGCAATGGTTACAAAATAAATGGTTGTGAATTTCACACAAAGGCATATGGGCGCGGTAAAAGAACAACGAACTCTGGAGTGTGTGTTCAAGGAGATTGTTACAATGAGATTGGTCATGCCTTTTATGGGGAGTTGGAGGAAATCGTAGAGTTGTCGTAGAAGGGCACGTACGAGGGTCATATTTACTTGTTCAAGTGTCGTTGGTTTGATTCAGAAAAAGGGATACGTGTTGACAGACATGGAATCGTCGATATTGACCTCCATAGGTCTGCGTACTCCAACGAACCGTTTGTTTTACCAACTCAAACAGTACAAGTATACTACACTCCTAGTCCTGTTAATAAAAGGGATAGACCGCCTATAGATTGGCAAGTTATAATTCATACTCTCGCACGTAGTCGTGTAGAATTAGTTGATGAGGAGATTTACCAAGAGCAGATGCTTCATAGTCAAACTATAATAAATGTGGAGGACGACAATGAAGTCATCCAGTTAGATGGTGGAGATAAACCACATGAATTAGATCCTGAGTCAATACTTGTGTCAGATGACATTGATACTGAGGAGAAAGAGTTATTGACTGAATCTGACACTGAATCTGAAGCAGATGATGGTTATGAATCCGCAACACGTATACAAGATGATTCTGAATCAGACATTGACACTTAAACAAATAAAATGTATGTTTAACATTAATTACATATTTTTTATATCATTTTCATATTTATGTACTAAACTATTTAAATGCAATTTTTGTTTATTGTCATTTTATATTCATATATATATATATATATATATATATATATATTTATATCAACGCTCATGTTTATGTACTAAACTATTTAAATGCAACTTTTGTTTATTGTCATTTTATATTCATATATATACATGTTTATATCAATTGCTATGTTTATTATTGTCATATATACATGTAATCAAACATGACTTATAATAACATCTTGAAATTTGTAATATACAGATGGCTTCTAAAGCGGTAGCGAGAAAAAACGCTATTGGGTAGGGGGGCCTAATCACGTACCCAAGGCCCCTACTAATCTGGATGATCGGATTCTTATTCAGATTCGCCTCCTCGTATCAATAGACGTCGTCCGCTGCATATATCATTTATATATAAGCATTTAAGATTCCATTTATTGTATATTGGTAATGTTTTTATTGATATTATATTGGTAATGTATATGGGTCTGAATTTTTTACTGTTTTAATTTGCATTCAATCGTTATTGTTTTGGTCTTATTGTATTGAAAATTTGTATATTTCTCTTGGTTTGTGTCTTGGGTGCCGAGAAATGTCAATATATGCATGCCGTCGTGCATGTGGCTAGTCTATATTGTAGGGGAGACTCTGGCGAATTTTTTTTAAGTATTATATGTGACGCCTCCAAAATTAGGTATACATCACCCATCTTGGGTAGTCAGATACATGGTACAGAATTTAAATACAACTTACTAATATAACTGCCGTGTAATAATACGACATAAATCATGTGAGTTTGAATACAAATATTGTCTACTAGATATTATACAAACTCAAAAGGAGTCCTCATTACAATTATTATCACACTATTTCACGTATAGTGAGGACTACTAATGCTATCCTCTCGACCATTACTCCGTTCCCAGACTCGTCCCAAATATATTCTCATTTCACAGAGAAACGGTGAAAAAGAAAGGGTGAGCTCAACTAGCTCAAGAAGAAATATTATGACTAAGATAATGCAAAATAAATTATCATTAGCCTTCAACAATTTAAACCGATAAAATACAATAGACATCAAGTTTAATCAAGCGGTGGATCAAGCAATCCATTAAAAGAGTCAAGTAGAAAATAAAATCTACTATCTTTTATGATTTAAAAGGTTTTTCATCATCATTATAAATTTGAGACTCGACTTTTAATAAATATTCCACATCATCGAATCACCCCGCCGCTACTGGCCAAGGATATTCTTTAGTATCACGACCACAATTATTCATGCATTACGGGCCAAGAATAGTTGTGTATTCATTAATGGTCACGATCATGCCAACAATCGTCCATCAATGCACTACTACCTTTCGAGGATTTTTATCACATCATTTGTAACATTATTATCATGATTACACCGAATAGTCTCTCGTTATAATCATACCAAGTCCATCTATGCACTACAGAGCCACGAGATGACTTTCATCACATCATTTGTAACATTACGATCATGATTACATCGAATAGTCTCAGTCATAATCATACCAAGTCCATCTATGCACTACAAATACACGATGACTTTCAACATAATATAAATATGAGGATGATGACAATGATATAAGAATTCAATAAAACAAGTTCAAGAATTATTTTATCCAGAATTATTAACGTCCAAATTGTCAACATGATCTTTGTTTTGTAGAGTAAAATTCAAGAATGATCGGAAGAATATTTCCATGAAAAGATCTTTGGATGAAATGCAAATATCAAGGATATTCTACTAATTTCATGGAGTATAGAAGTCAAAGTTTTAACTTACCGGGTATAATAAAGAATGGAATAACAAAAGAAATCACCATGCATACGATGATCCTTATATGCAGTTATTCCAACGAATAATAATAATAACGGAACCGTGTCGGTGAAATTCACACCGATGCAGGATGTTCCAATGAATAATAAATGCGAATAATAAATGATGGAACCAGTCCCATTAGAATACTGCATGAGCGAGGATATTCAAGCGGAATAATAAAGACGGAATAATAAAAAAATGGAACCAGTGTCAGTGTAAAACACGCATGTGATATTCCAACAGAATAATAATAAAGAGGCGGAACCAGTCCCATGTAAAACACACATGACGCATGGATGTTCCAATGTAATAATAGAAGAATGTCACCAAGTATAGGGTGAAAAGCATATACAAAGTTATTCCAATGTAATAATAAGAAATGGAATAACAACAGCTCTCTTCATGAATAAGAAAGAATAACACCCCTTACGAGATACAACAAATAATATTCCCTACCTTAGAAGAATCTGAATATTGGAAAGTGAAGTAAGCAGAATACTTTTCTTCTTTCTCTATAGTTTCTCTGTAGTTTCAATGAATTAAGTAAGAAATAATGAAGGAATGAGCTTTCTATTTATAGAAAAAAACCGAGGGTGGCTCTTTGGTGTAACGAAGGTCAAAATGACTCTTGGTAATATCAAGAGACAACTCTTATTTGTGAAGGGTAATTAACCTTTGGAACAATCAAGAGGCGCTTAACTCTTGTAATATTGAAGGAAAACTACTATTTGCGAAGGGGTAATTACTATCGATTTAAGGTAATTACTATCGACGAAGGTAAATACTATTGATTTGCTGGTAATTATTATTCACAAAGGTAATTACTATCGACGAAGGTAAATACTATCGACGAAGGTAATTACTATTCACAAAGGTAATTACTATTCACAAAGGTAATTACTTATCGATGAAGAGACTCTTAGATGATGACATATGCCCCCCCTATAAAATAATCAAACTTACCACAAACGCCTCTATATGTAGTACTCTTTATATACATCAAGGATTGAATAAATATTACCACAAATCATTTTATTTTTAATCAACACATTTTTAATCTTTCAACAATTATTAATCATTTATAACTTGTTGTCTCAATTAATAATATAACATATTATACGATGATACTATAACAATAATTAAATCAATAATATAAGAGATATGATCAAAGAATTCATCGTGAGAATAATTGAGTATAGCTAAGTGACTTCTCACGTAAGCATCAATAATCAATACTGTGTCTTCTACTATGCAATCAATGCGTAGACATCGCATTTTTTTACCACCGGGTAGTTCAACAGTTTAACGGTAACACCTCATAGAATTATTTTTATAGAAAGATAATTTTGTCGCTTTTAACTACGACAATACTTCCGCTTAATAGGGGTCCACCAATGATTGAGCCGTCGTATTTAATATTCCCCGACAAAAGAATATTCTCCCACCAAACGAATATTTTATAACAACTTGCTTACTTTTGCAAAATTTATAAATATTACCCACAACTATAACATTATATCAAATTTATTCCATAATATTCAAAAATAATATTTATAGAAAATTCATCTTTATTTATAAAAGTCGGGGTCTTACATTATAAGTATAAGTTTGAAAAATATTCATAAGTATTATAACTTAGATGTAAATTGCTTTAATATATGCTAATTGATCTTGTATATTATAGTGATTTTTCGGATAATAAGATCGTCAGTGCATATCACAATTTGTGTTTACTGAAATTGGCCTACACACTGTGATTACGTATGAAGCACACCTATCGCCTACAAGGATCTTTGTTTGGCGAGAATTTTAGGTATGATTTTAATTATGATGAGATAATATTAATATAATATTCAAAGGATAATTATTTAGTAATGTTATTATTGTTGTTTTATTTGCGAAACCAGATAGATGGGAGGATCGCGATGGGCTTCAAAGGATACAAACATTATTCTCGCGGTATGCGATCCGCACTAAAGATAATTTGAATAAAGAAAGACAAAAAGCCCTTCACAATGCAAGAGATCGACCATCCGAGCCGTGGGAGAAGATTACATGCACGAAGATATAGCCCTGGTGTGGTGCACCCAGTCATATAAATTTGAGATGTGTGCCCAATAGAGTGAGAGAATTTGGGTGAAAAAAGACGAAAGATCCGCCGCCACCAACGATCCTCGGGTGTGCCCGATGGCGAAAAAGGCTAAAGGAGACATACAAAGGCGGTAGTATTTCACAACAGTAGCATATCAACGCTGCCAGGGTACGTATTTACAAGTTTTAATATGTTTACAATCATGAATTGTAGAAAATATATCACATTTTTTGTGACGCCGCCAAAATAGGTATACACCACACCCATTCTGAGTCGCCAATTACATGGTACAGAAAGCAAACTACAACTTCAATATTACAATTCTCGTGCAAAATACGACAACACATACTGTGAGTTTAAATATAAATATTATCTTCTAGACAATATCCATACTCAAATAAGTCCTCATTACAATTATTCATACACTATTCGGAATTACCCTGTGCATAGCGGTCAACCTGAATTCGATATGGATCAGAGAATAATGATTCAAATCATGGATCAGGAATGTGAAGAAGCACTTAAGGGATAGAAGTCACAGTTGGTATCAATGTGATGTACTATCCAAGTCTTGGATGAGAGTCACAGTTTTGAATGATATTTCTATTATTAATAAATTTCTGGCGTATTCTTGAAGACTTCTTAGCCTACTTAGAGCGTGAAATCGAATTTTGTATTGACCCCAAGGACAAAACCCATTTCTTAAACCCTCAAATATTTCTTCAACTAAAATGAATAGCTTTACGTGGTTTATGATAAAAGTCATAATAAAAGCATTGGACTAATGAAAATCATGGGTATCGTGTAGTATTAGTAAGTGTTATGATGAGTTATGTTGGTTATTATGTGAAAACATGAAAGTTTCTTAGAAATCACAAAGAGTTAAAAATCGATTTTGGTGAAAAACGTAACATGAAATTCAATTGACCATATCTCCTATTATATTTTAAATTTTGAGTGTGGTCAAGTCCTAGAGTTAGATCTATGAGTTACCTAACTAATCCAAGTGGAATTACTGGAAAAGGTGTTGTAGATTTTGTGTGGACTGATTTTAGCAAAGGAGTGCAAAGCTGCAAAAACCAAAAAAGCTACGCCATGATTTTAGAGGGGCTGTTTCGGCCACTTAAATTATGAGAAAAAATTCTGGCCTTTTGGGACATGAAAGTATATGGTATAAAGTACCTCTTGTCCAAAAATGAGCTCATTCGACTTAAAATGAGCAAGTTATGACTATTTCAATATTTAGGTTTTTCCGATTTAAAAATGCTATAACCTGAGTTCTATAACTCAGATGACCATGAAATTTAAACCTGAAGCTCACGTTAACATGTGTAAGATTCTGCCAAGATTTGGGAATTTTGGAGTTATCCTTGAGGTAAATTGAAAGTAGTATGCATCTGAAGCCAATCACGTTTGATGATAAAGCATATACTTTGTAACAATCTTATTCATTTATTAATAAAAAGTATTAATTTATTAAAGGCTTTTAATTATCTACATGATCTTTGTTTTATAATATGTGATAAACCCATAGTTTTAAGCAATGCTTTTAGAATAATGATGATGATCATTCTAATGAGATCTAAATTCTTAGAAAGCTTAAAACTAAAATAGTTCCCAATCATTGGATTACTAAATTGGGGATTAGTGAATCCGGATAGATTGGTACATACGTTGCTTTCTTCATTGGATGAGGATGATTGATCTCATGGTCATTTGTGTGGAGACACTAAAGCAAGTATGTAGGTCTTTATTAGAGAATAAGTTCAATTTGAGCGTTGGCTCATTGGGAAGGAATACCTAATGGAGTTTTATTTGCTGTCGATAGGAATTCTGTAGTGATGATAGTAGTCTGAAGTAATCCTTGGACTTGAGATCATCATAGTATCTTGTGTATGATGAGTTATACTTTGACTTATTCCTTAAGACCCTTAGGGTATATCAAAGGGTATCTTGGGTATAATAAGTTTATATATGGAGATAATGTATGATCGATAAAGAATCTACCACTTCTAATAAAAGAAGAGAAATGTCCTATGTGATTCGATAAATGACAACCCAAAGAGTCCTTGGCGAGGAAGAATGAAATTAGAAAGGAGTTTCTAATTTGCATTATTTGGAGTTAATGCATTTAAGGATCGAAATACATATAATTAAATAAAATAAGACTTGTGATGAATTCCATGTCTTATATTTAATTGGGACATTGTATGGTGGAAGGATTGAATTGTCATGCAGTAACTATTTACTCAAAGGTTCTTTTATGATTAATGTTGAAATCTATATTATCCTGGAAAGTCGTTGATCGCTAGGAGAACTTATCCTTCAGTAGAATAAATATTATTTATTTAAATAAATTAATTGTTTAATTTATTTATTTAAATAAGATTAAATTGTTCTAATTGATTTATTCACAACCTGTTTAATATGGAGAACCTAAAGGGTTACACCATAAAAAGGAAGAATAATTATTTAAGAGTTAATGGCATAATCGTAATAATATGTTAAGTATATTTAATTTAATCTATGGTGATAGAATAAATTAAATAGCTTAATATTTATTATTTAATATTTTAGAAATATTAAATATAAATTAATAAGAGGAGTCTTATTAATATTATTACAATTATTATTATTTTAATTTCTAAAAGAGTTTAGGAATTAATTTAATATAAATACTCTCATTTATTCCTAATTGGATTAGGAAGGAAAATTAGTTAAAGGAGTTTAATTAATTATCCCTAATAAGATTAGGGAGCTTAATTAATTAAAAGAATTAATTAATTAAAACTCAATTCCTTAATTGTTAAGGTGGGTTGTCCACATAATAAGAGAGTCTTATTATGGGTGGTATGGGTTGTTGATTTTTCAACATCGTAATAATTCCAATTGTTGAGAGAGACTGCTTCTATAGAGATAGAAAAAACTAGGGTTTAGCCAACCACCCTTCTTCTTGAATTTTCTTCTTCCTTGGTGGATCACCTCTGAGAGGCCAAACATATGGGTGGTAACGTTGATCAAAGGAAGGAGCCCAAACCCGGTGGATTCAAGTTGAGCGCGAAAAGGATTGGAGGTGAACTTGTACTGCTGCCGGCTTTCGATCTTCAAGGTATGATTTTTATTCATCTTTTTCGTTTAATTAATAAATATGCATAAAGGATGATCCGGGTATATATGGTTTGTAAAATTTTAAACTCGATTTTACACGCTTAGCTAATATTATGCAATTTGATTGCTTTATATGAATATTACAAACCTAATGATGGCATTGTCGAAGCCCAAACCTTTATCTAATTATTAATTGTTTTAATTTAATATGTATATTGATATGTGTTTAGAACAATTTAATTGGGCATAATTTTATTGTATAAAATTTAAATATAAAAAAAAAAAAAAAAAACCGGATCACGTGGCCATTTAATGTTACAGGTGAATTCTAACAAGCTTCCTTGTTAACATCATGCACGGTTTAATATATGTTACGTTGGCTGCACGGATTTTAAAAAAAAAAAAGTTCGTTTTTTGTTTTCAATGGGCATGAAGTTAGCAGGTCATTTAAGGCAACAAGGAATTCAAGTAACAAAACAAAGTTGTTGGAACATGTTTCATGTTTACACGGATTCCTTCACTTTTAAAAGAAAAAAAAACGGCAGCAACGTATATTATATATATATATTATTATTCTTAATTATTTTATAATTAAAATAAAATGTTTATTTTAATTTTAAAATAAAAAGTTTATTTTAATATTAAAAAAAAAAGTTTATTTTAATTTTAAAATTGAATATTATATATATATATAATTATTTTAATCTTAAAATAAAAGTTTATTTTAATTTTAAAATAAAAGGTTTATTTTAATCTTAAAATAAAAAGTTTTATTTTAATTTTAAAATTAAATTTCATGCTAACTAATTAGAGTTGGAATTGGATTCCATGATAACTAATTGGAGTTGAAATTGATCTTTCCTTAAATAAAGGAGTTTATTTAGATATGAAATAGGATTTCATATTATTCAAAATAAAAGGAGTTTATTTGTGAATAGGAAAGAAATCCTAATTTCCTTAAATAAAGGAGTTTATTTAAATATGGAATAAGATTTCATATTATTCAAAATAAAGGAGTTTATTTGTGAATAGGAAAAGAATATCCGTGTTTCCTTTAATAATTTTTTTTTACATGGAATTGGATTCCATAATTAATTAAAATAAAAGAGTTTATTTTAATTAAAGATTTTTTTTATTACATGGAATTGGATTCCATAATTAATTAAAATAAAGGAGTTTATTTTGATTAAAGATTTTGATTAAAATAAAATAGTTTATTTTATTCAAAATTAGATAAATTAAAATAAAATAGTTTTATTTTGATTTAAATTTGGATTAAAATAAAGGAGTTTATTTTGATTCAAAAATTATTTTATACTAACTAAATGTTGCCCATTAAATGATATCAATATATATATTAAATGTTTATTATTCATAAGATGAATGTTATTTATTGATCGTATGATGATGTGTATGATAATAAATGGGATTGATTATGGACTATCGACCAATGTGATTGGATTTTATTTTAGTTGGATGCATGAATGTATGGGTTTTATTAAATGGGGTCTGCGTCATTGCCTTCTTCTACAATTTTTTCGAATGTAAATTCTAACTCCTCCTATGTACTTCCCTCGATCACGATCAAGGTTTCTATTTATTTTAAATAGTTTTGTAATAGGAATAGTTAGAATTAATTTTGAAAAATTGGAGATCAAGGAGCAAGGAGCGCTTGAAGACCCGTTTGTAATGGAGCCCGGGTTTAAATGTAATAGTTATATTTAAATATTATTTCTTGCACCCTAGGGTTTGACCTTTTGGTTCACTTGGTGGCTCTAGTGAACCAAACTAGAATAAAAGTCCATAATCAATCCGGTAGAATATAGTATTCTATATATGCATGCTTATACTATATATATTATATATTATGCAAACATGCTTGCGTGTTTATTAATATATTAGTATTTTATATATATATATATAAATGCCGCTAAAAAGATGAGACAAATTAATAACAAACCCCTCGATTTTTTATATTAAGTCCTAAGCGTTCAAAGATATTTGGAATATCGAGCGTCGCCTTCTAGCATGATAAAATTAATAGAGTATTAAATATTTAATATGAGTTTGTTGTGTCACCACAAGGCAAGTATTAAGTATTTAAGATGTTAATTTATCACATTTGATGCTTATAAAGAAAATTGAACAATATTGTTTTGTTGTGTCACCACAAGGATGATATTTTCTTTTTGAATATATGGAGTGCTAGGTTGGACTTAACTTGGATAATTTTGATTCGGATGTGCCACCACTTGATCAAAATAATCTAAGAGGCAAAATACAAGGAGTTGTAGTTGATGTAATTGACAAAGTTGTCTACCTATTTATTTATATATAGTTTGTTGTGTCACCACAAGGCTATATATATTTGAAATGGGATCCTTATTCTCACTAGCGAGATCTTTAATTAGATTTTGCCGAAACTATATAAGTGAGGTAATATCGTTTGAAGAAAATAGTGGGAGATACCAATTTAAAAACAAGACCTAATTTATTTTGGTAATTAATAATAGAATGTATGTTAAAATGTTGTTAATTACAAATTCATTTACTGAAATTTTACAATGTCTAAAATTACTATCATCATGAAGCATATTAGATGCTAAATTAATCGAATCCAAATTAAGCGGATTGGTTAAGGAATTTGAGAATAGTTCTCATGGTGAAAAGCTATCTTATATCCTTAATACGCCTATCCTGCATGATGGTTGCGCATAAATGCCTCTGAGGAAGAGATTGCTACTTTTAGAAAGTGGCAAGATGATGCCTGATTAACTCGATGCATCATGCTCGTATCCATGAGTAACAAGCTTGACGTCGGCTGAAACTATGGATACTTCTACTATACTCCTCGCACGTCAAGTAGTTGATGGTGAGGAAAGTAGGGTGATAGATATCGATATCTAAGGAGCTCTTCCGATCTAGAATGGCCAATGGCACTATAAATGCAGACAAAAGTTCTTAACATAATCAATTTGATTGATCAATTAGGACAACGGTTTTTGTCATGGATGGAGAGTTGAGCCAAGATTTGATCTTGCACTCACTCCCGGACTCCTTTCACAATTGTTGTGAATTTTTCATATGAACAAGCTAGATATCAGCTTTGTTGATTTGCTTAACATGTTGAAAAATGTTGAGAGTCACTTTCCAACCAAGAAAGATCAAGTCTTACTGGTAGGGGCCAAAGGATCTTCCGAAATAAAGAAAACGATTCAAAGAAGGTAAATAGAAAGGCATAAACAAAGGATAATAAGAACAAAAGCGATATGGATAAAGCAAGGAGTTTGCTTCCACCGCAATAAGCTTTACAGGACCGGAAAGAAAATGCGAGAAGCATCTTGCAGAGGCTAACCAAAAAGCTTAGTGAAGTTTGATTTCTGATCTGCTTTTTGTTCATGATTGAAATAAATTTTTCTTTAAGTCGAGGTTCTACTTGGGTATTGGATACCGACTTTGGTTATCATAAATATAGATTTATGAAGGACCACCAAGCAGTAGAAAAAGCTAAACAAATATAAGTAATCCTATGCGGAAAATGAAGCAAAGGTTGTCTGCATTAGCTATAGAAACTTATAGTTTAGCACTTTCTTACTACTGCAAATCTATTAAGTCGATAAGTTGTTATTGTATTCCAATTCTTGTTAGAAATATTATTTCCGTTTTATTGTTGGACAATAAAATTTTTGGTATTATAATTAAGAACAATTGTTGTTCTATTTAAAATAATAATGTTTTGTATAGAATCGGAATATTACTTAATAAATTTTGTATACTTGACTTACATGAAAATAATTTTGCATATTGAACAAATTAATATAAGAAAAGGAGATGATCATTCAAAGAGTTGAATGTGTGTATTTCTTTGAAATACAAGTGTGAATTATTTGAAAGGTTCAAAGAATTGAGAGTGAAACAAATTGACAAAGTATTAAGATTCTTTGATTAGATCGAGGAATAAATACTTGTCTGATAAGTTTCTAAATCATCTCAAATGGTTTTCTCTATAATGGAAACATCCCGATCTGCAATAATTGATTGATGTATCCGAATGGAAAATTCAGTACCTTGTTGGACATGGTAGGTGCGGTCCATAATGATTTTACTGACATTCTAGTATCCTTACAGGGTTATGTCCTAGAAATGGGCTGCATATCTACGGAAAATGGTAACCTCAAAAATCCTCCCCCCAAGACTCTATAAAAGTTATGGACGGGGAGGATTCCTAATCTTAAGTATGTTAAGATAAAGGGTTGTCCAACTTATGTGAAAAGGTTTCAAAGGATAAGCTTGGGACAAGATTTGACAAGTGTAGATTTGTGGGACATCCTAAAGTAAGTTTAGGGTAAATGTTCTATAATCCTACTTAGCAAAAGGTGTTTATTATGAAACACCACATTCTAAGATAAAGGTGTTTATCATTGAAAGGGCTAGTGGGAGGATAATAGATCTTGAAGAGTTCAAGAACCACAAAACACTATAAGTCAAATAAGAGGAACTTGTAGATGACCTATTGTACCACAACCAAGATCGTAAAGTCCGGAATAGTACCAAAGATACCTAGGAGGTATGGATTCATCATGGATGATGATGATGAGGTACACATCATGAAGATGATGATCCGAGTTACATTCGATGAGGTAAGACTTCTAGTGTGTACAAAAGGGTCAGTGGGAGCGTCGTGAAATTTCTAGTATTATATGTTGATATACTACGGATGAGGAATTACATACCAATGCTACAATCAGTAAAGATAAAGTTGTCTAAACATTCCTCCATGAATGATTTGGAAGAGTATCTTAATTGGGGATATAAATCTATATAGATAGATTTAAGAGGATGCTCGACTTAACCCAAGGAACGTATATTCATTTGATGCTAAAGTCGTTTAGCATGGCAAACTCCAAGAGATGTCTCATGTCGATGAGCTATGGAGTGTATCTCTCTTTATAGTCCCCACAGACTCCTGAAAAGAGAGATCGCATGAGTGACAATCATGTATGCAATGAAATATACGAGATCTGATGTTGATCGGTCATATTCTGGAGAAGTTCACTATGTGTCAGTGAAAAACATCTTAAAGTGCTTAACCGGCACTAAGGATGTGATCATATTCATGGTGGGTCTTAATTAAAACTAGAGGGCTTAACAGACTCAAGTTTTTCGCATGAGACCAAGACGACGAAAAAATCCACTTTAAGGTAAAGTGTTATCTTGAGCGATTAGTGCGATGAATTGGAAAGGTTCCAAACAAAGAAAGAGTTCTTTGGTTTAGTAATAAAGACAAAGTATATAGCTATAAATGAAGCTACAAGTTGATTGTTTGGATTAAAAGTTCATTACAGAACTAGGAATAGTTCCTAAGTCTCATCTTGGATCTAAACATGTGTTGTGGCACTTTCATTTGATTACAAGAATCATTGAAAGATGGGAAATCACTATAGAGATAGTGGACTCTCATAAACAACATTACATATCCATTAACTAAAGCTTATCCAACAGCAGGATAATCGTCACTTAGAGAAGAAGAGTATGAGATACCATGACAATTGGCTTTAGTGAAGGTGGGAGATTGAAAGTAGTATGCATACAAGCCAATCATGTTTGATGATAAAGCATATACTTTGTAACAATCTTATTCATTTATTAATAAAAAGTATTAATTTATTAAAGGCTTTTAATTATCTACACGATGATCTTTGTTTTATAATATGTGATAAACCCATAGTTTTAAGCAATGCTTTTAGAATAATGATGATGATCATTCTAATGAGATCTAAATTCTTAGAAAGCTTAAAACTAAAATAGTTCCCAATCATTGGATTACTAAATTGGGGATTAGTGAATCCGGATAGATTGAGTACATCGTTCTTTGCTTCATTGGATGAGGATGATTGATCTCACGATCATTTGTGTGGAACACTAAAGCAAGTATGTAGGTACTTATTAGAGAATAAGTTCAATTGAGCATTGGCTCATTAAGGAATACCTAATGGAGTTTTATTTGCTGTCGATAGGAATTCTGTAGTGAGTGATAGTAGTGATAGTAATCCTTGGACTTGAGATCATCATAGTATCTTGTGTATGATGAGTTATACTTTGACTTATTCCTTAAGACCCTTAGGGTATATCAAAGGGTATGCTTGGGTATAATAAGTTGTACATGGAGATAATGTATGATCAATAAAGAATCTACCACTTACAATAAAAGAAGAGAAATGTCTATGTGATTCGATAAATGACAACCCAAAGAGTCCTTGGCGAGGAAGAATGAAATTAGAAAGGAGTTTCTAATTTGCATTATTTGAGTTAATGCATTTAAGGATCGAAATACATATAATTAAATAAAATAAGACTTGACGATAATTCCATGTCTTATATTTAATTGGGACATTGTATGGTGGAAGGATTGAATTGTACGGTAACTATTTACTCAAAGGTTCTTTTATGATTAATGTTGAAATCTATATTATCTGGAAAGTCGTTGATCACTAGGGAAACTTATCCCTATTGTAGAATAAATATTATTTATTTAAATAAATTAATTGTTTAATTTATTTATTTAAATAAGATTAGAATTGTTCTAATTGATTTATTCACAACCGGTTTAATATGGAGAACCTAAAGGGTCACACCATAAAAGGAAGAATAATTATTTAAGAAGTTAATGGCATAATCGTAATAATATAAGTTAAGTATATTTAATTTAATCTATGGTGATAGAATAAATTAAATAGCTTAATATTTATTATTTAATATTTTAGAAATATTAAATATAAATTAATAAGAGAGTCTTATTAATATTATTACAATTATTATTATTTTAATTTCTAAAAGAGTTTAGGAATTAATTTAATATAAGTACTCTCATTTATTCCTAATTGGATTAGGAAGGAAAATTAGTTAAAGGAGTTTAATTAATTATCCCTAATAAGATTAGGGGAGCTTAATTAATTAAAAGAATTAATTAATTAAAACTCAATTCCTTAATTGTTAAGGTGGGTTGTCCACATCTATAAATAAGAGAGTCTTATTATGGGTGGTATGGGTTGTTGATTTTTCAACATACGTAATAATTCCAATTGTTGGGAGAGTACACCTTTCTATAGAGATAGAAAAAACTAGGGTTTAGCCAACCACCCTTCTTCTTCTGAATTTTCTTCTTCCTTGGTGGATCACCTCTGAGGCCAAACATATGGGTGGCTAACGTTGATCAAAGGAAGGAACCAAACCCGTGGATTCAAGTTGAGCGAAAAGGATTGGAGGTGAACTTGTACGAGGAAGCTCGATCTTCAAGGTATGATTTTTATTCATCTTTTTGTTTAATTAATAATTATGCATAAAGGATGATCCGGGTATATGGTTTGTAAAATTTTAAACTCGATTTTACACGCTTACGCTTAATATTATGCAATTTGATTGCTTCATGAATATTACAAACCTAACAGTAGCTAATTTCTTAAGGAATTAATTGGAAATTAATTTTGAAAAATAGTAAATGAATTTTAAAAATTCGAGAAAATATATTTTCATTGTGGGGCTATATTATGCTAAGTCCCGGAAAAGAAATATTTTGGGACCGATTTGGTATTTTCATAAAATTAGTTTAATTCTGAACATATGAGTTAAATATGTTATGTGAAGTAACAAAGTTGAAAATAGGATTTTATGGCTAGAGAATCCTATATAGAGTATATGCATATTTTTTGATGAGGATTTGATAATTGGTGATGATATCTTATGAGTATGGCATTTTGAATGATTAAATGCATTATATGGTAAAAGCGTAAACAATTGAGATAAATTGTTTATAAATTTAAGAAGTGATTAAAATATTGTTATAATATTAATGATATTAGATTATGAGATTATTAAGTGATTGATAACATGGGGATATTCTTGAATCTGGATAAATTATATTATAAATGTTTAATATTTATCCTTTATCTCATTTGATTGATTCTTTATATCATTATCCTCATGTTTATATTATGTTGAAAGTCATCTCGCATGGCACAGTAGTGCATAGATGGACTTGGTATGATTATGACCGAGGATTGTTCGGTATAATCATAACTTAGTAATTGAAAACAAGATTATCTTTGCACGTGGTGCATGGATAATTGTGGTCGTGATACCAATGAATACACGAGTATTTTTTCGCACGTAGTGCATGGATAATTTATTGGTAGTGATACTAATGAATACACGATTATCTTTGTACGTAGTCGCATGGATAATTATTGGTCGTGATACCAATGAATACACGATTATCTTTGGCACGTGGTCGTGGATAATTCGTAGTCGCGATCTTAATGAATACACGATTATCTTTGGCACGTAGTGTATGGATAATTGTGGTCGTGATACTAATGAATACACGATTATCTTTGGTGCGTAGTGCATGGATAATTCGTGGTCGTGATACCAATGAATACACGATTATCTTTGGCGTGATGGTAATGGATAATTTGTGGTCGTGATACCAATGAATACACGATTATCTTTGCACGTAATGCATGGATAATTAGTGGTCGTGATCTTAATGAATACACGATTATCTTTGTACGTAGTGCATGGATAATTTGTGGTCGTTATTATCTTAATGAATACACGATTATCTTTGGTAGTGTAGTGCATGGATAATTCGTGGTCGTGATCTTAATGAATATCTTTGCTTTTGTAGTGCAAGATGAATTATTAATGAATATCTTTGGCGGATTAGAAGATGAATTTAATATTTTTAACGATAAAGGTATTCAAGGTATCCTCACCTCTTAACATACTGTGTATCGTACCACTAATTTCGAGGTGAAATTCCATAAGGAGGGAGATTGTGAGACCCCAGATTTTATCGATAAAGATTTAAATTTTGTCGAAATAATTTTTAATATTATGGTGTGAATTTGAGATAATATTATAGTTGTGGGTAGTATTTATAAATTTTGTAAAGTATCACAGTGGTTATATTATATTCGATTGGTCGGGGAATATTCGGTTTAGCGAGGGAATATTAGCATACAATGCTCAATCATTGGTGGACCCTACAAATGAAATTATTGTCGGATTGAGAAAAGCGACAAAATATTTTATTGAAATAACGGTGGAAGTTTTACTGTGGATCTTTGTTGAACTACTTCGGTAGTAAAAGTACGATGTCGTGTGGTTGCGTAGTAGCACCTTACCTGTATTGATTATTGATGCTTATGTGAGAAGTCACTCGGTTTGATTCCATTATTGTCGATTAATAATATGAATTATTATAGCGATAATGACGTTTTGTTTTATTAAGTATTATTAACGTAATAAAAGCGAAACATCTTTATATAAAAGCGAATACTTTATTAAAGTTATTACATAAATAGAATATATTATATTTTATTATGCGTAGTGTTGCATAGTGTTTTGCATAGTGTTGCATAGTGTTTGCGAGTAGTAAAATATTTTTATATAAATAGAATATATGATATTTTATTTAAAAGATTTTGCTTTAAATATGGACCGTCGATTAAAGTAAATCAATTTGGATGGTTCATGGATTAATTACTATGCATTCTATTTTCCTATAAATAGAAGCTCATTCCTTCATTATTTTCTTACGAATTCACCTGAAACTACAGAGAGAAATTATAGAGAGAAGCTATAGAGAAAATCTATAGAGAAAAGAAGAAGAGTATTACGGTACTTCACTTCTTTGATATCCGAGGTCTTTTACGGTAAGGATATTATTATTTGTTGTACTGTAAGGGGTGTTATTCTTTCTTATTCATGAAGAGAACTTTTTGTTATTCCATTCATTATTATTCCGCATTGGAATAACTTTTGTAAAAAGTGGCATACCCTATACATAACTTTGTATACGTGGCATACCTATACTTGGTGAAATCCTTATATTATTCCATTCTTATTTATTACATTTGAATAACTTTGTATCTGCTGAATCCCCTATACTTGGTGATCTTCTTCTGCTATTCCATTCTTTATTATTACATTTGGAATATCATTATATGTGTGTTTTACATCGGACTGGTTCCATTGTTTATTATTCGCATTTATTATTACATTTGGAATATCACATGCGTGTGTTTTACAGGACTTCGGTTCCATTGTTTATTATTATTCAAAGATTTATTATTACATTGGATCATCCGTGCTTGTGTGAATTTCACACGACACAGTTCCGTTATTATTACTCTGTTGGAATAACTTTCATCATGTCACAATCTGCATGCGTGATGATTTCCTTTGTTATTCCATTCTTTATTATACCCAATTGGTTAAAACTTTGACTTATACTCCATGAAATTAGTAGAATATTCTTGATATTTGCGTTTCATCCACTATCTTTTTCATGGAAATATTCTTCCGATCATTCTTGAATTTTACTCTACAAAAACGATTATCTTGTTGACAATTTGGGCGTTACTAATTCTGGATAAAATAATTCTTGAACTTGTTTTATTGAATTATTATGTCATTATCATCATCCTCATTATATTATGGCTTACGTTTGGTATAGATATAGAACTTAGTATGATTATGGTAGGGATCATTCGGTATAATCATGGCTTGTTATAAATGATGTGATAAAAGTCCTCGATGGCTGTAATGTAGTGATGGATAGTTTTTGGTATGATTATGACGAGGGTGATTCGGTATAGTCATGACCATTGATAATTTGATGAAAATCCTTGGCCAGTAATGCGGGGATGATTAGATATTGTGGTTTATTCATTAAAGCGAGTCTTAGTGATAAAATTTTATTAAAACCTTTTAACACCTAAAAGATAGTAGACTTTATTTTCTACTGACTCTTTTAATGGATTGCATATTCAGCTATGCTTAAACCGTGGTTGTCATTGTATTTTATCGGTTTAACACTTTGTTGAAGGCTAATGATAATTTATTCGCATTATCTTAGTCATAATATTTCTTCTTGAGCTAGTTGAGCTCACCTTTTCTTTCTTTATTCTCTTGAGGAAATGAGAACATAAATTGAGACGAGTCGGGGAGCGGAGTAATGGTCAGAGGATAGCATTAGTAGTCCTCACTATTACTCGTGAAATAGTGTGATAATAGTTGTAATGAGGACTCCTTTTGAGTTTGTATAATATCTAGTAGACAATAGTTGTATTCAAACTCATGGTTTATGTCGTATTGTACACACGACGCTTATGTTAGTAAGTTGTATTTGAATTTATGTACCATGTAAGTGGCGACCCAAGATGGGTGGCGTATACCTAATTTTGGGGGCGTCACGGTGGTTGGTATCGAGCTTAGGATATGATCCTGGCTAAGATCTTGAGATAAGAACTAGGAGGGAGAGACGGGGATTTCTTCGCTAGTATGACCTACCTAAGTTTATTTGTTATTTAATTGGTCGGTCAGAGTATAGGGATAATATTTGATATATTAATTAACCCTTATGTTGTGGTAGTGTTTGGAAATGGCAGTTGAAAATATTCACAATGGAGTGAATGTGACCGTTGTGACACCTTTAATCACTAATCAGGTTAATGCGAAGTCGGACGAGGAACAAATTAGAGATATCCACGTAGTGAATGAAGAACTAATTATTGCACCTTTAATTTAGTTGCGGAGGTAGCGGTGAGAGTGAGGTGAAGAGAAGAACCCAGAGGAGAATTGGTTAGAAGAAGTTTATGATCAAAACTTAGAATTACAAAATCGTGTTAAGTGAGCTAGAAGAACGAGGTTGAAGAACAAGCAACGGTCGTGTAACAAAGGGATACAACAATTCAAAATTGGGTTACCCGATATGTGATGCTCGAACAAAATCACACTTTGGCGGTGTAAGATATTAAAGTTGGATTACGAGAATTTAAAAATCAAAGATCAATTTGAAAGAAGAAACAATCGAACGAAGGAGAATAAAGCGATGCATGGGTAAAAAGTACTGCAACGTTGATTGATAGTAGTGAAAAAGACGTCCGATCCAATAAAGCCAAAATAGATGAAATGGACTTTGCTTTTTGGACAAAGAATTGGGAGAACCCAACATCGAATTCTAATTACCACAATGCATGGCGGTCAACCTAGAATTCGATATGGATCGGAGAATAATGATTCAAATCATGGATCGAAATGTGAAGAAGCACTTAAGGGTGGAATGTACCTATAGTAAAGTCAAACTTCGGTAATTTAAGCGAGGCGTTTGTCGAAAAACCCGAACGAAGTTATTACGGGTAAGTTAATTATAAATTAATCTGAAGTCTATACTTAATTCAATACAAGTTCTACCCACTCTTTTATTCTACCTAGTTGTGTTCAATGTTTAAATTTGACTCAAAAAAATTAGACTTTGATTTATCTATTGAAACTTCGTTGGGAGAAACCTTCGTTACCTCCACTCGCTTATTAATCTTGTTGTTTCAAAAAACACTTTCACGTTACCTGTCGATCTTATCTCTTTGAAAATACTTGTCTTTGAGGTAATTTTTGAAAACGATTGATTAACTACTCATTATTCTTTTTGTAAGGTTGTTAGCTTTCATATTCCTAACCAACCTGTTATACGAATTCAAAGTAACCAAACCCTAAAGTTAATCACTATTATATCAAGCCATAAGTAAAGAGCCCCGATCCTTTCGTTGTTGACTTCTTTGTGTGGAATGCACCGAAGCCATACTTTCTGTAGGCGACGTCGTGAATGAAGATGGCAAGTTTATAGGTATCATTGTGAGGTGCTATCTAGGTTAAGGGATAGAAGTCACAGTTGGTATCAATGTGATGTCTTATCCAAGTCTTGGATGAGAGTCACGCGTTTTGAATGATATTTCTATTATTAATAAATTTCTGGCGTATTCTTGAAGACTTCTTAGCCTACTTTAGAGCGTGAAATCAATTTTGTATTGACCCCAATACAAAAACCCATTTCTTAAACCCTCAAATATTTCTTGAACTAAAATGAATAGGTTCGTGGTTTATGATAAAAGTCATAATAAAAGCATTGGACTAATGAAAATCATGGGTATACGTAGTATTAGTAAGTGTTATGATGAGTTATGTTGGTTATTATGTGAAAACATGAAAGTTTCTTAGAAATCACAAAGAGTTGAAAATCAGATTTTGGTGAAAAACGTAACATGAAATTCAATTGACCATATCTCCTATTATATTTTGAATTTTTGAGTGTGGTCAAGTCATAGAGTTAGATCTATGATTTACCTAACTAATCCAAGTGGAATTACTGGAAAAGGTGTTGTAGATTTTTCTGTGGACTGATTTTAGCAAAGGAGTGCAAAGCTGGAAAAACTGAAAAAGTTGCTGCCATGATTTTAGAGGGGCTGTTTCGGCCACTTAAATTATGAGAAAAATTCTGGCCTTTTGGGACATGAAAGTATATGGTATAAAGTACCTCTTGTCCAAAAATGAGCTCATTCTGACTTAAAATGAGCAAGTTATGACTATTTCAATATTTAGATTTTTCCGACAAAAAACGCTATAACCGGAGTTCTATAACTCCGATGACCATGAAATTTAAACTGGAAGCTCACGTTAACATGTGTAAGATTCTGCCAAGATTTGGGAATTTTTGGAGCTATCCTTGAGGTAGCTAATTTCTTAAGGAATTAATTGAAAATTGATTTTTGAAAAATAGTAAATGAATTTTAAAAATTCCGAGAAAAATATATTTTCATTGTGGGACTATATTATGCTAAATCCCAGAAAAGAAATATTTTTGGGACTGATTTGGTATTTTCATAAAAATAGTTTAATTCTGAACATATGAGTTAAATATGTTATGTGAAGTAACAAAGTTGAAAATAGGATTTTATGGCTGTAGAATCCTATATAGAGTATATGCATATTTTTTTTAATGAGGATTTGATAATTGGTGATGATATCTTATGAGTATGGCATTTTTGAATGATTAAATGCATTATATGGTAAAGCGTAAACAATTGAGATAAATTATTTATAAATTTAAGAAGTGATTAAAATATTGTTATAATATTAATGATATTAGATTATGAGATTATTAAGTGATTGATAACATGGGGATATTCTTGAATCACTGGATAAATTATATTATAAATGTTTAATATTTATCCTTTATCTCATTTGATTGATTCTTTATATCATTATCCTCGTGTTTATATTATGTTGAAAGTCATCACGTGGCTGTAAAGCAGTGCATAGATGGACTTGGTATGATTATGACCGAGGATTGTTTTAATATAATCATAACCGTAAATGAAAACACGATTATCTTTGTACGTAGTGCATGGATAATTGTGGTCGTGATACCAATGAATACGCGAGTATCTTTGGCACGTGGTCGTGGATAATTTAATGGTCGTGATACTAATGAATACACGATTATCTTTGTACGTGTAGTGCATGGATAATTTGTGGTCGTGATACCAATGAATACACGATTATCTTTGTACGTGGTGCATGGATAATTCGTGGTCGCGATACTAATGAATACACGATTATCTTTGGCACGTGGTGCATGGATAATTTATGGTCGTGATACTAATGAATACACGATTATCTTTGGCCGTAGTGCATGGATAATTAAATGGTCGATGATACCAATGAATACACGATTATCTTTGTACGTGGTGCATGGATAATTTATGGTCGTGATACCAATGAATACATCGATTATCTTTGTACGTAGGTCGTGGATAATTCGTGGTCGTGATACTAATGAATACACGATTATCTTTGCACGTAGTGCATGGATAATTGTGGTCGTGATACTTAATGAATACACGATTATCTTTGGCGTAGTAGTGCATGGATAATTAAATGGTCGTGATCTTAATGAATATCTTTAGCTTTGTAGTGCAAAGATGAATTGTTAATGAATATCTTTGGCGGATTGCGAAGATGAATTTAATATTTTTAACGATAAAGGTATTCAAGGTATCCTCACCTCTTATCATACCAGTATCGTACCCTAATTTCGAGGCAAAATTCCATAAGGAGGGAGATTGTGAGACCCCGTTTTATCAATAAAGATTTAAATTTTGTCGAAATAATTTTTAATATTATGGTGTGAATTTGAGATAAGATTATAGTTGTGGGTAGTATTTATAAATTTTGCAAAGTATCACAGTGGTTATATTATATTCGATTGATTGGTCTGGGAATATTCGGTTTAGCGAGGAATATTAAATATAACTACCAATCATTGGTGGACCCCACAACGTAATTATTGCGGATTGAAAAAAACGACAAAATATTTTATTGAAATAACGGTGGAAGTTTTACTGGTGGATCTTTGTTGAACTACTTTCATTAGTAAAAGTACGATGAATACGTGGTTGCATAGTAACACACGGTATTGATTATTGATCTTTATGTGAGAAGTCACTCGGTTTGATTCCATTATTGTCGATTAATAATATGAATTATTATAGCGATAATGACGTTTTGTTTTATTAAGTATTATTAACGTAATAAAATGAAATATCTTTTATATAAAGCAGAATACTTTATTAAAGTTATTACATAAATAGAATATATTATATTTTATTATGCATAGTGTTTTTTTGTATAGTGTCGTGCAAGTTTTGCATAGTAAAATGTTTTTATATAAATAGAATATATTATATTTTATTTAAAAGATTTTGCTTTAAATATGGACCGTCAGATTAAAGTAAATCAATCTGACCGTTCATGGATTAATTACTATGCATTCCATTTTCCTATAAATAGAAGCTCATTCCTTCATTATTTTCTTACGAATTCATTGAAACTCTGAGAGAGAGAAACTATAGAGAGAAAGAAGAAAAGTATTCTCGCTACTTCACTTTTCCAATATTGATTCTTCTAAGGTAAGGGATATTATTTGTTGTACAAGTAAGTAAGGTGTTATTCTTTCTTATTCATGAAGAGAACTTCATTATTCCATTCATTATTATTACATTGGAATAACTTTGTAAAAGTGGCATACCCTATACATAACTTTTGTATCTGCTGCATACCCTATCCTTGGTGAAATCCTTATATTATTCCATTCTTATTTATTACATTGGAATAACTTTGTATCTGCCAATCCCTATACTTGTTGATCTTCTTCATTTATTCTATTCTTTATTATTACATTGGAATATCCTCGCGTGTGTTTTACACCTGACACAGTTCCATTGTTTATTATTCCGCATTTATTATTACATTTGGAATATCCTCATGCATGTGTTTTACACCGACTGTTTCCATTGTTTATTATTATTCAAATTTATTATTACATTGGATCATCTTGTCGGTTGTGAATTTCACGACTTGGTTCCGTTATTATTATTACATTGGAATAACTTTCATACATCTTGATCTGCATGCATGGTGATTTCTTTTTTGTTATTCCATTCTTTATTATACCCAAATGGTTAAAACTTTGACTTACATACTCCATGAAATTAGTAGAATATCCTTGATATTTGCGTTTCATCCAAAGATCTTTTCATGGAAATATTCTTCCGATCATTCTTGAATTTTACTCTACAAAACAAGATCTTGTTGACAATTTGGGCGTTAATAAATCCTAGAAATTAATTCTTGAACTTGTTTTATTGAATTCTTATATCATTGTCATCATCCTCATGTTTATATTATGTTGAAAGTTATCTTTGGCTTACGTGCATAGATGAACTTAGTATGATTATGACCGAGGTTCATTCGGTATAATCATGGCTTGATATAAATGATGTGACAAAAAGTCCTCGATGGCTTCGTAATGTCTGCGATGATGGATAGTTTTGGTATGATTATGACGAGGGGTGATTCGGTATAGTCGCTGACCATTGATAATTTGATGAAAATCCTTGACCGTGGTACGAGGATGATTAGATATTGTGGTTTATTCATTAAAAGCGAGTCTTAGTGATAAAAAATGATGAAAACCTTTTAAAACCTAAAAGATAGTAGACTTTATTTTCTACTTGACTCTTTTAATGGATTAGATATTCCATTGCATTAAACCGGTTTATCTATTGTATTTTATCGGTTTAACATTGTTGAAGGCTAATGATAATTTATTCGCATTATCTTAGTCATAATATTTCTTCTTGGGCTAGTTGAGCTCACCCTTTTCTTTCACCGTTCTCTTGAGGAAATGAGAATATAGGCTTGGACGAGTTGGGGAAGCAGTGATGGTCCTCAAGATAGCATTAGTAGTCCTCACTATTCGCGTGAAATAGTGTGATAATAATTGTAATGAGGACTCCTTGAGTATGGATATTGTCTAAATGACAATATTCCTATTAGAACTCTCGGTTTATGTATTGTCGTATGTTACACTGACGATGTATAATTAAGTTTGTATTTGAATTTATGTACCATGTAAGTGGCGACCCAAGATGGGTGACGTATACCTAATTTTGGGGGCGTCACATAACCTGTATATGCGGCATACCCTATACTTGGTGAAATCCCTCTGTTATTCTATTCTATATTATTATGTTGGAATAACCTGTTTATGCGAAGTACCGCATACATGGTAAAATTCTTCTATTATTTCATTCTATATTATTATGTTGGAATAACTTTGTTTATTCAAGTATCTGCATCGTGGTGAAATTCTTCTATTATTCCGTTCTTTATTAATCATTTTAATATCCCGCTCTTGAATTTCTTTGACTCCGTTCCATTTATTATTCTCATTGGAATAACTCATGTATCGGATTACCGTAGTATACACGGTGATGTCTGTTGTTATTCCATTCTTTAATATTCGTCGAATATCACCGTCTGCATCGTACGTTCTGACCGGGACCATTCTTTATTATTATTACATTGAGAATAACTTTGCTCGGCAATCTATCGCATGCATGGTGATTTCTTCTGTTATTCCATTCCTTATTATGATGTTGGAATAACCTGACTATATGGATTACCACATGCATGGTGAATGATCCTTTGTATTTCATTCTTTATTAAATTATGGAAATGAACTGTTTACGTGGATTATGATGAAAGTCATAATAAAAGCATTGGACTAATGAAAATCATGGGTATATATGGTATTAGTAAGTGTTATGATGAGTTATGTTGGTTATTATGTGAAAACATGAAAGTTTCTTAGAAATCACAAAGGGTTGAAAATCAGATTTTGGTGAAAACGGAACATAAAATTCAATTGACCATATCTCCTGTTATATTTTGAATTTTTGAGTGTGGTCAAGTCCTAGAGTTAGATCTATGAGTTTTGTAGCTTATCCAAGTGGAAATACTGGAAAAGGTGTTGTAGATTTTCGTGTAGACTGATTTTAGCAAAGGAGTGTAAAGCTGCAAAAACCAAAAATGCTACTGCCCAGAAACTTTAAGGGGCTGTTTCGGCCACTTAATTTGTGAGAAAAAATCTGAACTTTTAGGACATGAAAGTATATGGTATAAAGTATCTCCTATCCAAAAATGAGCTCATTCTGACTTAAAATGAGCAAGTTATGACCATTTCAATATTTAGGTTTTTCTGACAAAAAATACTATAACCGGAGTTCTATAACTCCGATGACCATGAAATTTAAACTGGAAGCTCACGTTAACATGTGTAAGATTCTGCCAAGATTTGGGAATTTTTGGAATTAATCTTGAGGTAGCTAATTTCTTAAGGAATTAATTAGAAATTGATTTTTGAAAAATAGTAAATGAATTTCAAAAATTCCGAGAAAATATATTTTCATTATGGGACTATATTATGCTAAATCCCAGAAAAGAAATATTTTTGGAATTAATTTGGTATTTTTCATGAAAATGGTCTAGTTATGAGTAAATAAGTTAAATATGTTATGTGAAGTAACAAAAATGGAAAATAGGATTTTATGGCTAGGAATCCTATATAGGGTATATATATATATTTTTGATGAAGGATTTGATTATTGGTGATGATATCTTATGAGTATGGTATTTTTGAATGATTAAATGCATTATGTGGTAAAGCGTAAACAATTGAAATGAATTGTTTATAAGTTTAAGAAGTGATTAAAATATTGTTATAATATTAATGATATTAGATTATGAGATTATTAAGTGATTGATAACATTGGAATATTCTTGAATCCTGGATAAATTATATTATAAATGTTTAATATTTATCCTTTATCTCATTTGATTGATTATTTATATCATTGTCATGATCCTCATGATTATATTGTGTTAAAAGTCATCTGTGGCTTACGTGCATAGATGGACTTGGTATGATTATGATCAGGGATTATTCGGTATAATCATGACCGTAATGTTACAAATGATGTGATAAAAGTCATTTTTGGCCCGTAGTGCATAGATGGACTTGGTATGATTATGACCAGGGATTATTCGGTATAATCATGACCGTAATTGAAAACACGAATATCCTTGGCCTGTAGTGCATGGATAATTCATGGTCGTGATACTATTAAGCTGAGTCTCAGCATTATTGGTTTTACAGTTGTATATCTTTGGCTTGTAGTGCAGATGAACTGTTGATTCTTGGTTATCTGATTGTATATCTTTGGCCGTACTGCAAAGATGAATTTATTAGTATGATTATAAGCAGAATTTGTGATTTGGTATAACCATGATTTTTTAATGTTTCAGGTGAAGATAGGTGATAAAAATTATCTTCGTCCTGGATGAGAAATGAAATTTGAAACCACAATTATGATTATGAGTTATTCATATGATTGTGGACAGGAATTGTTGATTGATGTTACAGGGATAAAACATTATTGGTGGAATTTTAACATGGAGAATATAATAAACCTGATGGTTTATTTGACTCTTTTAATGGATTGTTCGTTCCGCTGCAACTATGGTTGAAAAGTTTTATCATCTACCATATGTTCTAAATCTTTGATTTATTACTGATGAATGCTATTGATAATTTAATTATCTTTAGTCGTGATATTCTTTACTAGGCTAGTTGTGCTCACCTTTTTGCTTCACAATTCCTTTCAGGTAATAAGAGTGTAGCTGGGTGGAGCGGGGATAACAGGGAAATAGTGAGATGGTTCGAGACTGTTGAAGTTTCTCAATACATTATAAAACGGCATGACATGCAATATATAATTGCATAGAGGACCTAAGATGTGAGTGTCGTATGTTATACGTCACTTAATAATTGATTTTTGTGAACAACAATAGGTTGATGAGAACCCCAACTTTGAAAGGGTGTTTTGCCACTATCATACAAGATGTCTAATGACATACAATCTCGTGTTATCATAAGACAGGGTTGTGCACATCCACTTGCTGAGTATATCTACGAGCACTACCTATATGATCTTGGAGTATATTTAAAATATAATTCTCACTTGGAGATAACTGAGATAATTATATGTTAAGAGAAGACTCATCATTGGAAAGAACATGATATTAATCTTCTCGTTTTTCTTTGGGGTCTATTGGATCAACCAAGGATAATTATCTGGGCATATGATATCTATCATAACTTAGATTCATGGCCTCCCATGTACGAAGGTTTCCTTGAGCACTTCCCAAAGATTTTAATTTTTAAAACAGTTATTGACTGTACTTTTATGTAACGTACCTTTGTAAGGTGTTGTGGTCGAGGTACCATGAGAGTTACATAAATTTTGTATTGAAACTCACAGCTTATCTGTTGTCGTACTCTGCACGACAGTTCAACAGTTGTATAAATGAAGTTTGTATTTGATTTTTATAGAGTGATATCTGGCGACTCAAGATGGGTCGTGTGGACCTATTTTGGGGGCGTCACAAAAGATATTCAGTAATATCATCATTTAAGACTGAAGATGATGAAAAATATTTTAAAGAAAAATCGAATCCAAAGGAGACGAAGGACAAATATTAGGATTCGTATAACAGTTTATCCAAGATCAATAATACTTCATAATAACCACTTGTGAAGCGGAATTCAAAATAACGATCAAAATATGGATCTGATCAAAGATAAAACTATAATAGACATCTTGGACAAAAGAAGAAAATTTCATTTTTCTGAATAATGTCGTGATTCGTGAATCGTGTCAGATATCGTAAATAGTCTTGAGTATCGTGAATAGTAATCCCGACACAAAAAGGTAGAAATTCCACAATAAAATCCATACCAATATTTCGGTATAATGATATTGAAAGAATAACATCATTATGAAAAAAAATAACATCCCTTACCTCAAAATAACGATACTTCTGATCGGAATATCGGATATAAAGCCGAAGAAAACTTGTACCGAACAGAAACTACAGAGTAAGGATAGAGATAAAAAAACTGTTACAAATGCTCTTACTTTTTAAATAATGTTCAATTAATCTCTTGTATCTCGGAGTTTAATGTCTATTGCATACAAAAATAATGAACTAACTTATAGTACTAATTCCATTTTAGTGTTCAAAATATTTGCACAAACATAACATTATTAATCACAATGTTAGCAAGATCTAATTTCTGATGTTTACAACATATAGAATAAGTTAAACAATGATATAGCTCAAATTTTATTTTTAATTAAAAAATTAGTCTCAAATAAAATTAATTTTTTTTTAATATTTCTCTTTCTCTTTCTCATATAAATAATAGTAATAGAAGTAATTTATTTAGAAGATAAAAAAAATGGATTTTATAAGGTAAAGAATACGATTTTGTAATTGTACCGTACGTGACCCCGTGTAGCATATACCGAAAATCTAGCTGGTTAGTGTACCAGAAACTAAGCACCGGATTTGGACGGAAGATAAAAGGGAAAAGAAATGAGAAGCGGGAGTCGGGTGTTGAGTAAATCCATATTAGCTGCACCATCGCTCGCTTCCACTCACTTTCCCAGATTCAAATATTTCGCTTCCACACCCTCCACTCCAGCTAGGGTTTCTAAAATGGCCGCAGAATCATCTCCTTCTTCTGCCATTGATTTTCTCTCTCTTTGCCACAGTCTCAAGGTATTTTTTTTAAACTTGTACATCATAATTTTGTATGTAATTTAACATATTTGCAGTATGTTCAAGTATTGTTTAATTCGGCTGCATAATAATACCCAATTGCGAAAATTTATTGCAATCTTTGTTTATCGTTGGTTTCCTGATTTGTTCCATCTGGCATTTGCTTGTCTTTTGAAACTGAGATTTTTCTAGACGACCAAGAGAGCAGGATGGGTGAAAAGAGGGATTCAGGATCCAGAATCCATTGGGGATCATATGTATAGAATGGGATTGATGGCTCTCATTTCTTCTGATATTCCTGGCGTTAACCGTGACAAGTTAGGTTTATTCATTTGTTTACTTTTCTCTGATTTAAATCTTCGGCAGATTTTTTTTTTTTTTGGTTGCGTTCGCTGGGATTATGCATACAGATAGTATGGTATTGTTTAACTAGTTTCTAATTTTAACAGGTGCATAAAAATGGCAATTGTTCATGACATTGCAGAAGGTGATATATGTTTTACTCAGTATTTATTTGTTCAAATTAATAAAAAAAAATAGGCTCTGCTTGAGAACATTTTTATTTTTACTTCCCGTTTCTTTTCTTTCTATTTTAGATGAAATTCTTTAAACAAAAGAATAGAAGAAAAGTCGAAATTCAGAAAAGCTTCGTCCAATGGTACCTTAGGTTTTAAATTGTGCTACTTTTATTTCCCGTATAAAGCTCACCCCAATCTAGTAATATACTGAAAGTTTCTTACCAACTTAAATAATGGTTGCTCAACATATTTAAGATACATTTCCAATTTGTTATGATAAGTACTGCTTTTGGCTTTGAAATGGTTGTTTTTATTAACTAATATGTTATTCTCAAAACCTTTTTTCTCTTTTATAAGCACTTATTTAGATGTAAAAATCATGTTTTGAATCTTAAAAACAACCCAATAGCCAATGTGGTCAATTCACTGTTTAACTACTAAACAAACTAAGGAGATGAACCATTTGGTCTAATTGAATGTACCTACTGCAATTTACGTAGGAGGAATAGTTTGAATTGTTTATAAGAAAAGAAAAGGAATATTATGAAAATGTATATCCATGTACTGCACAGGTGTACAGATATAAAGGAATTTGTTCAAGGTTCAGCAAATATTAGTACACCCATATGCAATGGATGCCACTTCTCATCATGAATGAACCAATGATGATCAACCTGAGCAACCTTTTCGTGATTACTCATTATTATATAGGGGTATAATTTATCTTTGTTGACATGCTTCTTTTTCAAGACAAGGAAATATCGGCGACCTATTTTAGGGATGCGAAAGCATTCGTTTAACTGCCAATAACCTGGTTAATATTAGCTATCATAACTAGCTATTATTTGGCCTAACCATGGAATTAGAACTTTTGTAAACCATTTTGGACATTTAGGGATTTATTTTCATTATGTTTTTCTTGCATTCATTTGTTTGATTAGGACGTATATCGGTATATATTATGTAAATGGAGTGAGTTAATCCCACAATGGGTACTTCAGTAACAACCCCATTCTAATGTGAGTTATATGATGTTGAAATTCATCGGATTCTGTTTTGAATTGTTCGTGGTGATTAGATTTGTTTTTAAGTTGGATATCCGGTAGAGTTGTCCCCTTTCACTTCATAGAACCAATTGTTGGAAGGCTTGAGATCTTGTTATGTTGTGTGTTCTGCAGCCACAGTACATGTTTGTTCCTAGTCCTAAACTATTCTTTGTTATGCGATTGACCAAGTCACGGCGTTTGTTTTTTCTGCTACTATTACCATTCTCATTGCTCCAAAGTGAAATTCTTTTAATAAAATTCTTTATTTCTTGAATAGCCATTGTTGGAGATATCACTCCTTCCGATGGGATTCCAAAGTTGGAAAAGAGTCGTCGAGAGCAGGAAGCACTAGACCACATGTGTAAACTTCTTGGTGGGGGCCCTAGAGGTATATATACTCTCTCTCCTTTGGTAATTGAGCTTACGTTCATTAGTTGTGTATCATATACAATTTTTATCCATAATTGGCTTCTTAACTAGAGTTGCGCGTTGCAGCCAAAGAGATACATGACTTGTGGATGGAGTATGAACAAAATTCTTCAGTTGAAGCTAAGATTGTCAAGGACTTTGACAAGGTATAGCGCAACTTGTACACATTTTTGTTTTTTGTGTGCTTGGATTGGTGTCTATCAAACTATATATTTGGTGAATTGCATATAGTGGACTAACATGGATTTAAGTATGAGCTTGTCTGTCAATTAGTCACTTATTCGCTGGGGGGGGGGGCGCTTTTGATAATTGTGACATATCAGTTGTATTGATGGTAAATATATGGATTGTATCAAAGCAACACTGAATCGATGCCTGGTGATGTTTGTACGTATTGAATATGGATAATGGATCAACATCAAATGTTAATTGGAACTTTACCCTTTCTTCTTTCTTTTCTTTACTCTCTCCATATGGAGGTGGATTTTGGGTTCAATTGGAGGCGGTGGGTGGGTAATAAAACTTAAATATAGGATATAGTAGTTGTTCTCAAGTTCCGCAGGTTATACGGCGGGAAAAAAACAGTGTTCTAGCCTAGGTTCTATGCCCCCCTGGCGCCTCATCTAGGCCCAAGGTGGCAAAAAAATTCCTCCATAAAATTAGGCGGGGCCTAAGTGGAGAGTTTTTTTTAAAAATTTTAATAACTTCCCAAACCAGATCTTAATATATTTATTTTTCTAATGATTTACCATAATTATAATACAGGTTGTAGTATATCAAATCACAATAAGAAGTGAACAATATCAAGTCAAAATGGATAATTTTATTATAGTTGTAATTTTTTGAACTTGTACCAACTTCAAATTATATAAATGATGATACATTTGTAATATTTAATTTAATTCAATATAATTCTTAATTTATGTTTAGTTTATTAAGTTTTAATATTGAATTAAATTTTTAAATTTTTAAAATTTATTATTTAATAGCAATCTTGTTTATGAATAAAACTAATACGTTAAAAATATGTTTGAACTTTGAACAATTGCATGTTTGTTTTTGAACTTTGACATTAGTAATATGGTTGTGTTTGAATTTTAAGCAAAGGCCTTTATTATCTTTATTATAGATTGTTTTGCTTTATATTACTGTTTTGTTTGGATAAATGTAAGATAAAATATTAAAACTGACTTAAAATAAAAAATCCCGCCTAGGTCCTATCGGCCTCCCGCCTAGCGCCTTTTAGAACATTGGAAAAAAGGAATATGTTATTGTTTTTTCTGCTTATAATTTCTTTTTTGGGTTTTTGGGTTCAGTTGGAGGCAGTGGGTTGGATAATAAAACTTAAACATAGGTTATAGTAGTTTTTCTTAAGTTCCACAGGTTATACAGGAAAAAAGGAATATGTTATTGTTTTTTGGTGCTTATAATTTTTTTTTTTTCATATTCAGTACTTTATTATAGATAACTATATTAATATTTGGAAAGTGACTGGTCGCTTGGTTGCAATTGGTGAACTGATGGTGGTGGTTCTTCTTTGATACTTTTATTCAGGTGGAGATGATACTCCAAGCCTTGGAATATGAAAATGGTATGGCTCCAATTTTTTGTTTGTTTGGTCAGTATTTTTTGTAATTGCAGATGTTAGTTTGATACTATGTTTGGCAGACTGTCTTTAAGATAACTTCCCAGTGCAGTATAAATTTCAACATTTGAGATGGGAAATCATTTTGTTAGAGTTATATTACTATAGTATATTTTAAGTTTTTAGCTAAGAAGCATAGTATTCTTTGACTATGACATGCTATTGATTTATCACAATTTTAGAGCGACTTATTAGTTCAAATCATGTTTGTCATATTACATTTCTATAATTGTAACATTAAGTTATATTATGTATTTGTTTGTATTTAGTTATAAATTTTAACATTAAGTTGCATTATGTATTTGTATTTTTAATTTTAGTACTAAAGACCCCTGCAAGACCTATTTTGGAAACTGAGGTTATGTCTCCATATGCAGAGCAAGGCAAGGATATGGAGGAGTTTTTCCAGTCGACTGCAGGTACAGAGTTTTAACCCTTTTGGTTTTCTTTCTGTTTAGCTTTTGTACTCTGATTTTACTAGTGGAATATTTTAAGAGTCGGAAATATTACATATGATTGGGATGTGAATTGAATGCAACCTGAATATGAAACAAAGTCAATTTGTGGGTTTTATTTTGTGATATGAGCACATGTAGGTCATCACATAACAATTTTTAAATGGCTTGCTCATATTTCACAGCAGTCTTATGCACAAAAACTTCTTATCTAGGATGATGAGCCTGTACTCGCTTTTCTGCAACTGACCTAATAACATTGTGAGCAAAGGGATGTAAGGCTGAGAAAACAAGGAAAAGAATCATGAGATCTGTTTTTTCTAATGTGCAGGGAAGTTCCAGACAGACTTGGGCAAATCGTGGGCCTCGGAGATAGCATCAAGAAGAAGAAAACAAGAATAGATGTTGTTAGCCAGAAGTCTTTGTTAAGAGTTGTTGCTCTGGAAAGCCAAATCAATCATTCAGGGAATGTGGGATAAAATTTGATCTTTAATGCATTTCTTCTTATTATATCAATCCTCAATGGCAAAATATTCAGTTACTTGTAGGGCAGGGCAGGGAAATGCAATATCACCTGTTACAGACAGTCTACTATTGACCCCCCCAAACTTTTTATGATCAAGTAAAAGGAAGGATTTAGGTGTCTCTCTCGGCTATAAACTCTTTTATTGGAGGGAAACAGCATTTATACTCCAACAAGAGTTTATTTCTTCACTGGGATTTGGCTTCCTATAACCAAGCACCTTGTTTCTCCAAATAAAAAAATAAATAAATTTTTATTGAGGTAGTAATGGTCAAATGGAATGAAACTAATTATGTTCTTAGTTGGTTGGGTGGGTGAGACCGTGTGGTATAAAGTCAGTCAGGAAGCAAGATACTAGTAAATAAAGATGATTTTTATTTTATTATGTCAACAGTCAGTGATTGCGGGGTATATATATATAGGGAGTTATGTATGGCCAGGTTCTTTATGGATGCATCGTCTCAACCTTTCTTTTTGAATAGTTGATAAAAAGATTGGAAGGTGAGATTGAAACATAAATATACTGTTTATGTAACAAACATGCAGAACTTTTATTTTAATATGAGGACCCCACCATAGTCAATATTGTCAGGTTTGTTTAACTAAAAGCGAATTTTTAATATTAAATAATACGAAAATTGCGACATGTAAAAAAAAAAAAAAAAAAAAAAATCAAACCGGGACAAGCTCTTACGACGAACAAAAAAAAAAAAAATACTAACCTAACAAGCTCTTACGACATAAAAAAAAAAAAAAATCTAAACCGGCACAACCTCTTACGGCTTGTATAAAAATCAAATAGTGGCACAAGTTCTTTATTTGCTATATTTTATAACAATATTTGTTATTTTATAAAAACAAATATTTTTATAATAACAAATAAAGAATATAAAATATTTTATAAAACAAATATTTTATAAAATAAATGTTATTATAAAATATTTTATAAAAATAAATATTTTATAACAAATGTTTTTATAAAAATAATTTATAACAAATGTTTTTATAACAAATATTTTATAACAAATGTTTTTATAAAATATTTTATAAAAACAAATATTTTATAACAAATGTTATTATAAAATATTTTATAACAAATGTTTTTATAAAAATAATTTATAACAAATGTTTTAAAACAAATGTTATTATAAAATATTTTATAAAAATAAATATTTTATAACAAATGTTTTTATAACAAATGTTTTATAAAATATTTTATAAAATAAATGTTTTTATAAAATATTTGTTTTATAAAATAACAAATATTGTTATAAAAATAGCAAATAAAGAACTTGTGCCACAATTTGATTTTTATACAAACCGTAAGAGGTTGTGCCGGTTTAGATTTTTTTTTTTTTTTTTATTTTTTACAAGTCGTAAGAGTCATCCCAGCTTGATTTTTTTTTGATATGTTTCTGCATATGTCGTTCTATTATTTATTTAATATTAAAAATTCGTTTTAGTTAAACAAACTAACAACATGTTGACTATGGTGGGGTCCTCATATTAAAATAAAAGCCGGTACAAATTGTTACGGCTTGGTATATTTATTTTCAATCTCAGCCTTCCAATAAGTTTATCAACGATCCAAAAAAGGGGTGTTGTTGACAAGACCCATAAAGAACCTATTGTTATGGAGTATTTCCTATATATATATATATATATATATATGTGTGTGTGTGTGTGTGTGTGTGTGTGTGTGTGTGTGTGTGTGGCGCCCTAAAATTAGGTATACGCCACCCATCTTGGGTCGCCACTTATATGGGTACATAAATTCAAATACAAACTTAATTATACATCCGTCAATGGTGTAACATACGACAATACATAAACCGAGAGTTCTAATAGAAATATTGTCATTTAGACAATATCCATACTCAAGGAGTCTTCATTACATTTATTATCACAATATTTAATGTAATAGTGAGGACTACTAATGCTTATCTTCGACCATCACTCTTTTTCCGACTTTCATCCCAAATTTATATTCTCATTTCAAGAGAACGGTGAAAGAAAGGGTGAGCTCAACTAGCCCAAAGAAGAAATATTATAACTAAGATAATGCGTAATAAATTATCAATAATCTTCAACAATGTTAAACCGATAAAATACAATAGACAACCGGTTTAAGCTGCTGGCAATGAATATCTGATCCATTAAAAGAGTCAAGAGAAAATAAAGTCTACTATCTTTTAGGTTTTAAAAGGTTTTCATCAATTTTTATCACTAAGACTCAGTTTAATGAATAAACCACAATATCTAATCATCCCTATACCACGGTCAAGGATTTTCATCAAATTATCAATGGTCATGACTATACCGAATCACCCCTGGTCATAATCATACCAAAATCTATCCATCACTGCATTACAGGCCACTGAGGACTTTTGTCACATCATTTATATCAAACCATGATTATACCGAATGATCTCTGGTCATAATCATACTAAGTTCATCTATGCACGTGAGCCAAAGATAACATAATATAACATGAGGATGATGACAATGACATAATAATTCACTAAAACAAGTTCACGAATTAATTTATTCAGGAACTAATTGTGACGCCCCCAAAATAGGTATACATCACCCATTCTGAGTTGTCAATACATGGTACAGAAACAACTACAACTTTATTATTACAACAATGAAAAGCGTGAGTTTAAATACAAATATTATCTTCTAGACAATATCTATACTCAAATAAATCCTCATCACATTTATTGATACATTATTTTACAAAAATGGTGAGGACTACTAAACAATCCTTTCTAAAACCTTCATTCCATACCCCACTTGCGTCTCTCGCTTATATTCTCGCCTCCCGAGAAGAATGGAACAAAAGGAAAAGGGTGAGCTCAACTAGCTCAAGAAAGAATATTATGACTAAGATAATATACAACAAATTATCGTTAGTCTTCAACAGGAAAAAATTAATAGAATACAATAGACAACAAATTTTAAATCAATATTCGCAATGAAATAATAATTCATTAGAAGAGTTAAGTAGAGAATGCAAACTACTATCTTCTATTTATGAATTTAAAAGTTCATCGCTCATCTTTTATCCCCATGTAACAACAATCCATAAACATCCGAATCAAATCTTCATCTTTGCACTATAGGCAAAGATATTCATCATTAATCATGTTTCATTTAAACACTGCTTCATCTTTGCACTACAAAAAGCCAAAGATATTCTTCGAAAATCATTCATCTTTGCACTACAGCCAAAGATATTCAATAATATCATCATTTAAGATCGAGGATGATGAAAAATATTTTTAAAGAAACGAATCCAAAGAAACAAAATGACAAGGATTAAGGATTAAGGATTCAGATTTGTTTTTATCCATGTTCAAAAATACCTCAAAAACAATCATAGTGGTGTAAAATTCAAGAATGATCAAAACATGGATACAATCAAAGCTAGTATCCGAATAGATATTTTGGACGAAAAGAAGAAATTTTATTTTTCGATTGAATAGTGCAAGATATCGTGAATAGTCTTGGTATCACGTGAATAATAACTCCGACACCAAAAGATAGAAATTCCACAAAAAACATTTTCACGCTTCATGAATAGTACTCGTGAATAAGTAACTCGTGAATAGTAACTCATGAATAGTAACTCGTGAATAAGAACTCATGAATAGTAACCCGACATGAGAAAGTTCTAAATTTGATAAAAAGTTCCAACCAATATTTCAAAGATAATGATATTGAAGAAATAATATCATTTGAGAAGAAAATAACATCCCTTACCTCAAAGAATCAAGATTTCGGAAGGAAAGATCGGAAGTGATCTTTGAATGAAACTTATCTTTGAGCAATAAAGAACTCTCAAAGTATCTAAATACTCACAAAATACGCTCAATAATATAGAGAGAGAAGAGAAAAAACTTTGTTTCCGTGTGATTTTCAATTCTAACTTAGCCTCTCTTTATAGGAAAATGTTAGCCCGTAAAGCAGATTGACTGCACACTGATGGCTTTTACTCGCTACTATTGCCACCCACCACATTTGAAATAAAATTCAGCACATTTTTTCACCAACCACAAGTGGGGGCCCACTCAATTCTAGAATTTTCCACCAAAATCAATTATAACCCTACTTTCCAATCAAACACCTCTTAAAATTTATAACAAATCATTCGCTCATTTTAACGGTTCAAAATTTGTAGACATATACTCAACTTATGTATGTATAACATATCCAAAAATTACAACGATCCAACGGTTTGATTAAAATTATAACTCACGCAATACATCGTAAAAAATATTGATTTGATTTTTAATACCTCCATTCCGGCAAAAAAATTCTTGATAAAACACCTCAACATTAAATCATTCAATTATAACCACATAAAATAAATAAATCCATCGTTTATAAATATTTTCTTATCATATCAATAATTAATTATTCACAAATAATATTACGTAATCACAATTATGACAACCAGTGCCGCTCCGGTGAAAGAGGGGCTTTCCGATAAGGATTTCTCCTTCTTGGCGCCGCAATTAGGTGACCAAACCTCTCCTCGACGTAACTTTCTAGACATTGCCAATAATGCTATCTAATAATATTATTTAAATAATATGAATTATTGATCCGATAATGGAGATAATGTGCGGTGACAATTATTGAACAACAATAATATAAAATATCAACGCAAAGAATTATCAATCAATAAAATAAAATATTGAGCAAGAATTACTGTGAAAATTATTGAGTAAAGTGCCTTCTACGTAAGGATCAATAATTCAACAATCATGCAATACCGTAGCTACTCTCGCAACAACCAATGCCAGACATCAGATATTTTAACCACCCAGTATTCCAATGCCTCTTACCAGAATAACTACGCCATATATTTTAACCAACTTATATTTGTCGCTTTTCTTCATCCAATCGCTTCAGTTATGGGGCCCACACATGGTCGCTACCGTGTAAATTTAATATTCCCCGACAAAGATTTAATATTCCACGACCAAACGAATATTCCTCGACAACAATGAATATTTTATAACCACTTGCTTATTTTGAAATATTTACGTATTTAACCCCTAACTATCCACATTAATCAAATCAACCCTTACTATTTCAAAATAATAAATAAAGGAAATTCCTTTTATTTTAAAAAAATTTCGGTCTTACAACCTCCCTCCTTATGAAATTTCGTCCTCTAAATTCGACGTACATACCGTGTGTGTTTGAAAAGGTGAGGATACCTCGCTTTCATTTCCGCTTCCAATTCCCGTGTCATTTCCTCTATAAAGCATGATTCCTCCACAAAACTTTAACTTGTGGTATGACCTTTCATACGTAGGACATGCTCCTTCATATCCAAAATCTTGACAGTACCTCCTCATACGTTAAGTCTTCTACTATCTCGTCCCTGTTCTAACTCTATAACGTGGTTCGGTCTTTCACATATTTACGTCTGACGATATGTGAAACACATTATGAACACGAGACATACTTGGAGGTAACGCAAGTCTATAGGCTACTTTTCCTACTCGGCCAAGAATTTGAAATGGACCAATAAATCGTGGATTGAGCTTTCCTCTCTTCCCAAATCTTGTAACTCCCTTCCATGGAGCAACTCGCAATAATACATGATCCCCTACACTAAATTCCACGTCCTTTCGATGAAGATCCGCATAACTCTTTTGTCGATCTTGTGCTGCTTTGTATCGTTGTCGAATCATTTGGATCTTTTCGGTGAGTCATACGTCTTAACTTTCGGGTCCCAACAATGTTGCTTCACCCACCTCATCCCAACATATTGAGAACGACATTTTCGTCCATATAATGCTTCAATGGAGCCACGCCTATACTTGCTTGATAACTGCTTGTTGTTGTAGGAGAATTCCACCAATGGTAAATACTTATCCTAACCGCCTTTGAAGTCTAGGACACAAAGTCTTAATAAATCTTCAATAGTTTGAATAGTCCTCTCGATTGTCCGTCTGCTTTGGGATGGTATGCCAAACTAAATCGCAAATCCGCGCTCCCATAGCTTTTTGCAAGCTAACCCAAAATCTTGAAGTGAATCTTGGGTCACGATCCAAACTATGGATACAGGCATGCCATGCAACCTCACAATCTCATTTACGTATATACTAGCAAGACGTTCAGGGAATAAGTCTCAGTGTCGGCAAGAAAAATGAGCGATTTGGTTAATCTATCAACAATAACCCAAATAGCATTGATGCCTTGAGAAACCGTAGGAAGACCCGTAATCTAAATTCATGGTAATGTGTTCCCACTTCCATTCCGGAATCTCAAGTGGTTGCAACGGACCCTTAGGTACTAGATGCTCCGCCTTTACACGTTGACAAGTTAAACACATTGAGATAAACTTTGCAATCTCTCTCTTCATATTGTTCCACCAAAATGTATGTCAAGATCACGATACATTTTAGTACTTCCGAGGATGGATTGCAAATGGTGTATTGTGTGCCTCCATCATAATCTTGTACTTCAAATCGTAGTCGTTAGAACACAAAGTCTAGAGTGGACTCAAGTATTCCTTCTTCATCAATTCTCGCCCTAATAGCTCCTTCTTGTACTTTCTTCTTCATACGCGCATCGTTTCCTGCCCTTTATGGGCTTGGCTTGAGCAACCTTAACTTTTTCTATTAAAGTTGGCACTATGTCGTATACTTGACATCATCGCACTCGCTCCTCGCATATGATATGATCTTCTACTCAATGCGCCGCCTACCACGCTTCGCTTTTACCGGATGGTATTGAATAGTGTGGTCGTAGTCTTTCAATAGTTCGAGCCAACGTCATTTACGCCAGATGTTGAGTTCTTTTTGAGTGAAGAAATATTTAAGGCTTTTATGGTCCAATATATCTCCACTTTCTCCCCATATAGATAGTGCCTCCATATCTTTAAGCAGCAAACGATCACCGCTAACTCTAGATCATGAGTAGGATAATTCCTCTCATACTCTTTAAGTTGTCGCGAGGCATAAAGCTATGACTTTCCCACGCTGCATGAGAACACATCCTAACCTTTTGCTCAAGCATCATCAGAGATAACAAATCCATCCGAACCAGATGGTATTGTTAGAACAGTCTTAGAAATAAGTCTCCTCTAAGCTCTTGGAAACTCTTCTCGCATTCTTCATTCCAAACGAATTTTGTATCCTTCCGAGTTAATCGAGTTAATGGAGTAGCGATTCGAGAAAACCCTTCCACGAATCTCCGATAATAACCAAATTAAGCCCAAAAAGCTACGTTGATTCACCATCCACCGAATTTGGTTACTCTAACTTTGTATTGCTTCAATCTTCACGGGATCAACAGATACTCCATGTTTTGACACCACATGCCCAAGAAAGGCTACTTCCTCGCCGAACTCGCATTTCTTCAATTTGGCATATAGTTGGTTTTCACGGCCTTTGGAGTACCAAATTTTCAAATGGTGCTCATGATCTTCACGACTTTTGGAATATATAAGGATGTCATCAATTAAGACAACAACAAACCGATCCAAATATTCCTTGAATACTCGGTTCATCATATCCATGAAAGCCAGCAGGAGCATTAGTTAGTCCGAAAGACATGACTAAGAATTCATAATGCCCATACCGAAGTTCTCAAGGCGCCTTTGAATATCCTCGCCTCTAATCTTCACCGATGATATCCGTAATCGAAGATCGATTTTTGAAAAGAATTGTGCCTTTTGCAAATCGGTCAAACAAGTCATCAATACGAGGTAGAGGATACCTATTCTTGATGGTGACATGGTTCAATTCCGATAGTCAATACAAAGTCGCATACTCCCGCCTTTCTTCTTTACAAATAAAACAGAGCACCCCAAGGAGATGTACTAGGGCGAATGAAACCGATGTCCAATAATTCCTCAGTAGTTGGACCTTTAACTCCACGAAGTTCAATGGGAGCCATTCGATATGGGGTTTTAGAAATGGGCTTTGTACTGTGTTCAAGATCAATAAAGAATTCAACTTCACGTCTTTGGGGTAGACCGGAAGTTCTTCTAGAAATACGTCGGAAAGTCAATAACAACAGAATATTATTCAAATTTGACGTGTCTTTATTCAAATCCATAACATGGGCTAAGAAAGCTTGACATCCGCTTTTCAATAAACGAATAGCTTTATGATTAGATATGATAGTGATTGATTTTAATGGTTTAGTTACTTGAATTAAATAAACAAAGTTGGTTAGGAATATGAAAACTAACAACCTTACGAAAACAATCAATTTTGGCATGATGAGTAGTTAACCAATCAATTCCTAAAATCACATCAAAAGCAAGTATCTTTAAAGAGATAAGGTCAATGTGTGTAGTAATGGTGCCAACTTGAATCAAACAAGATTTATAAACAAAGGGATGTGATGAAAGTTTCTCCTAACGGAGTTTCCACAGATAGATCAAAGTCTAATTTCTCCTGAGTCAAGTTTAAACGTTGAGCACATGCAGGAGAGATAAATGAATGGGTAAAGACCCCAGATCAAGTAAGGTATAAACTTCGCAAGAATTTTAAATAGCTTACCCGTGATCACCTCGTTTGGGTTCTCGCATTATGACCAAATCCACAACAAACGCTTCTTCCCTAATCGTTGACTTTGACTTTTTGGGACAGTCTTTTGAGTCACCGTCCTCATTGAACTAGGTTTCGCATTCTGCGTCTAATCTCGAGCGATATGTCCTTCCTTTCCACAACTATAGCATACCTTGAATGTTGTGGGCGCTTTGACCGATATGTCCCTCTTTTCCGCATTTGTAGCATATGACCGGTGGTCGTTTCTCCTCCCTTAGAACCGATTCTTTGCCAAGACTGCCGTCTTCACATAGTCGTTGTTAAATCTCCTCTTTTAAAATCTCCTCCCCGACTCGCTTCTTCTGTTTTTTACGACCATGATTACCACCAGAGTGGTAACCATTTTTGTCCGTCTGTTTCTTTTCTCTCGCCGGGTTATCATTATTCTGCTGATCGCTATCTTTGGTACGATCCTCGGTTGTGGTCCTCAACACCGTACTCGTTATCTCGCCTAATAATTGAGCCCTGCTTACAACATCTCGAATAAAGAGAAAGTTTATGAGAAATGAGATACCGACGTATCTTGTTTTCAAACCTCTAAGAAACATCCGCGTCATACGCTCCTCATTCTCCACCAAATGAGGTGCAAACCGATAACTCGCAAAAACTTTGCCTCGTCTTGAGACACCGCCATGTTGTTTTGTTCCAATCGATGAACTCCACTTCCTTCATACGACGAACACTTTCGTGAAAGTATTTGTCATTAAATAGTCTCTCAAACGTCTCCCAAGACATCTTTGAGTCTTGCGGCCGGATGGTACGCCTACGCACTCCCACCAAGAATCTGCCTTCGCCACTTTTAACATAAAGGTGGCGAATGGAACCTTCTGTTCTCCGTGCATCCCAAGACATCGAATATCTTGGTAATTTGCTTGACCCATGTTTCCGCCATGATCGGATCTCGCTTTCCTTTAATTTCGTGGTCCCAACTCTTTGAACTGTTTGGGTTTGTGACAACCCGTGAATTGCTATCATTTCCTCCTCAGATTTTGAACACGAGTCTCCTCGTCCGATTTTGCATGAAATCGCAAAAAGCTTCTAAACATCCCCTCGCTCATCATCTCGCTTCAATGGTGTTGTTTCACGGGAGGAACATTGCCACTGTTGCACGCTCTCCTCGTTGGTGAGTACAAAGCGTCTCCACGCTTCTCATTTCCATTGTTAATATTCTCGATTTGACATTCTCAAATACCGCCATAAAACAAGGGTTAATTAAGGAAATCAATATATCACATAATATCCCTATATACCGACCAACTAACAAATAAGCTTAGGTAGGACACACAATAGCGAAGGATTTACTCGCCTCCTCCTCCTAGTTCTATTCCCCGATCTCCGCCAGAGATCATATCCCCTAAGCTCGATACCAACCGCGACGCCCCCCAAAATAGGTATACATCACCCATTCCGAGTTGTCAATATACGGCATGTAAACAACTACAACTTTATTATTACAACAAGAAACTGCGAGTTTAAATACAAATATTATCTTCTGAGACAATATCTATACTCAAATAAATCCTCATCATATTTATTGATACATTATTTTACAAAAATGGTGAGGACTACTAAACAATCCTTTCAAAAACCTTCATTCCATACCTCGACTCGTCATCGCTTATATTCTCGCCTCCCGAGAAGAATGGAACAAAAGGAAAAGGGTGAGCTCAACTAGCTCAAGAAAAGAATATTATGACTAAGATAATATACAACAAATTATCGTTAGTCTTCAACAGGAAAAATTTAATAGAATCTGATAGACAACAAATTTTAAATCAATATTCGCAATGAAATAATAATTCATTAGAAGAGTTAAGTAGAGAATGCAAACTACTATCTTCTATTTATGAATTTAAAAGTTCATCGCCTATCTTTTATCCCCGTAACAACAATCCATAAACATCCGAATCAAATCTTCATCTTTGCACTACAGTGCCAAAGATATTCATCACCGTCATGTTCATTTAAACACTGCTCATCTTTACAATACAGCCGCCAAAGATATTCTTCAGAAATCATTCATCTTTGCACTACTGTGCCAAAGATATTCAATAATATCATCATTTAAGACCGAGGATGATGAAAATATTTTTAAAGAAACGAATCCAAAGGAAACAAAATGACAAGGATTAAGGATTAAGGATTCGTACTTTGTTTTATCCATGTTCAAAAATACCTCAAAAACAATCATAGTGGTGTAAAATTCAAGAATGATCAAAACATGGATACAATCAAAGCTAGTATCCGTATAGATATTTTGGACGAAAAGAAGAAATTTTATTTTTCTATTGAATAGTCTTAGATATCGTGAATAGTCAGTATACGTGAATAAGAACTCAACACACCAAAAGATAGAAATTCCACAAAAAAACATTTTCACGCTTCATGAATAGTACTCGTGAATAAGAACTCGTGAATAGTAACTCATGAATAGTAACTCGTGAATAAGAACTCATGAATAATAACTCCACATGAAAAAGTTCCAAATTTGATAAAAAGTTCCAACCAATATTTCAAAGATAATGATATTGAAGAAATAATATCATTTGAGAAGAAAATAACATCCCTTACCTCAAAGAATCAAGATTTCCGAAGGAAAGATCGGAGTGATGCTTGAATGAAACTTGTCTTGAACAAAGAACTCTCAAAGTATCTAAATACTCACAAAATACGCCAATAATATAGAGAGAGAAAGAGAAAACTTTGTTTCGGTGTGATTTTCAATTCTAACTTAGCCTTTCTATTTATAGGAAAATGTTAGCCCCAAGAAGCGGACTTGACCACACTTTTGATGGCTTTACTCGCTACTATTGCCACCCACCACATTTGAAATAAAATTCAGCACATTTTTTCACCAACCACAAGTGGGGCCCACTCAATTCTAGAATTTTCCACCAAAATCAATTATAACCCTACTTCCAAGATCAAACACCTCTTAAAATTTATAACAAATCATTCGCTCATTTTAAATTCGGTTCAAAATTTGTAGACATATACTCAACTTATGTATGTATAACATATCCAAAAATTACAACGATCCAACTATTTGGATTAAAAATTATAACTCACGCAATACATCGTAAAAAATAATCGATTTGATTTTTAATACCTCCATTCCGACAAAATTACTAATAAAACACCTCAACATTAAATCATTCAATTATAACCACATAAAATAAATAAATCCATCGTTTATAAATATTTTCTTATCATATCAATAATTAATTATTCACAAATAATATTACGTAATCACAATTATGACAACCAAAGTAGCTCCTCAGAAAGAGGGGCTTTCCGATAAGGATTTCTCCTTCTCGGCAAGCAATTAGGTGACCAAACCTCTCCTCGATGTAACTTTCTAGACATTTCCAATAATGCTATCTAATAATATTATTTAAATAATATTATTTATTGATCCGATAATGGAGATAATGTGCAAAGTGACAATTATTGAACAACAATAATATAAAATATCAACGCAAAGAATTATCAATCAATAAAATAAAATATTGAATAAAGAATCATGTGAAAATTATTGAGTAAAGGCCTTCACGTAAGGATCAATAATTCAACAATACTGCGTGTAATACCGTGTGATACCGCGTAACCACGCCAGACATCGTATTTTAACCACCGGGTATTCCAATGATTTAATTGTGAATAACTACGCCGTTATTTTTAACCAACTTATATTTGTCGTTTTCTTCATCCAATCGCTTTCCGTTATGGGGCCCACACATGGTCGCTACTGGGTCAGCATTTAATATTTCCCACAAAGACGAATATTCCACGACCAAACGAATATTCCTCGACAACAATGAATATTTTATAACCACTTGCTTATTTTGAAATATTTATGTATTTAACCCCTAACTATCCACATTAATCAAATCAACCCTTACTATTTCAAAATAATAAATAAAGAAAATTCCTTTTTATTTAAAAAATTTTTTGGGGTTTTACACTAATAACGTCCAAATTGTCAACATGATACTGCTTTGTAGAGTAAAATTCAAGAATGATCGAAAGAATATTTCCATGAAAAGATACTGGATGAAACGCAAATATCAAGAATATTCTACTAATTTCATGGAGTATAAAGTCAAAGTTTTAACCAACCGGGTAAAATAAAGAATGGAATAACAAAGGAAATCACCATGCATGCGGATTGCGATGTATAAGCAGTTATTCCAATGTAATAATAATAACGGAACCGTGTCGTGAAATTCACAAGCGACAGATGTTCCAATGTAATAATAAAGATGGAACCAGATCCTAGATAAAACACACGAGATAGGATATTCCAACAGAATAATAAAGATTTTAAACCAGTCCGATGTAAAACACACGCATGTGATGTTCCAATGTATTAATAAAGATTTTAACCAGTCCCGTGTAAAACACACGCATGTGATGTTCCAATGTAATAATAGAAGAATGTCACCAAGTATAGGGTAAACCACGTGATCTGATTATGTATAGGGTATGCACAGATACTGAGTTATTCCAACAGAATAATAAAGAATGGAATAACAGAGATTTCACCAAGTATAGGGTATCGCAGCGTATACAAAGTTATTCCAATGAATAATAAAGAATGGAATAATGTGTTCTCTTCATGAATAAGAAAGAATAACACCCTTTACGGCAGTGCAAACAAATAATATCCCTTACCTTAGAAGAACTCGAATATTGGAAAAGTGAAGTAGCGAATACTTTTCTTCTTTCTCTTTATATAGTTTCTCTCTACAGAGTTTCAAAGAATTAAGTAAGAAATAATGAAGGAATGAGCTTTCTATTTATAGAAAAACCGAGGGTGGCTCTTGGTCTTAACGAAGGGGTCAAAATGACTCTTGGTAATATCAAAGAGACAACTATTATTCATGAAGGGTAATTAACACTTGGAACAATCAAGAGACAGCTTAACTCTTGATAATATCAAGGACAACTACTATTTGCGAAGGGGTAATTACTATCGACGAAGGTAATTACTATTGACGAAGGTAAATACTATCGACGAAGGTAATTACTATTCACAAAAGTAATTACTATTCACAAAGGTAAATACTATTGACGAAGGTAATTACTATTCACAAAGGTAATTACTATTCACAAAGGTAAATACTATCGATTTAAGGTAATTACTATTCACAAAGGTAATTACTATTCACAAAGGTAATTACTATCGACGAAGAGACTCTTAGATGATGACATATGGGCCCCCATAAAATAATCAAACTTACCACAAACGCCTCATAATGTACTCTTTTATATACATCAAGGATTGAATAAATATTACCACAAATCATTTTATTTTTAATCAACACATATTTAATCTTTCAACAATTATTAATCATTTATAACTTGTCGTCTCAATAATATAACATATTATACGATGATGATCTTTGTGACAATAATTGAATCAATAATATAAGAGATATGATGCAAAGAATTATCGTAGAAAGAATAATTGAGTATAGCTAAGTGACTTCTCACGTAAGATCAATAATCAATACTTGTGTAGCTACTTATCGCAACCACGCGTATTCATCGTACTTTTTTACTACCGTAGTTCAACGGTTTTAACCGTAACACCTCTGTCGTTATTTTTATAGAAAGATAATTTTGTCGCTTTTAACTATGACAATACTTCCGTTAGGGGTCCACCAGTGATTGAGCCGTCGCATCTAATATTTCCCGACAAAAAAGAATATTCCCCGACCAAATGAATATTTTATAACAACTTGCTTACTTTGCAAAATTTATAAATATTACCCACAACTATAACATTATATCAAATTTATTCCATAATATTCAAAAATAATATTTATAGAAAATTCATCTTTATTTATAAAAGTTGGGTCTTACAACCTCCACTTCTTATGAAATTTACTACCTTCTAAATTAGAGTGCGTGCGATATGATAAAGAGGTGGGGATACCTTGAATACCTTTATCGTTAAAAATATTAAATTCATCTTTGCAATCCTACCAAAGATATTCATTAACAATTCATCTTTACACTACAAAGCTAAAAATATACAAACGTAAAACCAATAATCTTTGACGCAGACTTTTAATAGTATCACGACCACGAATTATCCATGCACTTCATCGCCAAGGATATTCGTGTTTTCAATTACTGGTCATGATTATACCGAATAATCTTGGTCATAATCATACCAAGTCTATCAATGCACTACTACCAAAGATGACTTTTACCACATCCATGAATTAATATTTCATTCTTGAGACTCCAATAATTAATCCATATCATCGAATCATCCCCGCACTACGAAAGCCAAGGATATTCATTAGTATCATCGACCACAAATTATCCATGCTACTACGGCAAAGATAATCGTGTATTCATTAGTATCACGACCACAAATTATCCATGCTTTCTACGGCCAAAGATAATCGTGTATTCATTAGTATCAATGACCACAAATTATCCATGACTACTACCAAAAGATAATCGTGTATTCATTAGTATCACGATCACAAATTATCCATGCACTACGGCCAAAGATAATCGTGTTTTCAATTACGGTTATGATTATACCGAAACAATCCCTCAGTCATAATTATACCAAGTCCATCTATGCACTACAGCCACGAGATGACTTTCAACATAATATAAACATGAGGATAATGATATAAAGAATCAATCAAATGAGATAAAGGATAAATATTAAACATTTATAATATAATTTATCCAGATTCAAGAATATCCCCATGTTATCAATCACTTAATAATCTCATAATCTAATATCATTAATATTATAACAATATTTTAATCACTTCTTAAATTTATAAATAATTTATCTCAATTGTTTACGCTTTTACCATATAATGCATTTAATCATTCAAAATGCCATACTCAAAATATATCATCACCAATTATCAAATCTCTCATCAAAAAAATATGCATATACTCTATATAGGATTCTCTAGCCATAAAATCCTATTTTCAACTTTCATTATTTCACATAACATATTTAACTCATATGTTCAGTAATTAAACTATTTTCATGAAAAATACCAAATCAGTCCCAAAAATATTTCTTTTCTGGGATTTAGCATAATATAGTCCCATAATGAAAATATATTTTCTCCTAATTTTAAAATTCATTTACTATTTTTCAAAATCAATTTCTAATTAATTCCTTAAGAAATTTGTTACCTCAAGTTTAACTCCAGAAATTCCCAAATCTTGGTAGGACCTTACACATGTTAATGTGAGCCTCAGCTTTAAATTTCATGGTCATCAGAGTTATAGAACTCCAGTTATAGCATTTTTCGTCAAAAAAACCTAAATATTGAAATGGTCATAACTTGCTCATTTTAAGTCGGAATGAGCTCATTTTTGGACACGATATTCTTTATACCATATACTTTTATGTCCCAAAAGGCCTGGATTTTTCTCACTAATTAAGTTACCGAAACAGCCCTTACAAAAATGTGGCAGCAGCTTTTTGGACATTTTGAAGTTTTGACTCCTTTGCTAAAATCACCAACACCAAAATCTACAACACCTTTTTCAAAGATTCCACTTGGATTAGTTAGGTAATCATAGATCTAACTCTAGGACTTGACCACACTCAAAAATTCAAAATATAATAGGAGATTTGGTCAATTGAATTTCATGTTACGTTTTTACCAAAATCTGATTTTTCAACCCTTTGTGATTTCTAAGAAACCTTCATGTTTTCACATAATAACCACATAACTCATCATAACACTTACTAATACTTCATATACCCATGATTTTCATTAGTCCAATGCTTTTATTATGACTTTCATCATAATCCTCGTAAATGCATCCTTTTAGTTGAAGAAATATTTGAGGGTTTAAGAAATGGGTTTTTGTCTTTGGGGTAAATACAAAATTCGATTTCACGCTCTAGGGTTGGCTAGAAATCTTCAAGAATACGCCAAGAAATTTATTAATGATAGAAATATCATTCAAAATCGCTACTCTTATCCAAGACTTGGATAAGACGTTACATTGATACCAACTGTGACTTCTATCCTTTAACCTAGATAAGACCTCAACAATGATACCTATCAACTTGTCATCGTCATTCACGACGCCGCCACGAAAGTCCGGCTTTTGCATTCCATAAAAATAGTTTAGTTACTAATATATGATTTAAATATGTTATGTGAAGTAACAAAAGTTGAAAATAGGATTTTATGGCTGTAGAATCCTATATAGAGTATATGCATATTTTTTGATGAGGATTTGATAATTGGTGATGATATCTTATGAGTATGGCATTTTGAATGATTAAATGCATTATATGGTAAAGCGTAAACAATTGAGATAAATTATTTATAAATTTAAGAAGTGATTAAAATATTGTTATAATATTAATGATATTAGATTATGAGATTATTAAGTGATTGATAACATGGGGATATTCTTGAATCTGGATAAATTATATTATAAATGTTTAATATTTATCCTTTATCTCATTTGATTGATTCTTTATATCATTATCCTCATGTTTATATTATGTTGAAAGTCATCTCGTGGCAGTAGGCATAGATGGACTTGGTATGATTATGATGAGGATCGTTTTAAGTATAATCATAACCGTAATTGAAAAAACGATTATCTTTGGCACGTAGTGCATGGATAATTTGTGGTCGTGATACCAATGAATACGCGAGTATCTTTGGCACGTAGTGCATGGATAATTTGTGGTCGTGATACTAATGAATACACGATTATCTTCGCACGTAGTAATGATAATTTGTGGTCGTGATACCAATGAATACACGATTATCTTTGGCACGTAGTGCATGGATAATTCGTGGTCGCGATACTAATGAATACACGATTATCTTTGGCACGTAGTGCATGGATAATTTGTGGTCGTGATACCAATGAATACACGATTATCTTTGGCCGTAGTGCATGGATAATTCGTGGTCGTGATACCAATGAATACACGATTATCTTTGGCACGTAGTGCATGGATAATTTATGGTCGTGATACCAATGAATACACGATTATCTTTGGCACTAGTGCATGGATAATTCGTGGTCGTGATACTAATGAATACACGATTATCTTTGGCACGTAGTGCATGGATAATTTGTGGTCGTGATACTAATGAATACACGATTATCTTTGGCCGTAGTGCATGGATAATTCGTGGTCGTGATACTAATGAATATCTTTAGCCTGTAGTGCAAAGATGAATTGTTAATGAATATCTTTGGCGGATTGCGAAGATGAATTTAATATTTTTAACGATAAAGGTATTCAAGGTATCCTCACCTCTTATCATACCGTGTCGCATTCCTAATTTCGAGGGCAAAATTCCATAAGGAGGGAGATTGTGAGACCCCAAATTTTATCAATAAAGATTTAAATTTTGTCGAAATAATTTTTAATATTATGGTGTGAATTTGAGATAATATTATAGTTGTGGGTAGTATTTATAAATTTTGCAAAGTATGCAAGTGGTTATATTATATTCGATTGGTCGGGGAATATTCGGTTTAGCGAGGAATATTCGTATAACTACCAATCATTGGTGGACCCTACAATGTAATTCATATCACGGATTGAGAAAACGACAAAAATATTTTATTGAAATAACGGTGGAAGTTTTACCGTGGATACCGCTTGAACTACTTTCTTTAGTAAAAGTACAATGAATACGCGTGGTTGCATAAGAAGCACCAGTATTGATTATCGATGCTTATGTGAGAAGTCACCAAATTGATTCCATTATCACGATTAATAATATGAATTATTATAACGATAATGACGTTTTGTTTTATTCAGATTATTAACGTAATAAAACAAAAACATCTTTTATATAAAATGTAATACTTTATTAAAGTTATTCTATAAATAGAATATATTATATTTTATTATGCATAGTGTTTTGCATAGTGTTGCATAAATGTTTGCATAGTAAAATGTTTTTATATAAATAGAATATATTATATTTTATTTAAAAGATTTTGCTTTAAATATGGACCGTCGATTAAAGTAAATCAATCTGAATGCTTCATGGATTAGTTACTATGCATTCCATTTTCCTATAAATAAAGCTCATTCCTTCATTATTTTCTTACGAATTCATTGAAACTCTGAGAGAGAAACTATAGAGAAAAGAAGAAAAGTATTCGCTACTTCACTTTTCCAATATTCATTCTTCTAAGGTAAGGGATATTATTTGTTGTACCTCGTAAGGGTGTGTTATTCTTTCTTATTCATGAAGAGAACTTCATTATTCCATTCATTATTATTCATTGAATAACTCCGTAAAAAGTGGCATACCCTATACATAACCTCAGTATACGCCAAGATACCCTATACTTGGTGAAATCCTTATATTATTCCATTCTTATTTATTCATGTTGGAATAACTCAGATACGCTGAATCCCTATACTTGTTGATCTTCTTCATTATTTTATTCTTTATTATTCATTTGGAATATCCTCATGCATGTGTTTTACACCTGACTGGTTCCATTGTTTATTATTCCGCGTTTATTATTACATTTGGAATATCCTCATTCGTGTGTTTTACACCTACTGGTTCCATTGTTTATTATTATTCAAAGATTTATTATTCTGTTGGATCATCTTGTCGGTGTGAATTTCACGACCGGTTCCGTTATTATTATTCTCGTTGAATAACTCGCTACATGCCAAGTACCGCATGCACGGTGATTTCTTTTGTTATTCCATTCTTTATTATACCCAGCTGGTTAAAACTTTGACTTATACTCCATGAAATTAGTAGAATATCCTTGATATTTGCGTTTCATCCAAAGATCTTTCATGGAAATATTCTTCCGATCATTCTTGAATTTTACTCTACAAAACAAAGATTTGTTGACAATTTGGACGTTAATAAATCCTAGAAAATTAATTCTTGAACTTGTTTTATTGAATTCTTATATCATTGTCATCATCCTCATGTTTATATTATGTTGAAAGTTATCTTTGGCTTACGCATATAGATGAACTTAGTATGATTATGACCAGTGGTTCATTCTTGGTATAATCATGGCTTGATATAAATGATGTGACAAAAGTCCTCAATGGGCTTATGTAATGCGTGATGGATAGTTTTGGTATGATTATGACCGTGGGTGATTCGGTATAGTCATGACCATTGATAATTTGATGAAAATCCTCGACCAGTAATGCGGGATGATTAGATATTGTGGTTTATTCATTAAACCGAGTCTTAGTGATAAAAATTGATGAAAACCTTTTAAAACCTAAAAGATAGTAGACTTTATTTTCTACTTGACTCTTTTAATGGATTGTATATTCACCGCAGCTTAAACCGGTTGTCTATTGTATTTTATCGGTTTAACATTGTTGAAGGCTAATGATAATTTATTACGCATTATCTTAGTCATAATATTTCTTCTTGGGCTAGTTGAGCTCACCCTTTCTTTCACCGTTTCTTCTTGAAATGAGAATATAAATTTGGGACGAGTTGGGGAAACGAGTGATGGTCCCAAGATAGCATTAGTAGTCCTCACTATTCAGTGAAATAGTGTGATAATAATTATAATGAGGACTCTTGAGTATGGATATTGTCTAAATGACAATATTCCTATTAGAACTCTCGCTTTATATATTGTCGTATGTTACACGGCGATGTATAATTAAGTTTGTATTTGAATTTATGTACCATGTAAGTGGCGACCCAAGATGGGTGACGATACCTAATTTTGAAGGCGTCACATAACCTCAGATATCGCAGATACCCTATACTTGGTGAAATCCTCCGTTATTCTATTCTATATTATTATGTTGAATAACTCATTTATCGCAATCTGCGCATACATGGTAAAATTCTTCTATTATTTCATTCTATATTATTATGTTGAATAACTGCTTATTCAAGTACCGCATACATGGTGAAATTCTTCTATTATTCCGCTCTTTATTAATCAGTTTAATATCCCGCTTGCTTGAATTTCGCTTTGACACAGTTCCATTTATTATTCTCATTGGAATAACTCAGATACGCCATTCTGATACCGGTGATGTCTCATTGTTATTCCATTCTTTAATATTCTCATCGTAATATCCTCGTCAAGCGTTCTACGCGGACCGGTTCCATTCTTTATTATTCTTGAGAATAACTCACGGGCAAATCTAATCTATCGCATGCATGGTGATTTCTTCATTATTCCATTCCTTATTATGATGTTGGAATAACTCGACTATATGGATTACCACATGCATGGTGAATGATCCTTTGTATTTCATTCCTTATTAAATTATGGAAATGAACTGTTTACGTGGATTATGATGAAAGTCATAATAAAAGCATTGGACTAATGAAAATCATGGGTATATATGGTATTAGTAAGTGTTATGATGAGTTATGTTGGTTATTATGTGAAAACATGAAAGTTTCTTAGAAATCACAAAGGGTTGAAAATCAGATTTTGGTGAAAACGGAACATAAAATTCAATTGACCATATCTCCTGTTATATTTTGAATTTTTGAGTGTGGTCAAGTCCTAGAGTTAGATCTATGAGTTTTGTAGCTTATCTAAGTGGAAATACTGGAAAAGGTGTTGTAGATTTTCGTGTAGACTGATTTTAGCAAAGGAGTGCAAAGCTGCAAAAACCAAAAATGCTACTGCCCAGAAACTTTAAGGGGTTGTTTCGGCCACTTAATTTGTGAGAAAAAATCTGGACTTTTAGGACATGAAAGTTATGGTATAAAGTATCTTCTGTCCAAAAATGAGCTCATTCTGACTTAAAATGAGCAAGTTATGACCATTTCAATATTTAGGTTTTTCTGACGAAAAATACTATAACCGAGTTCTATAACTCACGTGACCATGAAAATTTAAACCGAAAGCTCACGTTAACATGTGTAAGATTCTGCCAAGATTTGGGAATTTTTGGAATTAATCTTGAGGTAGCTAATTTCTTAAGGAATTAATTAGAAATTGATTTTTGAAAAATAGTAAATGAATTTCAAAAATTCCGAGAAAATATATTTTCATTATGGGACTATATTATGCTAAATCCCAGAAAAGAAATATTTTTGGAATTAATTTGGTATTTTTCATGAAAATGGTCTAGTTATGAGTAAATAAGTTAAATATGTTATGTGAAGTAACAAAAATGGAAAATAGGATTTTATGGCTTGGGAATCCTATATAGGGTATATGCATATTTTTTGATGAAGGATTTGATTATTGGTGATGATATCTTATGAGTATGGTATTTTTGAATGATTAAATGCATTATGTGGTAAAGCGTAAACAATTGAAATGAATTGTTTATAAGTTTAAGAAGTGATTAAAATATTGTTATAATATTAATGATATTAGATTATGAGATTATTAAGTGATTGATAACATTGGAATATTCTTGAATCTCGGATAAATTATATTATAAATGTTTAATATTTATCCTTTATCTCATTTGATTGATTATTTATATCATTGTCATGATCCTCATGATTATATTGTGTTAAAAGTCATCTGTGGCTTACGTGCATAGATGGACTTGGTATGATTATGATCAGGGATTATTCGGTATAATCATGACCGTAATGTTACAAATGATGTGATAAAAGTCATTTTTGGCCCGTAGGTGCATAGATGGACTTGGTATGATTATGACCGTGGATTATTCTTGTATAATCATGATCAGATTGAAAACACGAATATCCTCGGCCCCAGTAGTGCATGGATAATTCGTGGTCGTGATACTATTAAGTCGAGTCTCAAAGATTATTAGTTTTATAAATTTGTATATCTTTGGCCCAGTAGTAAAAAGATGAACTGTTGAGTTACCGGTTATATAAACAGATATCTTTGGCCGCATCTTGCAAAGATGAATTTATTAAGATGATTATAAATGTAATTTGTGATTTGGTATAACCATGATTTTTTGATGTTTCAGGTGAAGATAGGTGATAAAAATTATCTTCGTCCTGGATGAGAAATGGAATTTGAAACCACAATTATGATTATGAGTTATTCATATGATTGTGGACAGGAATTGTTGATTGATGTTACAGGGATAAAACATTATTGGTGGAATTTTAACATGGAGAAGATAATAAACCTGATGGTTTATTTGACTCTTTTAATGGATTGCTCGTTCCGCTGCAACTATGGTTGAAAAGTTTTATCATCTACCATATGTTCTAAATCTTTGATTTATTACTGATGAATGCTATTGATAATTTAATTATCTTTAGTCGTGATATTCTTTACTAGGTTAGTTGGTTTCACCCTTTGCTTCACAATTTTTCGTGTAAATAAGAGTGTAAATGGGTGAGCGGATAATATGTGGAAATAGTGAGATGGTTCGAGACCATTGAAGTTTCTCAATATATTATAAAACGACATGACATGCAATATATAATTGCATAGAGGACCTAAGATGTGAGTGTCGTATGTTATACGTCACTTAATAATTGATTTTAGTGAACAACAATAGGTTGATGAGAACCCAACTTTGAAAGGGTGTTTTGCCACTATCATACAAGATGTCTAATGACATACAATCTCGTGTTATCATAAGACAGGGTTGTGCACATCCACTTGCTGAGTATATCTACGAGCACTACCTATATGATCTTGGAGTATATTTAAAATATAATTCTCACTTGGAGATAACTGAGATAATTATATGTTAAGAGAAGACTCATCATTGGAAAGAAACATGATATTAATCTTCTCATTTTTTTTTGGGTCTATTAGATCAACCAAGGATAATTATCCGGGCATATGATATCTATCATAACTTAGATTCACGGCCTCCCATATACGAAGGTTTCTTGAGCACTTCCCAAAGATTTTAATTTTTAAAACAGCTTATCGATCGTACTTTTATATGTAACGCACCTTTGTAAGGTGTTGTGGTCGAGGTACCATGAGAGTTACATAAATTTTGTATTGAAACTCATACTTATCTCATTGTCGTATCGCATTTACGCTTCAACAAATAGATAAATGAAGTTTGTATTTGATTTTTATAGAGTGATATCTGGCGACTCAGGATGGGTCGTGTGGACCTATTTTGGGGACGTCACAAAAGATATTCAGTAATATCATCATTTAAGACTGAGGATGATGAAAAATATTTTAAAGAAAACGAATCCAGTGAGACAGAAGGACAAATATTAGGGATTCGTATAACAGTTTATCCAAGATCAATAATACTTCATAATAACCACTTGTGAAGCAGAATTGAAAAATAACGATCAAAACATGAATACAATCAAAGATAGTAACCATAATAGACATCTTGGACAAAAAGAAGAAAATTTCATTTTTCGGTGAATAATGTCGTATTCGTGAATCGTGCCGTATATGTAAATAGTGCCGTATACGTGAATAGTAACCCCGACACAAAAAGGTAGAAATTCCACAATAAAATTCATACCAATATTTCGGTATAATGATATTGAAAGAATAACATCATTATGAAAAAAAATAACATCCCTTACCTCAAAATAACGATACTTCTGATCGGAATATCGGATATAAAGCCGAAGAAAACTTGTACCGAACAGAAACTCTCAAAGTATCAAAATACTCACAAAAATACACTCGATAATCTAGAGAAAAAAAAACTTGTTTCTGGTGTGATTTTCAATTCTAACCTAAACGTCTATTTATAGGAAAATGTTAGAACGCCAAAGGAAACTAAAATAATAAAAAATTATTATTTCATTACTCATCATCCACGCACACCTTGTTGACAAATCTAGGCTGCCATTCTTGAAAAATCCCAGCAGCCCACGTGTTAAAACAAAAGTGGGTCCCACCCATAATTTAATAAAAATCATTTTATTTTCCAAAACTTCAGTAATTCATAGAAAATAGCCCGTTTATCAGAAAAATACGAATTTAATGTCCATTCCACACGAAATTGAATTCTCTACAACTTTGTAGCTTTAAGTTTTTCCAAATTCCAAACCGAAAATATCCGAAATCAACAAACGGACGATTTTCAACACCGTTTCAACACCTTTTAAAATTCATAACAAATCATGCGTTAATTTTCAACGGTTCAAAATTTATGGACATATACTCAACTCATATATGTATAACATATCCAAGAATCACAACGATCCAACGGTCGAATTAAAATTACAACTCACGCAATAAAGCTTTAAGAACACCGATTTGAGTTTTTAATACCTCCAATCTGACAAAATACTGATAAAATACCTCAACATTAATTTCTTCATTTATAACCACATAAATAAATCCATCATTTATATCCACATCAAATAAATATTTTCTTATCATATAAATCAATAATTAATTATTCATAAATAATATTATGAATCACAATTATGATAACCAGTAGCTCCTCAGAAAGAGGGGCTTTCGATAAGGATTTCTCCTTACCATCTTGCGCAATTAGGTGACCAAACCTCTCCTTGATGTAACTTTCTAGACATTGCCAATAATGTTATCTAATAATATTATTCAAATAATATGAATTATCGATCCGATAATGGGAAATACTGCAAAGGACAATTATTGAAATAACAATAATATAAAATATCAACGCAAAGAATTATTGAATCAATAAAATAAAATATTGAACAACAACTACTATAACAATTATCGAGTAGTGCCTTCACGCGTTTAATCAATAATTCAACAATACTGCAATACCACGTATCATCGTACCACCACGCCAGACATCAGATTTTAACCACCGGGTATTCCAACAAGATAATAAAGAATAACTACGCCAGTTATTTATAAAAACTCAAACTTGTCGCTTTCTTCATCCGACAGCTTATTCTCATTATGGGACCCATAAATGATCGCTACTGTCATTTGATATTCTCGACAAAAAGAATATTCCACGACCAAACGAATATTCCCCGACAGAAATTAATATTTTACAACCACTTGCTTATTTTATAAAATTTGCACATTTCACTCATAACCAAAACATTATATCAAATTAACTCCTTATTATTTCAAGATAATGAATAGAGAAAATTCAATTTTATTTATAAAAAGTTGGGGTCTTACATTTTTACTTAGTAATATTATGCTATTTTTTGTATAGGAGTCTCAGTCTCAAGGTCACCTATCCATCATTCGGATGTGTACGTACACCCGTGATGGTTCTGCATGAGGCTATCCGGATAATGCAGAATAAAATTTAACATCTTGATCTTGTTTATCAATGCTTACGTAATTCATTTATTTTTAACTATTTAATTGTTAACATGATGACGAGGACACTTATAAGCGTTTATTGAATGAAATACTATCCCAGAAACACTCCACGTCCGCCTTTATCGATCAAGAGTTGTGGGAGAGGGCATCTGTTGTGAAGAAGAACTACATTAAAGGTCAAGGACAACGACGACGCCCATCCTTTAGTGGCTCAGTCGCTTTTCTACCCAGCCATTCTACCATAGCCATCGAGCCATCCAAATTGCTCATACTCGGGCCGACCGTGTGAGAGCTATATGTCGAGATCGAGATCTTCCAAGATACTCAAGGGCATCTGGGGCTCTGAGTCTTGAGGTTAAAGTGAAATAGTAAAGCATAACAAAGCAAAGATCACAACACCTGGATGACGACATTTAGGTATAAAATCAATTTGTTGTATATATTGTCGTAATATACCAATATTAACATAGTTAGTATATATTTGTAACTTGTTTTATTATTTTGTTAATTACGTGGTGATCATCGAGGCAATGATGCTTGACGTACTCGCTTTAGATTAGTTTTGTAGTTATAGTATAAGCTTGTACTTGTATATTCATTCTTTGGATGTTTGTATGTTACTTAAACAAGTTTTGAAATGTTATTGTATTTATTCAAATCATATTAGTTTTTAAAGGTTTATATACTAGTTTGGTGTATGTATTTGGTGGACGATGGATTTTTATATTGTTGTGTATGCTTTTGTTGGGTATGTGTGTTGGGATAAAACAGTACAAAAAGTATGTGTTTTTGAAATTCGCAAAACAAAGAAAAAATCATTTTTATTTTTTTTTCATATCGGTGATCGCATCCCGGTCATTGATCGTTATTAGCTATTTGCGGCTAAATATTTGAGGCTATCAATCGATCGCGATCCTAAATTCGCTAATACCGGCCATTGCCGTGGACCACGCCGACTTTTGGCCTGGACCATGTCGACTTCGACTTAATGACCGGATTTGTAATTTCGGTCGCTCATATCTGCCGCGAGATATGTTTATCACCGATGTGATCCCAACTAACTGACCCGATTTGTGCGATGATTATCAACGACCGCGTCGCGTCATTGATTGATATCTCTGCGACCGTCTGCTGATGGTCACGATAAAGGTCATTGATAAACCTTTTTCTTGTATGTTGGAGATATTTTGAGATTTATTAGAAATTTGTATTTATTATGTTTGTGCGTAACATTCTTTTTCCTTTTCAGAAAGGGTTGTTACAAATAACCAAGGTTTGTGTTATACTTATATATATAAATAAATGGTGATAATATATATAGGTCCTTTGTAATTGTTAATAATGCAGGGAAAAAACTCTAGTGTTGAATAATAATAAGTTGTCTGTACCTTAGAATCAATATAAAACCTTTTATTTATAGTGTTCTCACGACTTGTTTAGAGTTCTTCCCCGTACTGGATTAGGGTTCCTTATTACATATAATTTCAGGTATAATTTCTTAGTAGGATTGTATAAAATCTCTTAGAAATAAGAAATTGGTTCAAATCCCAACACCTCATTTTGAATTTAAAAATCAAATATAATTAAGAATTCTTAATTTCTTAAAATACTCCAACAATCAAAATAGAATCCCACATAAATTCAAATTTTACATGTAGGCTGCAACCCATCATATAAACCGGAGCCGATATATCATGACTCAAGAGTAGTATTTCCTAGTTGATTTTATAGGTCTCCTTAGTCAATAATAATAATAATAATAATAATAATAATAAATACTACTAGTGTTGCATGCATGTTGTTCCAATTTTAAAGTTGATCACCACCTTGATAATAATTAAAAAAAAAAAAAGAAGAAGAGAAGATTTGATGGCCACGTCTACATGCTACTCTTACAAGCCAATTAATTAACATGGTTGATTGTCCAATACTGTATTAATTAAAATGATACGTACGTCAACCTACCTAATTCTTCATGTTATCTGCCAAACTGGCAAGCAAGCAATATATTCTATTTTCAATAATCAATCTTCACTATATTTAATTCTAAAATCTCCCGGCCCGTGAATATAATTCCGTTCAGTTGAAGAATGGGAGTTGGTTCTTGATCCCGCCTTATATGCCATATATAAACATTCTTGGCGCAACATAGAATATAAATGATCAATGCATGTTATCAACTAAAGATGTTTGATAATTAATAAACATCACAATGTGTGTTTGTGTGTGTGTGTTTGTGTGTGGTGTATATATATATATATATATATATAATTTTTTTATGGACATTTTAACTCTGTAATACTCACATTGCACAAAATAAGTACCCATAAGTCCATAATAAATTAAATTACGTTTAAGTGGTATATATAAAGTTACTTTAAAAATAAAATTACATGATTCTTAACATGTACTTACGTTATTACTTTTATATTAGGTAGTAAATTGAGTATTCATTATTACGCCACCAGTATAATTAATATTATGGATATTCACTTTTTTTCTATAATTTTGGAAAGAGATGATGAACGTACATTTTTTTAGTTTATACGTATTTCTTCGATCCTTTCCTGATAGGCATAGCCAATGCAAGAGGGGAACACAAAGACTTTGGATTTACTCCATTAGTTGATTCCTTACACTTCCTCACTAATATATGGTATGGATTTTTATATGAGAATATGCTCAAGTCACCCAGTTTTATTAATTTGATAAAGTTTTCTGAAAATTTAAATAAAAAACATTATGCATATCCTTTAGGCACTATATATTCGGGTTTCGATCTAAAAATTTTATTTATTTATTTATTTTGTAAGGCTCTTTTTTAAAAAAATTATGCTGAATTTTGGCTTTTGGCAATACCAAATGGCACCTTAATTTAGCAGGTCAAAAAAAAAACATAGGCCTATCATATATACACATAATTCGTTTTACCAACATCTCTTAAAGATTTTGAGTTTGAGTTTTGTGAACGGATAAAATAGTGTTAGGGAGAACTTCTCTTTTATGAGTCCGATCGTAACTCGATTCCAGATTAGTCTTGTTGGATACTAGGAGGTAAAAATCAGAAAAAATAATAATTAATTAATCTATTATTCAAAAAATTTACTAAGATTATGAATGTTGGTAATGAGTTTCATTTTTGCATTGAGAAAGTATTTAATCAAGTCTATCATATATACATAATAGCTCATTGAATGGATAAATCTTTCTTAATACGTACTATTGTTTTAAGAGGTTGTCAAAAATAAAAATTAATTATTTCAATTGTAAATGAATGAAAATATACACATTTAACAACCGGTTTATACAAAAATGTTTGCACTGTCAGAAATTATATTATTCAGATTAATTATTTTAAACTTAAAAACGGTAAAAGTTGTACATAAAGTGTCAGATTAAGATCGAAAAGAGAGCTGTTACTTTTGGTCTAATTTTATTACACTTTAAATTATTGATCAGTGTGTTTTAAAAAGTATATATATATATATATATATATATATATATATATATATATATATATGCATGTGTCACATGTACTAGTAAATAAATACAAAAAACAAGGAGCGAAGGCTGTCAAAACTACCATTACTAACGTGAGCGTAACACAATGATTCCTTTAGTAGAGTTGATTTACTTACCTCCAAAAACATGTGATTAATAAATTATTTGCATCCTAAAATTTATTTTAAATTAAATACACTTCACATCATTTTTCGGTCTCATCAAAAAATGCAAGTGTAAAATATTACGGGTATTCTTTTAAACTTCTATATTATATATATAGTTAGTTCATATATACTTTATAAGGAATCGAGAGATATGGTGCATGCATATTTTCAGGTGAATATTTAGCAATAAAATAATGTAAAATGTATATATTTTTTTGTCCTTAAAAATATATGATGTATTTATTATATAAATTAAAAATTAGAATGCAAATTGATTTTAGGGTTAAAAGTTAATTCATGATGCTACTCAAAATCTAGTCTAACCATAATAAAAGATCTCAATTACTATTATAAATCAACATAACTCATCACATTCACAAGCAATAATATGAAGAATATAAAAATCCAGAGTGATGATTAAGACCGCAACACTTTACTTACAAGCAATAACTTAATTAAGTACACATTCTACATTTTTATAGTATTATCTATACATATACGTCTTGTTGAATAAGCTTGTTTGTATTAATATGGAAAAAATGGGTTTTATCATGTTAACCTTTTCAGCATTATACCATTAAATTTTAAAAATATGTAATTAACCAATAACACATCAATTAGATTATTCTGTTAATTTTATTGGACAACAGTTAAATTGAATTGCATATTTTTGTACGTGGAATTATATATAAAAAAAAAATTCAATCCACGAAAATATTAATTTGGGATTATAGTTGGAAACACAGAGTTTGCAAACTTACCTATATTGGGAATCTATTGAATCTTGATTCGCAAGCAAAAATTTAGGACTTTTGTTGGGATATTGGTTTTGTACAATAAACAAGTCTATTATTATATAAAATCGCTTACATACATATTTTGATGGTACCATGAAACATTACTCAAGACGCGGCCATCAAAATATATATATATGAATGTATGTGAGCGATTTTATATGATAGTAAACTTAGTATTTTACATTATGAACCAACTATTTTTCTTAATCACTACATGTCTACATCACGTTTAAGATCTTCAACAATTGAAAATCCTAGAAATTACTCCCAATAACCATTATGTACTTTCTAATCTATGATAAAATTAGAGATTCTTGTAAAAAACCTTAATAGAAGATTCATATTGATCTATCTATCTATGAACACCCATTAACAAAGATATATTTCTTTTGGATACATGTAAAGGAAAAAAAAAGATGGAAAACAAAAGAAACTAATAGAACAATATTTAAGTCAAATAACAAGAAGAAGAACCCAACTGAGAGGGAAAAAAAATAAACTCAAAGATGAAGTAGAAACCAGATTAAAAAGAAGATCCAATATAAAAGATAAACCCAAATGAAAAAGAAGATCTAACAAGTAACATGAAGGAGACGAGTTACATATGAGAAGCAGAAGAAAACTAAAAGTATTGTTTTGATTTCTTTCTTCTATTTTTTAAACAATTTTGTTTAGTTTTCCCACATAAGTAATATTTTAATTTTTTATATGTTATACAGACATGTAAGAAAACATTAGACGTCCAATTAATTTCACAAAATTATTTAATTTATAAATTTTAATTAGTTTAATTGACTAATTATTTATTTTAAAATTAAATGGTGTAATGCTGAAAATGTTAGAAGCAAGTGGATTAAATTTCCTTTATCTTATTAGTATCAACAAAAGGAATAAAACTACACTCTCCAGTCTCCTATATAATAGTAATACTTTCAATTTTATAAAAGAGTTTTATTGGTAAAATTAAAAGTTTTGAATTATATTTAATTGTATTAGGGAGTACATGATTATCTCTCTCCCATAACTATGATTTCATATTTCAACACAATCTCTCTCCTCTCTCAAAAACAAGTTCCTATCTATTTATCTATCTATCTACCTCTCTTCAATTTCAAAAGTAATAGTAATCTCTCTGTTCTTTAATATAAGTGTTAAATATTTTTGTTCTTTAATTTAAGTCATTTTAGAAATTTAAATAAGTATTAATTATTTAGTATTCAATATTACCCTAAATAATAAATGTAACTTTGATTCTCTCATTATTTTCTGTCCAATAAATAATAATATCTTATTTCAATATAAGAATAAGAATAATATAAATAATTAATATTATAATTAATATTATAGACTCTAAAACGACCTATACTAATTAAGAGAGGAAGTACTAATTTTCTAATTAATTCAATTTTCATTCTCTGTCTTTCCAATCTGGTCGTCCTTTAACACGTTCACACCGCGTATAGTTTTGCGTGCAACTACATAAACTATTCCTCTACCTTCCATCTTTCAGCAGGTGTAGACAAACCCTCTCTGCATCTGTCTTCTTTTACCGATATCTGCCTCCCCACCTTCCTACAAGGAAAACCTATTAACAATTTCCAAAACCTAAAGGATTTTGAATAATGCCCTCACTTGAGGAGGAATTCTTCCCATCAACGCCTGGTAAGTTTAAGATCGACCGCTCCTACCATATGAACCGAACGCTTCACAGATGCTTCGCTTCCACGAGCACCATGTTCTTGTGGGTTCTCTTCTTGATAGCTTTGACGGCGTCGTATGAGTTTCGAAAGCTTCGTCGATTCCGGTAGCAAGTACTTCTCCGCCTCTTGGGGCGGCATCCAGTGGGAGAAACAAGTCCGGACATCCGCTCAGATCCACCGCTCCAACGGCATGTCCGTACTGGTTACGGGCGCAGCCGGTTTCGTCGGTTCCCACGTGTCCCTCGCACTCAAGAAACGCGGAGACGGCGTTGTTGGGATCGACAATTTCAACAGCTACTACGACCCTCGTTGAAAAATGCCCGAAAAGCCCTCCTCCGTTCACATAATATATTTATTGTCGAGGGTGATGTTAACGACGCGCGCCTTTTAACAAAACTCTTCGACGTGTTTGCTTTCACGCACGTGATGCACTTGGCCGCGCAGGCCGGCGTACGGTACGCCATGGAGAATCCCCAGTCTTACGTTCACAGCAACATCGCCGGCCTCGTCACGCTTCTCGAGGCCTGCAAATCCACCAATCCGCAGCCTGCTATTGTCTGGGCCAGTTCCAGTTCGGTTTACGGGCTGAACGAAAAGGTTCCCTTTGCGAATCGGATCGCACTGACCAACCCGCTTCCCTCTACGCCGCCACAAAGAAGGCAGGTGAAGAAATTACCCATACCTACAACCATATTTACGGCCTGTCCATTACTGGGTTGCGTTTTTTCACGGTGTATGGCCCGTGGGGAAGGCCCGACATGGCTTATTTCTCGTTTACCCGGAACATCTTGCAGGGTAAACCCATTACAGTGTACAGGGGCAAGAACCGGGTTGATTTGGCCCGGGATTTTACTTACATTGACGATATTGTAAAGGGATGCGTCGGTTCATTGGACACTGCGGGCAGGAGTACCGGGTCGGGTGGAAAGAAAAAGGGTGCTGCACCGTATCGTATCTTCAATCTCGGTAATACATCGCCGGTAACTGTGCCGACTTTAGTGAGCATTTTGGAGAGGCATTTGAAGATGAAGGCGAAAAAGAAGATTGTGGATATGCCTGGAAATGGTGACGTTCCGTTCACACATGCGAATATCAGCTTGGCCCGACGGGATCTAGGGTATAAACCCACAACCGACTTGCAAACCGGGTTGAGGAAGTTCGTTAGATGGTATCTATCGTATTACGGCTACAATCACGGCAAGCCTGTAAATTGATTCTTTCTCTCTCTCTCTGGTTTAAATATTTTTCTTCTGTTTAGATTATTTGGTATTCTTGAAAAAAAAATTCACGTAAAAAGGAGAGAGAAATAGCAGAAAGGAAAATCACATTCTTTTCTTGGGGTTGGAAGAATACCCCTTTTTTGTAAAAGATAAAAACGTTTTGAGTTTATTTGGCTGTCACACAGACTCGCTTTTTCCTAGTGTGTTTGTTTGTTGGGTATCATGATGTAGTACGGAGATAGGTATTTGGATTTCATGGAGTTGCTAGCACTCTTGACATTATCAAGTTTATAAATTTTTTTTGTTATATTTATTATAGTAAATGTTTTATTTTAACTTCAATTCCTATTTGTGGACAACACAAATACAATATTTAGGGGTATAATTTATCAAGGAGTGTAGCAGTGTCATGGGATTGAATTGTTGTTAAGGTAATTCCAAAAGTAAAGGTTCGTCATTTTAACTCTTGATTACTCTTCTGACGTGTAATTGTGTTGTAATTTGATCAATTATGTGTGATATGTGTGATTTATTGAGTCTTTAGCCAATTGTGTGCTAGAAAGATCAAATAGAAAGATCAAATGTGTAGGTTGATATTAATTTTTGAATTATGAACTGTTGATTTGGGAAGATAAGCTCTCAAAACAGGTATACATCACTCATCTTGAAATCAGACATACGTGGTATAAAATTTAAATACAACTTAATTATACAACAATGTAAAAAACTGACAAAACATAAATGAGATTTTAATAAGAATATTGTCATCTGCATAATATCCACATTCAAAAGAGCTCATTACATTTATTGTCACACTATTTAATGAATAGTGAGGACTACTAATGCTATCATCTCTGACCTCACTTTCCGTTCCCGACTCGTCCCAGGTTATTTTCTCATTTCAAGAAGATAATGAAAGAAAGAAAGGGTGAACTCAACTAAATTTAAAGAAGAAATATTATGACTAAGATAATGCGTAATAAATTATCATTAGCAACAACAATGTTAAACCGATAAAATACAATGACATCAAGTTTAATCTGCGGTTTTAATCAAGAATCCATTAGAAGAGTCAAGTAGAGAATAAAATCTACTAACTTCTATGATTTAAAGGTTTTTTCATCACTTTTATCGCCGAGACTCAAACATAATAAATAAACCACATCATCGAATTATCCCCGCATCACTGGTAGGGATATTCATTAAATCATCAATAGTCGCGATTATATCTGAATAATAATTCTGGTCATAATCATACCAAAAGCGTTCGTCAATACACTACAGCCCACTAAGGACTTTTACCACATCATTTATAACATTTCGGTCACGATTATACCAATGATCACTTGGTAATCATCATACCAAGTCCATCTACGCATCGTAAAGCCAAAGATTTGACTTTCATCACAATATAAACATGAGGATGATGTGATAACATAATAATTCAATAAAATGTGCTAAAGAATAAATTTTAAAGATTTATAAGTTAATTTATCCCGAACTCAATAACGTCCAAATTGTGAACATACAATCTTTAACTTTGTGGAGTAAAATTCAAGAATCGCCGGAAGAATGTTTTCATATTGATTTACTATCGCAGATTAATAAAATATTCTAATAAAATAAAATCTTTTAAATAAAATTTAATATATTCTATTTATAATCTAATAAAACGAATAACTTTATAAAAGTATTACATTTTTATATAAAAAGTTTTTCTTTTTATTACATTAATAATACTTAATAAAACAAAATATATAATATATATATATATAAACTTCATGATTCATAAAAAGACACCTCAATATATTTAACAACATTTATCATCATTATTATAATTCACAATATTAATCGGTACCAGTGCGTTCCCTGGAAAAGTGGGGTTTCAATAAGGATTTCTCCCTATTGACGCCAGTAATTAGGTGGTACCAAACTTCTTTTGATGTAACTTACAGAATCATCGTTAATATTGCAAATAATAATATTAATAACTCACGTCTATCTCAATTATTGATTTAATAATATATAAAATATCGATGATAATTGAATCAAATAACGTGAGATACTATGCAAAGAATTATCGTAGTAATAATTGAACAAAACCGAGTGACTTCTCACGTAAGCGTCAATAATCAATACCGGTAATACTACTTATGCGCAACCATGCCAGACATTATACTTTTACTACCAAGTAGTTCAATGGTTTTAATGGTAAAACTTTCGCCGTTATTTTCATAAAAATATTTTTGTCATTTTCTCAATCCGATAATAATTCCGTTTGTGGGGTTCACTTAATGATTTTGCCGTCATTGATTTGATATTCCTCGACAAAAAGAATATTCCCAATTAAACGAATATTATACAACAACTTGCATACTTTTCAAAATTTATAAATATTACCCACAACTATAACATTATCTCAAATCCACACCATAATTTTGATAAAAAAATATTTTGAAAAAATTAATTTTTTATTCGTAAAATTTGAGATTTTACAGTTTTGACTAATTTGATGTTGCACAATTTTTTTTATTGCAAGAAAGGCTCTTAAGTAACATAGTAGAGTAAATTTATATGTTTCGTATGGTTGTAAATGTATTTAGTCACACAATTGACATCAAAATAGTGGAAATAGTCTCAATTTTATTTGTTTAATGGTTAAATATGGAGGTGATGACTGATGAGGCAATGAAATGAAGCTAGCGATTGCTTTTGACAAATTAAAATTGATCCGTATATTGTTGGAACCAATGACTGACAGATAATACATAGTTTTTTGTATCGCTGAACTGCTAGCTTCTTGTTATTATATTTATGAGTTTAAGTTGTAATTTTTTTTATCAGGATAACTTAACTCACAAAATTTATGAGGAAAGTTGTTTCTGTAAATAAAAATTTGACTGGAGGAAGTCATAGCTCATAAATATTGGCATTGATTAAATAAAACACTCTCTTTAAAGCACTGAAATGAATTCATATGTTCTAGGATTAAGCAGACTTCCAAATAAATCCTATTACAAAAGCTGTAGTTCCTTTCACAATAGATATACAGATACTAAATAACTGTTATTCTTTAAAATACACGTGTCATTTTGTTATAATTGTTAGTTTTTGTGACTTTTGTATAAATTTCATGGATTATCTGTTAGTTTGAAATTCTTGTTGATCTTTTTTATGTCATCACTGATGATAGAAAATATGTCATCAAATTAAATCTCTTCTTTACATCTATATGGCCTCCGCTCATATGTCATTATGGTATGGGCCCTTGTATAGTAAAAACTTCAATGTCGAAAAAGAATGCAGATACACTATTATTATTCTTGCCCAAAATGGTGTGAGGCCAGGATTTTACTGAATAAAGATTTAATTTTCTCAAATTTTTTTTCAAAATTATGGTGTGGATTGATATAATATTATATTATAGTTGTGAGTTATATTTATAAATTTTGTAAAGTATGCAAGTTGTTATATTATATTCGATTGGTGGGGAATATTTTTGTGTGGGAATATTAAATGCGACGGCACAATCATCGTGAGTGGACCCTATTAATCGGAATTATTATTTGATTGAGAAATCGACAAAAATATTTTATGAAAATAACGGCGGAAGTTTTACTGTTATTAATCTTGTTGAACTACTTTCAGTAGTAAAAAATGCGATGTCTGGCGTGGTTGCATAGTAGCACACGGTATTGATTATTGATCTTACGTGAAAGTCACTCAGCTTATACTCAATTATTACTATAGTAATTCTTTGATCATATCTCTCATATTATTGATTCAATTATTGTCACGAGATCATCTGCGTATAATATGTTATATTATTAAATCAATAATTGAGACGACAAAAGTTATTCATATTATTAAATTGCAATATTTACAATGTCTGTAAGTTACATTAAGGAGGGTTTGGTCACCTAATTAAGCCAATAAGGGAGAAATCCTTATTGGAAAGCCTTCTTTTACTGGGAATGACGCGGTTGATAAATATTGTGAGTTATAATATTAATAATGGATGTTATTAAAATTGAAGTTGTTCTCGGAGTTGAATTTGGAGACGGACGTGATATTTGAGTCCGGAAGCGATGAAATTAGTAAAATAGACTATAAACACAAAATTTTCCGTTTTACTATTTGGTCGAAAAAGTCAATAGTTGACTTTTTCTGGAAAGTCAAACTTTAAAATTTAAAATTTATATTTTGATAAAAATAGTTTCATTGTGTTGGAATTATTTGTGTTAGTGAAAATTGACATTTATTTAGATAATAATTGATGTCTAAATGTTATATTATTGAATTCGAATTTATTCGGGGCACTTTTCGGTATCGAATACTATTCATAAGTTACTATTTACGAGTTACTATTTATGAGTTACTATTCACGAGTTACTATTCATGAGTTTCTTATTCACGAGTTACTTATTTACTGAGTACTATTCATGGGGTACTATTCACTAGAACAATATATTTATTTTCATCAAATTATTTTTAGGTACAATATTATTCCATGAGGAGATGTCTTAATAATTTTTCTTGACGGTTGGTTGAAATTATAATAGTAAATCAATATGGATCGTTGATTTAAAGTTTTAATAAGAATCTCTTGCCTTTCGCTTTTCCAAGAGTTACGTGTCTTCTTGGTGTTCCAAGGTTAATTGCCCTTCACAAATAGTAGTTGTCTCTTGATATTACCAAGAGTTATTTTCTCTTGATTGTTACAGGGTTAATTGCCCTTCATGAATAGTAGTTGTCTCTTCATATTATCAAGAGTCATTTTGACCCTTCGTTAAGACCAAGAGCCCACTCTCGCTTTTCTATAAATAGAAGCTCATTCCTTCATTATTTCTTACGAATTCAATTGAAACTACTGTAGAGAGAAATATATAGAGAGAAGAAGAGTAGATATACTTTTTACTACTTCTATATCCGGTTTTTACTTACTGGTAAGGGTGTGTTATTCTTTTGTATTCATGAAGAGAACTTCATCATTCCATCCTTTATTATTCTGTTTAATAACTTTTATATCTGTGGACTCCCTATACTTAGTGAAATCATTACATTGTTCCATTCTTTATTATTACATTGGAATATCCTATCTCATGCCTTTTCGCCTTGGGACTGGTTCCGTATTTATTATTACATTGGAATATCCTGCGTCATGCGTTTTCTGTGGGACTGGTTCCGTCTTTATTATTACATTGAAATATCCATCACATGCATGCGTTTGTGGGACTGATTCCGTGATTTATTATTCTTTTGGAATAACATATACGTATTATCTATCACATACCCAGGTGATTTCTTTTGTAAGACCCCAAATTTTTATAAATAAAGATGAATTTTTCTATAAATATTATTTTGAATATTATGGAATAAATTTGATATAATGTTATAGTTGTGGGTAATATTTATAAATTTTGCAAAGTATGCAAGTTGTTATAAAATATTCGTTTGGTGGGAATATTTTTTTGTTAGGGAATATTAAATCTGATGGCTCAATCATTGGTGGACCCCATGTAATTATTATTGGATTGAAAAAAGACAAAAATATTTTATAAAAATAACGGCGGAGGTATTCTGAATAAAAGCTGTTGAACTAACCTGCTAGGTGGTAAAAAATACGATGTCTGGCGTGGTTTGCGTAGTAGCACACTAAGTATTGATTATTGATGCTTTACGTGAGAAGTCACTTTCATTATGCTCAATTATTACTCTGATAAATTAACATATCATATCTCTTATATTATTGATTCAATTATTATCACACTATCATCCATATAATATGTTATAGTATTAAATCAATAATTGAGGCGACAAAGTTATAAATGATTAATAATTGTTGAAAGATTAAATATGTGTTGATAAAAAAATGATTTGTGGTAAGTTTGATTATTTTATGGGGCTCATATATAATCATCTAAGAGTCTCTTCGTCGATAGTAATTACCCTTGTGAATAGTATTTACCTTCGTCGATAGTAATTACCTTCGTCGATAAGTAGAATTACCCTTGTCGATAGTATTTACCTTCGTCGATAGTATTTACCTTCGTTAATAGTAATTACCTTTACCGACGTCGAACCACTTGTCGTTTCACATTACAAAGCGTCCGAACCACTTGTCGTTTCACATTCTGGTGCCGAACCACTTGTCGTTTCACATTACAAAGCGTCCAAACCAAATCGTGAAGCCACTTGCCTTTTCACACGGCGGTCTTTAAGCTAGAAATCTTCTATAAATAGAGGCCTGAGGGCTTCATTATTTTTTTACTGAATTCATTCGAGCTATAGAGAGAAAGTAGAGAATATAAGAGAGAAGAAGAAGAGTATTTTGTTCTTACTGCTTCTTGCGGTATTCAATCTCCTACCAAATGTAAGGGGTGTTATTCTTTCTTATTCATGAAGAGAAGCTGTTGTTATTCCATTGCTTATTATTACATTGGAATAACTTTGTATCGTGGTTTACCCTATACTTGGTGACATTCTTCTATTATTACGTGGAACATCCTGTGCGTGTGTTTTACCCACCTGGTTCCGTCTTTATTATTACTCCGCTGGAACATCCTGTTTGTGTGTTTTACAATTTACTGGTTAAAATCTTTATTATTCTTTTGGGACATCACATGCATGTGTTTTTGGGACTGGTTCCGTCTTTATTATTATTCTGGAATATCCTATCATCGTGTTTTACACCGGATCTGGTTTCCATCTTTATTATTCTGTTGGAACATCCCGCATGGGGTGTGAATTTCACGACTGGTTCCGTTATTTATTATTACATTGGAATAACTTTTCTGCATGTGTGATCTATCGCATGTATGGTGATTTCTTTTGTTATTCCATTCTTTATTATACCCGGTTAGTTAAAACTTTGACTTATATACTCCATGAAATTAGTGGAATATCCTTGATATTTGCGTTTCATCCAAAGATATCTTTTCATGAAAATATTCTTACGATCATTCTTGAATTTTACTCTAAAACAATGTATCATATTGATAATTTGGGCGTTAATAATTCACGGATAAAATAATTCTTGAACTTGTTTTATTGAATTCTTATATCATTGTCATCATCCTCATGTTTATATTTTTTTAAAAGTCATCTGGTGGCACGTAGTGCATAGATGGACTTGGTATGATTATGACACGAGAGACTATTCGATGTAATAATGGCCGTAATATTACAAATGATGTGGTAAAAATCCTCGGTGGTAGTAGTGCATTGATGGACGATTGTTGGCATGATCATGACCATTAATGAATACACAAATATTATTGGCCGTAATGCGTGAATAATTGTGGTCGTGATCTTAAAGAATATCCTTGGTAGTAGTGCGGGGTGATTCGATGATGTGGAATATTTATTAAAATTTTGAGTCTCAGCTATAACAGTGATGAAAAACCTTTTAAAACCTAAAAGATAGTAGACTTTATTTTCTCTTGACTCTTTTAATGGATTGCATATTCCGCTGCAGTTAAACTGGTTGTCTATTGTATTTTATCAGTTTAACATTGTTGAAGACTATTGATAATTTATTACGCATTATCTTAGTCATAATATTTCTTCTTTGGGCTAGTTGAGCTCACCCTTTCTTTCACTTTCTCTTCTCTTGAAATGAGAATATAAATTTGGGACGAGTCGGGAAACAGTGATGGTCCCGAAGATAGCATTAGTAGTCCTCACTATTACAGTGAAATAGTGTGATAATAATTGTAATGAGGACTCCTTTTTGAGTTTGTATAATATCTAGTAGACGCGATATTTGTATTTAAACTCACGATTTATGTCGTATTATACACTACGACAGTTATGTTAGTAAGTTGTATTTAAATTACGTACCATGTAAGTGGCGACCCAAGATGGGTGATGTATACCTAATTTTGGGGCGTCACGATTTGGTATCGAGCTTAGGATATGATCTCGGCTAAGATGTGAGAATAGTACTAGAAGGGAGGCAGGGAATACCTTGCTAGTATGACCTACCTAAGTTTATGTCTTATTTTATTGGTTGGTCGGAAGATAGGGATAATTTGTTACATGTCAATTAACCTTTTGTTTTGTGGCGATGTCAAAAATGACATCCGAGAATGTTGAGAATAAAGAATGGGCCGCAAGACGATCGTTGATTCACCACATATCCATAATCGAGGATAATGTGCATCAGAAGGCGACAATCCTCATCAAACAACAACAACACCGACCAAATGATGAATGATCAAATGTTCGAGGCTTTATATGCAATTTATCTGCAATGACGAAGCGAGAAGACTCTGTCCCAAAACGTAGGTGGAAACACGGAAAACTCTCGAGGCGGTCACCGCTAAACAATTCAAGGAGCTGGGACCACCGGAGTTTAAGGGAGAGCAAAAACCACTTCAAGCGGAAGCATGGATAAAGCAGACACCAAAATATTTGATGTCTTGGGATGCTCAGGAGCAAAAAGGTTCCCTTTACCGCCTTTATGTTATTGCGGAGAGGCGGATTCTTGGTGGGAATCGGTAAAAAACGACTTTCAACTTCTTTGTCTTGAAGATATCTTGGGAGAAGTTCGGGAGTCATTCAACGACAAATACTTTCACGAAAGTATTCGCCATATGAGAAGGAGGTGAGTTTATCAAGTTGGAACAAAAATATGATGGTGTGTCGCAATGTCGAGGCAAAATTTGCGGAGTTATCACGGTTCGTCCCACTTGGTGGATAATGAAGAGAGAATGGCGCGGATGTTTTTAAGAGGTTTGAAGCGGGAGATACGTCAACATCTTATTTCTCATAAAGCGTGTTTGTATTCGAGATGTTGTAAATAGGGCTCGATTAGTGGAGCGCGATAATGAGTCAACACAACTAAAAAGCGGCGGTAAGGAAAAATTATAATACCGGCAAGTAGTCATCAGGCGGTGACAACAAGCGTGGAGGAATCAAGGGCGGATATGGTAACCACTTCGGTGGTAATCGGGGCCAAAACAATAAGAATGGACATTTCAAGAAAGCGGAGATTCAACAATGGTGGAAAGACGTCGGCACCAAAGCACCCGTTGTTAAGGAAGGAGAAAGACCACCTATCATATGCTTCAAATGCGGAGGAGAGGACACATCGATCAAACTGCTGCGTCATGCAGTCAAAGCGTGTTATAATTGTGGAAGAGAAGGTCACTTAGCTCGATTTTGTGGTTCTGAAGACAAATTCAATTAGGATGGAGAGCACCAAAGGCCGTCCTTAAAAATTCAAAATTGGTAGTCTGAGGAGAGCGTTTGTTGTGACCTCCCAAAAGCAAGGAATCCGAATGAGGTCATTACGGGTAAGCTTATCATAAACTCTAATGAAGTCTATACTTTATTTGATACCGGTTCTACCCATTCTTTTATTTCTCTACTTGCGCTCATCGATTAAATTTGACTCGGAGAAATTAGACATTGACTTATCTGTGGAAACTCCGTTGGGAGAAACCTTCATTACATCCACTTTTTATAAGTCTTGTTTGGTTCAAATCGGTACCCTCGCATTACTGTCGATCTTATTTCATTAAAAATACTTGCATTTGGCGTGATTCTAGGGATTGATTGGTTAACTACTTATCATGCAAAATTGATTGTTTTGTAAGGTTGTTAGCTTTCATATTCCTAATCAACCTATTATCTTGAATTCAAACGACCAAACCATTAAAATTAATCACGTTTATCTCAAGCCATAAAGCTATTCGTTTATTGAAAAAGCGGATGTCAAGCTTTCTTAGCTCATATCACGATTTAAATAAAAATACGTCGGTTTTAAGCGATATTCCTATTGTTAATAAATTTCTGACGTATTCTGAAAGAACTTCTGGCCTACCCCAGGCGTGAAATTGAATTTTGTATCGACCTTGAACCCGTACAAAACCTATTTCAAAGCCCCATATCGAATAGCTCTATTGAACTTTAGGAGTTAAAGACCCAATGCGAGGAATTGTTAGACATTGGCTTTATTCGTCCTAAGTACTTCTCCTTGGGGTGCTCTGTTCTATTAAGAAGAAGAAACGATGGGAGTATGCGACTTTGTATTGATTATCGGGAGTTGAATCATGTCACCATCAAAATAGGTATCCATTGCCACGTATTGATGACTGTTTGACCCGATTGCAAGGGAGCCAAATTCTTTTCAAAGATTGATCTTAGATTACGGATATCACCAATTAAAGATTAGAACCGTGACATTCCAAAGCGGCTTTCGAGAACTTCGATGCGGGCATTATGAATTCTAGTCATGTCCTTTGGATTGACTAATGCTCTCTTTGCCTTCATGGATATGATGAACCAAGTATTCGAGGAATATTTAGATCACTTTACGGTCGTCTTTATTGATGACATCCTTATTTATTCCAAAAGCCGTGAAGATCATGAAAGCAACACTTGAAGTGACACTCCAAAAGCTTTGTGAATATAAGCTTTATACCAAGTTGAAGAAATCGAGTTACGGCTTGAAGAAGTAGCATTCCTTGGGCACGTGGTATCAAGTCATGGAATATCTGTTGACCAAAGAAAGATTGAAGCTATTCAAAAGGCCGGAACAACCTAAATCGATGTGCAAAAATCGTAGCTTTCCGGTTTAGTTGGTTATTATCGGAGATTTGTGGAAGGATTTTCTCGAATCGCTACTCCATTGACTCGGTGACTCGGAAGATACAAAGTTCGGTTGGGCGAAGAATGTGAGAAGAGTTTTCAAGAACTTCAAGAGGAGACTTATTTCATTTTGTTACGGCAATACCATCCGGCTCGGAGGATTTGTCATCTACGATGATGCTTGAGCAAAAGGGTTGGGATGTGTTCTTATGCAACATGGAAAAGTTATAGCTTATGCCTCGCGACAACTCAAAGAATATGAGAGGAATTATCCTACTCATGATCTAGAGTTAAGCATTTGTTATCTTCTACACTTAAAATTTGGAGGCATTACTTGTATGGGGAGAAAGTGGAGATCTTTACGGATCATAAAAAGCCTCAAATATTTCTTCACTCAAAAGGAACTCAACATGCGACAACGACGTTGGCTTGAAGCTGTTGAAAGATTATGATCATACCATCGATACCATCTGGAAAAGCGAGCGTGGTAGGCGCGTTGAGTAGAAAATCATATGCAAGCATCTGAGTGCGATATTGTCAACGCATGAGCCCATTTTGTGTGACTTGCAAGGATGGAGATAGAGTTAAAGACTCGAGGGACGCGTGTGATGATAAGCGAGTTTCTGAGTAGAACAAACTTTAATCGATAAAGTTAAAGTCGCTTCGAGTTACGGACACAGGGTGATCGTATGAGGAAGAAAGTGCACGAAGGTCTATATCAAGCGCGAATCGATGATGAAGAAGGAATACTTGAGTCGACTCCGGACTTTGTGTTCTAACGACCACGATTTAAAGTATAATATCATGATGGGCGCCTGACACACCATTTGCAATCCATCTGGTAGTACCAAAATGTATCATGATATTAAATCATACATTTTGGTGGAAGCAATATAAAAGAGAGATAGCGCTTATTTATCTCAAGGTGTCTAACTTGTCAACGAGTTAAAGCGGAGCATCAAGTACCAAAAGGTCCATTGCAACCACTTGAAATTCCGGAATGGAAGTGGGAGCACATTACCATGGATTTAGTTCTGGGGTCTTCTAAGGTTTCTCAAGGCGTTGATGCGATTTGGGTCATTGTTGATAGATTGACCAAGTCTGCTCATTTCTTCCGATACGAGAAACTTATACACTTGAACGTCTTGCTTCGTTATGTGCATATAAACGAGATTGTAAGGCTGCATGGTATCTTGCGTATCCATAGTTTACGATCGAGACCCAAGATTCACTTCACGATTTTGGGTTAGTTTGCAAAAAGCTATGGGCACAGCAGACTTACGGTTTAGCTCGGCATATCATCCTCGGGACGGACGGACGATCGGAGAGGACTATTCAAACTCTTGAAGATCTATTAAGACTCTGTGTCCTTGATTTCAAGGGAGTTGGGACAAGTTCTTACCATTGGTAGAGAGTTTTCCCTACAACAACAGATTATCAAAGCAAGTATTGGCATGGCTCCATTCGAGCGTTGTATGGAAGAAAGTGTAGTTCTCGGTATCTTTGGGATGAGGTGGGTGAAGCAACGTTGTTGGGACCAGAGTTGATACGTATGACTACGGAAAAGATTCAAACGATCCGACAACGTATAAAAACCTCACAAAATCGACAAAAGAGTTATCTTGATCTTCATCGAAAGGGCGTGGAATTCGATATAGGAGATCATGTGTTGTTAAGAGTTGCTCCATGGAAAGGAGTTACAAGATTTGGAAAGAGAGAAAACTTAATCCTCGATTCATCGGTCCATTTTAATCCTCGATCGAGTAGGAGCTGTGGCCTATAGACTCGCTTTCTGCCAAATATGTCTCGTGTTCATAACGTTTTTCACATATCTATGTTACGTAAATATGTGAAAGACCCGAACCATATTATTGAGTTAGAACCTAGGACGAAATAGCGGAAGATTTGGCGTATGAAGAGTTTCTGTTCAAATTTTGGATAAGAAGGAACATATTCTACGCTCAAGGTTTATACCTCAAGTCGAAGTTTTGTGGAGGAACCACGATGTTGAGAAATGACTTGGGAGTTAGAATCAAATGAAATCAAGGTATCCTTACCTCTTGACATACCAGTGCGTACCCTAATTTCGAGGGCGAAAATTTCATAAGAAGGGAGGTTGTAAGACCCCAACTTTTATAAATAAAGATGAATTTTTCTATAAATATTATTTTTGAATATTATGGAATAAATTTGATATAATGTTATAGTTGTGGGTAATATTTATAAATTTTGCAAAGTATGCAAGTTGTTATAAAATATTCGTTTGGTGGGGAATATTTTTTTTGTTAGGAATATTAAATACAATGGCTCAATCATTGGTGGACCTGACAATGAAATTATTGTCGGATTGAGAAAACGACAAAAATATTTTATAAAAATAACGGCGGAGGTGTTACCGTTAAAAGCTGCTGAACTAGCCGGTTGGTAAAAGAAATGCGATGTCTGGCGTGAGTTGCATAGTAGCGCTACGGTATTGATTATTGATCTTTACGTGAGAAGTCACTCATTATGCTTTCAATTATTACTACGATAATTAATTTGCGTCATATCTCTTATATTATTGATTCATTATTGTCACATTATCATACATATAATATATTATAGTATTAAATCAATAATTGAGGCGACAACAAGTTATAAATGATTAATAATTGTTGAAAGATTAAATATGTATTGATAAAAAAAAATGATTTGTGGTAAGTTTGATTATTTTATGGGGGCTCGTATGTAATCATCTAAGAGTCTCTTCAATCGATAATAAGTATTACCCTTGTGAATAGTATTTACCTTCCGTCGATAGTAATTACCTTCGTCGATAGTAATTACCCTTGTGAATAGTATTTACCTTCGTCGATAGTAATTACCTTCGTCGATAATAATTACCCTTGTGAATAGTATTTACCTTCGTCGATAGTATTTACCTTACGTTAATAGTAATTACCTTTACCGAGACGTCGAACCACTTATCGTTTCACATTCTGAGCGTCGAACCACTTGTCGTTTTCACATTCTGAGCGTCGAACCACTTGTCGTTTCACATTACGCGTCAAACCGATTAAATCGAGCCACTTGCCTTTTCACACGGCGAGGTGCTAAGCTAGAAATCTTCTATAAATAGAGGCCTAGGGCTTCATTATTTTTTGAATTCATTCAAGCTATAGAGAGAAAGTATAGAGAATAAGAGAGAGAAAGAAGAAGAGTATTTTGTTACTACTGCTTCTATTGCGATATTCAATCTCCTACCAAATGTAAGGGGTGTTATTCTTTCTTATTCATGAAGAGAAGCTGCATTGTTATTCCATTGCTTATTATTACATTGGAATAACTTTGTATCGTGGTTTACCTATACTTGGTGACATTCTTCTATTATTACATTGGAACATCCACATGCATGTGTTTTACAGGACTGGTTTCCGTCTTTTTATTATTCTGTTGGAACATCCTGTTTGTGTGTTTTACGGACTGGTTCCGTCTTTATTATTCTGTTGGGACATCACGCTGCATGTGTTTTACACCGGACTTTTAAAATCTTTATTATTATTCTGTTGGAATATCCTATCATGTGTTTTACACCGATCTGGTTCCATCTTTATTATTACATTTGGAACATCCTGTCTGGTGATTGTGAATTTCACGACACAGGTTCCGTTATTTATTATTACATTGGAATAACTTTTATGCATGCGATCTATCGTATGCATGGTGATTTCTTTTGTTATTCCATTCTTTATTATACCCAGTTGGTTAAAACTTTGACTTCTATACTCCATGAAATTAGTGGAATATCCTTGATATTTGCGTTTCATCCAGATATCTTTTCATGAAAATATTCTTGATCATTCTTGAATTTTACTCTACAAAACAATTATCATATTGATAATTTGGGCGTTAATAATTCTGGATAAAATAATTCTTGAACTTGTTTTATTGAATTCTTATATCATTGTCATCATCCTCATGTTTATATTTTTTTAAAGTCATCAGCAGCACATAGTGCATAGATGGACTTGGTATGATTATGATCGAGAGACTATTGGTGTAATCATGGCCAATAATGTTACAAATGATGTGGTAAAAATCCTCGATGGTAGTAGTGCATTGATGGGCGATTGTTGGCATGATCATGACCATTAATGAATACACAAATATTCTTGGCCGTAGTGCATGAATAATTGTGGTCGTGAATCTTAAAGAATATCCTTGGCCGTAGTGTGCGGGGGTGATTCGATGATGTGGAATATTTATTAAAATTTGAGTCTCATTTATAATAGTGATGAAAACCTTTTAAAACCTAAAAGATAGTAGACTTTATTTTCTACTTGACTCTTTTAATGGATTACGTATTCAAAGATTAAAGCTGGTTGTCTATTGTATTTTATCGGTTTAACATTGTTGAAGACTATTGATAATTTATTACGCATTATCTTAGTCATAATATTTCTTCTTGGGCTAGTTGAGCTCACCTTTTCTTTCTTTGTTCTCTTCAGAAATGAGAATATAGCTAGGGGCAGAGTCGGAAAGCGAAAGATGGTCACGAAGATAGCGTTAGTAGTCCTCACTATTACGTGAAATAGTGTGATAATAATTGTAATGAGGACTCCTTTTTGAGTTTGTATAATATCTAGTGAGATTTATATTTGTATTTAAACTCACGATTTATATCGTATTATACCACGGCGATTATGTTAGTAAGTTGTATTTAAATTACATACCATATAAGTGGCGACCCAAGATGGGTGATATATACCTAATTTTGGGGCGTCACATCTTTATTATTCCATTCTTTATTATACTCGGTTGGTTAAAGTTTTGACTTTTATACTCCATGAAATTAGTGGAATATCCTTGATATTTGCGCTTAATGCGATCTCTTTCATGGAAATATTCTTTTGAGCATTCTTGAATTTTACTCTGAAAGAAGTATCATGTTGACAATTTGGACGTTATTAGTTCTGAATAAATTAATTAGTGAACTTGTTTCATTGAATTCTTATATCATTGTCATCATCCTCATGTTTATATTTTTGAAAGTCATCGCAGGCACGTAGTGCGTAGATGGACTTGGTATGATTATGACCGAGGGATTATTCGTATAATCATGGCCAAGTATATTCTGAAATGATGTGATAAAAGTCCTCGTTGGCATTAGTGCATTGATGGACAATTATTAGCATGATCATGACCATTGATGAATACGAATGTCATTGGCCGTAGTGGATGGATAATTTGTGGTGGTGATCTTTAAGAATATCATGAGTGCGTGATGCGGGGGTGATTGATGATGTGGATTATTTATTAAAAATTGAGTCTCGGCCGATAAAAAGTGATGAAAAACTTTTTAAATCATAAAAGATAGTAGATTTTATTCTCTATGACTCTTTTAATGGATTGCTTGTCCATTCTGATTGAACTTGATGTCTATTGTATTTTATCGGTTTAACATTGTTGAAGACTAATGATAATTTATTACGCATTATCTTAGTCATAATATTTCTTAATTGGGCTAGTTGAGCTCACCCTTTCATTCGTTGTTCTCTTGAAATGAGAATATAAATTTGGAGCGAGTCGGGGAGCGGGTGGCGGTTGAATGATAGCATTAGTAGTCCTCACTATTACATTAAATAGTGTGACAATAAATATAACGGATGAATTTGAGTTTATATCATCTACATGAGGACTCCATTGAGAATGGATATTATGCAGAAAGCGATGATTCTTGTTTAAACTCTTAGATTATGTTATATGTATTTTTTTATTCGTAAGTTGTATTTGAATTTTGTGTTGTTTGCCATGTATTTGGTGACTCGAGATGGGTGATGAATACCTTTTTTTTGGCGTCGTCACAATGGTATGTGTGCGCCCTAAAATATATACACATCACCCATCTTGATCGCCAATACATGTTTTGATAATCATCTAACAATATCTGTCGTGTAACGTAAAATACGATGAAGCATAAGCGAGATTTTTAAAATGAATATTATCTTCTAGGCGATATTTAATTCTAATGGAGTCCTCAATCATTATTATCACACTATTTCATAGAATAGTGATGATTATAATCTAATCATCTAATGTCATTTAGTAGTCCAGGTTACCCGTTTCTGATTTATGAAAGCAATGGGTGAGCTCGGCAGCCCATTAAGATCATTATGACTGAATAATGCAAAGCGAAAATATCGTTATCTTAAATGTTAAGCGATAAAATATAACAAACATCAAGTTTAGCTGCACTAAAACAAACAAATCCATTAGAAGAATTAAAATCTATTAATCTATGATTTAAAAGGTTTTCATCACTATCTCGACTAATATAAATCAAATCCATCATCTAACCTTCGACTATTCATTAAATCCATCCATGAAAATCCGTTAGTCGGCGAGTCAAGAATAAAATCATTTATGAAATTAGGTTTTCATCACATGATAATACTCAATGAACTTCCATCCAAGGATTACGAATGGTGATCGTTCGCAGTGCATCTCAATCCGATCGCCATGCGACCACCGAAACCACTTTACGAATGTAAACGATGAGGATGATGACAATATCTGAATCAATAAAACAAGTTCAAGGATAAATTTTAAAGATTTATAATTTAATTTATCCGTAAATCAATAACGTCCAAATTGTAAACATGATCTTTGCTTTTATGGAGTAAAATTCAAGAATAATATTGAAAAAATAATAATTTGGGCGAGAATGTGAATCAATTTTTATCATGAATAGTACTCCGGGTGAATAGTACTCGAGTGAATTGTACCCCGTGAATAGTAATTCGGGAATAGTAACCCCGTGAATAGTATTCCGACATGAAAAAATTAAAACTTATCAAGAATGCTCAGAATAATATTTTCATGAAAAGATACTGGATGAAGCCCAAATATCAAGGATATTCTACTAATTTCATGGAGTATAGAAACCAAAACTCTAACAAAACGAGTATAGAATTCGAAATCTGAAACGAAATAATATTACTTACATACTACAGAGTATGGAAGAAAATATTATTTCAAGCGAATATTGAACAAAAATAACATCCCTTACCTTGAAAAGAAGAGTATTCCAACTGGTATAGCGGGGATATTTTTGAAGAAAACTTATACTGTTTTCTACGCTCAAAGCTTCCTAAAACTCTAAAGAAATACATTCAATATTATAGAAGAAGAATTCTCTGATTCTGGTGTGATTTTTAATTCTAAATAAGCATCCTATTTATAGGAGAATGGAATGAGTACTATTAAGAAATAAAATCAATGACGAAATAATTTACGAAGTCACGGATGAAAATTTTGATACCACAGATGCAAATTTTTAAACATTCAACCAATAATAACAAAACAAGACAAAATATAATACACACATATATATATATATATATAAACCCACATGTTATAAACATATATATATATATATATAATACCAATTACCTCTTTGAAAAACAACTCCATTTCCCACCCGATTTCCCACCCGTGAACATTTGCTAGATTCTTCCCCTCAAAAGTCCTTCACCTACCACATGTCATCATCACATGTGGGCCCCACCATTTATTATATACTGAATAATCTCCTACCGATTATTTTGAAAAATGGGTAAATGGGGGTCCAAATAATAGGCAAAATTTACAACAACTACTTCATAAAAAAAAAATCCTCTCAATATTTTTAACAACATTTATCATCATTATTATAATTCGCAATATTTAACAACCAGGTCATTCTCAGGAAAGATGGGGCTTTCCAATAAAGATTTTTCCCTATTGGCGCGCAATTAGGTGACCAAACCTTTCCTTGACAAAACTTCTAGACATTGTCAATATTGCAAATAATAATATGAATAACTTGTCATCTCAATTATTGATTTAATAATATATAAAACATCGACAATAATTGAATCAAATAACGTGAGATACTATGTAACAATTACTGTAGCAATAATTGAATAAAATTGAGTGACTTCTCACGTAAACATCAATAATCAATACCGTGTGCTACTATGCAACCACGCCAGATTCTGCATTTCTTTTAACACAAGTCATGTTTCAACAGTTAACGATAAAACTTCCGCCGTTATTTTCATAAAAATATTTTTATCGTTTTCTCAATCCGACAATAATTCTGTTGTGAGGTTCACCAATGATTGTGCCATCATACGAATATTCCCCGACCAATCGAATATTATAGAACAACTTGCGTACTTTGTAAAATTTATAAATATTACCCACAACTATAACATTATATCAAATTTATTCCATAATATTTAAAAATGATATTTATAGAAAATTCATCTTTATTCATAAAAGTTGGGGTCTTATAGTATGTATTTATTTATTGTAATTTTTGTATATTTGTTCCTTTTACACAAGTGAAAAATTTTATTGTGTCCCAAAATATGCAGCAATGTGGTAACTTCATCAGCTGGTGTGACGAATATGTTTGAGTGTTGCATAATCAAGGGAGGTTATAAATGGACACATCCGAGCGTTTAAATGTAACTCGTGAAGCATTTTCATTTTAGGCTTCTCAATCATGTCTTTGTGATCCACCAATAATTCTTCATGACGTTGACGCACAAGTTATGACGCCTCCAAAATAGGTATACATCACCCATCTTGAGTCGCCAAATACATGGTACAAAATTCAAATACAACTTAATAATACAACTGTCGTGTAAAATACGACAAAACATAAACTGAGAGTTTTAATAAGAATATTGTCATCTAGACAATATCCACACTCAATGGAGTCCTCATTACATTTATTATCACACTATTTAACGTAATATGGTGAGGACTACTAATGCTATCATCTCGGATGATCACTCCGCTTCTCGACTCGTCCCAAATTTATATTCTCATTTCAAGAGAACAAAGAAAGAAAGGGGTGAGCTCAACTAGCCCAAAGAAAAATATTATGACTAAGATAATGCAGAATAAATTATCCTTAGCCTTCAACATTATAACAACTGATAGAATATAATAGACAACAAGTTTTAGATCAACAACTGCAACGGAATAAGTAATCCATTAGAAAAGTCAAGTAGAGCATAAAATCTACTTTCTTCTATGATTTAAAAAGTTTTTCATCAACTTTATCGCTGAAACTCAGCTTAATAAATAAAATCAAATCATCCCTGTACCACGGCCAAGGATATTCATGTAATCATCATTGATCATGATTATACCGAATAATCCCTGGTCATAATCATACCAACAACTGTCCATCATTCGTCATATTACTTATTACGATGATTATCTTAAGATAATCCCGGTCCATAATCATACCAAGTCCATCTATGCACGTAAGCCAAAGATGACTTTCATCACAATATAAGCATGAGGATGATGACAATGACATAATAATTCAATAAAACAAGTTCAAGGATAAATTTTAAAGATTTATAAATTAATTTATTCAGGAACCAATAACGTCCAAATTGTCAACATGATACTGCTTTATGGAGTAAAATTCAAGAATGTTCAGAAGAATATTTCCATGAAAAGATCTTTGGATGAAGCGCGAAATATCCGTGATATTCTACTAATTTCATGAAGTATAGAAGCCAAAACTTTAACCAACTGAGTATAATAGAATATATGAAACTGCAAATAGATTTTCACCCGCCATGCGGTAATCCACGTAGACAGATCATTTCAACAAAATAATAAAGAATGGAATAACAGAAGAATTCACCATGCATGCGATAGACCGCACAGACAAGTTATTCCCGACAGAATAATAAAGAATGGAACCAGGTCATGTGTAATCCACACAGACAAGATATTCTAACAGAATAATAAAGAATGGAACCAGGTCATGCGTAATCCGCATAAACAGGATATTCCAACAGAATAATAAAAAATGGAATAACAACAGAATTCACCAGGCATGCGATAGACCGCACAGATAGGTTATTCCAGACAGAATAATAAAGAATGGAATAACAGAATAATTTCACCACGTGACGCCCCCAAAATAGGTATACATCACCCATTTTGAGTCTTTAATAACATGGTACAGAAACAACTACAACTTTATTAATACAACATAAAAACTGTGAGTTTAAATACAAATATTGCCATCTAGACAATATTCACACCCAAATAAGTCCTCATTATAATTAATGGTAAATTATTTTACAAAAATATTGAGGACTACTAAAACAACTTTCTAGAACCATCATTCCACACCCTGACTAGAACTTGCTACATTCTCGCCTCCTGAAAAGAAAAATGGAACAAAAAGGAAAAGGGTGAGCTCAACTAGCCCAGTAAAAAATATTATGACTAAGATAATATAGAACAAATTATCGTTAGTCTTCAACAGGGAAAAATCTGATAAAATATAATAGACAACAAGTTTAAGATCAATATTCGCAGCGGAAAATAATAATTCATAGATGAGTTACGTAGAGAATGAAATCTACTATAATCTATGAATTTAAAAGTTCATCATCAATATTTTATCCCTGTACATCAATCAATATATATCTTGAATCAAATATTCATCTTTGCACTACAGGCCAAAGATATTCATCAGTCGGTCATGTTCATCTCAACACCTGTTCATCTTTGCACTACAGGCCAAAGATATTCATCAAAAATTCATTCATCTTTACACTACAGGCCAAAGATATTCATTAATATTATCATTTAGGACTGAGGATGATGAAAAATATTTTAAAGACAACGAATCTAGTGAAACAAAAGAATAAATACTAAGGATTCGTATTTTAAACAATCCAAGTTCGAAAATACTACATAAATAACCGTAATGAAGTAAAATTCAAGAATAATCAAAACATGGATACAATCAAAGCTATTATCCATAATAGATACTTTGGACAAAAAAACAATGAGAAATTAATTTTTTTTCTGTGAATAGTGTCGTATTCGTGAATAGTGTCGTATACGTGAATAGTAACCCCGACACTAAAAGACAAGAATTTCACAAAAAAATCTTACCAATATTCCGGCATAATGATATTAGAAGAAATAATATCATTTTAAAAAAATAATATCCCTTACCTCGAAAAGACAGTACTTCTGACTGGAATACTGGATATAGTGCTGAACTTGCACCGTATAGCAACACTCAAAGTATCAAAATACTCACAAGAATACGCTCGATAATATAGAGAGAAAAAACTTCAGTTTCTGGTGTGATTTTCAATTCTAACCTAAACACCCTATTTATAGGAAAATGATTAGAATACCAAAGCAGAAAATTTAATAAAATATTATTATTTTTACAAAACTTTCACGCCCATCTTTGAAATCTGATTTAAGCTTATCTTGTACATGTTAGTGTAGCCCACAAAACAAAAAAAAACGATTTTCTTAATAAACATAATTAAAACATCCAAAAATCAATTATTTTGGAACTTCAATAATTCATAATAAATAGCCCTTTTGTCAGAAAAATTCGAACCTTATGTCTTTTCCATAGGAAATTTTATTCTCTACAACTTTACAGAAGAAAGTTTTTCTAAATTCTAAACAGAAACAGACCGTAATCCACAAACAGACGATTTTACAGGCTATAATCAAATTTCAGTTAAGAAATGGGCCCACAGATATGTTTAACATGTTTTAAACAACTTTTGCAATAAAAATACTCTTCATCCTCATATATTCATATATCCCACATTCATTGTAAAAATATCACCATTATTATATTATTAAAATATAATAAAATATTTAAATGAATTGTTTTATCAGAAAAGATAAAATATCAATTTTTCAACAATTGTCACTTTAAAATTTTCTCCATCTATATCCATAAAATGAATATTTTCCTTATCATATAAACCAATAATTAATTATTCACAAATAATATTACGTAATCACAATATCGATAACTGCATCTGCTTTAAGAAAGAGGGGTTTTCCAATAAGGATTTCTCCTTCTTGGCACACAATTAGGTGACCAAACCTCTCCTTGACGTAACTTTTTAGACATTGCCAATAATGTTATCTAATAATATTATTCAAATAATATGAATTATTGATCCGATAATGAAAATATCGTAGTAGTGACAATTATTGAAACAACAATAATATAAAATATCAACGTAGCAATTATTGAATCAATAAAATAAAATATTGAGCGATAAGAATTCATCGTAATAATTATTGAGTAATGCCTTCCTACGTAAGAATCAATAATTGGTGCAATATCGTATCTTCTTGTGTTTTAACCACCGGGTATTCCAACAGTATTAACGGTAACAACTACGTCGTTATTTATAAACAACTTATATTTGTCATTTTCTTCATCTAATTGCTTTCCGTTATGGGGCCCACACAAGGTCGCTACTATCAGTATTTAATATTTCCTTTTACGATAAGAATATTCCACGACCAAACGAATATTCTCCCGATAAAATGAATATTTTATAACCACTTGCATATTTGAAATATTTATGCATTTTACCCATAACTAACCACATTAATCAAATCAACCCTTACTATTTTAAAATAATAAATAGAGGAAATTTAATTTTATTTATAATAAGTTGGGGTCTTACACACCATGTATGCGGTACTTCGCATAGACAGGTTATTCCAACATAATAATAAAAAATGGAATAACAACCCTTACGAGTATTGAAAGAAAATAACTCTCTTCATGAATACGAAAGAATAATACCCCTTACTTTAGAAGAAAACTGGATACTGGAATAGTGAGGAAGTACATTTCTCTTCTTCTTTCTCTCTATAATTTCTCTCTATAATAATTGCTCTATAGCTTTATTGAATTGGTGAAAAATAATGAAGGAATGAGCTTCTATTTATAGGAAAATATAGTTTCGATAATTGCACGTTTTGGGGCTCGAAATATTACAGTATAATACCTTCCTCTTTTCCTTTATTTTTAATTTAGTCCTGTAAGTATTATCATACTTGCACCACCTCCCCTAATAGTAAATCATGTGAATCAATAGTAAATCATGTGACTCAATAGTTCTAATCATGTTAAAAAAATAATTACAGTATAGTACCTTCATCTATACCTCCATTTTTAATTTAGTCATGCAAGTATTATCAATCTTGCACCAACTCCCCTAATAGTAAATGAATGTGACTCAATAGTACACACATGTGAACACATAGTTATAAGCATGTGAATCAATAGCAATTAATTGCTCATTTATCCGGTTAATTACCCGATTGGTCAATATAACCCCCAGACATCAATTATTATCGAAATAAATGTCGATTTTCAGTAACACTAATAATTCTCACATAATGGAACTATCAATTTCATCATTAATCAACACGAACTTATTCATCATTAATATTATAACTCACAATATTTAACAACCAGGCCGTTTCCAGGAAAGAGGGGGCTTTCCGATAAGGATTTCTCCTTATTGGCGCGCAATTAGGTGACCAAACCTCTCATTGATAGAACTTCTAGACATTGTCAATATTACAAATAATAATATGAATAACTTTGCCGTCTCAACTATTGATTTAATAATATAACTTATTATACAGATGATACTGTGACAATAATTGAATCAATAATATGAGAGATATGATGCAATTAATTCTTGTGCAATAATTGAGTATAAGCGAGTGACTTCTTACGTAAACATCAATAATCAATATCGTATTGCTACTATGCAACCACGCGTATTCTTGTCACTTTTTTACTACCGAGTAGTTCAACAGCTTTAATCAGTAACACTTTCGTCATTATTTTTATAAAAGATAATTACGTCATTTTCTAACTTCGACAATACTTAGTTGGGGTCCACCAATGATTGTCTGTCAAATCATCGGATATTCCCCGACAAAAAAAAATTCCCCGACCAATCGAATATTATATAACAACTTGCATACTTTGCAAAATTTATAAATATTACCCACAACTATAACATTATATCAAATCCACACAATAATATTCAAAAAAAATATTTAGAGAAATTTAAATCTTTATTCATAAAATTTGGGGTCTCACACAAGTCCCCTACCAAACTGAATCATAAAATCCACCAATGAATTATTTTTTGAAACATATTTTTTGAAGAATGAGTGAGAGCTTTCAGCTCGTTGGCTACTTGACATTCCAACCGAGAAAACATGATTCATATATGCCGGCACCCATTTAGCACGAATTTGATACATTGATTGTAGTCATTTGTTGTCATTTAACCCACTCTTCTCAACCAACTCTATCCATTTCAAATCTAACTCTTCCTTAATCTCTAATTTCCATATGGAATCTGAAAACTCCTTATAGTAAGCATTGTATTTAACTGAATCTATCTTCTCAGAAAATTTAGTTAAAATGTGCCAACTACAATATCTATAAAATGTTGTTGGTAGAGTTTGTGAAATTTCATTTTTCATAGCTGGATCTTGATCAGTAATGATCATCTTAGGGGCATCACCTGACATGGCTTCCAAAAATTGGTTGAAAAGCTAAACAAATGAATCTATGGTCTCATTACTCAAGAATGCACATGCAAATATTATTGTTTGACCATGATTATTAACCCCCATTAGTGGCGTAAAAATTAATCCATACCGATTAGTGTTGTACGTAATATCAAATATCACTACATCACAATAAAAATTGTAAGTCCGTCTAGAGGTTGAATCAGCCCAAAAATAATGAGTAATCATGTTTTCATCATTTGACTCAATTTTGAAATAAAATGATGGATTCTTTCCTTGTTCACCCATTAAAAACTCGTGCAACATATGTCCATCGTGTCCTTTCATCTCATTGTGCTTATCTCTTTCGAGATTATACAAATCTCTTTGCGTACAACCAATATTCTCAAACCCCCAAACCCCCCGTTTGCACTCCAAGCAAATCGAATTATTGATGCGATGGTATATTTACCATCTGAAGCTGTTGAGTCAGGGCCTTTTGGGCAATCGATATATTACGGTGAGTGTGAGACCCCAGATTTTATAAATAAAGATTTAAATTTCTCGAAATATTTTTTTTAATATTAAGGTGTGGATTTGAGATAATGTTATAGTTGTGGGTAGTATTTGAAAATTTTGTAAAGTATGCAAGTTGTTGTATTATATTCGATTGGCCAGGGAATATTCTTTGTGTTTGAGAATATTCGCATTTACGGCAAGACAATCATTGTGGACCCTACAATGTAATTATTATCCGAGAAAACGACAAAAATATTTTATTAAAAATAACGGCGGAAGTTTTACCGTTAATACTGTTGAACTACTCGGTAGTAAAAGTACAGTAATACGGGTGGTTGCATAGTAGCACACGGTATTAATTATTAATGCTTACGTGAGAAGTCACTCAGTTTTGTTCAATTATTGCTATAGTAATTGTTGCATAATATCTCACGTTATTTGATTCAATTATTGTCGATATTTATATATTATTAAATCAATAATTGAAATGACAGAGTTATTAATATTATAAATTGCAATATTAACGATGTCTAAAGTTCGCGCAAGAGAGGTTTGGTCATCTAATTGCTAGGCCAATAGGAGAAATCCTTATTGGAAAGCCCCTCTATCCTCGAACGACACAGTCGATTAATATTGTGAATTGTAATAAAGATGATAAATGTTGTTAAAATTATTAAGGTGATTTTTATGAAGTCTGCTTATTTTATGGATCTCCATTTACTCAACAGATATTCCATGACTTGATACCACGTGCCCAAGGAATGCTACTTCTTCAAGCCAGAACTCGCATTTCTTCAACTTGGCATAAAGCTTATATTCACGGCTTTTGGAGTGTCACCTCAAGTGTTGCTTTCATGATCTTCACGGCTTTTGGAATAAATAAGGATGTCATCAATAAAGACGACCACAAAGTGATCTAAATATTCCTTGAATACTCGGTTCATCATATCCATGAAAATGGCGGAGGAGCATTAGTCAATCCAAAGGACATGACTAGGAATTCATAATGCCTCATCGAGTTCCTCCGGAAGCCGCCTTTGGAATGTCGTGGTTCTAATCTTCAATTGGTGATATCCTAACGAAGATCAATCTTTGAAAAGAATTTGGCTCCTTGTAATCGGGTCAAATAGGTCATCAATACGTGGCAATGGATACCTATTTTTGATGGTGACATGATTCAACTCCCAATAATCAATACAAATTGGCATACTCCCATCTTTCTTCTTCACGAATAGAGCAGAGCACCCCAAGGAGAAGTACTAGGGACGAATAAAGCCAATGTCTAACAATTCCTGCAGTTTGGGTCTTTAACTCCTAAAGTTCAATAGAGCCATTCGATATGGGGCTTTGGAAATAGGTTTTGTCACGGGTTCAAGGTCGATACAAAATTCAATTTCACGCTCTGGGGTAGGCGTGAAGTTCTTCTGGAATACGTCGGAAATTTATTAACAATAGGAATATCGTTTAAAACTGACGTATTTTTATTTAAATCTGTGACATGAGCTAAGAAAGCTTGACATCCGTTTTTCAATAAACGAATAGCTTTATGGCTTGAGATAAACGTGATTGATTTTAATGGTTTGGTCGTTTGAATTCGCATAATAGGTTGATTAGGAATATGAAAGCTAACAACCTTACGAAAATAATCAATTTTTGCATGATAAGTAGTTAACCAATCAATCCTAGAATCACGTCCAAATGCAAGTATTTTTAATGAAATAAGATCGACAGTAATGTGAGGGTACCGATTTGAACCAAACAAGACTTATAAACGAAGGGATGTAATGAAGGTTTCTCCCAACGGAGTTTCCACAGATAAGTCAAAGTCTAATTTCTCCTGAGTCAAATTTAATCGATGAGCGCAAGTAGGAGAAATAAAAGAATGGGTAGAACCGTTATCAAATAAAGTATAGACTTCATTAGAGTTTATGATAAGCTTACCCAGAATGACCTCATTCGATTCCTTGCTCTTTGGGAGGTCACAACAAACGCTCTCCCTTGCACTACTGGCTTTTGAATTTTCCGGGATGGCCTTTGGTGCCTCCATCCTAGCTTGAATTTGTCTTGATGGCATAAAATCGAGCTAAGTGACCTTCTTTCCATAATTATAACATGCTTTGGATGGCATGACGCATTTGGGCGATGTGTCCCCTCTCCGCATTTGAAACATATGATAGGTGGTCTTTCTCCTTCCTTAACAATGGGTCTCAGTCTTGACGCTCTTTCCACCATTGTTGAATCTCCGCTTTCTTGAAATGTCCATTCTTATTGTTTTGGCCCCGATTACCACCGAAGTGGTTACCATATCTCGCTTCATTCCTCCACGCTTGTTGTCACCGCTTCGATGACTACTCTCTACCGGTATTATAATTTTGCTTACCGCTTTCTTTTTTAGTTGTGTTGACTCATTATCGCGTTCCACTAATCGAGCCCTATTTACAACATCCGAATACAAACACGCTTTATGAGAAATAAGATGTTGACGTATCTCCGGCTTCAAACCTCTTAAAAACATTCGCGCCATTCTCTCTTCATTATCCACCAAGTGGGACGCAAACCGTGATAACTCCGCAAATTTTGCCTCGTATTACGACACGGTCATATTATTTTGTTCCAACTTGATAAACTCCACCTCCTTCATGTGGCGAATACTTTCAGGAAAGTATTTGTCGTTGAACAGCTCCTGGAACTTCTCCCAAGATATCTTCATGACAAAGAGTTTGAGTCGTTTTACCTATTCCCACCAAGAATCGCCTCCTCGCGCTAATATAAAGGCGTGAAAGGAACCTTTACTCCTGAGCATCCCAAGACATCAAATATTTTGGTAATCTGCTTTATCCATGCTTCCGCCAGAAGTGGTTTTGGCTCTCCCTTAAACTCCGGTGGTCCCAGCTCCTTGAATTGTTTAGCGGTGACCGCCCGAGAGTTTTCCGTGTTTCCACCTACGTTTTGGACAGGAGTCATTCTCGCCTGCTGTTGCATAAATTGCATAAAGCCTCTGAACATTTGATCATTCATCATTTGGTCAGTGTTGTTGTTTGCATGAGGATTGTCGCCTTCTTATGCACATTATCCTGATTATGGATATGTGGTGAATCAACGATCGCCTGCGCTCCATTGCTATTCTCAACATTCTCAGATGTCATTTTCAGATACTGCCACAAAACAAAAGGTTAATTGACATGTAACAAATTATCCCTATCTTCGACCAACCAATAAAATAAAGACATAAACTTAGGTAGGTCATACTAACGAAGGTATTCCCCGCCTCTCCCCTTCTAGTACTATTCTCACATCTTAGCCAGGATCATATCCTAAGCTCGATATTAACCGCGACGCCCCCAAAATTAGGTATACATCACCCATCTTGGGTCGCCACTTACATGGTATGTAATTTAAATACAACTTACTAACATAAGCGTGTGTATACAATACGACATAAATCGTGAGTTTAAATACAAATATAAATCTACTAGATATTATACAAACTCAAAAAGAGTCCTCATTACAATTATTATCACACTATTTCACGAGAATAGTGAGGACTACTAATGCTATCTTCGGACCATCGCTTCGTTTCCCAGGCTCGTCCCACTATATTCTCATTTCACGAAGAAACGGTGAAAGAAAGAATGAGCTCAACTAGCCCGATGAAAAATATTATGACTAAGATAATGCAGAATAAATTATCAATAGTCTTCAACAATGTTAAACTGATAAAATACAATAGACAACCAGTTTAACTGCAGCGGAATATGTAATCCATTAAAAGAGTCAAGTAGAAAATAAAGTCTACTATCTTTTAGGTTTTAAAAGGTTTTTCATCACTGTTATAGCTGAGACTCAGCTTTAATAAATATTCCACATCATCGAATCACCCCCCATTTACTGACGGATATTCTTTAGTATCACGACCACAATTATTCATGCACTACGGGCAAGAATATTTGTGTATTCATTAATGGTCATGATCATGCCAACAACCGTCCATCAATGCACTACGGCCAATGAGGATTTTTTACCACATCATTTGTAACATTACGGGTCATGATTACCCGAATAGTCTCTGGTCATAATCATACCAAGTCCATCTATGCACTACAGTGCCACGGATGACTTTAAAAAATATAAACATGAGGATGATGACAATGATATAAGAATTCAATAAAATAAGTTCAAGAATTATTTTATCCGGGAATTATTAACGTCAAATTATCAATATGATCTTTGTTTTGTAGAGTAAAATTCAAGAAAGATCGGAAGAATATTTTCATGAAAAGATATCTTTGGATGAAACGCAAATATCAAGGATATTCCACTAATTTCATGGAGTATAGAAGTCAAATTTTTAACCAACCGGGTATAATAAAGAATGGAATAACAAAAGAAATCACCATAAATGCGATAGAACCGCATGATTGGGTTATTCCAACGAATAATAAATAACGGAACCGGTCGGTGAAATTCACCCGCAAGCGGGGATGTTCCAACAGAATAATAAAGATGGAACCGGATCCGGTGTAAAACACACGAGATAGGATATTCCAATGAATAATAAAAAGCGGAACCCGGTCCGGTGTAAAACACACGACAGGATGTCCCAGCGAGAATAAATAAAGATTTTAACCGGTCCTGTAAAACACACGCATGTGATGTTCCAATGAGAATAATAAAAGCGGAACCAGTACACACGCAGACGGGATGTTCCAATGAATAATAGAAGAATGTCACCAAGTATAGGGTAAACCACGTATACTGAGTTATTCCAATGTAATAATAAGCAATGGAATAACAACAGTTCTCTTCATGAATAAGAAAGAATAACACCCTTTACATTTGGTAGGAGATTGAATCTTTGCAAAGCGATTGTAGTAACAAAATACTCTTCTTCTTTCTCTCTTATTCTCTCTATACTTTCTCTCTCTATAGATTGAATGAATTAAGTGAAAATAATGAAGCCCTAGGCCTCTTTATAGAAGATTTCTAGCTTAAGACTTTCTGCAGTGAAAAGGCAAGTGGCTTGACGAATGGTTTGACGCTTTGTAATGTGAAACGACAAGTGGTTCGACGCACCGTAATGTGAAACGACAAGTGGTTCGACGCTCAGTAATGTGAAACGACAAGTGGTTCGACGTCTGGTAAAGGTAATTACTATTAACGAAGGTAAATACTATTGATTTAAGGTAAATACTATTCACAAGGGTAATTACTATTGACGAAGGTAATTACTATTGATGAAGGTAAATACTATTCACAAGGGTAATTACTATTAACGAAGGTAATTACTATTGATGAAGGTAAATACTATTCACAAGGGTAATTACTATCGACGAAGAGACTCTTAGATGATGACATATGAGCCCCCATAAAATAATCAAACTTACCACAAATCATTTTTTTTATCAACACATATTTAATCTTTCAACAATTATTAATCATTTATAACTTGTCGTCTCAATTATTGATTTAATACTATAACATATTATACGGATGATCTTTGTGACAATAATTGAATCAATAATATAATAGATATGATCGTGATTCTTCTTGTAGCGATAATTGAGCATAAATTGAGTGACTTCTCACGTAAGCATCAATAATCAATCTGGTGTGTACTACTATGCAACTACGCGTATTCATTGTACTTTTACCACCGGGTAGTTCAACGGTTTTAACGGTAACACCTCCGTAGTTATTTTTATAAAATATTTTTGTCGTTTTCTCGATCAAATGATAATAATTACATTGTGGGGTCCACCAATGATTGAGCCATTATGCTAATATTCCCTAACAAAAAAATATTCCCAGACCAAACGAATATTTTATAACAACTTGCATACTTTGCAAAATTTATAAATATTACCCACAACTATAACATTATATCAAATTTATTCCATAATATTCAAAATAATATTTATAGAAAAATTCATCTTTATTTATAAAAGTTGGGTCTTACAACCTCCCTTCTTATGAAATTTAAGCCCTCGAAATTAGAATGCGATACACAGGTATGTCGAAGAGGTAAGGATACCTTGATTTCATTTGATTCTAACTCCCAAGTCATTTCCTCAACATCGTGGTTCCTCCACAAAATTTTGACTTGAGGTATAACCTTGGAGCGTAGAATATGTTCCTTCTTATCAAAATTTGAGCAGAACCTCTTCATACGTCAAATCTTCCGCTATTTAAATCCGGTTCTAACTCAATAATATTGTTGGGTCTTTCAAATATTTACGTAACATAGATATGTGAAAAACGTTATGAACACGAGACATATTTGGCGGAAAAGCGAGTCTATAGGCCACGGTTCCTACTCGATCGAGGATTAAAATGGACCAGATGAATCGAGGATTAAGTTTTCTCTCTTTCCAAATCTTGTAACTCCTTTCCATGGAGCAACTCTTAACAACACATGATCTCTATATCGAATTCCACGTCCTTTCGATGAAGATCGGCATAACTCTTTTATCGATTTTGTGAGGTTTTATCGTTGTCGGATCGTTTGAATCTTTTAGTAGTCATACGTACCAACTCCGGTCCCAACAACGTTGCTTCACCCACCTCATCCCAAAGATCTTGGAGAAACGACACTTTCTTCCATACAACGCTTGAATGGAGCCATGCCAATACTTGCTTGATAAGCTGTTGTTGTAGGAAAACTCCACCAATGGTAAGAACTTGTCCCAACTCCCTTGAAATCAAGGACACGAGTCTTAATAGATCTTCAAGAGTTTGAATAGTCCTCTCCATTGTCCGTCCGTCTGAGGATGATATCTTAGAGCTAAACCGTAAATCCGTGCTCATAGCTTTTTGCAAACTAACCCAAAATCGTGAAGTGAATCTTGGGTCTCGATCGAAAACTATGGATACTTAGGCATACCATGCGATCTTACAATCTCGTTTATGTACATACGAGCAAGGCGTTCAAGTGTATAAGTTTCTCGTATCGGTAAGAAATGAGCGGACTTGGTCAATCTATCAACAATGACCCAAATCGCATCAATGCCTTGAGAAACCTTAGGAAGGCCGATAACGAAATCCATGGTAATGTGCTCCCACTTCCATTCGGAATTTCAAGTGGTTGCAATGGACCTTTTGGTACTTGATGCTCCGCTTTAACTTTCGTTGACAAGTTAGACACCTTGAGATAAACAAATGCTATCTCTCTCTTTATATTGCTCCACCAAAATGTATAGCGAATATCATGATACATTTTGGTACTCTACGAGATGGATTGCAAATGGTGTGTTGTGCGCCTCCATCATGATATTATACTTTAAATCGAGGTCGTTAGGAACACAAAGTGCAGAGTTGACTCGAAGTATTCCTTCTTCATCGATTCTTGCTTCCTAGATAGCACCTTCTTGCACTTTCTTCCTCATACGCATCGGCTCCGTGTGCATAACTTGAGCGACTTTAACTTTATCGATTAAAATCGGTTCTACTTTCGTAAACTCGCTATCATCACATGCGTCCCTCGAGTCTTTAACTCTATCTCCATCCTTTGTAAGTCACACAAAATGGGCCTTTACGTTGACAATATCGCACTCGCGTGCTTGCATATGATTTTCTACTCGATCGTCGGCTACCACGTTAAACTTTTCGAGGATGGTATTGGATGGTATGATCATAATCTTTCAATAGTTCAAGCCAACGTCGTTGTCGCATGTTGAGTTCCTTTTGAGTGAAGAAATATTTGAGGCTTTTATGATCCGTAAAGATCTCCACTTTCTCCCCATCTGAAGTAATGCCTCCAAATTTTAAGTCTGAAGACAACAACTGCCAACTCTAGATCATGAGTAGGATAATTCCTCTCATATTCTTTGAGTTGTCGCGAGGCATAAACTATAAATTTTCCATGTTGCATAAGAACACATCCCAACCTTTTGCGAAAGCATCACTTTGTAGATGACAAATCCCTCCGAGCGGATGGTATTGTCGAGCAGTCTTTGAAATAAGTCTCCTCTTGAGTTCTTGAAAACTCTTCTCACATTCTTCGCTCCAATAGAACTTTGTATCTTTTTCGAGTCAATTTGAGTCAATGGAGTAGCGATTTGAGAAAATCCTTCCACGAATCTCCGATAATAACCAATTAAGCCGAGAAAGCTACGTACTTTCGATCACTAATTTAGGTTGTTCCCGACTTTGAATAGCTTCATCTTTCTTTGGGTCAACAGATATTCCATGAATTGATACCACGTGCCCAAGGAATGCTACTTCTTCAAGCGAACTCGCATTTCTTCAACTTGGCATAAATCTTATATTCACGAAGCTTTTGGAGTGTCGACCTCAAGTGTTGCTTTCATGATCTTCACGGCTTTTGGAATAAATAAGGATGTCATCAATAAAGACGACCACAAAGTGATCTAAATATTCCTTGAATACTCGGTTCATCATATCCATGAAGGCGGCGGGAGCATTAGTCAATCCAAAGGACATGACTAGGAATTCATAATGCCCGTCTTCAGGGTTACGAAAGCCGTCTTTTGGAATGTCGGTGATTCTAATCTTCAATTGGTGATATCCTAACGAAGATCAATCTTTGAAAAGAATTTGGCTCCTTATGTTGGTCAAACAGTCATCAATACGTGGCAATGGATACCTATTTTGATGGTGACATGATTCAACTCCCAATAATCAATACAAATTGGCATACTCCCATCTTTCTTCTTCACGAATAGAATAGAGCACCCCAAGGAGAAGTACTAGGGCCGAATAAAGCCAATGTCTAACAATTCCTGCGAGTTGGGTCTTTAACTCCTAAAGTTCAATAGGAGCCATTCGATATGGGGCTTTGGAAATAGGTTTTATCTGGGTTCAAGGTCGATACAAAATTCAATTTCACGCTCTGGGGGTAGGCGAGAAGTTCTTGAGGGAATACGTCGGAAATTTATTAACAATAGGAATATCGTTTAAAAGCGGCGTATTTTTATTTAAATCGTGACATGAGCTAAGAAAGCTTGACATCCATTTTTCAATAAGCGAATAGCTTTATGGCTTGAGATAAACGTGATTGATTTTAATGGTTTGGTCATTTGAATTAGCATAATAGGTTGATTAGGAATATGAAAGCTAACAACCTTACGAAAATAATCAATTTTTGCATTATAAGTAGTTAACCAATCAATCCACAGAATCACGTCAAATCAAGTATTTTTAATGAAATAAGATCGACGGGTAATGTGAGGTACCGATTTGAACCAAACAAGACTTATAAACAGTGGATGTAATGAAGGTTTCTCCCAACGGAGTTTCCACAGATAAGTCAAAGTCTAATTTCTCCTGAGTCAAATTTAATCGATGGCGCAAGTAGGAGAAATAAAAGAATGGGTAGAACCGGTATCAAATAAAGTATAGACTTCATTAGAGTTTATGATAAGCTTACCCGTGATGACCTCATTCGGTTCCTTGCTCTTTGGGAGGTCACAACAAACGCTCTCCTCAGCTTTACCGATTTTGAATTTTCTGGGATGGCCTTTGGTGCCTCCATCCTAGCTGAATTTGTCTTGATGAAACGACAAAAATCGAGCTAAGTGACCTTCTCTTCCATAATTATAACATGCTTTGGACTGGCATGGCGCAGCTTTGGTGATGTGTCCTCTCTCTCTCGCATTTGAAACATATGATGGGTGGTCTTTCTCCTTCCTTAACAATGGGTCTTTGGTCTTGGCGTCTTTCCACCATTGTTGAATCTCCATTTCTTGAAATGTCCATTCTTATTGTTTTGGCCTGATTACCACCGAAGTGGTTACCATATCCGCCTGTTGATTCCCTCCACGCTTGTTGTCACCGCTTGATGACTACTCTCCGTTTGGTATTATAATTTTGCTTGTTGCTTTTTTTTAGTTGTGTTGACTCATTATCGCGTTCCACTAATCGAGCCCTATTTACAACATCCCGAATACAAACACGCTTTTATGAGAAATAAGATGTTGGCGTATCTCCGACTTCAAACCTCTTAAAAACATTCGCGCCATTCTCTCTTCATTATCCACCAAGTGGGGCGAATGGCCGTGATAACTCATAAATTTTGCCTCGTATTGCGACACGGTCGTATTGTTTTGTTCCAACTTGATAAACTCCACCTCCTTCATGTGGCGAATACTTTCGGGAAAGTATTTGTCGTTGAAACGACTCTGGAACTTCTCCCAAGATATCTTGATCTGGAAAGTTGATTACGTTTTTGGAATTCCCACCAAGTATGCCTCTCTCACATACATAAAAGCGTGAAAGGAACCTTTTTACTCCTCGGAGCATGCCAAGACATCAAATATTTTGGTAATCTGCTTTATCCATGCCCGCCGCGAGAAGTGGTTTTGCTTTCCCTTAAACTCCGGTGGTCCCAGCTCCTTGAATTGTTTAGCGGTGACCTTGAGAGAGTTTTCCGTGTTTCCACCTACGTTTTGGACAGAGTCGTTCTACTTTCTTTGTTGCATAAATTGCATAAAGCCTCTGAACATTTGATCATTCATCATTTGGTCAGTGTTGTTGTTTGCATGAGGATTGTCGCCTTCCTGATGCACATTATCCTGATTATGGATATGTGGTGAATCAACGATCGCCTGCGCTCCATTGCTATTCTCAACATTCTCAAATGTCATTTTCAGATACTGCCACAAAACAAAAGGTTAATTGACATGTAACAAATTATCCCTATCTTCTGACCAACCAATAAAATAGCACATAAACTTAGTGTTAGGTTTGTAATATTCATAACGCAATCAAATTGCATAAAAAGTCTGGCGTGGTAAAATCGAGTTTAAAAATTTACAAACCATATACGGATCATCCTTTATGCACAATTATTAATTAAACGAAAAGATAAAGAATAAATCATACCCTTGAAGATCGAGCTTCCTCAGGTACAAGTTCACCTCCAAATCCTTTCGCGTTCAATCTTGAATCCACCGGGTTTGGTTCCTTCCTTTGATCAACGTTAGCCACCCAAATGTTTGGCCTCTGAGGTGATCCACCAAGGAAGAAGAAAATTCAAGAAGATGGGTATTTGGCTCAAACCCTAGTTTTCTATCTCTATAGAAAAGGTGTACTCTCCCAACAATTGGAATTATGTCGCGTTTTTGTTGAAAAAGTCAACAACCCATACCACCCATAATAAGACTCCTCTTATTTATAGATGTGGGCAACCCACCTTAACAATTAAGGAATTGGGTTTTATTTAATTAATTAATTCTTTTAATTAATTAAGCTCCCTAATCTTATTAGGGATAATTAATTAAACTCCTTTAACTAATTTTCCTTCCTAATCCAATTAGGAATAAATGAAATACTTATATTAAATTAATTCCTAAACTCTTTTAGAAATTAAAATAATAATAATTGTAATAATATTAATAAGACTCCTCTTATTAATTTATATTTAATATTTCTAAAATATTAAATAATAAATATTAAGCTATTTAATTTATTCTATCACCATAGATTAAATTAAATATACATAACTATATTATTACGATTATGCCATTTACTTCTTAAATAATTATTCTTCCTTTTTATGGTGTGACCCTTTAGGTTCTCCATATTAAACCGGTTGTGAATAAATCAATTAGAACAATTCTAATCTTATTTAAATAAATAAATTAAATAATTAATTTATTTAAATAAATAATATTTATTCTACAATAGGGATAAGCCTCCCTAACGATCAACGACTTTCCGGATAATATAGATTTCAACATTAATCATAAAAGAACCTTTGAGTAAATAGTTACCGCATAAATTCAATCCTTCCACCATCTGATGTCCCAATTAAATATAAGACATGGAATTCTTTATCAAGTCTTATTTTATTTAATTATATGTATTTCAACTCTTAAATGCACAACTCCAAATAATGCAAATTAGAAACTCCTTTCTAATTTCATTCTCGCCTTAACCAAGGACTCTTTGGGTTGTCATTTATCGAATCACATAGGACATTTCTCTTCTTTTATTAGAAGTGGTAGATTCTTTATTGATCATACATTATCTCCATATACAACTTATTATACCCAAGCATACCCTTTGATATACCCTAAGGGTCTTAAGGAATAAGTCAAAGTATAACTCATCATACACAAGATACTATGATGATCTCAAGTCCAAGGATTACTTGTCTTACTATCACTACAGAATTCCTATTGACGAGCAAATAAAACTCCATTAGGTATTCCTTAGCGAGCCACGTTCGATGAACTTATTCTCTAATAAGCACCTACATACTTGCTTTAGTGTCTCCACACAAATGATCATGAGATCAATCATCCTCATCCAATGAGCAAGCGAATATATGTACCAATCTATCCGGATTCACTAATCCCCAATTTAGTAATCCAACGATTGGGAACTATTTTAGTTTTAAGCTTTCTAAGAATTTAGATCTCATTAGAATGATCATCATCATTATTCTAAAAGCATTGCTTAAAACTATGGGTTTATCACATATTATAAAACGACATCATGTAGATAATTAAAAGCCTTTAATAAATTAATACTTTTTATTAATAAATGAATAAGATTGTTTACAAAGTATATGCTTTATCATCAAACATGATTGGCTTGTATGCATACTACTTTCAATCTCCCACTTGCACTAAAGCCAATCGTCATGGTATCTCATACTCTTCTTCTAAAGTGACGATTATCCTGCTTTGTTGGATAAGCTTTAGTTAATGGATATGTAATGTTGTTCTTGAGAGTCCACTATCTCTATAGTGATTTCCCATCTTTCAATGATTCTAATAATCAAATGAAAGTGCCACAACACATGTTTAGATCCAAGATGAGACTTGGGAACTATTCCTAGTTACGTATTGAACTTTTAATCCAAACAATCAACTTGCGACTTCATTTATAGCTATATACTTTGTCTTTATTACTAAACCAAAGAACTCTTTTGCTATTTGGAACCTTTCCAATTCAACTTTGCACCACTTGTTCAAGATAACGCTTTACCTTAAAGTGGATTTTTGTCGTCTTGGTCCATCTGAAAAACTTGAGTCAGTAAGCCCTCTAGTTTTAATTCGGACCCACCATGTATGCTCACATCCTTAGTGTTTGGTTAAGAACTTTAAGATGTTTTTTCACCGCCTTACGTAGTGATCTTCTCGAATATGGTGATCAACATCGGTCTCGTATATTTCATTGCATACATGATAGTCACTCATGCGATCTCTCTTTTTGGAGTCTATGGGGACTATTAAGAGAGATACACTCCATAGCTCATCTACATGAGACATCTCTTGGAGTTTGCCATGCTAAACGACTTTAGCATCAAATGAATATACGTTCCTTGGGTTAAGTCGAGCATCCTTTTAAATCTATCTATATAGATTTGTATCCCCAATTAAGATACTCTTCCAAATCATTCATGGAGGAATGTTTAGACAACTTTATCTTTCTTGATTGTAGCATTGGTATGTCATTCCTTATCCGTAGTATATCAACATATAGTATTAGGAATGTCACGATGCTTCTTATTTTGACCCTTTGTACACACTAGAAGTCTTACCTCATCGAATGTAACTCTGGATCATCATCTTCATGATGCGTACCTCATCATCATCATCCATGATGAATCCATACCTCCTAGGTATCTTGATTTTATTCCGGATTTACGATTCGGTTGTGGTACAATAGAATCTATCTACGGTTCCTCTTATTTGACTTATAGTGTTTTGTGGTTCTTGAACTTTTCAAGATCTATTATCCTCCCACTAGCCCTTTTAATGATAAACACCTTTATCTTATAAGGCAGCGTGTTTCGTAACAAACACCTTTTGCTAAGTAGAATTATAGAACATATACCCTAAACTTACTTTAGGATGTCCCACAAATCGACACTTGTCAAATCTTGTCCCAAGCTTATCTTTTTGAAACCTTTTCACATAAGTTGGACAACCCCTTATCTTAACATACTTAAGATTAGGAATCCTCCTGTCCATAACTTTTATGGAGTCTTGGGGCGGGATTTTGAGGTTACCTTTTTAGTAGATATGTCACGACCATTTCTAGGACATGATCCTGAAGGATCTTTGGAATGTCGGTAAAATCATTATGGACCGCACCCATGTCCAACAAGGTATGATTTTTCCTTTCGATATACATCAATCAATTATTGCGTGTCGAGGAGGCGTCCATTATGAAAAAACCATTTGAGATGATCTAAAAACTTATTGCACAAATATTTATTCCTTGATCTAATCAATGAATCTTAATACTTTGCCAATTTGTTTCACTTCTGAATTCTTTGAACCTTTCAAATAATTCACACTTGTATTTCAACAAATACATACATTCAACTCTTTGAATGATCATCTCTTTTTCTTATACTAGTTTATTCAATTTACAAAATAATTTTTCACGTAAGTCAAGTATACAAAATTTATTAAGTAATATTCCAGTTCTATACAAAACATTATTATTATAAATAGAACAACAATTGTTCTTAATTATAATACCAAAGATTTCATTGTCCAACAATAAAATGGAAATAATATTTTTAACAAGAACTGGAATACAATAACAACTTATTGACTTAATAGATTTGCCGTAGGCATTCTTTAAACTATAAGTTTCTATGGCTAATATCAAAAACCTTTGTTACATTTCCCACACATAGGATTACTTATACTTGTTTAGCTTTCTACTACTACTTGGTCCCTTCATAAATCTATATTTATGATAACCAAAGTCGGTATCCAATACCCAAGTAGAACCTTGACTTAAAGAAAAATTTATTTCAATCATGAACAAAAAGCGTATTATAACAAAACTTCACTAAGCTTCTTTGGTTAGCCTCTGCAAGATACTTCTGCTTTCTTTCTTTCCATGTCCAGGGCTTATTGCGGTGGAAGCAAACTCCTTTGTCATCTATATCGGTTTTGTTCTTATTATCCTTTGTTTACGCCTTTCTATTTACCTTCTTTGAATCGTTCTTCTTTTCGAAGATCCTTTTAGCCCTACCCAAGAAGACTTGGTCTTTCTTGGTTGGAAAGTGACTCTCAACATTTTTCAATATGTTAAGCAAATCAATGAGGCGATATCTAGCTTGTTCATATGAAAAATTCACAACAATTGTGAAAGGAGTCCTGGGAGTGAATGCAAATCAAATCTTGGCTCAACTATCCATCCATGACAAAACTTGTTGTCTAATTGATCAATCAAATTGATTATGTTAAGAACTTTTTATGCATACTTATAGTGCCATTGGCCATTCTAGATCGGAAGAGCTCCTTAGATATCGATATCTATCGGTCCTACTTTCCTCACCATCAACTACTTGATGTGCGAGAATATAGTAGGTGCATCCATAGTTTCATCTTGTGACGAAGCTCGTTACTCATGGATCTGAGCATGATGCATTGAGCCAACTATGCATCATCTTGCCACTTTCTAAAAGTAGCAATCTCTTCCTCAGAGGCATTGTCTGCAACCATTGCAGGGATAGGCGTATTAAGGACATAAGATAGCTTTTCAGCTATGAGAACTATTCTCAAATTCCTTAACCAATCCGTTTAATTCGGTCCGGTTAATTTAGCATCTAATATGCTTCGCAGTGATAGTAATTTTAGACATTGTAAAATTCTGTAAATGAATTTGTAATTAACAACATTTTAACATACATTCTTTTATTAATTACCAAAATAAATTAGGTCTTGTTTTAAATTGGTATCTCCCACTATTTTCTTCAAACTATATTACCCTCACTTATATAGTTCGGCAAAATCTAATTAAAGATTTGCTAGTGAGAATAAGGATCCCATTTCAAATGTATATAGCCTTGTGGTGACACAACAAACTATATATAAATAAATAGGTAGACAACTTTTGTCAATTACATCAACTATCTGACTCCTTGTATTTTTGCCTCTTAGATTATTTTGATCAGTGGTGGCACATCCAATCAAAATTATCCAAGTTAAGTCCACTTAGCACTCCATATATTAAAAAAAGAAAATATCATCCTTGTGGTGACACAACAAAACAATATTGTTCAATTTTCTTTATAAGCATCAAATGTGATAAATTAACATCTTAAATACTTAATACTTGCCTTGTGGTGACACAACAAACTCATATTAAATATTTAATACTCTATTAATTTTATCATGCTAGAAAGCGACGTTCGATATTCCAAATATCTTTGAGCGCTTAGGACTTAATATAAAAAATTGAGGGTTTGTTATTAATTTGTCTCATCTTGTTTAGCGCATGCATTTACATATATATATAAAATAATCGCGTCGTATTAATTAACATGCGAAGCATGTTTGCATAATATATAATATATATATAGTATAAGCATGCACATATAGAATACTATATTCTACCCGGATTGATTATGGACTTTTATTCTAGTTTGGTTCACTAGAGCCACCAAGTGAACCAAAAGGTCAAACCCCCAGGGGTGCGAAAAATAATATTTAAATATAACTATTACATTTAAACCCGGGGCTCCATTACAAACGGGTCTTCCAAATATTTCCTTGTCCCTTGATCTCTAATTCTTCAAAATAATTCTAAATATTCCTATTACAAAACTATTTAAAATAAATAGAAACCTTGATCGTGATCGAGGGAAATACATAGGAGGAGATAGAATTTACATTAAGAAAAATTAGAGAAGGCGAACGCTGTGAGACCCCATTTAATAAAACCCATACATTCATGCATCCAACTAAAATAAAATCCAATCACATTGGTTGATAGTCCATAATCAATCCCATTTATTATCATACACATCACCATATGCATCAATAAATAACATTCATCTTATGAATAATAAACATTTAATATATATATATTATCATTTAATGGGCAAATTTAGTTAGTATAAAATCTAATTTTGAATCAAAATAAACTCCTTTATTTTAATCCAATTTAAATCAAAATAAAACTATTTTATTTTAATTTATCCAATTTTGAATAAAATAAACTATTTTATTTTAATCAAAATAATTTAATCAAAATAAACTCTTTTATTTTAATTAATTATGGAATCCAATTCCATGTAATAAAAAAAAATCTCTAATTAAAATAAACTCTTTTATTTTAATTAATTATGGAATCCAATTCCATATAAAAAAAAAATATTAAAGGAAACACGGATTTTCTTTCCTATTCACAAATAAACTCTTTTATTTTGAATAATATGAAATCTTATTTCATATCTAAATAAACTCCTTTATTTAAGGAAAGATGGATTTACTTCCTATTTCACAAATAAACTCTTTTATTTTGAATAATATGAAATCTTATTTCATATCTAAATAAACTCCTTTATTTAAGGAAATTAGGCAATTCAATTTCAACTCCAATTAGTTATCATGGAATCCAATTCCAACTCTAATTAGTTAGCATGAAATTTAAATTTTAAAATTAAAATAAATTTTTATTTTAATATTTAAAATAAACATTTTATTTAAAATTAAAATAAATATTATTTTTAATTATAAAATTATTAAGAATAATATATTATATATATATATATATATATAATATATATAAAATAATATAAATAACCGAATATATATATATATATAAAAACGTATTTGCATTTTAATATAATATATATATATATATTATACCCATGCAATCCGTTCTCCTCCTCTTTTTTTTTTTTTTGTTTTTGTGAATCCTGCAGCGTTAACATGCTTGAGGCTAAGGAATCAAGATTATATTATATATATATATATATATAAAATCATATAAGGAATCCGTGGCCTGCTTTCCTTTTATGTTAAGTGATAACTTAGACTCCCTCGATTTCCGTGCTAATCTGCTGTCTTGATTGTTCGGCCTTTTAAAAAAAATTAGCAACACAAAAGTAATACACGGAATTTTTTTTAAAAAACGCGAACAGTTCGCCAATTTTTTTTTTTTTTTTTTTTTTTTTAAATTTTATACAATAAAATTATGCCCAATTAAATTGTTCTAAACACATATCAATATACATATCAAATTAAAATAATTAATAATTCGCATAAAGGTTTGGCTCTGATGCCACTGTTAGGTTTGTAATATTCATAACGCAGTCAAATTGCATAAAAAGTGCGGAAGCGTGGTAAAATCAGAGTTTAAAATATTTACAAACCATATACCCGGATCATCCTTTATGCACAATTATTAATTAAACGAAAAGATAAAGAATAAATCATACCCTTGAGATCGAAGCTTCCTCGCGATACAAGTTCACCTCCAAATCCTTTCGCGTTCAATCTTGAATCCACCGGGTTTGGTTCCTTCCTTTGATCAACGTTAGCCACCCAAATGTTTGGCCTCTGAGGTGATCCACCAAGAGGAAGAAGAAAATTCAAGAAGATGGTGTTTTGGCTAAAAACCCAGTTTTTCTATCTCTATAGAAAAGGTGTCTTCTCCCACAATTGGAATTATTACGTTTGTTGAAAAAGTCAACAACCCATACCACCCATAATAAGACTCCTCTTATTTATAGATGTGGGCAACCCACCTTAACAATTAAGGAATTGGGTTTTAATTAATTAATTCTTTTAATTAATTAAGCTCCTAATCTTATTAGGGATAATTAATTAAACTCCTTTAACTAATTTTCCTTCCTAATCCAATTAGGAATAAATGAAATACTTATATTAAATTAATTCCTAAACTCTTTTAGAAATTAAAATAATAATAATTGTAATAATATTAATAAGACTCCTCTTATTAATTTATATTTAATATTTCTAAAATATTAAATAATAAATATTAAGCTATTTAATTTATTCTATCACCATAGATTAAATTAAATATACATAATATATTATTACGATTATGCCATTTACTTCTTAAATAATTATTCTTCCTTTTATGGTTGTGACCCTTTAGGTTCTCCATATTAAAATAGGTTGTGAATAAATCAATTAGAACAATTCTAATCTTATTTAAATAAATAAATTAAATAATTAATTTATTTAAATAAATAATATTTATTCTACAATAGGGATAAGCCTCCCTAGCGATCAACGACTTTCCGGATAATATAGATTTCAACATTAATCATAAAAGAACCTTTGAGTAAATAAATACTCAAATGCAATTCAATCCTTCCACCATACAATGTCCCAATTAAATATAAGGCATGGAATTCTTGTCGAAGTCTTATTTTATTTAATTATATGTATTTCGATCTTAAATGCATGACTCCAAATAATGCAAATTAGAAACTCCTTTCTAATTTCATTCTACTCGCCAAGGAGGACTCTTTGGGTTGTCATTTATCGAATCACATAGGACATTTCTCTTCTTTTATTAAAGTGGTAGATTCTTTATTGATCATACATTATCTCCATGTACAACTTATTATACCCAAGCATACCCTTTGATATACCCTAAGGGTCTTAAGGAATAAGTCAAAGTATAACTCATCACACACAAGATACTATGATGATCTCAAGTCCAAGGATTACTTGTCTTACTATCACTACTGAGAATTCTTATTGACGAAAATAAAACTCCATTAGGTATTCCTTAGCGAGCCACATTCGGTGAACTTATTCTCTAATAGCACCTACATACTTGCTTTAGTGTCTCCACACAAATGATCATGAGATCAATCATCCTCATCCAATGAAGCAAGCACGTATGTACCAATCTATCCGGATTCACTAATCCCCAATTTAGTAATCCAACGATTGGGAACTATTTTAGTTTTAAGCTTTCTAAGAATTTAGATCTCATTAGAATGATCATCATCATTATTCTAAAAGCATTGCTTTAAAACTATGGGTTTATCACATATTATAAAACGACGATCATGTAGATAATTAAAAGCCTTTAATAAATTAATACTTTTTATTAATAAATGAATAAGATTGTTTACAAAGTATATGCTTTATCATCAAACATGATTGGCAGATGCATACTATTTTCACTTGTAGGTCATACTAATAAGGTATTCCCCTGCCTCTCCCTCTAGTACTATTCTCACATCTTAGCCGGGGATCATATCCTAAGCTACGATATACTAAATGTGACGCCCCCAAAATTAGGTATACATCCCCATCTTGGGTGCCACTTACATGGTGCAAATTTAAATACAACTTACTAACATAAGCTGTAGGTATGCAATCTGACATAAATCGTGAGTTTAAATACAAATATCGTCTACTAGATATTATACAAACTCAAAAGGAGTCCTCATTACAATTATTATCACACTATTTCACGAATAGTGAGGACTACTAATCTTATCTTCGGGACCATCGCTCGTTTCCCCGACTCTAAGTCCAAATTTATATTCTCATTTCACAGAGAATAACGAAAGAAAGAAAGGTGAGCTCAACTAGCCCAAGAAGAAATATTATGACTAAGATAATGCGAAATAAATTATCAATAGTCTTCAACAATGTTAAACCGATAAAATACAATGAGACAACCGGTTTAATCTGCGGTGAATATCTGATCCATTAAAAGAGTCAAGTAGAAAATAAAATCTACTATCTTTTAGGTTTTAAAAGGTTTTTCATCATTTATTATAAATGAGACTCGACTTTAATAAATATTCCACATCATCGAATCACCCCTTACTTTTCTGACCAGGATATTCTTTAGTATCACGACCACAATTATTCATGCACTACGGGCCAAGAATATTTGTGTATTCATTAATAATCATGATCATGCCAACAACCATGTCCATCAATGCACTACGACCAATTGAGGATTTTACCACATCATTTGTAACATTACGGTCATGATTACACCAAATAGTCTCAGTCATAATCATACCAAGTCCATCTATGCACTACTGAATACGATGACTTTAAAAAATATAAACATGAGGATGATGACAATGATATAAGAATTCAATAAAACAAGTTCAAGAATTATTTTATCCGGAATTATTAACGTCAAATTATCAATATGATCTTTGTTTTGTAGAGTAAAATTCAAGAATGATCGGAAGAATATTTTCATGAAAAGATCTTTGGATGAAACGCAAATATCAAGGATATTCCACTAATTTCATGGAGTATAGAAGTCAAAGTTTTAACCAACTTGGGTATAATAAAGAATGGAATAACAAAAGAAATCACCGTGCGTGCGATAGACCCGCATGCAGAGAGTTATTCAACGTAATAATAAATAACGGAACCGGTCGGTGAAATTCACACCCAAGCGGATGTTCCAACGTAATAATAAAGATGGAACCGGATCCGGTGTAAAACACACGATAGGATATTCCAACGTAATAATAAAGAAAGCGGAACCAGGTCCGGTGTAAAACACACGATGTGATGTCCCAACGAGAATAATAAAAAGCGGAAACCAGTCCGGTGTAAAACACATGATGTGGATGTTCCAGCAATGTAATAATAAAGACGGAACCAGTAATAAAACGCATGTGATGTTCCAATGAGAATAATAGAAGAATGTCACCAAGTATAGGGTAAACCACGTATACAGAGTTATTCCAATGAAATAATAAGCAATGGAATAACAACGTTCTCTTCATGAATAAGAAAGAATAACACCCCTTACATTTGGTAGGAGATTGAATCTTTGCGGCGATGTAGTAACAAAATACTCTTCTTCTTTCTCTCTTATTCTCTCTATACTTTCTCTCTCTATAGATTGAATGAATTAAGTGAAAAATAATGAAGCCCTAGGCCTCTATTTATAGAAGATTTCTAGCTTAGCTTTTCTTGACCTCGTGTGAAAAGGCAAGTGGCTTAACGACCGGTGGTTTGGCCTTTGTAATGTGAAACGACAAGTGGTTCGATGCCTGTAATGTGAAACGATAAGTGGTTCGACATCTGGTAAAGGTAATTACTATTAACGAAGGTAAATACTATTGACGAAGGTAAATACTATTCACAAGGGTAATTACTATTAACGAAGGTAATTACTATTGACGAAGGTAAATACTATTCACAAGGGTAATTACTATTGACGAAGAGACTCTTAGATGATGACATATGAGCCCCCCATAAAATAATCAAACTTACCACAAATCATTTTTTTTTATCAATACATATTTAATCTTTCAACAATTATTAATCATTTATAACTTGTCGTCTCAATTATTGATTTAATACTATAACATATTATCTGAGATGATCTTTGTGACAATAATTGAATCAATAATATAAGAGATATGATCGTGATTCTTGTAGTGATAATTGAGCATAGGTGTGACTTCTCACGTAAGCATCAATAATCAATCTGCAGTGTACTATTCTTATGCAACCACGCGCACATTCTTGTTTTTTACCACCGGGTAGTTCAATGCAGTTTTAACGGTAACACCTCCGTAGTTATTTTTATAAAATATTTTTGTCGTTTTCTCAATCCGAATAATAATTTACATTATAGGGTCCACCAATGATTGAGCCATTGTATGAATATTCCTAACAAAAAAATATTCCCAGACCAAACGAATATTTTATAACAACTTGCATACTTTGTAAAATTTATAAATATTACCCACAACTATAACATTATATCAAATTTATTCCATAATATTCAAAAATAATATTTATAGAAAAATTCATCTTTATTTATAAAAGTTGGGGTCTTACAACCTCCCTTCTTATGAAATTTAAGCCCTCGAAATTAGAGATACGATACTGGTATGTCAAGAGGTAAGGATACCTTGATTTCATTTGATTCTAACTCCCAAGTCATTTCCTCAACATCGTGGTTCCTCCACAAAACTTTGACTTGAGGTATAACCTTGGAGGCGTAGAATATGTTCCTTCTTATCCAAAATTTGAACAGAACCTCTTCATACGTCAAATCTTCCGCTATTTCGTCCGGTTCTAACTCAATAATATGGTTCGGGTCTTTCACATATTTACGTAACATAGATATGTGAAAAACGTTATGAACACGAGACATATTTGGCGGTAAAAGCGAGTCTATAGGCCACAGCCCTACTCGATCGAGGATTAAAATGGACCAGATGAATCGAGGATTAAGTTTTCCTCTCTTTCCAAATCTTGTAACTCCTTTCCATGGAGCAACTCTTAACAACACACATGATCTCCTATATCGAATTCCACGTCCTTTCGATGAAGATCGGCATAACTCTTTTGTCGATTTTGTGAGGTTTTTATACGTTGTCGGATCGTTTGAATCTTTTCCGTAGTCATACGTATATAACTCAGGTCCCAACAACGTTGCTTCACCCACCTCATCCCAAAGATATCTTTGAAACGACACTTTCTTCCATACAACGCTTCGAATGGAGCCATGCCAATACTTGCTTGATAACTGTTGTTGTAGGAAAACTCTACCAATGGTAAGAACTTGTCCCAACTCCCCTTGAAATCAAGGACACAGAGTCTTAATAGATCTTCAAGAGTTTGAATAGTCCTCTCCGACTGTCCGTCCGTCTGAGGATGATATGCCGAGCTAAACCGTAAGTCTGTGCCCATAGCTTTTTGCAAACTAACCCAAAATCGTGAAGTGAATCTTGGGTCTCGATCATAAACTATGGATACCGGCATACCATGCGATCTTTACAATCTCGTTTATGTACATACTGAGCAAGACGTTCAAGTGTATAAGTTTCTCAGTGTCGGTAAGAAATGAGCGGACTTGGTCAATCTATCAACAATGACCCAAATCGCATCAATGCCTTGAGAAACCTTAGGAAGGCCGTGTGAATGAAATCCATGGTAATGTGCTCCCACTTCCATTACGGAATTTCAAGTGGTTGCAATGGACCTTTTGGTACTTGATGCTCCGCTTTAACTCGTTGACAAGTTAGACACCTTGAGATAAACAAATAAGTTATCTCTCTTTATATTGCTCCACCAAAAATGTATGGCGAATATCATGATACATTTTGGTACTCCTGAGATGGATTGCAAATGGTGTGTTATGCGCCTCCATCATGATATTATACTTTAAATCGTGGTCGTTAGAACACAAAGTCCGGAGTTGACTCAAGTATTCCTTCTTCATCGATTCTTCCTTCCTTGATAGCACCTTCTTGCACTTTCTTCCTCATACGCATCACCTCCAGTGTCGTAACTTGGCGAAATTTTAACTTTATCGATTAAAGTCGGTTCTACTCAGATACTCGCTATCATCACATGCGTCCACCTCGAGTCTTTAACTCTATCTCCATCCTTTGCAAGTCACACAAAATGGGCCTTTCGTTGACAATATCGCACTTTCGTTGCTTGCATATGATTTTCTACTCAATCGATGCGTCGGCTACCACGTTCGCTTTTTTCGGGATGGTATTGGATGGTATGATCATAATCTTTCAGCAGATTCAAGCCAACGTCGTTGTCGCATGTTGAGTTCCTTTTGAGTGAAGAAATATTTGAGGCTTTTATGATCCGTAAAGATCTCCACTTTCTCCCCATACAAGTAATGCCTCCAAATTTTAAGTGAAGAAGACAACCGCCAACTCTAGATCATGAGTAGGATAATTCCTCTCATATTCTTTGAGTTGTCGCGAGGCATAGGCTATAACTTTTCCATGTTGCATAAGAACACATCCCAACCCTTTGCTCAAGCATCACCAGTAGATGACAAATCCCTCCGAGCCGGATGGTATTGTCGAAGCAGTCTTTGAAATAAGTCTCCTCTTGAGTTCTTGAAAACTCTTCTCACATTCTTCGCTCCAATCCGAACTTTGTATCTTTCCGAGTCACCGAGAGTCAATGGAGTAGCGATTCAAGAAAATCCTTCCACGAATCTCCGATAATAACCAAATTAAACCGAGAAAGCTACGTGCTTGATCATCGATTTAGGTTGTTCCCGACTTTGAATAGCTTCAATCTTTCTTTGGGTCAATGGATATTCCATGACTTGATACCACGTGCCCAAGGAATGCTACTTCTTCGCCGAACTCGCATTTCTTCAACTTGGCATAAAGCTTATATTCACAAAGCTTTTGGAGTGTCGACCTCAAGTGTTGCTTCCATGATCTTCACGGCTTTTGGAATAAATAAGGATGTCATCAATAAAGACGACCACAAAGTGATCTAAATATTCCTTGAATACTCGGTTCATCATATTCATGAAGGCGGCGGAGCATTAGTCAATCCAAAGGACATGACTAGAATTCATAATGCCCGTCTCGAGTTCTCGAAAGCCGCCTTTTTGGAATGTCACGTGATTCTAATCTTTAATTGGTGATATCCTAACGAAGATCAATCTTTGAAAAGAATTTGGCTCTTGCAACCGGGTCAAACAGGTCATCAATACGTGGCAATGGATACCTATTTTGATGGTGACATGATTCAACTCCCGATAATCAATACAAAATCGCATACTCCCATCGTTTCTTCTTCACGAATAGAACAGAGCACCCCAAGGAGAAGTACTAGGGACGAATAAAGCCAATGTCTAACAATTCCTGCAGTTGGGTCTTTAACTCCACGAAGTTCAATAGAGCCATTCGATATGGGGCTTTGGAAATAGGTTTTGTCTGGGGTTCAAGGTCGATACAAAATTCAATTTCACGCCTGGGGTAGGCCGGGAAGTTCTTCAGAATACGTCGAAATTTATTAACAATAGGAATATCGTTTAAAACCGGCGTATTTTTATTTAAATCATGACATGAGCTAAGAAAGCTTGACATCCGTTTTCAATAAACGAATAGCTTTATGGCTTGAGATAAACGTGATTAATTTTAATGGTTTGGTCGTTTGAATTAAGATAATAGGTTGATTAGAATATGAAAGCTAACAACCTTACGAAAACAATCAATTTTTGCATGATAAGTAGTTAACCAATCAATCCACAGAATCACGTCAAATGCAAGTATTTTTAATGAAATAAGATCGACGGTAATGTGAGGGTACCGATTTGAACCAAACAAGACTTATAAGCGATGGATGTAATGAAGGTTTCTCCCAACGGAGTTTCCACAGATAAGTCAATGTCTAATTTCTCCTGAGTCAAATTTAATCGATGAGCGCAAGTAGGAGAAATAAAAGAATGGGTAGAACTGTATCAAATAAAGTATAGACTTCATTAGAGTTTATGATAAGCTTACCCGTAATGACCTCATTCGGATTCCTTGCTCTTTGGGAGGTCACAACAAACGCTTCTCCTCAGCCTTCTGGTTTTGAATTTTCTCGGGATGGCCTTTGGTGCCTCCATCCTAAATTGAATTTGTCTTCTGAAACTTGTAAAATCGAGCTAAGTGACCTTCTCTTCCACAATTATAACATGCTTTGACTATGACGCATTTGATCGATGTGTCCTCTCCTCCGCATTTGAAGCATATGATAGGTGGTCTTTCTCCTTCCTTAACAATGGGTCTTTGGTCTTGACGCTCTTTCCACCATTGTTGAATCTCCGCTTTCTTGAAATGTCCATTCTTATTATTTTGGCCACGATTACCACCGAAGTGGTTACCATATCCGCCCATCGATTCCCCTCACGCTTGTTGTCACCGCTTGATGACTACTCTTTGGTATTATAATTTTTCCCACGCATTCTTTTTAGTTGTGTTGACTCATTATCGCGTTCCACTAATCGAGCCCTATTTACAACATCTGAATACAAACACGGTTTATGAGAAATAAGATGTTGACGTATCTCCCGCTTCAAACCTCTTAAAACACATCCGCCCATTCTCTCTTCATTATCCACCAAGTGGGGCCGAAACCGTGATAACTCCGCAAATTTTGCCTCGTGTTGCACACTGGTCATATTGTTTTGTTCCAACTTGATAAACTCCACCTCCTTCATATGGCGAATACTTTCGGGAAAGTATTTGTCGTTGAATAACTCTGGAACTTCTCCCAAGATATCTTGATCTGAATGAGTTGAGTACGTTTCTACCGATTCCCACCAAGAATCGCCTCTCTCAGCGTGACATAAAGGAGCAAAGGAACCTTTTGCTCCTCGAGCATCCCAAGACATCAAATATTTTGGTAATCTGCTTTATCCATGCTTCCGCGAAGTGGTTTTGGCTCTCCCTTAAACTCCGGTGGTCCCACTCCTTGAATTGTTTAGCGGTGACCTTGAGAGTTTTTCGTGTTTCCACCTACGTTTTGGGCGAGTCGTTCTCACTTTCTTTGTTGCATAAATTGCATAAAGCCTCTGAACATTTGATCATTCATCATTTGGTCGGTGTTGTTGTTTCTTTATGAGGATTGTCGCCTTCTGATGCACATTATCCTCGATTATGGATATGTGGTGAATCAACGATCGCTGCGCTCCATTCTTATTCTCAACATTCTCGGATGTCATTTTCGAGATCTCGCCACAAAACAAAAGGTTAATTGACATGTAACAAATTATCCCTATCTTCCCGACCAACCAATAAAATAAAGACATAAACTTAGGTAGGTCATACTAGCGAAGGTATTCCCGTCTCTCCCCTTCTAGTACTATTCTCACATCTTAGCCGAGATCATATCCTAAGCTCGATACCAAATGTGGCGCCCCAAAATTAGGTATACATCACCCATCTTGGGTCGCCACTTACATGGTACGTAATTTAAATACAACTTACTAACATAAGCGTAGTGTATATAATCGACATAAAGCGTGAGTTTAAATACAAATATCGCTCTACTAGATATTATACAAACTCAAAAAGGAGTCCTCATTACAATTATTATCACACTATATTTCACGTAATAGTGAGGACTACTAATGCTATCTTGGGACCATCACTCGTTTTCCAGGCTCGTCCCAAATTTTATATTCTCATTTCTGAAGAGAACAATGAAAGAAAGGGTGAGCTCAACTAGCCCAATAAGAAATATTATGACTAAGATAATGCGTAATAAATTATCAATAGTCTTCAACAATGTTAAACCGATAAAATACAATAGACAACCGGTTTAATGCAGTGGAATATCTGAATCCATTAAAAGAGTCAAGTAGAAAATAAAGTCTACTATCTTTTAGGTTTTAAAAGGTTTTTCATCACTATTATAGTTGAGACTCGAACTAATAAATATTCCACATCATCGAATCACCCCCGCACTTCTACTGCCAAGGATATTCTTTAGTATCACGACCACAATTATTCATGCACTACGGCCAAGAATATTTGTGTATTCATTAATGGTCATGATCATGCCAACAATCATCCCATCAATGCACTACTGACCAATTTGAGGATTTTTACCACATCATTTGTAACATTACGGTCATTATTACAATCGAATAGTCTCGGTCATAATCATACCAAGTCCATCTACGCACTACAGCCCACGTATGACTTTAAAAAAAAATATAAACATGAGGATGATGACAATGATATAAGAATTCAATAAAACAAGTTCAAGAATTATTTTATCCAGAATTATTAACGTCCAAATTATCAATATGATCTTTGTTTTGTAGAGTAAAATTCAAGAATGATCGGAAGAATATTTTCATGAAAGATCTTTGGATGAAACGCAAATATCAAGGATATTCCACTAATTTCATGGAGTATAAAAGTCAAAGTTTTAACCAACTAGGTATAATAAAGAATGGAATAACAAAAGAAATCACCATACATGCGATAGATCGCATGCAGACGAGTTATTCCAACGAGAATAATAAATAACGGAACCGGTCGGTGAAATTCACAATCCAAGCGAGATGTTCCAATAGAATAATAAAGATGGAACCGGATCCTGTGTAACACACGATAGGATATTCCAATGTAATAATAAAGATTTTAACCAGTCCTGTAAAAACACATGAGCGTGATGTCCCAACAGAATAATAAAAAGATTTTAACCAGGTCCTGTAAAACACACGCATGCGGAGGTTCCAATGAGAATAATAGAAGAATGTCACCAAGTATAGGGTAAACCACGATACTGAGTTATTCCAATGAATAATAAGCAATGGAATAACAATGCTTCTCTTCATGAATAAGAAAGAATAACACCCTTTACATTTGGTAGGAGATTGAATCTGCAAAGAAATGTAAGAACAAAATACTCTTCTTCTTTCTCTCTTATTCTCTCTATACTTTCTCTCTCTATAGCTTGAATGAATTAAATGAAAATAATGAAGCCCTAGGCCTCTATTTATAGAAGATTTCTAGCTTAAAGACCGCCGTGTGAAAAGGCAAGTGGCTCGACGACCGGCTTTGGTTTGGCCTTTTGTAATGTGAAACGACAAGTGGTTCGACGCCTGTAATGTGAAACGACAAGTGGTTCGACGCCTGTAATGTGAAACGACAAGTGGTTCGACGTCTGGTAAAGGTAATTACTATTAACGAAGGTAAATACTATTGACGAAGGTAAATACTATCGTGAAGGGTAATTACTATTGACGAAGGTAATTACTATTGACGAAGGTAAATACTATTCACAAGGGTAATTACTATTGATGAAGAGACTCTTAGATGATGACATATGAGCCCCCCATAAAATAATCAAACTTACCACAAATCATTTTTTTTTATCAACACATATTTAATCTTTCAACAATTATTAATCATTTATAACTTGTCGTCTCAATTATTGATTTAATACTATAATATATTATACAGATGATAGTGTGATAATAATTGAATCAATAATATAAGAGATATGATACGTGAAATTCATCGTAGCGATAATTGAAAGCATAAATGAGTGACTTCTCACGTAAGCATCAATAATCAATACTGTGTGTCTACTTGTCAACTACTGCCAGACATCGTGTACTTTACCACCAATTTGGTTAGTTCAATGTTTTAACGGTAACACCTCCCGCCGTTATTTTTATAAAATATTTTTGTCGCTTTCTCAATCCGACAATAATTACATTGTGGGGTCCACCAATGATTGAGCCATTGTACGAATATTCCCTAAAAAAAAATATTCCCCAGACCAAACGAATATTTTATAACAACTTGCATACTTTGCAAAATTTATAAATATTACCCACAACTATAACATTATATCAAATTTATTCCATAATATTCAAAAATAATATTTATAGAAAAATTCATCTTTATTTATAAAAGTTGGGGTCTTACAAAAGAAATCACTGCGTATGATGATAGATAAGATGTATATGTTATTCCAAAAGAATAATAAATCACGGAACAGTCCCAAAGTAAAAGCGCATGCATGTGATATTCCAATGAGAATAATAAAAGGCGGAACGACCCGTGTCCCAAGTAAAACGCATGCATGTGATATTCCAATGTAATAATAAATACTAAACCAGTCCCATGTAAAAAGGCATGAGAGATAGGATATTCCAATGTAATAATAAAGAATGGAACAATGTAATGATTTCACTAAGTATAGAGGAGTCCACAGATCAAAGTTATTCCGATGAGAATAATAAAGGATGGAATGATGTAAGTTCTCTTCATGAATACAAAAGAATAACACACCCCTCACCGTAAAAAGAAACTGGATATAGAAGTAGTAAAGTAGCGATACTCTCTTCTTTTTCTCTATAATTTCTCTCTCAGAGTTTCAAAGAAATTCGTAAGAAATAATGAAGGAATGAGCTTCATTTATAGAAAACCGAGGTGGGCTCTTGGTCTTAACGAAGGGTCAAAATGACTCTTGATAATATCAAGAAGAGACAACTACTATTTGCGAAGGGCAATTAACCCTTGGAACAATCAAGAGGCAATAACTCTTGTAATATTGAAGAGACAACTACTATTTGTGAAGGGGCAATTAACCCTTGGAACACCAAGAGACACGTAATCTGCGTGGTATAATATCGACATAAAACCGTGAGTTTAAATACAAATATCGCCTACTAGATATTATACAAACTCAAAAGGAGTCCTCATTACAATTATTATTACACTATTTCACGTAATAGTGAGGACTACTAATGCTATCTTCAGACCATCACTGCTTCCCCGACTCGTCCCAAATATATTCTCATTTCAAGAGAATAAAGGTGAAAGAAAGGGTGAGCTCAATTAGCCCAAAGAAGAAATAGTATAACTAAGATAATGCGTAAATAAATTATCAATAATCTTCAACAATGTTAAACCGATAAAATACAATAGACAACCAGTTTAATCTGCAATGTGAATATCAATCCATTAAAAGAGTCAAGTAGAAAAAAAAGTCTACTATCTTTTAGGTTTTAAAAGGTTTTCATCAATTTTATCACTAAGACTCGGTTTAATGAATAAACCACAATATCTAATCATCCCTCGTACCATCTGGGTCAAGGATTTTCATCAAATTATCAATGGTCATGACTATACCGAATCACCCCCGGTCATAATCATACCAAAACTATCCATCAACGCATTACTGAGCCACCGAGGACTTTTGTCACATAATTTATATCAAACCATGATTATACCGAATGATCTCTGGTCATAATCATACTAAGTTCATCTATGCACGTGAGCCAAAGATAACATAATATAACACGAGGATGATGACAATGACATAATAATTCACTAAAACAAGTTCACGAATTAATTTATTCAGAACTAATAACGTCCAAATTGTCAACATGATCTTTGCTTTGTGAGTGTAAAATTCAAGAATGATCGGAAGAATATTTCCATGAAAAATATCTTGGATGAAACGCAAATATCAAGAATATTCTACTAATTTCATGGAGTATAGAAGTCAAAGTTTTAACCAACCGGGTATAATAAAGAATGGAATAACAAAGGAAATCACCGTGCATGCGGTATTTCAGATGACAGTTATTCAATGTAATAATAATAACGGAACCAAAAGTCGTGAAATTACAATCGGCGGGATGTTCCAATGTAATAATAAAGATGGAACTGGATCCGGTGTAAAACACATGATAGGATATTCCAACAGAATAATAAAGATTTTAACCAATCCTGTAAAAACACATGCATGTGATGTTCCAACAGTATAATAATAGAAGCGGAACCAGTCCCAGTGTAAAAACACAGATGGATGTTCCAATGTAATAATAGAAGAATGTCACCAAGTATAGGGTAAACCACGATACAGATTATGTATAGGGTATACTGGCGTATCTGAGTTATTCCAATGTATCAATAAAGAATGGAATAACGAGAGGATTTCACCAAGTATAGGGTATCTGCCGATATCACGAGTTATTCCAATGTAATAATAAAGAATGGAATAACAGAAGTTCTCTTCATGAATAAGAAAGAATAACACCCCTTACGAGTACAAAAATAATATCCCTTACCTTAGAAGAACTGAATATTGGAAAAGTGAAGTAGCATAATACTTTTCTTCTTTCTCTCTATAGTTTCTCTCTCAGTAGTTTCGATTGAATTCGTAAGAAATAATGAAGGAATGAGCTTTCTATTTATAGAAAAAGCGAGGGTGGCTCTTGGTCTTAACGAAGGGTCAAAATGACTCTTGGTAATATCAAAGAGACAACTACTATTTGATGAAGGGTAATTAACCCTTGGAACAATCAAGAGAGACAGCTTAACTCTTGATAATATCAAGAAGGACAACTACTATTTGCGAAGGGGTAATTACTATCGACGAAGGTAATTACTATCGACGAAGGTAAATACTATCGATTTAAGGTAATTACTATTCACAAAGGTAATTACTATTCACAAAGGTAAATACTATCGATGAAGGTAATTACTATTCATAAAGGTAATTACTATTCACAAAGGTAAATACTATCGACGAAGGTAATTACTATTCACAAAGGTAATTACTATTCACAAAGGTAAATACTATTGTGACGAAGAGACTCTTAGATGATGACATATACGGCCCCCATAAAATAATCAAACTTACCACAAACGTCTCATAATGTACTCTTTATATACATCAAGGATTGAATAAATATTACCACAAATTATTTTATTTTAATCAACACATATTTAATCTTTTAACAATTATTAATCATTTATAACTTGTCGCCTCAATAATATAACATATTATACGGATGATCTTTGTGACAATAATTGAATCAATAATATAAGAGATATGATCACGAAATTCTTGTAGAATAATTGAGTATAGCTAAGTGACTTCTCACGTAAGCATCAATAATCAATACTGTGTGTACTATGCTTACCACGACCCAGACATCGCATTACTTTTACTACCGGGGTAGTTCAACGCTTTTAACGGTAACACCTCTGCCGTTATTTTTATAGAAAAATAATTTTGTCGCTTTTACTAACTACAATACTTCCGTTAATAGGGGTCCACCACCGATTGATTGAGTCGTCACGAATATTTCCCGACAAAAAAATATTCCCCAACCAAACGAATATTTTATAACAACTTGCTTACTTTGCAAAATTTATAAATATTACCCACAACTATAACATTATATCAAATTTATTCCATAATATTCAAAAATAATATTTATAGAAAATTCATCTTTATTTATAAAAATTTGGGTCTTACAACCTCCCTTCTTATTAAATTTAAGCCTCTCGAAATTAGAATGCGACTGATATGATAAAGAGGTGGGGATACCTTGAATACCTTTATCGTTAAAAATATTAAATTCATCTTCGTGAATCCTACCAAAGATATTCATTAACAATTCATCTTTGCACTACAAAGCAAAAATATACAAACGTAAAACCAATAATCTTTGAGAGACGCAACTTAATAAGTATCACGACCACGAATTATCCATTACATTCTTGGCCAAGGATATTCGTGTTTTTTACTGATCGTGATTATACCGAATAATCCTTGGTCATAATTGTAAGACCCCAACTTATTATTAATGAAATTTAATTTTCTCTATTTATTATTTTGAAATAGTAAGGGTTGATTTGATTAATGTGGATAGTTAGGGTAAAATACGCAAATATTTCAAAATAAGCAAGTGGTTATAAAATATTCATTGTTGTCGAGGAATATTCGTTTGGTCGTGTGGAATATTCAGACTTTGTCGGGGAAATATTCGTATGACTGACAGTAGCCCACCATGTGTGGGCCCCATAACTAAAGCGATTGGATGAAGAAACGACAAATATAAGTGGTTTAAAAATAACGGCGTGGTTGTTACATCAATTATCATCGTTAAAATACCCGTGGTTAAAACACAAGATTACCACCATGGTATTGCACCAATTATTGATTCTTACGTAAGAAGGCACTTTACTCAATAATGGTTACGATAATTACTGCTCAATATTTTATTGAGTTAATAATTGTTGCGTTGATATTTTATATTCATTGTTGTTTCATAATTGTCATTACACAAATATTTTTTCATTATCGAAAACAATAATTCATATTATCCGAATAATATTATTAGATAACATTATTGGCAATGTCTAGAAAGTTCTGTCTAAGGAGAGGTTTGGTCACCTAATTGCGAGCCAGTAAGGAGAAATTCTTATTGGAAAGCCCCCTCTTTCTTGGGAACTATGCAGTTTGTCACAATAATGTGATTCTGTAATATTATTTATGAATAATTAATTATTGATTTATATGATGAGGAAAATATTGATTTTATGAGGATATAGATGGAGAAAATTTTTAATGTGACAATTGTTGAAAATTAATATTTTATCTTTTTTTGATAAAATAATTCATTTAAATATATTATTTTAATAATATATTAACGATGATATTTTTTACAATGAATGTGGGATATATGAGTATATGAGGAGGAAGAGTATTTTTGTTGCAATAAATATTTAAAACATGTTAAACATGTCGGTGGACCCCATTTATTGACTAAAATTTGATTATAGCTTTAAAAAATCGCCTGGTGTGGGATTTCTTTTGGTTAATTTCTATTTGGAATTTGGAAAACTTTCTTCCGCAAAGTTGTAGAGAATTGAATTTCCTATAAAAATTCTGAGATTTGAATTTTCTGATAAAAGGGCTATTTATTATGAATTATTGAAGTTCAAGTTCAAAATAATTAATTTTTGGGAGTTTTAGTTAATTATTTTGAGAAAACGTTTTTTGCAACTAAGTTGGCCTCACATGTGATTCAAATGGGCTGAGATCAGTTGTCTAAGGTGGGCTAAAGAAAATGTGAAAAATATATTAATATTATATTCAATTTTCTACTTTGTGTTCTAAAGCATTTTCCTATAAATAGGGTCTTTAGGTTAGAATTGAAAACACACCGTAAAACCAGTTTCTCTCTTTTCTCTCTCGATATATTGAGCGCATTCTTGTGAGTATACTTTGAGTATTGCTATACGGTGCAAGTTCAAGTCATAGCCTATATCCGGTGTTTCAACTGTAAGTCTTGTCTTTTCGAGGTAAGGATGTTATTTTCTTCTCAAATGATATTATTTCTTCAATATCATTATCTTTGAAATATTGGTTGGAACTTTTATCAAATTTGGAACTTTTTCATGTCGGGTTACTATTCATGAGTTACTATTCACGAGTACTATTCATGAAGCGTGAAGATGTTTTTTTGGAATTTCTATCTTTTGGTGTGAAGTTACTTATTCACGTATACTCACACTATTTACGATATCTGTTGCTATTCAATTTAAAAAAATAAAATTTCTTCTTTTGTCCAAAATATCTATTCGGATACTAGCTTTGATTGTATCCATGTTTTGATCATTCTTGAATTTTACACCACTATGATTATTTTTGAGGTATTTTTGAACATGGATAAAACAAAGTACTAATCCTTAATCCTTAATCCTTGTCATTTTGTTTCAATTTGATTCGTTTCTTTAAAATATTTTCATCATCCTCGGTCTTAAATGATGATATTATTGAATATCTTTGGCCCAGAAAGTGCAGATGAATGATTTCTGAAGAATATCTTTGGTACAGTAGTGTAAAGATGAATGGTGTTTAGATGAACATGACCAATCGATGAATATCTTTGGCTGTAGTGCAAAGATGAATATTTGATTCCGATGTATATTGATTAATGTTACGGGAATAAAAGATGAGCGATGAACTTTTAAATTCATACATAGAAGATAGTAGTTTGCATTCTCTACTTAACTCTTCTAATGAATTATTATTTCTGCTATGAATATTGATTTAAAATTTGTTGTCTATTGTATTCTATTAGATTTTTCCTCGTTGAAGACTAACGGTAATTTGTTGTATATTATCTTAGTCATAATATTCTTTCTTTGGGCTAGTTGAGCTCACCCTTTTCCTTTTTGTTCCATTTTTCTTCTCGTGAGGCGAGAATATATCGAGTACGAGCCTGGGGTATGGAATGAAGGTTTTAGAAAGGGTTGTTTAGTAGTCCTCACCATTTTGTAAAATAATGTATCAATAAATGTGATGAGGATTTATTTGAGTATAGATATTATCTAGAAGATAATATTTGTATTCAAACTCACAGCTTTCTTGTTGTAATAATAATAAAGTTGTAGTTGTTTACATACCATGTATTGACAACTCGTAATAGGTGATGTATACCTATTTTGGGGCGCCACAATAATCATACCAAGTCTATCAATGCACTACTACCAAAGATGACTTTTTACCACATCCATGAATTAATATTTCATTCTTTGAGACTCAAATTTCAATAATTAATCCATATCATCGAATCATCCCCGCACTACTGTGCCAAGGATATTCATTAGTATCACGACCACAAATTATCCATGCACTACTACCGAAGATAATCGTGTATTCATTAGTATCACGACCACAAATTATCCATGCACTACTACCAAAGATAATCGTGTATTCATTAGTATCACGACCACAAATTATCCATGCACTACTACCAAAGATAATCATGTTTTCAATTACTAAGTTATGATTATACCGAACAATCCTCGGTCATAATCATACCAAGTCCATCTATGCACTACAAAATACAGATGACTTTCAACATAATATAAACATGAGGATAATGATATAAAGAATCAATCAAATGAGATAAAGGATAAATATTAAACATTTATAATATAATTTATCCGAGATTCAAGAATATCCCCATGTTATCAATCACTTAATAATCTCATAATCTAATATCATTAATATTATAACAATATTTTAATCACTTCTTAAATTTATAAACAATTTATCTCAATTGTTTACGCTTTTACCATATAATGCATTTAATCATTCAAAATGCCATACTCATAAGATATCATCACCAATTATCAAATCCTCATCAAAAAAATATGCATATACTCTATATAGGATTCTCTAGCCATAAAATCCTATTTTCAACTTTGTTACTTCACATAACATATTTAACTCATATGTTCGTAACTAACCTATTTTCATGAAAAATACCAAATCAGTCCCAAAAATATTTCTTTTATGGGATTTAGCATAATATAGTCCCATAATGAAAATATATTTTTCTCCGAATTTTTAAAATTCATTTACTATTTTTCAAAAATCAATTTCTAATTAATTCCTTAAGAAATTTGCTACCTCAAGTTTAACTCCAGAAATTCCCAAATCTTGGTAAGACCTTACACATGTTAATGTGAGCCTCCAGTTTAAATTTCATGGTCATCGGAGTTATAGAACTCCAGTTATAGCATTTTTCGTCAAAAAAACCTAAATATTGAAATGGTCATAACTTGCTCATTTTAAGTCAGAATGAGCTCATTTTTGGACACGATGTTCTTTATACCATATACTTTTATGTCCCAAAAGGCCTGAATTTTTCTCACTAATTAAGTGGCCGAAACAGCCCTTACAAAAATGTGGCAGCAGCTTTTTGGACATTTTGAAGTTTTGACTCATTTGCTAAAAATCACCCCTGCGAAAATCTACAACACCTTTTTCAAAGGATTCCACTTGGATTAGTTAGGTAACTCATAGATCTAACTCTAGGACTTGACCACACTCAAAAATTTAAAATATAATAGGAGATTTGGTCAATTGAATTTCATGTTACGTTTTTACCAAAATCTGATTTTTCAACCCTTTGTGATTTCTAAGAAACTTTCATGTTTTCACATAATAACCACATAACTCATCATAACACTTACTAATACTTCATATACCCATGATTTTCATTAGTCCAATGCTTTTATTATGACTTTCATCATAATCCTCGTAAACAGATCCTTTTAGTTGAAGAAATATTTGAGGGTTTAAGAAATGGTTTTTTATCTTGAAATTGATACAAAATTCGATTTCACGCTTCACGCCTAGGTAGGCTAGGAAATCTTCAAGAATACGTCAAGAAATTTATTAATGATAGAAATATCATTCAAATCTGCTACTCTTATCCAAGACTTGGATAAGACGTTACATTGATACCAACTGTGACTTCTATCCTTTAACCTGAGATAAGACCTCACAATGATACCTATCAACTTGTCATCGCTATTCACGACGTCAGCCACTGAAGTCCGTCGGCTTCAGCAGCATTCCACACAAGGAAGTCAACAACGAAAGGATCGGGCTCTTTACTTATGGCTTGATATGACAATAATTGACTTTAGTAGTTTGGTTACTTGAATTACGCACAACAAAGTTGGTTATGAATATAAAAGCTAACAACCTTACGAAAAGCATGATGAGTAGTTAACCAATTGATTCCTAAAATCACATCAAAGGCAAGTATTTTCAAAAAGATAAGATCGACAGGTAACGTGAAAGTGTTTATTGGAATCAAACAAGATTTAAAAATAGTAGCGGTAACGAAGGCTCCTACTAACGAAGTTTCAACCAATAAGTCAAAGTCTAACTTCTCCGGAGTCAAATTTAAACGTTACGCAACTAGGTGAAATAAAAGAGTGGGTAGAACTGGTATCTAACACGGTATAGACTTCGCAAGAGCTTATGATTAACTTACCCGTGATAATTTTATTCAGGTTCCTCGTCACGAGAAAAAAAACGATCTCTTTAAACTACCTATTTGGTTTGTGTGGGACAACCTTGGTTGCCTCCATCCTAGTTGAATTTGTCTTGATGAAACGACAAAATCGAGCTAAGTGACCTTCTCTTCCACAATTATAACATGTTTTTGACGGCGTGGCGCGATTCGATGATGTGTCCTCTCTCCTCTCCATTTGAAGCATATGATAGGTGGTCTTTCTCCTTCCTTAACAACGGTCTTGGTCTTTGACGTCTTTCCATCATTGTTGAATCTCCTTTTCTTGAAATGTCCATTCTTATTGCTTTGACCACGATTACCACCAAGTGGTTACCATACCGGCTGTTGATTCCTCCACGCTTGTTGTCACCGCTTCGATGACTACTCGTTGGTATTATAATTTTGCCGTTCTTTCTCTTTTTAGTTGCGTTGACTCGTTATCGCACTCCACTAATCGAGCCCTATTTACAACATCCTAATACAAACACGCTTTATGAGAAATAAGATGTTGACGTATCTCCCGCTTCAAACCTCTTAAAAACATTCGCGCCATTCTCTTCATTTATCCACCAAGTGGGACGCAAATCGTGATAACTCCATGAAATTTGTCTCAGTATTGCGACACCTGGCCATATTGTTTTGTTCCAACTTGATAAACTCCACCTCCTTCATGTGGCGAATACTTTCGTGAAAGTATTTGTCGTTGAATGACTCTGAACTTCTCCCAAGATATCTTGATCAAAGAAGTTGAGTACGCTTTTCCGATTTCCCGATGTCAAGAATCTCTCTGCTGCAACATAAAGGCGTGAAAGAACCTTTTGCTCCTCGAGCATCCCAAGACATCAAATATCTTGGTAATCTGCTTTATCCATGCTTCCGCGAAAGTGGTTTTGGCTCTCCCTTAAAACTCCGGTGGTCCCAAATCCTTGAATTGTTTAATGGTGACCGCCGAGAGTTTTCCGTGTTTCCACCCCGTTTTGGATGTAAGTCGCTTCACCGATGTTACACATGAATTCTAAAACTCTCTAAACGTCACTGTCGTTAAACAATTGATTAGTGTTGTTGTTTACGGAAGGATTATCGCCATCCTGTTGCACATTGTCACGATTATTGATCCGTGGAGAATCAACATTCTCACGTGCTCCATTCTTTATTCTCAACATTCTCGGATGCCATTTTCAAACACCGCCACAAAATAAGGGTTAATTGACATGCAACATATTATCACTATACTCGAATCGACAAATCAAATACCAAATAAACTTAGTAGGTCATACTAGCGAAGAATTCCTATCTCTCCCTCCTAGTTCTAGTCTCACATCTTAGCCAAGGATCATATCCTAAGCTCGATACCAACCCATGTGGCCTTCCCAAAATTAGGTATACGTCACCCATCTTGGGTCGCCACTTACATGGTACATAAATTCAAATACAAACTTAATTATACATCTGTCGTGTAACATACGACAATACATAAACTAAGAGTTCTAATAGAAATATTGTCATTTAGACAATATCCATACTCAAGGAGTCCTCATTATATTTATTATCACACTATTTAACAGAATAGTGAGGACTACTAATGCTATCTTCGGGACCATCACTCTTTTCTCCGACTCGTCCCATATTTATATTCTCATTTCACAAGAAACAAAGAAAGAAAGGGTGAGCTCAACTAGCCCAAAGAAGAAATATTATAACTAAGATAATGCGTAATAAATTATCAATAGTCTTCACAATGATGTTAAACCGATAAAATACAATAGAACAACCAGGTTTAAGCTGCGAAATATACAATCCATTAAAAGAGTCAAGTAGAAAATAAAGTCTACTATCTTTTAGGTTTTAAAGGTTTTCATCAATTTTATCACTAAGACTCGGTTTAATGAATAAACCACAATATCTAATCATCCCCATATCACGGCCAAGGATTTTCATCAAATTATCAATGGTCAGCGACTATACCGAATCACCCCGGTCATAATCATACCAAAAACTATCCATCACCGCATTACGAAAACACCGAGGACTTTTGTCACATCATTTATATCAAACCATGATTATACCGAATGATCTCTCCAGTCATAATCATACTAAGTTCATCTATGCACGTGAGCCAAAAGATAACATAATATAACATGAGGATGATGACAATAACATAATAATTCACTAAAACAAGTTCACGAATTAATTTATTCAGAACTAATAACGACCAAATTGTCAACACGATCATCGCTTTGTAAAGTAAAATTCAAGAATGATCGGAAGAATATTTTCATGAAAAGATCTTTGGATGAAACGCAAATATCAAGAATATTCTACTAATTTCATGGAGTATAAAGTCAAAGTTTTAACTAACCTGGGTATAATAAAGAATGGAATAACAAAAGAAATCACCATGCATGCGGTACTTGCATGATGAGTTATTCCAATGTAATAATAATAATAAACAACGAATCGGTGAAATTCACACCGACAGGATGTTCCAACAGAATAATAAAGATGGAACCGGATCCGTATGTAAAACACACGATAGGATATTCAAATGGAATAATAAAGATTTTAACCAGTCCGTGTAAAACACACGTGATGGGATGTTCCAACAAAATAATAAAGACGGAACCAATCCGGTGTAAAACACACAAACAGGATGTTCCAATGAATAATAGAAGAATGTCACCAAGTATAGGGTAAACCACGATACAGATTATGTATAGGGTATCACAGATATATCTGAGTTATTCCAATGTAATAATAAAGAATGGAATAACGAGAGATTTCACCAAGTATAGGGTATCTGGCGTATACAAAGTTATTCCAATGAGAATAATAAAAAGAATGGAATAATGAAGTTCTCTTCATGAATAAGAAAGAATAACACTTTTACTACAGATGCAACAAATAATATCTCTTACCTTAAGAAATGAATATTGGAAAAGTGAAGAATAGCGAATACTTTTCTTCTTTCTCTATAGTTTTCTCTACAGTTTCGAATTGAATTAAAAGAAATAATGAAGGAATGAGCTTTTTCTATTTATAGAAAAGCGAGGGTGGCTCTTGAGTGTTATAACGAAGGTCAAAACGACTTCTTAAAATAATATCAAGAGACAACTACTATTCAAGGGTAATTAACCCTCGAACAGAAGAGATGTTAACTCTTGGTAATATTGAAGAACAACTACTATTTGCGCGAGAGGGTAATTACTATCGATTGTGAAGGTAATTACTATTGACGAAGGTAAATACTATCGACGAAGGTAATTACTATTCACAAAGGTAATTACTATTCACAAAGGTAAATACTATTGACGAAGGTAATTACTATTCACAAAGGTAATTACTATTCACAAAGGTAAATACTATCGATTAATGAAGGTAATTACTATTCACAAAGGTAATTACTATTCACAAAGGTAAATACTATCGACGAAGAGACTCTTAGATGATGACATATGGGCCCCATAAAATAATCAAACTTACCACAAACGCCTCATAATGCACTCTTTATATACATCAGGATTGAATAAATATTACCACAATTATTTTATTTTTAATCAACACATATTTAATCTTTCAACAATTATTAATCATTTATAACTTGTCGTCTCAATAATATAACATATTATATGTATGATATCTTGTGACAATAATTGAATCAATAATATAAGAGATATGATCGCAGAATTCTTTGTAGAATAATTGAGTATAAATAAGTGACTTCACGTAAGCATCAATAATCAATACTGAGTGTCTACTTATACGCAACCACGCGTATTCGTATTTTTTTACTACCGGTAGTTTCAACGGTTTTAATCGAGTAACACCTCTGTAGTTATTTTTATAGAAAGATAATTTTGTCGCTTTCTAAACTACGACATATACTTCCGCTAATGGGGTCCACCATCGATTGATTGGTAGTCGTCATTTAATATTCCCCGACAAAAAGAATATTCCCCATAAAACGAATATTTTATAAAACAACTTTACTTTGCAAAATTTATAAATATTACCCACAACTATAACATTATATCAAATTTATTCCATAATATTCAAAAAATAATATTTATAGAAAATTCATCTTTATTTATAAAAAGCTGAGCCTTACAATATATATATATTGTTACATTTGTCGTCCATCTGCATAATCAATACAAAATTAATTAATTAATTAATAGCTAATAATTATTTTATCAAAATAATCAACAATTACGGACTAATCCAATTATTTTAAACAAAAGACTTGAAAGAACCCTCAACCCAATTAAAACAAACTCTGGATCACCCTTTTTCTCCAACAACTTAACCTAACCTAACCTAACCTAACCTAGTAGTACATTTTACAAACCATATCCACCCAATATTTTTTGTTAGACCAATCGGGTGAAATAACAAATTTTCTCTAATAAAAAACTTTAATATGAATAAGACGACGTCGTGCAAAAAAGACAAGGGCACAAGGCCCCCGTGTCCATGTCCTCGAGAGGTTTCTGGGGATGCATGGATGGAAGATTTATGAGTTTGATGGTGGTCATTGAACCCGTAGCAAATCAAGTCAAAGTTGAACCACCACCAACAAGAGTAGAGTCAACTAGTTGTTGTAAAGAGAACCAAGCTACAACGGCTGCGGCCGGATACGCCTCTGACGGATTCGAGACCGCCAGTGAAACCGATCATCGGGAAAATGATGATGATGACGACGGTGGAACTGAAACCAATCATACCCGCAAACAATCTATGCCATCAACGGATCATTCTTACCAAGATTCCCTAAACGACGATCAACTCAGACAGGTCCCCCTCTCTCTCTCTCTCTCCACTCTATCTATCAAATTTTAAGACTCAAGAGACTCTATGATTTGAAACTGTCTCTCTTTCAAAGTGACAGAATTGAACTTGATTACTGCGAAATTACCTCTGACCAAATATAATCAATTTCGTTGTATCTGTAAACCGCTTTGATGGCAGTTGATTATGCCTAAATTTGGATCAATTTTAAGTAAATGGCATATCTAAATTTTTATTATTTTTAAATTTTGATAATTGTGAGAAATTCCCACATATTGGAGAAAAGTTTAACTGGGAAGAAAATTTCTCCAATGATATATAGATGATGAGTATGGATGTAAAATTTATGCTTGTGTTGTGCTGATCTTTGTTTCATATTGGCGATGGAATTTATTTTTTTCTTTTGCCATAACGATTCTTTCCCCCACCTCTTACTAGGTTGTTTCTTATTTTTTAGTGGATAGCTGCTGGAATCATTATTTGCACTTGACTAGCAGTTTCAATTTCGAAATCCTAAATTTTTCTAATATTATCGCGATGCAGAAATCAGTAGAAGAAGCAAATGATGCAAAACTAGAAGGGAATAAGTTATTTGGAGATGCACAGTATGAAGAGGCGCTGTTGAAGTATGACCATGCTCTACAACTAGCATCAGAAATGCCCTCGGCTACTGAATTGCGCTCAATTTGTCATTCAAACCGTGCCACATGTTTCTTTAAACTGGTATGTTCTTTTCACGACAACATCTAGTCATTCAAACAGTGTAGTGTTTGTTTTTCATGATGACATGTAGGAGGCTACATTACACAAACATTTTGCAGATATCAGATTGTTTAAATAAGTTACAGTTTAACATGCGGGACACTTTCTGCATACGTGATTAGAATGTTATAGCCGACTGGACGTTATGAAAGAATGATAAGAAAACTGATATTTATGGTTAGATATTTAGCATATGTTGTATACTTTATGGCTTATATGTGCCGCTGGTTGTTTTGAATTCAACACCTACCCAAAAGATCACTGAATATGTTTCAGAGATACCTTTGGACGTGATCGATTTGTTGAGGTGCTGTATGACTCACGGGCATGTCCCTATAGAAATTGCGGAGGTGTCTGATGCATGCTGAAAATAAGGGTGCCACTTTTGCCTTTTATTTTAAACTAAGAATATATGTGGTACCCTTTGAGAAGCCATATTATGTTAGGTTTCCATATGCTTAGGTCGGAATGTAGGGAATTTCTATTGTTATTTATAAATTTATAATGGATTCCTGTATGCTTACTAATAAAGCAGAAGTATGAAAACGTGATGGTAGCACTGCCTTTCCTTCATCGCCAACATCCCAAAATATATGTCAGAGGCCTTCGTTTGAAATTTTGTAAAACTCAAATGTGCCAGCTGTTAGATTTATTTTTTCTGTTGCTGGTATCTTTTATATATTTTGAATTTGCTGAAAGGTCTTGTATCTTAAAGAGGCCAAGAGCACTCTACTGACCTTATGGTTTATATTGAAGAAGACAACCAGCTGCATACCGCTGCATCTCCATAATTACATTCCTGCGAGAAATCATACATACTTTTGAGTCTTAGGTTTGCGTTTTCTTGTTCTAATCTACAATTGTTTGGAGGCTTATTTTCAATCCTAAAGGGGGAATGATTCACACTCGACTGAAATTATGAGATTGTTCTTTTTCTAAATTGATTATGTTGTTCTCTCTCTTCTTTATTTTATTTTATTTTTATTTAATTCTTAAAGGACGAGAGGAGGGATTCCTTAAAATCTTTACTATCCTTTCTTATACATATTTCCTTCTTTATTAACTTTTTCCCCCCGGAAAAAAGGAATTTGCTATTGAACTTCATCTCTGATGCACTTGTAGTTTTTCAGTAACTAGTTTCCTACTTGTCTTTGCTTAATTCATTTCTGGTTTCTTGTACATATCTCAGGGAAAATTTGAGGACTCAATCAAGGAATGCAAAAGGGCATTAGACCTAAATCCTTCATACATGAAAGCTCTGCTTAGAAGAGCTGAGGCTCATGAAAAGCTTGAACACTATGACGAGGCTGTTTCTGGTACAGTGGATTGCTGTTGTAAACATGTGATAATACGATTATCAAAATGCTTTGTTAGATGCTGGTTATACTTCAATAATCATGCAATTGTAGTGTCATTAGAACTCTTTCTTTCTCTTCCTCTCCTGGACACCACTGAAGAGTTTCCTTTTGGTCTTATTTAGGCTGTTTTCTTGCAGATATGACAAAAAATTTGGAAATGGATCCTTCAAACTATCAGGCTAAGAGATCAATTGACCGTTTAGAGCCATTGGCTAGAGAAAAGCGCGAAAAGATGAAGGAAGAAATGATTGGTAAAGCTCAAACAGTATTTCTGCTAATATTTACTTTTCACCTACCCCTTATTTTTTTATATCGAAATTCTAGTTTTTAGTATGAACCAGAAATGATTTCAATGTCTCACTTTGTAAACCTTATTAAGCTAAACAGTAAAGGGATATAAAGCAGGGGCAGTTAGTCGACACTCCCACCCCCCTCAAAAAAAGAAAAAAAAAAAAGAAAAAAAGAAGACCACACACAGACCCCAACATCCCTTCTTCCATCCTTAATTACTTTTTCAGTTAACTTGATTCTTCGCACATTATGGCATCCAAGTGCGCTACATGCAGCTTATATGTTTATTATTTCTTAAAATTACAAAATGATTTTTTTAGCTATGTTATGGTTTTCTTTTCTCTCCCTAATTTCAAGAAAGAAATTCTAAAGTTAAAAGATGAAATGAATTATCATGCTTCACTAGGTAGGCAAGAAGTAGAGTAGAGTGTTAGACCTTAACCTTGGTAAGTGCTCACACAGCTTTTGAATTCAAAGCTTGCAGCAAATTTGGTAGGCTAATTTAAGAAACATAATTTTAGTACTGCATGCATGAAAAAACACTATTATGCTTTTGTTGATCCTATTGTAATTCTATCTTTCTAGTGAATGTATCAGGCAGTTTGTTTGTCCAAACTTCCATGTCATGCGATATCACTCTCAAAATCTTCCTTTCCTAAATTCAAGTGGTTGTATTCTTTAATTTCTTAGTTGTGGTGTTATTTGTTTGTTAAACACATGTAGTGAGATAGTGGAAATCTAAGTGCGTTGGATATGATTGAAAATAGAGCAAAAACCTGTATTCTATATGTTATTAATGATCTTCTGTGAAGCTTTACTGTATATATTTGTGGAATGCTGCTGGAATTATGTTATTAACATCCTAAATGTGACCTCGCCTTGGATTCCATGTGTGAGCAGGGAAGTTAAAGGAAATGGGGAACTCCATTTTGGGTAAGTTTGGGATGAGCGTCGACAACTTTAAAGCTGTCCAAGATCCAAACACTGGCTCATATTCTATTTCATTCCAACGCTAATGGTTTCCTGTGTTTCTTTGGCATGCGCTTTTCATCAGAATAAACCATGTAAAAATGAGGGAGCAACTGATGCAATTTTACAGATGAGGCCATTTGTTTTGGCTGATTATGATTTCAAATGAAGCTTAATTTAGATTTTAGATCTTAAAGTTTAGTGTATACATGAATTGACGAAATATCAGACTCACGCTTTCATTTCATTTGAAATATGTACCGTTGTTTATTCATTTTTCTGACATTAATTGTGAAGGTTTTCTCATTCTAATTTATTTATTTGCGCGGGCACCGGTTCAGAGTTCTTGCAATTGGGTGTGGGAGTGTAGTTGGATTCCAGGGTTATGGCAATAGTCAGTCTTGTGGACTAATGCCACATCAGTCTCTTACTATTGAGAAAGGCCTTGAGAATCGGACTACAGTTCTCATGCCCAAAGAGAAATTGGGATTCTAGATTCTGTCCAAAGAGGGAAAGAGTGCTTTCAGCTCAATTTTCCCCCTTATTTTTTTTTTTTTTTTTTTTTGGGGAGGGCGGGGGAATGTAAAGCAGTTAATTTGGTTACTAGCGCCATCCATCGTGTGCTCAGTTACTAAGGAAGGTATAAAGGATTGAAGGAAGTATTACCCCATTGCAAGATAATCCTCCGTGAATTTGCCAGATTGTCAACAAGAGAGGAAAGATATGGCAAAAGTTCAAAACCAGTCTCACTTTTACTGCATATCCTCCTTTTGTCTCTAAGAAAACTCTTCTTGGAAAACATTTACAAAATCGTAAACAGCACCGATGACGAGCTTTAAAAAATGTGTTTGAATCGACTTTCAAGACATTCTAAGCAAGTTCATAAAATCTGATTGCTTTTGTTCCTTTTTATTTGAGTACATCCAACTTCAAATGTTGAGATGGCTGATGATGGACATAATTGTACGATCTACAGTTACAAGGAGAATTTGCACCCTGCACATTAAAGGGAAGATCTCCAATCATGAGTAAGTGTGTGCGCAACCTCATACTCCCACAATACAGAGAATTCATCAAACAGTGCTTTCTAGTAGTCTATTGGTTTTGATAACAAAGGACAGCTTTATAATAAAAATAACTTGATTCTTATTAGAGAACTGTAATAACAATTGTTTATTAGGTAAAAATTTTACACAATAATAATTACATGTTATTTGATTAAAGTACTATCAAATCTATTATATCAATACCTGGTCTGGTGCCAAAGCAACCGCGGACAAAACTAATATCCTGTAATATGTGATCAGCAATAGAATAGACAATGATTTACCAAGTTAGGGCAATCTAAAAACTTCTCAGTTCTCACTCATGCTTGTAGGGTCGTCTTGTTGACACCTTGTGAGAGCCACTATTCTGATAACAGTTGAGCATGCTGCTCCAAATACTCTCTGCTATTCATCTCTGTTAACCTGCATTGCAAAGTAATTTTATCTTCGATCTCTTTGATAACAAAGAGCGAGCTAGGGCAAAACACCATACCTACTGATGGTGCGATCTTTTGCAAATCCCAATTCATTATCCACACAGAGGTCAATATCATCATTTTTCCTCGATCTCGAAGAAGTTCTAGGTGACAGATGTTTTGCATCAGAAATCGTCACGATCCTCTCAAAAAGTTGAAGGGGAGTCCCCTCAGCTGTACACATTAATCGGGCTTTATTCTCATACATCACCTGTTGATGCAATAGAGAGAGAATATTAGTTTAAAGTTATATTCCTTTCTTTTTTATTTTTATCATTCAAAAAACAATTAAAAACTAATGGGCACCAAAAAGACTTGGGAAAAAGATCTGTACTCCCTTCATTGCGGATTTCAAAATTAATGTGCTAACTCTTATATATGTACACTACCGGGAAGTTGTTATCAGGGCCAATCATATGTTACAGCCAAACATTTCGTACAAACCCGGGAGTTTAAAAGTGTACTCTCTTTTTGGATTGGGAGTTCAAGTAACATTCGTACATTACTTATTTTAGTTTCCAATCTCTTACGTGTTCCTTTCCAAGGAACTCTTTTGGCACATAGGGAGCCCAAAGTATATAATCAATTCTTGATATTGTTAGACTAATAAAATGTCAGTGTCAAACCAATTAAAAAGAAAATAGACTAACATCAACAAGAGTGACAAATCGATAGGCTGCTGTCCTGTTGTGGAGCCCAAAGATTGGCACCCCATCCAAAGCCAGGGTATGGAAGCTCTCTACAGGAAAAAAATAAAAAATTATTTAGGAACTTGTTGTAATGGAAAAGATACGTAAACATGACAATGCACATAAAATTTCTGAAGTGATTCCTGAATGATCAGTTGATCACAATGAACCAAATAGCTAATTGGAATCATCCAATATAAACTAACGCCAATAGCCAATAGCATATACAAGTCGAAAGGGGGGGAAATTCCAAATCTAAACAGTTCAACTAGCAAAAAAAAATAAAAAAATCTAAACAGTTCACCGTAATGTACTGTTTTAAGAGAAGGATCTTGCTCACATTTAGGTAAAAACAAGTTAAAGGTTTCAATCCCTGAAATTAATTTTTAAAAAAATAAAAACTCAACTATATTAAGCATCATGCAACTACTTGGTATCAGCTAATACAGCTTTCATGCTTAATGGGGAACCCACACAATCTTAATATGACTTACTAAATAATCCAAAATAGTCTGCAGCTCCAAGAGGTTTGTCACAGAGCTCCTCAAAAGGAAAGTATGCACATCCATTAGAACCTAGAGGAACCTGATCAGGAAAAATATTTGAGAGAAAAGTGGTAAGCAAAGGAAATGGCTTTAAACATGCCTCATTAAAGCATAGCTGCAAAGGTGAATCTGAAAGGAAATTTTTAGCATATAAACCTGCAATCTCCTTCCCATAATAACTTCTACCTCTTGCGGACCAACTATATGATTACCAATCAACTGTTCAAACTTCTGCTTAAGAAGGCCCGATGCATATTTCTCAACAAAATAAAAACCTTGTTCAGCCTGTAGTTCAAGTGAAAGCATGAAAAGGTACTGTCAAGCAAAAAGCCAAAATTGCCAGCTAAACAAGTAAAAAACATGCATCCTTGAAAACAGAAAAATGTAGAGTTGATGTTGCACCGAAGTCATTTTTCGATAGTCTGTTGATGAACCAATTTCATGAACTACACATCTTTCCTACATTCAGACAAGCACCAAGTTACTAACCTAATAAGATGACAAACAATAAATCAATAGATTTGATGCATTTATTTTCAAATATAGCAATAAATGAAGACTAAGCTCAAGTGTTACAATGGTTGCAGGGTCACATAGCAGTTGTTGTGATCAGATGAGCTCAAACCAATCAAATGTTTCCCCAATGTCAAAAGTGGTTGATGTGGATTCAGATCCAAATTTGTGTCTTTCCATCACCATTGAACTTGACACGAGTAAAAGCTCACTGGCTTGAGCCTGTCTGATCACCACACTCCTTAAGGAACATCATATGCATACCTTCAAGGCGGAAATGAATGGTAGAAAAAGATCTCTTTGCAATCCATGCTCATAAAGGTTGTCTGGAGCACGGTTGGAAGTAGCAACAAGAATCTATACTTGCCGCGTATCATAAATCGAAACAAAAAAGTTCTTCGTTATTTTCCAGCAGAAAACCATAAGTTAAAGTGAAGAGGATATACAGACAAACTTACAGTGCCATTGCTGAATAGATGCCCAAATAATCGATTTAGTATTAATGCATCAGCTACATCGTTTACCTTTTAAAAGACCAAAAAAGATTAGGGAGAATCAGCAACCAGCTATCAAGCACATTGTCCAAATGGTGTCTCTACTTGAAAAAGTAACGAAGTTAGCCATGAAGTACCATAAATTCATCAAGACATAACAAAATTGATTCATCAGATATCTCCCCTGCGACAACTTCAAGGGGATCAGCCAATCCCTTGTGCCTCTGCAGTTACACAATGTTATATATCAGTTTTCTCATTTTCTACCAGAACAGAACATTTTTCAATATAAGAGAGCAATAACAACATGATATAGTTTAAAATTGAGTTGATGTCCATTGTCATCTTCATATTGGAATAATAGATCATCAATTATGAGATTTAGCTACCTCAAGCACTTCCCCTACGGAAAATGAGATATAACAAAAACATATACATCTCAAAATAAATTCAGGAAAACATTCTGTCATGGAAACTCTACATTTTATCATCATTCCCTAAGTTCATCCTAGGTGTTGCAATTGTCATGTTGAGCTTCTATCTAGTTGTTTGCTCACTGGTTATATTTTATGTTGGGGGGGTGTGGTTAACTAAGCTTAGTGTGATTTTTGTTGTTGTGGAAAACTGGAAATAACCATCCATGTATACATAGGGGCATAGTACAAACAAAATTGGCATAAAACTAGTCACTAGCAGCAATTAGATTTAGAACATATTATTTTGATCTTACCTGCAAGCGGCTGTGGACATCCAACATGAAGTCATGAAAATGGATTCTATTCTTCCTCCAATTGAATGGCCTGAGTGAACAAAAATGAGAACCAAGAGACATAACGAAGCAAATCTTTATTCTTAACTGCTTTATACTTTCTGCACGTTATGCCTCTAATTTACATTCATGTAAACTGGAAGGTCTCTCATTTGATATCAACATTTAGGTAACTGAAAGGAGAAATCAATTGAAACTAATGCTTACAATTGTTCGAAAAACAAATCCATCAACATAGTTTTTCCTGTGCCAACTCCTCCGTAAAGATAGAGTCCTTTCACAGGTGAATATGAAGACTGCGGCATGAAACGGGACCACAACCACCTACTCCTGAAAGTGGACTAAAGTGAATAACGATGACATGGCATCTTAAGGGGTGGAGAGGGGGGAAGAAGAAACAAAAAAGATATATTCTAGCATATTGAACATAACTAAATCTATATATAGACTTTACCTCCCTGCTTTCTCGGAAGCAGCATAACGATCCAAACAACAGGCATCAGCTGACTCAACAAGCTCATCATAAAGTCTCTGAAGTTCTCTTAAGGTGCCTACCTGCAAAGTTACTGTCAGGATATACTCTAATAATGGAAACCCAAACAGATAAGAGCATAGCTTAGCAGAAGGCCATTTAGAATAACACATAACTTGCTTACAAGTTACAACTTATTACTGCTCTTCCTATCAAGAACTGAACTATTTAAAATTTTGGGTTTAGAAATCAACACAAAAACTTGCATAAAGCTTTCATCACTATAGTACCTTAATGATAAGTAGTGCATTATTCAATAGCAACAAGGACACTCAACTAGTACAATAATAACACAAACCACATAATGGGTTCCAAAAAAAATCACTGTATATGCAAGCTAAAAAATGCAAATTTCAATAAATTAAATAACTAAACTAATTATTCAATTCTAGTTCCACTCCATGACTGCAGAAAAAATCAATTGTCATACCTGGCAAGCATCACCATCCACAAGTTCCCCTGCAGCGATTCTACGCTCATACTCCACAAGAGGGCCTGCCCTGTTCGGTTCTGTATAATCAATAAAATCCAAAACAAACAAAAATGAGATCTTTATGTCCAAAACCAATTTCAAACTTCCGAAAAAAATCATAGGAATCATTGTAGCGGCATACCTCCACTAGTAACTTGAGCAACATCAGCAAATGGAGCTCTAGAGATCATAGAAGAGGGGTGTCCACATAAGCATATATCCACATTATAGGACTGCTTATACAAAGACTTGAGATTTGTATCAACCAACAGATTAGGTCTTTTCACCAGCCCACTATAGATGTTAGCCCCTCGATGCTGAAAAACTGATCTAAAATGTCGTACAGAACCAACAAATTTTTTCATCTTCAATCCACTGTAGATTTCAAAAACTTAAACCACTCCGTCGAAGAACACCTTCAGAAGGTCTTCGCAATCAAAACCTTTGTATTGCCATACTTATTCGTTAATAAAGAAAAGAAAAAATTCAATCTTTAACTAGCATAAGATGAAAAATGGTAACGGTGAAGATAAAACATACTAATGATAATAGTTAAAAAGCAAAAATGCATGAATGAATTTTAACTTTTCTTAACAAAATCATTTTTACCGCAATAACCAATAAATATACAATATAATGTAATATTGAAAGAACACAATTCACATACATGAAATTAATGACGTAAAAACATCTTTCTGAATCTCCAGATAATTTAACATCAAATTTATACCTTTTCAAGACAACAAACGAACCTGGATGGTATGATTGATTAGATGAATACTCCGGGCTCGCAATGCCCAGAATTCTGCTAGCTTCTGAAGAAGGGTCCCAAAATTTAAGAACTATGTTTATGTATATGGGTATGTGTGTATCTATATGTATATAAATGTCTAGAAAGATGGATGAAAAACGTATATTAATATAGCAAAAAGAGCTTAATTTTAAATCTAAATTTTATATTTGTAGTTTGAAGGACCAAAACAAAAACCCTATATCTCTGTGTACTCTTCGCACACAGGAGGAGAGAGACGCATTAAGGGAGGATGGTAATGAGACTCGGGTTTCCGATATTTTTTTATCCCCTTTCTTACACACGCTTAAAAGCTTTAAGAAAATTGAAGAACTTTCAATTTAAGAAAATTGAAAATAGATTTTATGAAAGAATTATAGAGCCAAAAAAAATATTCTTAAAATATGTGCCATTAGTAAATAATTTAATATCCTATGATTCCAATATCCTATTTTAATATTTAAAAATGTCTCACATTCCTCCAAACTCATAAATATAACATAAACATTCCACCTAAAGATATCATCAATAAATTGACGGGGGTTAGTATTAAGTATGCGTGTTAGCCGAGCATAGCAGCTCGATACTCGACTTGAGATCGGTTCGAAAATATGATTTAAAGTTCGAATTCGAAGTTGATTCCAGTCGAATATGATCCATATTCATTTTCTGTTTAATGATACACAAGTCGAATTCGAGTATACCAGTATTCGCTCAAATTAAGGTTCGAGTATTTCATTTTTTCTCGAGCCATACTCAATACCTGCTCGATAGATTATATTCGAATACTGGTTTGATCCATACTAATAAGCTAAATATGTGATATTTGTATCAATCTTTATAATTTATAAAGTGTAGTATTAAATTGTGAGTGCAGGCTTTGTAATTTCTTTACATAAATAAAAGTAAAAGACTTTTATATATAAATATTAGTTCAATAATCAATTTAGTATGTAGTGGTTCAGTATTAAGCGAAATGGTTCATATTCGAAACTCGGTTTGAAGACTCGTGAGTAACTCGTTTTGTAAACGAGCCGAGTACTTACGAGCCGAGTAGGTCCGAATAATGATCCGAGTCAAATCTGGCACAAAATTAGAAATTCCTTATCGAATTCGAGTCGAGCCGAATATGAGCATTAGAGTGTTCACTGAGATTCGACTCGTTTTTACCCCTAGTATTAAGTTAATTTTAGTCAATTGATCAATACAGTGCCGACACGCAGATCAGGAGATGGTCTCTCTATTTACGTGCCAATACTGTATTAATTTACTATCAAATTAACTTCATCCCAATATTCATCTAAGTCAAAATTACACCTAAAAGTAATACCAATAACAAAATAAAAAACCAACTTAAGATAAATAGTATATAATAAGTCTTACTTTCACTGAGTGAGAAAGAATAATATAAAAAATATATGTAAAAATAGCGATTTAGAATAACTGTAAATAAATGTGAAAAGGGAAGTGATATTTCCACAACTTCTTTTTGATATTTTCGCAGTGTTCCCTAGTCCCTACTCTCTAATTAAATTAAGTAACTTGTGTAAGACCCCAACTTATTATGAATAAAATTAAATTTTCTCTATTTATTATCTTGAAATAATAAGGAGTTAATTTGATATAATACTTTGGTTATGGGTGAAATGTGAAAATTTTACAAAATAAGCAAGTGGTTATAAAATATTAATTTTTTTGTCGGAGAATATTCGTTTGGTTGTGGAATATTTTTGTTGTCGGGGAATATTCGTACGACGGCGCAACCATTCGTGGGCCTCATAACAGAATAACTGTCGGATGAAGAAAACGACAAGTTTGAGTTTTTATAAATAATCTACAGTTATTACCAAGTAACAATCGTTGGAATACCCTGGTTAAAATACGATGTCTACGCGTGGTTCGCACAAAGAAGACACCAGACATACACGATATTTTTGAATTATTGATTCTTACGTAAGAAGGCACTACTCAATAATTGTTACAATAATTACTTTTCATATTTTATTTTATTGATTCAATAATTCTTGCGTTGATATTTTATATTATTGTTGTTTCAATAATTGTCAACGCACAAATATTTTCCATTATCGATCAATAATTCATATTATTTGAATAATATTATTAGATAGCATTATTGGCAATGTTTAGAAAGTTCACCTAAGGAGAGGTTTGGTCACCTAATCATGCTTGCCAAGAAGGAGAGAAATCCTTATCTGAAAGCCCCTCTTCTTTGGGAACTGCGGTTCATTATAATCAGATTCTGTAATATTGTTTGTGAATAATTAATTATTGATTATATGATAAGAAAATATTTATTTTATGTGGATATAATTGATGGATATATTTATTTTATCTTCGTTATAATTGAAGGAATTAATGTTGAGGTGTTTTTGTTTGAATGAAGGTATTAAAATTAAATCAACGTTTTCGAGATATATCAGTGTGAGTTATAATTTTTAATCTAACCGTTGGATCGTTGTGATTTTTGGATATGTTATACATATATAAGTTGAGTATATGTCCACAAATTTTGAACCGTTAAAAATGAACGAATGATTTGTTATGAATTTTAAGAGGTGTCCGATTCTAAATTAGGCTATAATTGATTTTGGTGGAAAATTCTAGAATTGAGTGGGCCCCACTTATTGTTGGTGAAAAAATGTACTGAATTTTATTTCAAATGTGGTGGGTGGCAATAGTAGCAGGTAAAGCCATCGTGTAAGTAAGTCAAGTCTCGCTTGGTGGCTAATATTTTCTATATAAATGAAATTTAAGTTAGAATTGAAAATCACACCAGAAACATAAGCTTTCTCTCTTTCTCTCTCTATATTATCGAGCGTATTTTATGAATATTTAAATACTTTGAGAGTTGCTATTCAGTACAAGTTTCATTCAGCATCACTTCTAACCTTTCATTCCGAATTACTGATTCTTTGAGGTAAGAGATATTATTTTCTTCTTAAATGATATTATTTTTTTCAATATCATTATGCTGAGATATTGTTATGAATTTTATTATGGAATTTCTACCTTTTTGTGTCGGGGTTACTATTCACGTATACGACACTATTCACAAATACGGCACTATTCACCGAAAAATGATATTTTCTTTTTTTCGTTCCAGATGTCTTTTATGGTTACTATCTTTGATTGTATCCATGTTTTGATCCTTATTCTACTTCATACTTGGTTATTATGGAGTATTATTAAATTTGGATAAACCGAAATACGAATCCCTAATAGTTGCCCTTCTGTTTCACTGGATTCGTTCTCTAAAATATTTTTCATCATCCTCAATTCTTAATGGTGATACTTAATGAATATCTTTAGCCTGTAGTGCAAAGATGTATGATTACCTGATGAATATCTTTGGCCGTAGTGCAAAGATGAGCAGTGTTGAGATGAATACGACTAAACCCATGATATGAATGAATATCTTTGGCCGTAGTACAAAGATGAATATTTGATGCAAGATGTATATTGATTGATGTTACAGGGATACAATATTGACGATGGACTTTTGAATTTATAGATGATAGTAGATTTGATTCTCTATTTAACTCTTCTAATGAATTGTTGTTTCTGCTGCAGTTGTTAATCTAAAACTTGTTGTCTATTGTATTCTATCAGATTTTTTTCTGTTGAAGACCAAAGATAATTTGTTGTATATTATCTTAGTCATAATATTCTTTACTGGGCTAGTTGAGCTTTCACCCTTTTCTTTTTGTTCCATTTTTCTTCTCAAGAAGCGAGAACATAGCAGAGAACCAAATGTGATATAGAGTGATGGTCCTAGTCAGTTGTTTTAGCAGTCCTCACTATTTTTGTAAAATAGTACATCAATAATTGTAATGAGGACTTTATTTAGGTATGGATATTGTCTAGAAGACAATATTTGTATTTAAACTCACAGTATGTGTTGTCGTATTTTGTACGACAATTGTAATAATAAAGTTGTAGTTGTTTTTCTGTACCATGTATTTGACAACTCAGAATAGGTGTTGTATACCTATTTTGGGGCATCAAAACTTGTGTCCATTTTGCCCCCATTTCATCACCTAGTTGTCTATGTTGTGCGGAAGTGGTTAACATGAAGTTTATTTTTGAATAAGTTGGTTAATTGGCCAAAAAAATATTGACACACAGGTAAAATTTTATGTATATCAGTATTTTATTGATTAATTGACCAACGTATCAAAATTTCCTTATCCATAATAGTTGCATTTGGATTTGCCTCTTCGTCTACACCAATCATTGATCTAATTAGGTGAAAACTTTCATACACTTTGGGTTCAATTTTATTAAAGAGGAAGAAGAGTAGCTTAAAAACCATCTGCCATTACATTTTGCTTAAAGGTCTTAAAATCAATTATTCCAACTCTCTCAAGGAGTGAGAAAAGAATAGAGATTTTTAAGTTGGTTTAGGTGAGATAGTGGTGGAAGCAAGTGGTTGAAGTTTATTTTTGAGTAAGTTAATTTGATTGGTTAATAAATCTTGTGGCATGATGCATTTTATGTGTATTACCTTCTATTGATCAATTAACTAACTTACCAAAAATTAAACTTCATGCTAACTGGATCCGTGGTGGAAGGTAGACTGAGAAGTGAATTGCAGAAAGAGGGAGGTGAGATCATTGGGTAACGTCTTATATGAGGGTATATTGATCATAATTAGAATTACTTTGATAAAATGGTGGGAACCACTGCGGAAATATCAAATGAGACCGTGGAAATATCACTTCCCGTGTGAAGTGAAAAATATCACTTTAAACCACGAAATATTATTATCTCCATTGGCATCATCGTGAAACGAATTTGGAAGGAGCCGGTGGAACGTCTTCCCCAATCTCTCGTTTAGGGTTTTGATTTTTTGTTTCTGGTTTTCAATTAGGAAATTGTAGGAGAGAGATGGCAAATAGGAAGAGAACAGTCGACTTCAAATCATCATCGCCTGCAATGTACACTCTCTTCTCAACTTCCCTTTTCAATTACATTCTGTTTGCCTTTCAATTGCATCGTTTTATATCATACTATCATTTTTCTTGTTTTTTCTAGTTCCACAACGGAAGCTCACCTTAATTTACTTTCCTTTCTTGATTCTGCATTAATTAAAGGGATTATAGACCTTTGAGCTGAAACTAGACTGTAATTATACTTAGTTATGCCATAGAAACTTAAAAACTACAGTCAGTTATGCCATGGAAAGTTACGGATTGTATAGTTATGGTGTATGGATACACCATAACATAATATCATTCATAATGTGGAAGAAGATAATGGCGCAGGATTCTGATGGTACTTGTGGTATCTACAAGTTTCACTAATTAGGATTTCTGAATTATGGGAAGACTGAGTTTTGTCACACAGATATAGGCTAGCACAAAACTGAATTCAAATACGCAATGAAATTCTGTCAAATAGTATTTCAGATCAACTAGATCTCTTTCTATAGTGTCCTTTGGTGGGACTTCCAGTGCTACCCTTGAAAAGGAACTTGGAACTTGGAAGTGGAAACCCCTTAAAGGTGCTTCTCTTGGAAATCCTTTAATGGTTTGTAATTTAATAAAAATTTCTACATATAATATATAAGTGCAAATTAGTGTAATTTATTAGAAGGATAAAAAAATGTTTGATCAGATCCACTCAAACTTTCAAGCAGTCTGAAAACTTTACCTCCTTTTTCCCTTTTTGCTGACCCTGTGTGATGTTAAGGGCAGCCATGGAGTTGGTTCAGGTATTGCAAAATTTAAGTTCAAATTTTCATACTTATAATCTTACTTGATTGTGGATAAATATATGAATCACACTGATGACGTTTTCTTTTACCGCAAAAGGAGTAACATACTAACATTAGTTATATTCGGTTGCGTGCCTAAATTTATTTAAATCCGTGGTGCCTATTTAGGTTATGTATCTATTGGTCAGGGCAGGAATCTTCCATTCTACTTTCAAGTGGAAACATTAGATTGCCTTGACATTGACTTCTTTTGCACATTATTCTGCTTATGGTGATGATGGAGAGCTTTTAGATGGAGGGTTCGATATGAATACTGGTGGAGTTTGTGGGTATGTATGTCTGCCCTCATATTTAGGGTCCCATTTTATGAATATTATCAATATACTCCCTCAGAGGCCCCTGTTACATTATATGGATTTTAATTTTTTCCGTATAATTTTATTTTACGTACTCCAACTCACCCTCACGTGGAAGCTGCGTAGTAAAAGTAGTCCAGATGCAGTTCATATTCTTTAGCAAAAGTAGTTCCTGTTTACCTAGTCTGCTGCTACTTGTTCCTATTTGTTAGCCCATTACGTAGTTTACTGCTATTTCCTTGATTTTCTCTATTTTAGTTGTTGCATGTTGTACTTCCCGTTGCTGAATTGGCTATAAATACAGCCACATGAAACCCAATAAAGCATCATATAATTAATTTCAATTCTCTTCTCCATCTCTTCTCTTTTCTCTGTCTCATACTTTCTTCCTCTCCAAATTGACAAATTCAAACATATCATCTTGGTATTAGAGCAGGTCTTTCTGCCATGGATACTCGTGGGAAGACGAAGGCTGAATTTGGCAATGAAGTGAAGGAAGCATTAGCACGTCATGCTCGATCAGGTGAATACAACTCTACAGACAGTCTTGACAGAAATACAAGCCTTGCGCTCCACCAGAAGCTCCCACACTTGCTCACCAGAGGGTAATCCCCTTGTTCAGGATTCACTCAACCTGCAATTTTCGAAGTTCAATGGAGAAAATCCAATGGGTGGATCTACAAGGTCGAGTAGTACTTCGAATACCAAGGCATTAAAGTTGATCCACGGGAGCAACTAGCCTCTTTTCACTTTGGAGGGCATCGCACTATAGTGGCATCGTTGGCATACAAAATTTCAGGGACCACTTACCTGGGAAAAACTCACCAAGGATTCGAAGATTCCTCGGAAGCTTTGTCCCGTTTAAAGCAAACTACAACAGTTGCTGGTTTTCAAGAGGCCTTTGAACGACTCTCTCATCATGTAGATAGATTATCATAAACTTTTTTGGTCGGGTGTTTCATTGCAGGCTTATGGGATGATATCCGTTTGGATGATTGAACCTTGGCAGACACCATTGGAGTTACCCAGATTGGTGGAAGAGCGAAACCAACTTCAACGGTAGCCTACCCCAATCAACATAATGCAGTCAGGGGCCCCGCTGCCGATAGGAAACGCTAACCTATCCACCAGAATTCTGGAACCAACACCTAGCCAACGCTCTGGGATGAGAGCCAACTCTCCACCTTTGCCTTTCTGACGAATCACCAACCAGGAGACTCGGGAACGCCGAATGGTCCTTCGGTGCGAACGTCCCCAATTATTTATGATTGAAGATGCACCACACATGGAGGAAGAAAATAGAGAGGAGTCGCCTCAAGAAGTAGAAACTCAGAAGAAAATAGAGAGGAGTCGCCTCAAGAAGTAGAAACTCGGGAACTGCTACCCGAAATCTCTTTTGCGTCAAACATCCCTAAACCCTCTGAGTTTTGGGAAATTGAAGAATAAAAGCTTAATCGTACTGATGGACGAGGGTAATACCCACAACTTCATCGATTAAAACACTACTTCTCGATTTGGTCTGCCAATTGTCCGGGATAAGAAGCTGCAAGTGGTGGTTGCAAATAGGGAAAGGATCGAATGCACAGGCCAATGTCAAGGGCTCACGGTCACTATCCAAGGTATACCTATTATTGCTGACTGTACAATGGCTGGAGACACTTAGATCTATTGACATGGATTACAAGCGCCTCATTATGTCCTTCCGAACCACTCCTACCCTCCATGGACTTGGCCACACTGCGGAGGTTGCCAACATCGAAATTCTGAATAATAAAGAATGTGCGCGGCTGCAGGGAAGGGGTTCTTCCTTCAGATAGTTTCAGCCGAACCCAAGTCCCCTGTTCAACCTCACCCATCGGAGATCAAGAGCCTTCTAGAGGAATTCTATAAGGTCTTTGAAACTCCCACAGACATTCCTCCCAAACGATTGCACGACCCCCCGAATTCAACTCATACAAAACCAGTGAGCGTGCGACCCTACCAATTTTTATACTACCAAAAATTCAAAATTGAGAAGATGTCAAGGAGCTTTTGCAGACAGGATTTATACAGCCCATTAACAGTCCTTTTTCTTCTCCGGTATTATTAATAAAAAAACTTGATGGGAGTTGGAGATTTGTATTGACTACCGGGCTCCCAATAAGATCATGGTGAAAGATGAGTATCCCATTCCCGTAATTGATGAACTACTCTCGACGAGCTACATGGTGCCAAGTTTTATTCAAAATTGGACTTGCAATCGGAGTACCACTAGATCCGAATGCAGAAACAAGACAACATTTCGAACTCAGGGGCTATACGAGTTCATAGTCATGCCTTTTGGACGCTCCAACAATTTTTTAGAGTCTCATGAACGACCTCTTCAGGCCATACCTTCACAGGTTTATTTTGGTATTCTTTGATTACATACTGGTTTATTCATAATCTTGGGAAGATCACCTTTCCCATTTACAAACTGTTTTCGCGATTTTACAATCTAACCCGTTGTTTGCCAAAGAATCAAAATGCCATTTTGGAGTCTAACAGGTCAGGTCAAATATTAATATTATCACTGAAGGAGGAGTGTCAGTAGATCCTGACAAGGTGCAACCAGGTCAACCCCCACCACGGCTAGAGGAGTGTGAGGCTTCTTTGGGCTTGCCGGCTGCTATAGAAAATTTATCCGCCATTTTGGCTGCATCGCAGCCCCACTATATAACCAGGGTCTTGACCAAGGAAAAATGCCAATGGTATAGTGAAGCAAGTCCTCACCACTTTACCTACCCTGCCAGACTAATTGTCTCAACAGTTTGTGATTGAATGGGATGCCAGTGGAGTGGGACTCGTTAATTGTTTGGAAAATAACTGCAAGGTAGAATTTTAATCGAATTTTGTCGTATTTTAGATAAGTAAACAATAATGAGCTTGCATTTTCTAGAAAAATGTTATATACGATGATAATGAAGAAATACGAATACAAGAATGCACCATTCCAAACTGACTAAATATTTTAGAAAGCTTTAACTTATTTTGAAGTTATGTGGAGTATCTCGGTAGTCGTACTATATATACTTGGGATCCTATTCCGCCATCATTAGGAGGTTAGGGCTAAGTTGGTGAGCTTTGTGCCTGTTATGTTCCCTCCAGCTGATCTGCATTAATTTTGGAAGAGGGTTGAATCACTTTTAATATGTAAAAAAACTAAACAGTTTTATACCAAGAATTATCATTTATATAATATAATATTAATTTATGATTTGCAGGCTTTTTAAAGATCTAATCTATCTAATAATAGATATTGAATGAATATATAGTGACAAGGACAAACTAATCAAAACCGGAAACTGTGGTTCACCGAAGTTTTATCATATATTGTAAGCCACTGAACAATAGGTATATGGTTTCTGAGAACTCTACTGTGTGTTTCCTCAAGGATACTTGTAGTATATATTCATCAATTTTTGGACTATATTAGTGAAAGTTCTGGTGATTCGATTTACTGGCACAAAAATATAAGTTTAGATTTCTTTTTGCCAGATTCCAGCATTTGCTAGCTGCGTATCAACTCTTTGGCCTTGTAAAGGGATTTTTGCCCCAAGGCTCAGAGGCACCTTCTCTTGCTCAAATTAACTTTTGTTCTCTCTCGGACATTAATTGTAAATGGTTTGTTCACTAGTATATATGCAAATAATTAATGCCACAGGAGTCTCGAAAGAAAGGAGAAAAAAATCTTCAGAGGGAAGGCCAGAAACAGATAAAGTCCTTGTCATCTATATATCTGTCGTCTTTTAAACATGATGAACTCGGATTTCTAATTACTCATTGAATATTTTGATTTCTGTCTACACCTGTATTTTATTGTTGTAATGTAATTATAGATTTCCAAATCATCTACAGAATTTCTTAATCTCTCTTGTTTCTTTACATTACCAGAATCCTCGAGCATTATATGGTTCTCTTATAATTAAGTAATTGAGAACTCCACAAATTTTCATTTAAAAACAATTAAGTAGCTAGCTAGGACCATTTAGGCACGGCATAAAATCAGTCCAAACAAAACTTTATGTTTGCAGTACTGAACAGTTGATGGTCGCTGAGAACTAACACTATATATACTTCTAGTATGTGTATGTATCAATGTTTTGCATTAAACCCTTGGTCAAATATACAAAGAGTCACATTCCGGAGTGTTAACGCCAAGATCTTTCGTCACGTCCCAATCACCTAAAACGTCCTGATCCTGCAACGTAAACACAATAAACACCACAAGCTTGACGGCGGTTCCGTCGGGGGATAGCTCAGGCGTGAGAATCAGTATGTGAATTTACAAGGTTTATCGAAAACGGAGGCTATATCGCCTAGTGTATTGATATCAAGAGATAATAATAATTCTCTGTGAATATCTGATTCTAATTGAAGAAGTGTATGAGAACGTACCTCCTGGTGGAGACTTCCTTGCCAAGTTATACCCTCCTTGCCTGAATTACCGTGCCACCCACTACTACCTGACACATTCCCCTTTACCCGATGGGTTCTGCCGACTGCATGTAGTGTATACATTGCTTTTTTGGTCATTTGCTTTCCACCGCCGTAGGTTATGATCCCATCCACATTAATGTACATGCGCAGTTCTTTAGTCAACCGACATGCTTTTTCATCATCATTGGTCAAAGATTATAGATATTTAAAATGTCTAAATGATTGATCCATTGACCAATCTTGGTCTCATAAGTTTGAAACGAAAATAATATGATGATTGAGGCTTAAGATTTTCATAATTCAATAATAAAGGCCCAATAGAATAAAAAGAATAAGCCCAATATATTTTCGCCCCAAAGGGATAAAATATCACGACCCAACATTGCCCCCTAGTTTTTTGTTGAACAGAATGTTTAATAGAAAACTATAAACAATCCATGATATTTTACTGAGAATCAATAAATGACAAGATGCAATTAAAAACGTACCCATTTATTGTCCATGAAATGAAATGAAAGGAAGTTAAGGGCCCAATTCAGAAAGACTCTATCCATTAAGTACCAGGACCCGAAACCGGACGCTTCTCATTCAAATTCCAAATTATTACTAACATTTAATGCCTGCTCTCAACAACGTGTAAATCAATTATATAAAGGATAACTTTACCAAATTTGTGATTTTACTGCTTCATTTGAAATTCGAGCGCCTTCCTAAAATTTCTGATATTTCTCTCTCTGCAAATCGTTACAAATGGCTTCTCAAAACCCTGATCAAAGTTCTCCCATACTTGTAACACCCATCACTGTGGTTCCACCAAACCCTAATCTTCATGAGGGACTTGTGCACGATCCCAAAATGAAAACTCGAAAACCCCATCCAATACTACAGAGTGCGGAGCGATTCTCGCGTGCCAACACTCCTTCTATCATAACCGAGGTTGAATCGAAGAGAGTTCAACTTGGTTCCACATTCCGCACACCCACGCCGTCGTGGTACCCTGCTTCGGAGAAAATGTATCAACTACCAAGGATGGATGGTAGTACGATGACTTTCTTTGGAGAAGGGGTTCGATTCCCTCTTCATATCTTTATAGTGACCCTCTTTGGGATTTTTTGGGTGTAGGATTTTCACAATTGGTGCCAACTCCTACATCCACATTCTCGCCTTTGACGTGGCCTTCGCCATGAATCGGGCGCCGAGCCCTCCCTGGACTTCCTCTTCACTGTCTACAAGATAGTGTAATCCAGGGAGAAGGGGTTCAAAGCCCTCAGCAAACATTCTCCGAAGTCTGGAGAAAAATTTGACAGACGTTCGCTGGTGAACACCCCTTCAAGCAATAGGGGATGGCACGAGAAATGGTTCTTCGTCAAAGGCCACAAAATCTCTTCTCTTCCGAATCGGGCAACCACGAAAAATATCTGCTTGACTTGGAGATGTTTCAAGAAGAGCGAAAGTGGAGATGATGGAGCTATTTGACAACTTCCAAGGAGGAGGAGTGGAAATACGGACTCCTCTCAAGCGAGGCATGGTTATAGACCATAAACGTAAGTACCAAATTTATTTCATATATATGTATATTTTTGAAAATATTCCATAAAATATAATTATAACATGGAATTGTTTGATTTGTGCAATGTCTTTGATCGAATGAGCTCTGTAGAAATAAAGGAACTTGAAGATTTCTTATGCAGGAAGTCTTGAAGTAATTGAGGCTACACCCAACCAAGCTATCCTCAAGTATATCTCAACACCGAAATTCATACGGATGAATTTCAAACAGAGAAAAGAGGTCAAGAGGTTCTCATACCGAAGAGACCCTTCACCCTCGACAAAAGAGGAGGGCTACCAGAAAACCTGTGTCGATCCCTATCGTCAAATCCTCCCAACCCACACCGAAATGCAAACCAACCCCCAAAACCATTCCTCGATCAAAGGCTTACTTGATCGTCTCCGATCAAGGAAGGATACTTTAGACCAAAAACTAAAACAAAAATAACCCCATTAATCTGCCAAGAACTCGGGGTTCCTCGGTCTTGATCATTCATCCTTCGTGCCCTCAGTAGAAATATGGTCGAAGAGGATTTGACCAGGGACGAAGGATTCCAATGTTATCCGAGAAGAGGAAACGTACCCGACAAATACCATCCAAGTTCCGCGATCCGCTTCACACCCAAAGAACCTACTTCAAATAAATCTCCCGTAATCGAAACTGTTCATGCTGACCCTACACCCCCCGAACAGCCCACTCTTTCCCCTGAAAGGCCGAGACCCTCTCCTCGAATTCGGCCGGTCCTTGGTCGAGGTTATCATCTGAAGCCGGGGATCTCCGACCATGTGGCCCAGTGTTTAACGCCAACTTTCCTTTCGACCTCTTGAGCTTTAGTTCGACACACCGGCGATCACCGGCTCGGTGATCATACTTGACGAAATCTTCTCGACGAGGAATGAGTTATCTGGCCAGGTAAACAATAATGACTTCTTCCTCTACATCTCTATTTTCCTTCGAGCATTTTAGAATTTGACTTGAGTACTTTGAAAATGTGCAGGCTAATGCTGTCTTCGGACGACTGCGTCCGAGACACATAAATGGAGAGGCCGAGGAAGATTTCATGCGCCAAGAGATAAACATCTCAAAATCAACCTTGGGCCGAGAAAGAGTGGTCGTGAAGATGCTTTTCATACCATCAACGGTCTTGAGATAGAACTGGATCGGGCCAAGATGGATTTGAAGACATCGATGACGAACTAACTATATTAAGAGAGATGAGTTGGTTGCATCCGGCCGATGAACAAACCTTAACCAATCTGAATCTTTGGTTTGGTTGAAGAGAACCTACTCTTGAAGGCGAAAAACGAGGAGTTCTCTTCACTAATCGAAGCTTAGTCTTCAACTTGGTGAAGCCGAGACGAAGATCCGTGATGAAGCTCAAGGCATAAGACCAAGCGTCATAAGCTCGCCCATAAGATAAAAGACCTTGAGGGATTTGGCCCCTGCTTACGATCAAGAGCTTCAAAAATGATTCAGCGAGTATAGGGACTCGGATGAAATTAATGTCGAGATCATGAAGGTCTATTCGAGGGATATGAGGATTTGCTCGAACGAGGAAAGAGAAGCTATCACCGCTTTCAGTTGGACCCGACCTTTGACTTTCAATTCAGATGATGAAAGCGATGCTCAATATATATCATGTTTTTGATTTTATGTAAATATTTAACTTTTTATGTTTATGTAATTAATCGACTTAAATGAAATGAACATTTTATGCTTATTGATAAATCTTTAACTGTCTTGATTATAACTTCTGTCCCGATCAGTTTCTTGTCAATATTAACGCCAAGATCTTTCGTCACGTCCCCAATCACCTAAAACGTCCCCGATCACGCAGCGTAAACACAATAAACACCACAAAGCTTGACGGTGGTTCCGTCGGGGGATAGCTTCAAAGCGTGAGAATCGGTATGTGAATTTACAAGGTTTATCGAAAACGGAGGCTATATCGCTTAGTGTATTGATATCAAGAGATAATAATAATTCTCTGTGAATATCGATTCTAATTGAAGAAGTGTATGAGAACGTATTCTCGGTGGAGACTTCCTCACCAAGTTATACCCTCCTTTTTGAATTAAAATACCACCCACTACTACTGACATTTCCCTTTACCCGATGGGTTCTGCCGATTGCATGTAGTGTATACATTGCTTTTTGGTCATCTGCTTTCCATGCCACGTAAGTAAGTGATGATCCCATCCACATTAATGCATGGCGGTGTTCTTTAGTCAACCGACATGCTTTTTTCATCATTACAGTCAAAGATTATAGATATTTAAAATGTCTAAATGATTGATCCATCGACCAACCGGCCTCATAAGTTTGAAACGAAAATAATATGATGATTGAACTAATGATTTTCATAATTCAATAATAAAGGCGAATAAAATAAAAAAAATAATAAAGTTCTATATATTTGGCTTAGAAGGATAAAATATCACGACCCACGGAGTATCATATTTTTAATTTGGACGACTACATTTAGTACAAGTTCTGCTGATTTAGCGGCACAAAAAAAGAAGCTTTAGTAATAATTTGATTTTTTGTTTATCAGCATGCATGCCAACAACTCTTTAATCTCGTAAAGGGATTTTTACACGACTAAGGTATTTTATTATATATATTGTTGACATGGTCTGTATTAGTTGTATTAAACCATAACTAGAAAACATATAGTAATGTATACATGCACTTAATACAGTCACTGTATCATGTCCAAAATAATAATAAAATACAGTAAATATTGGAATCAGTGAACATCATGATCATCCCATGAATAATCATAATATTCCGATCATTAAACAAATCCGAGTGTACGTTTGATTTTAACATTGATACCGGTATGATTTTGTCAGGTTAAATAAACAATTATATTAGTATAAATATAAAAAAATTAGAAGCTAGAAGAGGTGCATGTAAGTAGGTAAGTAGCCGGTAGTTAAGAAGCACATTACAAAGTATTTAATAGACAATATTTTTATAAAAATATTGTGGTATTTTTTTACAACGTTTTAAAAAAAACGTTATAGATATATATGCAAAACGTTATCTATTTAAAAGGACATTTTTTTTTTTTTAATTAGATAACGTTTTTTTTAAAATGTTATCTATGAAGAAAAAATGGAGCATGAATCAACACTTAAAATTACAACATACGCTCTTTTTTCTCTCCAAGGGCTCGTCAAAGGCAGAGAGCTTTGTTTCCTTCAACTTGCGGATCGAGCTTCGTTTCCTTTTGTGTAGATCTACTCTCTCTCTCTGCTCTCTTTCGCTCACAAAACCAAAACCCTAGTTATTCCTCCTCTTTGAAGTTCCTTTCTCTTCGCTCTCTTTCGGTCTCGTTTGTCAAGATACAAGTTCTATCCTTATGCAATTAGGTCTTTTGAAGTTCCATTTGCAATTAGGGCTTTCGGGTTTGTGAAACTATGGGTTCTGCAAAACGATAAAATCGAACTTTTACTCCGAATCGTGTTTAGGTCTTCTCGCACTTTTAGGTTTTATTCTCTTATATGAATTGATAATATTATTCGATTTTCCATTCCGCATTTCCTTACCAATTTGTATTGTGTTAATCAATTGTTTGAAATCTCAAACTTAGTATTTTGAATTTTTATTTTTATATATCCGATAGTTTTTGGGATTTCTATAATTTCATACCACAGATGACCGTAGTTGAGGCTTATGTTGGGAAAAAGATGTGACGCCCTCAAAATAGGTATACATCACCTATTCTGAGTCATCAAATACATGGTACAAAATTCAGATACAAACTTAAATATATAACATGAGCTGTGAGTTTTAATACAATCATTGACTTCTAGACAGTACACAAACTCAAAAATAAGTCCTCAATACATTTATTATCACACTATTGCACAGAATAGTGAGGACTACTAATACTATCATCTCGACCGTCACTCCGTTCCCCGACTCATTCCAGCTATATTCTCATTTCCTAAAGAGAACAGTGAAAGAAATGGTGAGTTCAACTAGCCCAATAAGAAATATTATGACTAAGATAATGCAAGATAAATTATCATTAGCCTTCAACAATGTTAAACTGATAAAATACAATAGACATCAAGTTTAACTGCAGCGGAACAAGCAATCCATTAAAAGAGTCAAGTAGAGAATAAAATCTACTATCTTTTATGATTTAAAAAGGGGTTTTCATCACTTTTTATCGCTGAGACTCGGCTTAATAAATAATCCACATCATCCCTGCACTACGACCAATGATATTCATTAAGGTCACGACCATAAATTATCCATGCACTACGGTCCAAGGATATTCGTGTATTCATCAATGGTCATGATCATGCCAACAACTGTCCATCAATGCACTACGGGCCAATGAGGACTTTTACCACATCATTTGTAACATTACTACCATGATTACATCGAATAATCCACGTCATAATCATACCAAGTCCATCTACGCACTACAGGCCACACGTATTGACTTTCAATATAATATAAACATGAGGATGGCGACACAATGATATAAGAATTCAATAAAACAAGTTCAAGAATTAATTTAACCAAGAACTAATAATGTCCAAATTGTCAACATGATACTTCTTTGTAGAGTAAAATTCAAGAATGCTCGTAAGAATATTTCCATGAAAAGATCTCTTTGGATGAAGCGCAAATATCGAGGATATTCTACTAATTTCATGGAGTATAAAAGTCAAAACTTTAACCAATCGAGTATAATAAAGAATGGAATAACAAAATAAATCACCGGTGTGCGATGACCAAGCATGCATGACGAGTTATTCCAATGTAATAATAAAGACGGAACCAGTCCCGTAAAATGCATGAGACAAGATATTCCAACGTAATAATAAAGATTTTAATCGAATCCGTTCGAAAAAAGCATGCATGTAATATTCTAACGATAATAATAAAGATTTTAACTAGGTCCCATATAAAACGCATGCATACAAATATATTCCAATGTAATAATAAAGAATGGAATAATAGAAGTTCTCTTCGTGAAGACGAAAAAAGAAATAATACCCTTACCTTAAGAAGAAAGAATCTTTGGATGTAGGAGTAGTGAAGTAACATAATACTTTTTTTCTTTCATCTATAATTTTTTCTCATCTAGAGTTTCATGAAATTCGTAAGAAATAATGAAGGAATGAGCTTCTATTTATAGAAGAATGGATCGAGATAAGTAACTAATTCATGAAACGGTCCAGATTGATTTACTTTTAATCGACGGTCATATATTGATTTAATAAAATATTCTAATAAAACAAAAAATTTTAAATAAAATATAATATATATTATAAATATATAACATATGCTTATATTGTACATTCACGAAATGGAGATTTTGAAGAAACACGGATGCTTCATCTAAAAAAAAAAAAATCAACACCTTTATATATATAAATAATATAAGTTGGCCACTTATATATATAAATATATATATATATTACATATATACATCCTGCTAATTTTCTCCCCCTGTGACTATCTCTGCCATTCCTTTTTCAACACATGGGCCCCACATGTGGCCCCACTTTTATTATATTAAATAATTTTCTATCGATTATTTTAAAAAATGGATAAATGGGGGTCCATAAAACAATCAACATTTACACAAATACTTCATAAAAATCTCCTCAATATTTTTAACAACAGTTATCATCATTATTATAATTCACAATATTAATCGACCGTGTCGCTCCCGGAAAAAGGGGCTTTCCAATTAGAATTTCTCCCCTATTGGCGCGCCATGATTAGGTGACCAAACTTCTCCTCGATGAACTTCTAGACATCGTTAATATTGCAAATAATAATATTAATAATTTCGTAGTCTCAATTATTGATTTAATAATATATAAAATATTGACAATAATTGAATAAAACTGAATGACTTCTCACGTAAGCATCAATAATCAATACCGTGTCTACTTATGTAACCCACGCGTATCGCATTTTTTATTACCGAGTAGTAGTTTAACAAAGATTAACAATAAAACTTCCGCCGTTATTTTCAATAAAATATTTTTGTCATTTTCTCAATCCGACAATAATTCTGTTGTGGGGTCCACCAATGATTATGCCATCGTACGAATATTCCCTGTTAAAACGAATATTCCCCGACCAATCGAATATTATATAACAACTTGTGTACTTTGCAAAATTTATAAATATTAACCACAACTAAAACATTATATCAAATTTATTCCATAATATTTAAAAATAATATTTATAGAAAATTCATTTTTATTCATAAAAACTGGGGTCTTACAACCTCCCCTTCTTAAGAAATTTCGCCCTCGAAATTAGGGTACGTACCTAGTATGTCAAAGAGGTAAGGATACCTTGATTTCATTTCAGATTCTAACTCCCAGGTCATTTCCTTAACATCGTGGTTTCTCCACAAAACTTTGACTTGAGGTATAACTTTGGAGCGTAGAATATGTTCCTTTTTATCCAAGATTTTAACAGGAACCTCTTCATACGTTAAATCTTTTGCTATTTCGTCCGGTTCTAACTCAATAATATGGTTCGGGTCTTCCACATATTTACGTAACATGGATATGTGAAAAACGTTATGAACATGAGACATACTTGGCGGTAAAGCGAGTCTATATGCCACAGTTCCTACTCAATCGAGGATTAAAAATGGTCTAATGAATCGAGGATTGAGCTTTCCTCTCTTTCCAAATCTCGTAACTCCTTTCCATGGAGCAACACGTAACAACACATGATCTCCAATATCGAATTCCACGTCCTTTCGATGAAGATCCGCATAACTCTTTTGTCGATCTTGTGAGGTTTTTATACGTTGTCGGATCGTTTGAATCTTTTTCGTAGTCATACGTACCAACTTCGGTCCCAACAACGCTGCTTCACCCACCTCATCCTAGCATACTGGAGAATGACACTTTCTTCCATACAACGCCTCAAATGGAGCCATGCCAATACTTGCTTGATAACTGTTGTTGTAGGAAAACTCCACCAATGGTAAGAACTTGTCCCAACTTCCCTTGAAGTCAAGGACACAGAGTCTTAATAAATCTTCAAGAGTTTGAATAGTCCTCTCTCGATCATCCAGTCCATCCGAGGATGATATGCCGAACTAAATCGTAAGTCCGTGCCCATAGCTTTTTGCAAACTAACCCAAAATCGTGAAGTGAATCTTGGGTCTCGATCAGAAACTATGGATACTGGCATACCATGCAGTCTTACAATCTCGTTTATATACATACGAGGCAGGACTTTCAATTGCATAAGTTTCTCGTATAGGTAAGAAATGAGTAGACTTGGTCAATCTATCAACAATGACCCAAATTGCATCTATGCCTTGAGAAACCTTGGGAAGACCAGTAACGAAATCCATGGTAATGTATGACGAAGATAACGATACATTTTGATACTCCCAGGATGGATTGTAAACGGTGTGTTGTGCGCCTCCATCATGATTTTATACTTTAAATCAGGGTCGTTAGGAACACAAAGTCTGGAGTTGACTCGAAGTATACATTCTTCATCGATTCTTGCTTCCGGTATAACACCTTCTTGTACTTTCTTCCTCATATGTATCAGCTCCGGGTCTGTAACTTGAGCAGCTTTAACTTTATCAATTAAAGTCGGTTCTACTCGTATGTTTGCCATCATCACATGGGTCCCTGGAGTCTTTAACTCTACCTCTATCCTTTGCAAGTCATACAAAATGGGCCTTTATTGACAATATCGCACTTCATGCGCGCGTATGATCTTACTACTCGATGCGTCAACTACTACGTTAAACTTTTCCGGGATGGTATTGGATGGTATGATCATAATCTTTCAACAGTTCAAGCCAACGTCGTTGTTGCATGTTGAGTTCCTTTTGAGTGAAGAAATATTTGAGGCTTTTATGATCCATAAAGATCTCCACTTTTTTCCCATACAAGTAATGCCTCCAAATCTTAAGTGCGAAAACTACTGCTGCCAACTCTAGATCATGAGTGGGATAATTCCTCTCATATTCTTTGAGTTGCCGAGAGGCATAGGTTATGACTTTCCCATGTTGCATGAGAACACATCCTAACCCTTTGCCTGAAGCATCACTGTAGATGACAAATTTCTCCGAGCCAGATGGTATTGTCAGAACAGGTGCTGAAATGAGTCTCCTCTTGAGTTCTTGAAAACTCTTCTCACATTCTTCGTTCCAACCGAATTTTGTATTTTTTTGAGTCAGCTGAGTTAAGGGAGTAGTAGCGATTCGAGAAAACCCTTCTACGAATCTCCGATAATAATCAGCTAAGCCGAGAAAACTACGTACTTCGGTCACTGATTTAGGTTGCTCCCAGCTTTGAATATCTTCAATCTTTGTTGGGTCAACAGATATTCCATGACTTGATACTACGTGCCCAAAGAATGCTACTTCCTCAAGCCAGAACTCGCATTTCTTCAATTTGGCATAAAGCTTATATTCACGAAGCTTTTGCGATGCTCGACCTCAAGTGTTGCTTCATGATCTTCATGGCTTTTGGAATAAATAAGGATGTCATCAATAAAGACGACCACAAAGTGATCCAAATATTCCTTGAATACTCGGTTCATCATATCCATGAAGGTAAAGCAGGAGCATTAGTCAATCCAAAAGACATGACTAGAATTCATAATGCCCGTCACAGGGATTACGGCCGTCTTTGGAATGTCATCGGTTCTAATATTCAATTGGTGATATCCAAAAGCGAAGATCAATCTTTGAAAAGAATTTGGCACCTTACAAATCGGTCAAACAGTCATCAATACGTGGCAATGGGTACCTATTTTTTGATGGTGACATGATTCAACTCCCGATAATCAATACAAAGTCGCATACTCCCATCTTTCTTCTTCACGAATAGAACAGGAGCACCCCAAGGAGAAGTAATAGGACAAATAAAGCCAATGTCTAACAATTCCTGCAGTTGGGTCTTTAACTCCTGAAGTTATATAGGAGTCATTTGATATGGGGCTTTGGAAATGGGTTTTGTACCGGGTTCAAGGTCGATACAAAATTCAATTTCACGCTCTGGGGGTAGGCCAGGAAGTTCTTCAGGGAATACGTTAGGAAATTCATTAACAATAGAACTATCATTCAAAACTGACGTATTTTTGTTTAGATCCGTGACATGAGCTAAGAAAGCTTGACATCCGTTTTTCAATAAATGAATAGCTTTATGGCTTGAGATGATAGTGATTGATTTTAATGGTTTTGTTGCTTGAATTCGCATAATAGGTTGATTAGGAACATGAAAGCTAACAACCTTTCGAAAATAATCAATTTTTGCATGATGAGTAGTTAACCAATCAATCCCTAGAATTACATCAAATGCAACTATTTTCAATGAAATAAGATCGACGAATAAATGTGAGGTGCCGATTTAAACCAAACAAGACTTATAAACAGTGGATGTAATGAAGGTTTCTCCCAACGGAGTTTCAACAGATAAGTCAAAGTCTAATTTCTCTGGAGTCAAATTTAAATGTTGAGCGCAAGTAGGAGAAATAAAAGAATGGGTAGAACCGGTATCAAATAAGGTATATACTTCACTAGAATTTATGAGAAGCTTACCTGTGATGACCTCGTTCGGGTTCCTTGCTTTCTGGGAGGTCACGACAAACGCTCTCCCTTGAATATCCAATTTTGTCTTGTCTGGGACGGCCTTTGCTGCCTCCATCCCAGTTGGACTTGTCTTCGATGCACAACAAAATCGGGCCAGGTGACATTCTCTTCCACAATTGTAACATGCTTTGGATGGCATCGCGCAGTTTGGACTGATGTGTCCCTCTCCTCCACATTTGAAACATATGATAGGTGGTCGTTCTCCTTCCTTAATTAATGACAGTCTTGATCTTTGGCGTCTTTCCATCATTGTTGAATCTCCTCTTCTTGAAATGTCCATTTTTATTATTTTGGCCATGATTACCACTGAAGTGGTTACCATTTCTGGCCTGTTGATTCCCTCAACGCTTGTTGTCACCGCTTCGATGACTGCTCTCACTAGTATTATCATTTTGCCGGCTGCTATCTTTTGGTTGGGTTGACTCATTATCACGTTTTAATAACTGAGCCTTATTAACAACATCTGAATACAAACACAGTTTATGAGAGATAAGATATTGACATATCTCAGGTTTCAAACCTCTTAAAAATATTCGCGTCATTCTCTCTTCATTATCAACCAAATGGGACGCAAACCGGGACAACTCGGCAAACTTGGCTTCGTACTGCGACACGGTTATGTTGTTTTGCTCCAGCTTGATGAACTCTACCTCTTTCATGTGACGAATACGTTAGGGAAAGTACTTGTCGTTGAACAGTTCTTGGAACTTTTCCCAAGACATCTTCGATCACGATGAGTTGAGTCGCTTTCTGATTCCCACCAATGAATCACCGCATGACATGAAGGTGGCAAAAGGAATCTTTTGCTTCTCGGAGCATCCCAAGACATCAAATATCTTGTTGATCTGTTTAATCCACGTCTCCGCCTTAAGTGGTTTTGACTCTCCAAAAAACTCCGGTGGTCCTAGTTCCTTAAACTGCTTGGCGGTGACCGTCCGAGAGTTGTCAATATTTTCACCTGCATTTTGGACAGGAGCCGCTCTTGCCTGATGTTGCATGAATTGCATAAAGCCTCTGAACATTCCATTTTTCACCATTTGCTCAGTGTTGTTATTTGCCTGAGGAATGTCACCATCCTAATGCACATTATCTTGATTATTAATCTGTGAAGACTCAATGGTCACCTGTGCTCGATCCTTTGATATTCTCAACATTCTCGGATGTCATTTTCAAATACTGCCACAAAACAAGGGTTAAATAACATATCACATATTATCCCTATACTCTGACCGACTAATTAAATATCAAATAAACTTAGGTAGGTCATACTAGCGAAGAAATTTCTCGTCTCTCCCCTCCTAGTTCTTGTCTCACATCTCAGCCAGGGATCATATCCTTAAGCTTTGATACCAATTGTGACGCCCCCAAAATAGTTATACATCACCTATTCCGAGTCATCAAATACATGGTACAAAATTCGATACAAAAACTTAAATATACTGACATACGAAATGTGAGTTTTAATACAATCATTGACTTCTGGCGATTACCACAACTCAAAATAAGTCCTCAATACATTTATTATCACACTTATTGCACGAATAGTGATGACTACTAATACTATCATCTGACCGATCACTCGCTTTTCCAGGCTCGTTCCAATTATATTCTCATTTCCTAAAGAGAAACAAAGAAAGAAAGGGTGAGCTCAATTAGCCAAGAAGAAATATTATGACTAAGATAATGCAAGATAAATTATCATTAGCCTTCAACAATGTTAAACCGATAAAATACAATGAGCGTATAAAGTTTAAGCTGCAATGAACAAGCAATCCATTAAAAGAGTCAGTAGAGAATAAAATCTACTATCTTTTATGATTTAAAAGGGTTTTCATCACTTTTTATCGTTTGAGACTCGCCTTAATAAATAATCAACATCATCCCCACTTTACGATGAATGATATTAATTAGTCACGACCACAAATTATCCATACACTACGGGCCAAGGATATTCGTGTATTCATCAATGGTCATGATCATGCCAATAAGCATCCATCAATGCACTACGGGACAATGAGGACTTTTACCACATCATTTGTAATATTACGGTCGTGATTACACCAAATAATCCTAAATCGTAATCATACCAAGTCCATCTATGCACTACAGAATACGTATGACTTTCAACATAATATAAACATGAGGATGATGACAATGATATAAGAATTCAATAAAACAAGTTCAAGAATTAATTTAACCAAGAACTAATAATGTCCAAATTGTCAACATGATACTTCTTTGTAGAGTAAAATTCAAGAATGCTCGAAAGAATATTTCCATAAAAGATCTTTGGATGAAGCACAAATATCAAGGATATTCCACTAATTTCATGGAGTATAGAAGTCAAAACTTTAACCAACTGAGTATAATAAAGAATGGAATAATTGTCAGGCATGCAATAGACCGCACACGCAGGTTATTCCAACAGAATAATAAAGACGGAACCGGTCCGTAAAAACGCATGCATGGGATATTCCAATGTAATAATAAAGAAGCGGAACCGAATCCCACAAAAGCGCATGATGACGGGATATTCAACGGAATAATAAAAATGGAATAACAGAAGTTCTCTTCATGAAGACGAAAGAAAGAAATAATACCCTTTACCTTAAGAAGAAGAGTACTGGATGTAGGAGTAGTGAAGTAACATAATACTTTTTTTCTTTCTCTCTATAATTTCTCTTTCTAGAGTTTCATGAAATTAAGTAAGAAATAATGAAGGAATGAGCTTCTATTTATAGAAGAATGGATACGTAAGAATTAATTCATGAACGGTCCAGTTGGTTTACTTTTAATCTGGACGGTCCATATTGATTTAGTAAAATATTCTAATAAAACAAAAACTTTTAAATAAAATATAATATATATTATATAAATATATAACATATGCTTATATTGTACATTCACGGAATGGAGATTTTGAAGAAATACGGATGCTTCATCAAAAAAAAAAAAAATAGAACACCTTTATATATATAAATAATACAAGTTGGCCACTTATATATATATAATATATATATATATATATATATATATATATTACATATACATCTTCTTATAGTTCCCCCTACTTCTTGACTATCTCTCTCCATTCCTTTTTCAACACGTGTGTGGCCCCCAAAATAGGTCCATTCCATCCAACCTATTCAAGAGTCGCCAAATACATGGTATGTAAATAACTACAACTTTATTAATACATTTATCGTGTGCAATCTACGACATATATATATCTTTGTGAGTTTAAATACAATTATTATCTTCTAGACAATATACATACCCAAATAAATCCTCATCACAATTATTTATACATTATTTTATAAAATGGTGAGAACTACTAAACAACTCTCTCTATAACCATCATTCCATACCCCAGAGCTAAATGCTTTCGCTACATTCTCGCCTCCCGAGAAGAAAAATGGAACAAAAAGAAAAGGGTGAGCTCAACTAGCCCAAGAAAGAATATTATGGCTAAGATAATATACAACAAATTATCGTTAGTCTCCAACAGGAAAAATCTAATAGAATACAATAGACAACCAGCTTTTAAATCAATCTTGGCAATGAAATAATAATTCATTAGAAGAGTTAAGTAGAGAATGCAAACTACTATCTTCTATATATGATTTTAAAAGTTCATCGTCGATATTTTATCCCCTCGTAACATCAATCAATATATATCTGGAATCAAATATTCATCTTTGCACTTTCTGAGGCCAAAAGATATTCATCATTAATCATGTTCATCTAAACACTGCTCATCTCACTTTGCTACTACGGGCAAAGATATTAATCGATCGATCATATTCATCTCAACACCTATTCATCTTTTTGCTACGGGCCAAAGATATTCATCGAAAATCATTCATCTTTTTGACTACTGCCAAAGATATTCAATAATATCATCATTTAAGATCGAGGATGATGAAACATATTTTTAAAGAAACGAATCCAAAGAAACAAAATGACAAGGATTAAAGATTAAGGATTCAGTACTTTGTTTTATCCATGTCCAACAATACCTCAAAAATAATCATAGTGGTGTAAAATTCAAGAATGATCAAAACATGGATCTGATCAAAGCTAGTATCCGAATAGATATTTTGGATGAAAAGGAAAATTTTCATTTTTCGATGAATAGTCTTAGTATTAAGTGAATAATCTCAGATATCGTGAATAGTCTTGAGTATCGTGAATAAGAACTCCCACAGACACTAAAAGTTTCAAATTTGATTAAAAGTTCGGATCAATACTTGGCGTAATGATATTAGAATAAATAATATCATTAAAAAATAATATCCCTTACCTCGAAAGATAATGACTTTAGTTGAAACAGGATATGATATAAAGCGACTTGAACTTACATACCGTATAGCAATACTCAAAGTATACTCAAAATACTCACAAGAATACGCATGCGATAATATAGAGAGAAAACTTGAGTTTAAGATGTGATTTTCAATTCTAACCTAAACACCTATTTATAGGAAAATCTTTAACAACACCAAAGTAGAAAATTTAATAAATTAATATTATTTATTTTTTCTACATCTTCCTACGCATCAAGCATCTGAATTCAGCAACTTGACAAGTGTTAAAGATGCCCACCAAACACAAAAAACGTTTTTCTTATTTAAATTATTTTAAACTTCCAAAAATCAATTATTTCAGAGCTTCGGAATAATTCATAATAATTAGCTCTTTTGTCAGAAAAATTCAAAACTCGAGACTTTTCATAGGAAATTCCATTATCTACAACTTTGCAGAAGGAAGTTTTTCCAAATTCCAAACAAAAATTGACCGAAATCCACAAACGGGCGATTTTACAGGCTATAATCAAATTTCGGTCAATAATTGTGTCCACCAACACACAAAATATGTGTTAAACATTTAATGCCACAAAAATACTCTTTCTCCTCATATACTCATATATCCCACATTCATCGTAAAAATATCATCATTATTATATTATTAAAATATAATAATATATTTAAATGAATTATTTTATCAAAAAGATAAAATTTCAATTTTCAACAATTGTCACATTAAAAATTTTCTCATCTATATCCACATAAAATCAATATTTTCTCATCATATGAATCAATAATTAATTATTCACAAATAATATTACGAAATCACAATATTGACAACCGAGGCGCTCCTGGAAGAGGGGCTTTCCAATAAGAATTTCTCTTTCTTGGCGGCAAGTGATTAGGTGACCAAACCTCTCCTGTATGCGAACTTTCTAGACATTTATCAATAATGTTATCTAATAATATTATTCGGATAATATGAATTATTGCTTCGATAATGAAAATATCACGTAATGACAATTATTGAAACAACAACAATATAAAATATCAACGCAACAATTATTAAATCAATAAAATCTTTGAGCGATAATTCATCAGAACCATTATTGAGTAGTGCTTCTACGTAAGAATCAATAATTGGTGCAATACTGCAGTAATAATCTTGTGTTTTAACCACCAATTTTTTTAACGAAGATTAATTTGAATAACTATGCCTGCTATTTTTAAACAACTTATATTTATCGTTTTCTTCATCCAATCGCTTTTTTCAGTTATGGGGCCCATAAAAGATCATGCACCGTCAGATTTAATATTCCCAAACAGTGAAGAATATTCCACGACCAAACGAATATTCCCCAAATGACAATGAATATTTTATAACCACTTGCTTATTTTAAAATATTTGCGTATTTTACCTATAACTATCCACATTAATCAAATCAACCCTTACTTTTTCAAAATAATAAATAGAGAAAATTAAATTTCATTAATAATAAGTTGGGGTCTTACAACATGGGCCCCACATGTGGCCCCACTTTTATTATATTAAATAATTTTCTACCGATTATTTTAAAAAATGGGTAAATGGGGGTCCATAAAATAATCAACATTTACACAAATACTTCATCAAAATCTCTTCAATATTTTTAACAATGATTATCATCATTATTATAATTCACAATATTAATCGTCCACTGAATGTCGTTCACAAGGAAAGAGGGACTTTCCAATAAGGATTTCTCCCTATTAGCCAATGATTAGGTGACCAAACCTCTCGTTGATGTAACTTCTGAGAGGCGTCGTTAATATTGCAAATAATAATATTAATAATTTAAATCGTCTCAATTATTGATTTAATAATATATAAAATATTGACAATAATTGAATAAAATCGAATGACTTCTCACGTAAGCATTAATAATCAATACCGGTATCTTCTTTAACACCACGCCGATTCTTTATCTTTTACTACTTAAAGTAGTTCAACAAGATAACGATAAAACTTCCGTTATATATATATTTTAATAAAATATTTTTGTCGCTTTTTTCAATCCGATAATAATTTACATTATGTAGGGTCCACTAATGATTGTCTTGGTCGCATTTAATATTCCCTTATTAAAACGAATATTCCCCGACCAATCGAATATTATATAACACATTGCGTACTTTTCAAAATTTATAAATATTACCCACAACTAAAATATTATATCAAATTTATTCCATAATATTTAAAAATGATATTTATAAAAAAATCATTTTTATTCATAAAAACTGGGGTCTTACAAAAGAAGATTAATCCACCCGAGGAATATCTATTTTTTGATCAAATCCTACGTAACCAAAAAAGAAATAAGATAATGCAGAGGCTGTAAATCGAGAGATGTCTCAGAGGAATCAGGAAGTTGTAGGTGAGATTTCTGTGACATATTAAAATAGGCCAATTATTCATGCGCAATTTATTTTCTGTTTATCATATATTTTTATCGTTCAGTTATATTATATTCCCAGAATTGATGTGAATTTTATTTTTTTATCCTGTATAGTTTTTATATTGCATAGTTTTCTTCATGTCTTCTTTTACCTGTTTGGTTATATTATGTCAAAGTTAGTAAAGTGTCTTTTAGTAAAATTCTTGAACTGCCTTTCATATTTTCATCTGTCCGGTTTCTGTTCCACCAACAGACTGGGTGGATCCTTGGCTTTTCTTCTAGAACTCAACCTGAAGAACTGTTTAGTGGCTTAAATATTTCAACCCTACATTATTGTTATTGTTAATCTGGCATATCCTTGACTTGTTATTGCCTTTACTTCTTCAATTCCCTTTATGTTCCATTTGTACTTTTCTTATATTAAGAAATTCAATGCGGGTTGATTAAGCAACAGAATTGAGTTTGGACTTTTGTTTGGAGGTGGATTTCTGTTGTTGTTGGAGCGAGGAAAGCTCATAGTTTTTTTACTATTATTATTTATCGGCCATGATATTTTTTCTCGTCGTTGAGGGTATATTGAACTACTTTTTTAATTAATCTATTGGAACTTTTTTTATTGAATCGTGAAAGTCTTTTGGTAGGTTATCTTATTATTTTTATTTTGACTTATAAGATCGGATCGGTCCAGGTGGGTTGATCCTTCTGACATTTTAATATCTATTATTTTGACTGCAATGATGAAAAAAGCATGATGGTTGATTGAGAACCTATATGCATTAATGTGGATGGGATTATAACCCCACGGTGGTGGAAGCTAAATGACCAAAAGCGGTGGATAAACTATACGCGGTTCGGTGGAACCCATCGGATCGGGGGTGTGTCGGTGAATAATAGTGGGTGGCATCAGTATCCGTAAAGGAGGATATATACTTAACAAGGAAGTCATCAAGAAGAGTGCGTTCTCATACACTTATTCATTCATAATCGATATATACAAAAGAAAAGAGAAATTATTATTCTCTCTCAATACACTGGCGATATAAATTCATTTTGATAAACCTCATGAAACACGTTCTCGACTCTCACGCCGAAATTTATCTCCGATGGAACCGCCAAGCGAAACATGGTGTTTATCGCATGTTTTCTTGTCATGCAGATCGAGGCGTCTTACGTGATTGGGACGTGGCAGAAGATCTTGGCATTAACATTATTATTTTTTATTACTTCAAAAAAAAAATATACAAATAGCAGTTCTAATCTCTTCCTATGTTTGCCCTTGAGCAGAGGCAGCTCGGCGACTTAGGCAAAGGAGGAAGCGAAGGCAGAGGTGGATTTGGGGGTCAATTACAGCTGCAGTTACCCTTGGAACTGCTGCATTAGCATGGTCTTACCTCCTAACTGGAAAAGGATCATCTTCCCCCAATCAATCTCGTGCTCCCGAGAGTGTCAAGTCATCATTCACCTGAGGAATATCTATTTCTGTCACTGAACTAGTTGTATTATTGCTTATTTGTTGAAACTAATTTGTTGTTTCTCAAGATCCTGATTTACCAAATTTATTATTCTGCAGTTACATTTCATGCAATCCTGAAAGCCTAGTGGCCAATGCTATCGAGCTATGTACACCATCCTCTACTGGAGTTGACTCCCGTTCTTTTCCATCAGGAGCTTTGGTTCAATTTCTTTGTTGTACAATACTTTCCTAACATACTTTTGTTTCTTTTTCTTTCGTTAATTTTTCCTTTTGGTCATTCTTACACTAGCTCAAGTATCCTGCTCCAGGAGCTCTAAAATCTGGCTGCACTGATCAACGAAACTAAACTGTTATTACATTAAGTGGTCAATGACTCGGTATACAGGTTGTACCAATGTTTTCTTAGTGGTCAATGATGGGGTTTTGCACAAATTTCTCTATGTTTTCGGATGTTGCCTACAAAGTGTTTGTTTAAATGTCTAAGAGTGATGATTTCTTAAAAGGTCTGTTGTTACATCATTGATGTTTACTCTGTTGTGCAAGGAAATTTACATTTTTAATGCAGGGGCTAATTGTAGTTCGGACAGACAATATGGATACATCCTCTTGTATTATCACTTCACAAAAAGTGAAGTGTGTTTCTTATATCTGTCCATTTCAATTTTTTTTAATTAAATAAAAAAGTCTTATTGCTATTTATTTTATGTTATTTTGTTTTCTGCAGCTTTCTGCTAAATGGAAAAGGTGTTCCAGGAAGGATTAACACTGCCATTGTTTGTTTAATTTGTACAGACATCTATTCCAACAAGATCTCAGAATCCTTCAAAAGATGTGGCATCTCTGAAAACTCAACGTATGTCCTCGTAGCTCGTTTCAGTGCACTAATGATGAGGTGTGTCAGTTAAGTCATAAATAATGCAGAGTTCTAGAGTCATATACCTCAGGGCCTCCCAAAATTTTCCATTCCTAAAGATCTTGGGCATGTCAAGTCTTTGATCCCCACTGCAATGCTCATCACTAGTGTTGCTATATTGGTTAGAGAATATAAGTTTATTATTAGCTCAGAATGTTCTACCTGTTTTAATTTGGATATATACTAATGATCTTTTATGCCACTTTATTCTTGGACCTAAGGAATCTGTTGGAATTGCCAAAGCCCTGGCGGCAAAGAATGGCTATGAATTGGATTCAAATCAAGAGGTATGTTAGCAAGCATGAACTTGTAACAGGTTATCCTCTGGAAAGATGGAAAGTATTCTTATGGGTAACAGTTATTAGTATAACTGGGTGATATGCAGATGTGACCCCGATTTAATTTCATGATCACCATTACTTTTTTTTCTGTGACCCCGGCAGACCATGTTCTGTTCATACACAATAATGATTCACTTCATTTTTGGACCTGTCCCATGCTTCATTTGGCACATGATTTGTGGGATAATATATACGCTTCATTCCTTGTGTTATAGATCTAACAACTGTTTAATTGATACCTGTAAGACCCCAACTTTTATGAATAAAGATGAATTTTTATAATTATCATTTTGAATGAATTTGATATAATGTTATAGTTGTGGGTAATATTTATAAATTTTGCAAAGTCATGCGCAGTTGTTTATAATATTCGATTGGTTAATTAAATATTCGCTTTTAACAAGGAATATTCGTATTTACTGGCACAATCATTTAGTGGACCCTTCTACAACGGAATTATTTTCGGATTGAGAAAACGATAAAAGTATTTTTTATGAAAATAACGGCGGAAGTTTTTCCGTTAACTGTTGAAACACCCGGTGTTAAAAGTACAGGAATACGCGTGGTTGCATAGTAGCACACGGTATTGATTATTGATGCTTACGTGAGAAGTCACTCAGTTTTGTTCAATTATTGCTTCAGTAATTGTTGTATAGTATGTGAGACCCCAGATTTTATAAATAAAGATTTAAATTTCTCGAAATATTTTTTTTAATATTAATGTGTGGATTTGAGATAATGTTATAGTTGTGGGTAGTATTTGAAAATTTTGCAAAGTATGCAAGTTGTTGTATTATATTCGATTGGTCAGAGAATATTCTTTGTGTTGGAGAATATTCGTACGACGGTACAATCATTAGTAGACCCCACAACGGAATTATTGTCTGATTGAGAAAACGACAAAAATATTTTATTAAAAATAACGGCGGAAGTTTTACCGTTAATACTGTTGAACTACTCGGTAGTAAAAAAAAAGATGTCTGGCGTGGTTGCATAGTAGCACACGATATTAATTATTAATGCTTACGTGAGAAGTCACTCAGTTTTGTTCAATTATTATTATAGTAATTGTTGCATAGTATCTCACGTTATTTGATTCAATTATTGTCGATATTTATATATTATTAAATCAATAATTGAAATGACAGAGTTATTAATATTATAAATTATAATATTAACGATGTCTAGAAGTTCTGCCAAGGAGAGGTTTGGTCACCTAATTGCACGCCAATAGGGAGAAATTCTTATTGGAAAGCCCCCTCTATCCTGGGAACGACCTGGTCGATTAATATTGTGAATTGTAATAAAGATGATAAATGTTGTTAAAATTATTAAGGTGATTTTTATGAAGTCTGCTTATTTTATGGATCTCCATTTACCCATTTTTCAAAAATAATCGGTAAAAAATTTTAAAGGTGGGGCCCACATGTGGGGCCCATATGTGTTGGGAAATGATTTTGGAAATGGAAGAGTATAAGTATGAAATTATATGTATGTATTGAGTATATGGTGGGAGAAAGTGATATATGAAAGTGATAGGTGTATGATGTGTGTGTGAGTGGAAAATGGTGGAAAAGTGGTAGTGTGATAGTGATGTGTAAGAGTGTAGTGAATTTGATTATTGGGTGAAAAACATGTGTTATATATATATAATATATATGTTAACGCCAATATCTTCTGCCACGTCCTAATCACGTAAGATGCTTGCGATCCTCTTGACAAGAAACACACGATAAACACCACAAAACTTTCGACGGTTGTTCCGTGGGGGATAAATTTCGGCGTGAGAGTCGAGATATCGTGTTCACAAGGTTAACAATGGAGGATGTAATGTCTAGTGTATTGAGAGAGATTGTGAGACCCCAAATTTTATGAAATAAAAGTGTTCAATTTTTTTATTTTGGTGAATAGTTAAATTGATAAAAGTTTAAAGTTAAGGATCATATTTGAAAATTTTTCAAAGTAGACAAGTTGTCATAAAATACCCTACATTATTCACGAAGTTACTATTCACGGGTTACTTATTCACTCTAGTATTGTTCACTCTAGTATTTGGGATATTTTTTGTGTAAAGTTACTTATTCACGATTACTATTCACGGTTACTTATTCACCCAAAATTACTATTCACTCTAAGTATTGTTCACTCAAGTATTTGGGACACTTTTTGTGTCGAGTACTTATTCACGAGTTACTATTCACGAATTACTATTCTCCGATTTATTCTTGATGAAGACTATTGATAATTTATTTATCTTTAGTCATAATATTCTTTTGAAATTTAGTCATGCTCACCCTTTGTTTCACAATTCCTTTCGGATTAATAAAAGTAGTAATTTTGGTTGGCGGGAATAGCGAGGAATAGAGTGGTGGTGGTCTATAGATGTTGAGGTGAGGTGAATTTAACTTTGGAAGGGTGTTTTGCCACTATCATACAAGATGTCTAAATGACATACAAACTTCGTGTTATCATAAGATAAGGTTGTGCACATCCACTCACTTTGAGTATATTTACAAGCACTACCTATATAATCTTGGTGTTTGTTTGGAGTATAATACCCAATTAGAGACAAAGTGAGATAATGATATGTCGAGAGAAGACTCACCATTGGGAAGAATATGATAATAATCTTCTCGTTTTTCTTTAGGGTCTATTAGATTGAACCAAAGATAATTACGTAATATATGATATCTACCATAACCTAAAAGCATGGCCTCCCACGTATACGAAGAAGTTTTCTTGAGCACTTCCCAAAGATTCTAATTTCTAAAAGCAGGTTTTGACTATACCTTTATGTAAGGTGTCATTGTGACGTCTTACTGAGTTGGTATATATTTGTATCCAAACTCACAAAGATATGTGTTGTTGTATTTTGCACGACAATTGTTATAATAAAGTTGTAGTTGTTTTCAGTACCATATATTTGGCGACTCGAGAATGAGTTGGATGGAATGGACCTATTTTGGGGTCGTTACATTTGGTATCGAGCTTAGGGATATGATCTCTGGCGGAGATCGGGATTAAACTAGGAGGAGAGATGAGTAAATCCTTCATTAGTGTCCTATCTAAGCTTATTTGTTGGTCGATCGTAATATCGGGATATTATGTGATATGTTAATTTGTTAAATTAACCTCTTGATTTGAAGTCGTATTCTAGAATAATATCCAAATACGGAGATGAAGCGATGGAGAAATCATGATGACGGGAGATAGAATCCGAAATGAAAACAAGGTATTCTCAACTCTTTGAAATATCAGTGTACGTAAATTTCGAGGACGAAATTTCATAAGGAGGAGATTATAAGACCCCTAATTTTATGAAATAAAAGTATTCAATTTTTTTAATTACTATTCACGAGTTACTATTCATGAGTTACTATTCACGAAAGTACTATTCATGAAGCATGAAATTTTTTTTTTTTTTTAAGTAAGAAGGCATTACTCGATAATTGTTACAGAATTAATTCTTTCAAACATATTATTTTATTGATTCAATAATTGCTACGTTGATATTTTATATTATTGTTGTTTGATAATTGTCACGAGACAATATTTTTTCATTATCTGAGCAATAATTCATATTATCTGAATAATATTATTGGATAACATTATTGGCAATGCCTAGAAAGTTCTGTACATGGAGAGGTTTGGTCACCTAATCAATTGCTACCAAGAGAGAAATTCTTATTGAAAGCCCCTCTTTCACGAGGCGCTCAGTTGTTAATATTGTGATTATGTAATATTATTTGTGAATAATTAATTATTGATTTTTATGATAAGGAAAATATTGATTTTATGTGGATATAGATGGAGAAAATTTTTAAAATGACAATTGTTGAAAATTAATATTTTATCTTTTTCTCGATAAAATAATTCATTTAAATATATTATTTTAATAATATATTAATGGTGATATTTTTTACAATGAATGTGGAATATATAAGTATATGAGGAGGAAGAGTATTTTGTGGCATTAAATGTTTAACACATGTTTTGTGTGTTGGTGGACACAATTATCAACCAAAATTTGATTATAAACAGTAAAATCGCTTGTTTTGTGGATTTCGGTTAATTTACATTTGGAATTTGGAAAATTTTCTTCTACAAAGTTGTAGAGAATTGAATTTCCTATAAAAATCGCATGAGATTTGAATTTTCTCGATAAAAGAGCTATTTATTGTGAATTATTGAAGTTTTGATATATCGGTGTGAATTGATTTTTGGAGTTTAAATTATTTTTGTTAGAAAAACATTTTTGTATTTTTTTGGACATCATTAACATGTGTGGCTGGTGTTTTTGACCAAAAGGTGGGCTAAGGAAAATTTGTATAATTATATTAATATTATATTCAATTTTACGCTTTGGTGTTCTAAGCAATTTCCTATAAATAGAAAGTCTTAGGTTAGAATTGAAAATCACACTAAAACTCAAGTTTTCTCTCTTTTCTCTCGATATTTTGAGCGTATTCTTGTGAGTATTTTGAGTATACTTTGAGTATTGCTATACGGTGCAAGTTCGTTCAACGTTATTCCAAATCGTAAGTCTTCTTTTTTTGAGGTAAGGATAGTAAGAGATTTTAAGGGTTATTATGTTTTTAGTTTCAAATTTTTCCTAACCTTCAAAAATTCTGGAAAAATTTGAAATGATATTTTGATGAGTTTTGTAGAGTGTGTCCAAAAATGGCGATTTTTGGATGTATAGATTAGGAGTTATGGATTTTATGAGAAAAGACTATTTTAAAAGTAACTATTTATAACTCCTTGTGATTAACTCCAAAATTGATGAAATTTTTATTGGGAGTACATCTATATAATATCAAGATACCGTGAAAAATTGAGAATTTTTGGATAAAAGTATAATTTATGATAAATGTTTAAATATTCTAAATGGTTTTGGCAATATGAAAAATAGTAAATGAATTTTCAAAATTTTGAGAAAAATATATATTCAATATGGGACTATATTCTTCTAAATCCCGTAAAATAAATATTTTTGAAATTGATTTGGTATTTTCATGAAAATGTTCTAGTTATGAGTAAATGAATTAAATATGTTATGTGAACTAAGAAAATTGGAAAATATGATTTTATGGCTTGAGAATCATATATGAGGTATATCTGATTTTTGATGAGGGTTTTGGTTATTGGTGATGAAATCTTATGAGTTTGGCATTTTATGATGATTAAATGCATTAATTAGTAAAAGTGTAAACAATTTAATTAAATTGTTTATAAGTTTAAGAAATGATTAAAATATTATTATAATATTAATAATATTAGATTATGAGATTTCTAAGTGATTTATAACATTTGGATTAAGGTGTTATAAATATGGATATGAATTTTATTATGAAACTTTATCTTTTTAGTGTATGAGGTTACTTATGCATCGATACTACGATTTTACGTATTAATCACGGGTACTATTCACGACAAATTGGTTTCTTCTCTACACCAAATTATCGTTGATTTATGAATCTTACTCTTGAAATTAAAACCATGTTTTGATTATATTGTTTTTATATAACATTCTTATAACCCTAATGATGATATTTCTCTTTGACTTGAGTGTAAAGATGGGTAGATTATTGGTATGATCGTGACCATAGGTTCTCTTCTTTGGCGATGGTGCAAAGTTGAATTGTTGATTGGTATGATCATTTAACCATTGAATTTACAATTGAATATTTTTAGCTTAAGTGCAAAGGTGAATTGATCAACATAGTTATAATTATTGTTATATAACTTCAAATGATTATGTATTTCTTTGATATATGAATATCTTTGGCTCAGAAGTGCAAAGATGACTTGTTGATGAATATCTTTAAATTTGTAGTGCAAAGATGAATTATTGATGAATATCTTTGGCTCGTAATGCAAAGATGACACATTGATAAATATCTTTAAATTCTTTAGTCAGAAGGGATTGATTGATTATCTATAGTTGGACCCCGACCTTGAAGTCCAACAGCTTGATTATCTATAGTGATTCTCGGTTGGTCGTTAAACGGTTGTTTGGAGATTATGAAGCTCGTGGGACCCGAATGATCAAATATCCGCTAATTAAGAGACCAACTTCAATATTTCGCTTCAGTATGAGTTTGAGCATAGAAATGTAATGACAATTGTAAGACCCTCACTTTTATAAATAAAGATGAATTTTTCTATAAATATTTTTTAAATATTATGGAATAAATTTGATATAATGTTATAGTTGTGGGTAATATTTATAAATTTTGCAAAGTATGCAAGTTGTTATAAAATATTCGTTTGGGTCGTGGAATATTCTTTTTGTTAGGAATATTCGCATAATGGCTCAATCATTGGTGGACCCCATAATGTAATTATTATCGGATTGAGAAAACGACAAAATATTTTATAAAAATAACTACGGAGGTGTTACCGTTAAAAGCTGTTGAACTACTGCATTGGTAAAGTAATGCGAATACTGGCGTGGTTGCATAAGAAGACACTCAGATTGATTATTGATGCTTACGTGAGATGTCACTCAAATTATGCTCAATTATTGCTACGATAATTCTTGCATCATATCTCTTATATTATTGATTCAATTATTGTCACAAGATCATCTCGTATAATATGTTATAGTATTAAATCAATAATTGAGACGACAAGTTATAAATGATTAATAATTGTTGAAAGATTAAATATGTGTTGATGAAAAAAAATGATTTGTGGTAAGTTTGATTATTTTATGGGGGCTCATATGTCATCATCTAAGAGTCTCTTCACATAGTATTTACATTCGTCAATAAGTAATTACCTTCGTCAATAGTAATTACCCTTGTGAATAGTATTTACCTTCGCCAATCGATAGTAATTACCTTCGTCAATAAGTAATTACCCTTGTGAATAGTATTTACCTTCGTCAATAGTATTTACCTTTGTTAATAGTAATTACCTTTACCGAGACGTCGAACCACTTGTCGTTTCACATTACAAAAGTCGAACCACTTGTGCTTTCACATTACAGGCGTCGAACCCAAACCATCGCCCACTCGCCTTTTTCACTAAGAAAGTGCTAAGCTAGAAATCTTCTATAAATAGAGGCCTAGGCTTCATTATTTTCACTTAATTCATTCAAGCTATAGAGAGAAAGTATAGAGAGAATAAGAGCGAAAGAAGAAGAGTATTTTGTTACTACAATCGCCGCAGATTCAATCTCCTACCAAATGTAAGGGGTGTTATTCTTTCCTATTCATGAAGAGAATCTGTTGTTATTCCATTGCTTATTATTCTCATTGGAATAACTCGTATAATGCGTGGTTTACCCTATACTTGGTGACATTCTTCTATTATTCTTGGAACATCCTGTCTCGTGTTTTTTACAAACACAGTTCCGGTTCTTTATTATTATTATTCGCTGAACATCCTGCTCATGTGTTTTTACACCCACTGGTCCGCTTCTTTATTATTCTGTTGGAACATCCTCATCTGCATGTGTTTTACACCGACCTAGTTCCGCTTTTATCATTCTCGTTGAAATATCCTATCTCGTGTGTTTTACACCGGATCCGTTCCATCTTTATTATTCTCATTGGAACATCCTGTTGCAGGTGAATTTCACCGACCGGTTCCGTTATTTATTATTCGCTGAATAACTTTGTCTGCGCTGATGGCCTATCGCATGCACGGTGATTTCTTTTGTTATTCCATCCTTTATTATACCCAAATGGTTAAAACTTTGACTTCTATACTCCATGAAATTAGTAGAATATCCTCGATATTTCGTTTCATCCATCTTTTCATGGAAATATTCTTCCGATCATTCTTGAATTTTACTAATTTGACGTTAATAATTCCTCGGATAAAATAATTCTTGAACTTGTTTTATCAATTCTTATATCATTGTCATCATCCTCATGTTTATATTTTTTTAAAGTCATCCGTGGCTCAGAAGCGTAGATGGACTTGGTATGATTATGACCGAGAGACTATTCGGTGTAATCATGGTAGTAATGTTACAAATGATGTGGTAAAAATCCTCGATTAGGTAGTAGTGCATTGATGGATGATTGTTGGCATGATCATGACCATTAATGAATACACAAATATTCTCGCACGTAGTGCATGAATAATTAATGGTCGCGATACTAAAGAATATCCTCGGCGTAGTGCGGGGTGATTCGATGATGTGGAATAATTATTAAAGTTTGAGTCTCAAATATATACAAAGATGAAAAAAACCTTTTAAAACCAAAAGATAGTAGACTTTATTTTCTACTTGACTCTTTTAATGGATCGTATATTCACCGCAGCTTAAACCGGTTGTCTATTGTATTTTATCGGTTTAACATTATTAAAGACTATTGATAATTTATTCGCATTATCTTAGTCATAATATTTCTTCTTTGAGGCTAGTTGAGCTCACCCTTTCTTTCACCGTTTCTCTTTAGGAAATGATAATATAAATTTGGGACGAGTCTGGGAAACGAGTGATGGTCCTGAAGATAAGATTAGTAGTCATCACTATTCAGTAAAATAGTGTGATAATAATCTAGAATGAGGACTTTTTGTTTGAGTTTGTATAATATCTAGTAGACGATATTTGTATTTAAACTCACGCTTATGTAATTATTGTACCACGCTTATGTTAATAAGTTGTATTTAAATTCTGCATCACGTAAGTGTTTACCCAAGATGGGTGATGTATACCTAATTTTGGGGCGCCACAACAATTCTATTGCCGATGCATTGTCGAAGTCGCCACCGCAGATGCAGATGTTTTTCACGGATCAAGATATTTGGAAGTTTTGCAAAGCCCAAGTGTTCAAAGACGAAGCGATGATGTGTATCGAAATATCTAACTGTTGGATGACCCCCTACATCGAGTATTCGGCGAGATGGCGTCCTTCCTTCCCGGATCGATCATCGGCAAAGAAGATTAAGTACAAGAGTGCCAATTTTAGTCTTATTGATGGGGATCTCTATCGATTGGCATTTTCCTCACCATTGTTGAAATGTTTGGTCCGTCCGCCGCCAGTATATGCTCTTCGGAGAGGTTCATGAAGGTATTTGCGGTGATCATATGGGTCACGCCAAGTCTTTGGCTCATAAAGTACTTCTCACAAGGATACTATCGCCTACAATTTTCAAAGAAGCTACAGAGTACGTCAAGAAACGTGAAAATGTCACCAATAATAGTCGGTCCTCATTATCGCCCACCGGAAGAGCTATACTCGATTTTATCTCCTATACCCTTCACGTCTGGGGTGGATATATTGGGACCATTACCTAAAGCTAAAGGTCGTTAAAGCTTAAATCATAGTTGCTATTGATTATATGACTAAGTGGGTAGAGGCAAAACCACTTCGGTCAATAACGGAACAGGAGTGCCTAAAGTTTATAAAGGAGTCTGTGGTGTTTCACTTCGGGATCCCTAAGGTGTTGATATCGGACAACGGACGCCAGTTCGTGGGTTCAAAATTTGAAGAATTTTTGGATGATCTGGGGATTCAACACAAGAAGACTTCTGTGGCTCATCCACAGTCGAATGGGCAAGTCGAGGTGACCAACAGGACGCTGTTGAACGGAATCAAGCGTGGATTGGATGAAGCTAAGGGGAGATGGCCAGAAGAATTGCTGAGCGTGTTGTGGGCATACCGAACTACACCAAGGACTACTACGGGGGATTCGCCCTTTCGATTGGCCTATGGTACTGATGCCTTAGTCCCAAATAAATCGGATCTCCAAGTCTTCTGTAAGTCAATTCAAAGAAATCTACAACGACAAAGGATGAAAGTTAACTTGGACTGCTAGACGGTCGAGAGGAAGCTTTGCTCAAATTGGTCGCTTATCGGTGAAGGGTGGCCAAACATTATAACAAAGGGGTCAAACTTAGAGATTCAAGTAGAGACTTCGCCCTTAGAAGCCGCTTCTCTACGCCTCAAAACACAGGAAAGCTAATGCCGAACCGGGAAGGGCCATATGAAGTGATCAAGTACCAAAGCCAGTGTACTTATCGGTTAAAAGGCACTTTCGATGGTTCCGAGATCAAGAATACTTGGCATCTTGGCGCTTCGGAAATATTTTCAATAAAGATTAAGTCGCCATCTTTGGAAATCGCATACGATTGTTCGTTATTAATAAAAGGTCACTTTTTCATAATTGATCCTGGTCCTATTTGTCCGAAGGTCACTATGGTGTAAGGAGGTATGGTAGGACTCGCTGGCCATTCGATGGTAGCCCAAGGTCCTTTTGATCCTATATTGATCTTATCAGGGTGGTAAGTCAATGGTCACTATTGATCCTGGTCCTATTTGTCCGAAGGTCACTATGGTGTAAGGAGGTATGGTAGGACTCGCTGGCCATTCGATGGTAGCCTAAAGTCCTTATGATCCTATATTGATCTTATCAGGGTGGTAAGTCAATGGTCACTATTGATCCTTATATCTTGATCCTTGAATCTTGGCCCTTATATATTTGTTCTACCCCGAGAGGTAAGCTAGATTTCGATGGTGCAAGGAGGATCGACTAAGTTCACTTCACACATGACTGATTTCATGCTTCGATATCGAGGAGCATATATTAATTTATTTTGTTTAAATATTGAGTTCAGTTCATTTAATTCAGTCAAGATTGAATCCTGTCCGAAAAATTCACTTTACTTTATTTTTCATAAATTAACTGTTATGTGCCATATCTGATTCACTAGTTGGGATTAGTTTATTAATACTGAATTATTGACAAGAAATTAATTGAAACAGAAGTCATGATCAAGACAGATTAAGATTCATTCATTCATATTAATAATAAACCAGTCCCCTAAATACAAAAAGTTTAAAGTAGTTAAAATTTTTACATGGAATAAAAACAGGACGGACATTCAGGCACCGCCTTCATCATCGGAGTTAAGTAAGGTAGGTCCAAATTGAGCAAAGAGATAGCTTCTCTTTCCTCGTTCCTGCGATCTTCGTACCCTCCGAATATACCTTCATAATTTCGGATTGAGTTCGTCCAAATCCTCAGAGTCACTTTGAATCGCTTCCGAGTTCTTGATTAGAAGAGGACCCGATCCCTCAAGATCCTTTATTTTGTGGGCGAAGCTTGTGACGTTTGGCCTTATGCCTTCGTGCTTCGTCTTGAGCCTTCGTCTCAAATTTCACCAAGTTGTAGAACCACTAAGTTTCCTATTGGTCAAGAAAACTCCTCATTTTTGCCTTTAGAGGTAAGTTTTCTTCGATAAACCTGCATTCAGTCGATCAAGTTTGTTGGTGGCGGCTTGGACGCAACCAACCCATCCCTAGTGGCCCTTAACTCGTCATCAGATGTCTTCAAATCCATCCTAGCCCGATCTAGTTCTCATTGTAGAAGACCGCCGATGGTATGAAAAGCATCTTCACGTCCCCTCTCTCTGGTCCAAGGTTGATTTCAACATATTTATCTCTTGTCTCATGAAATCTTCCTCGGCCTCTCCATTTATATGTCTTCGGCGCAACGTTCAAGACAAAGACGTTAGCTCAGCATATTTTCAAAATATTCAAGACAAACGTCCAAATATTCAAAAGGAGAACAGAGATATAGAGGAAGAAGAGATTGTTATTTACCTTAGCTAAATAGCTCATCCCTCATCGAGAAGATTTCCGTCTGTGTGATCATCAACCGGTGGTGGTCGTCGGTGTTCTAACAACGAAAGCTCAAGAGGTCAAGGGAAGTTGGCATTGAACACAGGCCCAAGGTCTGAGATCCCACCTCTTTCTGTGATGATATGTGACGCCCCAAAATAGGTATATACATCACCCATTCCGAGTTGTCAAAACATGGTATGAAACAACTACAACTTTATTATTACAACAAGAAACTGTGAGTTTGAATACAAATATTATCTTCTGTATAATATCTATACTCAAATAAATCCTCATCACATTTATTGATACATTATTTTACAAAAATGGTGACGACTACTAAACAATCCTTTCTAAAACCTTCATTCCATACCCCACTTGCACTCGCTTATATTCTCGCCTCCCGAGAAAAATGGAACAAAAAGGAAAAGGGTGAGCTCAACTAGCTCAAGAAAGAATATTATGACTAAGATAATATACAACAAATTACCGTTAGTCTTCAACAGGAAAAATTTAATAGAATCAATAGACAACAAATTTTAAATCAATATTCGCAATGAGTAATAATAATTCATTAGAAGAGTTAAGTAGAGAATGCAAACTACTATCTTCTATGTATGAATTTAAAAGTTCATCATCTATCTTTTATCCCCAGAACATCAATCAATATACATCCGAATCAAATATTCATCTTTGCACTACGAGCCAAAGATATTCATCACTTAGTCATGTTCATTTAAACACTGCTCATCTTTGCACTACTGTGCCAAAGATATTAATCCGTCAGTCATGTTCATCTCAACACCTGCTCATCTTTGCACTACAGCCAAAGATATTCTTCAAATCATTCATCTTTGCTTTCTACAGGCCAAAGATATTCTTTAATATCATCATTTAAGACTAAGGATGATGAAAATATTTTTAAAGAAACGAATCCAAAGAAACAAAATGACAAGGATTAAGGATTATGGATTCGTACTTTGTTTTATCCATGTTCAAAACTACCTCAAAAATAATCATAGTGGTGTAAAAATTCAAGAATGATCAAAACATGGATACAATCAAAGCTAGTATCCAAAATAGATGTTTTGACACAAAAGAAGAAATTTTATTTTTCTATGAATAGTCTTCAGATATCGTGAATAGTCTCAGATATCGTGAATAATCAAATATACATGAATAAGAAATCCGACACCAAAAGATAGAAATTTCACAAAAAACATCTTCACGCTTCATGAATAGTACTCGTGAATAAGAATCGTGAATAAGAAACTCATGAATAGTAACTCGTGAATAGTAAATCATGAATAAGAACCCATACATGAAAAAGTTCCAAATTTGATAAAAACTTCAGATCAACATTTCAAAGATAATGATATCAAGAAATAATATCATTACGAAAAAAAAATAATATCCCTTACAATCCCTTTACTATCCCTTACCTCAAAGAATCAAGATTTCTGAATGAAAGGTCAAGTGATCTTCAATGAAACTTATCTTTGAAAATGACTCTCAAGAGTATCTAAATACTCACAAAATACGCCGATAATATAGAGAGAGAAAGAGAGAAAGCTTATGTTTCGTGTGTGATTTTCAATTCTAACTTAGCCCTCTATTTATAGGAAAATTTTAGCAGACTTGACTCGAACAAGACTGATGGCTTTACTCGCTTTATTCCCACCCACCACATTTGAAATAAAATTCAAAGACATTTCTTTACCAACCACAAGTGGGGCCCACTCAATTCTAGAATTTTCCACCAAAATCAATTATAAACCTAATTTCCAGATCAACACCTCTTAAAATTCACAACAAATCATTCGTGCATTTTTTAACGGTTCAAAATTTGTGGACATATACTCAACTTATGTATGTATAACATACCCAAAATTACCACAATCCAACTGTTTGATTAAAAATTATAACCCCATAATATATCTCAAAACCCCGATTTGATTTTTAATACCTCCAATCCGATAAAATACTCGATAAAACACCTCAACATTAATTTCTTCATTTATAACCACATAAATAAATCCATCATTTATATCCACATAAAATAAATATTTCTTTATCATATGAATCAATAATTAATTATTCACAAATAATATTACAGAAATCACAATTATGACAACCATAGTTTCCTGTGAAAGAGGGCTTTCCGATAAGATTTCTCTCATCTTGGCGCAATTAGGTGACCAAACCTCTCCTCGGCGTAACTTTCTAGACATCGCCAATAATGCTATCTAATAATATTATTCAAATAATATGAATTATTGATCCGATAATGGAGATAATGTGCAGGTGACAATTATTGAACAATAATAATATAAAATATCAACGCAAAGAATTATTGAATCAATAAAATAAAATATCGAATAAGAATTCATCGTGAAAATTATTGAGTAAAGGCCTTCACGTAAGGATCAATAATTCAACAATATCATGCAATACCGCAAATCTTCTTTGTGCAACCACACGACATCGTATTTTTAACCACCGGGTATTCCAATGATTTAATCTGGTAATAACTACGCCGTTATTTTTAACCAACTTATATTTATCGCTTTCCTCATCCAATCGCTTTCACATGGGGCCACACATGGTCGCTACTGTCCGCATTTAATATTCCCCGATAAGACGAATATTCCACGACCAAACGAATATTCCCAACAACAATGAATATTTTATAACCACTTGCTTATTTTGAAATATTTATGTATTTTACCCTAACTATCCACATTAATCAAATCAACCCTTACTATTTCAAAATAATAAATAAAGGAAATTCCTTTTATTTAAAAAAATTTCTGGTCTTACAACCTCCCTCCTTATGAAATTTCGTCCTCGAAATCGACGACGCGTACTGGTGTTTCAAAAGGTGAGGATACCTCGCTTTCATTTCCGCTTTCAATTCCCAGTGTCATTTCCTATAGCATGATTCCTCCACAAAACTTTAACTTGTGGTATGACCTTTCTGCTAGCGTAGGACATGCCCTTCCTAACCAAAATCTTGGCAGTACCTCCTCATACGTTAGTCTCTTCTACTATCTCGTCCGGCTCTAACTCTATAACGTGGTTCGGGTCTTTCATATATTTACGGAAGTACGATATGTGAAACACATTATGAACACGAGACATACTTGGAGGTAACGCAAGTCTATAGGCTACATTTCCTACTCCTACCAAGAATTTGAAATGGACCAATAAATCATGGATCGAGCTTTCCTCTCTTCCCAAATCTTGTAACTCCTTTCCATTGGAGCAACTCGCAACAATACATGATCCCCTACATTAAATTCCACGTCCTTTCGATGAAGATCCGCATAACTCTTTTGTCGATCTTGTGCCGCTTTATATTGTCGAATCATTTGGATCTTTTCTAGAGTATATATCGTCTTAACTCGGGTCCCAAATAATGTTGCTTCACCCACCTCATCCCAACATATTGGAGAACGACATTTTCGTCCCATATAATGCTTGAATGGAGCCACACCTACACTTGCTCGATAACTGTTGTTGTAGGAGAATTCCACCAATGGTAAATACTTATCCTTATCGCCTTGAAGTCTAGGACACGTAGTCTTAATAAATCTTCAAGAGTTTGAATAGTCCTCTCGATTGTTCAAATCTGCTTTTGGGATGGTATGTAAGACCCTAATTTTTTTTTTAAAAAAAGGAATTTTCTTTATTTATTATTTTGAAATAAGTAGGGTTGATTTGATTAATGTGGATAGCTAAGGGTTAAATACGCAAAAATTTCAAAATAAGCAAGTGGTTATAAAATATTCATTTTTGTTTGAATATTCGTTTGGTCGTGGAATATTCATCGCTTGGGAATATTCGTATTTACGACAGCAAATGCATGTCCATGCCAGGGGCCCCATAACGGAAAAAACGATTGGATGAAGAAAACGACAAATATAAGTTGGTTAAAAAATAACGCAGAGTTGTTACCAAGTAATACCGCTGAATACCCAAAGCGGGTTAAAATACGTAATACGCGTGGTCGCATAAAGAATACACCAGATTGCATGCATTGTTGAATTATCGATCCTTACGTAAGAAGGCACTACTCAATAATTTTCACAAGAAGTTATCGCTCAATATTTTATTTTATTGATTCAATAATTGTGCGCTTGATATTTTATATTATCATTGCTCAATAATCACACCGCACATTATCTCCATTATCGATCAATAATTCATATTATTTGAATAATATTATTAGATAAAGATTATTGGCAATGTCTAGAAAGTTCTCACAAGGAGAGGTTTGGTCACCTAATCATGCGCAAGAAGTGAGAAATCCTTATCTGAAAGCCCCCTCTTCCTCGAAACTACCGTCATTATAATTGTGATTCTCGTAATATTATTTGTGAATAATTAATTATCGATTCATATGATAAAGAAATATTTATTTTATGTGATATAAATGATGGATTTATTTATGTGGTTATAAATGAAGAAATTAATGTTGAGGTGTTTTATCAAGATTTTATCTGATCGAGGTATTAAAATCAAAAATCGTGGGTTTCTAGATATATCATGGGGGTTATAATTTTTAATCCGACCGCTGATTGTGGTAATTTTTGGGTATGTTATACATACATAAGTTGAGTATATGTCCACAAATTTTGAACCGTTAAAATGCACGAATGATTTGTTGTGAATTTTAAGAGTTGTCCGAATTCAAAAATTAGGTTTATAATTGATTTTGTGGAAAATTCTAGAATTGAGTGGGCCCCACTTGTGGTTGGTGAAGAAATGTGCTGAATTTTATTTCAAATGTGGTGGTGGCAATAGTAGTAGGTAAAGCCATCGTAAAGAAGTCGTTTCTCGCTTTTACGGCTAACATTTTCCTATAAATAGAGGGCTAAGTTAGAATTGAAAATCACACCGTAAACAAAGTTTTCTCTTCTCTCTCTATTATCGAGCGATTTTGTGAGTATTTAGATACTTTGAGAGTCATTGTCAAGATAAGTTTCATTCAAAGATCACTTCCGACCTTTCCTTCCGGTATCTGATTCTTCGAGGTAAGTGGATATTATTTTTTTCAGAATGATATTATTTCTTCAATATCATTACGTCAAATGTCGATCCAAGTTTTTATCAAATTTGAACTTTTTCATGCTCTGGGTTACTATTCATGAGTTACTATTCACGAGTTACTATTCACGAGTTACTATTCACGAAGTTACTATTCACGAGTACTATTCATTCAGCGTGAAATTTTTTTTTGTCAATTTCTATCTTTTGGTGTTCTGAGTTACTATTCACGATACTCAGATACTATTCACGATACTCAAGACTATTCACGATACCAAGACTATTCACCTAAAAATAAAATTTCTTCTTTTCATCCAAAATATCTATTCTCGATTCTAGCTTTCGATCAGATCCATGTTTCGATCATTCTCGAATTTTACACCACTATGATTATTTTTGAGGTATTGTTGATATGGATAAAACAAAGTACTTAATCATAAATCCTTAATCCTCACATTTTGTTTCACCGGATTCGCTTCTTTAAAAATATTTTTCATCATCCTCGCCTTAAATGATGATATTATTGAATATCTTCGCCCAGTAGTAAAAGATGAATGATTTCAAGAATATCTTTGGCCCAGAAGTGCAAAGATGAATGTGTTTAAATGAATACGACTAATCGATGAATATCTTCGGCCTCAGAGTGCAAAGATGAACAAAAGTTGAGATGAACATACGACCGATCGATGAATATCTTCGGCCAGAAGTGCAAAGATGAATGTTTGATTCGAGATGAATATCGATTGATGTTACAGGATAAAATATTGATGATGGATCTGTTAAATTCATAGATTATAGTAGATTTCATTCTACGTAACTCTTCTATGAATTATTATTTCACCGCGAATATTGATCCTCAAAACTTGTTGTCTATCAGATTCTATTAAATTTTTCCTCGTCAAGACTAACGATAATTTGTCAGATATTATCTTAGTCATAATATTCTTTACCGAGCTAATTGAGCTCACCCTTTTCCTTTTTGTTCCATTCTTCTCGTGAGGCTAGAATATAAATGGTAGTACGTAGCCTGGGGTAATGGAATGAAGGTTTTAGAAAGGATTGTTTAGTAGTCCTCACCATTTTTGTAAAATAATGTATCAATAAATGTGATGAGGATTTATTTGAGTATAAATATTGTCTGTATGATAATATTTGTATTTAAACTCACAGCTTTACATCGTTGTAATAATAAAGATGTAGTTATTTCAGTACTCATGTATTTGACAACTCGGGAGAATGGGTGTCATGTATACCTATTTTTCGGGGGCGCACAACAGGTATCGTAGCTTAGGATACGATCTCCATGAGATCTCGAATAGAACTAGAGGGAGAGACGAGTAAATCCTTCGCTAGTGTGTCCTACCTAAGCTTATTTGTTAGTTGGTCAAGATATAGGGATATTATGTGATATATTGATTTCCTAATTAACCCTTGTTTTATGACAAGATTTGAGAATGTCGAATCGAGAATATTAATAAAGGAGTAAATGAGACCGTAGAGATGCCTCAGATTTACCAACGAGGAGAACGTGCAACAGTCGGGCAATGTTCCTCCCGTGAACAACAACACCAATCGAGCGATGATGAACGAGGGATGTTTAGAAGCTTTTTGCAGCTTCATGCAAAATCGCATTTAGGAGACTCGTGTTCAAAATACGGAGAAATGATAGCAATTCACCGTTGTCACAAACAAGCAGCTTCAAAGAGTCGGGACCACCTGAATTTTAAGGGAAAGCCGATCCGATCACGGCGAAACACGGGTCAAGCAAATTACCAAGATATTCGATGTCTGGGATGCACGGAGAACAGAAGGTTCCATTCGCCACCTTTATGTTCCGTGGCGAGGCAGTATTCATCGTGGGAGTCAGTGAAGAGTACCCATCCAAATTCAGACTCAAAGATGTCTTCGGGAGACGCTTTCAGAGATTATTTAATGACAAATACTTTCCCGAAAGTGTTCGGCTATACGAAGGAAGTGGAGTTCATCGATTAGAAAGCAAAACAACACGACGGTTGTCTCAAAGACGAGGCAAAGTTTGCAGAGTTATCCAGTTTCAGACCTCATTTGGTGGAGAATGAGGAACGATGACGCGGATGTTTCTTAGAGGTTTGAAACCCCAGATACGCCAAGATCTCATTTCTCATAAACTTTCTCTTTATTCAGATGTCAGTAAATGTGGCTCAATTATTAGAGCGAGATAACGAGTACGGGCCAACCGAGGACCATAACCAGGATCGTACTGTAGATATAGCAATAATGTAATAATGATAACTCAAGGAGAAAGAAACAGATGATGACAGAAATGGTAACCACCTCGGTGGTAATCTGGTGGTATGAAAAATGTAAGAAGCGAGTCGGAGGAGAATTTAAAAGAGGAGATTTAACAACGACTATGCGAAGACGACAAAGGCTTAAAAAAGAATCGTTCTAAGGGAGGAGAACGACCACCGGCCATATGCTACAAATGCGAAAAGAGGGACATATCGCCCAAACCGCCCACAACAGCTCAAGGTATGCTATAGTTGTGGAAAGGAAGGACATATCGCCGAGATCAGACGCAGAATAAAACCCTAGTTCAATGGGGATTATGACTCAAAAGATCGTCTCCTGTAAAAGTCAAAGCCAACGATTCCGGAAGAAGCGTTTGTTGTGATCGTCATAATGCGAGAACCCAAACGAGGTGATCACGGTAAGCTATTTATAAATTCTCACGTTTATACCTTACTCGATACTTTGCATACCCATTCATTTATCTCTCCGCATGTGCTCAACGCTTAAACTCGACTCGAGAAATTAGACTTCGACCTATCTCGTGGAAACTCCGTTAGAGAAACTTTCATCACATCCATCGCTTATAAATCTTGTTTGATTCAAGTTGGCACCATCACCTTACCCGTTGACCTTATCTCTTTAAAGATACTTGCTTTTGATGTGATTTTAGGATTGATCGTTAACTACTCATCATGCCAAAATTGATTGTTTTCGTAAGGTCATTAGTTTTCATATTCCTAACCAACCCGTCAGTACGAATTCAAGCAACTAAACCATTAAAATCAATCATCGTCATATCTAATCATAAAGCTATTCGCTTATTGAAAAACTGATGTCAAGCTTTCTTAGCCCATGTTATGGATTTGAATAAAGACACGCCAAATTTGAATAATATTCCCATTGTTATCGACTTTCCGACGATTTCAAGAACTTCCTTGCCTACCCCGTAACGTGAAGTTGAATTCTTTATTGATCTCAAACCCGCATAAAAGCCCATTTCTAAAACCCCATATCGAATGGCTCCTATTGAACTTCAGAGTTAAAGGTCCAACTACAGAATTGTTGGACATCGGTTTCATCTGGCCCCAGACATCTCCTCGGGGTGCTCCTCTTTTATTTGTAAAAAAAGAAAGACGGAGTATGCGACTTCAGATTGACTATCTGGAATCGAACCATGTCACCATCAAGAATAGGTATCCTCTACCTCGTATTGATGACTTGTTTGACCAAATTAGCAAGGGGCACAATTCTTTTCAAAAATCGATCTTCGCTCGATATCATCAAATTTAAAATTAGAATCGAGGATATTCCAAAGACCGCCTTCGTAACTCGAGATGGGCATTATGAATTCTTAGTCATGTCTTTCTGACTAACTAATGCTCCCGCGCTTTCATGGATATGATGAACCGAGTATTCAAGGAATATTTGGATCGGCCATTGTTGTTTTTATCGATGACATCCTTATATATTCCAAAAGTCGTGAAGATCATGAGCTTCATTTGAAGTCGGTACTCTAAAGGCTTCGTGAAAACCAACTATATGCCAAATTGAAGAAATGCGAGTTCGCTTCGAGGAAGTAGCCTTTCTTGGGCATGTGGTGTCAAAACATGGAGTATCCGCTGATCCCACCAAGATCAAGCAATACAAAGTTGGAGCAACCAAGCTCATGATCAAGACGAGCTTTTTGGGCTTAATTATTATCGGAGATTCGTGGAAGGTTTTCTCGAATCGCTACTCCATTAACTCAAATAACTCCGGAAGGATACAAAATTCGTTTGGAATGAAGAATGCGAGAAGAGTTTCCAAGAGCTTAAGAGGAGACTTATTTCTAAGACTGTTTCTAACAATACCATCCGGTTCTTGGATGGATTTGTTATCTCACAATGATGCTTCCGCAAAGGGTTAGGATGTGTTCTCATGCAACGTGGGAAAGTCATAGCCTATGCCTCGCGACAACTTAAAGAGTATGAGAGGAATTATCCTACTCATGATCTAGAGTCAGCAAGCAAATCTGCTGCCAAAAAATATGGAGGCACTATCTATACGGGGAGAAAGTGGAGATATATTCGCACCATAAAAGCCTTAAATATTTCTTCACTCAAAAGAACTCAACACGCAAGCAAATGACGCTGGCTCGAGCTATTGAAAGACTACGACCACACTATTCAATACCATCCCGGTAAAGTTTAACGTGGTAGTTTGACGATTGAGTAGAAGATCATACGCGGAACGAAAAGGATGATGTCAAGTATACGACAGAGCCAACTTTAATAGAAAAGTTAAGGTTGCTCAAGCCACCGAATCTTGAGCCGATACGTATGAAGAAGAAAGTACAAGAAGGAGCTATTCCTAAGCGAGAATTGATGAAGAAGGAATACTTCGAGTCCACTTTCTAGACTTCAGGTTCCTAACGACTGATTTGAAGTACAAGATTATGATGGAGGCACACAATACACCATTTGCAATCCATCCTCGAAGTACTAAAATGTATCGTGATCTTCGACATACATTTTGGTGGAATAATACGAAGAGAGAGATTGCAAAGTTTATCTCGATGTGTTTAACTTGCCAACGTAGCAAGGCGAGAGATCTAGTACCTAAGGGTCCGTTGCAAACCACTTGAGATTCCTAAATGGAAGTGGAACACATTACCATGGATTTCAAGATTTGTCTTCCTACTGCTTTCAAGGCATCAATGCTATTTGGGTTATTGTTGATAGATTAACCAAGTCTCGCTTCATTTCTTGCCGATACGGAGACTTATTCACTCGAACGCCTTGCTGCAGATGTACGTAAATGAGATCGTGAGGTTGCATGGCATGCTCAGTATCCATAGTTTTGATCGTGACCCAAGATTCACTTCAAGATTTTGGGTTAGCTTGCAAAAAAGCTATGGGCACGGATTTACGATTTAGTTCGCATACCATCCCCAAACCCGGACGACAATCGAGAGGACTATTCAAACTCTTGAAGATTTATTAAGACTCGTGTCCTGTACTTCAAGGGTAGTTGATAAGTATTTACCATCAGTGGAATTCTCCTACAACAACAAATTATCGTGCAAGTATAGGTGTGGCTCCATTCAAGCATTATATGGACGAAAATGTCGCTTCCAATATGTTGGGATGAGGTGGGTGAAGCAACATTGTTGGGACCCGAAAGTTAAGACGTATTTACTCACCGAAAAGATCCAAATGATTCGACAACGATATACAAACCGACAAAGATCGACAAAAGAGTTATGCGGATCTTCATCGAAAGGACGTGGAATTTAATGTAGGGATCGTGTATTATTACGAGTTGCTTCCATGGAAGGGAGTTACAAGATTTGGGAAGAGAGGAAAGCTCAATCCACGATTTATCGGTCCATTTCAAATTCTCGACCGAGTAGAAATGTAGCCTATAGACTTGCAAGCACCTCCGAGTATGTCTCGTGTTCATAATGTGTTTCATATATCCGTATTTCAGAAATATGTGAAAGACCCGAACCACGCGCTATTGAAGTTAGAACCGGATGAGATAAATTAAGACTTAACGATGAGGAGGTACCACAAGATCTTGATAGAAGGAGCATGTCCTACGCCAAGAAAGGTCATACCACAAGTTAAAGTTTTGTGGAGGAATCATGCTATAGAGGAAATGACCCGGGAATTGAAAACGAAATGAAAGCGAGGTATCCTCACCTTTTCAAACACTGTGTATCGACGCCAATTTCGAGGACGAAATTTCATAAGGAGGGAGGTCAGAAGACCTCAAATTTTTTTAAATAAAAAGGAATTTCCTTTATTTATTATTTTGAAATAGTAAGGGTTGATTTGATTAATGTGGATAGCTAAGGGTTAAATACGCAAATATTTCAAAATAAGCAAGTGGTTATAAAATATTCATTTTGCTCTGGAATATTCGCTTGGTCGTGGAATATTCAGATCGCTTGTGGGAATATTCGTACGACGACCACAATGCGCGTGTGGGCCCCATAACGGAAAGCGATTGGATGAAGAAAACGACAAATATAAGTTGGTTAAAAATAATCTACAGTATTATTACCAAGTATCGCTTGAATACCCTATGTTAAAATACAAGAATACGCCGTGGTCAGCATAAAGAAGACACTTGCAGATTGCATGCATTGTTGAATTATCGATCCTTACGTAAGAAGGCACTACTCAATAATTTTCACAAAGAAGTTATCGCTCAATATTTTATTTTATTGATTCAATAATTGTCGTTGATATTTTATATTATCATTGCTTCAATAATTGTCACCGCATTATTATCTCCATTATCGATCAATAATTCATATTATTTGAATAATATTATTAGATAAAGATATTGGCAATGTCTAGAAAGTTTTGTCAAGGAGAGGTTTGGTCACCTAATCAAGCCGCCAAGAAGAGAAATCCTTATCGAAAGCCCCTTCCCCAGGAACTACCGGTCATTAATAATGTGATTCGTAATATTATTTGTGAATAATTAATTATTGATTCATATGATAAAGAAATATTTATTTTATGTGGATATAAATGATGGATTTATTTATGTGGTTATAAATGAAGAAATTAATGTTGAGGTGTTTTATCAAGATTTTATCGGATTGGAGGTATTAAAAATCAAATCGTGGTTTTTGAGATATATCATGGGGTTATAATTTTTAATCCGACTGCTGGATTGTGGTAATTTTTGGGTATGTTATACATACATAAGTTGAGTATATGTCCACAAATTTTAAACCGTTAAAAATGCACGAATGATTTGTTGTGAATTTTAAGAGGTGTCGAATTTCAAATTAGGTTTATAATTGATTTTGGTGGAAAATTCTTGAATTGAGTGGGCCCCACTTGTGGTTGGTGAAGAAATGTGCTGAATTTTATTTCAAATGTGGTGGGTGGCAATAGTAGCGAGGTAAAGCCATCGTGTAGCGAAGTCAAGTCTCGCTTCTACGGCTAACATTTTCCTATAAATAGAGGGCTAAGTTAGAATTGAAAATCACACCGTAAACAAAGTTTTCTCTTTTCTCTCTATATTATTGAGCGATTTTGTGAGTATTTAGATACTTTGAGAGTTGGGTGCTCAAAGACAAGTTTCATTCAAAGATCACTTCCCGATTTCCTTCCAAGGCATCGATTCTTTGAGGTAAGGGATATTATTTTTTTTTCAGTAATGATATTATTTCTTCAATATCATTATGTTTGAAATGTTGATCCAAGTTTTATCAAATTTGGAACTTTTTCATGTTTAAGTTACTATTCATTAGTTATATTCATGAGTTACTATTCATGAGTTACTATTCACGAGTTACTATTCACGAGTACTATTCATGAAGCGTGAAAATGTTTGTTTTTTTATGGAATTTCTATCTTTTGGTGTTTGAGTTACTTTCATTCACGATACGGCACTAGACTATTCACGATACCAAGACTATTCAATTCAAAAAAATAAAATTTCTTCTTTTCGTCTCAAAATATCTATTCTGGATACTAGCTTTTGATCAGATCCATGTTTTGATCATTCTCAAATTTTACACCACTATGATTATTTTTGAGGTATTGTTGACATGGATAAAACAAAGTACTTAATCATAAATCCTTAATCCTTGTCATTTTGTTTCACCGGATTCGCTTCTTTAAAATATTTTCATCATCCTCGCCTTAAATGATGATATTATTGAATATCTTTGGCCCGTAGTGCAAAAAGATGAATGATTTCTCAAGAATATCTTTGGCCTCAGTAGTGCAAAGATGAACAGTGTTTAAATGAATACGACCAATCGATGAATATCTTTGGCCTCAGAAAGTGCAAAGATGAACAGTGTTGAGATGAATATACGACCGATCGATGAATATCTTTGGCTCAGTAGAAGTAAAAGATGAATGTTTGATTTGAGATGAATATCGATTTGATGTTACAGTGATAAAATATTGATGATGGACCGTTAAATTCATAGATTATAGTAGATTTCATTCTCTACGTAACTCTTCTAATTAATTATTATTTCACCACGAATATTGATCTCAAAACTTGTTGTCTATCAGATTCTATTAAATTTTTCCTCGTTGAAGACTAACGATAATTTGTCAGATATTATCTTAGTCATAATATTCTTTATCGAAATGCTAGTTGAGCTCACCCTTTTCCTTTTGTTCCATTCTTCTCGTGAGGCGAGAATATAAATGCGAGTATTTAGTCTGGGTATGGAATGAAGGTTTTAGAAAGGATTGTTTAGTAGTCCTCACCATTTTGTAAAATAATGTATCAATAAATGTGATGAGGATTTATTTGAGTATAAATATTGTCTAGATGATAATATTTGTATTTAAACTCACAGCTTCTTCATTGTAATAATAAAGATGTAGTTGTTTCGTACTCATGTATTTGGCGACTTCGGAATGGGTGTTGTGTATACCTATTTTGGGGGCGCCACACATGGTATCCTAACCGCCGAACTAAATCGCAATCAGTGCTTCATAGCTTTTCTTGCTAACCCAAAATCTTGAAGTGAATCTTGGGTCACGATCCGAAACTATGGATACAGTATGCCCATGCAACCTCACAATCTCATTTACGCATATACTAAAGAAGACGCTCAAGGAATAAGTCTCCGTGACGGCAAAAAATGAGCGATTTGGTTAATCTATCAACAATAACCCAAATAGCATTGATGCCTTGAGAAACCGTAGGAAGACCCGTAATCTAAATCCATGGTAATGTGTTCCCATTTCCATTCCTAATCTCAAGTGGTTGCAACGGACCCTTAGGGTACTAGATGCTCCGCCTTTACACGCCGACAAGTTAAACACATCGAGATAAACTTTGCAATCTCTCTTCATATTGTTCCACCAAAATGTATGTCAAGATCACGATACATTTTAGTACTTCCAGATGGATTGCAAATGGTGTATCATGCCTCCATCATAATCTTGTACTTCAAATCGTAGTCGTTAGAACACAAAGTCTGCAGAGTGGACTCAAGTATTCATTCTTCATCAATTCTCGCCTCCTAATAGCTCCTTCTTGTAGATTCTTCTTCATACGCATAAGCTCCTGCCCTGCGGGCTCGAGCAACCTTAACTTTTTCTATTAAAGTTGGCTCTACGCAGATACTTGACATCATCGCACTCGCTCCCGTGATATGATCTTCTACTCAACGCGTCGCCTACCACATTCGCTTTTCGGGATGGTATCAATAGTGTGGTCGTAGTCTTTCAATAGCTCGAGTCAACGTCACGCCGCCGCGTGTTGAGTTCTTTTTGAGTGAAGAAATATTTAAGGCTTTTTATGGTCCGAATATATCTCCACTTTCTCCCCATATAGATAAGGCCTCCATATCTTTAATAATGAAACGATCATCGGCCGCTAACTCTAGATCATGAGTAGGATAATTCCTCTAATACTCTCTAAGTTGTCATGAGGCATAGGCTATGACTTTCCCACGTGCTACATGAGAACACATCCTAACCCTTTGCACCGAAGCATCATCAGAGATAACAAATCCATCCAACCAGATGGTATTGTTAGAACAGTCAAAATGAAATAAGTCTCCTCTTAAGCTCTTGGAAACTTTTCTCGCATTCTTCGCCTCCAAACGAATTTTGTATCCTTCCGAAGTTAGTCGAGTTAATGGAGTAGCGATTCGAGAAAACCCTTCCACGAATCTCCGATAATAACCAAATTTAGCCCAAAAAGTTACGTACTTCAACCACCGACTTCAGGTTGCTCCCTAACTTTGTATTGCTTCAATCTTCACGGATCAACAGATACTCCATGTTTTGACACCACATGCCCAAGAAATGCTACTTCCTCGCCGTAACTCGCATTTCTTCAATTTGGCATATAGTTGGTTTTCACGGCTTTTTTGGAGTACCAAATTTCAAACGGTGCTCATGATCTTCACGACTTTTGGAATATATAAGGATGTCATCAATAAAGACAACAACGAATCCGATCCAAATATTCCTTGAATACTTTGCTCATCATATCCATGAAAGTCATAGGAGCATTAGTTAGTCCGAAAGACACGACTAAGAATTCATAATGCCCATACCGAAGTTCCAAGGCGCCTTTGAATATCCTCGCTTTAATCTTCAAATTGATGATATCCGTAATCGAAGATCGATTTTGAAAAGAATTGTGCCCTCAGAATCGGTTAAACAAGTCATCAATACGAGGTGTAGGATACCTATTCTTGATGGTGACATGGTTCAATTCCGATAGTCAATACAAAGTCGCATACTCCGCCTTTCTTCTTTCTTTACAAATAAACAGAGCACCCCAAGGAGATGTACTTGGATTTAATGAAACCGATGTCCAACAATTCTCAGAAGTTGGACCTTTAACTCCTAAAGTTCAATAGAGCCATTCGATATGGGGTTTAGAAATGGGCTTTGTACTGTGTTCAAGATCAATAAAGAATTCAACTTCACGCTCTGGGGTAGACCGGAAGTTCTTCAGAAATACGCCAGAAAGTCAATAACAACAGAATATTATTCAAATTTGACGTGTCTTTATTCAAATCCTTAACATGGGCTAAGAAAGCTCGACATCCGCTTTTCAATAAACGAATAGCTTTTATGATTAGATATGACAAAGATTGATTTTAATGGTTTAGTTGCTTGAATTGCATAAACAGTCAAGTTAGGAATATGAAAACTAACAACCTTACGAAAACAATCAATTTTGGCATGATGAGTAGTTAACCAATCAATCCCTAAAATCACATCAAAAGCAAGTATCTTTAAAGAGATAAGGTCAATGGTAAGGTAATGGTGCCAACTCGAATCAAACAAGATTTATAAATAAAGGATGTGATGAAAGTTTCTCCTAACTGAGTTTCCACAGATAGATCAAAGTCTAATTTCTCCTGAGTCAAGTTTAAACGTTGAGCACATGCAGAGAGAGATAAATGAATGGGTAAAGACCCCAGATCAAGTAAGGTATAAACTTCACAAGAATTTATAAATAGCTTACCCGTGATCACCTCGTTTGGGTTCCTCGTGATTATGACCAAATACAACAAACGCTTCTTCCTAATCGTTGACTTTGACTTTTTCGATGATCTTTTGAGTCACCGTCCCCATTGAACTAGGTTTCGCTACTGCGATAATCTCGAGCGATATGTCCTTCCTTTCCACAACTATAGCATACCTTGAATCGTTGTGGGCGCTTTGATCGATATGTCCTCTTTTCCGCATTTGTAGATATGACCGGTGGTCGTTTCTCCTCCCTTAGAACCAATTCTTCACGCCAAGACCGTCGCCTTCACATAGTCGTTGTTAAATCTCCTCTTTTAAAATCTCCTCCCGACTCGCTTCTTCTATTTTCATAACTTGATTACCACCAGAGTGGTTACCATTTTGTCCGTCTGCTTTCTTTCTCCGCAGTTATCATTATTCGCTGATCGCTATCTCTGCACGATCCTCGGTTATGGTCCTCAACCGACCGTATTCGTTATCTCGCCTAATAATTGAGCCTCTTTACAACATCTCAATAATAGAGAAAGTTTATGAGAAATGAGATATCGATGTATCCGGGTTTCAAACCTCTAAGAAACATCCGCCGACATACGCTCCTCATTCTCCACCAAATGAGGTGCAAACTCGATAACTCGCAAACTTTGCCTCGTCATCGAGACACCGCCATGTTGTTTTGTTCTAATCGATGAACTCCACTTCCTTCATACGACGAACACTTTCGTGAAAGTATTTGTCATTAAATAGTCTCTCAAATGTCTCCCAAGACATGCCGAAAAGGGCCGGATAGTACGCTTCACGCACTCCCACCAAGAGTCCGCTTCGCCACGGAACATAAAGGTGGCGAATGGAACCTTCGTTCCTCCGCGCATCCCAAGACATCGAATATCTTGGTAATTTGCTTGACCCATGTTTCCGCCGCATGATCGGATCTCGCTTTCCCTTAAATTCGTGGTCCCAACTTTTGAACCGATTGGGTGGCGACAACCCGTGAATTGCTATCATTTCCTCCTCAGATTTTGAACACGAAGTCTCCTCGCCGATTTTGTATGAATCGCAAAAACTTCTAAACATCCCCTCGCTCATCATCTCGCTCCATGGTGTTGTTCACAGTGAGGAACATTGCCACTGCTGTTACGCTCTCCTCGCTTGTGAGTACAAAGGCTCCACGCTCTCATTTCCATTGTTAATATTCTCAATGACATTCTCAAATCATCGCCATAAAAACAAGGGTTAATTAAGGAAATCAATATATCACATAATATCCCTATATATCTCGACCAACTAACAAATAAGCTTAGTAGGACACACTAAATAAGGATTTACTCGCCTCTCCCTCCTAGTTCTATTCCCCGATCTCCGCCAGAGATCATATCCCTAAGCTCGATACCAACCGCGACGCCCCAAAATAGTATACATCACCCATTCGAAATCACAAAACACGGCATGTAAACAACTACAACTTTATTATTACAACAAGAAAATCGTGAGTTTGAATACAAATATTATCTTCTGATAATATCTATACTCAAATAAATCCTCATCACATTTATTGATACATTATTTTACAAAAATGGTGACGACTACTAAACAATCCTTTCTAAAACCTTCATTCCATACCCGACTGCACTTCGCTATATTTTCGCCTCCCGAGAGAAAAATGGAACAAAAGGAAAAGGGTGAGCTCAACTAGCTCAAGAAAGAATATTATGACTAAGATAATATACAACAAATTATCGTTAGTCTTCAACAGGAAAAATTTAATAGAATACAATGTACAACAAATTTTAAATCAATATTCGCAATGAAAGTAATAATTCATTAGAAGAGTTAAGTAGAGAATGCAAACTACTATCTTCTATGTATGAATTTAAAAGTTCATCATCATCTTTTATCCCCCGTAACATCAATCAATATACATCCGAATCAAATATTCATCTTTGCACTACGCCAAAGATATTCATCACCGGGTCATGTTCATTTAAACACTGCTCATCTTTGCACTACAGCCCAAAGATATTAATCCGCTTAATCATGTTCATCTCAACACTGCTCATCTTTGCACTACAGTGCCAAAGATATTCTTCGAAATCATTCATCTTTGCACTACAGCCAAAGATATTCTTTAATATCATCATTTAAGACTAAGGATGATGAAAATATTTTTAAAGAAACGAATCCAAAGAAACAAAAATGACAAGGATTAAGGATTATGGATTCGTATTTTGTTTTATCCATGTTCAAAACTACCTCAAAATAATCATAGTGGTGTAAAATTCAAGAATGATCAAAACATGGATACAATCAAAGCTAGTATCCAAAATAGATGTTTTGGACAAAAAGAAGAAATTTTATTTTTCTATGAATAGTGGCCAGATATCGTGAATAAAGGTCAGATATCGTGAATAAGACCGTATACATGAATAAGAATCCACACCAAAAGATAGAAATTTCACAAAAACATCTTCACGCTTCATGAATAAGACTCTACGTGAATAAGAACTCGTGAATAAGAACTCATGAATAGTAACTCGTGAATAAGAACTCATGAATAAGAACCTCGACATGAAAAAGTTCCAAATTTGATAAAAACTTCAGATCAACATTTCAAAGATAATGATATCAAGAAATAATATCATTACGAAAAAAAATAATATCCCTTACAATCCTTACTATCCCTTACCTCAAAGAATCGAGATTTCGAATGAAAGGTCGGGAAGTGATGCCGAATGAAACTTATCTAATAAAGAACTCTCAAAGTATCTAAATACTCACAAAATACGCTCAATAATATAGAGAGAGAAAGAGAGAAAGCTTATGTTTCTGGTGTGATTTTCAATTCTAACTTAGCCCTCTATTTATAGGAAAATTTTAGCAGACTTGACTGTGACACGATGATGGCTTTACCTGCTACTATTCCCACCCACCACATTTGAAATAAAATTCAGCACATTTCTTCACCAACCACAAGTGGGGCCCACTCAATTCTAGAATTTTCCACTAAAATCAATTATAAACCTAATTTAGAATCCGACACCTCTTAAAATTCACAACAAATCATTCGTGCATTTTTAATTCGCTCAAAATTTGTGGACATATACTCAACTTATGTATGTATAACATAACCAAAAATTACCACAATCCAACTATTTGGATTAAAAATTATAACCCCATGAATATATCTCAAAACCCCGATTTGATTTTTAATACCTCCAATCCGATAAAATACCGATAAAACACCTCAACATTAATTTCTTCATTTATAACCACATAAATAAATCCATCATTTATATCCACATAAAATAAATATTTCTTTATCATATGAATCAATAATTAATTATTCACAAATAATATTACGTAATCACAATTATGACAACCAAAGCCGCTCCTGTGAAAGAGGGGCTTTCCGATAAGGATTTCTCCATCTTGGTAAGCAATTAGGTGACCAAACCTCTCCTCGATGTAACTTTCTAGACATTGCCAATAATGCTATCTAATAATATTATTCAAATAATATGAATTATTGATCCGATAATGGAGATAATGTGCAAAGGACAATTATTGAACAATAATAATATAAAATATCAACGCAAAGAATTATCGAATCAATAAAATAAAATATTGAATAAGAATTACCGTGAAAATTATCGAGTAGTGCCTTCTTACGTAAGGATCAATAATTCAACAATACTGCGTAATACCGTATGCCATCTGCATGCAACCACGCCAGACATCGTATTTTAACCACCGGGTATTCCAACAAATCTTAATCTGTAATAACTACGCCGTTATTTTTAACCAACTTATATTTGTCGCTTTCCTCATCCAATCGCTTTTCAGTTATGGGGCCCACACATGGTCGCTTGGCCGTCGCATTTAATATTCTCTCGACAAGATTTAATATTCCACGACCAAACGAATATTCTCCCACAACAATGAATATTTTATAACCACTTGCTTATTTTGAAATATTTATGTATTTTACCCCTAACTATCCACATTAATCAAATCAACCCTTACTATTTCAAAATAATAAATAAAGAAAATTCCTTTTATTTAAAAAATTTTGGGGTCTTATACGATAGCCGACCGGAGGGACCGGGTCGTTTCGGGGAAGGTCTCTCACCTTCGAGAGAGAGAGTAATGTTCAGGAGGGGTAGGTCTGCGATATGATTTCGAAGCATGGAGATTTATTTGGGGTAGGTCCTTTAGGTGATGAGGCGTAAGAGAACTTGGATGGCTATCAGAGTCGTTTCCTCTTCCGGATAAGCGTTGAATCCTTCGTCTCAGTCACCGCCCTCGCTAATCTGTATTTCTGCTGGGGGGACGAAGGTGGGATAATCAAGACCGAGGCACCCCGAGTTCTTCTAAGATTAGAGGGGTTATTTTGTTTTTAATTTTTGGTCCGGTATATTTCTTCGATCGGACGATCAAGTAAATCGCTTTGTCGAGGAATAGTTACGGGGTTGGCTCTATTTCGGTGTGGATTCGGAGGGGTGACAAGAAGGGTGACACGGGTTTTCGGTGGCTCTCCTCTTCCGACGAGGATGAAGGGTCTTCTTCGCACAAGAACCTCTTCTACCTCTTCTTCTTTTGAAATTCATCCGTATGAATTTACGGGGTTGAATTCGACTTCGGGAGAGATTCAAGTTAGTATAGCCTCAATTGTTTTCAAGACTTCCGGACAAAATCTTCAACTCCTTTATTTCTAAGGAGCTCATTCGATCGTAGATAATCGCATAAATCAAACAATTCTATGTTAAAATTATACATCATAAAATATTTTCAAAAATATATATATAAATGAGTCGGTACTTACACTTACGGTCATATAACCATGCCGCTTGAGAGAGTCCGTATTTCCACTCTTCCTTGGGAAGTTGTCGAATAGTTCCATCATTTCCACTTCCCTGCTCTTCTTGAAATGTCTCAAGTCGGCGGATATCTTTTCGCTGTCGATTGCCCGATTCAGAAGAAGAAATCTCGGGGCCTTTGACGACGAACCATTTCTCGTGCCATCCCTATTGCGTCAAGGGTGTTCACCAATGAACGCTCTGTCGAACTTTTCTCCGGACTTCGAGATTACTCTTTTAATTAATCTATCGGGCCTTTATTATCGAACCGCGAAAAGTTTTTTATATTATCATTTTCAGAAATATCTTATTATTTTCATTTTCGACTTATAAGACCGGCCATTCCCAAATGGTCGATCCTTTTGCGACATTTTAATATCTATTATTTTGACTGCAGAATGATGAAAAAGCATGACGGGGATTGTAGAACCTCGCCATGATTAATGTGGATGGGATTATAACCTACGGCATGGTGGAAAACAAGGACCAAAAAGCAAAGGGATAAACTATATGCACAATGCTGGAACCCATCGATCAAGGGGTGTGTCGTAATAAAGGTGGCAATCGTAATCCGTGAAGGGAGGATATAAGCTTAAGAAGCGAAGTCATCACGAAGAGGTACGCTCTCATACACTTATTCATTCATAATCGATATATACAAAAAAAAAGAGAATTATTATTCTCTCTCTCTCAATACACTAAAGCGATATAGCCTCCATTTTGATAAACCTCAGGAACACGCTATCGACTCTCACGCTCGAAGCTATCCCCCGACCGAACACCGCCAAGCTTGTGGTGTTTATCGTGTTTATCGCGGCAGATCGTATGCCTTACGGATCGGGACGCGGCAGAAGATCTCAAGCTAACATCAAGCGCTAGAAGGAGGGGGCTTTTTCAATCACAATTGTTTAACTTATTTCTAAGATGATGAGGAGTAGAGATGGTACACCGTAAAGGCAAAGGCGATGATGGTCGTTAGTTCATCATCGCCAGATTTCAAAGAAAGGACCGTCTCGGGTCCTTCTAAAAGTGCTCACGAAAGCACGGCTTCTAAACACAACTCAGAGAACTTCGTCCAAGATCCACGGTGGAGCCGACGGAAGTTGGTTTTCAACGCCGATAAGGGCGGATCCCGATCGTGGACGGTAGAAGGCTCACCACCCGTGACTCATCGCCAAGTGGTCAAGAAGACAGAGCCGCCAAGTCAAGGCGAGGACGGCGTATTTAAGCAGATAAGGCTTGAGGTTCTCGTTAAAACAAAGGGAAGATATATAGCCAACAGATGCTTCGTGTGGATGAGTCGAGGGACGAAGCATCTAGCCATGTTCATTCCGGAAAGACGAGTAGTATAAGGAGATACCCCGCCTTCAAGGGTAAGGAGCCGGAACATTCTACGACGTGTCCAGGATCGCTCGCAGTAGAGGAGATCAAGAGCGTAACACCCTCGCCCTCAAGAAGGCAATCGATAGTCGCTGATCACCGTGATCGCGACGATGAAAGACGGAAGAAGTAGTCGAGAGAAATCGTGCTGTAAACCCGAAGGGGAGAGAGTACCGACACAACCGCTTCTCATCACGAGGATGAGATTATACACCCTAGTAGATCAAGAAGTCCCACAAGGGCAAAGGGGATCGGCAGGGAGAGGTCGATCCATTCCAAGGCCTAACGTCGCCAAGAGAAGGAGATCTCATCGCAACCCGGCGGTGTTGATTTTCCGTAAAGGAGTCGAAAGAACTCCGAAAATAAATACTGGGTCGAGGTCCAACAGTGAAGGACACTCCCGAAAGAAGGCGCCCCTTTTTCCTCCGATATTCTCAAGGAGAAGGCGATATTACCAAAAAGTTGCCTCGATGGAAAGCTATGATGGGTCCGGAGATCCTTATGACCATAGTCAAAGCTCAATTCCGGCTTAATGGATTACTATGACTTCACCGATGTCGCCAAGTGTCACACTTTTGTCACGACGCTGAAAAGACGCAAGACAAAGGATGGGGACTTTACCATCGGATTCGATTTCTCGTGGACCGAAGCCAGGATAAGTTCCACGACGCTTTGGAAGCAACCGGCAAGAAGGGAAAGCCTACAGTGCTCTTTTGAAGACAGATCCCAAGTAGCTCACCAACGAATCTTTAGCCCCATACGTAAAGAGGTTTAGGGAAGCAATTGGCCGTGTGTCCGACCTTAATGATCTCCAAGTCGCTGGTTTGTTCCGTAATGGGCTAGATCCGTTAAGTCGGAGAAATTGGTAAAGAAGTTGATGTTTCACCATCCGAAAAGCTTCAGCAGGCCTTTCGACAAGCGCGTATATTATATTGTTGTAGAAGAGGCTATGAATAGTCTGAAAAATCCTTCTTCGGGGCCAATTAAAGGAGGTAGAGGTTCCCAAGACTGAGGTTGATCAGAGAAGAGTGGGGGGGTACAACCAAGGGGCAGAAGGTAGTTCGAAGAAGTACAATAACTCGTGGCGGCAAGGCAGCAGTCGTACACCTGTTTCTACCCCGAAGGTTAATAAGGTCTACACCCAATCAATACGGAGAGAGGTTTGCAATTTTGGATCGATCGTAAACCAAATTTTTTTCGAGCCACCTCGTGATAATTACAGATCGACACGGCAACCCTCAGAATATTGTGGTTATCATCAAGTCACCGGTCACGACACTAATGAAAGTGTTGCAATTTAAAGGATTTCGTGGAGAACAAGATTAAAAGCGGCATTACCGGTTCAAGATGTGGGTCGGAAGGACCGCCGATCGCCAGATTATCAATCGCACTGCTCAGACGGCTCAAGCACCACCACCAATACCACCGCCAAGGCAAGTCATTGATGTAATAACCGTGGGTCCGTAGGGAAGCTAGTAGGGAAGAAGAGAAGGGCTTATCTTGATTCGGGCCATGTCAAATGACGGATGCTACCTCAAGATCGACAGACATCTTTCCAGAACCGCTATATCATTTACGGATGCGATTATCCTTCTGAGCCCATCGAACCGCATGAAGGGGCATCGGTGATCACAAAGCAAGCAAGTGGGCTCCTGTGGATGTGAAACGCATGATGATAGATAACGGATCTTCTATGGACATTCTTTATGCCCATGCTTATCGTGAGGACGATCTCGATGGGCACAAAATGGAGGCTCTGACAGAGGCTCCTCTATACGGTTTCTAAGAACGACCCGCCAAATGTGGTCAGCAGCACTATCAACTCCCTGCTATCTTTGGCACTACCCTCAGCAGTGGAGATAACGTAAATTTTATGTCAGGTATGTGGATTCTACCATACAACGCCATACCGAAGACTTACGCCGACAGCCTTCTCTCAAGTCGCGACCTCCATCCCACATTTCAAAATCAAATTCTACCACTACGCACGGAGTAGAGAGGTGGTGGGTGACTTAGACCGTCCGCCCTACGATGTTATCTAATGTCATATTTCATCCTAATGGGGGTCAAGAAATGTAAAAAGACGATGGCAATCGAGATCGAACCTTCACCGAGAGCAGCCTCGTAACCGGCACAGGTGATCCTCACCGAGGGACGGAGGAGATCGAGTCATCATCTAAAGTTTGACAAGACAAAGAGGATCGGTTCGGTCTACCGTAACCTCTTCTGACGAACCTTATGGAACTCTTACGATGTTATGCAGATATTTTTGCATGGGAGCCACAAGACATGCCGGAGTTAAATTAAAAGGTCACGAGCATAAATCGAGATAGATCCTTCAAGAAGCCACCACGTCAAGAAGAGGCGATATTTTGCTCAGAGCGCGTAAGATCATCGATGAAGAGGTTGCAAATTGCTAGTCACCGACTTCATCTACTTAGATTGATTACCCGTAATGGATAAAGAAATGTGGTGTCAAAAGCGTATGTAATGGAAAGTGGCGTTTGCATCGACTATACCGATCTCAACAAAGCTTGTCCAAGGACTTTATCCTCCGCCCCATATCGATCAAATTTCATCGATGCCACTTCGGGTACGCATTACTAAGTTTTATGGATGCTTTTTCAAAGTTATCATCAAATATCTATGTGCAAAGAAGACATTCCAAAACAAATATTTCATTACACACCGCTCGGCAGTACGCCTACAAAAAATGACTTTTGGCCTCATAATGCCGGAGCTACCTACCAAAGAATGATGAACTTCATCTTCGATAGCAAATTGGGAGGAATACGGAGGTTTATGTAGATGACATGATCGTGAAGAGTATGCAGATTCGTAAGCATTTGACGACCGGAGGAGTGCTTTCAAACCGCTCATTATCGCTAATCGAGACTCAATCCGCCCAAATGTACTTTCTACTTTGCCGGAAAGTTTCGGGTTATCCGTCACCGAGGGGCATCGAGGCCAATCCGGAGAAGATCCAGCCATTCTCGACATGAAGACTCCTCACCATTCAAGGACGCCCAACGTCTCGACCGGTAGGATCATGGCCAGAGGAGGTTCGCCGCCAAATCATGGAGAGATGCCTTCCTTTCTTTCGACACATCAAGGGACCAAGAATGCGAAGACGCTCCAAAGGACTTCTGGAGCGTGAAGACGCTTTCCAAGGCATAAAGACATATTTGTCTTCTACTCTTTATTGGTAAAGCCCGCCCCAAAGCAGAGACCTTATATTTGTACCTTCGCAGCAAGTTCATCAAGGCTTGGAGCAAAGGTTGGTTCGGGAGATCAAGTGGAAGCAACATCCTGGCCTATTATGTCACCACGCCCCACGAGATGTCAAACCAGTATCCAAACATCGAGAAATTTGCTTTTGCTTTTAATAATTGCCAAGAGAAAGCTTCGCAATATTTTCAAGGTCGACTTCGGTCGCCTACACCTGATCACCCATCAAGAAGGTGATGGGCAAGCCGTAGGTCTCGCATTAGCAAAAGCGCGGGACTATGGAGTTATCCCAATTTTATCGAGTATCATCCCCGAATCGCCATCAAAGGCCAAGCCCGGCCGACTTTACGGTAGAATGCTCGCTCACCGGGCAGACGCGAGTCGCTGTGTCAATCTTCGGTCGGGCAAAGGCCGCTTTTTCAAAGGTCGTAAGGCGTGGACGTCAGATGCAGATGGATCCTCTACGATGATCAAGTAGTGGAGCAGAATTATTTTAATAAGTCCGGAGGGATTCAAGGTCCAAAGAAAGCCATCGATTCGGGTTTAAAGCAACGAATAATGAAGCCGAGTAAAGGGTGTTAGTTAAGAAAAGTCCATCAAAAAGAGTCTCAAGTCCAACAAATGATTATCTATAAGTGATTCTCAATTGGTCGTTAAACAATTGTTTGGAGATTACGAAGCTCGTGGGACCCGAATGATCAAATATCCGCTAAATTAAGAGACCAACTTCAATATTTCGCTTCAGATGAAGTTTCAGAGCATAGAGCGAATGACAATTCTATTGCCGATGCATTGCGAAGTCGCCCACTACAGATGCGTATGTTTTTCACGGATCAAGATATTTGGAAGTTTTGCAAAGCCCCAAGTGTTCAAAGACGGGCGTTGATGTGTATCGAGCGATCTAACCGCTGGATGACCCCTCACATCGAGTATTCGCGATGGCGTCCTTCCTTCTGATCGATGTCGCAAAGAAGATTAAGTACAAGAGTGCCAATTTTAGTCTTATCGATGGGGATCTCTATCGATCGGCATTTTCCTCACCATCATTGAAATGTTTGGTTCCGTCCGGGCGAGTATGCTCTTCTGGAGGTTCATGAAGGTATTTATGCGATCATATATGGTCGCCAAGTCTTTGCTCATAAAGTACTTCGACAAGGATACTATCGGCCTACAATTTTCAAAGAAGCTACAGAGAGACGCCAAGAAATGTGAAAATGTCACCAATAGTCCCGGTCCCACATCACCACCCAAGAGCTATACTCGATTTTATCTCCTATACCCTTCACCGTCGTCTGGGTGGATATATCGGGACCATTACCTAAAGCTAAAGGTCGTCGTTAGCTTCATATAGTTGCTATTGATTATATGACTAAGTTGGGTAGAGGCAAAACCACTTTGGCCAATAACTAACAGAGTGCCTAAAGTTTATAAAGGAGTCTGTGGTGTTTCGCCGGATCCCTAAGGTGTTGATATCGACAACTGACGCCAGCTCAGGGTTCAAAATTTGAAGAATTTTTGAATGATCCGGGATTCAACACAAGAAGACTTCGTGGCTCATCCACAAATGAATGGGCAAGTCGAGGTGACCAACAGACGTCGTTGAATCTAATCAAGCGTAGATCGATGAAGCTAAGGGAGATGGCCGTAAGAATCACGAAAGTGTTGTGGGCATACCGAACTACACCAAGGACTACTACGGGATTCGCCTTTCGATCGGGTATGGTAATCGATGCCTTAGTCCCAAATAAATCGGATCTCCAAGTCTTCGTAAGTCAATTCAAAGAAATCTACAACGACGAAGGACCGAAAGTTAACTTGACCTCGCTAGACGAAGTCGAGAGGAAGCTTTGCTCAAATTGGGTCGCTTATCAACGGGGGTGGCCAAACATTATAACAAAGGGGTCAAACTCAGAGATTCAAGTAGAGAGACTTCGCCCTGTAGAAGCCAAGCCTCTACGCCTCAAAACACAGAAAGCTAATGCCGAACCGGGAAGGGCCATATGAAGTGATCAAGTACCAAAGCCGTGTACTTATTTGCTAAAGGCACTCGATGGTTCCGAGATCAAGAATACTTGGTACGTCAAGGTGCTTCTCGGAATATTTTCAATAAAGATTAAGTCGCCATCGAAGTCTCATACCGATTGTTCGTTATTAATAAAAGGTCACTTTTTCATAATTGATCCCGGTCCTATTTGTCTTTCACTATGGTAAGGAGGTACGGTAGGACTATTGCCATTCGATGGTAGCCCAAGGTCCTTTTCGATCCTATATCGATCTTATCAGTGGTGGTAAGTCAATGGTCACTATCGATCCCGGTCCTATTCATCCAAGGTCACTATGGTGTAAGGAGGTACGGTAGGACTCACGCCATTATTCGATGGTAGCCCAAGGTCCTTTTGATCCTATATCGATCTTATCAGGTGGTAAGTCAATGGTCACTATCGATCCCGGTCCTATTTGTCCGGAAGGTCACTATGGTGTAAGGAGGTAGGTATGGTAGACTCACCGGGCCATTCGATGGTAGCCTAAAGTCCTTATGATCCTATATCCTATATCGATCTTATCAGTGGTGGTAAGTCAATGGTCACTATCGATCCTTATATCTCGATCCTCAATCTTGCCCTTATATATTTGTTCTACCCCGAGAGGTAAGCTAGATTTCGATGGTGCAAGGAGGATCGACTAAGTTCACTTCACACACGATCGATTTCATTTCATTCGATCGATCGAGGAACATATATTAATTTATTTTGTTTAAATATTGAGTTCAGCCATTTAATTCACCAAGATCAATCCTCGTCCAAAAAAAATTCACTTTACTTTATTTTTCATAAATTAACCATTATGTGCCATATCCGATTCACTAGTTGGGATTAGTTTATTAATACTGAATTATTGACAAGAAATTAATTGAAACAGAAGTCATGATCAAGACAGATTAAGATTCATTCATTCATATTAATAATAAACCAGTCCCCTAAATACAAAAAGTTTAAAGTAGTTAAAATTTTTACATGGAATAAAAACAGGACGGACATTCAGGCACCGCCTTCATCATCGGAGTCGAGTAAGTAAGGTCGGGTCCAAATGAAAAGCAAATAGATAGCTTTTTTTTCCTCGCTCCCTAAGATCTTCGTATTCTCCGAATATACCTTCATGATTTCGCATTGAAGTTCGTCCAAATCCTCGAGTCCGCCTCAATCGCTCCCGAGCTCTTTCTACGTAAGAGGACCCATTCCTCAAGATCCTTTATTTTGTGGCGAAGCTTGTGACGCTTGGCCTTATGCCTTCGTTTTTCGCCTCGAGCCTTCGCCTCACCTTTCACCAAGTCAGATAACTGTTTTCGGTCAATCAAGAAAACTCCTCATTTTTGCCTTTAGAGTAAGTTTTCTTCAACCAAACCAAAGATTCAGTCACCAAAGTTTGTCGGTCGGCTTCGGACGCAACCAACCCATCCCTCGTGGCCCTTAACTCATCATCGATGTCTTCAAATCCATCCTAGCCCGATCTAGTTCTCGCTTTCAAGACCGCTGATGGTATGAAAAGCATCTTCACGTCCGGCCTTCTCTCTCCCAAGGTCGATTTCAACATATTTATCTCTTGTCTCATGAAATCTTCCTCTACTTTCTCCATTTATGTGTCTTGACGCAATGTCCAAGACAAAGATTAGCTCAAGATATTTTCAAAATATTCAAGACAAACGTCCAAATATTCAAAGGAGAACAGAGATATAGAGGAAGAAGAGATTGTTATTTACCTTAGCTAAATAGCTCATCCCTCATCGAGAAGATTTCGTTCTCAGGATCATCATCGAACCGGTGGTCGCCGTTGTTCCTAACGAAAGTTCAAGAGGTCAAGGGAAGTTGGCATCAACTCCGGCCACAAGGTCGAGATCCCACAAATTTCTGCAGATGATAGCCCCGACCGAGGGACCGGTCGTCGGGAAGGTCTCTTGCTTTCGTGAGAGAGAGTAATGCGCTCAGAGGGGTAGGGTCTGCGATATGGTTTCAAAGCATGGGAGATTTATTTGGGGTGGGTCCTTTAGGTGATGAGGCGTAAGTAAACTTGATGGCTATCGAGAGCAGCGCTTCTCTTCCTCGGATAAATATTGAATCCTTCGCCCCGGTCACCGCCCTCGCTAATCAGATTTCTGCTGGGGGGACGAAGGGTGGGATGATCAAGACCGAGGCACCCCGAGTTCTTCTAAGCAGCTAGAGGGGTTATTTTTGTTTTTAATTTTTGGTCCGGCGATATATTTCTTCGATCAGACGATCAAGTAAACCGCTTTGTCGAGGAATAGTTCTGGGGTCAGGCTCTATTTCGTGTGGATTCGGGAGGGTGACAAGAGAGGCCGACCGGTTTTCCTGGTGGCTCTCTTCTTCGACGAGGACGAAGGGTCTCTTCCGTACAAGAACCTCTTCTACCGCTTTTTCGCTTGAAATTCATCCGTATGAATTTCTCGGGGTCAGTTCGACTTCGGAGTAGCTTTCACTGGTATAGCCTCAATTGTTTCAAGACTTCCCGGACAAAAAATCTTCGAACTCCTTTATTTCTAAGGAGCCTCATTCGATCGTAGATAATCGCATAAATCAAACAATTCTATGTTAAAATTATACATCATAAAATATTTTCAAAAATATATATATGAAATGAGTCTGGTACTTACACTTACGGTCATATAACCATGCCTCGCTTCGAGAGGAGTCCCAGATTTCCACTCTTCCTTAGGGAAGTTGTCGAATAGTTCCATCATTTCCACTTCCCGCTCTTCTAAATGTCTCCAAGTCGCCAGAGATCTTTCGCCGCCACCGCCCCATTTGGAAAGAAGAAATCTCGGGGCTTTGACGAAGAACCATTTCTCGTGCCATCCCCTATCGTCAAGGGTGTTCACCAAATGAACGCCTCATCGAACTTTTCTCCGCACTTCGGAGAATGCTTGCTAAGGGCTTTGAACCCCTCTCCTCGGATTGACTATCTTGTAGATACAAAGGAAGAAGAAGTCAAGGGAGGCTCGACGCCCAACTCACGGCGTATGGCCACGGCGCGGCCGAATGTGAATGTAGGAGTTTGGCACCAACCGTGAGAACCCCACACCCGTAAACCCCAAAGAGGGTCACTATAAAGATGTGTAGGGAAAATGAACCCCTTCTCCAAGAAGGTCACCGGACTACCGGCCCAACCTTCAGCCGCTGGTACATCTTTTTCACCGCATCGGGTACCCCGATCGCGGGTATCCTAATGTGGAACCGAGATCGAACCCTCTTTAGTTCAACCTCGCCATGATAGAGGAGTGTCATGCGTTAGAAGCGCCCGCACTCTCGTAGTATTCGTGAGGGGTTTTTGGAGTTTTCATTGGGATTCGTGCCAGTAGTTCCTTCCACGAGGATTGGGGTTCGTGGAACCACCGTGATCGTGTTACTAGTATTGGGGAACTTTGTTCGTAGTCAGGAAGCCATTTGTGACGATTTGCGCAGAAAGATCGTAAAGTTTAGAGGGCGCCAAATTCAAAATGAATGTAAAATCACCAAATTTGGTAAAGTTATCCTTTATATCGATTTGCCATACCTGTTCAAAGGCGTACATTAAATGTTAGTAATAATTTGAATTTGAATGGAAAGCGTCCGGCCTCTGTCCAGATATTTAATGGATAGGCCTTTTCCGATTTGGGCCTTTAATCTCCTTTCGTCTCATTTCGTGAGCAATAACCGCACATTTTAATTACTTTTATTATTGATTTTCAAGAAATATCACGGATTATTTATAGTTTTCTATTAAACATTCTGCTCAACAAAAACTAGGGGGCAATGTCAGGTCATATATTTTCTCTCATCATCGGCCGCATATTGGGCTTACTCTTTTAATTAATCTATCGGGCCTTTATTATCGAACCCGAAAGTCTTTGAGCCCAGCTTATCTTATTATTTTCATTTCGACTTATAAGACCGGCCTGGCCAAAGGGGTCGATCCTTCGACATTTTAATATCTATTATTTCGACTTTCGCAATGATGAAAAAGCATGATGGTTGATTGAGAACCCGCCATGCATTAATGTGGATGGGATTATAACCTACGGCGGGTGGAAACAAAGACCAAAAAGCAAAGGATAAACTATATGCAATGGTGGAACCCATCGATCGTGGGGGTGTGTCGTAATAATAAGGTGGCAATCGTAATCCGTGAAGCGAGGATATAGCTTAAAGCAAGGAAGTCATCACGAAGAGGTGACGCTCTCATACACTTATTCATTCATAATCGATATACAAAAGAAAAGAGAATTATTATTCTCTCTCTCAATACACCACTATAAATAAACTGATATAGCCTCCATTTCGTGTTTATAAAGGATCCTCTTACGTGATTGGAGCGCCAAGAAGATCTTGGCGTTAACATTATTATTTTTTATTACTTCAAAAAAAAAATATACAAATAGCAGTTCTAATCTCTTCCTATGTTTGCCCTTGAGCAGAGGCAGCTCGGCGACTTAGGCAAAGGAGGAAGCGAAGGCAGAGGTGGATTTGGGGGTCAATTACAGCTGCAGTTACCCTTGGAACTGCTGCATTAGCATGGTCTTACCTCCAAACCGGAAAAGGATCATCTTCCCCCAATCAATCTCGTGCTCCCGAGAGTGTCAAGTCATCATTCACCTGAGGAATATCTATTTCTGTCATTGAACTAGTTGTATTATTGCTTATTTGTTGAAACTAATTTGTTGTTTCTCAAGATCCTGATTTACCAAATTTATTATTCTGCAGTTACATTTCATGCAATCCTGAAAGCCTAGTGGCCAATGCTATCGAGCTATGTACACCATCCTCTACTGGAGTTGACTCCCGTTCTTTTCCATCAGGAGCTTTGGTTCAATTTCTTTGTTGTACAATACTTTCCTAACATACTTTTGTTTCTTTTTCTTTCGTTAATTTTTCCTTTTGGTCTTTCTTACACTAGCTCAAGTATCCTGCTCCAGGAGCTCTAAAATCTGGCTGCACTGATCAACGAAACTAAACTGTTATTACATTAAGTGTCAATGACTCGGTATACAGGTTGTACCAATGTTTTCTTAGTGGTCAATGATGGGGTTTTGCACAAATTTCTCTATGTTTTCGGATGTTGCCTACAAAGTGTTTGTTTAAATGTCTAAGAGTGATGATTTCTTAAAAGGTCTGTTGTTACATCATTGATGTTTACTCTGTTGTGCAAGGAAATTTACATTTTTAATGCAGGGCTAATTGTAGTTCGGACAGACAATATGGATACATCCTCTTGTATTATCACTTCACAAAAAGTAAAGTGTGTTTCTTATATCTGTCCATTTCAATTTTTTTAATTAAATAAAAAGTCTTATTGCTATTTATTTTATGTTATTTTGTTTTCTGCAGCTTTCTGCTAAATGGAAAAGGTGTTCCAGGAAGGATTAACACTGCCATTGTTTGTTTAATTTGTACAGACATCTATTCCAACAAGATCTCAGAATCCTTCAAAAGATGTGGCATCTCTGAAAACTCAACGTATGTCCTCGTAGCTCGTTTCAGTGCACTAATGATGAGGTGTGTCAGTTAAGTCATAAATAATGCAGAGTTCTAGAGTCATATACCTCAGGGCCTCCCAAAATTTTCCATTCCTAAAGATCTTGGGCATGTCAAGTCTTTGATCCCCACTGCAATGCTCATCACTAGTGTTGCTATATTGGTTAGAGAATATAAGTTTATTATTAGCTCAGAATGTGCTACCTGTTTTAATTTGGATATATACTAATGATCTTTTATGCCACTTTATTCTTGGACCTAAGGAATCTGTTGGAATTGCCAAAGCCCTGGCAGCAAAGAATGGCTATGAATTGGATTCAAATCAAGAGGTATGTTATAGCAAGCATGAACTTGTAACAGGTTATCCTCTGGAAAGATGGAAAATATTCTTATGGGTAACAGTTATTAGTATAACTGGGTGATATGCAGATGTGACCCCGATTTAATTTCATGATCACCATTACTTTTTTTTCTGTGACCCCGGCAGACCATGTTCTGTTCATACACAATAATGATTCACTTCATTTTTGGACCTGTCCCATGCTTCATTTGGCACATGATTTGTGGGATAATATATACGCTTCATTCCTTGTGTTATAGATCTAACAACTGTTTAATTGATACCTGTAAGACTCCAACTTTTATGAATAAAGATGAATTTTCTATAATTATCATTTTTGAATGAATTTGATATAATGTTATAGTTGTGGGTAATATTTATAAATTTTGCAAAGTGCGCAAGTTGTTTATAATATTCGATTGGTGGGAAATATTCGTTTTAACAGGGAATATTCGTACGACGACACAATCATTGGTGGACCCCACAACGGAATTATTTCCGGATTGAGAAAACGATAAAAGTATTTTTTATGAAAATAACGGCGGAAGTTTTTCCGTTAATCATTGAAACACCGGTGTTAAAAAATCTGAGGAATACTGCGTTAGTTGCATAGTAGCATCAGTATTGATTATTGATGCTTACGTGAGAAGTCACTCGGTTTTTGTTCAATTATTGCTTGATGAATTGTTGCATAAGTATGTGAGACCCAGTTTTATAAATAAAGATTTAAATTTCTCGAAATATTTTTTTTAATATTAATGTGTGGATTTGAGATAATGTTATAGTTGTGGGTAGTATTTGAAAATTTTGCAAAGTATACTGAAGTTGTTGTATTATATTCGATTGGTGAGAGAATATTCTTTGTGTTGGAGAATATTAAATGCACGGATAATCTGATCATTAATGGACTCCATTAACGGAATTATTATTTGATTGAAAAAACGACAAAATATTTTATTAAAAATAACGGCGGGAAGTTTTACTGTTATCTTGTTGAACTACTCTTAGTAGTAAAAATAAGATGTCTGGCGTGGTTGCGTAGTAGCACTTACGATATTAATTATTAATGCTTACGTGAGAAGTCACTCAGTTTTGTTCAATTATTATTATAGTAATTGTTGCATAGTATCTCACGTTATTTGATTCAATTATTGTCGATATTTATATATTATTAAATCAATAATTGAAATGACAGAGTTATTAATATTATAAATTATAATATTAACGATGTTTAGAAGTTCTGCCAAGGAGAGGTTTGGTCACCTAATTGCACGCCAATAGGGAGAAATTCTTATTGGAAAGCCCCTCTATCCTGGGAACGACCTGGTCGATTAATATTGTGAATTGTAATAAAGATGATAAATGTTGTTAAAATTATTAAGGTGATTTTTATGAAGTCTGCTTATTTTATGGATCTCCATTTACCCATTTTTCAAAAATAATCGGTAGAAAATTTTAAAGGTGGGGCCCACATGTGGGGCCCATATGTGTTGGGAAATGATTTTGGAAATGGAAGAGTATAAGTATGGAATTATATGTATGTATTGAGTATATGGTGGGAGAAAGTGATATATGAAAGTGATAGGTGTATGATGTGTGTGTGAGTGGAAAATGGTGGAAAAGTGGTAGTGTGATAGTGATGTGTAAGAGTGTAGTGAATTTGATTATTGGGCGGGTGGGTGGGTGGGTGGGTGGGGGATTGATGTTGGTTATGGGGGAGAAAAATTAAGTGGTGGATATATTATATTGATATTAATATTTTGAAAAACATGTGTTATATATATATAATATATATGTTAACGCCAAGATCTTCTGTCACGTCCCAATCACGTAAGACGTCACGATCTCCTGACGATAAACACGATAAACACCCTACAAGCTTCGATTTACCGTTCAAATCGAGGATAGGCTAAATGCGTGAGAGTCGATATCACGTGTTCACAAGGTTAACAATGGAGGATGTAATGTCTAGTGTATTGAGAGAGATTGTGAGACCCCAAATTTTATGAAATAAAAGTGTTCAATTTTTCTATTTTGGTGAATAGTTAAATTGATAAAAGTTTAAAGTTAAGGATCATATTTGAAAATTTTTCAAAGTAGACAAAGTTGTTATAAAATAATTCGACATTACTATTCACGAGTTACTATTCACGGAGTTACTATTCACTCTAGTATTGTTCACTCTAGTATTTGGGACATTTTTTTTGTGTCGAGTTACTATTCACGAGTTACTATTCACTTCAAGTTACTATTCACCGAAATTACTATTCACTCTAGTATTGTTCACTCAAGTATTTGGGACACTTTTTGTGTCAGAGTACTATTCACGAGTTACTATTCACGAATTACTATTCTCTGATTTATTACTGATGAAGACTATTGATAATTTATTTATCTTTAGTCATAATATTCTTTATTGAAGCTAGTCAGCTCACCCTTTTGTTTCACAATTCCTTTCGTAATAAAAGTGTAGGCGGGTTGAGTGAATAGCGAGGAATAGAGTGGTGGTCTATAGATGTTGAGGGTGAGGTGAATTTAACTTTGGAAGGGTGTTTTGCCACTATCATACAAGATGTCTAATGACATACAAACTCGTGTTATCATAAGACAAGGTTGTGCATCCACTTTGCTTGAGTATATTTACAAGCACTACCTATATAATCTTGGTGTTTTGTTTGGAGTATAATACCCAATTAGAGCAAAATGGAGATAATGATATGTCGAGAGAAGACTCACCATCGGGAAGAATATGATAGTAATCTTCTCGTTTTTCTTTAAGAATCTATTAGGTTGACGAAGATAATTACGTGGCCATATGATATCTACCGTAACCTAAAAGCATGGCCTCCCACGTATACGAAGGTTTTCTTGAGCACTTCCCAAAGATTCTAATTTCTAAAACAGGTTTTTACTATACCTTTATGTAAGGTGTCATTGTGACGTCTTCACTGATTGGTATATATTTGTATCCAAACTCACAAACATATGTGTTGTTGTATTTTGCACGACAATTGTTATAATAAAGTTGTAGTTGTTTTCGTATACCATATATTTGGCGACTCGAGAATGGGTTGGATGGAATGGACCTATTTTGGGGCCGTTACATTTAATGTCGAGCTTAGGGATATGATCTCTGGCGGAGATTGGGATTAGAACTAGGAGGGAGAGATGAGTAAATCCTTCGCTAGTGTGTCCCTACCTAAGCTTATTTGTTGGTCACCATAATATCGGGATATTATGTGATATGTTAATTTGTTAAATTAACCCTTGTTTTGAAGTCAGTATTCTAGAATGATATCCCTAATACGAGGAGATGAAAGCGATGGAGAAATCATGATGATGAGGGGAGATAGAATCAAATGAAAACAAGGTATTCTCAACTCTTTGAAATATCAATGTACGTAAATTTGGGGACGAAATTTCATAAGGAGGGGAGATTGTAAGACCCCGAATTTTATGAAATAAAAGTATTCAATTTTTTTTAATTACTATTCACGAGTTACTATTCATAAGTTACTATTCACGAGTACTATTCATGAAGCATGAATTTTTTTTTTCGTAAGAAGGCATTACTCAATAATTATTACAGTAATTACCTTTCAATATTTTATTTTATTGATTCAATAATTGCTACGTTGATATTTTATATTATTGTTGTTTCAATAATTGTCACGCAAGACAAAGATTTTCCATTATCGGAGCAATAATTCATATTATCTGAATAATATTATTGGATAACATTATTGGCAATGCCTAGAAAGTTCTGTCTAAGGAGAGGTTTGGTCACCTAATTGCGCGCCAGTAAGGAGAAATTCTTATTGGAAAGCCCCCTCTTTCCTGGGAACTGCCTGGTTGTTAATATTGTGATTATGTAATATTATTTGTGAATAATTAATTATTGATTTTTATGATGAGAAAAATATTGATTTTATGTGGATATAGATGGAGAAAATTTTTAAAATGACAATTGTTGAAAATTAATATTTTATCTTTTTCTGATAAAATAATTCATTTAAATATATTATTTTAATAATATATTAATGGTGATATTTTTACAATGAATGTGGAATATATAAGTATATGAGGAGGAAGAGTATTTTTGTGGCATTAAATGTTTAACACATGTTTTGTGTGTTGGTGGACACAATTATTGACCGAAATTTGATTATAGCATGTAAAATCGCCCGTTTGTGGATTTCGGTTAATTTCTGTTTGGAATTTGGAAAAACTTTTTTCTACAAAATTGTAGAGAATTGAATTTCCTATAAAAAGTCGTGAGATTTGAATTTTTTGATAAAAGAGCTATTTATTGTGAATTATTGAAGTTTTGAGATATCGGGTGTGAATTGATTTTTGAGTTTAAATTATTTTTGTTAGAAAAACGTTTTTGTATTTTTTGGACATCATTAACATGTGTGGTCGGTGTTTTTGACCAAAAGGTGGGCTAAGGAAAATTTGTATAATTATATTAATATTATATTCAATTTTCTACGCTTTGGTGTTCTAAGCAATTTCCTATAAATAGGTGCTTAGGTTAGAATTGAAAATCACACCGTAAACCCAAGTTTTCTCTCTATTTCTCTCTCGATATTTTGAGCGTATTCTTGTGAGTATTTTGAGTATACTTTGAGTATTGCTATACGGTGCAAGTTCGTTTCAAATAATTATTCCAAATCGGAAATCTTTTTTTTTTTGAAGTAAGGGATAGTAAGGATTTTAAGGGTTATTATGTTTTTTAGTTTGAAATTTTTCTGAACCTTCAAAAATTCGAAAAATTTGAAATGATATTTTGATAAGTTTTAGTAAAGTGTGTCCAAAATGGCGATTTTTGGATGTATAGATTAGGAGTTATGGATTTTATGAGAAAAGACTATTTTAAAAGTAACTATTTATAACTCCTTGTGATTAACTCCAAAATTGATGAAATTTTTATTGGGAGACATCTATATAATATCGATATACCGTAAAAATTTCGTAATTTTTGGATAAAAGTATAATTTATGATAAATGTTTAAATATTCTATGGTTTTGGCCATATGAAAAAATAGTAAATGAATTTTTAAAATTTTGAGAAAAATATATATTCAATATGGGACTATATTCTTCTAAATCCCGTAAAATAAATATTTTTGGGCGATTTGGTATTTTTCATGAAAATGTTCTAGTTATGAGTAAATGAATTAAATATGTTATGTGAACTAGAAAAATTAGAAAATATGATTTTATGGCTTGAGAATCATATATATGAGGTATATCAGATTTTGATGAGGGTTTTGGTTATTGGTGATGAAATCTTATGAGTTTGACATTTTATGATGATTAAATGCATTAATTAGTAAAGTGTAAACAATTTAATTAAATTGTTTATAATTTTAAGAAATGATTAAAATATTATTATAATATTAATAATATTAGATTATGAGATTTCTAAGTGATTTATAACATTTGGATTAAGGTGTTATAAATATGGATATGAATTTTATTATGAAACTTTATCTTTTCGCCATCGAGTTCTTATTATATGACGATATCACGGTACTATGTCATTTAATACGGTACTTATTCACGACAAATTGGTTTCTTCTCTGACCAAATTATCGTTGATTTATGAATCTTACTCTTGAAATTAAAACCATGTTTTGATTATATTGTTTTTATATAACATTCTTATAACCCTAATGATGATATTTCTCTTTGACTTGAGTGTAAAGATGGGTAGATTATTGGTATGATCGTGACCATAGGTTCTCTTTGGCCATGGTGCAAAGTTGAATTGTTGACTAGTATGATCATGACCATTGAATTTATAATTGAATATTTTTAGCTTAAGTGCAAAGGTGAATTGATCAATGGTTATAATTATTGTTATATAACTTCGAAATGATTATGTATTTCTTTGATATATGAATATCTTTGGCTCAGTGAAGGCAAAGATGACTTGTTGATGAATATCTTTAGCTCTGCAAAAGCAAAGATGAATTATTGATGAATATCTTTGGCTCAGTAATGCAAAGATGACACCGTTGATGAATATCTTTAGCAGATGTGCAAAGATGAATTATTGATGAATATCTTTGGCTCAGTGTGCTGAAGATGACCATTGATGAATATCTTTAGCTTTGTAGTGTAAAGATGAATGTTGATGAATATCTTTTAAGCCGTGGTGCAAAGATGAATTTATTAGTATGATTATGAACATGAACTGTGATTTGGTATAACCATGATCTTTGATGTTTCGTAAAGACAAGTGATGAAAATTATCTTTGTCTTGGATGAGGAAAGGAATTTAGAACTACAATTACGATTATGAGTTATACACGTGATTGTGGGACAGAATTGTTGATTGATGTTACGAGGATAAAACATTGTTGGTGGACTTTTAACATGGAGAAGATAATAGATTTTATGGTCTATTCGACTCTTCTTCAATGGATTGCTTCGTTACATTGCAACTATGGTTGAAAAGTTTTATCATCTACCATATGTTCTAAATCTACGATTTATTCTTGATGAAGACTATTGATAATTTATTTATCTTTAGTCATAATATTCTTTATCGAGCTAGTTGTGCTCACCCTTTTGTTTCACAATTCCTTTCGTAATAAAAGTGTAGGCAATGTTGGCTGAATAATGAGGAATAGAGTGGTGGTCTATAGATGTTGAGGGTGAGGTGAATTTAACTTTGGAAGGGTGTTTTGCCACTATCATACAAGATGTCTAATGACATACAAACTCGTGTTATCATAAGACAAGGTTGTGCACATCCACTTTGCAGAGTATATTTACAAGCACTACCTATATAATCTTGGTGTTTGTTTGGAGTATAATACCCAATTAGAGACAATGGAGATAATGATATGTCAAGAGAAGACTCACCATTGGGAAGAATATGATAGTAATCTTCTCGTTTTTTTTTTGGGGTCTATCGGGTCAACCAAGGATAATTACGTGGCCATATGATATCTACCATAACCTAAAAGCACGGCCTCCCATGTATACGAAGGTTTTCTTGAGCACTTCCCAAAGATTCTAATTTCTAAAATGCTTTTTTACTATACCTTTATGTAAGGTGTCATTGTGACGTCTTTCTGATTGGTATATATTTGTATCCAAACTCACAAAGATATATGTGTTGTTGTATTTTGCACGACAATTGTTATAATAAAGTTGTAGTTGTTTTCCGTACCATATATTTGGCGACTTCGAGAATGGGTTGGATGGAATGGACCTATTTTGGGGCCGCTACATTTAGTATCGTAGCTTAGGGATATGATCTCCGGCGAGATTGGGATTAGAACTAGGAGGGAGAGATGAGTAAATCCTTCGCTAGGTGTGTCCTACCTAAGCTTATTTGTTGGTCACCATAATATCGGGATATTATGTGATATGTTAATTTGTTAAATTAACCCTTGTTTTCGTCGTATTCTAGAATGATATCCTCAAAATACGAGGAGATGAAAGAATGGAGAAATCATGATGATGTGGGGAGATAGAATCAAATGAAAACAAGGTATTCTCAACTCTTTGAAATATCAGTACGTAAATTTCTGGGGACGAAATTTCATAAGGAGGGAGATTGTAAGACCCGAATTTTATGAAATAAAAGTATTCAATTTTTTTAATTACTATTCACGAGTTACTTATTCATGAGTTACTTATTATTCACGAGTACTATTCATGAAGCATGAAATTTTTTTTTTTTCGTAAAGAAGGCATTACTTTCGATAATTGTTACAAATAATTACTGCTCAATATTTTATTTTATTGATTCAATAATTGCTACGTTGATATTTTATATTATTGTTGTTTCAATAATTGTCACGGCACTGATATTTTCCATTATCTGAGCAATAATTCATATTATCCTGAATAATATTATTGGATAACATTATTGGCGATGCCTAGAAAGTTCTGTCTCAGGAGAGGTTTGGTCACCTAATCAACGCCAAGAAGGAGAAATTCTTATTGAAAGCCCCTCTTCTCTTTAACCGCCTTGGTTGTTAATATTGTGATTATGTAATATTATTTGTGAATAATTAATTATTAATTTTATGATGAGGAAAATATTGATTTTATGTGGATATAGATGGAGAAAATTTTAAAATGACAATTGTTGAAAATTAATATTTTATCTTTTACGATAAAATAATTCATTTAAATATATTATTTTAATAATATATTAATGGTGATATTTTACAATGAATGTGGAATATATAAGTATATGAGGAGGAAGAGTATTTTTGTGGCATTAAATGTTTAACACATGTTTTGTGTGTTGGTGGACACAATTATCAATCAAAATTTGATTATAGCACAGTAAAATCGTCTGCTTATGGATTTCGGTTAATTTACTGCTTGGAATTTAAAAACTTTCTTCTAAAAAGTTGTAGAGAATTGAATTTCCTATAAAAATTCATGAGATTTGAATTTTCCGATAAAAGAGCTATTTATTGTGAATTATTGAAGTTTTGATTATATCGGTGTGAATTGATTTTTGGAGTTTAAATTATTTTTGTTAGAAAAACGTTTTTTGTATTTTTTTGGACATCATTAACATGTGTGGCTGGTGTTTTTGACCAAAAGGTGGGCTAAGGAAAATTTGTATAATTATATTAATATTATATTCAATTTTTTGCTTTGGTGTTCTAAGCAATTTCCTATAAATAGGGTGCTTAGGTTAGAATTGAAAATCACACCAGAAACTGAAGTTTTCTCTCTATTTCTCTCTCGATATTTTGAGCGTATTCTTGTGAGTATTTTGAGTATACTTTGAGTATTGCTATGTACTGCAAGTTCGTTCAAATTATTCCAAATTCAATCTTTACTTTTTTGAGGTAAGTGATAGTAAAGGGATTTTAAGGGTTATTATGTTTTTAGTTTCAAATTTTTCTCGAACCTTCAAAAATTCGGAAAAATTTGAAATGATATTTTGATGAGTTTTGTAAAGTGTGTCCAAAAATGGCGATTTTTGGATGTATAGATTAGAGAGTTATGGATTTTATGAGAAAAGACTATTTTAAAAGTAACTATTTATAACTCCTTGTGATTAACTCCAAAATTGATGAAATTTTTATTGGGAGTACATCTATATAATATCAAAGATACCGTAAAATTTCAAATTTTTGGATAAAAGTATAATTTATGATAAATGTTTAAATATTCTTGGTTTTGGCCATATGAAAAATAGTAAATGAATTTTTAAAATTTTGAGAAAAATATATATTCAATATGGGACTATATTCTTCTAAATCCCAGAAAATAAATATTTTTGGAACTGATTTGGTATTTTTCATGAAAATGTTCTAGTTATGAGTAAATGAATTAAATATGTTATGTGAACTAGAAAAAATTAGAAAATATGATTTTATGGCTTGAGAATCATATATGAGGTATATGCAGATTTTTGATGAGGGTTTTGGTTATTGGTGATAAAATCTTATGAGTTTGGCATTTTATGATGATTAAATGCATTAATTAGTAAAGTGTAAACAATTTAATTAAATTGTTTATAAGTTTAAGAAATGATTAAAATATTATTATAATATTAATAATATTAGATTATGAGATTTCTAAGTGATTTATAATATTTGGATTAAGGTGTTATAAATATGGATATGAATTTTATTATGAAACTTTATCTTTTCGTGGTATGAGGTTACTTACGCGTGATACTGCATTATGTCACGAATACGGGTCTATTCACGACAAATTGGTTTCTTCTCCCACCAAATTATCGTTGATTTATGAATCTTACTCTTGAAATTAAAACCATGTTTTGATTATATTGTTTTTATATAACATTCTTATAACCCTAATGATGATATTTCTCTTTGACTTGAGTGTAAAGATGGATAGATTATTGGTATGATCGCGACCATAGGTTCTCTTTGGCCAAGAGAGTCAAAAAAGTTGAATTGTTGATTGGTATGATCATGACCATTGAATTTACAATCAATATTTTTAGCTTAAGTGCGAAGGTGAATTGATCAACATGGTTATAATTATTGTTATATAACTTCGAAATGATTATGTATTTCTTTGATATATGAATATCTTTGGCTCGTAGTGCAAAGATGACTTGTTGATGAATATCTTTAGCATGCAGTGCAAAGATGAATTATTGATGAATATCTTTGGCTCGTAATGCAAAGATGACCTGTTGATGAATATCTTTAGCCTGTAGTGCAACAGTTGATTATCTATAGTTGGACCCGACCTTGAAGTCCAACAGTTGATTATCTATAGTGATTCTCAGTTGGTCGTTAAACAGTTGTCGGGAGATTATGAAGCTCGTGGGACCCGAATGATCAAATATCTGGCGGAATTAAGAGACCAACTTCAATATTTCGCCAGATGAGTTTGAGCATAGAGCGTAATGACAATTCTATTAGATGCATTTTCGAAGTCGCCCGCTGCGGATCATGCGATGTTTTTCACGGATCGGTATATTTGGAAGTTTTACGGCTGACCAAGTGTTCAAAGACGAAGCGATGATGTGGACCGATTTTAATAAAGAATGAAAAAATTTGAAATTTCAAAAAGCTATCGATTATCTTTGCACGTGGTGCGTGGATAATTTGTGGTCGTGATACTAATGAATACACGATTATCTTTGCACGTAGGTGCATGGATAATTTGTGGTCGTGATACTAATGAATACACGATTATCTTTGCACGTAGTGCATGGATAATTTGTGGTCGTGATACTTAATGAATACACGATTATCTTTGCACGTGGTGCATGGATAATTGTGGTCGTGATACTAATGAATACACGATTATCTTTGGTAGTAGTGCATGGATAATTCGTGGTCGTGATACTAATGAATACACGATTATCTTTGGTAGTAGTGTATGGATAATTTGTGGTCGTGATACTAATGAATACACGATTATCTTTGGTAGTAGTGCATGGATAATTTGTGGTCGTTGATACTAATGAATACACGATTATCTTTGGTAGTAGCGCATGGATAATTTATTAGTGGTCGTGATACTAATGAATACATGATTATCTTTGGTAGTAGTGCATGGATAATTTGTGGTCTTGATACTAATGAATACACGATTATCTTTGGTAGTAGTGCATGGATAATTTGTGGTCGTGATACTTAATGAATACACGATTATCTTTGGCCGTAATGCATGGATAATTCGTGGTCGTGATACTAATGAATATCCTCGGCACGTAGTGCGAGGGGATGATTCGATGATATGGATTAATTATTGAAATGAGTCTCAAAGAATGAAATATTAATTCATGGATGTGGTAAAAGTCATCTTTGGTAGTAGTGCATTGATAGACTTGGTATGATTATGACCAAGGATTATTCGGTATAATCATGATAGTAATTGAAAACACGAATATCCTTGGCCAAGAAGGTAATGGATAATTCGTGGTCGTGATATCTTATTAAAATTCGCGTCTCAAAGATTATTGGTTTTACTGATTGTATATCTTTAGCACAGTAGTGCAAAGATGAATTGTTAATAAATATCTTTGGCACAGTAGTGCAAAAGATGAATTGTTAATGAATATCTTTGGTAGGATTGCAGAAGATGAATTTAATGTTTTCAACGATAAAGGTATTCAAGGTATCTTCACCTCTTTATCATACCAGTGTACATACTCTAATTTCGAGGAAAATTCCATAAGGAGGGAGATTGTGAGACCCCAAATTTTATGAAATAAAAGTGTTCAATTTTTCTTTTTGGTGAATAGTTAAATTGATAAAAGTTTAAAGTTAAGGATCATATTTGAAAATTTTTCAAAGTAGATAAGTTGTCATAAAATACCTTGGTTATTATTCACGAGTTTCTATTCACGGAGTTACTATTCACCGAAATTACTATTCACTCTAGTATTGTTCACTCTAGTATTTGGGACACTTTTTGTGTGTCCTGAGTTACTATTCACGAGTTACTTATTCACGGGTTCTTATTCACCAAAATTACTATTCACCCTAGTATTGTTCACTCTAGTATTTGGGACACTTTTTTGTGTGAATTACTATTCACGAGTTACTTATTCACTAAGTTACTATTCACCGAAATTACTATTCACTCTAGTATTGTTCACTTTCGTATTTGGGACACTTTTGTGTGTCGAGTACTATTCACGATTACTATTCACAAATTACTATTCATGAGTTACTATTCACAGAACAAAATATTTTATGAAAATAACGACGGAGGTTTTAATTTAAAGCATTGAACTACTTTAAGTAGTAAAAATACGAATGTCTGGCGTTGTTGCGTAGTAGCGACACTGCAGTATTGATTATTGATATTTATGTAAGAAGTCGGTTGACCGACTCAATTATTGTCGATTATTAATATGAATTATTATAGCGATAATGACGTTTTGTTTTAATTATTATAGTGATAATGATATGTTGGTGGGAGGAACATCGATAATGACGTTTTGTTTTATTCGTAATAAAATGAAACATCTTTTATATAGAATAGAATACTTTATTAAAGTTATTCATAAATAAAATATATTATATTATGCGTAGTGTTGTCGTAGTGTTTTTGTATAGTGTTTGCGACAAGATTGCATAGTGTTTGCATAGTAAAATGTTTTTATATAAATAGAATATATTATATTTTATTTAAAAGATTTTTCTTTAAATATGGACCGTCGATTAAAGTAAATCAATCTGGACCGCTCATGGATTAGTTCTTATGCATTCCATTTTCCTATAAATAGAAGCTCATTCCTTCATTATTTTCTTACGAATTCATTGAAACTAGAGAGAAATTATAGAGAGAAGCTATAGAGAAAAATTATACATAGAAAGAAGAAGAGTATTCTGCTACTTCATTACTTCTATATTCAGTTCTTTTACGGTAAGGGGTGTTATTCTTTCTTCTTGAAGAGAACATTCTGTTATTCCATTCTTTATTATTCTGTTGGAATAACCTGTATACGTGACATACCCTATACTTGGTGAAATCCATTCTGTTATTCCATTCTTTATTATTACATTTGGAATAACTTTGTATCACGCCAGATACCACTATACTTGGTGATATTTCTTATGTTATTCCATTCTTTATTATTCGATGGAATAACTTTTGATGTATGTGGTTTACCTATACTTGGTGGAATGACCAAAGATATGCGGTTCACCAATACTTGGTGATCTTCTTCATTATTCCATTCTTTATGATTATGTAGGAATAACTTAGGTTTATGCAAGTACTATAAACTTGGTGAAACTCTGTTATTATTAAAATCGTTATATTTACATTTAATATCACATGCAATGCTATCTGTACGTACACTCGGTTCCATCATTTATTATTCCGCATTTATTATTCTCAGATTTACGATTACGTCCGGAATATCCCGTCGAGTGTGAATTTCACGACACGGTTCCATATTTATTATTCCGCATTTATTATTCTCGCTGGGAATAACTTTTGCATGCGGGTCTCTATCGCATGCATGGTGAATCCTTCATTATTCTATTCTTTATTATTATGTTGGAATAACTGCTATACATGTGGATTGCCACATACACGGTGAATGATCCTTTGTATTCATTCCTTATTAAATTGTGGAAATGATCTCAGATATCGTGGATTACCGCATTTACGGATGAAAATCCATTTGCGCTTTATATATTCTTTGTTATACTCAAATTGGTTAAAGTTTTGACTTTTCTATACTCCATGAAACTAGTGGAATATCCTTGATATTTGCGCTTCATCCAAAGATATCTTTTCATGGAAATATTCTTCGAGCATTCTTGGCTTTTATTTTACAAAGAAATATCATGTTGACAATTTGGATATTATTAGTTCTTGGATAAATTAATTCTTGAACTTGTTTAATTGAATTCCTATAACATTGTCATCATCCTCATGTTTATATTATGTTGAAAGTCATCTTTGGCTTACGTGCATAGATAGACTTAGTATGATTATGACCAGGGATCATTCGGTATAATCATGACCATTGATGATTTAATGAATATCCTTGGCCCGTAATACAGGGATGATTAGAAGATGTGGTTTATTTATTAAGCTGAGTTTCAGCGATTAAGTTGATGAAAACATTTTTTAAATCATAGAAGATAGTATGTTTTATTCTCTACTTGACTCTTCTAATGAATTGCTTGTTCCGCTGCAGTTAAACTTGATTTTTGTTATATTTTATCAATTTAACACTGTTGAAGGCTAAAGATAATTTATTCTTCATTATCTTAGTCATAATATTTCTTACTGGGCTAGTTGAGTTCACCCTTTCTTTCACTGTTCTCTTCAGGAAATGAGAACGTAGCAGAACCAATCGGGAACCAGGGTGTGATCCGAGATGATAAAGATTAGTAGTATTCACTATTCTGTGAAATAGTGTGATAATAGTTGTAATGAGGACTCCTTGAGTATGAATATTGTCTAAATGACAATATTCCTATTAGAACTCTCAGTTTATGTATAGTCGTATGTTACACGACAGATGTATAATTAAGTTTGTATTTGAATTTATGTACCATGTAAGTGGCGACCCAAGATGGGTGACGTATACCTAATTTTGGGGACGTCACAGAGATAATAATTCTCGGTTGTGTGTATGTGATTATAAATGATAATGTGTATGAGAACGTTAACGTACCTCTTTGTGAAGACCTTCTTGCTATGATATACTACAGGACCTAGTTTACCGTGCCAATGACCCTCCTGACACCTGTTAATCCCATCCCCTCTGTCCACCGCTGGCCAACTGTCCAATCCTTATTAATGCCATGTAAGATATCAATCGGCCATATCTTTGTCATCATCACCGGTTCAGAACCCAAGTGAAGATATTTAAATATATGATGGAATCGACCCACCGATTGGGTCCAATACTGTAAGGACTTAACAAAGATAATAAAGTGACTAGGCCCAATAATGTCAACACCAATAAATGAAGACCCAATGGACTAATCAATATGTAGGCCCAATCCATTCGCCCAATAGAGAAATATCACGACCCAACATTGCCCCTAGTTTTTATTAAACAGAAGTTTAATAGAAACAATAAATAGGCATCGGTTCAGGACAAAAGGAATTATAATAAGACTAATGAAGGCCCAAAATACGGCTTACCGAAGCCCATCTGGTGAACATCAAATAGCAACATAAAGGGTTCATCTTTGCCGACCTCTATAGAAGTACCAATTGAAGAGCTTTCAACTACCGAAGCTCAAGCCATAGAATGAAATTCTGGTTCGACAACAATTCCATCACGAACCTGATGGACGAAGGAATGAAATAACGAACTAAAGGAATTCGATAGTTTTGATTTATTCATTCACTTCGCTGCCCATCAATTTGAAATGATTAACTAATAATGGTCATCTGCAGGCAAACGCTAATTCGTGTGTCTCTGTCTCAAATACAAAGAAGCCGAAAAGGATACCGAAGAGAATGCCGAAGAGAATGCCGAAGAGGATACCGAAGAGAACGCCGAAGAGAATGCCGAAGAGGATAACGCCCGAAGGGATAACGCCATCCGGAAGTCTGTGTTTGGCAAAAGGAAAGAAGCAACCTTGACATTGTTCTTCTCAACAATGAATGCCTTCGGAAGGATATCGACAAGGTCAAAGAAGAACTGAAAACGACCAAGGCCACTCATCGGGTCATCACAATGACGAAGAAGAATGAAGATCCGACCGAGTCTAATCGGAGCTTAGTGAAACAAAATAACAATATCTATACTAAAGAAGCAAGATATATGGCACTTCGTCAAAAGCTTGAAGAAGAGCTCAAAGAGCCTCGGACCTTAGAGATTTGGGTCCTTAATCGACCAAGACATTCGTAAGGAGATCCGAGCGAGAATCTGAGAAAATCCGCCGAAATTTGAACAATAAGATCGTCCATATGTATGCCAAAGGATATGAAATTTGCAAGTAAAACCAAGAAAAGCTCGGGCGAGGTAGATCCATCTCTTCTAGACTCTTTAGATGGTGACGATGACACGGAAGAAGCTCTGAGATGACCTCTCCTTATCTTTAGTCAGTAGAACTTTACGTAAAAATTTTAACTTGTTGTGAGCAGTTAATATTAAAATATCAACTTCATGCCTTATTACTTATGAGTGAACATTTCTTGTCAATAATTGAGTATCAATTAATCCGTATGAACTTAACTTTAGGGCACGACTTAGATAAAGCGACAATGCTTAATTTATGAAATGAAGTGAACCAATTTAATGGATAGAATTAATCGGATCGGATTGAATGAAACGAACTCAATACTTGAACAAAATAAAGTAATGTATACTTATTATTTTGCAAAGTGTGAGAGACATGTCGTGTGTGAGGTGAATTAATTTCCTCCTCAGCACCATCAAAATCTTGCTTACCACTAAAGGGTGAACAAGTATATAAGGACATTTGTTTACCACTCGGGGTGAAACAATTATATAAGGATCAATATATAAGAACCAAGATATAAGGGCCAAGATATAAGGATAAAGATATAAGGACCAAGATACAAGGACCAATTGTGACCATTGACTTACCACCCTTGGTAAAATCAATATAGGATCATAAGGACCTTTAATCTACCACTCTCGGGTAGAAACAATAAGTGGGCGCCATCGAATGGCCAGCGAGTCCTACCATACCTCCTTACACTATTGTGACCTTAGGACAAATAGGACAAGGATCAATAGTGACCATTGACTTACCACCCTTGGTAAAATCAATATAGGATCATAAGGACCTTTGTCTACCACTTGGGGTAGAATAATAAGTGGGCTGCCATCAAATGGCCAGCGAGTCCTACCATACCTCCTTCCACCATTGTGACCTTAGGACAAATAGGACCAGGATCAGTTGTGAAAAAGTGAATGTGGATGAGCCACCGAAATCTGTCTGTGCTGACTCCCTGATTCTTTCATGAATATCCCTGCCGAAGCGCTTTATAGGCCAACAACTTCGAGTCAAATGATCGACACAGATGTCTTTGTGAATTTCCCGAAGAACATACTCTACTTCGGATGGAACCAAATGTTTGAGCAATGATGACGAAAAAGGTCCTTCGATAAAATTCTCATCAATGAGAACAAAATTGACACTCTTATACTTGATCTCTTTAGCCGGCATCTGATCTGAAGGAAGGGGACCATATGCCATCAAAGTTATAAGCATCCGTAGTAGCCAACTTCGATAATGCATCAGCAACAGAATTGTTATTGTGATCGACCCCTTGATAGCCTGCTGTACTGATGTCCAAAATAGAATATCCATCTGCATGGAATGTCCACTCGCTCGCCTCAAGAAGAATCTACAACGGCTTTGTCGACTCCTCGGCTTCTCTTTAACTATTATCGACCTTCGTAAAAGAATTGTCTCGACCATAATGTCAACCGACCCTTGGAAATATTTACGAAGTGTTCGGTTTCCAAGAGTCATGGCTTAAAGATCTGCTGGTGATGGAGTCCTTGTTGCCGGCGAGAACACTCAAGGAAAAGTGCCTTTTTGCATTCTCGGTGAATATATTCTTGAATTGCTCCCTCGTCCGATTGTGCCATAGTCCCGAGAACCCCTAGGATGAGGTACCCTCTTCGGATGCTTAGGAATATGGGTGCATTTTGTGTCTTTGAATCAAACAACGATGACCAGGCAGGCATCTCCAAGAAAAGTATCTACAGGTGATTGTGCCTCGGTGGACTCTCGAGTGTGATTTTTGGATCTACTTTGGTGAAACTCTCTGTCACGGTGGTGAGGATACTCGAGGCAGAATGCCTTATTTGTATTTTGAGGTGCATGCTCCCTGGATCAGTTTCTTCGTCTGCTGCGACCATAATCCCGAAAATCGATAGGGCGGAATACCCTTCTTCGATCAATTAGGAAAATGGTTGTTGAGTCTTCATCTACTCTGCTTCGACCATAATCCTGAAGACCAATAGGGTGGAGTACCCTCTTCGGTCAATTAGGAAAATGGCAGTTGGGTCTTCATCTACTCTGCTCTGACCATAATCCTGAAGACCAATAGGGTGGTGTACCCTCTTCGGTTAATTAAAAAAATGGCTGTTGGGTCTTCATCTACTCTGCTCCGACCATAATCCTGAAGACTAATAGGGTGGTGTACCCTCTTCGGATGCTCAGGAATATGGTTATTTGGTCTTCTTTGGTCATAAGGATCACCTTGAGACATGTCCTTAAAGTGTATAGACTACTTTCTAACTCACGGTTGTCCATTTTTAGGCGTACCACATCTTTCAGACTGGACATAATTGAACGCTTTGTCCTTGACTTGTGCAATCCAAGAATCAATCTGACTATATCCTTGCTCCGCTTTCCCATACATCCTCGCTCCAAGACAACCACATCCTCGCCCGCCGCTCCAAGAGAACCTCCAAAGCTCTATCTGCTTCGTCCACCATCTTCATCAGCCTGACCACTTCGGTCTTGCCGAGTTCTAGGCGGGGTGCCATTTACTTGCCTTCGGCCATGATCATGCTCTTTGTCGTTAACAAAGACCAACCATCTTCGGGCTTTCTTGTGGGATCTCGAACGAGAACCCCGATTGGTGCCATAACTTCGATGTAGAACAACCGGAAATATTGTGATTGATAGCTCGAGGACACTAGAAAACGCCTCCTTCTAAATACCGCCCAATGTTAACGCCAAGATCTTCTGCCACGTCCCAATCACGTAAGACGCCCTGATCCTGCACAGTAAACACGATAAACACCACAAGCTTGACGGCTGTTTCGTCGGGGGATAGCTCAGGCGTGAGAGTCAGTATACGTGTTCACAAGGTTAACAATGGAGGATGTAATGTCTAGTGTATTGAGAGAGATAATAATTCTCGATTGTGTGTATGTGATTATGAATGATAATGTGTATGAGAACGCGAACGCGTCGTCTTTGTGAAGACCTTCTTACATGATATACTACAGACTCGGTTTACCGTACAACGACCCTCCCGACACCTTCGTTAATCCCATCCCTCTCATCAACCGCCAACAACCGTCGAACTTTATTAATGCCACGAAGAGATATCAATCGGCCATATCTTTGTCATCATCACCGGGGTCATAACCCAAGTGAAGATATTTAAATATATGATGGGTCGACCCACCGATTGGGTCCGATATCTTTAAAGGACTTAACAAAGATAATAAAGTGACTAGGCCCAATAATGTCAACACCCAATAGTGAAGACCCAATGGACTAACTGAATATGTAGGCCCAATCCATTCGGCCCAATAGGAGAAATATCACGACCCAACAATATATATATATAATATATATTATATTTTATTTAAAAGATTTTGCTTTAAATATGGATCGTCAGATTAAAGTAAATCAATCTGGACCGTTCATGAATTAATTACTATGCAATCCATTATTCTATAAATAGAAGCTCATTCCTTCATTATTTTCTTACAAATTCACTGAAACACCAGAGAGAAAAATTATAGAGAAACTATAGAAAAGTATTATGCTACTTCCCTACTCTTATATCCAGTTCTTTTACGGTAAGGAATATTATTCTTTTGTATTCATGAAGAGAACTGTTGTTATTCCATTTCTTATTGTTCTGTTGGAATAACCTGTATACGCGGGCTACCCTATACTTGGTGACATTCTTCTATTATTCTGTCTTTATTATTCCGTTGGAACATCCTGTCTGTGCTTTACGCCGGACATGGTTTCGTCTCAATCATTATGTCTTTATTATTATTCGCTGAACATCCTCGCTCATGCGTTTTACGCCTTTAACTCGGTTCCGCTCTTTATTATTCTGTCTTTATTATTCTATTGGAATATCCTGTCTGTGTGTTTTACACCGGACCTGGTTCCGTCTTTATTATTCTGTTGGAATAATTTGTCTATGTGAAGTACCGTATGCATGGTGATTTCTGTTGTTATTCCATTCTTTATTATTCTGTTGGAACATCCTGTCGGTGTGATTTTCACCTGACTTGGTTCCGTTATTATTATTCTGTTGGAATAACTTTGCTTACATCAAGTATCGCATTTATGGTGATTTCTTTTGTTATTCCATTCGTTATTATACTCAATTGGTTAAAATTTTGACTTCTATACTCCATGAAATTAGTGGAATATCCTTGATAATTGCGCTTCATCTAGTATCTTTCATGGAAATATTCTTCTGAGCATTCTTGAATTTTTACTCTACAAAGCAATATCATGTTGACAATTTGGGCGTTATTAGTTCTGAATAAATTAATTCGTGAACTTGTTTTATTGAATTTTTATATCATTGTCATCATCCTCATGTTTATATTTTTTGAAAGTCATCTGGCACATAGTGCAGTAGATGGACTTGGTATGATTATGACTGAGGATTGTTTGGTGTAATTATGGCCGTAATGTTATAAATGATGTGATAAAAGTCCGCGTTGGCCGTAGTGCATCAATGGACAATTGTTGGCATGATCATTACCATTGATGAATACACAAATATCCTCGCCCGTAGTTCATGAAATTTGTGGTCGCGACCTAATGAATATCCTCGGTAATGCGAGGGATGATGTGGATTATTTATTAAGTCGAGTCCCAAATGATAAAAGTGATGAAAAACCTTTTAAATCATAAAAGATAGTAGACTTTTTATTCTCTACTCGACTCTTTTAATAGATCATTGTTCATTGCAGCTTAAACTTGATGTCTATTGTATTTTATCGGTTTAACATTGTTGAAGACTAATGATAATTTATTCGCATTATCTTAGTCATAATATTTCTTCTTTGGGCTAGTTGAACTCACCATTTTTTCACCGCTTATCTTCGTGAAATGAGAACATAGTTGACGACAGTCGGGGAATGGAGTGATGGTCCTGGATGATAGTATTAGCTAGTAGTCCTCACTATTCTGTTAAATAATGTGACAATAAATGTAATGAGGACTTATTCTGAGAATGGATATTGTCTAGAAGATAATATTTGTATTTAAACTCACAACATATATTTTGTCGTATTTTACACGACTGTTGTATTATTAGTTTGTATTTAAATTTTGTACCATATTTTTGGAGACTCAAGATGGGTGATGTATACCTATTTTGGGGGGCGTCACATAGTATCTCACATTAATTGATTCAATTATTGTTGATATTTTATAATTGAGATAGCGAAGTTATTAATATTATTATTTGCAATATTAACGATGTTCAAGTTACGCCAGGAGAGGTTTGGTCACCTAATCAAGCCGCTTAATGTAGAGAGAAATCCTTATTGGAAAGCCCCCTTTTCCTTAAGGAACGATCCGGTCGATTAATAGTATGAATAATAATAATGATGATGAAGTTTTGTTTTATTAGTATTATTAATGTAATAAAATGCGAAAAAAGCTTTTATATAAAAGTAATACTTTTATAAAGTTATTCATTTTATTAGGATAATAGTAAAATCTTTTTATATAAAATGTAATACTTTTATAAAGTTATTCATTTTATTAGACAATAATTAGAATATATTATATTTTATTATGCATAGTATTTGTATAGTGCATGCATAGTAAAATTTTTTAAAAGTTATTCGTTTTATTAGATTATAAATAGAATATATTATATTTTATTGTAAATCAATCTGACCGTCTGCTTAAAGTAAATCGATCCGGACCGCTTCATGGATTAGTTACTATTCACCCATTCTTCTATAAATAAACCTCATTCTTTCATTATTTCTTACGAATTCACTGAAACTCTATAGAGAGAAATTGTAGAGAGAATTATTCTTCTATCTTGAGCGTATTTCTTTAGCATTTAAGAAAACTTTAATCATAGTGCAAGTTTCTTCAAGTATATCCTCGCCTTCTACCGTGAATTACTACTTTCTTTATAAGGTAAGGGGTATTATTTTTTTTTCATATTCATGTAGAGAACTTCATTATTCCATTCTTTATTATTTTGTTGGAATAACTCAGTATACGCTATGATTTACTATACTTGGTGATTTACATTGTTATTCCATTTTTTATTATTTTGTTGGAACATCCTGTCATGCATGCGTTTCTGCCGGACCGAATTCCGTCTTTATTATTCTCATTGGAATATCCTCTACACAAGCATTTCTGTTTGGACCTCGTTCCGCCTTTTATTATTACATTTGAATATCCTTGTCTCATACGCTTTTTCTGCAGGACTGATTCCGCTATTTATTATTCCATTGGAATAACTTGCATCGCAATCTGCATGCGTGGTGATTTCTGTTGTTATTTCATTCTTTATTATTACATTGGAATATCCTCGCTTGCGTGCGTGTTACGCTTTGACCGTTCCTTTATTTATTATTCTCATTAGAATAACTTTATACTATCATCAAGTACCGCATGTATGGTGATTTCTTTTGTTATTCCATTCTTTATTATACTCGGTTGGTTAAAGTTTTGACTTATATACTCCATGAAATTAGTGGAATATCCTTGATATTTGCAAGCTTCATCCAAAGATCTTTTCATGGAAATATTCTTCCGAGCATTCTTGAATTTTACTTCTGCAAAGAAGTATCATGTTGACAATTTGGATGTTATTAGTTCTGAATAAATTAATTCTTGAACTTGTTTCATTGAATTTTATATCATTGTCATCATCTTCATATTTATATTTTGTTGAAAGTCATCTGCATGGCAGTAGTGCATTGATGGACTTGGTATGATTATATTGACTAGGATTATTCGATTAATCATCATAATAGTAATGTTACAAATGATGTGGTAAAAGTCCTCATCAGTTGGCGTAGTGCATTGATGGACAATTGTTGGCATGATCACGATCATTGATGAATACACAAATATCCTTGGCCGTAGTGCGTGGATAAATTGTGGTTGTGATACTAATGAATATCCTCTACCGTAGTAGTGCGGGGGATGATGTAGATTATTTATTAAGTTGAGTCACAAATGATAAAGTGATGAAAACCTTTTAAATCATAAAAGATAGTAGATTTTATTCTCTACTTGACTCTTTTAATGGATTGCATGTTCATTTCATTGCTCAATTTGATGTCTATTGTATTTTATCGGTTTAACATTGTTGAAGACTAATGATAATTTATTTTGCATTATCTTAGTCATAATATTTTTCTTTAATTTAGTTGAAATTAGCTTCCTTTCTTTCTTTTATTCTCTTCAAGAAATGAGAACGTGGCCGGGACTAGTCGGGGAATGGGTGGCCGGTCCGGATGATAGTATTAGTAGTCCTCACTATTTTGTTAAATAGTGTGACAATAAATGTAATGAGGACTTTCTTAGAGAGTGGATATTATCAGAAGATAATATTTGTATTAAAACTCACAAATTTTCTTGTTGTATATTAAAGATTGTATTTGTATTATGTACCATGTATTTGACGACTCAGAATAGGTGATGTATACCTATTTTGGGGGCGTCACAATACCGGTGTCGAGTCTTAGTTGTGAGACTGAACTGACTTACACGGCTGCTATTGTAGACTGAACTTTGTTGTAAGCTGCAGATTCCCCTCATCTGTTAAAGCATCTAATTCAGGTAGATATGAAGCAACTCCAGCCAAAGGTTCACTAACATCTGGAAAGGAAAGTTGTTCACTAACATCTGGAAAGGAATGCTATTGCGGATGGTATTATCACCGAAATCAGATTTGGATTGGCAAATCGGCAAGAGATTGTGAATACAGAATCTTCATTTGGCATTATTCTTTTAAATTTGTGTTGCACATGTTTTGTTTGAGCAAATACTGGTAGTTGAAACTATTGTTTTTCCTGCTATAATGTCATGGATTTGCATAATCAATTCACCATTTGTTTTGTTCAGGTACCTATTGATGTTTTTCAAAGAATTACAGATGATGATGATGCCAAGGTTGTAGATGCGTTAAATAATGTCATATATTTGTGTTTGTCGGGTTTCTGAAGAGGATTTGCATCAAGTTGCAGCTGCAACTGGTGGAATTGTACAAACATCTGTCAACAATGTTATCGATGAGGTTTCTTTTTTAATTTTGGCACACAATGTTATCATAAAGTGAATATACTTAACTTTTGGATGCATATGTTAGGATAGATGTGCATCAGTCTGATAGATGTGCACCTTTTGTAGTCATACGTTTGGATGTAATATTTTGTGGATGTAGTAATTTGAAACTGTAAATTAATGGTATTATTGGGATGTATTTTGAATGGTTGATACATTTTTATTATATATCACAAGCGTTAGCGATATTGCGCGGTGCCGTTGGTAATATATAAGTGAATCACATCTTTTTTTTCTTTTTTTATCTACAACATTTAAAAAACGTTGTCTGGTATACTAAACAATAATATTTTTTTTTATTCTACAACATTTAAAAAAAGTTGTCTTATATACTAAACAACAACATTTTTAACCAAAAAACGTTGTGGAATCATACATTCTACAACGTTTTTAAGTATCTGCTAAATTTTTTAAAACAAATCTACAACGTTGTGTATTGTGCTTAACTACAACGTTTTAAAAACGTTGTGTAAGGGTGTCAAATAGACAACACCTTTAACCACTACGGTTTTTTCGCATTTTCTATTTACTGTTTTGTAGCAGTGAAGTATCCATAATCTGTACTGGAACATAATATTATTATTAGGCATTCATATATAAAGTAAATAGTGATATCAGGCATATACATGTATCTCTTGTTAAGTATTAAAGAATAAATCAAGTACTCAAACAATTGGTGTAAAAATACTCTGTTTATTTATCACAACAGCTCTTGGCTTTATAAGCCTTACATCTAACAAGAATGAGAAAATGCAGCAGCCCACATAGCACATACTCCGCTTAGTGGTTCAGATAATATGAATAATTCAAATTAGCTAAAACTAACAACCTTGAAGAATAGGTCTTTATTCCAACAGACAAAACTCAAGCAACTTCTTCCAACAATCCCTCCCTTGAATTTATTTCCTTTGACAAGTAATTAGTTCAAATCTGGAACAACACACACACACCCCCAGTTTCTCACGAAGTCTCTGAAAAACTTCCAACTTGAGAGGCTTAGTCATCAGGTCAGCAAGCTGGTCTCGAGTGCCACAAAAAGAAAACTCAACAACTCCATCTTTAGTAAGATCCCTAAGAAATTAAATCTTACCCTTATATACTTGGAACGGCCATGTAAAACTGGATTTTTGGACAACTTTATAGTTGAAGTGTTATCACACATTAACACAGTACCTTCTGCCTGCGAATGACCGATCTCTTTCAGTACCCTTCTCATACAAATAGCTTGGCAGGCACATGCAGCAGCTGCGACAAATTCAGCCTCCATGGTTGACAAAGTGACTATAGGTTGTTTTTTTTATGACCAAGCTACTGCTCCTCCACACATCATGAACACATAACCTGAAGTGCTCTTACTGTCCTCCACATCCCCAGCATAATCACTATCAGTAAAGGCCACCAAATTACTAGCTCCTCCCTTTTTGTAAAACACGTCATAGTTCTCAGTCCCTTTTAAATACCTCAATACCCTTTTTGCTGCAGCAAAATGTAGTTGTGTAGGACATGCCATGAAGCGACTAATGAGACTTACAATGAACATGAGGTCAGGTCGGGTGGCTGTGAGGTACATCAGACTCCCCACCATTTGCTTAAACTGAGTTGCATTCACCTTGATGCCATCTTCATCTCTACTAATCTTTTGCCCTGGAACAATAGGATTACAAACAGAATTGCAATCCTCCATCCCAAATCGATTCAAGACCTCAGCTGCATACTTCCTTTGGCATATAAATATACCATCAGACCTTTGTTGCACCTCAATTCCAAGAAAGAATCTCATCTTACCTAAGTCTGTCATGTCAAAATTCCTTTTCATAGAACATTTGAACTCACACAACATCTCTTCATCATCACCGGTGAACAAAAGATCATCAACATAAATGCTCACAATGAGAATTTTACCTCCCTTCTTTTTGACAAAGAGTGTTTGCTCACTTGGACTGCTTTCGAAACCCTCCTTGATGAAATAGGACTCTATGCAACTAAACCAAGCCCTAGGTGCTTGTTTTAGTCCGTAAAGAGCCTTTTGTAGTTTGTACACCATCTGCTCACTTCCTTTCTTCTCATAACCCTCCGGCTGTTCTACAAAAACAACTTCCTTCAACTCCCCGTGTAAGAACGCAGATTTGACATCTAATTGATAGAGTTTCCAGCCTCTTTGAGCCGCAAAGGCTATGATCATCCTTACTGTATCCATTCTAGCCACAGGTGCATATACTTTTGTATAATCAATTCTATACTGTTGAGAATAGCCCTTCACCACCAGTCTTGCTTTGTATTTTTCGACTTCACCAAGCTCATTTAGCTTGGTTTTGTAAATCCATTTCACTCCTATTTTCTTAGCTCCAATAGGCAGTTCCACTAAGTGCCAGGTCTGATTTCTTTCGATGGACTTGATTTCTTTATCCATAGCTAGCCTTCATTTCGAGCTCTTGACAGCTTCCTCAAAGCTTGTAGGATCTGATGACATCATAAGTGCCATGTTTACTTCATCTTCTTCTGACAAACCTTCACTGGAAATGTAGTCTGTCGTCCACATAGGAGGGCGACGATTTCTGCCCTCCCTTGCTAACAAATCCTCTTCAACAACTGGTGAATTATTCTCGGCTTCATCCACGAATTCCACTGCTTCTTTTTCTTCATCTGCAATCCTTTCAATGTTGTCTTCTCATTCTAGTTCCATCAACTGCTCTTTTTCATAGCTAGTATCCCAATCCCACACACGATCTTCTTCAAAAACCACATCACGGCTTACAATAATCTTTTTGGCAACTGGATCAAACATTCTGTACCCTTTGGATTCATCACTAACCCCAAGTAGTACACACCTCACACTTTTATCTTCAAGCTTGGTTCTCCTAGCATTTGGAATGTGGACATGTCCCACACATCCAAACACTCAAAAATACTCCACTGATGGTTTTTGTCCGCTCCATGCCTCCTCTGGGGTCATGTCCTTCACCGCTAAGGTAGGTGATCGATTCAAGATATGAATTGACCACCGAACTGCCTCTGGCCAGAAAGGCTTGGGTACTTTCTTTTCTGACAACATAGCTCTCACCAAGTTCATCACAGTACGATTTTTGCGCTCGGCCACTCCATTTTGTTATGGAGTGTACGATGTGGTCAATTGTCTTTTCACCCCATGTTGCATACAGAAATCTTTGAACTCTGCAGAGTTAAACTCTCCTCCTCTATCTGTCCTCAAGCATTTAATAGGCATTCCAATTTCTTTTTCCACAAGTATCTTGAAACTCTTAAAGTGGTAGAATGTTTCTGACTTCTCTAATAGAAAGTAAATCCATGCCTTTCTAGAAAAATCATATATGAAACACAATAAGTACCTCTTCTGGCTATTTGAAGCTGGTGTGATAGGACCGCAAAGATCTGCATGAACAAGTTGCAGTCTCTCAGTTGCTCTCTATTGACTCTTTTTGGGAATTAGAGTGCGATTCTGCTTGCCCTTCATACATGCCTCGCAAGTGACACTTGAAGCTGCAATTTGTGGCAATCCAACCACCATTTTCTTGTATTGTAAGGTACGCAGACTTTTGTAGCTGAGATGGCCATAACGATGGTGCCAGAGCTTTGACTGGTCTGTAGTGCTAATTTAGAGACACCTTTCTTCCTTTGCCGTGACAGATGGTTCAGCTAGCAAAACAAACATTCTGTTTACACTCATGATAGACTCCACCATTTTTCCTCTCTGTGGATGATAAATACTGCACACTCCATCCTTAAACAACACTGCCAATCCCTTTTCCTGAAGTTGCCCCACACTCAAGAGGTTGTTCTTGAGCTCAGGTACAAAATACACATCACAAATGACATAGCTAATTCCTTTCAGAACCAACTTCACAATTCCTTTTCCAATAACCTTCATTCTAGTATTGTTTCCAAGCTTAACAGTATGTGAAAATGTTGTATCCAAACTTGTAAACATACCTTGATTCCCACACATGTGGTTTGAGCATCCGGAGTCTATAAACCACGCATCACTTCTCTTTGCTTCATGTAGCTCCATATATGCCATCATCAGCAGCTCATCTTCCTCTTCTAACTCTGCATCTGCATAATTTGCCTCCTTGTTCCATTTTGGACATTCATATTGAAAATGTCCTAAGCTGTAACACTTATAACATTCAACAGTTGCTTTGTTGAAAGTTTTTCTTCCTCTTCCTCGTCCCCTACCTTTGGGAGGTGTTCTTCCTCTGCCTCTCGTTCCAATCCGGTCCTCTATCTTTAGAACTTGATCCTCATTATCATTACTCACCCTTCGAAACTTCTGTTCATGCACCACCAACGAACTCTGCAATTCATCGATGGACATGTTGTTAGTATCCTTTGATTCTTCGATGGACACAACAACATATGTGAACCTCTCTATTAGGGTTCGTAGGATCTTCTCAACAACCTTTGAATCAGGCATATCTTCTCCATTGCTCCTCATCTTGTTGGAGACTGTCATCACTCTTGCAAAATACTCAGTGATAGTTTCATCCTTCTTCATCGCTATAACCTCAAACTCCCTTCTTAGTGAGTTAAGAAGAGATCTCTTCACCTTGATATTTCCTCCAAACTTTCGCTTCATCGAATCCCAAATAATCTTGGCTGTGCGACGGTCTAAGATTTGTTCGAAGACAGTTCGATCAAGTGCCTGGAAGAGATAATGCTTGACTTGGTGATCCTTGGTTCTAGCATCTTCAAGCTGTGTCTGCTGCGCCTCAGTCAGCACCGTCCCTGCTTTTGGCTCTTCAAAGCCATTCTCCACCAAGCTCCAAAGACCCTTTTTGCCTTAAGCAAATTCTCCATCAGTTCACTCCAGTGATCATAATGACCATCGAAGTGAGGGATCTCCGTCAGAGTCTTGTCTTCACTCATTCTCGCAGTGTTTGATCACTCGAAGATTGCTGTTGTCTTTTCTACAAGTCCAGTGGGGGCTCTGATACCAAAATTGTTAAGTATTAAAGAATAAATCAAGTACTCAAACAATTGGTGTAAAAATACTCTGTTTATTTATCACAACAGCTCTTGGCTTTATAAGCCTTACATCTAACAAGAATGAGAAAATGCACATACTCCGCTTAGTGGTTCAGATAATATGAATAATTCAAAATAGCTAAAACTAACAACCCTAAAGAATAGGTCTTTATTCCAACAGACAAAACTCAAGCAACTTCTTCCAACATCTCTATTACATTGCACTTGGAATTTAAACAAATTGAGTAAGAATTAATAATATTTATGTTACTATTAATAATACGTACAACTAATTAATTAGAGAGACAATTAATAAGGAAATACATGGTGTATACTGTAACTAGACATCGAATAAACGTAATAAAATTCTGGTGCATGCCATGCCATACCATGCATGGTGGTGTTGGTCAAATGACGGATGTAAGTGGATTTGAGGTGAGCGTTGCCGGTGGATCGAAGAATCCTCCACTCCACGGATAGCAATTTATGCGGTGGTCGGTGTAGAGGTTCCAGTCCGTAATCTTGACGCCATTCACGTACGGAAGTGAAGCCGTCGCGGGCGGCACCGGGTAGGGCAGTTAGAGCAAAAGGATGGCCGGGGATAAAGGAGAAGAGTAGTATTTGTTCTCGCTGATTTTAAGCAGAGCGATCAGCAATTTGGTAACAAATATGGTAAGGTATCGATGAGATGATATATATATATATATATATATATATATATATATATATATATATATATATACGATCCGGATCGATCAATATACCGCTTATCTTATCTTACTCTTTTTAGCGACGGATTCGACGATTTTGATCATATAAACCGTCAATACATACTTTTAGCGACGTTATATGTCATCGTCATTAAAAGATAGTATTTACAACAGATATTAAATCAAAGCGTCGAGTCTGTCGCTAAAGCGAAAGCTGAAAGAATTGGTGAAGAAGATAAGAGGTATACACTTGATCCTTGCTCTATATATATATATATATGGAGGTTCAAAAGCATAAATTTTAAATAGCATAATTTTCTTTAAGTAATATAACTATTTAAAGTCTTTCCTCAGCCTTCCTTACTTGCGCGTCTTTTTAAAAAAAAACCCAAATCTGAGTCTCGCTTCTCCAGTTCTACGGCAAAAACTCAACCCCCGCCCAATCACTCATCGAACTACCATTCAGCAAACTAAATCTTCTCTTTCTCAAGGAATGGAGGGAGAATCTAGCTCAATTACCACCGCCACCAGCGGTTTCGAAACCCCAGACCCAGCCATCGAACGCAAGCACGCAACAATGCTGGACCGTCTCTCTCGCCTCCACGAATCTCGCAACTCTGGTTCCAAATCCAACAACACCGACGCCACGTTCGAATCAACGCAATCCTTTCTCTCCAAGTTCTCCAGTTCTAAGCTCTCCATCGAATCATTCCTCTCTCTCATCCCCCACTCCGCCGACCCCAAATCCGACCTCGAAAAAATTTCACTCTCAATCTCCGACCTCGAAAAACTCGTCGCCCAAAACTCATACTTTTTACCATCATACGAACTCCGGGCTTCGCTCAAATCCATTTCCGACCTCAGACAAACCTTGGAAATTATCACTTCCCAAGTCATCCCGAAAAAGAAATTCTCTTTCAGAACCAAAAAATCAACTACCAAAACATTTCCCAGTAATGCCACCCAGATTGATGATAAAATTCAGAATCTTGATTCTATTGGACAAGTTAGTTTTTATGGGGTTCATGATTCGCCCGGATTTAAGGGCATGGAAAATGAGGTTTTAGTCAAGGAATTTAGGAGTAATGAGGAGAAAATTGGGGAATTTACACTTTCGGATTTGACAAATTGTGAGGTGAGGTTAATGGGTTCTTTGCTGGCATTGTTTGTTCACAAGCTAACGAATTGTAGGGTATACGTCGGGCCAGTGTTTGGATCTGTTTTGATTGAGGAAGTGGAGGGGTGTGTTTTTGTAATGGCGTCTCATCAAATTAGGATACAGCATGCTAAAGGGACTGATTTTTATCTTAGAGCGAGGAGTAGGCCTATAATTGAGGATTGTAGTGGGGTGAGGTTTGCTCCATATTGTTTGTGTTATGATGGGATTGAGGAAGATCTTAAGAAGTCTAATCTTAATGAGGAGTCGGGGAACTGGGCAAATGTGGATGATTTCCGCTGGTTGAGAGCTGTTCAATCTCCAAATTGGTCGGTTTTGCCAGAAAGTGATTCGGAGACTTAGATTAAGTTTGTTTTATTCATATGAAATAAAGGATTAGTGGCATGTATGATGTCTATCTGGTTTCCCTATTCGACCTCATGTTTAGAACTACCCTTCAGCATGTTGCTATCTATGGGTTTCTTTACCCTCATGTCATAATTTTGATGTATGACAAAAGACATGGAGCATTATGTGAACATTTTACTATAAATGCAATATAAAATTTCCAGAAGGGTGACCCATGTACACGGTGTATACAAATCAGATAATGTGACAAAACATGAAATTATGAGTCAACATTATAACACTTGGTTTGGCAGACTAACTTTAAGCTTCCTGATCACACATTTAATAAGAAATAGTAAAAGACTAATTACAGGCACAAGTTAAAACCAATCTTCCATCACAACAACACATATCCAAAAATTACATTCTTTTGGAGTCCATGAACAAAAATTCTTTCATTAATCTTTGAAATCGACGATAGCTTTGTCAAATGGTGGGGTTTTAACATCAATGTCAAGGAAGATGTCTGCAGCTGCATTCCGACCACTTTGAGTTTGCGCAGCAACACTGGGAAGTGGAGCATATACAGATGGTTGTTCAGCACACTCATTAACTGTTTAATTCAATAACAGTTAGCTAACAACATATATAACAACAAAATAAGGACAACAATATCTGAAAAACTAAACTACACCCGGCAACAGCAGCCTCATAATCTCATAATGAAATGTTAAAAAAATACTTTAATACCTCATAATCTCAGTTGCACCTGGGGGTGAATCACTATCATCGTCATCTACACTTGGATCCTGAGTAGCATCATCATTTGATGCTCCAGTTCTACATTTAAACAAATTACAAAATCAAAGTCAAATTTAAACAAATAGCAAAGTCAAATTTAAACATGCCGATTAGTAAGAAACTTTAACTCATGGATTGATTCATCTAAACACTGCCTCCTCTCTCTACAATTACTTTTCAACAAAGTACAGACCATAAAGTGTTTTAGGATTTTATCCATTTCTTCTCTCCCAAACATGTTATCAAACAACATTGATCAATATCGGTTTTGCTTATTCAAAAACCCCGAATAGCAAAATCCTAGATTTTTCAGTTTGTTACTCATACATATCTCAACAAGCCAAAAATTATAGAGATACGAAATTAAAAGATTAAATTAAAAATCTTATGAAATGAAAACAAAATACCAATATACATTTGGACCAAAACAAATTTCAAGTACCTAATAACAAACAAATAAGTAGATCAAACTATATACTCCATCATGGTCCACGCATAATGAACCCAACCCACAATCAAATGTTACTAAAACTAGAACACATTAGGTTGAACTATTTACATTGTACAAACCCATACCAAATTAAACTGACCAATCCCCTTACCCTGCTCCTATGAACAATAAATTAAAGCAATTTTAGGAGACACCCATCAGGGAAAAAACATAGATCAACCTTATCATTCAAATATCCAACACAATAAACAAAGAGAATCAAATTAACAAGCACATATAACAATAGTAAGGATCATTTTTCAAAATAATGAAGATAAGAAAGCCCAGTTGATCCATTAATATAAAGCCAACATGTATGCATATACATGTATACAGAGCAAGAGAAAACTAACCCCTAAAACACTGATAAGCATAATCACAATCTCTGGATTTATCTTCAATTTAAGACCCTTCAAGACAGAAAAGACTAATCTTTAACTACATAAGAAAAAAAAAGAGAAAATAAAAGATTAATAAATGTTCCACAACCATAAAACCTAACACGAAATGTGACCAAACAGCTAGGTAACCCCAAAAACCACCACCAGAAAACGCATAGTTCACCACCAAACTGACATAAAAAAGTAAAAAGAAGCAGAAATGAGTAGTTAATGTGAAAGACAGAGCTGGGGCATTCTCTGGCAAAGTGCCCTTCTTCCCCGTTTGCTTAAATCGCGATTCTCAGTTTGCAGAACCTGGGGCTTATTATTTGGAGAGATGAGAGAAGTACGACTCAGATTTGGGTTATTTTAAAAAAAGACGCGAAAGTAAAGAAGGCTGAGGAAAGACTTTAAATAGTTATGTTACTTAAAAAAATTATGCTATTTAAAATTTATACTTATATATATATAATGGTATGATGTATTTCAAGAGGGTGTCTTCAAGTATATACGAGAGACAACATGCATAGCTCCATATATAACCTTTGTTAGACGTACAGTGCGTTTGATCGATATTACTTTATGCGTCGACGACGACGTCGTCATATCTTCTACTTGTCGGTGGTGGGAATGGGGTGAAACTTGGATTGCAGAAGAAATGACAATTAGAAGATGAGCCATAATTAATTAATGCACCAATCCATAATTTTCGAACCCTCAAGACCTGGGTTAATTATTGTATCATCATTAATATTTTAAAGTCAACTTAATATATTTTTCAATTTAAAATTAACACAATTTTTTTTTTATTTGTGATCAATTTAATGATGAATATTATAAATTATATATTAAATCCAAATTATTATAAGATTTATTGTTTCATAATTTTTTCTTAATTATCCTAATTTTGAATATAAAAATATATGTAACTGATTTTAAAAATTAATAATGATCGTATAATTTGAAATTGAGGAAGTATATTTAAAGCATCACATATATTTAAGAAAAAAATTATTTCTTTCAGACATATTTCTCATATTTAAGAATTAAAAAGTCTTTTTTCTCTACTGCCCAAAATAATGCAATTTCAGTATTTCATTTATATTGTGCTAATAATTTGTTCTTCCTACTTAATATGAGGCTTCATCTCTTCCATAGTGAGGCCAGTGACTCTTACATTGTTCACTCTTGATATGAATTATGAAATTAATCGTATTTAAAATGGCAACCCTCTGAAGTTGGCTTTCAAAAAAATATCGCATTATATTTATGAAAATTGTTAAATCCACAACAAAAATTAAATTGTTATTCCCATAACAAAAGTGTCGCTATAAATTTTATAGTAACGATTTTTAACCGTCGCTATACATATACAACAACATTTTTGTTGTGGATTTAACAATTCTCTATATTTATAAAAAGATTTAGTAGAGAATTTGGTCAACATATATTTGTTATTGGCACTCCTCTCATACAAATGGAGTGTTTCACTAGGGCTAGTGATTGAGCTCAAGTGGCAAGTATCATGAGCAATTTTTTCTTATCTGAAATGAAATCGAGTGTCCTTCTACCTCTTCGACATACTGAGTGACGTCTTCTAATTTCGGCGAAATTTCATAAGAAGGGGAGGTTGTAAGACCCCGAACTTTTATAAATAAAGATGAATTTTTTTCTATAAATAATATTTTTGAATATTATGGAATAAATTTGATATAATGTTATAGTTGTGGGTAATATTTATAAATTTTGCAAAAGTATGCAAGTTGTTATAAAATATTAGTTTGGTGGGGAATATTCTTATTGTTAGGGAATATTAAATAAATGGCTCAATCATTGGTGGACCCCACAATGTAATTATTGTCGGATTGAGAAAACGACAAAACATTTTATAAAAATAACTTGCGGAGGTGTTACCGTTAAAAGCTGTTGAACTACCCGATGGTAAAAAAATGAATATGTCTGGCGTAGTTGCGTAGTAGCACGGTATTGATTATTGATGCTTACGTGAAGTCACTTTCAATTATGCTTTCAATTATTGCTACAATAATTCTTTGCATCATATCTCTTATATTATTGATTCAATTATTGTCACAATATCATCTCAGATAATATGTTATAGTATTAAATCAATAATTGAGATTGACAAGTTATAAATGATTAATAATTGTTGAAAGATTAAATATGTGTTGATGAAAAAAATGATTTGTGGTAAGTTTGATTATTTTATGGGGGCTCGTATGTAAGACCAAAAATTTTTTAAATAAAAGGAATTTCCTTTATTTATTATTTTGAAATAGTAAGGGTTGATTTGATTAATGTGGATAGTTAAGGGTTAAATACGCAAATATTTCAAAATAAGCAAGTGGTTATTAAATATTCATTGTTGTTTGGGAATATTCGTTTGGTGGTGGGAATATTATATTGTTGTCGGGGAATATTAAATGCGACAAGTAGCGACCATGTGTGGGCCCCATAACTGAAAAGCGATTGGATGAAGAAAGCGACAAATATAAGTTGTTTTTAAATAAGCGAGGCGTAGTTATTCTGAATTAATCTTTGTTGGAATACCCGGTGGTTAAAACACACTAATACTGCGTTGTTGAGCGATGGCACGGTATTGCACCAATTATTGATTCTTACGTGAAGAAGCCTTACTTTCGATAATGGTTCACGATAATTCTTGCTCGATATTTTATTGAGTTAATAATTCTTTGCGTTGATATTTTATATTGATGTTGTTTGATAATTGTCATTACGCGTATTTTCATTATCTAAGCAATAATTCATATTATCCAATAATATTATTAGATAACATTATTGGCAATGTCTAGAAAGTTACATACAAGGAGAGGTTTGGTCACCTAATTGCTTGCGCCATGAAGAAGAAATTCTTATTGGAAAGCCCTCTTCACAGAGGCTGCGGTTGTCAATATTGTGATTACGTAATATTATTTGTGAATAATTAATTATTGATTTATATGATGAGGAAAATATTGATTTTATGTGGATATAGATGGAAAATTTTTAAAATGACAATTGTTGAAAACTAATATTTTATCTTTTTACGATAAAATAATTCATTTAAATATATTATTTTAATAATATATTAACGGTGATATTTTTACAACGAATGTGGGATATATGAGTATCTGAGGAGGAGGAAGAGTATTTTTGTTGCAATAAATGTTTAAAACATGTTAAACATGTCGGTGGACCCCATTTATTGACTGAAATTTGATTATAGCCTGTAAAATTGCCCGTTTGTGGATTTCGGTCAATTTCTAATTGGAATTTGGAAAAACTTTCTTCTGCAAAGTTGTAGAGAATTGAATTTCCTATAAAAACTCGCGAGATTCGAATTTTCTGATGAAAGGGCTATTTATTATGAATTATTGAAGTTAGAAGCTCAAAATAATTAATTTTTGGAAGTTTTAATTATTTTTATTATGAAAAACGTTTTTGTCATTAAAGGTGGGTCTTGCATGTGATGTAAATGCTGAATTCAGATCCTTAAAAGTGGGCGTAGGAATTTGTAATATTAATATTATTATTTTATTAAATTTTACGCTTTGGTGTTAAGCGTTTTCTATAAATAGGGTCTTAGGTTAGAATTGAAAATCACACCGAAAATCTGAAGTTTTCTCTCTATATTATCGGCGTATTCTTGTGAGTATTTTGAGTATACTTTGAGTATTATATCGGTCTGAAGTCAAAGTCATACTTTATATCAGGTGTTTCAAATTTAAATCTTGATCTTTCGAGGTAAGGGATATTATTTTTTTGTAATGATATTATTTCTTCAATATCATTATCTTTGAAATATTGATCTGAAGTTTTTATCAAATTTGGAACTTTTTCATGTCGGGTTACTTATTCAGTAGTTCTTATTCATGGAGTTCTTATTAATGAGATACTTATTAAGCGAGTTCTTATTCACGATTCTTATTCACGAGTACTATTAAGAAGCGTGAAGATGTTTTTGTGGAATTTCTATCTTTTGGTGTCGGAGTTACTATTCACGTTATCTGGCCTTATTCACGTATCTGACACTATTCACGTGATCTGATCTTATTCACCAAAAATAAAAATTCTTCTTTTCGTCCAAAACATCTATTACGGATACTAACTCGATTGTATCCATGTTTTGATCATTCTTGAATTTTACACCACTATGATTATTTTTGAGGTATTTTTGGGCGTGGATAAAACCAAGTACGAATCCTTAATCCTTAATCCTTGTCATTTTGTTTCCTTTGGATTCGTTTCTTTAAAAAATATTTTCATCATCCTCGGTCTTAAATGATGATATTATGGAATATCTTTGGCTTTAGCAAGTGCAAAGATGAATGATTTCTTAAGAATATCTTTGGCACAGTAGTGCAAAGATGAATGATTTCTGAAGAATATCTTTGGCTCAGAGTCTGAAGATGAGCAGTGTTTAAAATGAACATGACCCGGTCGATGAATATCTTTGGCTGTGGTGCAAAGATGAATATTTGATTCAGGATGTATATTGATTGATGTTCTGGGGATAAAAGATGAGCGATGAACTTTTAAATTCATACATAGAAGATAGTAGTTTGCATTCTCTACTTAACTCTTCTAATGAATTATTATTTCATTGCGAATATTGATTTAAAATTTGTTGTCTATTGTATTCTATTATATTTTTACTCGTTGAAGACTAACGATAATTTGTTGTATATTATCTTAGTCGTAATATTATTCTTCTTGAGCTAGTTGAGCTCACCCTTTTCCTTGTTGTTCCATTTTTATTCTCAGGAGGCGAGAATGTAGCGAGTACTAGTCGGGGTATGAAATGAAGGTTCTAGAGAGAGTTGTTTAGTAGTCCTCACCATTTTGTAAAATAATGTATCAATAATTATGATGGGGATTTATTTGCGTGTGGATATTGTCTAGATGGCAATATCGTATTTAAACTCATAGTTTATATGTTGTAATTATAAAGTTGTAGTTATTTACGTACCATGTATTTGGCGACTCGAAATGGGTTGGATGGAATGGACCTATTTTGGGGCGTCACGGTTGGTATCGAGCTTAGGGATATGATCTCTGGCGGAGATCGGGAATAGAACTAGGAGGAGAGAGCGAGTAAATCCTTAGCTAGTGTGTGTCTACTAAGCTTATTTTGTTAGTTGGTCGAAGATATAGGGATATTATGTGATATATTGATTTCCTTAATTAACCCTTATTTTATGGCGATGTTTGAGAATGTCGATGAGAATATTAACGATGGAGTAAATGAGGCCCAGTGGAGATGCTGTCTTCACCAACGAGGAGAAACGTCTGAACAGTGGCAATGTTCCTCCCGTGAAACAACACCACCGGCGACGATGAGGAATGAGGGATGTTTAGAAGTTTTTTGCGGTTTATGCAAAAATCGATTTGAGGAGACTTCGTGTTCAAAATCTGAGGAGAAATGATAGCAATTCACGCGGGTTATCACGACCAAAGCAGTTCAAAGAGTTGGGACCACCGAGAATTTAAGGGAAAGCGGATCCGATCATGGCGGAAACATGGGTCAACAAATTACCAAGATATTCGATGTCTTGGGATGCGGAGGAGCGAAGGTTCCATTCGCTACTTTTATGTTCGTGGCGAAGCGGATCTTTGGTGGGAGTGCATGAAGCGTACCCATCGGCCGCTTTCGGCATGTCTTGGGAGGCGTTTGAGAACTATTTAATGACAAATACTTTCACGAAAGTGTTAAATCGTATGAAGGAAGTGGAGTTCATCGATTGGAACAAAACAACATGGCGGTGTCTCGATGCGAAGGCGAAGTTCATGGAGTTATCGAGTTTGCACCTCATTTGGTGGAGAATGAGGAGCGATGACGGATGTTTCTTAGAGGTTTGAAACCCGTACGTCGATATCTCATTTCTCATAAATTTTCTCTTTATTTAGATGTTGTAAGCGAGGGCTCAATTATTAGTGCGAGATAACGAGTACGGTCAACTGAGGACCCTGACCGGGATCGTGTCGAGAGATAGCGATCGATAGAATAATGATAACTGCGGAGAAAGAAAGCCAGACGAAATGGTAACCACTCGGGTGGTAATCATGGCCATGAAAATAGAAGAAGCGAGTCGGGAGGAGATTTTAAAAGGAGATTTAACAACGACCGTGTGAAGATGACGGTCTTGGCGTGAATCGGTTCTAAGGGAGGAGAACGACCACCGGTCGTATGTTATAAATCACGGGGAAGAGGGACATATCGGTCAAACTGTCCCTGCACAGTTTTAAGGTATCTATAATTGTGGAAAAGAAGGACATATCGCTCGAGATTATGCGATATCAAAACCCGATCCCAGTGAGGAATGGTGACTCAAAAGGATGTCCTGAAAAGTCAAAGTCAGCGGTTCTGGAAGAAGCGTTTGTGTCGGCCGGTCAAAAATCGAGAACCCGAACAAGTTAACGCAGGTTAGTTAATTATAAATTCTTACGAAGTTTATACCTTACTAGAATCTGGGTTCTACCCATTCTTTTATCTCTCTTGCTTTGCGTTCAACGTTTGAACTTGACTACGGAGAAATTAAACTTTGACTGTCTGTGGAGACTCCATTAGGAGAAAATTTCATTACATCCGTTATTTAAAAATCTTGCTTGATTCAAGTTGGCACTATCACATTACATTAACCTTATTTACATAGAGATATTTGCTTTTGATGTGATTTTAAGGTTAACTACTCATCATGCCAAAATTAATTACTTTAAATAAGGTTGTTAGTTTTCATATTCCTAAGCAACATTATTATTGAATTCAAGCAATCAAACCATTGTAATCAAACATTTTCATATCAAGCCATGAAGTCATTCGTTTATTACGGATGTCAAGTTTTCTTAGTCCATGTTATGGATTTGAATAAAGACACGTCAGATTTGAATAATATTCTTGTTGTTATTGATTTTTCCTGACGTATTTTATGAAGAATTTCTTGGCTTACTACCAAAGCTCGATATTAAATTTTGTATCGACTTTGAACCCAGTACAAAACTCATTTCTAAAATCTCATATCGAATGGCTCTATTGAACTTGGGAGTTAAAAATTCAACTATAAATTTGGTACTGAGCCTTTATCTTGTGACTTCCTTTGTGGAATTCACCGAAGCGAACTCTCTGTAGGGGCGTCATATTAGATGCGATAGTAAATCGATAGGTGTCATTGTGACGTCTTATCCAAGATTGGGATATGAGTCACGGTTGAGAGCAACCTAAATCGATGTCGAAATCGTAGCTTTAGAAGCTTAGTTGGTTATTATCGGAGATTCGTGGAAGGATTTTCTTGAATCGCTACTCAGTTAACTTAGTGACTCGAAAAGATACAAAATTAAATATGGAGCGAGGAATGCGAGAAGATTTTCCAAGAGCTCAAGAGCGACTCATTTAAGCACATATTCTAACCATACCATCTTGGAAAAGCGAGCGTGGTAGGCGACGCGTTGAGTAAAAGATCATATCTTGAGGAACGAGTGCGATGATGTCAAGTATACGCGTAGAGCCAACTTTAATAGAAAAAGTTAAGGTTACTCGAAGCCACCAACCCGGAGGGTGATGATATGAAGAAGAAAGTACAAGAAGGAGCTATTAGGAAGTGAGAATTGATGAAGAAGGAATACTTGAGTCCACTCTGACTTGGTGTTCTAACGACTACGATTTGAAGTATAAGATTATGATGGAGGCACACGATACACATTTGCAATCCATCCTGGAATTACTAAAATGTATCGTGATCTTGACATACATTTTGGTGGAACAATATGAAGAGAGAGATTGCAAAGTTTATCTCGATGTGTTTAACTTGCCAACGTGTAAAGGCGGAGCATCTTGTACCTAAGGGTCCGTTGCAACCACTTGAGATTCGGAATGGAAGTGGGAACACATTACTATGGATTTAGATTCTGAATTCTTCCTACGATTTCTCAAGGCATCAATGCTATTTGGGTTATTGTTGATAGATTAACCAAGTCCGCTCATTTCTTCTTGACACGGAGACTTATTCACTTGAGCGTCTTGCTAGTATGTGCGTGAATGAGATTGTGAAGTTGCATGGCATGCATACTGTATCCATAGTTTGGATCGTCACCCAAGATTCACTTCAAGATTTTGGGTTAGCTTGCAAAAAGCTATGGGCACGAATTCTACGATTCGGTTTGGCATACCATCCTCAAAGCGGATGGGCAATCGAAAAGGACTACTCAAACTCTTGAAGATATATTAAAACTCGTGTCCTAGATTTCAAAGGAAGTTGGGATAAGTACTTGCCATTGGTGGAATTCTCATACAACAATAGTTATTAAACAAATATAGGCATGGTTCCATTCGAAGCATTATATGGGCCGAAAATGTCGTTCTCCAATATGTTGGGATGAGGTGGGTGAAGCAACATTGTTGGGACCCGAGTTTAATACGTATATATCACCGAAAAGATCAAAATGATTTGACAACGTATACAAAGCGGCACAAGATCGACAAAAGAGTTATCACGGATCTTCATCGAAAGGGCGTGGAATTTAATGTGAGGGATCATGTATTGTTGCGAGTTGCTCCATGGAAGGAGTTACAAGATTTGGGAAGGAAAAGCTCAATCCACGATTTATTGGTCCATTTCAAATTCTTGACCGAGTAGGAAATGTAGCCTATAGACTTGCGTTACCTCAAAGTATGTCTCGTGTTCATAATGTGTTTCACGTATCATGCACTTAAGTAAATATGTGAAAGACCCAGAACCACGTTATTGAGTTAGAACCGGACGAGATAGCCAAGACTTAACGTGTGAGGAGGTACTGTCAAGATCTTGGATAGGAAGGAGCATGTCTACTGCCATGAAAGGTCATACCACAAGTTAAAGTTTTGTGGAGGAATCATGCTATAGAGGAAATGACACAGGAATTGGAAGCGAAAATGAAAGCGAGGTATCCTCACCTTTTCGAAACACCAGTGCGTCGTCGATTTAGGGATGAAATTTCATAAGGAGGAGAGGTTGTAAGACCGAAAATTTTTAAATAAAAGGAATTTCCTTTATTTATTATTTTGAAATAGTAAGGTTGATTTGATTAATGTGGATAGTTAAGGGTTAAATCATGCAAATATTTCAAAATAAAGCAAGTGGTTATTAAATATTCATTGTTGTCGGGGAATATTAGTTTGGTCGTGGAATATTCGTATTGTCGGGAATATTAAATGCAATGACCAGTAGCGACCATGTGGAGCCTATAACGAGAAGCGATTGGATGAAGAAAACGACAAATATAAGTTGTTTTTAAATAAGCGGCGTAGTTATTCTTTATTATCTTGTTGGAATACCGGTTGGTTAAAACACACTAATACTGGCGTTGTTGAGCAGTGGCTTGCAGTATTGCACCAATTATTGATTCTTACGTGAAGGCCTTTACTCGATAATGGTTACGATAATTCTTTATTCGATATTTTATTGAGTTAATAATTCTTTGCGTTGATATTTTATATTCTTTGTTGTTTGATAATTGTCATTACACGGTATTTTTCATTATCGAAGCAATAATTCATATTATCTGAATAATATTATTAGATAACATTATTGGCAATGTCTAGAAAGTTACATCTAAGGAGAGGTTTGGTCACCTTAATTGCGCGCCATGAAGAAGAAATTCTTATTGGAAAGCCCCTCTTTCTTGAGGAGCTTTTTGGTTGTCAATATTGTGATTACTGTAATATTATTTGTGAATAATTAATTATTGATTTATATGATGAGAAAATATTGATTTTATGTGGATATAGATGGAGAAAATTTTTAAAATGACAATTGTTGAAAATTAATATTTTATCTTTTACGATAAAATAATTCGTTTAAATATATTATTTTAATAATATATTAACGGTGATATTTTACAACGAATGTGGGATATATGAGTATCTGAGGAGGAAGAGTATTTTTATTGCAATAAATGTTTAAAACATGTTAAACATGTCGGTTGGACCCCATTTATTAGTTGAAATTTGATTATAACTTTGTAAAATTGCCCGTTTGTAGATTTGGTCAATTTCGATTTGAATTTGGAAAAACTTTCTTACATGAAGTTGTAGAGAATTGAATTTCCTATAAAAACACGCGAGATTCGAATTTTCTGATGAAAGGGCTATTTATTATGAATTATTGAAGTTAGAAGCTCAAAATAATTAATTTTTGAAGTTTTAATTATTTTTATTATGAAAAACGTTTTTGTCATTAAAGGTGGGTCTTGCATGTGATGTAAATGCTGAATTCAGATCCTTAAAAAGTGGGCGTAGAATTTGTAATATTAATATTATTATTTTATTAAATTTTACTGCTTTGGTGTTACAAGCGTTTTCATATAAATAGGGTCTTAGGTTAGAATTGAAAATCACACGAAGCTGAAGTTTTCTCTCTCTATATTATCGGCGTATTCTTGTGAGTATTTTGAGTATACTTTGAGTATTGCTATATCTGTGCAAGTCAAAATCATAGCTTTATATCAGGTGTTTAAATTTAGAAATCTTGATCTTTCGAGGTAAGGGATATTATTTTTTTGTAATGATATTATTTCTTCAATATCATTATCTTTGAAATATTGATCTGAAGTTTTATCAAATTTGGAACTTTTTCATGTATAGGGGTTACTATTCATGGGTTCTTATTCATAGGTTCTTATTTATGAGTTCTTATTAAGCGAGTTCTTATTCACGAAGTTCTTATTCACGAGTCTTATTCATGAAGCGTGAAGATGTTTTTGTGGAATTTCTATCTTTTGGTGTCGAGATTACTATTCACGTGTCTTGGCCTTTATTCACGTATCTGACACTATTCACGATATCTGGTCTTATTCACCAAAAAAATAAAATTTCTTCTTTTCGTCCAAAACATCTATTACGGATACTAACTCGATTGTATCCATGTTTGATCATTCTTGAATTTTACACCACTATGATTATTTTGAGGTATTTTTGGGCGTGGATAAAACCAAATACGAATCCTTAATCCTTAATCCTTGTCATTTTGTTTCACTTGGATTCGTTTCTTTAAAAAAATATTTTCATCATCCTCGGTCTTAAATGATGATATTATGGAATATCTTTGGCACATGGTGCAAAGATGAATGATTTCTTAAGAATATCTTTGGCTTTATGGTGCAAAGATGAATGATTTCTGAAGAATATCTTTGGCCGTAGTCTGCAAAGATGAGCAGGTGTTTAAATGAACATGACCCGGTGATGAATATCTTTGGCTGTGTAGTGCAAAGATGAATATTTGATTCGGATGTATATTGATTGATGTTACGAGGATAAAAGATGAGGCGATGAACTTTTAAATTCATACATAGAAGATAGTAGTTTGCATTCTCTACTTAACTCTTCTAATGAATTATTATTTCATTGCGAATATTGATTTAAAATTTGTTGTCTATTGTATTCTATTATATTTTTCCTGTTGAAGACTAACGATAATTTGTTGTATATTATCTTAGTCATAATATTCTTTCTTGAGCTAGTTGAGCTCACCCTTTTCCTTGTTGTTCCATTTTTCTTCTCGGGGGCGAGAATGTAGCGAGTACTTAGTCGGGGTATGGAATGAATGTTACAGAGAGAGTTGTTTAGTAGTCCTCACCATTTTGTAAAATAATGTATCAATAATTATGATGGGGATTTATTTGCGTGTGGATATTGTCTAGATGGCAATATCTGTATTTAAACTCACGATTTATATGTTGTAATAATAAAGTTGTAGTTATTTACATACCATGTATTTGGCGACTCGAGAATGGGTTGGATGGAATGGACCTATTTTGGGGCGCGTCACGGTTGGTATCGAGCTTAGGATATGATCTCTGGCGGAGATCGGGGAATAGAACTAGGAGGGAGAGCGAGTAAATCCTTATTTGAGTGTGTCCTACCTAAGCTTATTTTGTTAGTTAGTCGATATATAGGGATATTATGTGATATATTGATTTCCTTAATTAACCCTTATTTTATGACGAAGATGTTGAGAATGTCGTGAGAATATTAATGATGGAGTAAATGAGGCCAGTAGAGATGCTGTCTTCACCAACGAGGAGGAGAGCGTCTGTGCAGTGGCAATGTTCCTCCTGTGAAACAACACCACCGACGAGATGAGGAATGAGGGATGTTTAGAAGTTTTTTCGGTTTATGCAAAATCGAGATGAGGAGACTTCGTGTTCAAAATCTGAGGAGAAATGATAGCAATTCACGGGTTATCCTGACCCAACGATTCAAAGAGTTGGGACCACGAAATTTAAGGAAAGCGAGATCCGATCATGCCATGGAAACATGGGTCAAACAAATTACGAAGATATTCGATGTCTTGGGATGCGGAGGAGGAAGGTTCCATTCGCTACTTTTATGTTCCGTGGCGAAGCGGACTCTTGGTGGGAGTGCGTGAAGCGTACCCATCCAATACGCGACTCGGCGTGTCTTGGGAGCGTTTGAAACTATTTAATGACAAATACTTTCACGAAAGTGTTAAATCGTATGAAGGAAGTGGAGTTCATCGATTGGAACAAAACAACAACATGAGCGGTGTCTCGATGCGAAGCGAAGTTCGCGGAGTTATCGAGTTTGCACCTCATTTGGTGGAGAATGAGGAGCGTATATGGCGGATGTTTCTTAGAGGTTTGAAACCGGCGTACGTCGATATCTCATTTCTCATAAATTTTCTCTTTATTCGGATGTTGTAAGCAGGGGCTCAATTATTAGGCGAGATAACGAGATGCAGTCATTGAGGACCCACAACGAGGATCGTGTCGGAGATAGCGATCAGCAGAATAATGATAACTGCGGAGAAAGAAAGCGAGACGGACGAAATGGTAACCACTCTGGTGGTAATCATAGCCGTGAAAATAGAAAAAGAAGCGAGTCGGGAGGAGATTTTAAAAGAGGAGATTTAACAACGACCGTGTGAAGATGGCGGTCTTGGCGACCCGGGTTCTAAGGGAGGAGAAGCGACCACCGGTCGTATATTATAAATACGGAAAGAGGGACATATCGGTCAAACTGTCCCACAACAGTTTAAGGTATGCTATAATTGTGGAAAAGAAGGACATATCGCTCGAGATTATGCGATATCAAAACCAGATCCAATGAGAATGGTGACTCGAAAGGATGTCCCGAAAAAATCAAAGTCAGCGGTTCTGGAAGAGCGTTTTGTCGTGGCCAATTCAAAATCGAGGAACGAGCGAAGTTAGCAGGTTAGTTAATTATAAATTCTTGCGAAGTTTATACCTTACTAGAATCTGGGTTCTACCCATTCTTTTATCTCTCTTGCTTTGCGTTCTCAACGTTTGAACTTGACTACGGAGAAATTAAACTTTGACTATCTGTGGAGACTCCATTAGGAGAAAATTTCATTACATCCGTTATTTAAAAATCTTGCTTGATTGAAGTTAGCACTATCACATTACACGTTAACCTTATTTACATAGAGATATTTGCTTTTGATGTGATTTTAAGGTTAACTACTCATCATGCCAAAATTAATTACTTTAAGTAAGGTTGTTAGTTTTCATATTCCTAAGCAACTTTGTTATTCGAATTCAATGAATCAAACCATTGTAATCAAACATTTTTATATCGAAGCCATGAAGTCATTCGTTTTATCGCGTGTATGGTGATTTCTTTTGTTATTCCATTCTTTATTATACTCGGTTGGTTAAAACTTTGACTTATACTCCATGAAATTAGTAGAATATCCTTGATATTTGCGTTTCATCTAGTATCTTTTCATGAAAATATTCTTACGATTATTCATGAATTTTACTCTACAAAAGCAATGTCGTGTTGACAATTTGGGCGTTAATAATTCTGGATAAAATAATTCTTGAACTTGTTTTATTGAATTCTTATATCATTGTCATCATCCTCATGTTTATATTTTTAAAGTCATCCGTATGGCTGTTGTAAGACCCAGTTTTATAAATAAAGATGAATTTTCTATAAATATTATTTTTGAATATTATGGAATAATTTGATATAATGTTATAGTTGTGGGTAATATTTATAAATTTTGCAAAGTATACTGAGTGGTTATATTATATTCGATTGGTCGGGGAATATTAGGTTTAGCGAGGAATATTAAATACAATGACTCAATCATTGGTGGACCCCAGCGAAATTATTATCGGATTGAGAAAAGACAAAAATATTTTATTGAAATAACGGCGGAAGTTTTCTGGTTGATCTTGTTGAACTACTCGGTAGTAAAAAATGCGATGTCGTGTGGTTGCGTAGTAGCACACGGTATTGATTATTGATCTTATGTGAGAAGTCACTTAGTTTGATTCCATTATTGTCGATTAATAATATGAATTATTATAGCGATAATGACGTTTTGTTTTATTAAGTATTATTAGCGTAATAAAAGCGAAACATCTTTATATAAAAGCAGAATACTTTATTAAAGTTATTTTATAAATAAAATATATTATATTTTATTATGCGTAGTGTTGCGTAGTGTTTTGCATAGTGTTTGCGTAGTAAAATGTTTTTATATAAATAGAATATATTACATTTTATTTAAAAGATTTTGCTTTAAATATGGAATAGTCGATTAAAGTAAATCAATTTGAATGAATTCATGGATTAGTTCTTATGCATTCCATTTTCCTATAAATAAGCTCATTCCTTCATTATTTTCTTTACGAATTCATTGAAACTACAGAGAGAAATTATAGAGAGAAGCTATAGAGAAAGTTATAGAAAGAAGAAGAGTATTACCTTCTTCACTTCTTACATATTAGGTTCTTTTCTACGGTAAGGGGTGTTATTCTTTCTTCTTGAAGAGAACTTACATTATTCCATTCACTATTATTACATTGGAATAACTTTTAAAAAGTGGCATACCTATACATAACTTTGTATACGCCAGATATACCCTATACTTGGTGAAATCCTTATGTTATTCCATTGCTTATTATTACATTGGAATAACTTTTGTATCTGTGATTTACCTATACTTGGTGACATTCTTCTATTATTACATTGGAACATCACATCACATGTGTTTTACAGGACTGGTTAAAATCTTTATTATTATTACATTGGAACATCACATGCATGTGTTTTTACACCGGACACAGTTCCGTCTTTATCATTACTGTTGGAATATCCTATCATGTGTTTTACGGATGCGGTTCCATCTTTATTATTACATTTGGAACATCACATGGTGTGAATTTCACGACACAGTTTCCGATTATTATTATTACATTGGAATAACTTTGCCATACATCAAGAATCACGTGCGTGGTGATTTCTTTTGTTATTCCATTCTTTATTATACCCGGTTGGTTAAAACTTTGACTTATACTCCATGAAATTAGTAGAATATCCTTGATATTTGTGTTTCATCGATATCTTTTCATGAAAATATTCTTGATCATTCTTGAATTTTACTCTACAAAGCGATGTCGTGTTGACAGTTTGGGCGTTAAAAATTCTGGATAAAATAATTCTTGAACTTGTTTTATTGAATTCTTATATCATTGTCATCATCCTCATTTTATATTTTTTTAAAAGTCATACATGGCACATAGAGCATGGATGGACTTGGTATGATTATGACCGAGGATTATTCGATTGTAATCATGGCCGTAATAATTTACAAATGATGTGGTAAAAAAAATCCTCGATGGTAGTAGTGCATTGATGGGCGATTGTTGGCATGATCATGACCATTAATGAATACACAACTATTCTTGGCGTAGTGCGGGAATAATTGTGATCGTGATATCTTAAAGAATATCCTTGGCGTAGTAGTGCGGGGTGATTCGATGATGTGGATTATTTATTAAAGGCGAGTCTCAAATTATAACGATGATGAAAAACCTTTTAAAATCATAAAAGATAGTAGATTTTATTTTCTACTTGACTCTTTTAATGGATTGCATATTCAAGCTGCGATTAAACCGGTTTATCTATTGTATTTTATCGGTTTAACATTGTTGAAGACTATTGATAATTTATTTTGCATTATCTTAGTCATAATATTTCTTCTTGGGCTAGTTGAGCTCACCCTTTCTTTCCTTTGTTCTCTTGGGAAATGAGAATATAAATTTGGGACGAGTCGGAAAGCAGTGATGGTCACGAAGATAGCATTAGTAGTCCTCTCACTATTCGTGAAATAGTGTGATAATAATTGTAATGAGGACTTTTTGTTTGAGTTTGTATAATATCTAGTAGGCGATATTTGTATTTAAACTCACGATTTATGTCGTATTGTACCAGCGCTTATGTTAATAAGTTGTATTTAAATTACATACCATGTAAGTGGCGACCCAAGATGGGTGTTGTATACCTAATTTTGGGGGCGTCACGGTTGATATCGAGCTAAGGATATGATCCTGGCTAAGATGTGAGAAAAGTACTAGGAGGGAGAGCAGGGGAATACCTTCGCTAGTATGACTACCTAAGTTTTGTGTTTATTTTATTGGTCGGTCAGAATATAAAGATAATTGTTACATGTCAATTAATCTTTTGTTTTGTGGCAGTATCTGAAAATGACATCTGAGAATGTTGAGAATAGCAATGGAGCACAGGCGATCGTTGATTCACCACATATCAATAATCAAGATAATGTGCATCAGGAAGGCGACAATCCTCATGCAAACAACAACACTGACCAAATGATGAATGATCAAATGTTCGGAGGCTTTATGCAATTTATGCAACAATGAAAGTAGAGCGACTCTCTGTCCAAAACGTAGGGTGGAAACACGGAAAACTCTCGGCGGTCACCGCTTAAACAATTCAAGGAGCTGGGACCACCGGAGTTTAAGGGAGAGCAAAAACCACTTACAAGGAAGCATGGATAAAGCAGATTACCAAGATATTTGATGTCTTGGGATGCTCCGAGGAGCAAAAAGGTTCCTTCTTGCCTTTATGTTGCGCGGAGGCGATTCTTTGGTGGGAATCGGTAAAAACGTACTCAACTTCTTTGTCTTGAAGATATCTTGGGAGAAGTTCGAAGAGGCATTCAACGACAAATACTTTCACGAAAGTATTAGCCACATGAAGGAGGTGGAGTTTATCAAGTTGGAACAAAACAATATGGCCGTGTGTAATGATGTCGAGGCAAAATTTGCGGAGTTATCACGGTTCGTCCCACTTGGTGAATAATGAAGAGAGAATGGCGCGAATGTTTTTAAGAGGTTTGAAGTCGGAATACGTCGACATCTTTTTCTCATAAAGCGTGTTTGTATTCGGATGTTGTAAATAGGGCTCGATTAGTGGAGCGCGATAACGAGTCAACGAACTAAAAGAAGCGGTAAGCAAAGTTATAATACCGGTGAGAGTAGTCGTCGAAGCGGTGACAACAAGCGTGGAGGAATCAACGGGCGGATATGGTAACCACTTACGTAGTAATCGAGGCCAAAACAATAAGAATGGACATTTCAAGAAAGCGGAGATTCAACAATGATGGAAAGACGCGTCGACAAAGACCCGTTGTTAAGGAAGGAGAAAGACCACCTATCATATGCTTCAAATGCGGAGAAGAGGGACACATCGGTCAAACTGTGCCGTCTTAGTCAAAGCGTGTTATAATTGTGGAAGAGAAGGTCACTTAGCTCGATTTTGTCGTTCACAGAAGACAAATTCAACTAGGATGGAGGCACCAAAGGTAGTCCCGAAAAAGTCAAAACCAGATGGTGTAAGGGAGGCGTTTGTTGTGACCTCCTCCAGAGAGCGAAGAACCCGAATGAGGTCATCACGGGTGAAGCTTATCATAAACTCTAATGAAGTCTACACTTTATTTGATCTGGGTTCTACCCATTCTTTTATTTCTCTACTTGCGCTCATCGATTAAATTTGACTCAGAGAAATTAGACTTTGACTTATCTCATGGAAACTCAGTTGGGAGAAACCTTCATTACATCCATTTGTTGGATATAATTTGATATAATGTTATAGTTGTGGGTAATATTTATAAATTTTGCAAAGTATCTGAGTGGTTATATTATATTCGATTGGTCGTGGGAATATTAGGTTTAGCGAGGGAATATTAGTATGCAACTACTCAATCATTGGTGGACCCCACAACGAAATTATTATCGGATTGAGAAAAAGACAAAAATATTTTATTGAAATAACGGCGGAAGTTTTACTGGTTGATCTTGTTGAACTACTTTCGGTAGTAAAAGTACGATGTCGTGTGTGGTTTGCGTAGTAGCGCGGTATTGATTATTGATGCTTATGTGAGAAGTCACTTGGTTTGATTCCATTATTGTCGATTAATAATATGAATTATTATAGCGATAATGACGTTTTTGTTTATTATATTATTAACGTAATAAAAGCGAAACATCTTTATATAAAATGAATACTTTATTAAAGTTATTTTATAAATAAAATATATTATATTTTATTATGCATAGTGTTGCATAGTGTTTTGCATAGTGTTTTGCATAGTAAAATGTTTTATATAAATAGAATATATTATATTTTATTTAAAAGATTTTGCTTTAAATATGGACCGTCGATTAAAGTAAATCAATTTGGATGGATTCATGGATTAATTCTTATGCATTCCATTTTCCTATAAATAGAAGCTCATTCCTTCATTATTTTTTCTTACGAATTCATTGAAACTACTAGAGAGAATTATAGAGAGAAGCTATAGAGAGAAAGTTATAGAAAGAAGAAGAGTATTACGCTACTTCTTACTTCTATATTTCAGGTTCTTTTTACGGTAAGGGTGTTATTCTTTCTTCTTGAAGAGAACTTACATTATTCCATTCACTATTATTACATTGGAATAACTTTTGTAAAAGTGGCATACCATATACATAACTTTGTATCGCGGTATACCTATACTTGGTGAAATCCTTATGTTATTCCATTGCTTATTATTACATTGGAATAACTTTGTATCTGTGATTTACCCTATACTTGGTGACATTCTTCTATTATTACATTGGAACATCACATGCGTGTGTTTTACACCTGGGACACAGTTCCGTCTTTATTATTATTACATTTGGAACATCACATGCATGTGTTTTACACCGACTGGTTCCGTCTTTATCATTACATTGGAATATCCTATACATGTGTTTTACACCGGATGCGGTTCCATCTTTATTATTACATTGGAACATCCTGTGGATTGTGAATTTCACGACGACACGGTTCCGTTATTATTATTACATTGGAATAACACATACATCATGCAATCTGCATGCGTGGTGATTACTTTTGTTATTCCATTCTTTATTATACCCAGTTGGTTAAAACTTTGACTTCTATACTCCATGAAATTAGTAGAATATCCTTGATATTTGTGTTTCATCCATATCTTTTCATGGAAATATTCTTACGATCATTCTTGAATTTTACTCTACAAAGCAGCGTGTCGTGTTGTGATTTGGACGTTAAAATTCTGGATAAAATAATTCTTGAACTTGTTTTATTGAATTCTTATATCATTCATCATTGTAAGACCGAACTTTATGAAATAAAAGTATTCAATTTTTCTATTCGGTAAATGGTTAAATTGATAAAAGTTAAAGTTAAGGGTGATATATGAAATTTTTTTTCAAAATACGCAAGGGGTAAAGTATTCATTATTGTCGGGAATATTAGTTTGGTAAATGGAATATTCTTTTTCGTAGGGAATATTAAATGCGACGGCCTTTGACTATTTGTGGGCCCATAACGTAATAAGCGCTTGATGTGAAAACGACAAAACTAAGTTTTTATAAATAACGACGTAATCGTTCTCAATTAACAATTTGTTGGAATACCCGGTTGGTAAAATAAAGTAATACTGGCGTTGTTGCAAAGCGATGTAGCTACGGTATTACGATATTTTTGAATTATTGATTCTTACGTGAAGGCCTTTACTCAATAATTGTTACGATAATTCTTTGTTCAATATTTTATTTTATTGATTGAATAATTGATGCGTTGATATTTTATATTATTGTTGTTCAATAATTGTCATCACCTTACAATATCTCCATTATCATATCAATAATTCATATTATTAGAATAATATTATTAGATAACATTATTGGCAATGTCTAGAAAGTTACATCGAGGAGAGGTTTGGTCACCTAATTGCGGCGCCCGATGAGGAGAAATTCTTATTGAAAGCCCTCTTCCTGAACCGCTACTGCTGTTGTCATTATTGTGATTACGTAATATTATTTGTGAATAATTAGTTATTGATTTATATGATAAGAAAATATTTATTTGATGTGGATATAAATGATGGATTTATTTATGTATTTATAAGTGAAGGAATTAATGATGAGGTGTTTTATCGGTATTTGTCGAAATGGAGAACAAAATATGGGATTTTCGGAAAAATTAGTTTATTACTTGATTTTGTAAAATCCATAACTCTTTATGTATAATGAGTTAAGAGATGAGCCATATATCAAAAGAAAGCCCTAAAGTAAGCTAAATCAGTAGAAATTTGAATCACCCAAAAATTCTTTGTAGATATTTCATGGTGAAATTTTGAATGAAATCGGTCCAAGGACTAATAGTCCAAAAAAATCGGTGTTCTTCACTATATTATGTGAGTTATAAATTTTGATCCGACCGTTGGATCGTTGTAATTTTGGATATGTTATACATATATAAGTTGAGTATATGTCCACAAATTTTGAACCGTTAAAAATGAGCGTATGATTTGTTATGAATTTTAAGAGGTAACTGAATCGGAAATTAGGTTTTGGTGGAAAATTCTAGAATTGAGTGGGCCCCACTCTTGGTTGTTAGGGAAGATGGCTGATTTTTGGTGGGTGGAATAGTAGCGAGTAAAAGCCATCGAGAGTTCTGGTCAAGTCTGCTTGACGTCTTAACATTTTCCTATAAATAGAGGGCTAAGTTAGAATTGAAAATCACACCGAAAACAAGTTTTCTCTCTTCTCTCTATATATTATCGGCGTATTCTTGTGAGTATTTTGAGTATACTTTGAGTATTGTTAGGCGGTGCAAGTTCCTTGACCTTATATCCTGTTTCAACTAGAAATCTTGTCTTTTCGAGGTAAGGGATGTTATTTTCTTCTCAAATGATATTATTTCTTGATATCATTATCTTTGAAATATTGGTTGGAATTTTTTCCAAATTTGGAACTTTTTCATGTCGGGGTTACTATTCATGAGTTCTTATTCACGAGTTCTTATTCATGAGTTACTTATTCACGAGTTCTTATTCACGAGTACTATTAATGAAGCGTGAAGATGTTTTTTGTGGAATTTCTATCTTTTGGTGTCCTGAGTTTCTTATTCACGTGTCTGGCCTTATTCACGAATCTGACCTTATTCATAGAAAAATGAAAATTTTTCTTTTTCGTCTAAAATATCTATTACGGATACTAGCTTTGATCGTATCCATGTTTTGATCATTCTTGAATTTTACACCACTATGATTATTTTTGAGGTATTTTTGGGCGTGGATAAAACCAATGCAAAGATGAATGATTTACGAAGAATATCTTTGGCTGTAGTCTGAAAGATGAGCAGTGTGTTTAAATGAACATGACCAACTGATGAATATCTTTAGCCATGAGTGCAAGAATGAATTATTGATGAATATCTTTTGCTCGTAATGCAAAGATGACTGTTGTTGAATATCTTTAAATTGCAGGTAGTCAAAGATGAATTATTGATGAATATCTTTTTACTCGTAATGCAAAGATGACACATTGTTGAATATCTTTAGCTTTGTAGTGCAAAGATGAATTATTGATGAATATCTTTGGCTTGTAATGCAAAGATGACCCGTTGTTGAATATCTTTAGCTTTGTAGTGCAAAGATGAATTATTGATGAATATCTTTTGCTTTCGTAATGCAAAGATGACACATTTGTTGAATATCTTTAAATTTAGTGCAAAGATGAATTATTGATGAATATCTTTTGCTCGTAATGCAAGATGACTTTGTTGTTGAATATCTTTGCTTTGTAGTGCAAAGATGAATTATTGATGAATATCTTTGGCTTGTAATGCAAAGATGACCCGTTGTTGAATATCTTTAGCTTTGTAGTGTAAAGATGAACTGTTGATGAATATCTTTGGCCCGTGGTGCAAAGATGAATTTATTAGTATGATTATGAGCAGGAGGCGTGATTTGGTATAACCATGATCTTTGATGTTTCGGTAAAAGACAAGTGATGAAAATTATCTTTGTCTTGGATGAGGAAAGGAATTTAGAACTACAATTACGATTATGAGTTATACACGTGATTGTGGGCGAGAAATTGTTGATTGATGTTACGAGGATAAAACATTGTTGGTTGATTTTTAACATGGAGAAAGACAATAGACTTTATAGTCTATTTGACTCTTTTAATGGATTGCTTCATTCATTATGACTATGGTTGAAAAGTTTTATCATCTACCATATGTTCTAAATCTACGATTTATTCTTGATGAAGACTATTGATAATTTATTTATCTTTAGTCATAATATTCTTTCTTGAGCTAGTTGTGCTCACCCTTTTGTTTCACAATTCCTTTCGAATAATAAAAGTGTAGGTTTGGGTCGAAATGGGGGATAGCGAGGAATAGAGTGGTGGTCTATAGATGTTGAGGTGAGGTAAATTTAACTTGGAAGGGTGTTTTGTCACTTTATCATACAAGATGTCTAATGACATACTGACCTCGTGTTATCATAAGACATGGTTGTCTTCATCCACTTCTTTGAGTATATTTACAAGCACTACCTATATAATCTTGGTGTTTGTTTGGAGTATAATACCCAATTAGAGACAGTGGAGATAATGATATGTCGAAGAGAAGACTCACCATTGGGAAGAATATGATAGTAATCTTCTCGTTTTTCTTTGGGGTTTATTGGAATCAACCAAGGATAATTACGTGGCCATATGATATCTACCATAACCTAAAAGCATGGCCTCCCATGTATGAAGGTTTCCTTGAGCACTTCCCAAAGATTCTAATTTTTAAAAGCAGTTTTGACTATACCTTTATGTAAGGTGTCATTGTGACGTCTTCTGATTGGTATATATTTGTATCCAAACTCACAGCGTATATGTGTTGTTGTATTTTGCACGACAATTGTTGTAATAAAGTTGTAGTTGTTTTTCGTACCATATATTTGGCGACTTCGAGAATGGGTTGGATGGAATGAACCTATTTTGGGGTTGTTACATTTAGTATCGAGCTTAGGGATATGATCTCAGGCGGAGATCGGGGAATAGAACTAAGAGGGAGAGATGAATCCTCCTTCGCTAGTGTGTCCTACCTAAGCTTATTTGTTGGTCGGTCATAATATCGAGATATTATGTGATATGTTAATTTGTTCAATTAACCTTTGTTTTGAAGTTTGTATTCTAGAATGATATCTGAAATACGGAGATGAGCAATAGAGAAATCATGATGACAGGGAGATAGAATAAAATGAAAACAAGGTATTCTCAACTCTTTGAAATACCGTGCACGTAAATTTAGGGGACGAAATTTCATAAGGAGGGAGATTGTAAGACCGAACTTTATGAAATAAAAGTATTCAATTTTTCTATTCAGTAAATGGTTAAATTGATAAAAGTTAAAGTTAAGGGTGATATATGAAATTTTTTTTTTCAAAATACGCAAGGGGGTATAAAGTATTCATTATTGTCGGGGAATATTCATTTGGTCGTGGAATATTCTTTACGTAGGGAATATTAAATGCGACGGCAGCGCATTATTGTGGGCCCATAATGTAATAAGCTGTCGGATGAAAAAACGACAAAACTAAGTTTTATAAATAACGACGTAATCGTTCTGATTAACTTATTTGTTGGAATACGGTTGGTAAAATAAAGTAATCTGGCGTTGTTGCACAAGATGGCACTTACGGTATTACACGTATTTTTTGAATTATTGATTCTTACGTGAAGGCACTACTCAATAATTATTACGATAATTCTTTATTCAATATTTTATTTTATTGATTCAATAATTGATGCGTTGATATTTTATATTATTGTTGTTCAATAATTGTCACCGACAAGATATCTCCATTATCGGATCAATAATTCATATTATTAGAATAATATTATTAGATAACATTATTGGCAATGTCTAGAAAGTTACATCGAGGAGAGGTTTGGTCACCTAATTGCGCGCCCGATGAGGAGAAATTCTTATTGGAAAGCCCTGCTTTCCCTGAACTGCTGGTTGTCATTATTGTGATTACGTAATATTATTTGTGAATAATTAGTTATTGATTTATATGATAAGAAAATATTTATTTGATGTGGATATAAATGATGGATTTATTTATGTATTTATAAGTGAAGGAATTAATGATGAGGTGTTTTATCGGTATTTGTCGAAATGGAGAACAAAATATGGGATTTTCGGAAAAATTAGTTTATTACTTGATTTTGTAAAATCCATAACTCTTTATGTATATAATGAGTTAAGAGATGAGCCATATATCAAAAGAAAGCCCTAGAAGTAAGCTAATCTGTAGAAATTTGAATCACCCAAAAATTCTTTGTAGATATTTCATGGTGAAATTTTGAATGAAATCGTCCAGAAGGACTAATAGTCCGAAAAATCGGTGTTCTTCACTATATTATGAGTTATAAATTTTGATCCGACCGTTGGATCGTTGTAATTTTGGATATGTTATACATATATAAGTTGAGTATATGTCCACAAATTTTGAACCGTTAAAAATGAGCGTATGATTTTTATGAATTTTAAGAGGTAATCGAATCGGAAATTAGGTTTTGGTGGAAAATTCTAGAATTGAGTGGGCCCCACTCTTGGTTGTTGGGGAAGATGGCTGATTTTTGGTGGGTGGAATAGTAGCGAGTAAAGCCATCGAGTTCTGAGTCAAGTCTGCTTGACGTCTTAACATTTTCCTATAAATAGAGGGCTAAGTTAGAATTGAAAATCACACCGAAACAAGTTTTCTCTTTCTCTCTCTATATTATCGGCGTATTCTTGTGAGTATTTTGAGTATACTTTGAGTATTGTTAGGCGGTGCAAGTTCCTTGAAAGACTATATCCTGTTTCAACTAGAAATCTTGTCTTTTCGAGGTAAGGGATGTTATTTTCTTCTCGAATGATATTATTTCTTGATATCATTATCTTTGAAATATTGGTTGGAATTTTTTTCAAATTTGGAACTTTTTCATGTCGGGTTACTATTCATGAGTTACTATTCACGAGTTACTATTCATGAGTTCTTATTCACGAGTTCTTATTCACGCTGCAGCTTAAACTGGTTGTCTATTGTATTTTATCGGTTTAACATTGTTGAAGACTATTGATAATTTATTTTGCATTATCTTAGTCATAATATTTCTTCTTGGGCTAGTTGAGCTCACCCTTTCTTTCAACATTCTCTTGAGAAAATGAGAATATAGGCGGGAGGACGAGTCGGAAGCGAGTGATGGTCCCGAAGATAGCATTAGTAGTCCTCACTATTATTACGTGAAATAGTGTGATAATAATTATAATGAGGACTTTTTGTTTGAGTTTGTATAATATCTAGTAGACGATATTTGTATTTAAACTCACGATTTATGTAAGTATTATACCACGGCACAGTTATGTTAATAAGTTGTATTTAAATTACATACCATGTAAGTGGCGACCCAAGATGGGTTATGTTAGCGATTACCAAGATATTTGATGTCTTGGGATGCTTCGAGGAAGCAAAAGGTTCCCTTTCACGCCTTTATGTTGCGGCGGAGAGGCGGATTCTTGGTGGGAATCGGTAAAAACGTACTCAACTTCTTTGTCTTGAAGATATCTTGGGAGAAGTTCCGAGGAGTCATTCAACGATAAATACTTTCCCGAAAGTATTACGCCACATGAAGGAGGTGGAGTTTATCAAGTTGGAACAAAACAATATGGCCAGTAATCGCGATACGAGGCAAAATTTACACGAGTTATCACGGTTTTACGTCCCACTTGGTGGATAATGAAGAGAGAATGGCGCGAATGTTTTTAAGAGGTTTGAAGTAGGAGATACGTCAACATCTTATTTCTCATAAAGCGTGTTTGTATTCGGATGTTGTAAATAGGGCTCGATTAGTGGAGCGATAATGAGTCAACCTGACTAAAAGAAGCGGTAAGCAAAAATTATTATACCGGCGAGAGTAGTCATCGAGCGGTGACAACAAGCGTGGAGGAATCAACGGGCGGATATGGTAACCACTTCGGTGGTAATCAAGGCCAAAACAATAAGAATGGACATTTCAAAAACGGAGATTCAACAATGGTGGAAAGGCGTCGGACCAAAGACCCGTTGTTAAGGAAGGAGAAAGACCACCTATCATATGCTTCAAATGCGGAGGAGAGGGACACATCGATCAAATCTGCGTCAATGCGAGTCAAAGCGTGTTATAATTGTGGAAGAGAAGGTCACTTAGCTCGATTTTGTGCGTTTCTCAAGACAAATTCAATTGCTAGGATGGAGGCACCAAAGGACATCCCGGAAAATTCAAAACCCAGTAGTCTGAGGAGGCGTTTGTTGTGACCTCCCAAAGAGCGAGGAATCCGAATGAGGTCATCACGGGTAAGCTTATCATAAACTCTAATGAAGTCTATACTTTATTTGATCTGGGTTCTACCCATTCTTTTATTTCTCCTACTTTGCGCTCATCGATTAAATTTGACTCAGGAGAAATTAGACTTTGACTTATCTGTGAAAACTCAGTTGGGAGAAACCTTCATTACATCCAATTGTTTATAAGTCTTGTTTGGTTCAAATCGGTACCCTCACATTACACCGTTGATCTTATTTCATTAAAAATACTTGCATTTGGCGTGATTACAGGGATTGATTGGTTAACTACTTATCATGCAAAATTGATTGTTTTAAATAAGGTTGTTAGCTTTCATATTCTAATCAACCTATTATGCGAATTCAAACGACGAAACCATTAAAATCAATCACGGTCATCTCAAGCCATAAAGCTATTCGTTTATTGAAAAGCGGATGTCAAGCTTTCTTAGCTCATGTATCATGATTTAAATAAAAATACGTCGGTTTTAAACGATATTCCTATTGTTAATAAATTTCTGGCGTATTCTCAAGAACTTCCTCAGCCTACCCCAGGGCGTGAAATTGAATTTTGTATCGACCTTGAACCCGGTACAAAACCTATTTCTAAAGCCCCATATCGAATAGCTCTATTGAACTTGAGGAGTTAAAGACCCAATGCGAGGAATTGTTAGACATTGGCTTTATTAGTCCTAGTACTTCTCCTTGGGGTGCTCTGCTCTACGTGAAGAAGAAGAAAGATGGGAGTATGCGACTTTGTATTGATTATCGGGAGTTGAATCATGTCACCATCAAAAATAGGTATCCATTGCCACGTATTGATGACTGTTTGACCCGATTCAAGGAGCCAAATTCTTTTCAAAGATTGATCTTCGTTAGGATATCACCAATTGAAGATTAGAACCGTTGACATTCCAAAAGCGGCTTTTCGAAACTCGATGCGGGCATTATGAATTCCTAGTCATGTCCTTTGGATTGACTAATGCTCCTAACGCCTTCATGGATATGATGAACCGAGTATTCAAGGAATATTTAGATCACTTTTTGGTCGTCTTTATTGATGACATCCTTATTTATTCCAAAAGCCGTGAAGATCATGAAAGCAACAATTGAGGTGACACTCCAAAAGCTTCGTGAATATAAGCTTTATGCGAGTTGAAGAAATCGAGTTACGGCTTGAAGAAGTAGCATTCCTTGGGCACGTGGTATCAAGTCATGGAATATCTGTTGACCATGAAAGATTGAAGCTATTCAAAGTGGAACAACTAAATCGATGGCCAAAGTCGTAGCTTTCTCGGTTTAAATTTGGTTATTATCGGAGATTCGTGGAAGGATTTTCTCGAATTGCTACTCCATTGACTCAAATGACTCGGAAAGATACTGAAAGTTCGGTTGGAGCGAAGAATATGAGAAGAGTTTTCAAGAACTCGAGAGGAGACTTATTTCAAAGACTGTTACGACAATACCATCCAGCCTCGGAGGGATTTGTCATCTACAAAGTGATGCTTGAGTAAAGGTTGGGATGTGTTCTTATGCAACATGGAAAAGTTATAGCCTATGCCTTGCGACAACTCAAAGAATATGAGAGGAATTATCCTACTCATGATCTAGAGTTAGCGGTTATTATCTTCTTGCACTTAAAATTTGGAGGCATTACTTGTATGGGGAGAAAGTGGAGATCTTTACGGATCATAAAAGCCTCAAATATTTCTTCACTCAAAAGGAACTCAACATGCGACAACGACGTTGGCTTGAACTTTTGAAAGATTATGATCATACCATCCAATACCATCCTGGAAAAGCGAAACGTGGTAGCGGCATTGAGTGAAAATCATATGCAAGTATCTGAGTGCGATATTGTCAACGAAAAGGCCCATTTGTGTGACTTGCAAAGGATGGAGATAGAGTTAAAAGACTCGAGGACGCGTGTGATGATAGTGAGTATCTGAGTAGAACCGACTTTAATCGATAAAATTAAAAGTTTTCGAGCTACGGACACAGGGCGATGCGTATGAGGAAAAAAAGTGCAAGAATGTGCTATCTTAGGAAGCAAGAATCGATGAAGAAGGAATACTTGAGTCGACTCCGAATTTGTGTTCTAACGACCACGATTTAAAGTATAATATCATGATGGAGGCGCACAACAAACCATTTGCAATCCATCACAGGAGTACCAAAATGTATCATGATATTAAATCATACATTTTGGTGGAAGCAATATGAAGAGAGATAAGCTGTTTTGTTTATCTCTCAAGGTGTCTAACTTGTCAACGAGTTAAAGCGGAGCATCAAGTACCAAAAGGTCCATTGCAACCACTTGAAATTCCGAATGGAAGTGGGAGCACATTACCATAGATTTCGTTCTGGGGCCTTCCTAAGGTTTCTCAAGGCATTGATGCGATTTGGGTCATTGTTGATAGATTGACCAAGTCTGCTCATTTCTTCTGCGTCTGAGAAACTTATACACTTGAACGTCTTGCTTCGTATGTACATAAACGAGATTGTAAGGCTGCATGGTATGTCGGTATCCATAGTTTCGATCGAGACCCAAGATTCACTTCAAGATTTTGGGTTAGTTTGCAAAAAAGCTATGGGCACAGACTTACGATTTAGCTTCGGCATATCATCCTCGAGACGGACGGACGATCGGAGAGGACTATTCAAACTCTTGAAGATCTATTAAGACTCGTGTCCTTGATTTCAAGGGAGTTGGGACAAGTTCTTACCATTGGTGGAGTTTTCCTACAACAACAGTTATCAAGCAAGTATTGGCATGGCTCCATTCGAGCGTTGTATGGAAGAAAGTGTTCTCTCGGTATCTTTGGGATGAGGTGGGTGAAGCAACGTTGTTGGGACCGGAGTTGATGCGTATGACTACGGAAAAGATTGAAACGATCCGACAACGTATAAAAACCTCACAAAATCGACAAAAGAGTTATGTTGATCTTCATCGAAAGAACTTGGAATTTGATATAGGAGATCATGTGTTGTTAAGAGTTGCTCCATGGAAAGGAGTTACAAGATTTGGAAAGAGAGGAAAACTTAACCCTCGATTCATCGGTCCATTTTAATCCTCGATCGAGTAGGAACCGTGGCCTATAGACTAAACTTTCTGCTTGAATATATGTCTCGTGTTCATAACGTTTTTCACATATCTATGTTATGTAAATATGTGAAAGACCCGAACCATATTATTGAGTTAGAACCCGAATTTAAATAGCGGAAGATTTGGCGTATGAAGAGGTTCTGTTCAAATTTTGGATAAGAAGGAACATATTCTACGCTCCAAGGTTATACCTCAAGTCAAAGTTTTGTGGAGAGAACCACGATGTTGAGGAAATGACTTGGGAGTTAGAATCGAAATGAAATCAAGGTATCCTTACCTCTTGACATACCAGTGCGTACCCTAATTTCAGAGGGCTTAAATTTCATAAGAAGGGAGGTTGTAAGACCCGACTTTTATAAATAAAGATGAATTTTTTCTATAAATATTATTTTTGAATATTATGGAATAAATTTGATATAATGTTATAGTTGTGGGTAATATTTATAAATTTTGCAAAGTATGCAAGTTGTTATAAAATATTACGTTTGGTCTGGGAATATTCTTTTTGTTAGGGAATATTAAATACTGATGGCTCAATCATTGGTGACCTAGCGAAATTATTGTCATTTGATTGAGAAAACGACAAAACATTTTATAAAAATAACGGCGGAGGTGTTACCGTTAAAAGCTGTTGAACTACCCGGTGGTAAAAGTAAATGATGTCTGGCGTGGTTGCGTAGTAGCACACGGTATTGATTATTGATCTTTACGTGAGAAGTCACTCATTATGCTCGATTATTACTCTCGATAATTCTTTGCATCATATCTCTTATATTATTGATTCAATTATTGTCACAATATATCATCCGTATAATATGTTATAGTATTAAATCAATAATTGAGACGACAAGTTATAAATGATTAATAATTGTTGAAAGATTAAATATGTGTTGATGAAAAAATGATTTGTGGTAAGTTTGATTATTTTATGGGGGGGCTCGTATGTCATCATCTAAGAGTCTCTTCGTCGATAGTAATTACCTTCGTCAATAGTAATTACCCTTGTGAATAGTATTTACCTTCGTCGATAGTAATTACCTTCGTCGATAGTAATTACCCTTGTGAATAGTATTTACCTTCGTCGATAGTATTTACCTTCGTTAATAGTAATTACCTTTACCGGGCGTCGAACCACATGTCGTTTCACATTACTGCGTCGAACTACTTGTCATTTCATTTACAAAGGCCAAACCACTTTTCTTTTCACATCATTAGTCGTCGAGCCACTTGCCTTTTCACATCAAGGCGGTCTTAAGCTAGAAATCTTCTATAAAGAGAGGCTGGGGCTTCATTATTTTTCACGAATTCATTCAAGCTATAGAGAGAGAAAGTATAGAGAGAATAAGAGAAAGAAGAAGAGTATTTTGTTACTACACCAACAACTGCGATATTCAATCTCCTACCAAATGTAAGGGGTGTTATTCTTTCTTATTCATGAAGAGAAGCTGTTGTTATTCCATTGCTTATTATTACATTGGAATAACTTTGTATCTGTGATCCGGGACACAGTTCCGTCTTATTATTATTACATTGGAACATCCTGCATGCATGTGTTTTACCGGGGACTGGTTCCGTCTTATTATTATTACATTGGAACATCCTGTGCATGTGTTTTACACCTGACTGGTTAAAATCTTTATCGATTCTGTTGGAATATCCTATCGTGTGTTTTACAGGATCCAGTTCCATCTTTATTATTCTGTTGGAACATCTTGTGGGTGTGAATTTCACGACACTGTTCCGTTATTATTATTACATTGGAATAACTTTTTACATCTGAAGTACCACATGCGTGGTGATTTCTTTTGTTATTTCATTCTTTATTATACCCAAATGGTTAAAACTTTGACTTACATACTCCATGAAATTAGTAGAATATCCTTGATATTTGCGTTTTCATCCAAATATCTTTTCATGGAAATATTCTTCCGATCATTCTTGAATTTTACTCTACAAAACAATGTCGTGTTGACAATTTGGACGTTAATAATTCTGGATAAAATAATTCTTGAACTTGTTTTATTGAATTCTTATATCATTATCATCATCCTCATGTTTATATTTTTAAAAGTCATCTGTGGCTTTTGTAGTGCGTAGATGGACTTGGTATAATTATGATTAGAGACTATTCGGTGTAATCATGGTAGTAATGGTACAAATGATGTGGTAAAAATCCTCGATGGTAGTAGTAGTGCATTGATGGACGATTGTTGGCATGATCATGACCATTAATGAATACACAAATATTCTTGGCGGCGTAGTGCATGAATAATTATGGTCGTGATCTTAAAGAATATCCTTGGCTAGTAGTGCGGGGTGATTCGATGATGTGGAATATTTATAAAAGTTTGAGTCTCAAATTTATAACAATGATGAAAAACCTTTTAAAACCTAAAAGATAGTAGACTTTATTTTCTACTTGACTCTTTTAATGGATTGCATATTCAAACTGCAGTTAAACCGGGTTGTCTATTGTATTTTATCGGTTTAACATTGTTGAAGATTATTGATAATTTATTACGCATTATCTTAGTCATAATATTTCCTCTTCAATTTAGTTGAGCTCACCCTTTTCTTTCACCGTTTCTCTTTGAAATGAGAATATATTTGGGACGAGTCGGGAAACAGTGATGGTCCTGAATATAGCATTAGTAGTCCTCACTATTACAGTGAAATAGTGTGATAATAATTAGAATGAGGACTCCTTTTTGAGTTTGTATAATATCTAGTAGAAGCGATATTTGTATTTAAACTCACGATTTATATGTCGATTGTTATACCGGCAGTTATGTTAGTAAGTTGTATTTAAATTACATGCACACGTAAGTGGCGACCCAAGATGGGTGATGTATACCTAATTTTGGGGGCGTCACAAACAATAACCCAGTTATGCAAGCACAATGAGCGACGAAAACATGAAACCCAATAGGGCCACATAACCAACCACCTAAATAAATCAAAGCCCGAAACCCCATATTCCAGCATGAACAGTTCGAAAAGTGATTAAAAAAAGAATTAGATCCGAACAAGTTCCAGCTTCCAAAACCCCCAACACCAGCAGATCTAAAATCCCACACCCATAAGAGATCCACCATACGATCTGTCCAAGCTTTCAATACAGATTATGGTGTTTTTCTCTTCTTCTAAGTTTGTGGTGAAGATGGCGATGGCCATGATCTTAGTTTCCTTCTCTCCCTATATATATTCCCTCTGTTTGGCTCCACATTCTATTTCTATATGATTGCGTATAGATGCCCTCTGATGTTCTTAATTTATTCGTAATCAGAAGAAAAATTGCTATTAATAATAATAATATTGAAATAATAATTATAATTTTCAAATATTTTATTATTATTGCCTCAATTATAATTACAATGTACCCCAAGTTTAGAGAGGGAGAAGATAAAGAGAAAAAGACTTAAATACCCTCAAAATTCACATTCTGATATTGGCCAGTCAAACTTTTAATGATTAATTGACCAAAGTGTGCAATCTGTTTCGCATAAGTAAAATATGAGGTGTACTTAGACACCTTTTTCACTTTGGGGTGCAAATATCAATATCGATATAAAATTTGGGATGCAATTTGTCTTTTAATCAAAAGTAATATATGAGTAGATACTTGTTATGGAGAAGTAGGGCTAGCAGTACTACGTGTAATTATAGCGATGAGGACTAATCCTAATCCTAATCCTGGAGAGAGGAGTACTTACCATATATCCTGTATCCATGCAAGCTATCATTGAGATCATTTAAAAGCACTCACGCATGCTACGTCGTCAAAATTAATGCCGGTGCTTAAAACAAACCACCGATGTTACTTTATTAGAGACAGAGGAGGACCCAGGGGTCCGGACCTAGAATCTCCGAGCGTTATTTGCTTTTCTTTTCTTTCTTTTCTTTTTTTATGTATTTTTTTTGTTCTTTGCTTTTCTAACCGAATTCTTTTTCAATCGACGCGGGGGAGACGACTACGAGTGGCCATAACTTTTTTGGCCTCAGATTTGGGTTGAATAAGTTACAACCCATAACCATTTAACTCATAATATCAAAAATAATTAAAATAGTTTTTAGTAAATCTATAGCCATATTTTTTAATCCAAAACTGAATTTTGTCAGGTCTATTAGTTATAGTAGGTATGTTATGTACACAATCCACCGGCAGACGCATGATTTTCAGTAATGAATGTACATGCCAAAAACTTAAATATACTACATATTTTATAATTAAAAAGCATATAGTACGATCGAGTGTACTAGTACTAATTAGCATAAATGAATAAAAAATCTTATAAAATTGAAAAATATCAAATTGACTCATGAAAACAATATTTGATTTTTGAATTGGAAAAAGGATATTAGAAATATCTAGTAGTTAATATATGTGACCAATTTTTTTCTTTTATTAAAACACTTGCCCCTTGCCCATTGCCCATTGCCCCTTATCCCTTCTTGGATCCACCACCACCACCACCACCACCACCACCACCACCACCATTATAAAAATAATGGAGGGAATAATTATAAAAGTATTTATGTCAGTTTTATAAGACCCCAACTTATTATAAATAAAATTAAAATTTTTTCTATTCATTATTCTAAAATAATAAGGAGTTAATTTGATATAATACTTTAGTTATGGGTGAAATGTGTAAATTTTACAAAATAAGCAAGTTGTTATAAAATATTCTTTTACGTAGGGAATATTAGTTTAGTGGTGGAATATTCTTTTTATCGGAATATCCGTCTGCAATGACACGATTAATTATGGGCCCATAACTTGAATAAGCGTCGGATGATGAAAACGACAAAGTTTGAGTTTTATAAATAACGGCGTAATTATTACCGATTAACACTTTGTTGGAATACACGGTGGTTAAAATACGATGTCTGGCGTGGTTGCAAAGAAATACACCGGTATTACCGCATGTTATTGAATTATTGATTTATGCGTAAAAAGCCTTTACTTTCGATAATTGTTACGATGAATTCTTATTCAATATTTTATTTTATTGATTCAATAATTGCAGCGTTGATAGTTTATATTATTATTGTTTCAATAATTGTCATCTGCAAATGATTTCCCATTATCGGATCAATAATTCATATTATTTGAATAATATTATTAGATAGTATTATTGGCAATGTCTAGAAAGTTACATCGAGGAGGGTTTGGTCACCTAATTGGCGCCAGATAAGGAAAAATCCTTATTGAAAGCCCCCCTTTTCACTTTAACTCTACTTTGCTTGTCATAATTGTGATTCTGTAATATTATTTGTGAATAATTAATTATTAATTTATATGATAAGGAAATATTTATTTGATGTGGATATAACTAATGGATTTATTTATTTTATGTGGTTATTAATGAAGGAATTAATGCTGAGGTGTTTTATCAGTATTTTGTCGGAGTAGAAGTATTAAAAATCACCCGTTTGTGGATTTTGGATATTTTTTATTTGAAATTTGGAAAAACTCAAAGCTACAAAGTTGTAGAGAATTCAATTTCAGGCAGAATGGACATAAAATTCGTATTTTTCTGATAAACAGGCTATTTTCTATGAATTATTGAAGTTTCGGAAAATAAAATGATTTTTATTAAATTTATGGGTGGGACCCACTTTGGTTAACAACATGTGGGCTGCTGGAAATTTGGTTCAAAGGTGGCTGGTCTAGATTTTCAACTTAGCACATGCGTGGAAGAAAGAAAAAGAAATAATATTATTTTCCTATAAATAGACGCTTAGGTTAGAATTGAAAATTACACCAGAAACAAGTTTTCTTTCTCTCTAGATTATCGAGCGTATTTTGTGAATATTTTGATACTTTGAGAGTTACTGTTCGGTACAAGTTTCCTTCGGCTTTCTATTCGATATTCCGAACAGAAGTACCGTTATTTTGAGGTAAGGGATGTTAATTTCTTCTTAAATGATATTATTTTCTTCAATATCATTATGCCAAAATATTGGTTTAAACTTTTTAATCAAATTTGAAACTTTTTGTGTCGGGGTTACTATTCACGTATACGGCACTATTCACGAATACGACACTATTCTCCAAAAAAATGAAAATTTTCCTTTTTACCTAAGATGTCTATTATGGTTACTATCTTTGATTGTATCCATGTTTTTATCTTTATTTTTGAATTCTGCTTCACAATTTGTTATTATAAAGTATTATTGATCTTGGATAAAGCGTTATATCTGAATCCCTAATATTTGTCCTTACATCTCCTTTGGATTCATTTTCTTTAAAATATTTTTCATCATCCTCGGTCTTAAATGATGATATTCTTGAATATCTTTGGCTCGTGAATGCAAAGATGAATGATTAACTAATGAATATCTTTGGCCCGTAGTGCAAAGATGAGCAGTGTTGAGATGAACATGATCATTGGTAATATAAATGAATATCTTTGGCACATGAATAAATACACAAATATCCTTGGCGAAGTGCGTTGATGGACCGATTGTTGGCGATCATGACCATTGATGAATGCAAAATTTTGGCAGTAGTGTATGGATAATTTGTGGTTGTGACCTAATGAATATCCTTGGCTATAGTGCGAGGATGATGTGGATTATTTATTAAGTGAGTCTCGTGATAAAAGTGATGAAAAACTTTTTAAATCATAAAAGATAGTAGATTTTATTCTCTACTTGACTCTTTTAATGGATTGCATGTTCATTGCGAGTTAAACTTGATGTCTATTGTATTTTATCGGTTTAACATTGTTGAGGACTAATGATAATTTATTACGCATTATCTTAGTCATAATATTTCTTCTTGGGCTAGTTGAGCTCACCCTTTCTTTCACTTTATTCTCTTGAAATGAGAGCGTGGCCTTGGGACTAGTCGGGGAGCGGAGTGATGGTCGAGATGGTGTCTTAGTAGTCCTCACTATTACATTAAATAGTGTGATAATAAATGTAATGAGGACTAAATTGAGTGTGGATATTATGCAGATGACAATATTTATATTAAAACTCACAACATGTATTTTATAAGTATTTTACACGACATTGTATAATCAAGTTGTATTTGAATTTAGTATCATGTATTTGGCGACTCAGATGGGTGATGTATACCTATTTTGGGGGCGTCGCGGTTAGTATCAAAGCTTAGGGATATGATCCTGGTGAGATGTGAGATAAGAACTAGGAGGGAGAGGCGGGAATTCCTTGTTAGTATGACCTACTAAGTTTATTTGGTATTTAATTGGTCGATCGGAGTATAGGGATAATATGTGATATGTTAATTAACCCTTATTTTGTGGCGGTATTTGAAAATGGCATCAGAGAATGTTGAGAACATCGATGGAGCATAGGAGGCAGTTTGAGTCTCCACGGATCGATAATCGAGGATAATGTGCATCGAAAGCGACAATCCTAATCTGAAACAACAACAACGACCAAATGATGAGCGATGGAATGTTAGAGGGCTTCATCGCATTTCATGCGACATCGGTGAGGCGGCTCTCTGTCCAAAATGCGGTGGAAACAACGCAACTCTCGGACGGTCCGCCAAAGCAGTTCGAGGCTGGGACCACCGGAGTTTTTGGAGAGCAAAAACCACTTAAAGGCGGAGAGCGTGGATAAAAGCGGATCAACAAGATATTTGATGTCTTGGGTTGCTCAGGAGCAAAAGGTTCCTTTTGCCACTTTTATATTGCGGGCGGAGATTCTTGGTGGGAATCGTAAAAGCGTACTCGACTGCCTTGCTGAAGATGTCTTGGGAGAAGTTCGAAGCTATGTTCAACGACAAGTACTTTCCGAAAGTATTAAATCACATGAAAGAGGTAGAGTTCATTAAAGCTGGAACAAAACAACATGGCCAGTGTCGCGATCTGAAAGCGAGTTTGTTAGATTGTCGGTTTGCGTCCCATTTGGTTGATAATGAGGAGAGAATGGCGCGAATGTTTCTAAGAGGTTTGAAACGAGAGATACGTCGATATCTTATCTCTCATAAAGCGTGTTTGTATTGAGATGTTGTTAATAGGGCTCGATTATTGGAAGCGCGATAATGAGTCAACCCAACGAAAAGAGAAGCGGTAGGCAAAATGATAATACCGGTGATAGCGATCGTCGAGCGGTGATGATAAGCGTGGAGGAATCAACATGCGAAAATGGTAACCACTTGGTGGTAATCATGGCCAAAACAATAAGAATGGACATTTCAAAAAGAAGATTCAATGATGATGGAAAGGCGTCGACATCATTTTGTCGTTAAGGAAGGAGAATGACCACTATCGTATGCTTCAAATGTGGAGGGAGGGACACATCGGTCAAAGCGTGCGATGCCCTCAAAGCGTGTTACAATTGTGGAAGAAGGACACATTGGCCCGATTTTTCGTTGCTTGTAGAAAACAAGTCCAATTTGGGATGGAAGCGTGGCCGTCCCGAACGAGACAAAACCGGTTGTTGTTCGAGGAGGCGTTTGTCGTGACCTCCCGAAAAGCAAGGAACGAATGAGGTCATCACGGGTAAGCTTATCATAAATTCTAGTGAAGTATATACCTTATTTGATCTGGGTTCTACCCATTCTTTTATTTCTCTACTTGCGCTCAGCGTTTAAATTTGACTCTGGAGAAATTAGACTTTGACTTATCTGTTGAAACTCAGTTGGGAGAAACCTTCATTACATCCACTGTTTATAAGTCTTGTTTGGTTCAAATCGGTACCCTCACATTACTTGTCGATCTTATTTCATTGAAAATACTTGCATTTGGCGTAATTCTAAGGGATTGATTGGTTAACTACTCATCATGCAAAAATTGATTGTTTTAAATAAGGTTGTTAGCTTTCATATTCTAATCAACCTATTATGCGAATTCAAGCAACCAAACCATTAAAATCAATCACTTATCATCTCTCGAAGCCATAAAATTATTCGTTTATTGAAAAATGGATGTCGAAGCTTTCTTAGCTCATATCACGGATCTAAACAAAAATAAATCGAGTTTTGAATGATATTTCTATTGTTAATGAATTTCTGGCGTATTCCACGAAGAACTTCTGGCCTACCCCGGGCGTGAAATTGAATTTTGTATCGACCTTGAACACGGTACAAAACCTATTTCCAAAGCCCATGTCGAATGGCTCTATTGAACTTGAGGTTAAAGACCCAATTGCGAGGAATTGTTAGACATTGGCTTTATTAGTCTAGTACTTCTCCTTGGGGTGCTCTGTTACTATTAAGTGAAGAAGAAAGATGGGAGTATCACGACTTTGTATTGATTATCGGGAGTTGAATCATGTCACCATCAAAAATAGGTACCCATTGCCCGTATTGATGACTGTTTGACCCGATTGCAAGGCGCGAAATTCTTTTCAAAGATTGATCTTAGTTAGGATATCACCAATTGAAGATTAGAGCCAGATGACATTCAAAAAAGACTTTGAGAACTCGGTATGGGCATTATGAATTCTAGTCGTGTCTTTTGGATTGACTAATGCTCCTGCTTGCCTTCATGGATATGATGAGCCAAGTATTCAGGAATATTTGGATCACTTTGTGGTCGTCTTTATTGATGACATCCTTATTTATTCAAAAGTCGTGAAGAAGATCATGAAGAAACACTTGAAGGCGATACTCAAGCTTCGTGAATATAAGCTTTATGCGAGTTGAAGAAATGCGAGTTACGGCTTGAGAAAGTAGCATTCCTTGGGCACGTGGTATCAAGTCGTGGAATATCTGTTGACCCGACAAAGATTGAAGCCATTCAAAATTTGGGAAGCAACCTAAATCGATGGCCGAAATGTAGCTTTTCTCGGCTTAATTTGGTTATTATCGGAGATTAAGTAGAAGGTTTTCTCGAATCGCTTCTCCCTTAACTCGGTGACTCGGAAGATACAAAATTCGGTTGGAGCGAGGAATGTGAGAAGAGTTTTCAAGAACTTCGAAAGAAGACTCATTTATTTTGTTACGACATACCATCGGCTCGGAGGATTTGTCATCTCTGATGATGCTTGAGCGAGGGTTAGGATGTGTTCTCATGCAACATGGGAAAGTCATAGCTATGCCTCTCGACAACTCAAAAGAATATGAGAGGAATTATCCTACTCATGATCTAGAGTTAGCGGTTGTTATCTTCGCACTTAAAATTTGGAGGCATTACTTGTATGGGGAGAAAGTGGAGATCTTTACGGATCGTAAAAAGCCTCGAATATTTCTTCACTCAAAAGGAACTCGACATGCGACAATGACGTTGGCTTGAAGCTGTTGAAAGATTATGATCGTACCATCGATACCATCTGGAAAAAGCAAGCGTGGTAGGTAGCGCGTTGAGTAGAAGATCGTATCTTGAATGCAAGTGCGATATTGTCAACGAGGCCCATCTTGTATGACTTGCAAAGGATGGAGATAGAATTAAAGACTCAGGGACCCGTGTGATGATGGCGAATATCTGAGTAGAACCAACTTTAATCGATAAAGTTAAAATTGCTCAAGCTCTGGACACAGGAGTTAATCGTATATGAGGAAGAAAGTCTGAAAGGTCTTATCTTAGGAAGCGAGAATCGATGAAGAAGGAATACTTGAGTCGACTCCGACTTTTGTGTTCTAACGACCACGATTTAAAGTATAAAATCATGATGGGCGCACAACACACCAGTTTTGCAATCCATCACAGGAGTACCAAAATGTATCGTGATCTTAAATAAATACATTTTGGTGGAAGCGATATGAAGAGAGAGATAAGCGTTTGTTTATCTCGAGGTGTCTAACTTGTCAGCGAGTCAAAGCGGAGCATCAAGTACCAAAAGGTCCATTGCAACCACTTGAAATTCGAAATGGAAGTGGGAGCACATTACTATGGATTTAGTTCTTTGGTCTTCCCAGGGTTTCTCAAGGCGTAGATCTGATTTGGGTCATTGTTGATAGATTGACCAAATCTGCTCATTTCTTACCAATCTGAGAAACTTATACACTTGAGCGTCTTGCTTTCGTATGTGCATAAGCAGATTGTAAGGCTGCATGGTATGCCGGTATCCATAGTTTACGATCGAGACCCAAGATTCACTTCACGATTTTGGGTTAGTTTGCAAAAAGCTATGGGCGCAGTTTACGATTTAGTTAAACTTATCATCCTCGAGACGGACGGACAATCGAGAGGACTATTCAAACTCTTGAAGATTTATTAAGACTACGTGTCCTTGACTTGAGGAAGTTGGGACAAGTTCTTACCATTGGTGGAGTTTTCCTATGACAACGATTATCAAACAAGTATTGGCATGGCTCCATTCGAGCGTTGTATGGAAGAAAGTGTCGTTCTCGATTATCTTTGGGATGAGGTGGGTGAAACAACGTTGTTGGGATGGGAGTTGATACGTATGACTACGGAAAAAGATTGAAAGCGATCGATCCGACGTATAAAAACCTCCTGAGGCCAAACCAAAAGAGTTATCTTGATCTTCGTGAAAGGGCGTGGAATTTGATATTGGAGATCGTGTGTTGTTACGTGTTGCTCCATGGAAAGGAGTTACGAGATTTGGAAAGAGAGAAAACTCGATCCTCGATTCATTGGCCCATTTTAATCCTCGATCGGTAGGGGAATGTAGCTTTATAGACTTGCTTTACCTTGAAGTATGTCTCGTGTTCATAACGTTTTTCATATATCCATATTACGTAAATATGTGAAAAGACCCGAACCATATTATTGAGTTAGAACCGGACGAAATAGCGGAAGATTTAACGTATGAAGAGGTTCTGTTCAAATCTTGGATAAGAAGGAACATATTCTACGCTCGAGTTATACCTCAAGTCGAAAGTGTTATGGAGGAACCACGATGTTGAGGAAATGACACAGGAGTTAGAATCTGAAATGAAATCAAGGTATCCTTACCTCTTGACATACCAGTCGTACCCTAATTTTGAGGAAAATTTCATAAGAAGGGAGATTGTAAGACCCCACTTTTATGAATAAAAATGAATTTTCTATAAATATCATTTTTGATATTATGGAATAAATTTGATATAATGTTATAGTTGTGGGTAATATTTATAAATTTTGCAAAATATGTGAAGTTGTTATATAATATTCGATTGGTTAGGGGAATATTAAATGCGACACAATCATTGGTGGACCCCATAGCGAAATTATTGTCGGATTGAGAAAGCGACAAAAATATTTTTATGAAAATAACGGCGGAAGTTTTACTGTTGATCTTTGTTGAACTACTTTCGGTAGTAAAAAATCTGATGTCTGGCGTGGTTGCGTAGTAGCACACGGTATTGATTATTAATGCTTATGTGAGAAGTCACTTTCGGTTTGATTCAATTATTATCGATATTTTATATGTTATTAAATCGATAATTGAGATAGCGAAGTTATTAATATTATTATTTGCATTATTAACGATGTCTAGAAGTTACGCGAGGAGAGGTTTGGTCACTTTAATTGCGGCGTGATAGGGAGAAATCCTTATTGGAAAGCCCCTCTTTCACAGGAGCGACACAGTCGATTAATAGTGTGAATAATAATAATGATGATGACGTTTTTTTTTTATTATTATATTATTAACGTAATAAAAGCAAAAACTTTTTATATAAAAGAGAGAATACTTTTATAAAGTTATTACGTTTTATTAGGCTAATAGTAAAATCTTTTTATATAAAAGCGAAATACTTTTATAAAGTTATACATTTTATTAGATAATAATTAGAATATATTATATTTTATTATCGTAGTGTTTGCATGTAGTTTGCATAGTGTGTTTGCATAGTAAAATCTTTTTAAAAAGTTATTAGTTTTATTAGATTATAAATAGAATATATTATATTTTATTTAAAAGATTTTGCTTTAAATATGGATAGTCAGATTAAAATAAATCGATCTGGATAGTTCATGGATTGATTCTTATTCATTCCATTCTTACATAAATAGAAGCTCATTCCTTCATTATTTCTTACGAATTCACTTGAACTACTGAGAGAAACTATAGAGAAAAGAAGAAAAGTAAGAAAAAATTCTCTTCTTCCTTTACTCGATATCAAGTTTCTTTTACGGTAAGGGGTATTATTTCTTTTGTATTCATGAAGAGAACTTCTATTATTCCATCTTTATTATTACATTGGAATAACTTTTGTATCTGTGAGCTACCTATACTTGGTGAAATTCTTACGTATTCCATTCTTTATTATTACATTGGAATATCTTATGCATGCTTTTACTGTGGGACTGGTTTCCGTCTTTATTATTACATTTGGAATATCACATGCATTTCTGTGGGACTGGTTAAATCTTTATTATTACATTGGAACATCTGTTGGTGTGAATTTCACATGTGAATTTCACACACTGGTTCCGTCATTTAGTATTACATTGGAATAACTTTGTCTATCTGAATCTGCATGCGTGGTGATTTACATTGTATTCCATTCTTTATTATTACATTGGAATATCACATGTAGGTCGTATATTACGCTTTGACACAGTTCCGATTATTTATTATTACGATGGAATAACTTTTATCATCATCTGAATCTGCATGCATGGTGATTTCTTTTGTTATTCCATTCTTTATTATACTCGGTTGGTTAAAGTTTTGACTTCTACACTCCATGAAATTAGTGGAATATTCTTGATATTTGCGCTTCATCCGATATCTTTTCATGGAAATATTCTTACGAGCATTCTTGAATTTTACTTTACAAAGAAGTATCGTGTTGACAATTTGGGCGTTATTAGTTCTGAATAAATTAATTCTTGAACTTGTTTTATTGAATTCTTATATCATTGTCATCATCCTCATGTTTATATTATTTTTTTGAAAGTCATACATGGCTTTTGTAGTGCGTAGATGGACTTGGTATGATTATGACCGAGGATTATTGATTGTAATCATGGTAGTAATGTTACAAATGATGTGGTAAAAGTCCTCGTTGGCCCAAAGTGCATTGATGGGCCGATTGTTGGCATGATCATGACCATTGATGAATACCTGAAATATCCTTGGCGTGGTGCGTGGATAATTTGTGGTCGTGACCTAATGAATATCCTTGGTAGTAGTGCGAGGGATGATGTGGATTATTTATTAAAATGAGTCTCGGCGATAAAAAGTGATGAAAAACCTTTTAAATCATAAAAGATAGTAGATTTTATTCTCTACTGACTCTTTTAATGGATTGCATGTTTAATTGCGATTAAACTTGATGTCTATTGTATTTTATCGGTTTAACATTTGTTGAGGACTAATGATAATTTATTACGCATTATCTTAGTCATAATATTTCTTCTTGGGCTAGTTGAGCTCACCCTTTCTTTCTTTTTCTCTTGAGGAAATGAGAGCGTGGCGGGACTAGTCGGGGAGCGGAGTGATGGTCGAGATGATAATATGTCTTAGTAGTCCTCACTATTACATTAAATAGTGTGATAATAAATGTAATGAGGACTAAATTGAGTGTGGATATTATATAGATGACAATATTTGTATTAAAACTCACAATGTGTGTATTTTATTTTGTATTTTACATTTGTTGTTGTATAATCGAGTTGTATTTGAATTTAGTACCATGTATTTGGCGACTCGAGATGTTTGTATCTGCGATGTCAGCGGAACTCGACATTTATGAACGGAGGCACGTTATTGGAATGAAGATAATGAGTTTACTCAATTTACGAGAGAAGCCGTCAAAGAACATCGGGTCGAGCAAATTGCAGATATTCGATGATAACGCATGTTCCGTGGTGAAGCGAGGGTGAGAATACAGGGAAAAATTCTGAGTCTTGGGAAAGATTTGAAACTTTTCAATAAGTAAATCGTATTAAATCGTATGAAGGATAAAGTTTATTAGGTGAGAGTAGCGGTGTCTCGGTAACCGATTGGCGGAGTTATCGGGTTTGCACCTCATTTGGTAGATAATGAGGAGATCGCGGATGTTTAAGAGAGGTCAAACTTCGTGATTAATTTCGATACCTTATCTCTCACATATTGGATGTTGTCAGCGTGAGACAATTATTAGAACAAGATAATGAGTATACTCAATCAGAGCAATGACAACAAATGATAACTGAGGAGGAGGAGAAAGAACCACTTCGGTGGTAATCGTGGCCATAGAATAGGAGAGGTGAGTCAGTGGAAATTTGAGAAGGAGATCATTAATGGCGGAAGACTACCCACAACAAATCCAAGGTATGTTAGAATTACAAATCGGAAAAGAAGGACACTATACACAATCGAGATGTTATAATTGTGGAAAGGAAGGACATAAACCAAGTTGTCAATGGAAACCCAAGTTCGATGGATGGTGACTCGAAATTCGCCGGATAAGTCAAAATCGGCGGTTCTGGAAGAAAGCGTTTATCGTGGTGACCAAAAAACGAGGAACGAGCACGCGTGATCATGGGTAAGCTAATCTTGAATTCTTGCGAAGTTTATACCTTACTGAATCTGGGATTCTACCCATTCTTTTATCTCTCTCGCCACTTGTGATCAACGTTTAAACTTGACTCGGAGAAATTGGACTTTAACTTATCTGTTAAAACTCCGTTGGGTGAAACCTTCGTTACATCTACAGTTTATAAATCTTGCTTGATCCAAGTTTGCACTATCACATTACCTGTTGATCTTATCTCTTTAAAGATACTTGCTTTTGATGTGATTTTAGAAATTGATTTGTTTAACCACTCATCATGCCAAAATTGATTATTTTCGTAAGGTTGTTAGTTTTCATATTCCTAACCAACCTGTTATACGAATTCAAGCAACTAAACCACTAAAATCAGTCACTGTCATATCAAGCTACAAAGCTATTCGTTTATTGAAAGACAGATGTCAAGCTTTCTTAGCCCATTTTATAAATTTGAACAGAGACAGTTCAGATTTGGATAATATTTCTGTTGTTAGAGAATTTCCTGATGTATTTCCTGAAGAACTTCCCTGTCTACCCCCAGAACGTGATGTTGAATTCTTTATTGACCTTAAACCGGGTACAAAACCCATTTCTAAAACCCCATATCGAATGGCTCCTATTGAACTTCAGGAGTTAAAAGTCCAACTACAGAAATTGTTAGACATCGGTTTCATTCGTCCTAGTACATCTCTTTGGGGTGCTCCTGTTTTATTCGTAAAGAAGAAAGACGGGAGTATGCGACTTTGTATTGACTACCGAGAATTAAACCATGTCACCATCAAGAATAGGTATCCGGTACCTCGCATTGATGACCTGTTCGATCAGTTGCAAGGAGCACAATTCTTTTCAAAGATCGATCTTCATTTTGGATATCATCAACTGAAGATTAAAACTGAGGATATTCCAAAGACGACCTTGAACTTCGATGCGGGCATTATGAATTCTTAGTCATGTCTTTTGGATTGACTAATTCTCCTACTGCTTTCATGGATATGATGAACCGTGTATTCAAGGAATATTTGGATCAGTTCGTTGTTGTCTTTATTGATGACATCCTCATTTATTCCAAAAGTCGTGAAGATCATGAGCACCATTTGAAGCTGATACTTAAAAGGCTTCGTGAAAACAAGCTTTATGCCAAGCTGAAGAAATGCGAGTTCTAGCTTGAGGAAGTAGCATTCCTTGGGCATGTGGTGTCAAAACATAGAGTATCTGTTGACCAAGCGAAGATTGAAGCAATCTGAAGTTAGGGAGCAACGAAATCGGTGACACAAAGTCTGTGACTTTACGAGCTTAAATTGGGTTATTATCGGAGATTCGTGGAAGGATTTTCTCGAATTGCTACTCCGTTAACTCAGCTGACTCGGAATGATACAAAATTTGTATAGAGCGAAGAATACGAGAAGAGTTTCCAAGAGCTTAAGAGGAGACTCATTTAAGACTGTTACGCAATACCATCCAGTGCATGGAGGATTTGTTATCTACAGCGATGCTTCAAGCAAAGGGTTAGGATGTATTCTCATGCAACATGAGAAATTCATAGCCTATGCCTCACAACAACTCAAAGAATATGAGAGGAATTATCCTACTCATGATCTAGAGTTGGCAGCAGTTGTTTTCGCGTTGAAGATATGGAGACACTACTTGTATAGGGAGAAAGTGGAGATCTATATGGATCATAAAAGCCTTAAATATTTCTTCACCCAAAAATAACTCAACATGCGGCAACGACGTTGGCTTGAGCTGTTGAAAGATTACGATCACACTATTCAATATCATCCTGGAAAAGCGAACGTAGTAGGTATGCGTTGAGTAGAAGATCATATCTTGATCTGAGTGCGATATTGTCAACACAAAGGCCCATTTTGTATGACTTGCAAAGGATGGAGATAGAATTAAAGACTCTAGGGAACCACGTAATGATGATGAATATACGAGTAGAACCGACTTTAATCGATAAAGTTAAAGCTGCTCAAGCTACGGACATAGGACTAATGCGTATGAAGAAGAAAGTGCAAGAAGGTACTTTACTGGAAGCAAGAATCGATGAAGAAGGAATACTTAGAGTCAACTCTAGACTTTGCATTCCTAACGACTCTAACTTGAAGTATAGAATCATGATGGAGGCACACAACACACCGTTTGCAATCAATCCTGGGAGTACCAAAATGTATCATGATATTCGACACACATTTTGGTGGAACAATATGAAGAGAGAGATCGCGGAGTTTATCTCGAGGTGTTTAACCTGTCAACGTGTAAAGGCGGAACATCAAGTGTTAAAGGGTCCATTGCAACCACTTGAGATTCTGAAATGGAAGTGGGAACACGTTACTATGGATTTCGTTACAGGTCTTCCCAAAGTTTCTCAATGCATAGATGCGATTTGGGTTATTGTTGATAGATTAACCAAGTCTGCTCATTTCTTGCCTATACGCGAGACTTATTCCCTTGAACGTCATGCTCGTATGTACTTGAATGAGATTGTGAGATTGCATGGCATGCCAGTATCCATAGTTTCGGATCGTGACCCAAGATTTACTTCACGATTTTGAGTTAGCTTAGCAAAGCTATGGGCGCAGTTCTGATTGATTCGGCATACCATCCTCAAACGGACGGACAATCAGAGAGGACTATTCAAATTCTTGAAGATCTATTAAGACTATGTGTCATAGACTTCAAAGGGAGTTGGGATAAGTATTTACCATTGGTGGAATTCTCCTACAACAATAGTTATCAAGCAAGTATAGGCATGGCTCTATTTGAGGCGTTGTATGGACGAAAGTGTCGATCTCTCGATTATCTTTGGGGACGAGGTGGGAGAAACAACGTTGTTGGGACGAAATTAAATCGCGCATGACTACGAAAAAGATCCAAATGATTAAATGACATATTCAAACCTCACGGGATCGACAAAAGAGTTATGTTGATCTTCATAGAAAGGGCGTGGAGTTTAATATTGGAGATCATGTCTTTATTACGTATTGCTCCTGTGGCGACCCCAAAATAGGTCCATTCCATCCAACCCATTACGAGTCGCCAATACATGGTACGAAATAATTACAACTTTATTATTACAACATAGAAACTACGAGTTTAAATACGAGATATTGTCATCTAAACAATATCCACATACTCAAATAAATCCCCATCATAATTATTGATACATTATTTTATAAAAATGGTGAGGACTACTAAACAACTCTCTACAGAACCTTCATTCCATACCCAGAAGCTAGTACTACATTTACATTCTACGCCTCACGAGAAGAAAAATGGAACAAAAAGGAAAAGGGTGAGCTCAACTAGCCCGATAAAGAATGTTATGACTAAGATAATATAGAACAAATTATCGTTAGTCTTGAACGAGGAAAAAATCATCGATAGAATACAATAGGCAACAAGTTTCGAGATCAATATTAGCGGTGAAAATAATAATTCATAGAAGAGTTACGTAGAGAATGAAATCTCTATAATCTATGAATTTAACGATCCATCATCAATATTTTATCCTGTAACATCAATCGATATTCATCTCAAATCAAATATTCATCTTTGCACTACTGGGCGAAGATATTCATCGATCGGTCATGTTCATCTCAACACTGTTCATCTTTGCACTAAAGGCCAAAGATATTCATCGATCGATTCGTGTTCATCTCAACACTGTTCATCTTTGCACTAAAGGCCAAAGATATTCATCGATCGGTCGTATTCATTTAAACACACTTCATCTTTGCTACAGGCCAAAGATATTCTTGAAAATCATTCATCTTTTACTTCTGGGCCAAAGATATTCAATAATATCATCATTTAAGGCGAGGATGATGAAAAATATTTTAAAAAAAGCGAATCCGGTGAAACAAAATGACAAGGATTAAGGATTAAATACTTGGTTTTATCCGTCCAAAAATACCTCAAAAATAATCGTAGTGGTGTAAAAATTCGAGAATGATCAAAACATGGATACTGATCAAAGCTAGTATCCAGAATTAGATATTTTAGACGAAAAGAAAAATTTTCATTTTTATGAATTGAATAGTCAAGTATTAATGAATAGTCTTGAGTATCGTGAATAGTCTTAGTATCGTGAATAGTAACTCAAACACCAAAAGATAGAAATTCCACAAAAAAAACATCTTCACGCTTCATGAATAGTACTAAATGAATAGTAACTTCGTGAATAGTAACTCATGAATAGTAACTTCGTGAATAGTAACTCATGAATAATAACTCAGACATGAAAAAGTTCCAAATTTGATAAAAAGTTCCAACCATATTTGACGTAATGATATTGAAGAAATAATATCATTTGAGAAGAAAATAACATCCACTTACCTCGAAGAATCGATCTTACAGTTGAAACAGGATATAGTCTTTGAAGGAAACTTGCAAATCTCTAACAATACTCAAAGTATACTCAAAATACTCACAAGAATAAACTCGATAATATAGAGAAAAGAGAAAACTTTGTTTACGGTGTGATTTTCAATTCTAACTTAGCCCTCTATTTATAGGAAAATGTTAACCTTGGCAAAGCGGAGACTTAACACTACTGACTTTGATGGCTTTACCTGCTACTATTCCCACCCACCACATTTGAAATAAAATTCAGCACATTTCTTCACCAACCACAAGTGGGGCCCACTCAATTCTAAATTTTCCACCAAAATCAATTATAAACCTAATTTCCGAATCGGTCACCTCTTAAAATTCATAACAAATCATTCGTTCATTTTTAACGGTTCAAAATTTGTGGACATATACTCAACTTATGTATGTATAACATATCCAAAAATTACAACGATCCAGCGGTCGGATTTAAAATTATAACTCACATGATATATCGTAAAAATCTTGATTTGATTTTTAATACCTCCATTCAAACAAAATTCTTGATAAAACACCTCAACATTAAATCATTCAATTATAACCACATAAAACAAATAAATCCATCATTTATAAATATTTTCTTATCATATAAATCAATAATTAATTATTCACAAATAATATTACGAGAATCACAATTATAATGACGGTAGTTCGAGAAAGGGGCTTTCAGATAAGGATTTCTCCTTCTTGGCGCGCAATTAGGTGACCAAACCTCTCCTTGTGATGAAACTTTCTAGACATTGCCAATAATGCTTTATCTAATAATATTATTCAAATAATATGAATTATTGATCGATAATGGAGATAATGTGCGGTGACAATTATTGAACAACAATAATATAAAATATCAACGCTTGACAATTATTGAATCGATAAAATAAAATATTGAGCGATAACTCTTTGTGAAAATTATTGAGTAGTGCCTTATTCTACGTAAGGATCGATAATTCAACAATCTTTGTCTGATCTGGTGTCTTCTTCTTTATGCGACCACAGCGTATTCTTGTATTTTAACCATAAGAGGGTATTCAACGATCTTAACGGTAACAACTATGCCGTTATTTTTAACCAACTTATATTTGTCGTTTTCTTCATCCAATCGCTTTCAGTTATGGGGCCCACATGGTGCGCTTTGTAGTCGATGCGAATATTCTGAAGCGATCTGAATATTCCACGACCAAACGAATATTCTAAAACAACAATGAATATTTTATAACCACTTGCTTATTTTGAAATATTTGCGTATTTAACCCCTAACTATCCACATTAATCAAATCAACCCTTACTATTTCAAAATAATAAATAAAGGAAATTCCTTTTATTTAAAATAATTTGGGGTCTTCTGACCTCCCTCCTTATGAAATTTAGTCCTCGAAATTGGCGTGCGTACACAGTGTTTGAAAAGATGAGGATACCTCGCTTTCATTTCGTTTCCAATTCCCGGTCATTTCCTCACATAGCATGATTCCTCCACAAAACTTTAACTTGTGGTATGACCTTTCTTGCGTAGGGCATGTTCTTTCTATCAAAATCTTGGCAGGTACCTCCTCATATACGTTAAGTCTTGGCTATCTCGTCCGGTTCTAACTTCGATAGCGTGGTTGAATTAGTCCACATATTTACGTAACATCGATCGTGAAAAGCGTTATGAACACGCGCGTCATACTTGGCGCGTAAAAGCGAGTCTATAGGCCACGGTTCTATTCGATCGAGAATTTCAAATGGATTAATAAATCGAAGGTTTGAGCTTTCCTCACCTCACCGATTCTCGCTTTTGAAATAACAACTTCTTGCACCTCCTTCTTCAAATTCATCGACTCGGTTGTGTAGCTTGAGCGACTTTAACTTTATCGATTAAAATCGATTATACTAAGTATATCATCACGTCACGTATATCATCATCACGTGGGTACCTAGAGTTTTCATCTCCATCTCTATTATTTGTATATTATCTGAAAATGAGTCTTTGTGATATCGTACTTTCGTACTTGTATCGATCTTCTACTCAACACGTCGGCTACCACGTTAACTTTTCGGGATGGCATGGGTCGAACATATCTTTTTAAAATGAGTCTCCTCTTGAGTTCTTGAAGCTCTTACCACATTCCTTGCTCCATTTGAATTTTGTATCTCTACAAGTCATTTCGTTAATGGAATAGCGATTGAGAATATCCTTGAACGAATCTCCGATAATAACCAACTAAGCCTGAAAGCTACGTATTTAGATTCTGGACTTAGGTTGTTCTCAAGCTATGACTCATATCCCAACCTTGGATAACCGTTACAATGACACTATCGATTTCTTATCTCGCGAATATGGTGTCCCTACGAAGTGCTTAAAGCTGGGTGAATTCCACAAAAGTCACAAGATAAAGGCTCGGTACCAAATTCTATAATTGAATTTTAACTCACGAAGTTCAATAGGAGCCATTCGATATGAGATTTTAGAATGAGTTTTGTCTGGGGTTCAAAATCGATACAAAATTTAATATCGATCTTTGGGAGTAAGCCGAAATTCTTGAAATACGTCGGGAAAATCAATAACAACGAATATTATTCAAATCGGCGTGTCTTTATTCAAATCCATAACATGGACTAAGAAAACTTGACATCCGTAATAAGCGAATGACTTCATGGCTTGATATGAAAATGTTTGACTCTGATGGTTTGATTGCTTGAATTGAATAACGGGTTGCTTAGGAATATGAAAACTATGACAACTTACAAAAGCAATCAATTTTGGCGTGATGAGTAGTTAACCTTAAATCCATCAAAAGCAAATATCTTTAAAGAAATAAGGTTAACGGTAATGTGATAGTGCCAACTTGAATCAAACAAGATTTTTAAAACAACGGATGTAATGAAAGTTTCTCTAACAGAGTCTCCATAAATAGGTCAAAGTCTAATTTCTCGTGTAGTCGAGTTCAAGCGTTGGCCTGAAGCGAAGAGATAAAGAATGGGTAGAACCAGATTTATCTAGTAAGGTATAAACTTCACAAAATTTATAATTAACTAACGTGCTAACCGTTCGGGTTCCTCGCATTTTAATGAAGTCACGACAAACGCTCTTCGAGAATCGTTGACTTTGACTTTTCTTGGACATCCTTTTGAGTCACCATTCATTGGGGCTGGTTTCGATATCGTCTGATCTCGGCGATATGTCCTTCTTTTCCACAATTATAGCATACCTTAAAGCTGTTGTGGGCGGTTTGGGTGATATGTCCCTCTTTCCGCATTTATAACATATCTGATAGATGGTCTTTTCTCTCCCTTTGGAACCGATTTCTTCTGCCGTGGCGGCGTCTTCACATGGTCGTTGTTGAATCTCCTCTTTTTAAAATCTCCTCCCAGGCTAAACTTCTTCTATTTTCATGGCCATGATTACCACCGAGTGGTTACCGCCTTTGTCCAAGTATTCTTCTTTCTCCATTTGGTTATCGTTATTACGATGGCTGCTTATCTTGATATGATCCTGGTTATGGTCCCTCGGTTGAGCGTACTTTCGTTATCTCACTCTAACAATTGAGCCACATTGACAACATCTGAATAGAGAAAATTTATGAGAAATGAGATCTTGGCGTATCTTAGGGTTTCAAACCTCTCGAAACATCCGCGTCATCGTTCCTCATTCTCCACCAAATGAGGTGCTGAAACTGGATAACTCCATGAACTTACGCCTCGTCTTTGGGATCTGCGTCGTATTATTACTGCTCCGATCTAATAAACTCCACTTCCTTCATATAGCCGAATACTTTCGAGGAAAGTACTTGTCATTAAATAGTTTCTGAAAGCGTCTCCCAAGACATCTTGAGTCTTGGTGGATGGAGTGCGCTTCACAGACTCCCACCGATGATCTGCCTCGCCACGGAACATAAAGGTGGCAAATGGAACCTTCGTTCTTCTCCGTGCATCCCAGACATCGAATATCTTGGTAATTTGCTTGACCCATGTTTCGCCGTGATCGGATCGGCTTTCCCCGAGTGCAGGTGGTCCCGACTCTTTGAAGCTGCTTGGGTTGTGACCACCCATGAATTACTATCATTTCCTCACAGTATTTTGAACACGAGTCTCCTAAATGCGATTTTGCATGAGCTATGCAAAAAGCTTCTAAACATCCCTCGTTCATCATCTGCTTTCGATGGTGTTGTTCACGGGAGGAACATTGTCGACTGTTGCACGTTCTCCTCGTTGGTGAGTCTGAGGCATCTCCACGGTCTCATTTACTCCTTGTTAATATTCTCGATCGACATTCTCAAATCTTGTCGTAAAATAAGGGTTAATTAAAGAAATCAATATATCACATAATATCCTATATATCTTGACCAACTAACAAATAAGCTTAGGTAGGACACACTTTAGCGAAGGATTTACTCGTCTCTCCCCTCTGGTTTTATTCCCGATCTCGCTTGGAGATCATATCCTAAGCTACGATACCAAGCTGTGGCGACCCCAAAATAGGTCCATTCCATCGACCCATTTTGAGTCGCCCGATACATGGTACGAAAATAACTTCTGACTTTATTATTACAACATAGAAACTACGAGTTTAAATACGAGATATTGTCATCTAGACAATATCCACACATAAATAAATCCCCATCATAATTATTGATACATTATTTTATAAAAATGGTGAGGACTACTAAACAACTCTCTCTAGAACCTTCATTCCATTACCCAGGCTAAGTACTACATTACATTCTAGCCTCACGAGAAGAAAAATGGAACAAAAAGGAAAAGGGTGAGCTCACTAGCCCGGTAAAGAATGTTATGACTAAGATAATATAGAACAAATTATCGTTAGTCTTGACGAGGAAAAATCGATAGAATCTGATAAGGACAAGTTTTGGATCAATATTACGCGGCGAAATAATAATTCATAGAAGAGTTACGTAGAGAATGAAATCTCTATAATCTATGAATTTAACGATCCATCATCAATATTTTATCCTGTAACATCAATCGATATTCATCTCGAATCAAATATTCATCTTTGCTTCTGAGGCGAAAGATATTCATCGATCGGTCGTATTCATCTCAACACTGTTCATCTTTGCACTAAAGGCCAAAGATATTCATCGATCGGTCGTATTCATTTAAACACTGTTCATCTTTGCACTAAAGGCCAAAGATATTCATCGATCGGTCGTGTTCATTTAAACACTGTTCATCTTTGCTTCTGAAAAAGATATTCTTGATCATTCATCTTTTGCTTCTGGGCCAAAAGATATTCAATAATATCATCATTTAAGGCGAGGATGATGAAAAATATTTTTAAAAAAGCGAATCGATTGAAACAAAATGACAAGGATTAAGGATTCGTTACTTGGTTTTATCCGTCCAAAAATACCTCAAAAATAATCATAGTGGTGTAAAATTCGAGAATGATCAAAACATGGATACAATCAAAGCTAGTATCCAGAATAGATATTTTAGGCGAAAAGAAAATTTTTCATTTTTAGATTGAATAGTCTTAGTGATAAGTGAATAGTCTTAGTATCGTGAATAGTCTTAGTATCGTGAATAGTAACTCAGACACCAAAAGATAGAAATTCCACAAAAAACATCTTCACGCTTCATGAATAGTACTCGTGAATAGTAACTTTCGTGAATAGTAACTCATGAATAGTAACTTCGTGAATAGTAACTCATGAATAGTAACTCAGACATGAAAAAGTTCCAAATTTGATAAAAAGTTCCAACCATATTTGACGTAATGATATTGAAGAAATAATATCATTTGAGAAGAAAATAACATCCACTTACCTCGAAAGAATCGGTACTTCTAGTTGAAACAGGATATAGTCTTTGAAGGAAACTTGCACCGTCTAACAATACTCAAAGTATACTCAAAATACTCACAAAATAAACTCGATAATATAGAGAGAGAGAAACTTTGTTTACGGTGTGATTTTCAATTCTAACTTAGCCCTCTATTTATAGGAAAAATGTTAGCCGTGAAGCGGACTTAACTTTTGCAACACGATGGCTTTACTGTTTCTATTCCCACCCACCACATTTGAAATAAAATTCAGCACATTTCTTCACCAACCACAAGTGGGGCCCACTCAATTCTAGAATTTTCCACCAAAATCAATTATAAACCTAATTTAGAATCGGTCACCTCTTAAAATTCATAACAAATCATTAGTTCATTTTAACGGTTCAAAATTTGTGGACATATACTCAACTTATGTATGTATAACATATCCAAAAATTACAACGATCCAACGGTCGGATTAAAAATTATAACTCACGATATATATCGTAAAAATCTTGATTTGATTTTTAATACCTCCATTCAAACAAAATTCTTGATAAAACACCTCAACATTAAATCATTCAATTATAACCACATAAAACAAATAAATCCATCATTTATAAATATTTTCTTATCATATAAATCAATAATTAATTATTCACGAATAATATTACGAGAATCACAATTATAATGACGGTAGTTCCGGGAAGAGGGGCTTTCAGATAAGGATTTCTCTCTTCTTGGCGGCCTTGATTAGGTGACCAAACCTCTCCTTGTGAAACTTTCTAGACATTGCCAATAATCTTTATCTAATAATATTATTTAAATAATATGAATTATTGATCGATAATGGAGATAATGTCGCGGTGACAATTATTGAACAACGATAATATAAAATATCAATATTGACAATTATTGAATCGATAAAATAAAATATTGAGCGATAACTCTTGTGAAAATTATTGAGTAGTGCCTTCTTACGTAAGGATCGATAATTCAACAATCTTTGTGCGATCTGGTGTCTTCTTTGTGCGACCACAGCGTATTCTTGTATTTTTTAACCACTAGGGTATTCAAACGATTTAACGGTAACAACTATCTGTTATTTTTTAACTTGACTTATATTTGTCGTTTTCTTCATCCAATAAACTTTTCAGTTATGGGGCCCACGTGGGCTACTTGTGAGTCGTGCGAATATTCTAAGCGATCTGAATATTCCACGACCAACAGAATATTCCCAAACAACAATGAATATTTTATAACCACTTGCTTATTTTGAAATATTTGCGTATTTAACCCTAACTATCCACATTAATCAAATCAACCCTTACTTATTTCAAAATAATAAATAAAGGAATTCCTTTTATTTAAAAAATTTGGGGGTCTTAAACTCAATAATTGTTACGATGAGTTCTTCGCTCAATATTTTATTTTATTGATTCAATAATTTTATAATGCGTTGATAGTTTATATTATTATTGTTTGATAATTGTCACACGCATTGATATTTTTTCATTATCGGATCAATAATTCATATTATTTGAATAATATTATTAGATAGCATTATTAGCAATGTCTAGAAAATTCTATCAAGGAGAGGTTTGGTCACCTAATTATACTATTACGTCGATGAAGAAGAAATTCTTATTAAGCCCTCTTTCACCGAGAATCTAACATCGTTGTCATAATTGTGATTCTGTAATATTATTTGTAAATAATTAATTATTGATTTATATAATAAAAAAATATTTATTTGATGTGGATATAACAAATAGATTTATTTATTTTATGTGGTTATTAATGAAGAAATTAATGCTGAGGTGTTTTATCAGTATTTTGTTGGAGTAGAAGTATTAAAAATCACCCGTTTGTGGATTTCGGATTTTTTTTTTTTAGAATTTGGAAAAACTCAGATCTGCAAAGTTGCAGAGAATTCGATTCAAGGCAGAATGGACATAAAATTAGTATTTTTCTGATAAACGGGCTATTTTCTATGAATTATTGATGTTTCAGAAAATAAAATAATTTTTATTAAATATATGGGTGGGACCCACTTTGGTTAACAACATGTGGGCTACTGGAAATTTGGTTCAAAGGTGGCTGGTCTAGATTTTCAACTTAGCACATGCGTGGAAGAAAGAAAAAGAAATAATATTATTTTATTATGTAGTATTCTATGGCGTTCTAGCATTTTCCTATAAATAGACGCTTATGTTAGAATTGAAATCACACCAGAAACAAGTTTTCTTTCTCTCTAGATTATCGGTATTTTTTTGTGAGTATTTTGATACTTTGAGAGTTCTTTGTTAAGATCTGAGTTTCCTTCTATTTCTATCAGATATTCGATCGGAAAGCACCGTTATTTTGAGGTAAGGGATGTTAATTTCTTCTTAAATGATATTATTTTCTTGATATCATTATCTTAAAATATTGGTTTGAACTTTTAATCAAATTTAGAACTTTTTGTGTATGGGATTACTATTCATGATATCTGATCTTATTCACGATATCTTGACTATTCACGAATCTGACACTATTCACTAAAAAATAAAAATTCCTTTTTTGTCCAAGATGTCTATTATAGTTCTTATCTTTGATTGTATCCATGTTTTTATCTTTATTTTTGAATTACGCTTCACAATGGGTTATTATGAAGTATTATTGATCTTGGATAAACCTGCTTTTCTGAATCCCTAATATTTGTCATTCATCTCCATTTGGATTCATTTTCTTTAAAATATTTTTCATCATCCTCGGTCTTAAATGATGATATTCTTGAATATTTTTGGCCAGTAGTGCAAAGATGAATGATTAATTGATGAATATCTTTGGCCAGTAGTGCAAAAGATGAGCAGTGTTGAGATGAACATGGCCGACCCATGGTGATATAAATGAATATCTTTACCAGTAGTCAGCAGATGAATATTTGATTAAAGATGTATATTGATTGATCTTCTGAGGTTAAAATATTGATGATGAACTTTTAAATCTTAGAAGATAGTAGAATTCATTCTCTACGTGACTCTTCTAATGGATTCTTTGTTTCCATTGCGTTTGTTGATCTAAAACTAGTTGTCATTATATTCTATCGATTTTTTCTTCAAGAAGGTAATGATAATTTGTTGTATATTATCTTGGTCATAATATTCTTTCTTTAATTTAATTGAAATTTCACCATTTTCCTTTTTATTCCATTTTTCTTCTCGGGAGGTGAGAACATGGCGAGGATCGAGTGGGGTATGGAGTAATGGTTACAGAAAGATGTTTTAGCGATCCTCACTATTTCGTAAAATAGTATATGAATAATTGTAATGAGGACTTATTTGAATGTTGATATTATACAGAAAATAATATTTGTATTTAAACTCACAAAGTATGTGTTGTCAGTATTTTCATGCGACAATTGTAATAATAAAATTGTAGTTTATTTTCACATCACGTATTTGGCGATTCGTAATGTTTGTTGTATCTATATTTTGGGACCATACAAAGTTTAATATATTTTTATATTAGAAATTTTTTATCCCGTAATTATCTTCTTTTGTTTTTAATCTCATAGAATATTTTTAATAGGAAAGAGAATTTGTTATTCGAGCAGTGCCATTTTCTATTTTTGAGAAAGCATATTTCATTTTGGGTCAAAAACATATTTTATAATTAACATTTTGTGATTAAGAAATGTAAATGATGTTTTCCTTAATTGTTTTAATTAAATGTAAAATAGCCCTCTAAAATTCATTGAAAAGATGAAAGTCTAACAAATTATCATTATGTTTAATTAGGTTTAAGGAGAATATAATTATGTACACGTGTAGCTCTGAGATAGGAGTATACAGTAGTACTCCGTCATTACTACTACAGAAGTAGTAGCTGGGTAGTGGCGTGGTGTAGCTTTAAATTAATTAGCAGCCGCCAGGCAGTGCATGGGGTGGATGAACTTGGGGGAATCAATCAATTAATGACTTGTCTCCTTTCACTTCTCATGTAGGAGGAACCGGAATACCCCTTTACCGATACCATTTTGACTTTTTGGTAATATTTTTAAAAAATTATAAATTTTTAAGGTTTTGAAATAAAATAATTAGTAGTACAATTTCTTTGGTACATTTAGCTTAATCTTTTGCTTTTATATTATTTTTTTGTTAATTTTTTTTTTTTTAAACACGCCCATTATTTAATTTGATAACCACGCACAAGATATCAGTACCTACAGTAGGAAAACTTATAAGCAGTTTTTTAAAATAAGAACAGAGCGTAATTTTTTAAATTGAGCATCGAAAAGAGACATTTGTGGTAACTTTATACTCAATTATAAATAGATTTATCTTTATCAATTAACAAAAATCAAATCTCCTTTAAAGAAAAATTATGAAAAAAAATTGTATAATGAAAAAGTATATCTCAAATTAAAAGAAGAAAGATTTCACAAGTTGAAAATTCAAACAACAAAAAATTAAGATAACTGATATTTCAGTATGCTAAAATGATATTTTTAAATGAGTCTTTCGCATGGAGATAAGACTCGCTCACTATTCATGTGAAAATAAATTATTTTTTATATATGAAAAAATCAATTTCCAAAATAAAACCTAATATGTTACAAAAACCTGTAAAGAAATAAAAATAAAAATAATTTAATAAAATTATATATAAAAAATGAAATTTTTTTTTATTATAGACCAGAGACTGACACCGTATCCATAAATACGGAAGGTATGATTTTTTAAGAGAGAAAGGCAGTGTACGATCGCTCTCAATACGATTGAGAATGGAAATCTAATGTCATAGTGGTCAAGTATTAATTATCGTATCAGATTCCATATCTTTGTAGTAAAAGCTAGCCTGCAAAACAGTTATCAACGATAAAAATATCAGAAAGAGCTTTTCTAGGGCGACCGGTCCAGTTTTTTTTTTTTTTTTTTTTAAATGTCTCTCAAATAATTTATTCCATAAAATTTATTGGAATTAGAATTTTAACAGAATAAAATGATTTAGATGTTATTTAAATACATATAAAAAATATATACATGCATGTAATGTCTGCACGAGCATATTTTGGGAGACATCCAAATCACTTTATTCTGTAAAAATTCTAGTTCCAATAAATCTTATAAATTATTTGGGAGACATTTAACAAAAAAAAAAAAAAACTGATTGGTCGCCAAAAAATCCCCTAGACTTTTTCTATCGAGAATTTAGGGGATATTTTTAATGACATTGTCTAGCGATATTTTTTTTTTTGGTTTTTTTTTTAGTACCTCTTCAAAAATGTATAATATTTATTTCAACTGAAATTTTTGTAAAAAATAGTATTTTAGGTGTAAATTAGATACATACAGCTAAATTTTTATAAAAAATAGTGTTTTAAGTGTATAACACTGCTTTTTATAAAAATTTCAAATTAAAATAAATAAATATACATTTTTTAAGAGATACTACAAAAAAAAAAAAAAAAAAAATGTCGCAAGACAATGTCATCAAAAAATGTCCCCCTAGAACTACTCTAAAAATATATATTATTAATAATTAATAAAATTTTAAAAAATCTTATTTTTTATGAATTAAAATATAATTATTTTGAATTATAATATTATAGAGAGTGGCTAATTTTAATATTAAAAATATTTTAATATAAAAAATAATAATAAACAATTCACTAGATCAACTTAACAAGTTTTAACTATTGATCCACCGATTCGACCAGTAGTAAACTGGTTCAATTCGAATTTTGATCAAATTGGTTCAACAGAATCAAATTGGGACCCGACATATAGGGGTGTTCATCAGGTAAAAAATGGGCCGAACCGAACAGGTATCGAAATTAGCCAAATTTTAATACCGACCGAAAATTATTATTTTTATTATTATTTTAGTATTATTATTATTTTATTATTATTATTATTATTATTATCGTTATTTTATTATTATTATTATTAATAAATTATTAATAATAAAAAAATAGAAAATCAGTATATATTAGTCCGAATCAGTAAAATCGAACCATAAAATCGTCGGATCGAAATCGGTATCAAAAAATCGGTATATACCGATTTTTTTGTACCGGACCGTTTTTTATACCGAACCGACCGGTTCAAAAAACCGAAAAATTAAAAAAAAAGAGTTCATTTGAACACCCCTACCGACATAGAACCGATTCTCGATTCAATCGGCTGCTTCGGAGTGGGTTTGAAAACAGTGGTTATTAGTATTAAAGTAAAGGGATTTACTTTTAAACATACACAATAGACCGATCCGATCTAGCCTGAGTCAGTTAGGCCTTGGGTTTTAATTAGGTCAAGGCAGACCGTTGAGTTAAGTCTGTCACGCCAACGCCGGTATGGTGTTTCATCTTTTTTTTCCTTCTATGTTAAATATTAAATATATAAATTAATAAAAATTTTATAAAAACGATGCAAGATTTTTTTAGATTTATTTTATTTTAATATTCTACTGCACACAAATATAAGTTGGATGATTAGAACAAAAATAAATATATTCATCTTAAATTAGAGGAAAATACAATTTAGATGTAAGCGCAATATAAAAAACAAATTAATTTTCTAAATGTTTGTCTACTTGAGACCGCAGTTTGTGTAAGACCCAACTTTTATAAATAAAGATGAATTTTCTATAAATATTATTTTTGAATATTATGGAATAAATTTGATATAATGTTATAGTTGTGGGTAATATTTATAAATTTTACAAAGTATGCAAGTTGTTATAAAATATTAGTTTGGTGGGGAATATTCTTTTTAGGGAATATTAAATAACTACTCAATCATTGGTGGACCCCACAATGTAATTATTATCGGATTGAGAAAACGACAAAATATTTTATAAAAATAACGGTAGGAGGTGTTACTGATTAAAAGCATTGAACTACCCGGTGGTAAAAGTGCGATGTCTGGCGTGGTTGCATAGTAGCAGACACGGTATTGATTATTGATGCTTACGTGAGAAGTCACTCAATATTGTGGCGACCCCAAAATAGGTCCATTCCATCCAACCCATTCTGAGTCGCTAAATATATGGTACGAAAAAACAACTACAACTTTATTACAACAATTGTCGTGCAAAATACAACAACACATATCTTTGTGAGTTTGGATATAATTATATACCAACCAGAAGCAGCATCATCACAATGACACCTTACATAAAGGTATAGTCAAAACCTGCTTTAGAAATTAGAATCTTTGGGAAGTGCTCAAGAAACCTTTCGTGCATACTGGAGGCCATGCTTTTAGGTTATGGTAGATATCATATAGCCACAGAATTATCCTTGGTTGATTGAATAGACCCCAAAGAAAAAACGAGAAGATTACTATCATATTCTTCCCAATGGTGAGTCTTCTCTTGACATATCATTATCTCCACTGTCTCTAATTGGGTATTATACTCCAAACAAACACCAAGATTATATAGGTAGTGCTTGTAAATATATACAAAGTGTGGATGAATGGCCACGCGTCTTATGATAACACGAGTTTGTATGTCATTAGACATCTTGTATGATAGTGACAAAACACCTTCCAAGTTAAATTCACCTCACCCTCAACATCTATAGACCACCACTCTATTCCCCGCTATCCCCGCTCGACTCAACTACACTTTTATTACACGAAAGGAATTGTGAAACAAAAGGGTGAGCCTGACTAGCTCAATAAAAATATTATGACTAAAGATAAATAAATTATCAATAGTCTTCATCAATGAATAAATCGTAGATTTAGAACATATGGTAGATGATAAAACTTTTCAACCATAGTTGCAGCTTGAATGAGCAATCCATTAGAAGAGTCAAATAGACCACAAAATCTATTATCTTCTCCATGTTAAAAGTCCACCAACAATGTTTTATCCTCAGTAACATCAATCAACAATTCCTCATCCCCACAATCACATGTATAACTCATAATCGTAATTGTAATTCTAAATTCCTCTTCTCATCCGGAATGAAGATAATTTTCATCACTTGTCTTTACACGAAACATCAAATATCATGGTTATACCAAATCACGCCTTCTGCTCATAATCATAAATTCATCTTTGCACCATGGCCAAAGATATTCATCAACAGATTCATCTTTACACTACAAAGCTAAAGATATTCAACAATGTGTCATCTTTGCATTCTGACAAGCCAAAGATATTCATCAATAATTCATCTTTGCACTACAAAGCAAAGATATTCAACAACAGTCATCTTTGCATTACGAGCCAAAGATATTCATATATCAAAGAAATACATAATCATTTGAAGTTATATAACAATAATTATAACCATGTTGATCAATTCACCTTTGCACTTAAGCTAAAAATATTCAATTGTAAATTGAATGGTCATGATCATACCGATCAACAATTCAACTTTTGCACTCATCGCCAAAGAGAACCTATGGTCACGATCATACCAATAATCTACCCATCTTTACACTCAAGTCAAAGAGAAATATCATCATTAGGGTTATAAGAATGTTATATAAAAATAATATAATCAAAACATGGTTATAAATTTCAAGAGTAAGATTCATAAATCAACGATAATTTGGTCGGAAGAAGAAACCAATTTGTTGTGAATAGTACCCGTATTCGTACATAGTCCCGTTATACGTGCATAAAGAACTCTCGACACGAAAAGATAAAGTTTCATAATAAAATTCATATCCATATTTATAACACCTTAATCCAAATGTTATAAATCACTTAGAAATCTCATAATCTAATATTATTAATATTATAATAATATTTTAATCATTTCTCAAACTTATAAACAATTTAATTAAATTGTTTACACTTTACTAATTAATGCATTTAATCATCATAAAATGCCAAACTCATAAAATTTCATCACCAATAACTAAAACCCTCATCAAAAATCTGATATACCTCATATATGATTCTCAAACCATAAAATCATATTTTCTAATTTTCTTACTTCACATAACATATTTAATTCATTTGCTCATAACTAGAACATTTTCATGAAAAATACCAAATCAGTTCTAAAAATATTTCTTTTCCGGGTTTTAGCATAAAATAGTCCCATATTGAACATATATTTTTCTAAATTTTAAAAATTCATTTACTATTTTTCATATGGCCAAAACCACCTAATATTTAAACATTTATCATAAATTGTACTTTTATCCAAAAATTCCAAAATTCACAGAGTACAATTGATATTATATAGATGTACTCTCAATAAAATTTCATCAATTTTTGAGTTAACCGCATGAGGAGTTATAAATAGTTACTTTTAAAATATTCTTTTCTCATAAAATCCATAACTCCTAATCTATACCTCCAAAATACCTCAAAATAATCCTAGTGGTGTAAAATTCAAGAATGATCAAAACATGGATACATCAAAGCTAGTATCCGAATAGATATTTTTGAGCGAAAAGAAAATTTTATTTTTCTAATTGAATAATCTTAAATGATTCGTGAATAGTCTTGAGATATCGTGAATAGTCTTGATATCGTGAATAGTAACTCAACACCAAAAGATAGAAATTCCACAAAAAAAAAACATCTTCACGCTTCATGAATAGTACTAGTGAATAGTAACTCGTGAATAAGTAACTCATGAATAAGAACTCGTGAATAATAACTCAATGAATAAGAACTTAGACATACGAAAAAAGTTCCAAATTTGATAAAAATTCCAACCAATATTTCAAAGATAATGATATTGAAGAAAATAATATCATCCGAGAAGAAAATAACATCCCTTACCTCAAAGAATCGAGTGCTTGGAAGGAAAGATCGGGAGTGATCTTGAATGAAACTTATCTTGAGCAATGAACTCTCAAAGTATCTAAATACTCACAAAATACGCTCGATAATATAGAGAGAAAGAGAGAAAACTTATATATGTATAACATATCCAAAAATTACAACGATCCAACTATTTGGATTAAATATTATAACTCACACAATAAAGTCGTAATAACACAGATTTGATCTTTTAATACCTCCAATCCGACAAAAATACAAATAAAACATCTCAAAGATTAATTCCTTCATTAATAACCACATAAATAAATCCATCATTTATATTCATATAAAATAAATATTTCCTTATCATATGAATCGATAATTAATTATTCACAAATAATATTACGAAATCACATTTATGATGACCAGTCATTTCTAGGAAGAGGGGCTTTCGATAAGGATTTCTCCTTCTTGGCGCGCAATTAGGTGACCAAACCTCTCCTTGATGAACTTTCTAGACATTGCCAATAATCTTATCTAATAATATTATTCAATAATATGAATTATTGATCCGATAATGGGAAATCTTGTCGATGACAATTATTGAACAATAATAATATAAAATTTCAACGTAGCAATTATTGAATCAATAAATAAAAATATTGAGCAAGAATTTCTGTAATAATTATTGAGTAGTGCCTTAACATGTAAGGATCGATAATTCAAAAATCATGTAAAAGCCAGGTGTCTTCTTCTTGTGCGAAAACACGCGTATTCATCGTATTTTAACCACCGGGTATTCCAACAGTGTTAACGATAATAACTACGCCAAGTTATTTATAAAAACTCAAACTTGTCGTTTTCTTCATTCGACAGCTTATTTTGTTATAGGGCCCATGAATGATCGCACTGCCGTCGTCATTTAATATTCCCCGACGTAAAGAATATTCCACGACGACCAAACGAATATTCCCCGACAATAATGAATACTTTATACCCTTGCGTATTTTGAAAAAAAAATCATATATCACCCCTAACTTTAACTTTTATCAATTTAACCATTTCTTGAATAGAAAAATTGAATACTTTTATTTCATAAAATTCGGGGTCTTACAATTTATGCTTTCGATTATTACTCTGATAATTCTTTGCGTCATATCTCTTATATTATTGATTCAATTATTGTCACGATATCATCAGATAATATGTTATAGTATTAAATCAATAATTGAGACGACAAGTTATAAATGATTAATAATTGTTGAAAGATTAAATATGTGTTATGATTTGTGGTAAGTTTGATTATTTTATGGGGGGGCTCATATGTCATCATCTAAGAGTCTCTTCATTCGATAGTAATTACCTTTGTGAATAGTAATTACCTTCAATCGATAGTATTTACCTTCCGTCGAATAGTAATTACCCTTGTGAATAATATTTACCTTCGTCGATAGTAATTACCTTCGTCAATATAGTAATTACCCTTGTGAATAGTATTTACCTTCGTCAATAGTATTTACCTTCGTTAATAGTAATTACCTTTACCAGACGTCGAACCACTTGTCGTTTCACACATTCAGAGGCGTCCGAACCACTTGTCGTTTCACATTACAAAAGATCAAACCACTTTTCTTTTTCACATCATTAGTCGTCAAGCCACTTGCCTTTTCACACGGCGGTCTTGCTAAGCTAGAAATCTTCTATAAATAGAGGCTGGGGCTTCATTATTTTCACGAATTCATTCAAGCTATAGAGAGAAAGTATAGAAAGAATAAGAGAGAAAAGAAGAAGAGTATTTTATTCTACACCGCTGCTAGATGATTCAATCTCCTACCAAATGTAAGGGGTGTTATTCTTTCTTATTCATGAAGAGAACTGTTGTTATTCCATTTCTTATTATTACATTGGAATAACTTTGTATCTGTGCCATTTACCTATACTTGGTGACATTCTTCTATTATTCATTTGGAACATCACATCTGTGTTTTTACACCCACCGGATTCCGTCTTTTTATTATTATTCTGGAACATCCTGCATGCATGTGTTTTACACCCACTGGTTCCGCTTTATTATTATTACATTGGAACATCCCGCTGCATGTGTTTTACACCCACTGGTTTCGTCTTTATCATTCTGTTGGAATATCCTATCATGTGTTTTTACAACGGGATCTGGTTCCATCTTTATTATTCTATTGGAACATCCTGCCGGTGTGAATTTCACGACACTGGTTCCGTTATTATTATTCTCATTGGAATAACCTGCATACATCAAGCAATCGCATTTACGTGGTGATTTCTTTTGTTATTCCATTCTTTATTATACCCAGTTGGTTAAAACTTTGACTTATACTCCATGAAATTAGTAGAATATCCTTGATATTTGCGTTTCATCCATATCTTTCATGGAAATATTCTTCCGATCATTCTTGAATTTTACTAATTTGACGTTAATAATTCTGGATAAAATAATTCTTGAACTTGTTTTATTGAATTCTTATATCATTGTCATCATCCTCATGTTTATATTATGTTGAAAGTCATCTCGTGGCACAGTAGTGCGTAGATGGACTTGGTATGATTATGACCGAGAGGCTATTCCTTGTAATCATGAATAGTAATGTTACAAATGATGTGATAAAAATCCTCGATGGTAGTAGTGCATTGGTGGACGATTGTTGGCATGATCATGACCATTAATGAATACACAAATATTCTTGGCAAGTAGTGGATGAATAATTGTGGTCGTGATCTTAAAGAATATCCTTGGCGTAGTGCGGGGGGTGATTCGATGATGTGAAATATTTATTAAAAGTTTGAGTCTCAATTTATAATTGATGATGAAAAACCTTTAAAACCTAAAAGATAGTAGACTTTATTTTCTACTTGACTCTTTTAATGGATTGCGTATTCAATTGCAGATTAAACCGGTTGTCTATTGTATTTTATCGGTTTAACATTGTTGAATACTATTGATAATTAATTACGCATTATCTTAGTCGTAATATTTCTCTTGGGCTAGTTGAGCTCACCCTTTTCTTTCATTTTATTCTCTTGAAATGAGAATATAAATTTGGGGACGAGTCGGGAAAGCAGTGATGGTCACGAAGATAGCATTAGTAGTCCTCACTATTACGTAAAATAATGTAATAATAATCATAATGAGGACTTTTTTGTTTGAGTTTGTATAATATCTAGTAGATTTATATTTGTATTTAAACTCACGATTTATGTCGTATATTGTACACGGCAGATTATGTTAATAAGTTGTATTTAAATTACATCTATGTAAGTGGCGACCAAAGATGGGTGATGTATACCTAATTTTGGGGCGTCACATTTTATCTTCATAGAAAATATAATTTGAATACAATTTATTGCGATACATATGACTACGTATGCAAAATAAAATTAACTTATTGTAGATTATATTTTTATATTTTGAATATAAAGTTAATTTCTATTTTATTTTTTTAGTACTAGGATCAGTTGTACATATATTTGGTAAAGTTTAAATACATATATATCTTTAATATTAAAAGTTAGTTTATTTGTATACTAATTAATGTTAATATTTAACATTTAAAATAGCAAGGAATATCAATAAATTTTCGATGTTAAATATTAGTAATTTTGTATTTACAATAAATTAACTTATTATTTATTTTTAATCAACAAGAAATCAATAATTAATAATTAAAACTTTAAACTTTATTGATGTATTATTTAAAATTAATGTGTTATAATTTATAAATTATAATAATGAATAAAAAAAATTATATTTTATTAATAAATAATTATAATTTTAAAGTTCAAAAATTATAATATAACTCGAAAAAAAATCAAGTCAGAGCTTAGGCCGGACCATACAGGCCATTTCTGTCTTAAAAGCATTCCAAAGTCTTGCCACGAGCCTTTTGTGCATCCTCACAACTTTTATAAATAATCAATCAATCAATATTATTATATAATATGCCAATAACATATCCATTTCTCAGTTGAATTATTTTAATTTAGTTGGTCGAGTAAACTCAGTTAATAAATTATTTATTGAATTTTTATTTTTAATTCCATCACTTTCTATCATGATCACTATCATATTAATTATTTATCTTCCTTTTCTCTTCTTGATTAGGTAGCAAACTCAAAATTAATTTTAACAACTTTCAACTTCATTAACAAGTAACTTCACATCTTTAATTGTATAAATGGAATAAAAAATTATTTTAATATTCACATTTTTTAAACTATTTTAGAAATTAATTCATACCTGGAGTAGTAAGCTTGTTATAATAATATAATAATTAGACAAAGGAAAATTGAGAAATATTTACGGCTCCTGTCATTATACGGAGAGAGCAATCCAACTCCTATTTGGTCCACTTTAAAATGGAGGACAAATTCAATTTCTACAAAAATAACACGGTACATACATGCATGGCAATTATTTATTCCGTAGTCCGTACATACATGACCATTTTAACACCAACCATAACATATATTTGTCAAAAACTACATAAAAACTGAATATGAAAATTATAAATAAATGTATTTAAATTTTATTTAATTATATTTTAATCCTTAATAATTGATAAAAATATAAATAATTAAAATTTAAAAACACTTATATTCAATTTTTATATCTAATTTCTATGTCCAACCCCTAATAGTGAGTTGTATAAAGTAGTATTGCAGATGTGAGGCCCAACAGGAACATTTTACCATATCTAAAATTTTAAGGTAGTGCATGCAAGAGGTCATAAATTTTTGGCATGGAAAAAAGTCAAAAATGATATGTCATCATAATTTTAATGGGATAGTTTTTATATGATTTATTACATCAAAAATTATCATTAAAATATATAATGAATTGTCATTAGAGAGAAAAAAAAATTAAGACCCCCAAGTTACTGGTATATTTTTGCCGCAACAAACCCATCACGTAATTATTATTTTTTCCCAAAACCCCATAATAACAAGTTGACATAAAAAGAAGGATCAAAGTGAAAAGAAATGAAGTGAAATTAAAAAAAAGAAATTACTATTTGGATAGTACTTGCATACTCAGTGGAGTAGTAGTAATTAATTTAAGATAAACAAATGACGAGGCAAACATAATCAATTGTTTTATTGGAATTAACGTGGTACGTAGGCAGAGTAGGTAGTAGTATTACTAATGCTCCATTGCTCTAAGAAGAGAACTTCTTAGTCCTTCCTCACTTCTTAACCCCCCATCAGCAGCAGGAACCCTAATCACAACGTCTTGAAGCATAATCAACTCATTCACGTTTGACATGCTTGCATGATGGACATGTAATTCCAGCTCACGTATTGCTTTCATCAATTTTGCACAAGGGTAATCAGAATTATCCGACTGTATCCGGATATTCATGGCGTCCGACCCGACCATTTTAACCTCCACATCTACCAATGGAGTTGATTTGGCCATTTTTTGATCCACGTAAGTTGTGGTGCTGCTGTTAGGGTTTTCCACCGTATCGGTTCCGGCCGATTCCGCTTTTCCCGATTTCTTCGAAGCTCGGAATTCGAGAAGCTGCGACTCTAGTTCATCCACCTTGGCTTTCAACTCATTGATGTAGCTAACGGCGTCAGCTAGAACGGACGCCTTGTCCATCCTTGACACGTTTGGTACGGCAGCTCGGAGTGCGTAAAACCGGCTGTTAAGCTTCTCCCGCCGCTGCCGCTCCGCCTCCACATGGTTCACCGTCATGTCCTGGCCGAGGATCGGCTTCCGGCCCCGCTTCTTAGCGGGGTTTTTCTTCTCCACTTGAGGAGTAACGGAACCAACAGCAACAAACTGATCATGAAGATTAAAATCAGGAATTTCCATATCTAGATATGAACAGGACCCTACATTACTAGGGTGCGGCTGTTTGGGGATTAAGCCAATGAGATCCGATCCGAACAGACACTTGGCTTGTTGCACTAGACTCCAGTTTTCTGATATAGTAATGTCTGAGCTCATTTCAAGGACTCCACTACAAGTTGGGATACAAACAAAAGTCTGAAAACCATGAAGTTGAGCTTCTTTAGCTCTTTCACACTCGACAACATGAAGTTGGTCGGTGCCGCAAACCCAAATATGGGCACCCGAACTTAGAGCTTTGCCGGGGGCAGATCCGTCACCGGCGCGGAATATTCGGGTAAGGGACATGACGTAAAACCATTCGGCATCCATGACATCGCCGTTAATGGACCCATCGATGGTATGGTTAATTTGATCTTTCGGGAGAGTACTGTGTTTAGTGGGGCCCCGAAAATGGCCATCTCCCCAGGACAAGAGGAGGATGCCATTATCGGGGTCCTTTGAGGTGTGCCAGTAAATGACATAAGACCAACAATGTGGCTGGCTTTCAACAATGTTTTGAAGCCTTTGTTGAAGTGTTGGCACGTGTTCTTGAGACAGTGAGACTGGAGAAGATGATGAAGAGGAGGAACCACCAAAGTCCTCCATCATGCACTTCTTTCTAGCTATATGAATGTTCTTAATTAAAAGAAAAAAAAAGAGAGGAGAGCTCTAGAATGGTGTGGAAAATTAGGAGGGTGTCGCGGAAAAAAGAGCACGGTGCACCTTTGATATTTATAGTATGAATGCTAAGGCCTCATTTGCTAGGCAGAAATCGTAAATGAAAATCACATTATACTAGTATTATATTTACCTCTGAGTTTTTTTTAACTCTCTAATATTCATTACTAATATAAAACCGATTAGCTAGCTAGCTAGTTACCGAGGTAACAAAACAACGGATTCACCCAAACTTTTTGGTCCGTGATACTCTAGGCTTACGTACCCAAGATAGTGTGTGTCAAATTATCAAAAACACAAGAGATTGAACTTTAACTGCCACAAGAAAAGACAACAAGAAGTTGGGGTGCCTGCTCAATTAATATTGTTACTTCTTTTCTGTCCGGAAACCATAAATAAATGTTGCTAACCAGGAAGAGAGAGAAACTGAAGGGTAGCTATGGTCCGTTAAGTGGAATACATCCCCTGTTGCTCCAAATTATAAAATTAATTAATATTTACTTTTTAAAAATTAATTTATACTTCGTTTAAGTTTTCAAAATAATAACAGTTATAACTAGTAATCTCTCCGTCCCCATAAGATAATTTATCGATAAATTTCACGCAAATTAATTAGGTGGTTGAATAAATTTACTTTTTCATTTTGTCCTTATATTAATGTGTGTTAATTATTTAAATTGACAAGAGGGAGTGAATTCATTTGAATCATTCATTTGTACTAGATGTGATTGATTTATTATTTGGGTAAGTAAGATGTAGTACTATGGTCGGGGGTAAATTAGTCTATGTAAAAAAATTCTTGTTGGCTTATGTAATGCTTTTGAGGATAATTTTTTTTAATATTTAAGTTACTTTTTGGGACGGAAGAAATAATATTTTTTAGGCAAATTATGATATTCATAATTGGATCGACATAAATAAATTTATCTCAATATATTTTGAGGTTCAAAATATTTAAAATTATTTTCTAAATCTCAAAATTGATCTTATATTTTGATACAGAATGAGTATACCCTCTGTATCTTTTTATTTGTTTTTAGAGAGATTTTTTTATAATACTTTCTATATGTGATTTGTAGATTTCAACAAAACATTAATTACTTACCTTTTCATATTATCCTTCAAAATTACGAGCTAATTTATTTATCTTCCATCTTTTCAATAAATTTTAAAAAATTATATTAAAATTTAATACTCAATTTAATCAATTAAATAAAAAAATTTATATTTTTTAATATATGAGCATAACTTTAAAATACCAATTAAAAATGGTCGAAGGGAGTATTATTTGTTGAGCTAAACGGTCTAGAATACGGCCCTTCCTTGCGCCTGGGAACGTAAATACTCCAAATCTCGATTTTGGTACGCGTGGAAAGAAATCGATAGAGCAGTGGGGTGGGGTCTATGAATAGGGTTTTTGAACAACGCAATTCAATTTGGTGGATTGATTTGCTGTTTGGACCCTACTCTATCATTGCATATGTACGAAATCTTTCTTTAATAAGCCAAAAATTGAACCCATGTTTAATTCGAAAGCAAAAACCAGTTATTTTAAAATATTTTTAGTGTTTGGTTTTTATTTGTATTTTTATAGGATAAAAGTTTTGCATATAAATTACATCATCGAAATTTGTGTTCGCGCGTGTATGCACAAATAATAATAGCACAAAGGAAAGGATATAAATATCTTGATGTATATAGGATTAAATATAATTTATTATTTTAAATTATTGGTCATATTTTATTTTAATGATCTACTTTTTAATTTTGTTAATTATATGAATAAATTATTATTTTTTATTTTACATCTAATTTCTCTTTATAGTATAGGTATAATTCTTGGCGTGGCACGCCGAAATAGTAAAATCTACAGTTGATGTGTCTTTAAAAAATAATTTCTTAACCATTTTATTAAATTAAAATATTTAAATAGGGGTAAATTTGATAAATTATTTTTTATTCTCCATTAAAACAAATTAAATTTTTGACAAATCTCCTTCAATCGTTCAGCAAAATATTCCCCCACAAACACCCAAAAAATCAAAGAACAATAACAGAAATCTCGTTAACACAGAATGGCTACATTGCAACCCCACCGAAGCCACTCCATGGATTCCGACAAGGTTAACCCCAAATATTTTTGAGAATTTATTTGATTATGGAAGAAAGGAAAGGAATCAGAAGAAAGGAAAGGGGGGAAATCAAACGGGAATCACATCTTAAAATCAAATCAAACGGGATCCGACCATTCAAACAAATCAAACGAGAATCACATCTTAAATTTAGAAATGAAAATAAGGAACTCACACCATAAATGATAGAAAATCTCAAAAATAAGGAAATCTATTTTAGATCGACAAAAATAAGGATCCAATCATTATCTGTAAATGATAATAATAAACAGGAACTCACACCATAAAGGATAGAAAATCTCAAAAACTGAATCATAAAAAAATTAAGCCACAATACAATATGAAATCCATTTTAGATTAGACAAATATTAACAACATTCGCAAAATCCAGATCGAAAAAAAAGATCACAAGAATTTACGATCCACTACCAGACAACCTAGATTCCGGCGATTCAAGATCTAATAATGGCGAGGAACACAACCAAAACTGAACAGATCCAACATCCAAAATTCAGATCGAAAAATTAGCCAAAAAGATTCAAACTAGATTTCGGCAACCATTTAATCCGTAACAAAAAGAGAGATTTAAAAACGGATTAACTAGACCCATTAAAGCAAAGATTTAATTTAAGCTAATCATATCACCAACACAACAAACCACAATTCAAATCTACCTAATCACAAACCCAACTCTTCAGCCTCCAGACCATATCCAAACATCCTAACCCAAGAAATGTACTCTCCTACTAACACGAATGAGATGAGAAATCGGTGTAGTCAGACTGTAGTTTGTGTCTGGGTTTTTCTTTAAAGAAAATTTACATGTTGGATAGAAGCTGATGAAAACAATCTTTATTGGATGAATTTGTCAAAAAAAATAATTACTTATTTGGTTTTTTCGTTTCTGCCCTTTTAGTTCCATAAAATGATTTAAAAAGTGTGTTTTTTGCCTCATAAACACATGAATATCACCTCTCATAGTCACATCATCAATTTATGACGTGACAACTTTAATTGAATCATAGTGAAAAAAATTAATAATTTAATGACCTGATTGAAAAAATTAAAAGATTAATTATTAAAGTGGAAAAAACGTCAATAATTTAAGATAATAAAATATATTTAAGCCATGTAAATACTCTTAATTAGCATTCCCATGTTTTTCTTTTTTACTTTTACTTCTATTTGTTTAATACTTTTGTGAACTGAAGTCTGCAATTTTGTTTGATCAAATTAAGTCGTGCAACACAACCATGCATTTTATTACCGCTCTCTCATACCGCAATTACTTGCAAAAGTCTTTAAAATACTCAAATCAGAACATTGATACGAAAAAAAATAAATAACGTACTTTGAATTTATTGAAACATCATTTATTTATAACATAAGAGTTATGGAGTTAGTTAGGAATAAGAGTTGTGCTCGGATTTAGAGGCTTATTAGATTGTCAATTATTGGCAGATTAAACACATCCAAAGACTTCTATTCCTTAATGAATTGAATATTCTTTGTAAAACACTAAATTGGGTCACATTTTTATATTACCCTTTATTATTAGGGCTTTGAAAATAATGTGACAACTTGTTATTGATAGTTTATTTTTATCTATATCATTTGTTCTCTACTCTTTTAAAAATATATTGTTATTTTTAAAATAAAGTATAGTTATTTTATAAAGTTATAATTATGGTTCTATTGGTACATGATAACCTCAAAGTAAATAAAATTCATATTAACTCATATTTTTGTATGATTATTTCATCTATACGGTTAAGTTTTATTAAAGGATCATGAAAATTTAATTTTTTAACAAAAATTTGTATATGGAAGTTTGTCAGACGATATGGGAACATATGAATTTTCATATGATTCAATGACTGGTGATGTCTATCAAATATTTTATAATAACAAAAATTCAATAAATCTATAAAAAAAAATTGTATACGGCAGTTTGTCGGTGGTACAGAAGAATTACTCGAGTTCTTAGGCAGCTTTTTTTTTTCTATTTTTTTGGGTGACTCATATTTTTAGTAGTCGTGCATGGGTCCAATTTTAGAAGTCGAGTTCCATATCGTCCACATAAGAGTCGAACAAAAACATCATTATATATATATATATATATATATATATATTAATGAATGAGAAATTTATTTAAAATAAAATTATTGAGTGTGACTTTTAGAAAGGGTGTGTTTGATTTAATATCTTTTAAATTGCAAAGATACATTTTAAAGGGATGTACTTTTTGAAATAGACGTAGCCTTTTTAAAGATATATATATATATAACATTTTCAAAAAGATGTATTTTTAAAGGGATGTACGTCTTTAAACTTAATTATTTGAAACATATAAATTGTAAAGGCACAACTTATTATTAATGAAATTTAATTTTTTATTTATTATTTTGAAATAGTAAGGGTTGATTTGATTAATGTGGATAGTTAAGGGTAAAATCTGCAAATACTTGAAAATAAGCAGTGGTTATAAAATATTATTCATTGTTGTCGGAATATTAGTTTGGTAATGGAATATTAAATGACCGTCGGGAATATTAAATGACGGCCAGTTGAATAAATGTATGGGCCCCATGGCGGAAAAGCGATTGGATGAAAAAACGACAAATATAAGTTGTTTAAAAATAACAGTAGTGGTTATTCAAGATTAATCTTGTTAAAATACTTTCGGTTGGTTAAAACACAAGAAGACACGGTATTGCACCAATTATTGATTCTTACGTGAAGAAGGCACTACTTTCAATAATGGTTACGATAATTCTTATTAGATTTTTTATTGATTTAATAATTCTTGCGTTGATATTTTATATTGTTGTTGTTTGATAATTGTCATTACACAATATTTTTCATTATCGAAGCAATAATTCATATTATCTGAATAATATTATTAGATAACATTATTGGCAATATCTAGAAAGTTACATACAGGAGAGGTTTGGTCACCTAATTGCTTGGCAGGTAAGGAGAAATTCTTATTAGAAAGCCCTCTTTCTGAGGAACCTGCACTGGTTGTCGATATTGTGATTTTGTAATATTATTTGTGAATAATTAATTATTGATTCATATGATGAGGAAAATATTGATTTTATGTGGATATAGATGGAGAAAATTTTAATGTGACAATTGTTAAAAATTGAAATTTTATCTTTTCTAATAAAATAATTCATTTAAATATATTATTATATTTTAATAATATAATAATGGTGATATTTTTACAACGAATGTGGGATATATGAGTATCTGAGGAGGAAGAGTATTTTTGTTGCAATAAATGTTTAAAACATGTTAAACATGTCGGTGGACCCCATTTATTATTTGAAATTTGATTATAGCGCAATAAAATCGCTTGGTTTGTGGATTTCGGTCCAATTTCTATTTGGAATTTGGAAAACTTTCTTACGCAAAGTTGTAGAGAATTGAATTTCCTATAAAAACTCACGAGATTCAATTTTCTGATGAAAGGGCTATTTATTATGAATTATTGAAGTTAGAAGCTCAAAATAATTGATTTTGGAAGTTTAAAATATTTAAAATTAGAAAAACGTTTTTCTTATTTTTTCTAGAATGTGACATGTGTTTGATGGCTGAAATCAGATTCTAGGCATGCGTAGGAATTTATATAATTATATTATTAATTTATTAAATTTTTACGCTTTTTAATGTTAAAGAAATTTCCTATAAATAGGGTCTTGGGTTAGAATTGAAAATCACACCGTAAATCTGAAGTTTTCTCTCTCTATATTATCGAAGCGTATTCTTGTGAGTATTTTGAGTATACTTTGAGTATTGTTAGGCGGTCTGAAGTTCCTTGAAAGACTATATCCCAGGTATTCCAATTTTAAATCTTAATCTTTCGAGGTAAGGGATGTTATTTTCTTCTCGAATGATATTATTTCTTCAATATCATTATCTTTGAAATATTGGTTGAAACTTTTATCAAATTTGGAACTTTTTCATATCGGGGGTTCTTATTCATGAGATTCTTATTCACCGATTCTTATTCACGAAGTTCTTATTCAGCAGTCTTATTCAATGTAAGCGTGAAGATGTTTTTTTGGAAATTTCTATCTTTTGGTGTGAGAGTTACTATTCACATATACGGACTATTCACGTATCTGACCTTATTCAATTTAAAAATAAAATTTCTTCTTTTTGTCGAAAATATCTATTACGGATACTAGCTTTGATTGTATCCATGTTTTGATCATTCTTGAATTTTACACCACTATGATTATTTTTGAGGTATTTTTTGAACATGGATAAAACAAAAGTACTGAATCCTTAATCCTTAATCCTTGTCATTTTGTTTCACCGGGATTCGTTTCTTTAAAAATATTTTTCATCATCCTCGGTCTTAAATGATGATATTATTGAATATCTTTGGCGTGTAGTCTGCAAAGATGAATGATTTCTGAAGAATATCTTTGGTAGTAGTGCAAAGATGAGCAGTGTTTAGATGAACATGACCAACCGATGAATATATTTGGCTGTAGTGCAAAAGATGAATATTTGATTCCGATGTATATTGATTGATGTTACGAGGGATAAAAGATGAGCGATGAACTTTTAAATTCATACATAGAAGATAGTAGTTTGCATTCTCTACTTAATTCTTCTAATAAATTATTATTTCATTGCGAATATTGATTTAAAATTTGTTGTCTATTGTATTCTATTAGATTTTTCCTGTTGAAGACTAACGGTAATTTGTTGTACATTATCTTAGTCATAATATTCTTTCTTGAGCTAGTTGAGCTCACCCTTTCCCTTTTGTTCCATTTTTCTTCTCGGGAGGCGAGAATATAGCGAGTAGCAGTCGGGTATGGAATGAAGGTTTTAGAAAAATTGTTTAGTAGTCCTCACCATTTTTATAAAATAATGTATCAATAAATGTGATGAGGATTTATTTGAGTATAGATATTATGCAGAAGATAATATTTGTATTCAAACTCACGATTTCTTGTTGTAATAATAAAGTTATAGTTGTTTACGTACCATGTATTGACAACTCGAGAATAGGTGATGTATACCTATTTTGGGGCGTCACATAAATAGATTTCAAATCTTACCAAAATAATCACTTGAACTTCAACGAGGAGATCGGGGAATAGAACTAGGAGGGAGAGCAGTAAATCCTTCGCTAGTGTGTCCTACCTAAGCTTATTTTTTAGTTGGTCAAGATATATAAGGATATTATGTGATATATTGATTTCCTTAATTAACCCTTATTTTATGACAAAGTATTTGAGAATGTTGGTTTGAGAATATTAACAATAGAAATGAGGCCAGTGGAGAGCGCTTTGTACTCACCAACGAGGAGAGAGCGTGCAGCAGTTTGGCAATGTTCCTCCCGTGAACAACTCCACGGAAGCGAGATGATGAACGAGGGATGTTTAGAAGCTTTTTGCGCTTCATGCATAATCGAGACGAGGGAGACTAAGTGTTCAAAATCTGAGAGAAAATAATAGTAATTCACGGGTTGTCACATTGACAAGCGATTCGAAAGAGTTGGGACCACGAATTTAAGGAAAGCGGATCCGATCATGGGTGAAACATGGGTCAAGCAAATTACAAAGATATTCGATGTCTTGGGATGCGGAAGAACAGAAGGTTCCATTCGCCACCTTTATTGTGGCGCCCCAAAATTAGGTATACATCACCCATCTTGGGTGCGAAACACTTACATGGTACGAAATTTAAATACAACTTATTAACATAGTCATGGTATACAATACGACATAAAGCGTGAGTTTAAATACAAATATCGTCTACTAGATATTATACAAACTCAAACAAAAAGTCCTCATTACGATTATTATCACACTATTTTACGAATAGTGAGGACTACTAATCTATCTTGAGGACCATCACTCGTTTCCCAGACTCGTCCCAAATATATTATCATTTCACGAAGAAAACGATGAAAGAAAGGGTGAGCTCAACTAGCCCATGAAGAAATATTACGACTAAGATAATGCGAAATAAATTATCAATAGTCTTCAATAATGTTAAACCGATAAAATACTGATAGACTGACCGGTTTAAGCTGCGGCGGAATAAGCAATCCATTTAAAAGAGTCGGTAGAAAATAAAGTCTACTATCTTTTAGGTTTTAAAAGGTTTTCATCATTTGTTTATAAATGAGACTCGCCTTTAATAAATATTTCACATCATCGAATCACCCTTTTCTACTGACGAGGATATTCTTTAGTATCGCGACCACAATTATTCATGCACTACGGGCCAAGAATATTTGTGTATTCATTAATAGTCATGATCATGCCAACAATCATCCATCAATGCACTACTGACCACCGAGGATTTTTATCACATCATTTGTAACATTACTACATGATTACATAGAATAGTCTCTCGGTCATAATCATACCAAGTCCATCTATGCACTACTGAGCCACGAGATGACTTTCAAAAAAATATAAACATGAGGATGATGACAATGATATAAAATTCAATAAAACAAGTTCAAGAATTATTAACGTCCAAATTATCAACATGATCTTTTGTTTTTAGAGTAAAATTCAAGAATGATCGGAAGAATATTTCCATGAAAAGATCTTTGGATGAAACGCAAATATCGAGGATATTCTACTAATTTCATGGAGTATAGAAGTCAAAGTTTTAACCAACTGGGTATAATAAAGAATGGAATAACAAAAGAAATCACCATGCATGCGATAGATCGCATGCAGACGAGTTATTCCAACGTAATAATAAATAACGGAACGGTCGGGTGAAATTCACAAGCAAGCGGGATGTTCCAATGAGAATAATAAAGATGGAACCCGGATCCTAGGTGTAAAACACTGCGGATAGGATATTCAATGAGAATAATAAAATTTTAACCGGTCCCATTGTAAAACACGCGAGTGGGATGTTCCAACGAGAATAATAAAGAAGCGGAACCAGTCCTGTAAAACACACGCATGACGGGATGTTCCAATGAATAATAATAAAGAGCGGAACCGGTCCGGTGTAAAACACACCTGACAGGATGTTCCAACGAGAATAATAGAAGAATGTCACCAAGTATAGGGTAAACCACTTATACAAAGTTATTCCAATGTAATAATAAGCAATGGAATAACAACAGATTCTCTTCATGAATAAGAAAGAATAACACCCTTACATTTGGTAGGAGATTGAATCTTTGCGGCGATGTAATAAAAAAAATACTCTTCTTCTTTCTCTTATTCTCTCTATACTTTCTCTCTATAGCTTGAATGAATTAAGTGAAAAAATAATGAAGCCCTAGGCCTCTATTTATAGAAGATTTCTAGCTTTGAGCACTGCCGTGTGAAAAGGCAAGTGGCTTAACGGTGGTTTGGCCGCTGTAATGTGAAGCGACAAGTGGTTCGACGTCTGGTAAAGGTAATTACTATTAACGAAGGTAAATACTATTGGCGAAGGTAAATACTATTCACAAGGGTAATTACTATTGACGAAGGTAATTACTTATTGACGAAGGTAAATACTATTCACAAGGGTAATTCTTATTGACGAAGGTAATTCTTATTGACGAAGAGACTCTTAGATGATGACATATGAGCCCCTATAAAATAATCAAACTTACCACAAATCATTTTTTTCATCAACACATATTTAATCTTTCAACAATTATTAATCATTTATAACTTGTCGTCTCAATTATTGATTTAATCTTATAACATATTATACGGATGATCTTGTGACAATAATTGAATCAATAATATAAGAGATATGATCGCAAAGAATTCTTGTAGCGATAATTGAGCATAGGTGAGTGACTTCTCACGTAAGCATCAATAATCAATCTGAGTGTCTTCTTATGCAACTACTGGCAGACATTCTTGTACTTTTACCAACGGGTAGTTCAATGCAGTTTTAACAGTAACACCTCCGTAGTTATTTTTATAAAATATTTTTATCGTTTTCTCAATCCAACAATAATTACATTGTGGGGTCCACCAATGATTGAGCCATTATCTGAATATTTCTAACAAAAGAATATTCCCAGACCAAACGAATATTTTATAACAACTTGCATACTTTGCAAAATTTATAAATATTACCCACAACTATAACATTATATCAAATTTATTCCATAATATTCAAAAATAATATTTATAGAAAAATTCATCTTTATTAAAAAGTTTGGGGTCTTACATTTATGTTCCGTGACGAAGCGTATCACTTGGTGGGAGTCTGCGTGAAGCGTACCCCATCCAAATTAAGCTCTCGGCATATCTTGGGAGACATTTGAGAAATTATTTAATGACAAATACTTTCACGAAAGTGTTAAATCGTATGAAGGAAGTGGAGTTCATCGATTAGAACAAAATAACATGGCAATTGTCTCGATGCGAGGCAAAGTTGCGCGAGTTATCGAGTTTGCACCTCATTTGGTGGAGAATGAGGAACGTATGACGCGGATGTTTTGAGAGGTTTGAAACCCAAGATACGACAATATCTCATTTCTCGTAAATTTTCTCTCTATTCGGATGTTGTAAACATGGCTCAATTATTAAAAGCGAGATAACGAAAGTACGGTCCAACTGTGGGACCATAACCAAGATCGTACGGAGATAGCGATCAATGAATAATGATAACCGGCGGAGAAAAGCAGACGGACAAAATGGTAACCACTCTGCTTTGGTAATCATGGCCATGAAAATAGAAGAAGCGAGTCGGGAGAGATTTTAAAAAGAGGAGATTTAACAACGACCATGTGAAGGCGACAGTCTTTGGCGACAAGAATCGGTTCTAAGGGAGGAAAACGACCACCCATCATATCTTCTAAAATGCGGAAAAGAGGACATCTCACCAAACGCCCCACAACAGATTCAAGGTATCTATAATTATGGAAATGAAGGACATATCGCTCGAGATTATGCGATGGCGAAACCTAGTTCAGTGAGGGACGGTGACTCAAAAGACTATCCCGAAAAAGTCAAAGTCAACGATTCCAGAAGAGGCGTTTGTTGTGATTGGTCATAATCGAGGAGGAACCCAAACGAGGTGATCACGGGTAAGCTATTTATAAATTCTTGCGAAGTTTATACCTTACTTGATCCGGGTCTACCCATTCATTTATCTCTCCTGCGTGTGCTCAACGTTTAAACTTGACTCGGGAGAAATTATACTTTGACTATCTCGTGGAAACTCCGTTAGGAGAAACTTTCATCACATCCATTGTTTATAAATCTTGTTTGATTCAAGTTGGCACCATCACCTTACATTGACCTTATCTCTTTAAAGATACTTGCTTTTGATGTGATTTTAGGGATTGATTGGTTAACTACTCATCATGCCAAAATTGATTGTTTTAAATAAGGTTGTTAGTTTTCATATTCCTAACCAACTTTGTTGTATGCGAATTCAAGCAACTAAACCATTAAAATCAATCACTATCATATCTAATCATAAAGCTATTAGTTTATTGAAAAAGCGGATGCCAAGCTTTCTTAGCCCATGTTATGGATTTAAATAAAGACACGTCAAATTTGAATAATATTCTGTTGTTATTGACTTAACTTAGCGGCGTATTTCCCAAGAACTTCTCGATCTACTGCTTGAGCGTGAAGTTGAGTTCTTTATTGATCTTGAACTGAGTACAAAGCCCATTTCTAAAACCCATATCGAATGACTCTATTGAACTTGAGAGTTAAAGGTCCAACTACGAGGAATTGTTGGACATCGGTTTTATTCGTCCTAAGTACATCTCCTTGGGGTGCTCTGTTTTATTTGTAAAGAAGAAAAGAGCGGGAGTATCGACTTTGTATTACTATCGGGAATTGAACCATGTCACCATCGAGAATAGGTATCCTCTACCTCGTATTGATGACTTGTTTGACCCGATTAAAGGGCACAATTCTTTTAAAAATCGATCTTAGTTACGGATATCATCAATGAAGATTAGGCCGAGGATATTCCAAAGACGCGCTTTAGAACTCGATGCGGGCATTATGAATTCTTAGTCATGTCTTTCGGATCGACTAATGCTCCTCTTGACTTTCATGGGTATGATGAACCGAGTATTCAAGGAATATTTGGATCGGTTTGTTGTTGTCTTTATTGATGACATCCTTATATATTCCAAAAGTCGTGAAGATCATGAGCACCATTTGAATTTGGTACTCCAAAGGCTTCGTGAAAACAAACTATATGCCAAATTAAAGAAATGCGAGTTTACGGCTTGAGGAAGTAGCATTCCTTGGGCACGTGGTGTCGAAACATGGAGTATCTGTTGATCCGTGAAGAAGATTGAAGCAATCTGAAGTTAGAGCAACCAAAGTCGGTGGATCAAGTACGTAGCTTTTGGGCTTAATTGGTTATTATCGGAGATTCGTGGAAGGATTTTCTCGAATCGCTACTCCATTAACTCATTAACTCGGAAGGATACAAAATTCGTTTGGAGCGGACGAATGCGAGAAAAGTTTCCAAGAGCTTAAGAGGAGACTTATTTGGCAAGACTGTTTCAACAATACCATCTGGTTGGATGGATTTGTTATCTCTGATGATGCTTCGGGCAAAGGGTTAGGATGTGTTCTCATGCAACGTGGGAAAGTCATAGCTTTATGCCTCGCGACAACTTAAAGAGTATGAGAGGAATTATCCTACTCATGATCTAGAGTTAGCGGCAATGTTTTCATGTTAAAGATATGGAGGCCTTATCTATATGGGGAGAAAGTGGAGATATATTCGGACCATAAAAGCCTTAAATATTTCTTCACTCAAAAAGAACTCAACATGCGGCGGACGTTGGCTCGAGCTATTGAAAGACTACGACCACACTATTTAATACCATCCCGGAAAAGCGAGCGTGGTAGGTAATGGCGTTGAGTAGAAGATCATATCACGAGGAACGAGTGCGATGATGTCAAGTATACGTAGAAGCCAACTTTAATAGAAAAAAAGTTAAGGTTTTCGAGCCACCCACCCCGATACCGAAAATGATGCGTATGAAGAAGAAAGTACTGAAGGAGCTATTCCTAAGCGAGAATTGATGAAGAAGGAATACTTGAGTCCACTCTGAGACTTTGTGTTCCTAACGACTCGATTTGAAGTACAAGATTATGATGGAGGCACACAATACACCATTTGCAATCCATCCTGGAAGTACTAAAATGTATCGTGATCTTGACATACATTTTGGTGGAACAATATGAAGAGAGAGATTGCAAAGTTTATCTCAATGTGTTTAACTTGTCAACGTGTAAAGGCGGAGCATCTAGTACCTAAGGGTCCGTTGCAACCACTTGAGATTACGAAATGGAAGTGGGAACACATTACCATGGATTTCGTTCTGGTCTTCCTACGGTTTCTCGAGGCATCAATGCTATTTGGGTTATTGTTGATAGATTAACCAAATCCGCTCATTTCTTGCCGATCACGGAGACTTATTCACTTGAACGTCTTGCTTTAGTATATGCGTGAATGAGATTGTGAGGTTGCATGGCATGCCTATATCCATAGTTTGGATCGTGACCCAAGATTCACTTCAAGATTTTGGGTTAGCTTGCAAAAAAGCTATGGGCGCAGTTCTGATTGATTCGCATACCATCCTCAAAGCAGACGGACAATCGAAAAGGACTATTCAAACTCTTGAAGATTTATTAAGACTACGTGTCCTGACTTCAAGGCGGTTGGGATAAGTATTTACCATTGGTAGAATTCTCCTACAACAACAGATTATCGAGCAAGTATAGGTGTGGCTCCATTTGAAGCATTATATGGACGAAAAGTGTCGCTTCCTCGATGTTGGGGACGAGGTGGGTGAAGCAACATTGTTAGGACCGAGTTAAGACGTATGACTACTGGAAAAGATCCAAATGATTCGACAACGTATACAAAGCGGCACAAGATCGACAAAAGAGTTATCGCGGATCTTCATCGAAAGGGCGTGGAATTTAGTGTGAGGGATCATGAATTGTTGCGAGTTGCTCCATGGAAGGGAGTTACAAGATTTGGGAAGAGAGGAAAGCTCGATCCACGATTTATTGGTCTATTTCAAATTCTTGACCGAGTAGGAAATGTAGCCTATAGACTTGCGTTACCTCAAAGTATGTCTCGTGTTCATAATGTGTTTCACATATCATGCTTAAAGAAATATGTGAAAGACCCAAAACCACGTTATTGAGTTAGAACCGGACGAGATAATAGAAGACTTAACGTGTGAGAAGGTACTGTCAAGATCTTAGATAGGAAGGAGCATGTCCTACTGGCCAAAAGGTCATACCACAAGTTAAAGTTTTGTGGAGGAATCATGCTATAGAGAAATGACTTGGAAATTGGAAAGCGGAAATGAAAGCGAGGTATCCTCACCTTTTGAAACACCAGTAATGTCGTCGTCGATTTCGAGACGAAATTTCATAAGGAGGGAGGTTGTAAGACCCCAACTTATTATTAATGAAATTTAATTTTCTCTATTTATTATTTTGAAATAGTAAGGGTTGATTTGATTAATGTGGATAGTTAAGGGTAAAATACTGCAAAATACTTGAAAATAAGCAAGTGGTTATAAAATATTCATTGTTGTCGGGGAATATTCGTTTGGTCGTGGAATATTAGATCTTTGTCGGGGAATATTAAATGCATTTGAGCCGCATGACCATGTGTGGGCCCCATAAGCGGAAAGCGATTGCATGAGAAAAGCACAAATATAAGTTGTTTAAAAATAACAAATGTAGTTATTACTGATTAATCTTGTTAAAATACTCGGTGGTTAAAACACGTGGCACTGCGGTATTGCACTTTAATTATTGATTCTTACGTGAAGGCACTTTACTCAATAATGGTTACGATAATTATTGTTCGTTATTTTATTGATTTAATAATTGCTGCGTTGATATTTTATATTCTTTGTTGTTTGATAATTGTCATTCTGCGGTATTTTTCATTATCGAGTAATAATTCATATTATCTGAATAATATTATTAGATATCATTATTGGCAATGTCTAGAAAGTTACATCTAAAGAGAGGTTTGGTCACCTAATTAATTGCGCCGCAGAAGAAGGAGAAATTCTTATTGGAAAGCCCCTCTTTCCAGGAATTGCACAGTTGTCGATATTGTGATTACATAATATTATTTGTGAATAATTAATTATTGTTTCATATAATGAGGAAAATATTGATTTTATGTGGATATAGATGGAGAAAATTTTTAATGTGACAATTGTTGAAAATTGAAATTTTATCTTTTACGATAAAATAATTCGTTTAAATATATTATTATATTTTAATAATATAATAATGGTGATATTTTACAACGAATGTGGGATATATGAGTATACAAGGAAGAGTATTTTTGTTGTAATAAATGTTTAAAACATGTTAAACATGTCGGTGGACCCCATTTATTGATTTGAAATTTGATTATAGCTTGTAAAATCGCCTGCTTTGTGGATTTGGTCCAATTTCTATTTGGAATTTGGAAAAACTTTCTTCTGCAAAGTTGTAGAAATTGAATTTCCTATAAAAACTCACGAGATTCGAATTTTCTGATGAAAGGGCTATTTATTATGAATTATTGAAGTTCGAAGCTCAAAATAATTGATTTTTGGAAGTTTAAAATATTTAAAATTAGAAAAACGTTTTTCTTACTTTTTCTAGAATGTGGCATATATTTGATGGCTGAAATCAGATTCTAGGCATGCGTAGGAAATTTATATAATTATATTATTAATTTATTAAATTTTACGCTTTGGTGTTCTAGCGATTTCCTATAAATAGGGTGTTTAGGTTAGAATTGAAAATCACACCGAAATGAAGTTTTCTCTATATTATCGGCGTATTCTTGTGAGTATTTTGAGTATACCTTGAGTATTGTTAGGCGGTGCAAGTTTCCTTGACCTTATATCCCAGATTTCAATTTAGAAGTCTTAATCTTTCGAGGTAAGGGATGTTATTTTCTTCTCGAATGATATTATTTCTTCAATATCATTATCTTTGAAATATTGGTTGAAACTTTTTATCAAATTTGGAACTTTTTCATGTCGGGTTACTTATTCATGAAGTTCTTATTCACGAAGTTCTTATTCATGAGTTCTTATTCACGAGTTCTTATTCATGAGTACTATTCATGTCATGCGTGAAGATGTTTTTTGGGAAATTTCTATCTTTTGGTGTCGGAGTTCTTATTCACGTGTCGCCCTTTATTCACGTATCTGACACTATTCAATAAAAAATAAAATTTCTTCTTTTTGTCCAAAATATTTATTACGGATACTAGCTTTGATTGTATCCATGTTTTGATCATTCTTGAATTTTACACCACTATGATTATTTTTGAGGTATTTTTGAACATGGATAAAACAAAATACGAATCCTTAATCCTTAATCCTTGTCATTTTGTTTCACCGGATTCGTTTCTTTAAAAATATTTTCATCATCCTCGGTCTTAAATGATGATATTATTGAATATCTTTGGCGTGTAGTGCAAAGATGAATGATTCTGAAGAATATCTTTGGTAGTAGTGCAAAGATGAGCAGTGTTTAGATGAACATGACCAACCCGATGAATATATTTGGCTGTAGTGCAAAGATGAATATTTGATTCGGATGTATATTGATTGATGTTACGGGGATAAAAGATGAGCGATGAACTTTTAAATTCATACATAGAAGATAGTAGTTTGCATTCTCTACTTAATTCTTCTAATAAATTATTATTTCCATTGCGAATATTGATTTAAAATTTGTTGTCTATTGTATTCTATTAGATTTTTCCTGTTGAAGACTAACGGTAATTTGTTGTACATTATCTTAGTCATAATATTCTTTCTTTGGGCTAGTTGAGCTCACCCTTTCCCTTTTTGTTCCATTTTTCTTCTCGGGAGGCGAGAATATAATGATGTACAGTGAGGGTATGGAATGAAGGTTTTAGAAAGAATTGTTTAGTAGTCCTCACCATTTTTATAAAATAATGTATCAATAAATGTGATGAGGATTTATTTGAGTATAGATATTGTCTAGAAGATAATATTTGTATTCAAACTCACAGTTTTACGGTTGTAATAATAAAGTTATAGTTGTTTCTGTACCATGTATTGACAACTCAGAATAGGTGATGTATACCTATTTTGGGGGCGTCACATAAATAGATTTCAAATCTTACCAAAATAATCACTTCAACTTCAATTCTTCTCAAGTTCTTAAAACTAAATTCATTAAAAGTCATAGAGAGTATTCAAATTTTATTGGTTCATAAAACTCTTCCATTGTTCCATTCGTAAGCACCGATAGCAGGGACGAAATTTGCTTCAAGTAGAAACTGTCCAATAGTTGACTTGATTTTAAAAAGTTTTGTGATCAATTGCATCTAGTAAGTCTTTATTATAACATTGTTTATGTTCTATTTCTGTTAATATAATTAGTATATAATTATTATTGGATTAACAACAGTCTATTTTCGATGCAGGTGATCTGCATGCAGACCACCTTTAGTAATGGTGTGAGACCCCAGATGTTATCAATAAATATTAAATTTTGTCGAAATAATTTTTAATATTATGGTGTGAATTTGAGATAATATTATAGTTGTGGGTAGTATTTATAAATTTTGCAAAAGTATGCAAGTGGTTATATTATATTCGATTGGTTAGAATATTCGGTTTAGAAGGAATATTAAATGACAACGACTCAATCATTGGTGGACCCTTACAATGAATTTATTATCGGATTGAAAAAACGACAAAAATATTTTATATTGAAATAACGGCGGAAGTTTTACCGTTGATCTTTGTTGAACTACTCGGTAGTAAAAGTAAAAGAATATGTCGTGTGGTTGCGTAGTAAGCATTACGGTATTGATTATCGATCTTATGTGAGAAGTCACCGGTTTGATTCCATTATTGTCGATTAATAATATGAATTATTATAGCGATAATGACGTTTTGTTTTATTCGTATTATTAACGTAATAAAAGCGAAACATCTTTTATATAAAAATGAATCTTTTATTAAAGTTATTACATAAATAGAATATATTATATTTTATTATGCATAGTGTTGCGTAGTGTTTTTGCATAGTGTTGCGTAGTGTTTGCATAGTAAAATGTTTTTATATAAATAGAATATATTATATTTTATTTAAAAGATTTTGCTTTAAATATGGACCGTCAGATTAAAATAAATCAACTTGGACCGTTCATGGATTAATTACTTATGCATTCTATTTTCCTATAAATAGAAGCTCGTTCCTTCATTATTTTCTTACTGAATTCAATTTGACTCTGAGAGAGAATTATAGAGAGAAGCTATAGAGAGAAAATCTATAGAGAGAAAAAGAAGAGTATACGGTACTTCACTACTTTGATATCCGAAGTGTCTTTTACGGTAAGGGATATTATTTGTTGTACCTGTAAGGGGTGTTATTCTTTCTTATTCATGAAGAGAACTTCATTATTCCATTCATTATTATTACATTGGAATAACCCGTAAAAGTGGCATATCCTATACATAACTTTTGTATCACGGCATACCCTATACTTGGTGAAATCCTTATATTATTCCATTCTTATTTATTACATTTGGAATAACTTTTGTATCGCTGAATCCCTATACTTGGTGATCTTCTTCATTATTCCATTCTTTATTATTACATTTGGAATATTACATGCGTGTGTGTTTTACACCTTACCTCGGTTCCATTGTTTATTATTCCGCATTTATTATTACATTTGGAATATCACATACGTGTGTTTTACACCGACACAGTTCCATTGTTTATTATTATTCAGCATTTATTATTCTGTTGGATCAAGTGAAGACTTGTAATGTAGAAAGATGAGAATTAAACTATAGAATAGTTTAATGAACGATTATGTATCCTTGGTGGCGGATAAAAGTCACTCGTGCAAGATGTAAAGAATAATGTAATTATCATTATTTGTAATGAGAAAAGCTATAAGGTTTTTAGAACTTGGGATTTGAGAGTGTATGTTGTTATATTTCAGTATATAATGATGTATGTTGGATCAATGATGTACTAGTGACGCACGGAATCCGGGTGTGAAGATAGACCGGATTTCGGGGCGTTACATTTCCTACTCGATCGAGGATTTTAAATGGGCCAATTAAATTCATTTACTATTTTTCAAAAATCAATTTCTAATTAATTCCTTAAGAAATTAGCTACCTCAAGTTTAACTCCAAAAATTCTCAAATCTTGGCAGGATCTTACACATGTTAACGTGAGTCTCCAGTTTAAATTTCATGGTCATCAGAGTTATAGAACTCCGGTTATAGCGTTTTTCGTCGAAAAACCTAAATATTGAAATGGTCATAACTTGCTCATTTTAAGTCGGAATGAGCTCATTTTTGGACAAGAGGTTCTTTATACCATATACTTTCATGTCCCTAAAGGCCAAAATTTTTCTCATAATTTAAGTGGTCGAAACAACACTTCTAAAATCTGGACAGTAACATTTCGGTCATTTCCAACTTTTGACTCCTTTGCTAAAATCAGTCCACACGAAAATCTACAACACCTTTTTCAGTGATTCCACTTGGAGATGCTACAAAACTCATAGATCTAACTCTAAAACTTAACCACACTCAAAAATTCAAAATATAATAGCAGATATGGTCAATTGAATTTCATGTTCCATTTTTACCAAAATCTGATTTTCAACCTTTGTGATTTTTAAGAAACTTTAATGTTTTCACATAATAACCAACATAACTCATCATAACACTTACTAATACTTCATATACCCATGATTTTCATCAGTCCAAATCTTTTATTATAACTCTCATCATAATCAATGTAACCAGATCATTTCCACAATTTAATAAGGAATGAATATAAAGGATCATTCACCATGCATGTGGTAATCCACATAGACAGGTTATTCCAACAGAATAATAAAGAATGGAATAACAGAAGGATTCATCATGCATGCGATAGAGACCGCACAGACAGGTTATTCCCAACAGAATAATAAATAATGGAACCAGGTCCCAAAGTAACGCATAGAAACGGGATATTAAACGAATAATAAATGCGAATAGTAAATAATTGAACCGGTCCGTAGAACGCTTGCGAGACGTGATATTCCGACGAGAATAATAAATACGGAATAATAAATAATGGAACCGGTCCGGCAGAAACGCATGCAGATGATATTCTGACGTAATAATAAAGAATGGAATAACAATGAATTTTCACCATGTATGCGGTGATTGTATAAAACAAGTTATTCAACGAATAATAAAAAAACGGAACCGTGTCGTGAAATTTGCAATCGACAGGATATTCCAATGAGAATAATAGAAGAATTTCACCATGTATGCGGTACTTATCATAAAAAGGTTATCCCAACATAATAATATAGAATGAAATAACGAAGAATTTCACCATGTATGCGGTACTTGGCATAAACAGTTATTCCAACATAATAATGAAGAATGGAATAACAACTCTTACAGTATTGAAAGAAAGTAATTCTCTTCATGAATACGAAAAGAATAATACCCTTACAGTGCACAACAAATAATATCCCTTACCTCGAAAGAAGATTTGGATCTCGGAATAGTGAGAGAAACGCACTTCTTCTTCTTTCTCAATAATTTCTCTCTATAATAATGGCTCTAAATCTTTAGTGAATTGGTGAGAAATGAAGGAAGAATGAGCTTCTATTTATAGAAAAATATAGTTTCGATAATTGCGTTTTTTTGGGCTCGAAAAATTACAAAGACAATACTTCTAACTTTTCTTTCATTTTAATTCACCATCCAAGTATTATCAAACTTACACCACCTCCCCTAATAGTAAATCATGTGAATCAATAGTAAATCATTTGACTCAATAGTTCTAAACATGTGAAAAAATTAATTACGTTATAGTACTCTCCATCTATACCTCTATTTTTAACTTAGTCAAATGCAAAGTATCATCAATCTTGCACCAACTCCCCTAATAGTAAAAGAATGTGATTCAATAGTACACACATGTGAACAAATAGTTATATGAGCATATGAATTAGTAGCAATTAATTGCTTATTTACCCGATTAATTACCCAGTTTATCAATATAACCCCCAGACATCAATTATCAGCGGAATAGATGTCGATTTCAACTAACACCAATAATCCCAACACAATGGAACTATCAAATTCATCTTTAATCAACACGAACTTGTTCATCATTAATATCATAACTCATAATATTTAACGACCAGGTCGTTCCCAAGAAAGAGGGGGCTTTTCAATAAGGATTTCTCCTTATTGGCATTTAATAGGTGACAAAGCTCTCCTCGACGAACTTCTGACATTGTAAATATTGTAATTTAATAATATGAATAACTTTGTCATCTCAATTATTGATTTAATAATTTATCATATAATGCGGATGATCTTTGTGACAATAATCGAATCGATAATATGAGAGATATGATGCGTGAATTACTATTACAATAATTAAGTATAACCGAGTGACTTATCACGTAAGCATCAATAATCAATACCGCAGTGTACTACTTATGCACGCCATGACATATTCTTTTACTTTACTACCGAGTAGTAGTTTAATAGATTTAACGGTAAAACTTTCGCCGTTATTTTCATAAAAATATTTTTGTCGTTGTCTCAATCCGACAATAATTCCGTTATGGGGTTCACCAATGATTGTACCGTCGTACGGATATTCCCCGACACAAAGAATATTTCCCGACCAATCGAATATAATATAACAACTTGCATACTTTGCAAAATTTATAAATATTACACACAACTATAACATTATATCAAAAACACACCATAACATTAAAAAAAATATTTCAAGAAATTTAAATCTTTATTCATAAAATTTGGGGTCTCATAATTGGAGCCCACCAAATGACAAAAAAACATTTTTGTTAACTAAAACAATTAAAACTTCTAAAAATCAATTATTTCGAAACTTCGGAGCTTCAATAATTCATAATAAATAACCCTTTTATCAGAAAAATTCGAACCTCATGTCTTTTCCATAGGAAATTCCATTCTCTACAACTTTGTAAGTTTAAGTTTTTCTAAATTTCAAACTGAAATTGACCGAAATTCACAAACGGACGATTTTACGGGCTATAATCCAATTTCAGTCACAAAGTGGGGCCCACAAACATGTTTAACATATTTTAAACATTTTTTATAACAAAAATACTCTTCCTCCTCATTTATTCATATATCACACATTCATTGTAAAATATCACCATTATTATATTATTAAAATATAATAATATTTTTAAATGAATTATTTTATCGGAAAAGATAAAATATCAATTTTCAACAATTGTCACATTAAAAATTTCTCCATTTATATCTACATAAAATGAATATTTTCCTTATCATATAAATTAATAATTAATTATTCATAAATAATATTACAGAATCACAATATCGACAACCAGGCCGTTCCCAGAAAAGAGGGGGCTTTCCAATAAGGATTTCTCCTTCTTTGGCAGCGTAATTAGGTGACCAAACCTCTCCTTGATGTAACTTTCTACAGACATTGCCATAATCTTATCTAATAATATTATTCAAATAATATGAATTATTGATTCGATAAAGGAAAATACTGTGCAGTGACAATTATTGAAACAACAATAATATAAAATATCAACGTAACAATTATTGAATCAATAAAATAAAATATTGAACAGTAATTACTGTAACAATTATTGAGTAGTGTCTTCTTACGTAAGAATCAAGAATTGGTGCAATACCGTGTGCTACTGTGTTTTAACCACCGAGTATTTCAACAGTATTAACAGTAACAACTACGCCATTATTTATAAACAACTTATATTTGTCGTTTTCTTCATACAATCGCTTTCCGTTATGGGGCCCACCGTTGACCCGGCTGTGATCCGTTCACTGATTGATACCTATCACATTCCGGTGATTGCCTCGGTGGCGGCTGATGGGGCGGGGCAAATGTATAATCGTACCGGAATTGTTGATTATCAAATTTTTTTTGCTTCGATTGATCTAGGGTTTATCGTTCGATTTGGGGAGAGATGGTCTTGGTCGATCGATTGTAATAGTCTACCAGCTGATATATGTTTATTTTATATTAATTAGAAATATTAATTTAGGTTTTGACCGTTTTGCCCTTTGTTTAAACAGAGTTGTTTATTTAATAATTAAAAAATAATTTTTTTGCCATATAAGCTTCTTAAGGCCCCACATAATAAGTCACGTCAGCAATTTCTAATGTGGCATGTTCAATTTGGTCCAATTGAAAAAAATTGATAGTTTAATCATCTAATTGACAAAATTGAAAGGTGAATCACCGAAGTGGAGTATGGCCTATAGTTTAGGGTACTAATTCATATTTAAGCCATTTTTTAATTGCTAGTTACGTAAATAAGTATTGATGTCAACTTTTATAGACCGGAATTAAAAACAATAATTCCAAATAAGCGTACGCATATGCATAAAGTATATATAGCTCAATAAAAAGTGAGCTTAATTTTTGTATTGCGTATGTAGTTTCTAATATTTTATTGGTATCCAAGTATCCAAATGTATTATGAAATGAGTAAAATAATATGAACGCTTTCAACATATATAAAATCTCATGCCACAATAATATAATGAGATTTACTCTAGTTTATGAAAAAAGAGGGAGATGTTGTACACATGGGCTAATTAATAATTAATATAAGTTGCAAGATATATTAGAAGTATACAAAAGTCTATCACAGTCTTGATAAAATATTTATAAAATTCTATTACTTATTTCATAAGAGTCTATAAAAGTCATTTTAAAAATGTCTTTAAAATCTTTGAAAGTCATTAAAATCCTACAAATTCTACAAAAGTATGTCACTTAAAAAAAGTCTTTAAAAATCTTAATTGAATACACCCCCCTATATGATTGTCGTTTAAGATTTTTGTGCATGCATTAAGAAAGTCATTTAATATAAGGAATTGTTAAATTTACAATATTTTTTGTTATTTTCACAACAAAAGTGTCGTTATAGATGTATGACGACGGTAAAAACTGTAGCTATAGGATCTATAACGACACTTTTATTGTGGAAATAATATTTTCTGTTATGGATTTAACAGTTCTCTTATTATACTATCATTTAACGGGTTAAATGCTTTCTAGGTCACTCTACTATAGGTCAACTTACAAATGAGTCACTGAATTTATTTTTTTTACAGTCAACTCACTGAACTTTAGTTTACCAACACAACGTTAAAAAAACAGTTAAGTCAAGGCTGTCAAGGCTATGTGGCAGTTAGTATGCGACGTGGCAATGAAGATGTGGATTTGGAGCAAAATTTTTATGAAAAAATGGGAAAAAAATATTTTAAAGTATAATATAAATAAAAATAAAAATAAAAATTGTAGTTTTTTTTAATAAAAATGAAAAAAAATGTATTTTTTAATAATAAAAATGCAGCTTTTTAAAATTTTAAAATGCAGTTTTATTAAATAATTTTTTTTTAAAATGCAGTTTTTAAAAAAATGCAGTTTTTATAAAAAAAATTTAAAATGCATTTTTTTTAAATAAAAATAAAAAAAATGTCTCCCATTTTTTTATTACTTTTTTAATAAAATGCAGTTTTTAAATAATTTTAAAATGCAGTTTTTTATAAAATTTTTAAAATGCAGTTTTTATGCATATATAAAATTATTTGCATATATAAAATTTTATAAAATTATTTTAAAAATGCAGTTTTATGCAGATATAAAAAACTGCATTTTATTTGCATATATAAAATTTTTAAAAAACTACATTTTTGTTAACTGCATTTTTAAAATTTTATAAAACTGCATTTTTTAAAATTTTATAAAAAACTGTATTTTAAAATTTTTTATAAAAAACTGCATTTTAAAAAATTATTTAAAAATTGCATTTTAAAATTATTTAAAAACTGCATTTTATAAAAAAAGTAATAAAAAAATATTTAAATATATAAATTTTCATATAATTTGATATCTGATAATGTTTATCGAGTACTTTAATTATATTAATGAAAGTTAATAAATTTATATAAAATGTCAAAAAAGTATAGTTATTCTACAAAGTTATGATGTGCACCAAGACCATGTTATGCTAAAAGTGGTCCCCTATGTTAAATTGGCCTATACGACAGGAGAATTTCTAATCAACGTAACAATATGCTGACACATCAGGCTACTGTAAATCAATGGTCAAGATTCGTCCACGGTCAGATTCTAGACCACGTGACATTTATCAATTTTCAAGGTGTAGCACAATTATTGTAAGAGTCCTTATCCATGGACATATTTATTGTATTGGAATATTCGATATTTTTTTTAAAATAATTTGTTTGTGATTTTCAAAATATATATAGTAATATAGGTATAATTTAAATATATATACAAAAATATGATCATATATATTGTACAAACTTATTTTTTATATATATTCAAATTACACTTAAAATATTATATTTTATAAAAATTTTAACTAAAATAAATACTATATATATTTTTTAAGAGTCACAAATAAAAAAAAAAATTAAAAATATCCAATATCCCAATCAAATATTCATAACTGCCGAGACTTATTGTTATTGTAATATCACGTGACATTTACCAAGTTTCAGCCTTTTCGCACAGTAATGTAACCGTAACATTTGAGATAAACGTGTCCTTTCTTTGTGATTTTGTTGACTCAAGAAATCACACATGTTGTTGGAACAATAAATTAAAAAAAGATAGATTTTTGTGACGATTATTATTTGTAATTACAAAAAGAAGGTATTTTGTGATAGAATTTTCAAGCCGTCACAAAATAATAAAATATATGATGACTCTTAGTGATGACTAATTTTACCATCATTATAGAGTATTTATGACTTCCATTGCAATCACCAAATCTTATGTGGAAGTAATTTTGTTTAGTAAGTCAACCCACATATGTTTCCTTTTATATTTTATTTTAAAATTATAATCATGATCTGGACTTTGGTGTAATGGTAATACTCGTTATTTAGTTTGCAAATGGGAGAGGGTTCGAATCCTACAATTATCATTTGATATAATTTAATTATCTTTAGTCGTGATATTCTTTCTTTGAAATTTAGTTGTCTTTCACCCTTTTCTTCACAATTCCTTTTCTTGAGCTTTAGTTGTCTTTCACCCTTTTTTCTCACAATTCCTTTACTACGGTAATAAGAGTGTAGGCTGTGAGTCGGCCAGGGATAACGAGGGAATAGAGCGGTGAGTTCATATCTATTGAGGTTCTCCCTAAATAGTATGAAAATAATTTTATTAAGAGCTTTAGATAAGTGTGTATCAGATTGTATCGTTATTTGATATTTAATTTTGGTGAACCGAATAGGGTGAGGTGAACCCAACTTTGGAAGGGTGTTTTTGCCATATCATACAAAGATGTCTAACGACATACAACCTCGTGTTATCGTAAAAGCGGGGTTGTGCTATGCATCCACTTCTTGAGTAGATATCTACGAAAGACTACCTATATGATCTTGGAGTTTGGTTGAAACATAATGTTCAATTGGCAGACAGATGAGAGATAGTTACGTATCGAGAAAAGACTCACCATTGGAAGGAATATGATAAGTAATCTTCTCGCTTTTTCTTTGGGGTCTATTGGATCAATCAAGGATAATTCTCTGGACATATGATATCTATCATAACCTGTACGCACGTAGCCTCCCATTATCGAAGGTTTCCTTGAAAGACTTTCCAAAGATTTTAATTTCTAAAAGCAGCTTATTGATTATGTACTTTTATGTAATGATCGATGTGAGGTGTTGTCCATAGTTGGACATGAGTCATGATTAGTATTAAAACTCACGATATATGTGTTGTTGTATTTTGCAGACGACAATTATAGTAATAAAGTTGTTGTTATTTTACAGACAATGTATTTTGACGACTCTTCGAATAGGTTGGATGGATTGGACCTATTTTGGGAGCGTCACAGTTTGTATTTAAGTTCTGTAATATGTATTTTGACGACACAAAATGGGTTATGTGAACCAATTTTGGGGGCGTCACAGGGGCTCCGGGAGGACTCTCTGAAACTAAAGTAAGAACATTTATATGGAGGGAGAGAAATATTATTAGAGTCAAAAGTGTACCTTGAATTTTGCTGGAACATTTCTTATTTATAACATGAGTGTCATCTCCTTCAGGAGTTAGCGAAGAATAAATTTGACACCTCAAAATTCGGGCCTACATAACCAAATTTGAGTCGCCAGAAAACATACATAAACCTCCCTAATTATAATAATTACAATATCTTGTATAATACGACATCACACACATTAAGTCATCACTATAATTACTGTCACACTATTTTATAACATGATGAGGACTACTACAACTACTAATTCATACCATAATTTTATTCATTTGTTATCCCCGCTAGCCCTAGCAGCATTCTCATTTTCTGAAATGAATTATAAAACAAAAAGTGTAAGCTCAAATAGCTCAGTAAAGAATATCATGACTAAGATAACGAAGAATAAGTTATTATTAACCTTCAACAATGATAAATCAGATATTTAGAAAATGCTAGACAACACAAAATTTCAAAAAATAACTTCGACATAATGAACAATCCATTGTAAGAGTCAAGTTGATCATAATGTCTACTTTATTCTCCAATTTAAAAGTTACCGCTTAAGATTTTAATAAGTGTAATATCATTATTCATGATCACGTGTCCTTGTCGCACCCAGGCCATAAAGAACTTTCACCACGTGTCCTTGTCGCATTGAATAAAGACATTGACCAATCATATTGTTTTTTCACCCAGACCAAAAAAATATTCATAACAACTTAAGTTTTGATGATTAGTACAAATAATAATGATATAATTAAAGGATGGACATAAATAATAAAAATAGTAAGATAAATAATAAACATTAGAGATTTGCAATTTAATTTGTTCGGAGTTCAATAATGTCTAAATTCTTAACACAATATCCAGAATATCGATTCAAGTTTAAAAATAATATTTAAGGTTCACGGTTCAAATATAATGGTTAAATTTAACAGAAAGATTCACGTGAAAAGATATTAGATGAAACGACAACTATTAAGGAAATTTTAATCATTTTAGAAATTTTCACCGTTTAATGTAAAAGGTTCCAAATGACGGATTATTTGTGATGCTATCAATGACGCATGATCGATTGTAAATTGGCATCGGTGACCAATAATGATCATTGATGTAATCGTAGTAGAGATAGGTTTTTTCTTGTAGTGAACAATATTTATAAAAAAAATTAAATTTATTTATTAAAAATTGAAATCTTACAATAAGAGTTCTGCTTTGATTTAGAGATCTAATAGATAGTCAATTCTTGACTGATTAAACATTCAAAGACTTCTGGTCCTTATTGAATTGAATATTTTTATAGAACACTTAATTAAATCAAATTAATAAACTATCCTTTATTAATAAAATTTTTAAAATATTATGTGACAACTTATAATTGGTGAATTATTTTACTTATATCAAAACCCAATAAGATAAAGATTCCAACTAGTATCTTAGGTAGTACTCCGATGAAGTATTAATTACAAGGATCTCAGTTAACGTAAAGTTTATTTTTTGGTAAGTTGGTTAATTACCAATAGAATGTTGATCTGGCATGAAGTCTCATTTCGGCGTGTCAAGACTTTATTAAATTAATCGACCAACTTACCCAAAAAATAAACTTCATACTAATTACCCCTCCGCTCCTTAATATAAGTCGTTTTAAAGAAATATTTTTGTTCCTAAATATAAGTCATTTGAGGATTTCAAATAAAGATTAATTCTTGGTTTAAATATTATCCCAAAGAATAAATATAACTTTGGTTCTCTACAATTTTTTTTACTTGATAAATAAATAACTCTCTTTTTTTTTTTTACTGAAAGCATATAGATAATTGATAAGTATATTTAATCTTTCTGATAATTACCTTAATATTTGTCAGAGACAATTAAAAACGACCTATATTAAAAAAACGAAGGGAGTATTTCCTAATTACAATTATTGCCTAGGATTCCTCATCATTTTTGTATACGAGCACGACGTCGACATGGGTATAAAATGGAAACTTGTCGGATGATCAGATAGATTCCTACAAAAAGAGGAGTTTTATTTATTCAAAAAAATTATTGCACAAGAAGATTTTTTTTTTAGTGACAATAACATGATATGAAATGATTTAATATTTTTAAATTTATAATTATAATTTATTATAATCCACTACTAGATTAACAATTTGTTATTTATAAGGATGTACATGTAATAAAAATATCTTTAATAATTACTTTCTTCTATTTAGATTAAATGACGTTTTAGGGAGTTTAATTTTATTATATATAAGTGTCGTTTTGTAATCTCTATGTAATATTGCACTATTTTTTCTTAATTTACCCCTCTATTTAATATGCTTAGTAATGCAATTGTGGAGAGAGAAATAATTAATTAGGAACAATTGTGAAGAATGAGAAGAGACAATTGTAGAGAGAGAAATAATTAATTAGGGACATAAAAGATATTTTATGTTATTTCTTAATAAGAGTGCTTAACTCTAAAATGTCATTTAATCTGAATAGGAGGGAGTAATAAATTTTGTAAAGGGGACTCAGTCTCACTTAATTCGTGGATCGAATGGATCGAGTAACAATTATTAACATAATTTTGTGATTATAAAACATTATTTAATCATTTTTCATAAAAAAAAAATTTATCTCAATTTTATTTTTGTACCATAAAAAGATTCTAGTTACATTTTATAAAAACATTAAATGACACAATATTCTTTGTCATCATAAATTTACTAAACGAACATAGTATTATATTAGGGGTAAATGTAGAATAAAATACATCCTTAATATATATTTGATTTATTTAAAATCAGACTTTTTCATTAAACGGATAGAGTATGTGTTTATTTCTAAATTTACTAAATTTTTAATATACTAACTGTAATAAAACTAAACTATAATAATTATACATATGTAAAGAATATATAAATTAAAAAATATTTAAATATATAAATTTTCATATAATTTGATATCTGATAATGTTTATCGAGTACTTTAATTATATTAATGAAAGTTCAATAAATTTATATAAAATTTCAAAAAGTATATTTATTCTACAAAGTTATGATGTGCACCATGACCATGTTATGGTAAAAGTGGTCCCCCATGTTATATTGGCCTATATGACAGAAGAATTTCTAATCAACGTAACAATATGCTGACACATCAGGCTACTGTAAATCAATGGTCAAGATTCGTCCACACTCAGATTCTAGACCACGTGACATTTATCAATTTTCAAGGTGTAGCACAATTATTGTAAGAGTCCTTATCCATGGACATATTTATTGTATTGGAATATTCGATATTTTTTTTAAAATAATTTGTTTGTGATTTTCAAAATATATATAGTAATATAGGTATAATTTAAATATATATACAAAAATATGGTCATATATATTGTACAAACTTATTTTTTATATATATTCAAATTACATTTAAAATATTATATTTTATAAAAAATTTAACTAAAATAAATACTATATATATTTTTTGAGAATCACAAATAAAAAAAAAAATTAAAAATATCCAATATCCCAATCAAATATTCATAACTGCCGAGACTTATTGTTATTGTAATATCACGTGACATTTACCAAGTTTCAGCCTTTTCGCACAGTAATGTAACTAACATTTGAACAATAAACGTGTCCTTTCTTTGTGATTTTGTTGACTCAAGAAATCACATATGTTGTTGGAACAATAAATTAAAAAAAAATACTATTACAATATATATTTTTATTACAAATTAATTAAAAAATATTTTTAATTATTAAATTTAATTACTATATATATATATATATATATATATATATATATATATAAACTAGTGGTAGGCCACTTGGCCGTTGATATTTTCCCATTGATATGCGTAGATCTTCTTGTCAGAATAATAATTTTACCTATATTAAATAAGAGAAATAATTCATAAAAAACGTTAGTTTTGGGCACTATTTTAACTAATTATTATTTAGTAATCTAAAATTAGAGTGAATGGTTGAGATGAGGCCCAAATTATTACCCCTCTAACTACCAAATAAATTTTTTTATGTTGGTATTTTATTTCTCAAATGACCACCAAAAACAATCATGTTTTGTGTTTTATTTGGCCATTAGAGAAAGAAATGTGACCAACATAAAATTTTTTTGACTTAATTATTGATTATCCTTATACATACTACTTATTAATCAGTAAAATAAAATAATAAAAAATTATAAAGATAATTATAAGGATAATTAGTAATTATCTTTATACTTATCCTTATACTTATTAACAAAATAAGTATGTATAAGAATAATTATTGATTATCGTTTTATGATTTATAATTATATAGAAAATAGTGATTGAGTTTATATATTTGAGTAGAAATATAATATAAATTCAATCACTATTATAAGACCTCAACTTATTATTAATGAAATTTAATTTTCTCTATTTATTATTTTGAAATAGTAAGGGTTGATGTGATTAATGTGGATAGTTAGGGGTAAAATACGTGAAATATTTCAAAATAAGCAGTGGTTATAAAATATTCATTGTTGTCGGGGAATATTAGTTTGGTCGTAGAATATTAAATCTTTGTCGGGGAATATTAAATGACGATTGGTAGCAGACCATGTGTAATGGCCCATAACTGAAAAGCGATTGGATGAAGAAAAGCAGCAAATATAAGTTGGTTAAAAATAATGGGCGTAGTTATTCTGAATTAATCTTTGTTAAAATACTCGGTTGGTTAAAACATAAGAAGCATACCGGTATTGCACCAATTATTGATTCTTACGTGAAAGCGGCTTACTTCGATAATGGTTCATGATAATTATTGTTCGATATTTTATTGAGTTAATAATTGTTGCGTTGATATTTTATATTGTTGTTGTTTCAATAATTGTCATTACACATATTTTTTTCATTATCGAAGCTAATAATTCATATTATCTCGAATAATATTATTAGATAACATTATTGGCAATGTCTGAAAAGTTACGCTTAAGGAGAGGTTTGAGTCACCTAATTGCATGCCAAAGTAAGGAGAAATTCTTATTGGAAAGCCCTCTCTTTCTGAGGAGCTGCGGTTGTCGATATTGTGATTACAGTAATATTATTTGTGAATAATTAATTATTGATTCATATGATGAGGAAAATATTAATTTTATGTGGATATAGATGGAGAAAATTTTTAATGTGACAATTGTTGAAAATTGAAATTTTATCTTTTCCGATAAAATAATTCATTTAAATATATTATTATATTTTAATAATATAATAATGGTGATATTTTTACAACGAATGTGGGATATATGAGTATACTGAGGAGGAAGAGTATTTTTGTTGCAATAAATGTTTAAAACATGTTAAACATGCTCGGTTGGACCCCATTTATTATTTGAATTTGATTATAGCACGTAAAATTGCCCGTTTGTGGATTTCGGTCAATTTCATTTGGAATTCGGAAAAACTTTCTTCTGCAAAGTTGTAGAAATTGAATTTTCTATAAAAACTCGCGAGATTCGAATTTTCTGATAAAAGGGCTTATTTATTGTGAATTATTGAAGTTCAAGTTCAAAAATAATTGATTTTGGAAGTTTTAATTATTATTTTAAAGAAAAACGTTTTTTTGCATTTAAGTGGGCTAACATGTGATATTAATTGCTAAAATCAGATCTTCAAAGATGGGCTAAGGAAATTTATAATATATATTAATATTTTATTAAATTTTACTGCTTTTGTTCTAAGCGTTTTCCTATAAATAGGGTCTTGGGTTAGAATTGAAAATCACACCGAAAATCGAAGTTTTTTCTCTATATTATCGAGCGATTCTTGTGAGTATTTTGAGTATACTTTGAGTATTGTTAGGCGGTCTGAAGTTCCTTCAAAGACTATACCAGTATTCCAAATTAAATCTTAATCTTTCGAGGTAAGGGATGTTATTTTATTCTCAAATGATATTATTTCTTCAATATCATTATCTTTGAAATATTAGTTGGAACTTTTTATCAAATTTGAAACTTTTTTTCATGTAGGGTTTACTATTCAAGCGAGTTCTTATTCACGAGTTCTTATTCATGAGTTCTTATTCACGAGTTCTTATTCATGAAGACTTATTCATGAAGCGTGAAGATGTTTTTTGTGGAATTTCTATCTTTTGGTGTCTTGATTCTATTATTCACGATACTGGCACTATTCAATTTAAAAAATAAAATTTCTTCTTTTTGTCCAAAATATCTATTCGGATACTAGCTTTGATTGTATCCATGTTTTTGATCATTCTTGAATTTTACACCACTATGATTATTTTGAGGTATTTTTTTGAACATGGATAAAACAAAGTACGAATCCTTAATCCTTAATCCTTGTCATTTTGTTTCACCGGGATTCGTTTCTTTAAAAATATTTTTCATCATCCTCGGTCTTAAATGATGATATTATTGAATATCTTTGGCACATAGTGCAAAGATGAATGATTTCTGAAGAATATCTTTGGTAGTAGTCTGAAGATGAGCAGTGTTTAGATGAACATGACGGTGATGAATATCTTTGGCACAGTAGTGCAAAGATGAATATTTGATTCCGGATATATATTGATTGATGTTACATGGATAAAATATCGACGATGAACTTTTAAATTCATATATAGAAGATAGTAGTTTGCATTCTCTACTTAACTCTTCTAATGAATTATTATTTCATTGCGAATATTGATTTAAAATTTGTTGTCTATTGTATTCTATTAGATTTTTCCCCGTGTTGAAGACTAACGGTAATTTGTTGTATATTATCTTAGTCATAATATTCTTTCTTGGGCTAGTTGAGCTCACCCTTTTCCTTTTTGTTCCATTTTCTTCTCGGGAGGCGAGAATATAAGCGAGTGCAGTGGGGTATGGAATGAAGGTTTTAGAAAGAATTGTTTAGTAGTCCTCACCATTTTTGTAAAATAATGTATCAATAAATGTGATGAGGATTTATTTGAGTATAGATATTATCTGAAGATAATATTTGTATTCAAACTCACAGTTTCTTGTTGTAATAATAAAGTTGTAGTTGTTTACATACGTATTGACAACTCGAATGGGTGATGTATACCTATTTTGGGGCGTCGCGGTTGGTATCGAGCTTAGGGATATGATCTCTGGCGGAGATCGGGAATAGAACTAGGAGGGAGAGGCGAGTAAATCCTTGTTAGTGTGTCTACTAAGCTTATTTTTTTTAGTTGGTCGATATATAAGGATAATATGTGATATATTGATTTCCTTAATTAACCCTTGTTTTATGACGGATTTTGAGAATGTCGATTGAGAATATTAACAATGGAAATGAGGCCGTGGAGACGCTTTGTACTCACCAACGAGGAGAACGTACAACATCTTGGCAATGTTCCTCCCATGAACAACACCAATTGAAAGCGATGATGAGCGAGGGGATGTTTAGAAGCTTTTGCGATTCATGCAAAATCGATCGAATGAGGAGACTCGTGTTCAAAATACGAGGAGAAATGATAGCAATTCACGGGTTGTCACATGCAAGCGATTCAAAGAGTTGGGACCACGAATTTAAGGGAAAGCCAGATCCGATCATGGCGGAAACATGGGTCAAATAAATTACCAAGATATTCAATGTCTTGGGATGCACGGAGAAACGAAGGTTCCATTCGCCACCTTTATGTTCCGTGGCGAAGGCGGACTCTTGGTGGGAGTCTCGTGAAGCGTACCCATCCAAACCACACTCGGATATGTTTTGGGAAGCGTTTGAAACTATTTAATGACAAATACTTTCCTAAAAGTGTTCGTCGTATGAAGGAAGTAGAGTTCATCAGATTAGAGCAAAACAACATGGCGGTGTCTTGAAGATGCGAGGCAAAGTTTGCGAGTTATCGAGTTTGCACCTCATTTGGTGGAGAATGAGGAGCGTATGATGCGGATGTTTCTTAGAGGTTTGAAACCCGGCATACGTTAGTATCTCATTTCTCATAAACTTTCTCTCTATTCGGATGTTATAAACAGGGCTCAATTATTAGAAATAGATAACGAGTACGGTCACTGAGGGGACCACAACCGAGGATCGTACTGCAGAGATAGCGATCAGAGAATAATGATAACCAAAGTGAGAAAGAAACAGACGGACAAAAATGGTAACCACTCTGGTGGTAATCATGGCCATGAAAATAGAAGAAGGCGGCGAGAGGAGATTTTAAAAGAGGAGATTTAACAATGACCATATGAAGACGACAGACGGTCTTGGCAAACAATCGGGTTCTAAGGGAGGAGAACGACCACCCCATTATATCTTTATAAATCTGGGAAGAGGGACATATCGATCCAAACCGTCCCACAACAAATTACAAGGTATGCTATAATTGTGGAAAGGAAGGACATATCGCTCGAGATTATGCGGTGGCGAAACCTAGTTCAATGAGGAGACGGTGACTCAAAAGACTATCCCGAAAAAGTCAAAGTCAACGATTCGAGAAGGCGTTTGTTGTGACTAGTCATAATCGAGGAACCCAAACGAGGTGATCACGGGTAAGATATTTATAAATTCTTGCGAAGTTTATACCTTACTTGATCTGGGTCTTTGCCCGTTCATTTATCTCTCTGCTTGTGCTCAACGTTTAAACTTGACTCGGAGAAATTAGACTTTGACTATCTGTGGAAACTCCGTTAGGAGAAACTTTCATCACATCCACTTGTTTATAAATCTTGTTTGATTCAAGTTGGCACCATTACTTTACTGTTGACCTTATCTCTTTAAAGATACTTGCTTTTGATGTGATTTTAGGGATTGATTGGTTAACTACTCATCATGCCAAAATTGATTGTTTTCGTAAGGTTGTTAGTTTTCATATTCTAACCAACCTTTGTTATGCAATTCAAGCAACTAAACCATTAAAATCAATCACTATCATATCTAATCATAAAGCTATTCGTTTATTGAAAAAGCGGATGTCGAGCTTTCTTAGCCCATGTTATGGATTTGAATAAAGACACGTCAAATTTGAATAATATTCCCATTTGTTATTGACTTTCGACGTATTTCAAAGAACTTCTTGTCTACCCCGAACGTGAAGTTGAATTCTTTATTGATCTTGAACTTTGTACAAAGCCCATTTCTAAAACCCCATATCGAATGGCTCTATTGAACTTGAGAGTTAAAGGTCCAACTACGAGAATTGTTGGACATCGGTTTTATTCGTCCTAGTACATCTCCTTGGGGTGCTCTGTTTTATTTGTAAAGAAAGAAAGACGGGGAGTATGCGACTTTGTATTGACTATCGGAATTGAACCATGTCACCATCAAGAATAGGTATCCTCTACCTCGTATTGATGACTTGTTTGACCCGATTCTGAGGGGCACAATTCTTTTCAAAAATCGATCTTAGCTCGGATATCATCAAATTGAAGATTAGGCGAGGATATTCAAAGACCTTGAACTTCGGTATGGGCATTATGAATTCTTAGTCATGTCTTTCGGACTAACTAATGCTCCTATGCGGCTTTCATGGATATGATGAACCAAGTATTCAAGGAATATTTGGATCGATTCGTTGTTGTCTTTATTGATGACATCCTTATATATTCCAAAAGTCGTGAAGATCATGAGCACCATTTGAAGTTTGGTACTCGAAAGGCTTCGTGAAAACAAACTATATGCCAAATTGAAGAAATACGAGTTACGGCGAGGAAGTAGCATTCCTTGGGCACGTGGTGTCGAAACATGGAGTATCTGTTGATTCGACGAAGATTGAAGCAATCTGAAGTTAGAACAACCAAGTCGGTGGTTGAAGTCGTAGCTTTTGGGCTTAATTTGGTTATTATCGGAGATTCGTGGAAGGGTTTTCTAGAATCGCTACTCCATTAACTCGGCTAACTTCGGAAGGATACAAAATTCGTTTGGAAGCGAAGAATGCGAGAAGAGTTTCCAAGAGCTTAAGAGGAGACTTATTTACGGCACACTGTTCTAACAATACCATCCGGTTCGGATGGATTTGTTATCTCTGATGATGCTTGAGCAAAGGGTTAGGATGTGTTCTCATCACTGCAACGTGGGAAAGTCATAGCCTATGCCTCGTGACAACTTAAAAGAGTATGAGAGGAATTATCCTACTCATGATCTAGAGTTAGCGGCCCGATCGTTTTGCTACGCTAAAGATATGGAGGCACTATCTATATGGGGAGAAAGTGGAGATATATTCGGACCATAAAAGCCTTAAATATTTCTTCACTCAAAAAAGAACTCAACATCTGGCAATGACGTTGGCTCGAGCTATTGAAGACTACGATCACACTATTCAATACCATCCCGGAAAGGCGAGCGTGGTGGTGGCGCGTTGAGTAGAAGATCATATCTTGCGGAACGAGTGCGATGATGTCAAGTATACGCATAGAGCCAACTTTAATAGAAAAAGTTAAGGTTGCTCAAGCCACCGGCCGGAGCTTATGCGTATGAAGAAGAAAAAGTACAAGAATGAGCTATTAGGGCGAGAATTGATGAAGAAGGAATACTTGAGTCCACTCTAGACTTTGTGTTCCTAACGACTCGATTTGAAGTACAAGATTATGATGGAGGCACACAATACACCATTTGCAATCCATCCTGGAAGTACTAAAATGTATCGTGATCTTGACATACATTTTGGTGGAACAATATGAAGAGAGATTGCAAAGTTTATCTCGATGTGTTTAACTTGTCGGCGTGTAAAGGCGGAGCATTTGGTACCTAAGGGTCCGTTGCAACCACTTGAGAATCCGAAATGGAAGTGGGAACACATTACCATGGATTTCGTTACGGGTCTTCCTACGGTTTCTCGGGGCATCAATGCTATTTGGGTTATTGTTAATAGATTAACCAAGTCTGCTTTCATTTCTTGCCGTCACGGAGACTTATTCACTGAGCGTCTTGCTAATATATGCGTGAATGAGATTGTGAGGTTGCATGGCATGCCAAGATCCATAGTTTGGATCGTGACCCAAGATTCACTTCAAGATTTTGGGTTAGCTTACAAAAAGCTATGGAGCGCAGTTTGCGATTCGATTCGGCATACCATCCTCAAAGCAGACGACAATCGAAAAGGACTATTCAAACTCTTGAAGATTTATTAAGACTCGTGTCCTGAACTTTCAAGGCGGTTGGGATAAGTATTTACCATTGGTGGAATTCTCCTACAACAACATTTATCGAGCAAGTATAGGTGTAGCTCCATTTGAAGCATTATATGGACGAAAAGTGTCGCTCTCCAGGTATGTTGGGGACGAGGTGGGTGAAGCAACCTTTGTTGGGACCCGAGTTGAGTGTACGTATGACTACTGGAAAAGATCCAAATGATTCGACAACGTATACAAAGCAGCACAAGATCGACAAAAGAGTTATGCGGATCTTCATCGAAAGGACGTGGAATTTAGTGTAGGGGATCATGTATTATTGCGAGTTGCTCCATGGAAGGGAGTTACAAGATTTGGGAAGAGAGGAAAGCTCGATCCACGATTTATTGGTCCATTTCAAATTCTTGACCAAAGAGTAGGAAATGTAGCCTATAGACTTGCGTTACCTCCAAGTATGTCTCGTGTTCATAATGTGTTTCACATATCGTACTTATTTAAAATATGTGAAAGACCCGAACCACGTTATAAATTAGAACCGGACGAAATAGCCAAGACTTAACGTATGAGGAGGTACTTCACAAGATCTTGGATAGGAAGGAAGCATGTCCCTACGCCATGAAAGGTCATACCACAAGTTAAAGTTTTGTGGAGGAATCATGCTATAGAGAAATGACACGGAATTGGAAAGCGAAATGAAAGCGAGGTATCCTCACCTTTTGAAACACAGTGCGTCGTCGATTTCGAGGATGAAATTTCATAAGAAGGGAGGTTGTAAGACCCCAACTTATTATTAATGAAATTTAATTTTCTATTTATTATTTTGAAATAGTAAGGGTTGATGTGATTAATGTGGATAGTTAGGGGTAAAATACATAAATATTTCAAAATAAGCAGTGGTTATAAAATATTCATTGTTGTTTGGGAATATTCGTTTGGTCGTGGAATATTAATCTCGTTTCGGGGAATATTAAATGCGATGACCTAGCGCAGCCATGTATGGGCCCCATGTGAAAAGCGATTGGATGAAGAAAACGACAAATATAAGTTGGTTAAAAATAATCTGCGTAGTTATTCACAATTATCTTTGTTAAAATACTCGGTGGTTAAAACACAAGAAGCACGGTATTGCACCAATTATTGATTCTTACGTGAAGAAGGCACTACTCAATAATGGTTACGATAATTCTTTATTCGATTTTATTGAGTTAATAATTGTTGCGTTGATATTTTATATTGTTGTTATTTCATAATTGTCATTACACAATATTTTTCATTATCGAAGTAATAATTCATATTATCCGAATAATATTATTATATAACATTATTGGCAATGTCTAGAAAGTTACATCTAAGGAGAGGTTTGGTCACCTAATTGCGCCGATGAGAGAATTCTTATTGGAAAGCCCTGCTCCTGAGGCTGCTGTGCAGTTGTCGATATTGTGATTCTGTAATATTATTTGTGAATAATTAATTATTGATTCATATGATGAGGAAAATATTAATTTTATGTGGATATAGATGGAGAAAATTTTAATGTGACAATTGTTGAAAATTGAAATTTTATCTTTTACGATAAAATAATTCATTTAAATATATTATTATATTTTAATAATATAATAATGGTGATATTTTACAACGAATGTGGGATATATGAGTATCTGAGGATGAAGAGTATTTTTGTTGCAATAAATGTTTAAAACATGTTAAACATGTCGGTGGACCCCATTTATTAACCGAAATTTGATTATAGCACATAAAATTGCCCGTTTGTGGATTTTGGTCAATTTTGTTTGGAATTCGGAAAAACTTTCTTCTCGAAAGTTGTAGAGAATTGAATTTCCTATAAAAACTCATGAGGTTCGAATTTTCTGATAAAAGGGCTATTTATTGTGAATTATTAAAGTTCAAGTTCAAAATAATTGATTTTTGGAAGTTTTAATTATTATTTTAAAGAAAAACGTTTTTTGCATTTAAGTGGGCTAACATGTGATATTAATTGCTGAAATCAGATCTTCAAAGATGGGCTAAGGAAATTTATAATATATATTAATATTTTACTTAATTTTACTGCTTTTTGGTGTTTCTAAGCGTTTTTCTATAAATAGGGTCTTGGGTTAGAATTGAAAATCACACCGTAAAAGCTGAAGTTTTTCTCTCTATATTATCGGCGTGATTCTTGTGAGTATTTTGAGTATACTTTGAGTATTGTTAGATCTGGTGCAAGTTCCCTTCAAAGACTATATACCCTAGATTCCAATTTGAAGATCTTAATCTTTCGAGGTAAGGGATGTTATTTTCTTCTCAAATGATATTATTTCTTCAATATCATTATCTTTGAAATATTTGTTGGAACTTTTTATCAAATTTGGAACTTTTTCATGTCGGGGTTACTATTCATGAGTTAACTATTCACGATTACTATTCATGAGTTCTTATTCACAAGTTTCTTATTCACGAGTCTTATTCATGAGCGTGAAAATGTTTTTTTTCAGTGGAATTCTCTATCTTTTGGTGTCGAAGTTACTATTCACGTATCTGCACTATTCACGATATCTGACACTTATTCAATTAAAAATGAAATTTCTTCTTTTGTCCAAAATATCTATTCCGGATACTAGCTTTGATTGTATCCATGTTTTTGATCATTCTTGAATTTTACACCACTATGATTATTTTGAGGTATTTTTTTTGAACATGGATAAAAACAAAATCACGAATCCTTAATCCTTAATCCTTGTCATTTTGTTTCACCGGATTCGTTTCTTTAAAAATATTTTTCATCATCCTCGGTCTTAAATGATGATATTATTGAATATCTTTGGCCAGTAGTCTGAAGATGAATGATTTCTGAAGAATATCTTTGGTAGTAGTGCAAAGATGAGCAGTGTTTAGATGAACATGACCAATCGATGAATATCTTTGGCTGTAGTGCAAAGATGAATATTTGATTCCGGATATATATTGATTGATGTTGCATGGATAAAATATCGACGATGAACTTTTTAAATTCATATATAGAAGATAGTAGTTTGCATTCTCTACTTAACTCTTCTAATGAATTATTATTTCATTATGAATATTGATTTAAAATTTGTTGTCTATTGTATTCTATTAGATTTTTCCCTGTTGAAGACTAACGGTAATTTGTTGTATATTATCTTAGTCATAATATTCTTTACTTTGGGCTAGTTGAGCTTCCCTTTTCCTTTTTTGTTCCATTTTTCTTCTCGGGAGGCGAGAGAATATAAGCGAAGCAAGACGCAGTCGGGAGTATGGAATGAAGGTTTTAGAAAGAATTGTTTAGTAGTCCTCACCATTTTGTAAAATAATGTATAAATAAATGTGATGAGGATTTATTTGAGTATAGATATTATCAGAAGATAATATTTGTATTCAAACTCACAGCTTTTATTGTTGTAATAATAAAGTTGTAGTTGTTTCTGTATCATGTATTGATAACTCAGAATGGGTGATGTATACCTATTTTGGGGGCGTCACAACTATTTTCTATTTATAATTAAAAATCATAAGATGATAATCAGTAATTATCCTTATACATACTTATTTTATTAATAAGTATAAACATAATTACTGATTATACTTATAATTTTTTATTATTCTATTTTACTGATTAATAAGTAGTATGTATAAGGATTATCAGTAATTAAGTCAATTTTTTTTATGTTGGCCTACTCCTTCTAGTTTCCAAATCAAAATACTTCGTTTTTTTTGGTGGCTTAGAAAAGCAGTAACAACAAAAAAAAAAAAATTTGGCCGCCAGAGGAGCAATACTGAAACTCATCTCAGCCATTTACTCTAATTTTGAATGACTAGATAACAGTTAATTGAAATAATGATCATAACTAATATTTTCTATAAATCATTTCCCATTAAATAAATGATGATAGTTGATCATAGGATTTTATACGGGTAGAGAATATCATACAATGTCGTTAAAAGAATCAAAACAAAAAGACAAAATATTTGTGTACATTTGATCCTGCAAGCAAGCAAGCAAACTAGCCTGGGCCTTCAAATAGAACATTTCCAGATATATTTTTATTGGAGAGAGAAAGAGAAAGAGAAGGGGAAATTGAAAATTACAAGTATTTTAATTTTTAGAACTAAGAAAATAATTTGAGAGCAAAGGGAAAATTGACTTTAAAAGTATACACAATTAAAAAAATAATGTTAGTTATCGCAAATACATATTTAATGATTTGTTATTAAACAAGACTAAATGTACTTTATGATAAAAACAATCGATCATATTACAAATAACTTATCTGAATAATAAAATAATGTCACACTGTTTAAAATATTATTTGAGATCAAAAATATAATCCCCATAAAATTACGCAATGAAAAAACTAGTGCAATTCACAATCAATGAATAATATTTTTATTTCTAAGCCAATTTGATACTTCACAATCAATGAACACCTGAAGAGTGGTTTTCATACTTGAGTATTGAGTATTTTTTATCTTGATAATTTATAAGTCTTAAACTAGTTTGTTTGATTTTTATGTGTTTTCATTGTATTGTTGTGTAATGTAATTTTATGTGTTTTTGTATTAGTTTTATGTGTTTTTACTTTGTTTGGTAGAAATTGGATGTAATGTCATTTGGGTCCTTGGTTGTATTCACCAAATTCTTATTTTCTGTTTGCCATTGACATAGCAGTCCCGTGACGTGCAGTTAATTTTAGCCTTGATCTGACAATTATTTGTCCAAACTCTAAGAATAAAAGTTGTAGATCAACGTCTCATCTTTTCGGATCATCTTGAATCGCCTCAATCGGAGTTTGGATGCAAGACTTATGGCCATTTTTCCAACGACTGTCAAATTTGAAAACTACCAACTGCCATTTTTATAGCCGTCACTACATGGCCAAAGAAAACATTACATTCTATTCTTAATTTGCTTACAGAGAATGAGAGGCGAGACTTCACTTCCCGCCTTCACATAAAGAACTCTTCCTGCCTCAGTCCTCAGAGCATACACTTAAATTAAAAGAACTCTTCCTCTACTTCACGCCTTCACAGTTTGGCCAAACATCGCAAGTCCGCCACTTCTATACCGCGAGTCCGCCACCTCGTCTCGTCTTCTCATTCTATTGCGAGTATGAGATTTAGAAGGTAACAAAAATAAGAGCTTTTTTATTTGATAATTTAAATTTTGTATTTTATTTGAATTTGTCTACATCACTTAGCAAACTTTTAATTTCATGTAAAATTAAATTCCAAGGGATTATTTAGACAAACGCCTGGAATTTGGGATGAATTTGTCTACAGTATTTGATGGAAAATTGAATTCCAATAATTTATTAAGACGAGTCAGGAATGCAAATGGGAGGGGGAATTATTAGTTATTTGAATAGTTAAGTAATTTGGTTTATTTACGTGTGTTAGCCACTGATTAGTGTTTCGTATCATGTATGTTATCATATTTTTATTGTGAGTTGATTTTGATCGTTGTGAGTTGGTTTTGATTGTTGTGAGTTGATTTTGTTTGAAACTATTGATAATGAAGCTATCTTAGAACATTTTTAAGTTACGAGGTCTAGGATGGTAGCATTGTAATTTATAAATATTATTATGAATAGTTAATATTATGATTAGTTCAAATTTTTTTTATTTAATTTTAATAAAAAATTAGTTAAAATCCGTCCCTAATGACTACTAATATATAAATCGATTAGCTAATACTGACTTAAGTTTAATTAACCAATTCAATTGTTTTATTACTTTATAATTATTTTAAATATTAAAATTACTAGAACTGAATTCATTAATTTATATTAACAAGGTACAACACAGGGTATTTCAAAATTAAAAAGAAGGAAAGTATTATGACATGACCAATATAAGTGTATTAAGCAGTTTGACTTTATTAATTATTGAATAGTTTTTGTTCCTTTCAAAACAAGGGTCATATGATAAATTAAATCATGTTATATAGTATATGCTTTAACCCCTTTAATTAGGCGCAGCAAAGCAGAAACACAAGTCAATACGGTAGAATTCATTTGCATTATTTATTTTATTTTATTTTTAATATTATTTATTTATTTTTATGTTTTACTTTACCTCCACAATGGCCATAATACAGGATGAAGATCACATCATCAAGCTAGCTTATACGTAATCAACCACTATGCATGCATCAATTATATGGATATTATAATATAATAACACCTACAGTACCAATTAAGGAAGATTTTAACATAATAATTTAATTAGTAATCATACTTAGGTAGTGTTTGATAAAAAATTGAATGAATCTGAATGAGCTGAATCTGAATGAGTTGAATCTGAATCTGAATGAAAAAAACTGTTTGATAATTGACATGACTGAAACATCTGAATGAGAAAATTTTATTATTTTACCCTTCTGAAAAAATTCAAAATTGTTATAAATTTATTTAATATTACTTAATATAATAATTAATATTTTTTTTAACTTCATTCAGCTAAAAAAATCTGACTTAGCCATTCAATTCGTCCATATTACCGATTCAGTCATTTAAACAAAAACAAACGCACTAACCGATTCATCCATTCAAATTCAACTTTATTCAACTATAATCAAACAGTCCCTTACGCGCCTTAAGCTTCCAGACATGAGATGAAGTAGTATAGATTCCTCTTCTTTCTGTTCTTGCTTATTGGTGTATATATGAGAGAGAAAGGAGACATAAATGAGAGACAAAGGAGAAAATTTTTCTGATATAAGTAGAGAGAGGAAGATGAAGAGAAAGAGGGAGAAGAAAGGTGGGGTCCATGAAAAGTTCATTTATTAATAATAATGATACTATCACATATCGGTCACATTTTGTATCGGTGACACTCATGAATTTATTGTTGACATGTCTCACTTAACTCAACAACAAATTTATAGGTGTCACTCATACGGTATGTGAGCGATATATTATACAACTTTTATGTGATAGTAACATTATTAATTTATTAATTTTATTTATTATTATTATTATTATTATTTAATTAGTAGCATGGTTAATTTAATTGTTATTAAAAGAAAAACCAAATATAAATCTAGTACTACACATATTGATCTGTTTATTATATTACACACGTCTAATCCATTTAAATTTATTGTTTGACATGTTAATGTTTTTATAAAACGAAAATGTTTATACTCAATAATAATTTTATTACTATATACCGTATATTAAGATTATTCAAATAAAAATTTTAAATAACTCAAAGGGTTAAAATGATAAAATAGTGTATTTTAGATGTTTTATACTTTTTAGTTGTTAAACAGTTTTTTAAATTCAGATAATTTAATTTATTAAAATATACTACTATTAACCATTTACTATATTTTAATTATTTAATTTTATCAATCACCATGTTATTAATGTCTTAAGTAAGTGGGCACCCACCTGAACCTTGGGTCTTTATTGTTGTGGCCTCGGGCCCACTCCCTAACACGAGTATTTTATTTATTTATTTATTATTGTAGGGAAGGAGAAAGAAGTGTCCGTCCATTGATGCCTTTGGAAAGGAAAAGGCAACCTAGTTTTTATATTATATTTTATTGTTTAGATCTTGAAGAAAAATAAATTTAAATTGTTATAAACCATGTGTGACGTATTATATTTTGAAAGTAAAAAAAATGAATAGTAAATTTTATTCAGATAATTCATGTACATATTTTTTGAAACGACAATACATGTAGCAAGTTCAAATATAAAGTAACGTAGCAGTTTCGGATTGAGCATTTGTTTGAAGGAAGTAGTGGAGTCACCTCCTCCTCCATGGCTTTAGCCTTTAGCCTTTAAGGAAGTGGCTCTCCAAATCCAATCAAATTTCTCAGGCCACGGTGGACACTACGTACTCATCACGCACTTTGTTCATCCGTTAAAAGTAACTAAACACATTCCTCTCCTCTATTGAGCATCAGCCAACAGTTGAAGAATCTCACAGCTGATTCCATCCAAGAACAGATTATGTCCCTATTTTCTCTGTCTCTCACTTAAATGTTGACATCTGATCTTTTATTTAATTTTAAAATTAATTGATGTTAAGTACTATTTTCGTTCTTAAAAGATTATCGTTTAAAGTTTTTACACATGGATTAAGAAAGTACCATTTACCAAGTAAAATTTGTTTAAAATTACATAACTACCCTTTTATGAAAAGTTGAAAACTATTAATACAAAAGAGAGAATTTCTTGAGACAATGAGAGAAGGTAAGGGTAATATAGGAAAATAAATAATTTATTCATCTCGAAAATTGTAAACAACAAATTTTACCTTCTAAAACAATAATCTTTTAAAAACGAAGAGAATAAAAATTTAAATATCAAAATTTAAATAAAAAATATAATAAAAAAAAAAAATAGAGACAGAATCTGCTATCGATTCAACCCGCTCCGTATAGCAAAAGAGTGAAGACAACTCTATGTGCCCCCGAAGAAATAAAAAGACAAAAAATTATGGGGTTGGTAGCTAGCCCCTTTCATTAGGCCCTAACCTATGCCCCAATAGCTTGGAAAACTGAAAAGTGCAGGCGACAGGTGAAATATATATAGGAGTAATTCTAGGGGGACATTTTTGTGTAGACATTTTAGCGACAATTTTTTTTTTTTTTTTTTTTTTTTTGTAATCTCTTAAAAATGTATAAGTATTTATTTATCGAAATTTTTATAAAAAACAGTGTTTTAGGTATAAATTGGATATATACAAAAAACAGGGTTGTACAGAGTGTACAGACCTTATTTTTTGTATGTATCCAAATTATACTTAAAACACTGATTTTTATAAAAATTTCAGTTGAAATAAATATTATATATTTTTTAAGAGATACTAAAAAAAAAAACCAAAAAAAAAAAATCGCTAGAATGTCCCCAAAAAAATGTCTCTCTAGAATTTCTGAATATATAGTAGACAATTATAAGTAGTGGAGTACCTTGGTCACGTGTTGTATTGCGCACCACAATCATTTCATTTCTGTCCAAAATTTCAACGTCAGTGTTGTTACTTTAAAATTGAAAAAAGGAACTCCGTATAGAAATCAAATCCACAATAAAAAGCTTAACAGAAATCTAATCAACCTTTTTCTCTTTAAAGACGTAATTTCAGTAATAGTCATCCTCATCCCACTTAAAAATAATGTTCATATATATATATACACGGGAATAATACACTTTTTTGGTCACTATACTAAAATTCAATTTTTATTATGATTATTGAATTTTTTTTATTATAATCGAATAATTGTACTCTCAAAAATTATAAAATGGTCATTATTTAAAATTTTCGTCCGAAAAAAACAAACAAAAAAACTGACTGTGCAAGCTAGCCCCATTTTTTGCTTACGTGGAGCAATTACTAAAATAAGTACTATTATTATTAATAATAAGGAAGTCTTATCGTGCTCGATATCAAAGTAAAATTCAAAGTTCATTGAGAGCATTCGGAAATATTAATTCCAAAACAAAACCGCACTGACACGTAACGGAAACCAAAATGAAGTATCACTAATTAAAATTATGACTAATTAGTATTATTATTTTAGTATGACTAATTAAAATGTTATACGTAATTTAGTATCTACAGTACTTATTATAGCATTGATTGAGTGTTTGATACAAATAATATTTTCTAATTGATTATTAATATTTTAATAATAATTTTAAAATTTTAAAAAAATTATATAAATTATAAAAATATTTTTATATGAAGTTGATGTGTATTTTAAAAATATATTTTTATTATGTTATTAATTTAAATTATTTGAGTAAGGGTAAATTTGATAAATTATTGTTTATTCTCTATTAAAATAAAAAAACAAATTATTATTATTATTTAAAATTATTGTAAGTAGATTCTCAACTTATTATTAATGAAATTTAATTTTCTATTTATTATTTTGAAATAGTAAGGGTTGATTTGATTAATGTGGATAGTTAGGGGTAAAATACGCAAATATTTCAAAATAAGCAAAGTGGTTATAAAATATTCATTGTTGTTTTAATATTCGTTTGGTAAATTGGAATATTAAATCTTGTCGGGAATATTCGCATGCGACCAAGTTTAACGCATGTATAGGCCTATAACTGAAAAAGCGATTGGATGAAGAAAAACGACAAATATAAGTTGTTTAAAAATAATAACGTAGTTATTCACAAGTATTATCTTTAAAATACTCGGTGGTTAAAACACGTGTCTGGCGTTGTTGCTTAAGATGACACTCAGTATTGCACCAATTATTGAAGAAGCTGACTACTCAATAATGGTTACATGAATTACTTATCAAGATTTTATTTTATCGATTCAATAATTGTCATTACAATCGTATTTTCCATTATCTGAGCAATAATTCATATTATCCGAATAATATTATTAGATAACATTATTGACAATGTCTGAAAGTTACATCTGGGGAGAGGTTTGATCATCTAATCAAGGCCAAGAAGCGAGAGATCCTTATTGGAAAGTCCCTCTATCCCTGGAACCTACCTCATTGTCAATAACGTGATTCTCGTAATATTATTTATGAATAATTAATTATTGATTTATATGATGAGGAAAATATTTATTTTATGAGGATATAGATGGAGAAAATTTTTAATGTGACAATTGTTGAAAATTGAAATTTTATCTTTTCTCGATAAAATAATTCATTTAAATATATTATTATATTTTAATAATATAATAATGGTGATATTTTTACAACGAATGTGGGATATATGAGTATACTGGGAGGAAGAGTATTTTTGTTAAATAAATATTTAAAACATGTTAAACATGCTCATTGATACCCATTTATCGATCGAAATTTGATTATAACCTCAGTAAATCGCCTGCTTGTGGATTTCGGTCAATTTTGTTTGGAATTGGAAAAACTTTCTTACGCAAAGTTGTAGAAATTGAATTTTCTATAAAAACTCATGAGATTCAATTTTCTGATAAAAGGGCTATTTATTGTGAATTATTGAAGTTAGAAGTTCAAAAATAATTGATTTTGGAAGTTTTAATTATTATTTTAAAGAAAAACGTTTTTTTTGCATTTAAGTGGGCTAACATGTGATATTAATTGCTGAAATCAAATCTTCAAAGATGGGCTAAGGAAATTTATATAATTATATTATTAATTTATTAAATTTTCTGCTTTGTTTCTAAAGATTTTCCTATAAATAGGGTGCTTTAGGTTAGAATTAAAATCACACCGTAAACTCAAGTTTTCTCTATATTATCGAGTATGATTCTTTGTGAGTATTTTGAGTATACTTTGAGTATTGTTAGACGGTCTGAAGTTCCTTTCAAAGACTATACCCTTGATTCCAAATTTAAATCTTAATCTTTCGAGGTAAGGATATTATTTTTTTTTTCGTAATGATATTATTTCTTCAATGTCATTATCTCAAGTATTGATCTGAACTTTTTAATTAAATTTGGAACTTTTAGTGTCGGGGTTACTTATTCACGTGATAACGATCTTATTCACGATACTTGATCTTATTCACGATCATCGACACTATTTCATCGAAAATGAAAATTTTCCTTTTCGTCCAAAAAAAATTTATTCTGGATACTAGCTACGATTGTATCCATGTTTTGATCATTCTTGAATTTTACACCACTATGATTATTTTTGAGGTATTTTTGGACATGGATAAAATAAAAGTACGAATCCTTAATCCTTAATCCTCACATTTTGTTTCACCGGATTCGCCCTTTAAAAATATTTTTCATCATCCTCGGTCTTAAATGATGATATTATTGAATATCTTTGGCCCAGTAGTGCAAAGATGAATGATTTCAAGAATATCTTTGGCCGTAGTCTGCAAGATGAATGTGTTTAGATTTAATGATGACTTAATCGATGAATATCTTTGGCCCAGTAGTGCAAAGATGAATATTTGATTCCGGATGTATATTGATTGATGTTACAGGGATAAAAGATAGACGATGAACTTTTAAATTCATACATAGAAGATAGTAGTTTGCATTCTCTACTTAACTCTTCTAATGAATTATTATTTCACGCTAATATTGATTTAAAATTTGTTGTCTATTGTATTCTATTAGATTTTTCCCTCGTTGAAGACTAACTAATTTGTTGTATATTATCTTAGTCATAATATTCTTTACCTTGGCTAGTTGAGCTCACCCTTTTCCTTTTTGTTCCATTTTTCTTCCTCGAGGCGAGAATATAAGCGAAAGTGCAAGTCTGGGTTATGGAATGAAGGTTTTAGAAAGAATTGTTTAGTAGTCCTCACCATTTTTGTAAAATAATGTATCAATAAATGTGATGAGAATTTATTTGAGTATAGATATTGTCTAGAAGATAATATTTGTATTCAAACTCACGCTTTCTTGTTGTAATAATAAAGTTGTAGTTGTTTCTGTACCATGTATTGACAACTCAGAATGGGTGATGTATACCTATTTTGGGGGCGTCACAATTATTATTATTATTTAAAAATTATTATTATTATTATTTTGAAATTATTATTAATACTATTATTATTATTGTAAGACCCCGGTTTTTTATAAATAAAATTGAATTTTCTCTATTCATTATCTTGAAATAATAAGGAGTTAATTTGATATAATATTTTGGTTATGGGTGAAATGTGCAAATTTTACAAAATAAGCAAGTGGTTGTAAAATATTCATTTCGGTCGAGAAATATTCGTTTGGTCGTGGAATATTCTTTTTGTTGAGAATATCCGTACGACGGCGTAGTAATTTGTGGGCCCCATAACGGAATAACTGTCGGATGAAGAAAACGACAAGTTTGAGTTTTTATATATAACGGCGTAGTTGTTACCGTTAACACTGTTAGAATACCCGGTGGTTAAAAATATAGTAATATGCGTGGTTGCACAAAGAAGACACGATATTACAAGACATTGATTGTTGAATTATTGATTCGCACGTAGAAAAGCACTACTCAATAATTGTTACGATAATTACTGCTCAATATTTTATTTTATTGATTCAATAATTGCTTTGCTTTGATATTTTATATTATTGTTGTTTCAATAATTGTCATCGCATATATTTCCCATTATCGATCAATAATTCATATTATTTGAATAATATTTTAGATAAATTATTGACAATGTCTAGAAAGTTCACATCGATGAGAGGTTTGGTCACCTAATTACGCCCCAAAGAAGGAGAAATCCTTATCGAAAGCCACCTCTTCTTCTTTAAAACTTGGTTATTGTCATAATTGTGATTCTGTAATATTATTTGTGAATAATTAATTATTGATTTATATGATAAGGAAATATTTATTTGATGTGGATATAAATGATGGATTTATTTATTTTATATAGTTATAATTGAAGGAATTAATGTTGAGGTATTTTATCAGTATTTTTGTCGGAATGGGGGTATTAAAAATCAAATCAGTATTTTTACGATATATTGCGCGAGTTATAATTTTTAATCCGTCCGTTGGATCGTTGTGATTTTTGGATATGTTATACATATATAAGTTGAGTATATGTCCACAAATTTTGAACCGTTAAAAATGAACTTATGATTTGTTATGAATTTTAAGAGGTGACTGATTCAGAAATTAGGTTTATAAATGATTTTGGTGGAAAATTCTAGAATTGAGTGGGCCCCACTTGTAGTTGGTGAAGAAACGTCTTTGAATTTTATTTCAAATGTGGTGGGTGGCAATAAGAGCGAGGTAAAGAAATCGGGTAAAGCAGTCAAGTCTCGCCTTGGCGCTTAACATTTTCCTATAAATAGAGGGCTAAGTTAGAATTGAAAATCACACCGTAAACATAAGCTTTCTCTCTATATTATCGAGCGTATTTTGTGAGTATTTAGATACTTTGAAAGTTCTTTGTTCAAGATAAGTTTCATTCAAAGATCACTTCCGACCTTTCATTCCGGCATCGCTTTTTTGAGGTAAGGGATGTTATTTTCTTCAATATCATTATCTTAATAAATATTGGTTTGAACTTTTTAATCAAATTTAGAACTTTTTGTGTCTCAAGTTACTATTCACGATACGACACTATTCAATTCACGAAAAATAAAATTTTCCCTTTTGTCCAAGATATCTATTATGATTACTATCTTTGATCAGATCCATGTTTTGATCTTTATTTTTTGAATTCTGCATCACAATTGGTTATTATGAAGTATTATTGATCTTGGATAAACCGTTATACTGAATCCCTAATATTTGTCCTTCCGTCTCATTGATTCGCTTTTCTTTAAAATATTTTTCATCATCTTCGCCTTAAATGATGATATTATTGAATATTTTTGGCATGTAGTGCAAAGATGAATGATTAATCGATGAATATCTTTGGCCCGTAGCGTAAAGATGAAATTTGTATTGAGATGAACACGACCGAACCGGGTGATACAAATAAATATCTTTGGCTCCAGAAGTGCAAAGATGAATATTTGATTAAAGATGTATATTGATTGATGTTATAGGGATAAAATATTGATGATGGACTTTTAAATCTTAGAAGATAGTAGAATTCATTCTCTACGCGACTCTTCTAATGGATTGTTATTTCACGCATTTGTTGATCTAAAACTCGTTGTCTATTATATTCTATCGATTTTTTCCGTCAAGACTAATGATAATTTGTTGTATATTATCTTAGTCATAATATTCTTTACCGGGCTAGTTGAGCTCACCATTTTCCTTTTTGTTCCATTTTTTTCTCGTGAGGTGAGAACATAACAGATCGAGTCGGGTAATGGAGTGATGGTTCTAGAAAGATATTTTAGCGCCTCCTCACTATTTCTCAGAAAATAGTGTATGAATAATTGTAACGAGGACTTATTTGAGTGTTGATATTGTCTAGAAGACAATATTTGTATTTAAACTCACAGATGTGTGTTATCGTATTTTGTACGACAATCAGATTATCAAAGTTGTAGTTTGCTTTCTGCACTATGTATTTGGAAACTCGTAATGGATGTTGTATACCTATTTTGGGGGCGCCACAACAGGTATCAAAGCTTAGGATATGATCCTCACCGAGATGTGAAACTAGAACTAGGAGGGAGAGACGGGTAAATCCTTCACTAAAGGTGTCCTACCTAAGCTTATTTGTTGGTTGGTCAATATAGGGATATTATGTGATATGTTAATTTGTTTAATTAACCCGCGTTTTATGGCAGTGTTTAAGAATGGCTACTGAGAACGTTAACAATGGAGTGTATGAGACTGTGGAACAACCTTTAGTCACAAACCAGGAGAACGTGCAACAGAAAGACAATATTCCTCCTATAAATAACGCCACCGAGCAAACGATGAATGATGGAATGTTTAGAGCTTTTTGCGCTTCATGCAAAAAATCGATTTGGGAGACTCGTGTACAAAATACGGTGAAAGTGATAGCAACGCCTTGGCCCGTCATCACCCCAAGCGCTTCAAGGAGTTGGGACCACCGTAATTTTTGGGAAAGCCGGATCCGATCAAGGCGTAAACGCAGAAGCAAATTACCAAGATATTCAATATCTTGGGATGCACGGAGGAACAGAAGGTTCCATTTGCCACCTTTATGTTTCGTGGTAAGGCAGATTATTGGTGGGAATCTGTGAAGCGTACCCTGCCAGCCGCACTCAACATGTTTTGGAAAAGATTTCAGAAATTGTTCAATGACAAGTACTTTCCTGAAAGTATTCGTCATATGAAAGAGGTAGAGTTTATTAGACTAGAAACGTAACAACACGATTTGTGTCTCAAAGACGAGGCGAAGTTCGTGGAGTTATCCAGGTTTGCACCTCATTTGGTAGAGAATGAGGAACGAATGACGCGAATATTTCTGCGAGGTTTGAAACCCGAAATACGTCAATACCTTATCTCTCACAAATTTTCTCTCAGATTCGGATGTTGTCAACAGCATCAATTATTAGAGCGAGATAAAGGTATGTTCAACCGAGGGACCACAACCGTGGTCATACCGGTGGATGCGTTATCCATCGAGCGATGATAATCACGAGGAGAAAAATACGGACAAAAGCGGTAACCACTCGGGTGGTAATCGTGGCCATGATAATAGGAGGGGTGAGTTAAGTGAAAATTTCAAAACGAGGAGATTCAACAATGATGGGAAGACATCAAGAAGAAAGACCAAAGACCAAAGAACAAATTCTGGAGGAGAAGAACGACCGCCAGTTAGATGCTACAAATGCGGAGAAGAGGGACATATAAGTCCAAACTATTCACAGCCTTTTAAGGTGTGTTTTAATTGTAGAAAAGACGGTCATATAGCTCGATTTTGTCCGTTAGCGAAGTCAAGTCCAGCAGGGACGGTGGCACCAAAGGCGAATATGGACAAAACAAAGTCGGTGGTTTCTGGAAGAGAGTTTGTTGTGACTGCCCAAAACGCGAGAAACCCAAACGAAGGTATCACGGGTTAGTTAGTTATAAATTCTTGCAAAGTCTATACCATATTAGATATCGGTTCTACCCACTCTTTTATTTCTCCTACTTGTGCTCAATGTTTAAACTTGACTCCAGAGAAATTAGACTTTGATTTATCAGTGGAGACTCCGTCAGGAGAAACCTTTATCACATCCACTGTTTATAAATCTTGCTTAATCCAAGTTGGCACAATGACATTACCCGTTAATCTTATCTCTTTAAAGATACTTGCTTTTGATGTGATTTTAAGAATTGATTGGTTAACCACTCATCATGCCAAAATTGATTGTTTTCGTAAGGTTGTTAGTTTTCATATTCCTAACTAGCCTATTATACGAATTCAAGCAACTAAACCACTAAAATCAGTCACTGTCATATCCAGCCATAAAGCTATTCGTTTATTAAAAAACGGATGTCAAGCTTTCTTAGCCCATGTTATGGATTTGAACAAAGACAAGTCAGTTTTGAATAATATTTCTGTTTTTAGAGAATTTCCTGAGGTATTTCCTGAAGAATTTCCTGGCCTACCCCCAGAGCGTGATATTAAATTTTTTATCGACTTTGAACCCGATACAAAACCCATTTCTAAAATCTCATATCAAATGGCTCCTATTGAACTTCAGGAGTTAAAAACCCAACTATAGAAATTGGTACCCGATCTTCTATCTGGTGACTTCCTTTGTGGAATGCACCAAAGCCAAACTCTCCGTAGGGAACTCTATATTTGTGTGGTGGTAAAACGATAGGTGCCATTGTGACGTGCAATCCAAGATTGGGATATAAATCACATATGAGAGCAACTTAAGTTAGTAATCGAAATATCTAGCTTTCTAAGCTTAATTGGTTACTATCGGAGATTCGTGGAAGGACTTTCTCGAATCACTACTCCGTTAACTTAGCTGACTCAGAAAGATACAAAATTCGTATGGAGTGAGGAATGCGAGAAGATTTTCTAAGAGTTCAAGAGGCGACTCATTTCGGCACTTGTTCTGACCATACCATCCGGGAAAAGCGAACGTGGTAGTTGACGCGTTGAGTAGAAGATCGTACGCAAGTACGAGTGCGATATTGTTGAACACAAAGACCTATTTTGTATAATTTACAAACGATAGAGATAGAGTTAAAGATTCCAGGGACCCACGTGATGATATACGAGTATAATCGAATTTAATCGATAACGTTAAAGCCGCTTAAGCTACAGACCTAGAGCTGATGAATATAAAGAAGAAGGTACAAGAAGGCGTTATTCTAGAAGTAAGAGTCGATGAAGAGAAGAAAGCTCAAACCTTCGATTTATTTAAAATCCTCGATGGAGTAGGAACTGTAGCCTATAGACTCACCTTAACGCTAAGTATGTCGCGTGTTCATAACGTTTTTCACGTATCGATGTTATGTAAATATGTGAAAGACCTGAACCACATCATTAAGTTAGAACCGGACGAGATAGCCGAAGATTTAACGTACGAGGAGGTACCTGTCAAGATATTGGATAGGAAAGAGCATGTCCAACGAACAAAGGTTATACCACAAGTTAAGGTTTTGTGGAGGAACTGTGCAATTGAGGAAATGCCATGGGAGTTGGAATCGGAAATGAGAGCGAGGTACACTCACCTTTTTGAAACACCAGGTACGTACGTCAATTTCGAGGACAAAATTTCATAATGAGGGGAGGTTGTAAGACCCCGACTTTTTATAAATAAAATTGAATTTTCTCTATTCATTATCTTGAAATAATAAGGAGTTAATTTGATATAATATTTTGGTTATGGGTGAAATGTGCAAATTTTAAAAAATAAGCAAGTGGTTGTAAAATATTCATTTCTGTCGAGAAATATTCGTTTGGTCGTGGAATATTCTTTTTGTTGAGAATATCCGTACGACGGCGCAATAATTTGTGGGCCCCATAACAGAATAACTGTCGGATGAAGAAAACGACAAGTTTGAGTTTTTATAAATAACTGGCAGAATTGTTACCAAGCTAACACCGTTAGAATACCCGTGGTTAAAATATATAATAATACGCGTGGTTGCACAAAGAAATACACGATATTGCATAACATTGTTGAATTATTGATTCGCACGTAAGAAGGCACTACTAATAATTGTTACAAAGAATTACTTGCTCAATATTTTATTTTATTGATTCAATAATTGTCATATTGATATTTTATATTATTGTTGTTTCAATAATTGTCATCGCAAAAGTATTTCCCATTATCGATCAATAATTCATATTATTTGAATAATATTTTTAGATAGCATTATTGGCAATGTCTAGAAAGTTCTCATCAATGAGAGGTTTGGTCACCTAATCATGCGCCAAGAAGGAAAAATCCTTATTGAAAAGCCTCCTTTTCTTGCGAATGGCCCGGTTGTCATAATTGTGATTCTGTAATATTATTTGTGAATAATTAATTATTAATTTATATGATAAGGAAATATTTATTTGATGTGGATATAAATGATGAATTTATTTATTTTATGTGGTTATAATTGAAGGAATTAATGTTGAAGTGTTTTATCAGTATTTTTGTCGGAATGGAGGTATTAAAAATCAAATCAGTATTTTTATGATATATTGTGTGAGTTATAATTTTTAATCCGACCGTTGGATCGTTGTGATTTTTGGATATGTTATACATATATAAGTTGAGTATATGTCCACAAATTTTGAACCGTTAAAAATGAACTTATGATTTGTTATGAATTTTAAGAGGTGACTGATTCAGAAATTAGGTTTATAAATAATTTTGATGGAAAATTTTAGAATTGAGTGGGCCCCACTTGTGGTTGGTGAAGAAACGTGCTGAATTTTATTTCAAATGTGGTGGGTGGCAATAGTAGCAGGTAAAGACATCGTGTGGCGCGTGTCAATTCTCGCTTCATGCTGCTAACATTTTCCTATAAATAGAGGGCTAAGTTAGAATTGAAAATCACACCAGAAACATAAGCTTTCTCTCTCTATATTATCTAGCGTATTTTGTGAGTATTTAGATACTTTGAGAGTTGCTGTTCAGTACAAGTTTCATTCAGCATCACTTCCGACCTTTCATTCCGAAGTACTGTTTCTTTGAGGTAAGGGATGTTATTTTCTTCAATATCATTATGCCGAAATATTGGTTTGAACTTTTTAATCAAATTTAGAACTTTTTGTGTCGGGGTTACTATTCACGATACGGCACTATTCACCGAAAAATAAAATTTTTTCTTTTTGTCCAAGATATCTATTATGATTACTATCTTTGATTGTATCCATGTTTTGATCTTTATTTTTGAATTCTGCTTCACAATTGGTTATTATGAAGTATTATTGATCTTGGATAAACTGTTATACGAATCCCTAATATTTGTCCTTCCGCCTTATTGGATTCGCTTTTCTTTAAAATATTTTTCATCATCTTCATACCTTAAATGATGATATTATCGAATATTTTGGCATGTAGTGCAAAGATGAATGATTAATCGATGAATATCTTTGGCCCAGAGTGCAAAGATGAAAGCAGTATTGAGATGAACACGACCGACCGGTGATATAAATAAATATCTTTGGCCCAGAGTGCAAAGATGAATATTTGATTAAAGATGTATATCGATTGATGTTATAGGATAAAATATTGATGATGGATTTTTAAATCTTAGAAGATAGTATAATTCATTCTCTACGTGACTCTTCTAATGGATTGCTGTTTACGCTGCATTTGTTGATCTAAAACTTGTTGTCTATTATATTCTATCGATTTTTTCATGTTGAAGACTAATGATAATTTGTTGTATATTATCTTAGTCATAATATTCTTTACCTAGCTAATGAGCTCACCCTTTCCTTTTTGTTCCATTTTTCTTCTCGTGAGGTGATAACATAAATAGGATCGAAATGGGTATGAAGTGATAGTTCTAGAAAGTTGTTTTAGCGTATCCCTCACTATTTATGTAAAATAGTGTATGCATAATTGTAATGAGGACTTATTTGAGTGTTGACATTGTCTCAGAAGACAATATTTGTATTTAAACTCATCAGTATGTGTTTAGTCAGATTTTGCACGACAATCAGATTATCAAGTTGTAGTTTGCTTTCATCTTCACGTATTTGATTTAACTCAAAATGGGTGTTGTATACCTATTTTTAAAGGCCACAATTATTATTTTAAAATTATTATTATTAATAGTATTTTATTATTATTTTAAAATTATTATTATTATTATTATTATTATTATTAGTTTTGAAATTATTCAGGTGAAGTAGTTAATAGTATTGGTGGTTTGTGCTATAATAATCCGCCTCCTTGCATTTCCTGTGCTCCATGTAAGCAAAAAATGGGGTCACTAAGACACCAATTTTTTTAATTCTGCATTTTTTGGATGGAAATTTGAAGTAATGACTATTTTATAATTTTTGAGAGTACAATTATTTGATTGTAACAAAAAAAATTTCGATAACCACAATAAAAATCAGACCCTAGTACAGTGACCAAAAAATGTATTATCCCATATATACACATTATAAATTACTAATAGTTACACATTTAAATATGTTTGATTATTTGACTATCTTTAATAAACGATATATCTATTTACACATTTAAATTATATATGTACAAAAACACACGCAACTATAAAATGGTAATAAATTAGGAGAGAGAAAATATTGCAGAGAGAGACAGGAGAAAAAAAAATATACCTTATTTATATTAAATATTAACATGATAGTAATTTTCTTTTTTAATTTATAAAGAAAAATAAATAAATTAACAACCTCTTGCATATACATTCATTATAACAATTTAGGAAACCAAAACAAATAATCATATTATTACGAGCAAAACAAATAAATATTATAGAATGAATTTATACACAATATAATAGGCTGAAGAGTAAATTAGGTAAATAAAGTTTGTGTTAATTGATATTAATTATATTTATTAAGGATAATTAGTCACTTTAATATTTTTTGGTGTGCAACTTCACTATTGGGTTTGCATATATCGACACGGTTAAAAATAATAAAATACGAATTAAATAAATATTAATATAAGAAAAGATTATTAAAACATAATTTTCTGTTGATATTTTCAATTATTGGCCTTATAAAAAACATAATTTAATCTCTCAATTTATAAAGTTCAAAAAATTAAATAGCTCTGAATTTCACCTAAAATTGAAAAAAAAATTACTATAAGAGAGGGAACAAAGAAGGAACTAAAATTCTTAATGTCAACGTGGGATAGCTCGGGTTAAAACTTAAACCGACTTCGAATCCACGTTTCGCACACATTCTTACTAGTACAAAACTCCATCAAATTCACACACAAAAAAAAAAAAAAAAAAAAGTGGTTTTATTTTGATCTTTTTGAGTAAATATGTAAACTCCTAAATTCTTTTAATTTATATGAAGTACTCCTTCTGTTCTGAATTGTATGATTATTATAAATTTTAAAAATCAATTTAAGATATTTTTAAATTTAAAATTGAGATTACTGAATAACAATTATAAAACAATAAAACATACAATGAGTATTACTTTTTAAATAGTTTATAATATTTATCATTATATTGATTAAAATCAAAAGAATCTATGTCAATTTTGAGTTTAAAAATCTATTAAGTTAACTTTAAAAAATCAATAATAATCAAATAATATGAAACGGAGAGAGCAGTTGATTATAGATAATAAATCATAATTACTGTAAAGTATATTAAAAAATATTATTAATTACAAATTTGTTGTTTTAAATTCTACACGAATTACATCAAATTAATATTTTAAAATTTTACAAACTTGAAAAAGAATAAAAATAAGACTCTTTTTAGGAGTAGTAATACAATAAATTGAACAATAATAAGTGGATGAGATGTTAGCTTGGTGGTTAATATTTAGATAAGGTGTCATGTACTTGATTATTGTATTATCAAAGAGCGGGAAAAAACTTTTAAAAGAAGTTACAAATCCAGCACCAGTAAACTAGGCATTTTGCACGTCTCTTCCTCTCTTTTATTCCAGGACACCATGTCTTTGGAGATATAATTGCTGGTCTCACTGCGTGTCCTTCACACAATTGTTACCATCAGCCTGAACTCAAAGGGAGAGCATATGCATATGCATATGCATATGCAACTTGTTATAACACGACTGGATTCCAGCCTGTGCAAGAATAATGTTATAGTATTTGGATTGGAAAAATAAAATTGGTGAAGGAAAAAAATAGAGGAGATAATAGACTAGTGAGTGGAATGATTCATGAGTTATTCCATACCATCCCCATTGAATAAAATTCACAAATTTGACAAGCATAAAAATAGTTCATTCCATTCCAATGAAACTACTGAACACATTTTTTTTTCCCATTCCATTCCCACCTTAATTCCAGCAATCCAAGCCCTGCCGTGCCGGCGAATATAATGAGTGAAAAAGTAACTAGCATCAACTTCTCATACGTATCAGAAAAAATAATGAAAATTTTTTCATCAACCAGCGCATAAAATTTTAATAGAGAATGTCTGTTCAAATGCAAGGGCGGAACTAGGGGGGGCGGGCGGGGGGGCGGGCGGGGGCTGTTGACCACGGTAGGGAGGCCGGCGGTCTAGGCGGAACAGGGGGTTGTGGCAGTGGGGGAACAGTCGGCGGTGTTCGGTCGTCGTGATCTCGACCCCTAGGAGGAGACCCGTCCAGGCGAACAGGGGCGGGACTGTGGGGCAGCCATGTGTGTTATGGTCGCTTGGTTTAAAAATTTTGACCCTCCTACAAAATCGTTCTGGTTCCGCCACTGTTCAAATGAACGATTGTGAACTAGATGATACATCTAAGGTAGCGAATTTGTCAGACAACAGACTACTAATTTTCAGTGTTCTATAAAACTTAGTTGTAACAAACAGACATCATCATAGTCTAGCCAATTCAGTTAAACCATCTAACTTGAATGGCAGTGTCCTAAAAAGAACAGATGCACTTTTGAAAGGAGAAAAGTTATAAACATGAATTACCCAGACATATTTATACAGGAAATGGAAAAATAGTATATGGAAATGCAAAATAAAAAGGAAAACAGAAATTCAAGGAATGACTTTTCGAACAATGTTTAGGAAGTCTTACGTACATATTGCTATAATTTTTTTAAAAGTACTGGGCAAAGAACTGCAATATCATTCGCTGTAACTAAATGAAAGTGACTGAAAGCAAACCAGAATTGTTCTTTCAGATTTCTGACACGCATTCCAAGTTGTTCTGCTATGGCAAAACTTAAATCAACAAGTCACTATTCCAAATCATTCATGCAAAATAAAAGCATTATGGCCAAAAAAACATGATTGGGTTTAAACACAGAAGAAAATAAAAGTAAGAAGTCTTTACCACTAGCTACAATTTAGTCATACGCAGAAATAGGAGTTCAAGTGCAACCATGGGGAGGCACAAAAAGGATCTCAACTCCAAATGCATAACAACCTTCACCATCTTGGACCTCATAGCCCCATCTGCTTCATCCACAAGGACCACCTAACAGCTTCCAAATACTTATCATTCTTTCGGAGTGCAGTGATAAGGTTAGCATATGTCGCCGTATCAGGTTGTAATCCTTTGTCTCTCATTTCCTTAATCAGAGCTACAGCATCTTCAACCATTCCTGCAATTCCATAAGCCTTTATCATCGTGTTATAGCTGCACAAATCAGGTACCAATCCAGATTCTTTCAGTTCGGTTAGTACACCTGCAACTTCTTCAATCCATCCTTTCTCCCCATAGATATTTATAATAGTATTGTAAGTATAGTGGTCCGAATCACAACTTGACTCCTTCATTCTCTGCAAGACATCTCTAAACTTCTCCATTTCCCCTTCTTTCCCATAGGCATCCAACATACAGTTATAGGCTTCAAGAGAAACTGAAAAGCCACTGAATTGCATTTTCTTGACGGCTGATGACATATTCTTCAAGTCTTTACTTTGCCCGTATGCAGCTATGATGGTATTGTAAGAGACCACATCAACCAGACCTCTTTTTTTAGCCATCCAAAACACCCTCCTAACCTTTTTGAAAAGCCTGGATTTTCCGTAAACATCAAGCATTATATTGACAGTAATGGTATTGGGTGCAAACCTACGCTGAAGCATCTCATCAAAAACCCTAGAGAGTTCATCAACTGGTAATGCACGGGCACAGCAGTTTATGATGCAGTTGTACATTTCCTGATCCAGAGGGGCTCCGGTCTTCAAGATTTTATAGTACAGATCTGACAATTTATCAAGCATGCCAAGTCGTTGATAGATACGCAGCATATCGCGGAGCAGATAAACATCTGGAACAATGTCCTTTCTTTTGTCCATTGTGTCAAGAACTGAGCAGGCATCTTTTAAACATCCTGATTTGACATACATTCTTACAACAATGCTAAAGGCTATGATATCCAAGGCAATGCCAGAAGACTTTAACTTTAGATAAAGGTTTTCTGCTTCCTTGAATAGACTCATAACAGTGTAAATGTCGATCACTGTGGACATTATGTGCAAGTTAGGCTTGGAAGAGTTAGGAATACTAGTATATATCTTAACAGCATTCTCAGGATGACCCAACTCCTTGCATGAACAAATTAATAAATGATACAAATTGTCCTCAAATATGGGATCCTCCCACCTTTTGTCTTGCAGAACTTTTATTGCATCAGTTACTAGCCCGTGTTTCACATAAGCCATTACCAGAATCGAGCAAGATGTTTGATTATTGAGAACATGTTCATAGAATGAACCAGGCAAAACAGAAGGCACTTTATCAAACTTTCCAGCCCTCTCATAAGCCTGTACAAGAATACCTAGAACAGAAGAATATTGGCAATCCATCTTTATCATCTCATTAAGAGTCCTGATTGCACCCTCTTCGTCCGCGTGTTTGGCTTGCAAATTAATCATCGTGTACAAGTTCGATGAGTTTGGCTTGAATCCTGAGCTTATAAGTTTCTTATAATACCACTCTGCCTCTTTATAATTGCCCACTCGACCCCAACCTTCAATCATGGACCTGTGAGTGGTTTCATCAGGCTCCAATCCAACTTTTTCAAGGTTCCAGAATAGACATTGGGCAGCATCCATATTGAGCACCCTCCCATATCCTGTGATCATTGTGTTGTATGCAACTATATGTGGGGGAAATCCAGCTTCAAGCATTGAGATCAATACCAGCTCAGCCTTTTGTAACTTGCCTTGCTGACAGTATGCATTAATCAAAACCAACCAATTTTCCTTATTCAAAACCACTTCATCTTCTTTCAAGAATCCAATAACTTCTTCCGCCTTATTATACAATCCTAAACGGGTATATATAGTAATCATAGCAGAGTATGCATTTTGGCATTTGATCTTGAAATTCCTCATTAGTGAAAATGTAAACTCTGCCTCCTCAACCACCCCACCCTTTTGGTAAAGACTCATGAGCATACCAAAGGTAGCAACATTAGGCCGAACCCCATTGTCCAACATCATACGAAACCACTTTGCACCAAGTTCAGCGAGCCCCTGCTTATGACAAGCATAAATAAGTGTATTGAAAACCTGAAAGTTCAGTTCACAACCTGATTCAGAAGTCATTTCCTGAATCATCTTCTCTGCTCCATCCCAATCCTGTCGCCTACCCAACACACGAAGGGCTAACTTATAAGCAGTTACATTCTGCTTCAACTTATCATTGCTTCTCATGCACTCAAAAAGTTTTAGAGCTTTGCTTTCATTAACCCTCTCAAGATTTTCCAAGATAATGTTGCAACTCTCAATGCTCAAATCAGGCTCAATAGCACCAACATTAACATCTAATGAATTTTCGCTGTCTGACAAGGAATTTTCACTAGCCCTATCACAAACAAACACGGATCCTTGCCCTTTTTCGGAATTTGGTTTCAATTTCGCATCTTTGGCCATTTTCTTTACTCCCTGAAACCTCTTCCATATGCTTCTTTTACCCTTTTTAAATTCCCCACTAAATTTTGGGGTTTCCCTAACTGAAAGCTTGCTAACCAAATTATCAGAGTTACCAAAAAGAATTGACTCAGAAATGTCTGATAACTCAGTATCTAACCGAGAAACCCTAATGTGCTTGAGCTTACCAAAGGGGTAAATAATACCGGCACCAGTTGTATGTACATAACAATTAAAATTAAGTTTATTGATATCATACGAGTCTAAAGAGATGGAAAATTTAAAAGCGGCCATGGTTTACGGTGGCCCCCTCAGCAATTTTGTTTACATCAATGGAGTGGAAGTTTGTGAAATTCGGTGCGAACAGAAGCAAATTAAAATTTGGAGATAATTACGAAATTTTGGTGAAGTTAAGGGGACAAATTAAAATGAAATAGAAGGAAATGTGAGAGAGAGAGTTGGGCATACCTTGGGGAGGACGGTTGGAGATAATGAATGGGACGTTGAAGCAGTGGAGGAAAACTAACCGTAGTTTCCCTTCTTTTTATAGTTGCTGGTTTGCTCAGAAGAGAAAGAAGATAAATTCCCATTTCCAAATGCTGGCAATAGCTAATTAATCCCCTTAATTCTCCCTCTTTTTACTTGCCTCAACAACCAATAAATCTATTATCTGCTTGAAAACGTATTTTCTTAATAATATCTTGACATCCTAATTTTATTATTGTTGGGCCATAATCCTTTTCCTTATTGGACCAGATTTAATGGGCTCCTCCCTTGGATTATGTTACTCTTGTCGTGATTGATCCGAATGATTTGGGCCCAATTACTTGATTATTTCATTGGGTCCTTTCTTGTTGATCCGGTTGTTGGGTCATTTCCATTATTTGGGCTTAGTCATTGAATTGGCCCATTATACAATTTGTCACTTAATCCAACTTTGGACCCAGAATCATCATGCCAAATAATAGTCGATTATTATATCGCCACCTTCTCGCATGGCATTAATGAGGATGGGACTCGGATAATGATGGTGGCAAATAATGGAGTAGTAAGAGAGGAGTAGGGCTACATACTTTCTAATTTGAAATGACCGGAGTGGGGGAAAAGGTGTCGAGAGATGATGAGTGGCACAGAACCGGATCGAGTATGATGGGGCTAAGATCACATAAGAGGTAAAATAATATACACATTCATATTATTATTCTCTCTCGTACATTAGATATTATTTTCCCTCCATTGTTAACCTTGTGATCGCCGACATCGACTCTCACGCCGAGCTATCCTCGACAACAGCCGCCAAGCTTTTGGTGTTGACTTGTTGAATCTAGACAGATATCTGACGCGCTCTTGGTGATTGGGACGTGGAGAAAGATCTTGCGTTAACATCGGCCCTGTAGGAGGGCCGAGTTCTAGTGTTTTGAGTATTTTTCAATCACGCATCGTGTTTGTTCTACATTAGTATTCATGGTAAAGAGTAGAACACCTACACATTCGAAGGGCGCCGAGAGGGTCGCCACCAATCAATCGACACCACGAGTGTCCTGTTAAGTGTTCATGCTAAAGACAAATTCAAACGATCACCAAAGATTTTTGGTCAAGGCGGTGGCAAAAGGCTAAACGTAGGCTAGTCTTCCCGACGGAGAAAGCGTCCCGCCACTACGGAAATGAGTAGAAGACACTTCGCCTAGAACTCGATACCGAGAGGACCAAGACGAAAAAAGCTTCACGACCGCTAAGATGATGGATGAAGCGGATAGAGCTATGGAAGTACTCGTGAAGCAAAGACAGATATAATGAGCAGATGGCCCTTGGATGGCGAGTTGAGAGACGAAGAGCTCGCCATGATCGGTCAAGAGAGCAAGGACACCGGTGAGAAAGAACTCTGCTCATTCAGACGAGAGTCTCTGGGTAGAACTCGAGAAAGAAGAAGATCCCGAAGCTCTACTCCTCAAAGATCGAAGAGGGTACATCACCCTGTCGATTCTAAGGAGCAAGGTTGGAGAGAACGAAGGGGTCGATCCAGAGACCACAAAGAAAACCCTTATTGTTGCACATTCTCGCCATAGTGCCCGAGCTCGTAGACGAAGTATATTTAGAGATCGTACTCCCGAGAGTCTACTGAGGGTACACCACCCTGTGGACACTCACATCGTAAAAAGCCCTTCTAGAGTCAAGGCTCTATCAGTAAGAAACCGGTCCACCTCGTAGGAGGAAGGAGTCACCGAAAAGAAGCATCATCTCAACCGTAAGGTGTGGAGTATCCGTTAAAGAGTTAAAAGAACTTCTAAGCAAATTGGCCAAGTACAAAAAACGAAGGATACTTTCGGAAAAAAAGGCATCCCTTTTTCCGCGGAGATTCTTAAAGAAAAAGTCGACCCCACCAAGAAGTTGCCCCATATCGAGAGTTATGATGGATCGGGGATCCTTACGACCACAATCAAAGCGCTCGATCGATTGATGGATTATTATGACTTTAGCGATGTCCGCTAAGTGTCATACTTTTTTGTCACAACACTCGTAAAGGATGCCCGGCAAGTGGATGGGGACTTTGCCCTCAGATTCAATTTCATCTTGGCGCATATGTGCAAGAAAATTTCATGCTCGCCGGAAGCAACAAAAGAAGGGGAAAACCAACCGGTTCGGCTGCTCAGTTTCGACAAAGCTTTTCGAATGAGTCTTTGGGCCAATATGTGAAGAGGTTCCGTGAAGCGCCGGCCAAGTGATGTAACTGAACGATCTACAAGCCGCTGGACTGTTTCGAATGGGTTAGATCCGTCAAATCGAAGAAGTTGGTGAAGAAGTTAATGTTTCATCACCCAAGAGTCTCACTGAAGCCTTCGACAAAGTCAAGGCTATATCGTGGTGGAGGAAGCCATGGATGTTTCAAACGCCCTTCTTCGCATCCTATTAAGGAGACAGACGACGTAACCGATAGAGACCGTAAAAAGGATGAAGGAATAAAGACCGCTACGGGCGCGGGTCAAGAAATATAACAATTGAGATAGGTGGAGGACGTTTCCCGCCTCCAGCCCGTAGAGTGAATAGATGTACACAAAGACTCAACACAAACATGTAGAAACATTATCTTGGATCAAATTAAGAATCAACCTATCTTCAAACCACCTCGAGATAACATTAAGCCCGAGAAAGGGAATTCTCGCAAGTATTATGATTACCATCAGGCTTCGGGTCATGATACAAACGACTGTGCTAGTTTGAAGGACTTTATTGAAAGAAAGGTACAAGGCGGGGCTTTAATTCAGTATGTGGCTGCCAGAACTAATCAATAGCAGGATAGAGGGCCTGCTCCAAAGAATTTCAACCAGCTTCAAAGAAGCGTTGCTGCTCTGAAACGTACTGCAAGGCACGTGGTAGATGTCATCACCGGGGTACTTCCGCAAACTCGCTGGAAGAAGCGCCCGGTTATTGATTCGGCCATGTCGCTATGCGTACCTCCCAAGACCGACAGCATCTTATTCGAGTACGGTAATCTCCTTTATCGATGAAGATTACCTTTCTAAGTCATCGAACCGCACGAGGATCATTGGTCCGACCGCGCAAGTGGGTTCGGTGGATATGGGTGGATGATGGTAGATAATGGGTCTTCAGATATTCTCAGATGCCCACGCTTATCGTAGGATGCACCTAGACCAAGCGAAAAGATGGAGATAGAGGCAGAGGCTCCTTTATATGGTTTTAGTAACGACCCTACCAAGGTGGTCGGAACCATTGAACTACCAAATATCTTCTTGAACGGCCCCCAACAGTAGAAATTATTTGCAAATTTTATGTCAGTGCATGTAGATTCTCGCTTATAATGCTATTTTGGGAAGACCTACTTTAATTGCTTTGCAAGTCGCGACCTCTATTCCTCATTTCAAAATCAAATTTCCTACTACCATGGGGGTCAGTGAGGTGAAAGGGATTTGATCTCGCCAGAAGGTGTTATAGAACGCCGTGATCACTTCTTGGGAGTGGGAGTATCGAAGCGTAAGCGCATCATGGCGATAGAGATCGAACCCTTCACAGAGAGTAGTTCCGAACCGCTTGGTCATGCCAAATTTGAGAAACGGAGAGATAGAGCTCATCCCGCAAAAGAGAACAAGACGGCAAATAGGTTCGGTCTCCGCCGGAACCTCTCCGGATGAACCTCATGGAGCTCCCGCAATGCTATGTTGACATTTTCGCATGATAAACTCTCGTGATATGCCAGAGTAGCGGGGATATCGCCGAGCATCGGTTGAGGTGGACCCGCCAAAGAAGCCAAATCGACAAAAAGAAAGAGAGGATTTTCGCGACCGAACGTCGTGAATCATTGATGAAGAGATTGCAAAGTCATTGGGCAAATGACTTCATCTTTGAGATCGACTACCCACAATGGATGGCGAATGTGGTGCCGGGTCCGTAAGAAAAATGGTAAATGGCGAGTCTCGCATCGACTACACCGACCTAAATAAAGCTTCTCCGAAGGATTTACCCGCTACCCCACATCGACCAACTCATCGATGCCACTTCGGGTATGCTTTATTAAGTTTCATGGACGCGTTCTCGGATATCATCAAATTTTTACGTGTAAAGAGGATATACCAAGACGGCGCTCATTACGCATCGCTCAAAGATATGCCTATAAGAAAATGACTTTCTACCTCATCAATGCCGAGCCACATACCGCAGGATGATGAACCATGTCTTCGTGATATCACCAAGCGGAATGTGGAGGTGTACGTACTACATGATTGTCAAAAGCATGTTGGTGCATAAACATCCGGATGATTTAGAAGAATGCTTTCGACAATTCGTCATCACAATTTGAGATCGAACCCCACTAAGTGCACCTCTGCCTAGGGGCCGGCAAATTCTCGGGTTATCTTGCCACCGAGAGGAATTGAAGCCAATCCAGAGAAGATTCAAGCGATCCTGAACATGAAGACTCCTCAGTCATTTAAAGATGTTCAACGTCTGACTGGAAGGATTGCAGCTTTAAGGAGGTTTATGTCCAAGTCGGCAGAAAGATGTTTACCTTTCTTTGATACATTGAAAGGGCCGAAGAATGCAAAGACGTTTCAATGGACTTCGGAGTGTGAGGATGCCTTCCAGCATCAAGTCCTACCTATCTTCTAAGACCTTTGTTGGTGAAACCCGCTCTCTTTGAACCCCTATATTTGTACTTAGCGCACTAGTTCGTTTGGCGGTAGGAGCGGTTTTGGTGCGTGAAGTTGGGGGTAAGCAGCACCCGGTTTATTATGTAAGCCATGTCCTTCGGGATGCTGAAACAAGGTACCCAAACATTGAAAAGTTTACTTTTGCTTTAATAACTGCTAGTCGAAAGCTTAGGCAATACTTCCAGGGTAGATTGGTAATAGTATATACAGATCAGCCTTTGAAGAAGATTATGGGCAAACCCGAGGTATCGGGAGATTAAATTGCATGGACGATGGAGTTGTCCCAATTTTTCATTGAATATCATCCCCGAACCGCCATCAAAGGGCAAGCCTTGGCTGATTTTGTAGTTGAATGCTCGTTTTCTGAAGCTGATGAAGTTGTGGCGTAGTGTCAAGGATCTGACAGAGCGATTTCAGCTTCTTCAAAGAGGCGAGAATTCGTGGACGCCAGTATGCAGATGGGTCTTCTACCACGGACGTCGCTGGAGCGAGGATTATTCTTACGAGTCCGAGGGATTCAAGGTGCAAAGAGCCATCGATTTCAGCTCAAAGCGACAAACAACGGTTTTAGTATGAGGCGGTACTTGCGGTGGTTACGACCGCAAAGAGTCTTGAAGTGCAAAGAATAATCATCTTCATGATTCTCGCTTAGTCGTTAAGCAACTTTCTCGGGGAATACGGGCTCGAGGCCCAAAAATGATCAAATACCTAGCGAAATCAAGGAACAACTTCAACATTTCCAATCCTACGAGTTTCAGGGGGTCGAGCGTAATAACAATTCAATTGCTGATGCACTCTCCAAATTAGCCACTACGGATGTTAACGTCTTTGATGGGTCGGTTTACTTATAAATTTTGCAACATCCTAGTGTCCATCATGAATCGGTGATGTGCATCGACCAAACCAACTACCGGGTCGACTCTATATATAGAGTATCCGGCAGATGGCGCCTTACCTTCGGATCGGATGCTAGCCAAGAAAATCAAGTATAAGAGTGCTAATTTTGTTCTGATTGATGGGGATCTGTTCAGAAGGGCTTTCTCATCTCCACTACTGAAATGCCTGACTCCATCTGAAGCTGAATATGCTCTCCGAGAAGTACATGAAGGTATCTCGTGGCGACCGTATACGGCGGCTAAGTCATTAGCCTATAAAGTACTTCGACAAGGATACTATCGGCTACCATCTTCAAAGAAGCGATCAATACGCCAAGAAGTGCGAAAGTGTCAACTCAATACATCATCCCACATCGCCCACCGTAAGAGTCATACTCGATCTTATCTCCTATACCCTTCGCTGTCTGGGGGGTTGATATACTGGGTCCATTACCAAAGGCAAAAGGTCAAGTCAGTTTTGTTATAGTTGCCATCGACTATATGACCAAGTGGGTAGAAGCAAAGCCACTTAGGTTAATAACGAACAGGAATGCTTGAAATTTTTGAAAGAATCGAGAGTATTTCGTTTCGGGATTTCTAAGGTGGTAATATCGGACAATGGACGCCGGTTGTGGGATCGAAATTGAAGCATTTTTTGAAAGAACTGGGGATTCAAAGACGAAAGACTTCAGCTGGCTCATCCACGATCAAATGGACAAGTTGAAGTGACCAATGTAACGCCGCTAAATGGGATCAAGCGCAGATTGACGGGCTGCCAAGGCGATGGCGGAGGAGCTACTTAGCGTGTTATGGGCTTATCGAACTACTCCGAGGACTACAACGGGGATTCACCTTTCAGATTGGCTTATATGGTAATCGATGCCTTAGTCCCAGCTTGAAATTGGATCCCCAAGTCTTCGAAATGACCATTTCAGAGAGAGATCTACAATGAGGAAGGGCTTAAGGCCAATCTTGATTTGCTTGAGGAAGTAAGAGAAACAAATTTTAATCAAATTGGCGACTTATCGTCAAGAGTGGCCAAGCATTATAACAAGGGGGTAAAGTTTCAAGGTTCAAGTAGAGATTTTGTCCTCGAGAAGCCAAGCATCTACACCTCGAAATCTGGGAAAAGCCGATGCCAAACCGGAAGGACCGTATGAAATCATCAAATGCCAAGTCGGGAACTTATCGGTTGAAGGCATTAGATGGGTCAATTTAAGAATACTTGCACACGTTGGCGAGCTTAGGAAGTACTTTCAAGAAAATGATATCGATACATCGGAAGTTTGTAAATATTTATGTCATCATCAATAAAAGTTCCTTTTTTCTCAAACAAATCTTGTCTTCGTTCTTTGATCGATTCAACGGAGTTAGGAGGTTCGGTGGACTCGGCGGCCATTCGATGACGGTACTTTCTTCTTTGGTGATCCTTATGAGTTTGTCGCCTTCGTGGTAGGCAAACGCCATTGGTGTTAGGAGGTTCGGGTGGACTCACCGGCCATCCGATGGCGACTTTTTCGACAGGTGATCCTTATGAGTTTGTCGTGCCCTTCGTGGTAGGCAAACGCGTCATTGGTGTTAGGAGGTTCGGTGGACTCGGCCGGCCATTCGATGGCGTACTTTTCGGCGGTGAGCCTTATGAGTTTGTCGTGCCCTTCGTGGTAGGCAAACGTCATTGGTGTTAGGAGGTTCGGTGGACTCGTTGCCATCCGATGGCGCCTTTTTCAAGAAAGGATCCTTATGAGTTTGTCGTGCCCTTCGTGGTAGGCAAACGTCATTGGTGTTAGGAGGTTCGGGTGGACTCGTTGGCCATCCGATGGCGACCTTTTCGTGATCCTATGAGTTTGTCGGGCCCTTCGTGGTAAAAACGTTATTGTTGTTAAGAGGTCCGGTGGACTCACCGCCATTCGATGGTAGCCTAAATGGCGGCGGACTTTATGGGATTGTCGGCCCTTCGTGGTAGGCAAAGCGCCATCCTTAAGACGTTGTCGGAGCCCTTTCGTGGTAAGCGGTGTCGACACTCGCACTTTGTCGTGCTCTTCGTGGTAGGCAAATGTCATCCTTCGACCTTATCGCCCCTTCGTGGTAGCGAGTGTTGTCACTTAGACTTTGTCGGGCCCTTCGTGGTAGGCAAATGTCATCTTTTGATTTTGTTAGGCCTTTCGGGTAAAAAATTCCTAATGAAGCGATCTTTCTCACACTTCCTAAGAACTAATAAGTATCCCTTTACTTTATTACCTCAATTTTCTCTAAGTGTTGAGTTCTAATGCCTCATTCTTTAATTTCATCTTATCTTATATATGACATGTTTAGTTGTTACTTAACATTCGGAGTTCACCCATGAAAGAGTTTGTGCATCTTTCCAGTTAAATTAATATTGAGTATTGGCGTAAAATAAATACAATCAAGTCATAAGGAATGAAACCATTTTTCATTGATATTCAATCTAATTACAATATTAGATAATTTTTACAAGTCCTATAAATTAAAGAAAGAAAAATAACAAAAATTCTTTAATAAAACAAGAACATCGACTTTCAGCGCCATCTTCGTCATCCGAAAAATCGAGTAAGGATGAATTCAAGTTGGTCTGCAATCGCCTTCTCCTCGCCACGACTCTAAGAGAGCTCGTAACTCTCGTAATATATCTTCATTATCTCCCCATTGATTTCATCCGAGTTCCTAATTACTCTTCACATATTTGTTTGCGAAGGTCATCTGGTTAAGGAGGCCCAAGGTCCCAAGAGCCTTGAGTTCTCGGATTTCTTCTTCGAGCTTCAGCTGCCTATTCAGATGACGAGTCTCTTCCGCCTCTAGTTTGTGGATGGTCTAGGTCAGGATTTTAGCATCAGCCTTTAATTCCTCGATCTTTTCCATCCTTATCTCGCCTCCTCCGAACCAAGTCAATGTTCATTTTGACGATCTCCTCGTCTTTGTGCTTTGATTGACTTTTAGCTCTTCATTGAGGCCTTCACATCTCCCTCGGCTTGAGCTAACTCTTTTGAAGCCCTTCATTTGTATGAAGAATGCATTCACGCTGAGTCTTTTCTTAGCCAAGCGCGAGACTTCGGAAGGGCATTCTCCTTCCTCAGTGCCTCTTCCTCAGATTCGGCTTCGAGGGACCTCGGACGCAGACGCCCGAACACAGCATTTGCCTATGCGTTTCCAATATTATTTAATCAGTTTTCAGCTGTATAAGTATGAAGATAAAATCAGAAATAAAGGGGAGAATCGTTTACCTTCGCCAAGTAGCTCATGCCTTCGCTGAGTAAATCCCCATTCGAACTGTTCCCAAACCGATGATCATCGGTTTCACGAACGAAGATGTTGAACAGTTGAAAGGGAAAATGGGCATTGAATCGGGGCCACATCGTTGGAGAGGCCATGGCGTCTTGCTGGAATTCGGTAGTTGTTTCTCTTGCAGGAGAAGGTGGGGGTTGATTGCGAACTGGCGAGGAGTCCACATGAATGGTTTCAGGAGAGGGAGACCGAGCAGGAGTGGGTTCGGGAGTCGGCGAAGGTGCAGAAGATGTACCGGGGTGGGTCGTCGATGGATGTTTTTTTTTCGGGATGGAGTGGGGACGATCCGATCGGTTCATCGTCGAGCACTTGAATTTCTCTGGGCGTATCGGAGGAATGACACCAAGATGTGGGAACTCTTGAGCTCTTCTACGGTCGGGGGTTATCTTAGTTCTTATTTTCTTTACACGAAGGACCTTAGCCCGATCGTGCAAATGAATGTCGAAAGCGTGCTCCTCCTCACCGGGTAGAGTTCGAAGATGTAGGATTGGGGTCGGTTGAGAGAACATTTGTGGGGTTGCTTTGGGAAGTGTTTCGGGATCACTTTCGGGGTTTGTTTACGGTTGGGTGGATTTGGATCTTTTAGGCGGATCTTTTTTTCTTGGCGAGGTCTCGGGTTTTCTTTGGGTATGTTGGGTTCGCTCGGTTTGAGGTTCATCATTTTGAAGGGAAGTAGTTGGTGGATCGATGGTAGGGGGGATCAACCCGGAAGATTCTTCACCGGATGCTTTTCACTGCGATCCGTATTCTTCCCTCGCCAAAAAAATCTTCCGTCTCTCTCACTTCCAAAGAAGTCGGTTTGATCAGAGACACTGCAAAAAATCATGTATCAGAACCCGTATCACTTATATATCTCAGAAATTATGTTACAAAGTTATTCGAAACTTACATTTGTGATCATATAGCCAAGCTTGTTTGGTCAGAAGTGTAAAACTCCATTCTTTTGGAGGAATCTTCTTCAAAAAGTCTGCCATCTCCCTCACACGCTCTTCGGAGATGTCTCCAAAGTCAGCAGAGACCCGATCAGAGGTAGTCCAATCTGGAAGAGAAGAGATCTCGGGTCCCGTGACGAAAAACCACTTCTCGTGCCAACCCTTGTTGCTGGAAGGGGTATCCATCAAGGGTCTCCTCTCGAATCTGGTGTTAGGTCGGGGAGACTGCTTACTCAACATTTTGAAGCCTCGTTCTCGAGACTTTTCGGCAGAGAAGAGGGTGAAGAAGATGTCAACGGAGGGAGAAATCCCTAATTCATGACAAAAGGCAATGAATGCCAGGATATGGATGTAGGAGTTGGGCACTAACTGAGCAAAGCCCACTCCTATGAACCCTAGGAAGGTAACGATAAAAGCATGGAGAGGTAGGCGAACCCCCTTTTCTAGAGAGGTGACCGGCATGGCGACCCAACCGTCTGGTCGCTGGTACATACGCTCTTCAGGAGCAGGAGCCCTTATGGCATACATGTCAGGAATCTGATAACGAGTCCTGAGGATACATATTTCAGATTCCGTGACGGAGGAAGGGATGTTGGCATGGGGAAACTGTTCCCCGTCCTTGAAAAAGTCAGAAGCAAATGCAGAGGGGGTCAGAGGTGGATTTCCCCCCATGGTTGTGGAAGATTGGGGGTTGGAACTTGAACCCTCTTGGTTAGGGTTTGGGTTGGGAGAGTTATGGCTGGAATTCACAGTCACCATTGTTGAGATTTCGTGAATCAGAGGAAGAAGTTCTGCAGAGGAGAAGAAAGCTCAAAGGTTCAAATTTCAAATCAGCAGGTAAAACCGTCAGAATTGGTAAAGTTTACCTTTTATACTGACAGTTATACGGTAATCGAGGGCGGCACATTTAATTCACTGCAATGATGATGAATGGGGAGAGGTTTCGTCCGTTTTTGGGTCTAAATATCTTCACCTGAATGGGCTTGCGTCTATTGGGCTTCCCATTTCTATTCCTGATATCAATTTGGACCGATTTTGATGGACTTTGGTGAGTTTCACTTTGGATCTCTTGTGATTTATCATAATTCGTTATATCATGGGCCTATATTTCGTTTATAGTTTTCATTAAACACCCCTGCTTAATAAAAGACTAGGGAAGCGATGTTGGGCCATAATCCTTTTCCTTATTGGGCCAGACTTAATGGGCTCCTCCCTTGGATCATGTTACTCTTGTCCTGATTGATCCGAATGATTTGAGCCCAATTACTTGATTATTTCATTGGGTCCTTTCGGTTGGATCCGGTCGTTGGGGTCATTTCCGTTATTTGGGCTTAGTCATTGAATTGGCCCATTATACAATTTGTCACTTAATCCAACTTTGACCGGTAATCATCATGCCAAATGATAGTTGACTACTATATCTACCACCTTTCTGCATGGCATTAATGAGGATGGGACTCAGATGAACGGCGGTGGCAAATAGTGGTAGCAGGTGAGGAAGTAGGCTACATACTTTCGGCTGAAATGACCGGGAGTGGGGGAAAAGGTGTCAGGAGATGATGAGTGGCATGGTAAACCGGGATTGGAGTATGTATGGGGCTAAGATCACATAAGAGGGTAAGTAACATACACATTCATATTATTATTCTCTCTTAAACATTAGATATTATTTTCCCTCCATTGTTAACCTTGTGATCACCGATACTGACTCTCACGCCGGAGCTATCCCCCGACGGTCAGGCCGTCAAGCTTTTGGTGTTGACTTGTTGAACTGTGCAGGATATCGGACGCGTCTTGGTGATTTGGACGTGGAGAAAGATTTTGGCGTTAACAATTATCAAGACAAGACATAACTACTAAATTATTAATTTAATTTATTAAAAATTTCTATTTAATATTTTTTTATTAGATAATCCTATTTTTTTATTTATAATTTACGCCCTTCTCCTTTTTTTTTTTTCCGGGTGCAATGGAGGCCAAACGGCCACATATATATTATACAACATTGGTCATGTCCGGGAGCCTGGACAGTGTTAAAATCCGGACTAATTTTTTTTTTTTTTTTTTAAAACAACTACAAATAAATAAATTATGAAACTTAAATTTTTACATAATATATTATTTTGGGTGTAATTTGGATACATATAACAAAACACTGTATTATGTAAAAATTTAAGTTCCATAATTTTATTTTTATTTTTAGTTGTTTTAAAAAAAAACAAAAAAAAAAGTCCGAATTTTGGTCAGGTTCGGGAGTCCGAACCTGATCCGGACTCTGTATATATATATAAAAGACTGATTTATAGCAAACGTTATAAAAAAGAATCTAATCTTACATCACATCGTGACCCTTCACGTTAAGATTGAATGGTTTAATAGAGCTTCCGTCTGTCAATTTAGTTTTCAGTATTCCGTAATTTAATAATGTAGACGCTAGATATGGCCAAATGTTTCTCGTACAGATGTCAAATTCAAAATTTTTTTAGTTTTCAAATCTCCAAAAGATCGACTTCCTTCATTGATTCCCTCTTCCTGTCATTCTCAAGTAATATCAGTATCTCTATATATATACTCACACATTTTTTTTGAAAACGATTGAGAAATTAACGGGAGGAAGTACTTTGGCTATGCAAAAAGTTAAAACAGAACAAGACTATTATCTAATAATTCAATCCCTAATTCTCGAAGGGATTTTTGATAGTGAAATTCTTTTCTCGAAGAGATTTTTGATAGCCGAATCCTTCTCCTGAGGAGATTTTCGATAGCCGAATCATTCTCCCAAAAAGATTTTTGATAGCCAAATCCTTCTCCTAAAGGGATTTCTGATAGCCCGAAATAATCGTCATAGTATCCAATTCATTTACACCGAAGTCATTTTGCATCTGCAGTTTAAATACTGTGAAGCCTAGAAAATTAAAAAAAATCTGAATTTGGCCAATACGACGTCGTTGGACAATTGACCTGCCATACTTAGCGTCAGCATGTTAATACTGCGTACAATATTTTTTTAAAAGTAGAACTTTTACAAGGAGGGTATTTTGGACATTTGTCTCATCCGCAATATTAAACTGCGGACAATCTCACTATTTAACCTTTCGATTGTCGAATGGAGGGTCGCGATGTATTGTAAGGCTAGACTTTTTTTTATAACATTTATTATGGATCAGTCCCCATATATATATAATTAATTTATGATTCTTTACAATAGTATACAACAGTTAAAAAATAATTACAAGAGTAATGTATCAATAAAATAATTACAAAAATAGTACAATACAATAACCACGTTATATTATTCAATTGCTCAAAAATAAAAAACCCTTAAATCATGCAAGGAGAAAACTTCTCCTGTAATATGCGCTCGTTACCAACCAAAACTTTTTTGCTAAATTGTTCCCTAAATTGCAAACCTGACCCTCCTATTTGTCATGTTTTTGCTAATTTGTTCCCTAAACTTTTTTTAGCACAACTGTTTCTCATAGATGCGTTAATCACGCAAATGTGTTCCTCCAATTTTTTTCACCTATTAAAAGTTAATTTTCTCTCTTCTAGCTCCTCATTTTTTAAAAAAAAAATATGTAAAAAAAATATACTCTTCTTTTTATTATTATTTATTTGTTTTTATATTGACATTTTGAATTCAATATGAAATATCTCTAAATTCAAAATTAATATAAATTAATTGATTTTAGACAATATAATTACCAAAATTATAAACCTTACTATTTTTTATTTTATCTAAATTGCACTAATAACTGTATGATTTATCTAATTAAAATTAAATATATCTCAAATTAATTTAAACAAATCAAACTTAATCTTATATTTTGAACAAAAAAAAATATATAAATGAGATTGGCGCAATTACACTAGTAATTGACAATATATAAATGGGTCAAAAGCAATCTTCCTTTTACTGCTTGCATTTCGTTATGAGTTTAGAGCCAACTCTTACCGTAAAGGTTGTTGGTGAATGATTTTTTATGGAGTAAATTTTACTATTATTATTCATGTTAATATCACCAACTTGTGAAGCCATACCTTTTAAAATAATTGTGATCTATGTAGTGCTCTATTTTAAAACAAAATATGTTTCAGCTTCTTTCATTCTTTCTTTCTTTTAATGTAAAATATGTTTCCGTTAAACTTCAAACTCGAGCACGATTAAATAATAGTGTGCAGTTAAAATATTTATCCATAAAAACTAAAAAGAGCATATTTAGTTGTCCCCTCAATTTGAATGTAATCACCATTTATATATATATATATATATATATATATATATATATATTTGTTATTTAAGCTCATTTTAAATTTAAGTGATACAGGGGTAATTGGTAATTGTAAGACATCATACCATTTTCCATCATCATCATGGCGTCACATTTTAAATTTGGACCATAAAATGTATATTCTCCTATTAATTTAAAATCAAAAAAATAACATGACAAGAACACCCAACTATTTCTATTGTTTGAAATATGTACGCATAGAACTATTTGTTCTTCCTTTTCACAACATGTTGAACTCTGTAAACAAAATTGTGCTGCCTAACAAATAAATAATACAGGACTTGGAAATCCAAATCCAAAGGCTTCTTCTTCATCATCTTGCTCAATTCTATGCTCCAGCCTCCAGCTTTTCCACCTCTCTTTGCTTTAAGTTTCATCATCAAACTGATACCCCATCATGTCATGTCCCGATCCGATCCGATAGGTATTGGCTGTGCAATGGCACCTCCAGTCCACTAGTACCAAGTTCACTACTGGAAGAGAAAGCTGTTTAATGAGAAAGTATCCCATTGTTAATTAGTTGCAAGGGGTTGGTTGTTCAGTAATTCGACTTGACCTATCAATTGCCAATGAACCAGCTTTGTTTATAGTTTTAAAATTTTATTTGTATTGTATATCTTTTAATTAGCTATACGCCAACTTAAAGGTTACCATATGTAATTAAAAGTTTAGTCAGCAGTTGTACTCGGTTCGGTCGAAAGACTTCCTCCGAGTAATTAATCATTGTATTCCCTTGATGAAGGAAAATAATCATCCCTCTTTTATTAAATCTGTGCAATTATAAGATGGCAATACAAGTTGAATAATTAGCAACTGCCATGCCATGCAAATATAATTTACAGCACACCGTGCACAAGTATAAATAAATGAATTCATGAAATGTTACTATTAAAACCTTCAAATGATCAAATCCATCTTGTCTATGTCGTACTAGTAAACTCCTTTCTTTCCACCAATGAAGAAAGAAAAAATTTAGGAGTTGCTTCGTAGCTCTAACCTTGGCATTGAAATTCCCGACAGGAAGGACTTTACGAGTTTGAGAGCTAATTTGGGTTTATGCAAAGGTACTTCATGCCCAGCTCCTCTTATGGTAACAAAAGTTAGCCCTTTGTATTCTTGGGTCCATCCTCCCACCTGTTTAATTTAGGAAAACCAATAATTTAGGTATTGTTTTGTAACATGTTCAACTACTATTCTTCAACTGTATATACATATATAAGAGTACTTGAAAAAAGGCCTTCTCAATTTATAACTAAGATAACATTGAGCCATACATCATGTAGCTTTTGAGCTCATAATACAACGGAGTCCTAATCGTAAGATGGAAGGTGGTGGAAAAAAACAGGAGCAGTGAATTACCTGACCGTCATCATACCAAGCATGCCATGGAGTCACAGTTGGAAGTTTAAGAGCATCTATACTGTAACGTGTGGATGTAACTGGGATTATAGCGTCTGTATCACCACTATCATTAAAGAAGAGGTAAATAGAATTGAGTCAGTACCTTATAACTATATTCAAACGACATTGACAAACTGAGGGGATCAATTTGCCAGTTTAATGATCCCTGTTTCATAAACAATGCATAGGGATGTTGTTATTGTATGGTACATTGGTACTTGGGGATTATCCGCCTGAACCAACTTTAAATTTGCTCCCTTCATGAGGATGATTGGAGTACAAAAGGAATTAATTGAAACAAAAAGGAAAAGCTGGACCTCTGATGAAAAACACACAAATGGAAACATTGTCTTAGGCTATTTTCTTTCAAAGAAAGATGATCATGGCAGATGATCAACAATTCAACCATTCAATTTGGACTGTGGTCCCACATAGTTCTACCACAGTAATATCATCATATAGTCCACGTGGCAAGGTTAGTTTACTGTTGGAAAACAGAGGAGCAGGTGACATGATTAAGGCTTTTAATCTTACTGCAAATAATTAAACTATTTTTACAAATTACAATTGACCTATCAATGATGTGGAGATATCTCCCAGACTCAAACATTGTCATTGTTCAGTCCATAAAACTTTTGTACTCGTATACTCAATAACTTATATCTATCTATCAATGATTAAGTCCTATTCGTATCAAGGTTATTTTACAGAGTGAAGCAGCATGCAAGGCCTTTTTTACAAAGCATATCCTCCTCAACTTGAATCAGCTGAATGGAATGTTACAAACAGAAATAGGGTTGGGGAAAGGGGGAAGCCATATATAGAAGAAATAAATGAAGAAAAATGATTCTCTGATGTAGCACTGCACCCTTTCCTTCAAAATACTAGTAATATAGTTGGCAAAAGCGGATATGCACTTTACTGGTATCAACTAATAAAAGTTATGAAAAACAAAAAAGTAAGGACAAAGCCAAATGTGAAACCAAATTTATGCAGTACTAATAAACAGAAGTTCGCTGATAATCAACAAAAACCTGAAAACCCAAATCCGTAATCCTGAACGTATAAGCTCATGATAAACATTCAGCATTGACTTAGGAGAATCCTTCCAGTTGAGATTTACCTCGTCACTGCAAAACATGAAACAGTGTGGAGTATAACTTAATGCAGATTTCTTTGCAGTAAGACACAATCAGTCAAGGTTATGCTGCAATCAAGCATACAGGCAGGAGAATAAAAATATATCAACATTTATATCCAAAAAACTAGATTCAATACAAATTCATAATTGTTTCACATAGCAAATTACTTTACTAACCCTTAAAGGTAACTTGTCAAATAATCAATGTTTGCAGCATATATTTCTTGCTAAGATACCTAATATTTCCACTAAATCAGATGGGTTGGCTGTCAATACATAATTTTAATGTGTTAGTGGAGGTTATGAGTATGACTAACAGCATCAGTTATTTTTGTTTTCAAAGTTAGGTATTCTGCAGAAGAGAGAAAATAAAATGGTCAAAACACATTTTAAACGGACAAACTTTAAAGTTTAAACAATAAGCTGTTGTAGTTTTTCTTGAGCTATGATTAAAAGTAATACAAAAAAGCAGGCTATAATATGATAAATTGGTATTAAAAGAACATAGTCCTGAAGTATAAGATGGTTATTCAGCAAGCCAATTAGACCCATATGTAATAAAATTCACGATCAGCACTATTTTATTATTTGATGTAAATATATTAGCAGCTTATATCTTTGATTGAACTACCTGCAAGTTTCCCATTTAGATGGTATGCCTCTCTGATAAACATGAAGAGCTTTCTGAACCTCAGGTTGATTGAAATAGACAGTTGAGTGCTTCTCAGTACAGGGATCATACTTCTGGCTGATGTGGCCAAACTTCTAAAAGAAAGAACAAATAGTATTAATCATCTGAGTGAAAATAATTTTAAACACTACTCTATGTCTGCAGAAGCCTTATTACCCGGGAAGATTCTAAGTTCAAATTTTGTATTCATGTTTCGGGACTCCAAAGGCCAGCTTATTGAGTCAAATTTATAAAAGATAACGAAGTTCTAGGATACCTTGAAGGGGTGCTTGTCACAGGCTGTGTTACTCGGACTCGGGTGCGGGTGTCGGATGCAGGTACTAAGTGTCAGACACGTGAAGTCAAAAAATAGAGGATACGCGGATATGGATCCAAATTTGAACACGGGTGCGGGGATACGGTATGTTATGATTTTTTAATAATAATGTTTATACTGTCCAAATTCTTATAGACATGCATTTATCATGAAACTTCAGGGGTTGAAGTGCAAAAATATATAGAAACAGGGGAAGAATTGAAACTACTGAAACTTTAGGGACTAAAATGAAAGAAAACAAAAGTATAGGGACTGATATTTAATTTTTCAAGGGCTATTTTGAACTTTCAGAAAACCTGAGGGACTAAATTAAAAAATTATAAAACTATGGGGTACCTAACTATAATTTTGCAATGATGTTGCAAAACATCGCACAGAGAAGAAGAAGAAGAAAAAGGCGACGACGATGGTAAGTTCTCACTCCTTTTTCTTCCTTCGGTCTTTCCTCTTTCTTCTTGCGACGACGATGGTAAGTTCTCACTCCTTTTTCTTCCTTCGGTCTGTCCTCTTTGTTCTTCTTCCTCCTTTCTCGTCTCTTCTTCTTCTCCGATTAACAGCCGTATCCGGATTCTATGGCCATATCCCGTACGGATCCTCTTTTTGCCTGCATTTAATTGTCGTGTCGACAGGGTACTCATAACACACAGTTACAGTCATAATGGATACACACATTAATGGGTATCTGATTAGGTAATAGAAAATGGTCATATTATGTCATTTATGTTTGGTAGAAGATATGTGATTACCGGTAAATGCTATTGTAAGTGTTTGGTATGATTTCAAGATTACTCGATATATTTTTATATAATCTTTTACTAAAATATCCTTGTATTAATTTTAGTTGAATGATTTACCCATACGGTTATTGTCATATGTAATTATCAACAATCATCAAATTACTATCAAACTAATTAATTTAGTATTACTTAGTAAATTATATTTAAATTTTTATATTGATAAAATAACAATTCATAATTTATTTAATTATTAAGCACAAAATTTTCAAAATTTTCAAGTATGTCCGTTAATAATACATTAAACTTATAATAATAAATAACAAACACACCAAATAATTTGTATGAACAATGAGTTATTTTAATTAAACTAAACATGTCGACAAACAAAAAAACCAAAAAATTATAAAATATATGTAAATTATGTGACTAATAAGGATATTTATGTCCCAATTATTAAATATAAATGATATTTTTGTCTAAATAAAAATTTCAAGATAACTACTATGTTATAATTTCAAGTCACCACCTATTTTTTAGTCATCTAATTATCGGGAATCTTGACACTTTATCAGATATCTGATTATCGGGAATATAAGATTATCAGTGTAATATGATATATAAAGATGACCAACCACATGGGTATTTGAGATGACTATTTTAGATGACCTGTAACAAACACCCTCTCAAAGTCATCTTAGGCAATGTTCTAAAAGGTGCTAGAGCGGGGGAAAGCAGACGGGGGCCTATCGCCTAAGGGGGTATGGGGCGGGGCTGGCGCGGATTTTTTATTTTAAGTCAATTTTAATATTTTATTTTACATTTATCCAAACAAAACAATAATATAAAGCAAAACAATCTATAATAAAGACAATAAAGGTCTTTGCTTAAAGTTCAAACACATCCATATTGCCAATGTTAGAGTTCAAACGCAAATATGTAATTGCTGAAAGTTCAAACATTTCTTTAACGTTTAAAGTTCAAACATATCTTTAACGTATTAGTTTTATTCATAAACAAGATTACTTAAAATAATAAAATTTAAAATTTCAAGAATTCAATTTAATATTAAAACTTAAAAACTAAACATAAATTTAAGAATTATATTGAATTAAACTAAATATTACAAATGTATCATCGTTTATATAATTTGAAGTTGATACAAGTTCAAAAAATTACAACTATAATAAAATTATCCATTTTGATTTGATATTGTTCATTTCTTGTTGTGATTTAATATCTACAATCTACATTATGAATATGGTAAATCATTAGAAAAATAAATATATCAAGATCTGTTTTGGGTAGTTATTAAAAAAAAACCTCTCCATCTAGACCCCATCTAGCCCGCCTAGGCCCCACCTAATTTCCTAAAGGGATTTTTTTGCCGCCTTGGGTCTAGGTGAGGCGCCAGGGGGCTTAGGCGAGACGCCAGGGGGGCCTAGGCAGACCTAGACGGGAATTTTTAGAACACTGATCTTAAATAGGACACCAGATTATTCATTATGCATGTACCTTCAATTACTATTGATAAAAATCATAACCTAGAGATCTGTTTTTAAATTTAAGAATAACATGTTAAATCAATGCAGTGAAGGAAATTTCAAAGTATTAAAACAAACAAGAAAGTGAATTCTAATCCTAAACTCCAAATACTCTTATATCGAGATTTTCAGAAAGGATCTGCTCATTAATTTCACTACAATGTTATCGATTAGGAGTCATCTTCTCAATTTTCATCTTTCAGAGGAGTAGGAACCACAATTTTAATTTTTTATGCAGACGAGGAGTTGATACTTATGTCTGAATACTTTCAAATTCTTCACTTACTAGTGATAGTATAAGAAATACTTCTTTGACAAAGGCAGTGAAGCTTGAACGGAGAAACAATTTCCTTCCACAACCATGTGCAGTATAAGAAGACTCATTGAACTACCCTAATAGAGTAATGGAAATTAAGATATTGAATGACTATCTAAAGAAATTAATAAGGTTTTTGGTTTTCAAGAACCTAGTATGAATTTCGTTACTGGTTTAAATCTTAATGGATATACTGCCTCAAAAAGTACAACCTTATGCGTTAGGCTCATTAGAACAATAGGCAAGAAACCACCAGCTACATATACATAAATTTCGCCACTGAGAGAGAGATAGAGACCCTACAAATTTTTTCTTATGTTTCCTACAAAATCGTTTGTGAACTAAGAAACCTGGCCATTCACTTACAGACCTTGACCCCATGGCTTCGGCAAATATAGAAACCATTTTTAAAAAAAATCGGGTAAATTGTAAGGGAATAATGTACCAAATCAATTTGGAAAATATTTCTACCCATCTGGACCATCTATCGGTCTATGAGACCATGGGCCAACAGTAGTTGGATTCTGTAAGCCAATATAAAATGTGCACATGTACTTTAACAGGAGAATCATTTGATATAAAAGTAAGTAAAAGCATATAAGTTAATAGTACAGTCTAAACATTATGATCTGTGTACTCACATGCCATCTTCTCAATATTTGATTTGATTCACTACGATTAGTGGTGCAGGTAGGAGTGAAGATGCTATAAGGATCAATGTTTCCAAATTCGTTGTAAGCGATATCTAGAATCTTATCGCACTGCTCTGACGCATGTACAAATGATTGGAAGTCACAAAAAAGGTTCAGCTGCTTGTAAGTTTGATCAGAAATCAAACCTGCTGACCACATAAATTGAAAAATGTCCAAAGTGGTCATGAAAATCATCAGTTAAAGCATTTCCCACCTGCGTTTAAAATATGCTGGCTTCAAAGTTCTGGACAGAATGCACACTACTACTTGTGTGAGAAAAGTCCATACCATGTAACCCTTTATATTGATTGACTTTGCGCTATTCCCCATGTTGTGCTTTACTATCGCTTGGCTCAGCTGCGGAACATAATGTCCTGGAAAAAAAGATCAAGATAATCGAAGCCATAAGAGTACATATCTACCAAACCATCTAGTAGAAAGTTATATTTAATTGATGCAGCATAGTTAATGAACAATGAAATCTTTTACAAAACTTTAATGCGCCTTGACCAATATGCTTCATGATAAATATCACGATTAGTTGCGATAAGATCCAAACTGAAAGGGAAAAAAATATATATATTTTCAGATACTTATGGTTCTGTTCCTTTACTATTTTTTATTGTAACATAAGGTGCACATGGCAGTTCTTGGGTCAATCATTTACTGAAGTATATTAACATTAGAATTGAAAAATTAAAGGCATTACAAAAAGATTCAAGGGTTGTTGTAGAATGATTCTAAACACGTGGAAAAGAAATAACAAAGGGAGAAGAATCAATTTCTTTATCTATCAAAAATAATATCATTTCATGTTTTGCCAAATTTTTCTTTCCAAAGTAGTAGAAGGTCAGACAAAAGGAAGGTACAGGAAGAGAATTAATAATCTTCTATTATTTCCTTCAATTGTCAAATGAAGAAACTTTTAGATACCTATTATTTCCGCTCTGCTGTAATCTCCTAATCTTTTCTACGCATTAAGAGCTGAGGCTGGGTCAATTCCATATAGCTATCACTCCATTGTAGCTAGCTATTATACTATCTACATGTTGCATTTTTTTTATTATTTGGCTTGTTTTGATACCATTCATGTGTCATAAGTATATTTGTCACTTCGATTACAAATCTTTCAAATGGAATAACACGTTCTAACTTACAAAATTAATGTCTCCAGTAAAGGATAATATGCCAAATGGTTAGACTTACAAGGTGGGAAAAGTGTGATGAGGCCAGAAAATAAGTAAACTCTACTAGTTTTCTGTTGTATTTGAATATGGTGTGTAAATTCTTCTGTGGATTAGAACTAAACACATAATAAACATGTACCTCCGTAGCTCTCCCCCGTGATGTAAAAGTCCCTTCCTTTATACTGAGGAAAACGCTCAAACCACTTCAATAGAAATTCTAGTGAATCCTCAGCTGCAAAGAAAAGTATGAGAAGACAAAAGTCCATGTTCCTGTTCACACACATCCAAAATTCAGACTATATAACAGAATAAGTTTGAGGTAATACCAGTTCTTTTATCTCCATTGTTCAGAAGATCAGAGGAGGTGTTTGAATATGAATAACCAACTCCAACAGGGGAGTCGAGGAATAAAAAATTAGCAACTGCAAAATAGTAAGGCAATCAGGACGTTTAAAGATTGATACAACTACCAATGTCGACCATTGATATTTCAGAAGAACTAAGGCACTGTATATGCAACAGTTCTTGAACAAAATAACACAGTAAACTATGCTCTCCCTCACCCCCCCCTACCAACCCACTTTTTTCAAGTATAGACTATTCATCTAATTTAATTATTTTATCACACCTGCATTAGTCATTAAGTAAACTATTGTAAGAGCCTTAAGTAGATTGTGCATGTATGTTATTATTACTGACAGAAAGTTCCAAACACATTGAAGATAAATTCTCATTCATATAATATATCCCGAAAGAATAAGATGCAAAAAGAGTATTGACAATTTCTACTTATCAAAAAACAAAAAGTACTAACAAATTTCAATGTTTGAGTAATTTAACATGTGTCGCTAAACTAGTATTTCAAACCAAAATGTTACAATCTTGGTCCAATTTGCTGCAAGCCTGCCTGCCTTCCTTTTATGACATGCCTATTAGATATTTTTTAAAATAAAAAAACAATCTTATTATATTCTATAATTAGATATGGGCCAATCTGAGTAAGGTTGTTGAGCATCTCAAGTCAGCTAGCCTAGATAGAAACCTGGAAGGTGTCTACAGTAGAACTATCTGGATGGGGTTTGCCTAGGAGGAGGCCACCATAAAAAAAATCAACCCTTTCTATTGTCAGCAAACCTACACAAAATTTCTAAACTATCTCGCTCATTCACCCTACAGGCCCAAAAGAATTGGTGTTTTGCAGCAGCTTTGGTTGGTTCAAATTCATAAACCACCTGTTTAATATTCGGGAATATAACACACCTCGATTCCAGGAGTAAGGGTTTGAGTACAGAGTTTCCCCATCTTTATTAATGTGAAAAGGACCGATTTCCTCAGCCATCCCATAAGCAATTGATGAGCATCCAGGACCTGAAATAACAGTTCCTGGTCAGAAACCAATTATATAAATTTGGATAATCATATCAACTGCACTGAGGAACCAAACCTTTATCAATCTCAATTAAAGTGATAAACAAACAAACTCAACATAGACACGAGAATGATGTTCTTGAAAGACTACAAACATAAATGAGTGGATAGTATGATATACTATATGTCTATAGCCATACATGTACTAAGGAAAATACAAGTTTGAGTAAAACACAATACTCCCTCCATTCCGCAAAAAGAATCTCTTTTTAATTTTTTACTAGTTATGTGAAACCCTAAAATTCAAAATTGATGTAAATTTATTTGATTTTGATAAATGTGATAGTTAATATTGTAAATTACTTCAAAAATATTACTAACTACAGAACTGCTATTCTAAAAAGCAAAATAAATTCACATCACAATTTGAATTTAGGATTTGGCATATTAACCAGGATAAAAGTCAAAAGACTCTTTTAGTGGAAAAGGAGGGAGTATATCCTAAAAACTAAACTATACACCACAAGTAATTTTCCAAAGTTTAAACATTGAGGAAAAATCAATCAGCATAGCAAATAATGGCAAAATTATAAAAATTGGTTGAAAGACATTCAAATGGAAACATAAAGATTGGTCATTAATCATCTACGCCTTCAAAAATATACAAGCACAGGGACAATAAACAAACTTATCAATGTAACAGAGTTCATATAGCACAGAGCAAAGTAGGAATGACGAATCACAAGAGAGCAGAATATTGAGTAAAAGAACCACCCCCATTGAGCCAAAGAACAAGAGGCTTGGAAGAAGGATCATCAACAGCCTCAGTGAACCAATAAAACAGTGCTCTCCCAGATTTCTCATTGACCGTGACATACCCAGAATAGTGTGCAAAGCTCACACTGAAGTCTTGACCCGGTAACTTAGAAACTCTGTCCAACTCTTGTAGGGAAATTGGGTCTAAGGAAGAACTTCCATTACAAGTGCCTGTAGAAAGCTTGGTGATGAAAATGAAGATACAAAACACAAAACCCAGATTCAGATTTAACATCTTTTAAGGGTTTTGTGTGGAGATGCTGAAGATGGTTGACTAATGGAATCTGAATGACAGTATTTCGTAGGTATACTAATGTGTATAGCCAGCTGGAGTATTTGTATTTGTTTGGAAATTGTTAAATCCTAAAGGACCAAAACACAAAATTTTATTTCCAGGACTGTAGATGTATACGACGGTACTATCATTAGCAGATATTTGTTAAGAGAAATGCTTCCCACGCGCAGTTTGATGTGATGAGGCTGAAAGACGGTCGGTCCCATGCCCTATTATCTTTGTTTTCTTTTCTACACATTATATTTAATAAAAAAATATATTTTACAATTAAAATAATATTTTTATTTTTATTTACTCAAATTAAATATACAATTTAACTCTTTTAGATAAATTTTGAAGCATATCAAAGTTAATATAAATATATTTAATGTCAATACAAAAAACTATAATTATTGTATTTTCAAAAAAAACTATAATTATTGTAAAATAGTTTAAGAGTAGTATTGTGAATATATTAATTGTTAAATGTAAATTAATTCATATCAATTTTACAAATTTACTCAAAAGCTTAAATTTATTTATAATTTTGAAATAATACACACACACACATATATATATATATTAAATATTCAATATATTCTTAATGATACATATATTTATTGTATTAAATTTTAAAAAAAATTGATAATTTTACATACAAAATTGATGAATAATATTAAGAAACTTTTATGAAAATATTATTTTAACATCAAGTTCCGATTTAAAATTTCATTTGAGACTGGGAAGATAAAAAGTATTGTATTATAATACTACTACTACTATTTTGTTTTATTAATGCAGCGTTAAAAGGAAGGTGAGCCGTAAGCATTATTCTGTTCTTCCAAAACTTAAAATCGTCGAGGAAGAACAGAAGAAGCAACTTCTGCTGCCTCATCATCGCCCACGGAGGTTACTTCCCGCTGAAGTTTCTCTCTCCAATATTATAATAATATTTCCATCATCGACAAACAAGAAACACAGTCTTCTATGAGCGCGCGCACATATATATCTATATCTATATCTATATATATATATACTTACGTAGATTTACACAATAACAATTTAACAAAACACAACGCGTATCGTGATAAACTTGTTCTTAAGTAAATTCCCTCTTTCTATTTGTATATTCTCACGCCATCGATTTGTTTTTGGACTCTAATTATTGGTCTCTCAAGTTTGAACACTTTCCTCGAACTTATTCTTTTGGTTTGATTTGGTTGCTTATAAGAAATTTCTTCGTTTGCTTCTGAGTTCCGCCTTGTTTGGGTTTTCGTTATCTGGCTGTAGGTATTCGTTGATTCTTTTTTCTTGATGAATTGTGGTTCATTGGTGCTGAAAGTTAGGGTTTTGTTGAGGAAATAATTTGTGGGTGGATTAAATTTGTGACCGATTAGGGTTTTATTGGTAAAGTTTTTGGTCAATTGCTGAGGACGGGTTGGAGATAAGTAGGGTTTTATCGAGGATTATTCAGATTTGTGGTTTTATAGATAAAAATACTGCGTGGGTTTGTTTGGATTTGGGCTTTTCAATTGCAGATTTTAGCGGAAAGTTTGATCGGGAAGTGGGATTTCCACTTTGGTGAAGGTATATTTCTGGGAAGGGTTAAATTTCGTCTCTTGGATTCCGTGGTTGAACTGGGTTGTGCGGCTATTTTTTACTTTAACTGAGAGTTTCATTTGATTTTACATAGGTGGTTTGATTGTGTGAATTGGGTATTTGTGAGGAAACAGGAAAAAAGATGAGCTCAAATGTTTTGGAAGGTGTAGTTCAAAGGGGAAAGCTTATAGTGCATATAGCTGAGAATGGACACTCATTCAAGCTGGATTGTGATGAATATACTCTAGTTGAGGAGGTCCAGCGATTCCTGGAATCGTCTTCCGGGATCCACTTAAATGATCAGCTTCTTCTGTGCTTGGACATGAAGCTGGAGAAGCCTCGCCAGCTTTCAGCATATAAACTTCCATCTGATGAGCGGGAAGTTTACTTGTTTAATAGAGCTAGAATGCGAAGTAATTCTCCAACTCCTGCACCAGAGCAAGTTGAAATAATTGAAACTGCAGACCCACCATCACCATCCTCCTCCAACAAACCCCACCCACTGGATGATGCTTCAGACCCTGCTCTCAAGGCTTTGCCTTCATATGAGAGACAATTCAGGTACCATTACCAGCGTGGGCACACAATTTACAGCCGCACTTTATTGAAATATGGGACTTGTGAGAGGTTGCTGAGAGAACAAAAGGTGCAAGAGAGGGCATTGGAGATTGCTCAGGGTAATCTGGACCATTTCTATAAGATGATATTGCAAAACTATACAGATTTTGTGAAGCATTATTCTCTGCAACATCGGAGCCATTCCAATCTTCTGGTGAATTTTGGAAGGGATGTTGAGAAACTGAGATCTTGCAAACTTATCCCTCCTTTGCAGACTGGCAACCGCAAGTGTTTGCTTGATTTTGTGAAGGAAGAGAACTTGCGGAAAATGGTGGAGGATTGTAGCAGTTCACATAGGCAGTTTGAGAATAAGGTTGCTGAGTTTAAGCAGGAGTTTGGAGAGCTAAAGCACAGTACTGAAAATTTGTTTTCTAGCAAAGCTTTAGTTCTTATTAAGGACTTGGAACTCACAATTAAGGACCACCAGCGACATATTAATGAGCAGAAAACTATAATGCAGGCTTTGAGGTTTCTCTCTCTCTCTCTCTCTGACAAATTATAGGCCTTAATTTTATTTTTTTGAATCATTCATTTGTTGGTACGTACTGTGTCAAAATAATTGATATCATCAGTAGTTTGAGCAATAGTAATTATTTTCGGAAACTTTTATTGAACTTAAAGGTAGAATATTGTTCTTAAAGAACATTTGATGTGTGCTGGTGAATTTGTGTAATGCACAATTTCTGCACTGAATCAACTTCTTGTAGTCAATTATTCGAAGCGGTGTAAAATAGCTAATGTTTCTCAATTCTCACGGGACAGCTAGCATCAATCAATTTTCAGTTACTTTTGTGAAATTGGCACCTCTTCATTCATGTCCTGAATGTTCAAACTCTCTGAAATTCAATTTCAATTCCGGACTTGATATGTGGTTTCTAATGTATAGATGGGAAGAGGTAGGTTAGAAATCGATTGGTTGGGGTGCCGAGGTGTGGGGAGGGGATTGTTCCATCTGACTCTGTTTGAAAGAACTAAGCTGTGTATGAAGTGGTTCGATTTGCTTTGATTCCAAGTTCGGAAATCAAACAGAAACAGAGTAAAAAATCTCCCTACACTGTTAAAGTGGAGTAAAGTGTGATAATGTCAGGTCTTTCAAAGTTGTGCCAAAAGAATGGGGAAAGTTGAAAAACAGAAAGGGAACAAGGGTCCTTGTGTCAAGTTTCTCAGTTAACTTATTCCTAAATATAGTAGACAAAGTCTCTAGCATAATTTTCTTTAACAATCCTTAATCTATTCCACGTCAGTATCGGCTCTCTTCATCTCATTAGAAACTCATCTGGATTAAACCCTGCATATGAGTGTTTAGACTACACATGTTTGTGTATTCATCACTTTATGTTCTGCACGTATATATTGGTTAAGCTCATGATAATAAAAAACACAGCCAAAGATACGGCAGTTTATTATTTCCATTTACCATGTATACATGTTCATGCAGCAAAGATGTCAGTACAGTCAAGAAACTGGTGGATGACTGTCTAACCAGCCAATTATCGTCTTCACTACGTCCTCATGATGCAGTTTCAGCATTAGGTCCCATGTATGATGGTCATGACAAAAGTTACCTCCCTAAGATGCAGACTTGTGAACAATCAATTTCCAATCTACTTGATTTCTGCATGAATAAAAAGAATGAAATGAACATATTTGTGCAGAATTACATGCAAAAGATAGCATATATTCAGTTCACCATCAAAGATGTCCGCTTCAAGTTTTCAGTTTTCACAGAGGCATTGAAGCGTCAAAGTGATCAGTTTGAGCACTTGAAGGTGGTTCATGGCATTGGACCTGCATATAGAGCTTGCCTTGCAGAGGTAGTGAGACGAAAGTCATCAATGAAGCTCTATATGGGCATGGCTGGACAATTGGCTGAACGGCTTGCGACTAAGAAGGATGCTGAAGTCAGGAGAAGGGAGGAATTTCTGAAAGTATATAGTTCTTATATCCCTAGGGATATATTAGCATCCATGGGATTATATGACACTCCTAACCAGTGTGATGTCAATATAACTCCTTTTGACACTAATTTACTTGATATTGACATATCAGACATAGAGCGTTATGCCCCTGAATATTTGGTAGGATTGTCTTCCAAGAGTGAGAAGCATGGAACCTTGAAGGGTTCATTTTCCATGTCTAATGATACTTCCCATTCGGCTGAAGTCGAAGAGAGTTTTTTGGATGCCACTGAGAAGTATGATTCTGAGGAGATCCTCGAGGCTTCTGAGCTGGTAGAGATTGCTGGAACTAGCAAGATGGAAGTTGAGAATGCAAAGCTAAAAGCTGAACTTGCTTCTGCAATAGCTCTGATTTGTTCGTTTTTCTCCGAAGTTGAATATGAATCACTTGATGACAGTAAAGTAGAGAGTTTGCTAAAAGATGCGGCAGAGAAGACTGCTGAAGCCTTGCATCTGAAAGATGAATATGGGAAACATCTGATATCTATGCTAAAGAATAAGCAAATGCAGTGTGAGTCATATGAGAAGCGCATTCGAGAATTGGAGCAGAGGTTGTCTGATCGGTATTTGCAAGAGCATAAGGTTTCAGTTGATAAAGATGCATCTACGTTTGCCCCTTCAACTGAGAAGGCTGATGATAACAAGTCAGAAATCTCGGGTGAAGGAGAAGCCCTCATGACATTAGTACCCATGGATGAGGTTTCCTCTGCTTCTAATTCGTTACACATCAGATTAGGAGTTCTTGATGAACAAGGGAAAGCATTTGGTTTGGATGAGAATATGACAGATTCATCAGGAATATTAAATCCTCAATTAGATTCATCTATGTTAGAGCCAAATCATGACGATGTGCATTCCAATGATAAAGACAGTAAAAACCCATTGCTAGCAGACGTTGGCATTGCACTGGCAACCAGTTCCACTAGTGATAGCATATCTCGGCCTCTGAATACTTTGCCATCTGACACAGCAGTTGACCCAGGTTTGGTTTCTAAAATAAGTGGTGACCTTGTGCTGGAACTGCAAAATGTACTTGAAGAAAAGTCCAATAAACTAAGTGATATGGAAACCAAACTTGAAACACTGATGGAGGAGGTTGTCAAGCTTGGAAGGGAGTTGGAAATCAGTCGAAAGCTTCTAGATGAATCTCAGGTATTATCAGTTGAAATATGAGTGTTTTTGTCATCCTCTTGGTTTCTTTGAGAATTATCAGAATATTAGTTGATATAATTGTTGTTGTTTATTGTTATTTAATCATCAATACCTGTCTTCATATGGGGAGACTTGGCTTTTATGCAGATGTTGTTGGATAGTGTTATCAAATCTGTTTATAGTTTTCTCAAAATGCACAAGGTTTGGTTATTTTTCCCAAAATTAATGTGTATATAATGTTTTTTTCTCACCTTTCTCGGATTTCTCATGAACTTCAATTATGTGCATGTGTGTTTTCTTCTCTCCCCATCTACGTCCTAAAAAATGCAAAAAAGAAATTAAGATAATTTATCTGTTTTTTTAAAAAAAAAAAATTCTAATATTAAGAATGGGTCATAGTTGTTTTGGATTTTAGTTTAATAACTTGGTCAAGGGTTTCTAATATTTTTTACTTAAAATAATAATTATAATATATGCTTCCGGTCATTGAACTGTAAAATGGCCATCTCACAAATGCAGATAAAAATTAACGTTCGTTTATTTTTTAAGTGAAAAAATCTAGAACTTTCGACTCTTTAGTAAACTACTAATTTCTTACATAATGTACATGATCCTTTAACCATGTTGAATCTAGAGTTTAGATGGCAGACTATGCAGTATGCACAAGAGAGAGGGAGAGGGGGAGGGAGTGGGAGAGAGCTGAAAGCAATACCTGCATGAGAAAGTGACAAAAATAATGATAAAAAAAAAGGGCACGTGAGTTGCATACATTCTTGCATGCGACTCTTTAATCAAGCTTTATTACAAAGTATAGTGGATTATTTACTATTCAATCTCTGTACCCAAAAAAAAAATCAATTGAAGAGCAAGATCAAGAAAACAGTGCAAACGCAAAAGCGTTCTTACTTCTCACATATCAAGTCAATACAAACACAATCTTCAGATCATAAAGAAAAAAGATTGAAACTTCAAATACAGTAATATTTAAAAAAAGATGAAAAGAGGTATCAGGCGGCTGTTGAAGAGAGAGAGAGAGGGTGGGAGATATAAATATTGAAATGTAATGCTAGTGAAACCTTTGGTTGCCGTTATCTTAGAAAGTGTTGAGTGAAAAGTAAACTGGGTTAACCATTGTTATATTTTTTTTTTTTAGAAACGGTAGTTCAGTGAGTTGACTTATAGAATTTTCTTCAGTGATGGATTTGTAAATTGGCTCATAGTTTAGTGACCAAAAACGTATCCGAATGCTGTATTAGAGGGATGTTGAAATGCAGTTGCCAGTTCATGATCTTATCTCTTGGTGGACGCTGTCATCCCACACAAAAATTCTATACTTTATTCTTACATTGTTTGTATTATTGCTTACTTTTTCTGATGTATTGTGCTTCATGTGCCTCTTACCTTAAGTTCTGTTATGGTGGAATGGCTGTTTAACTATATATGTTTTTTTTTTTTTTTAGTTATTCTTCTATATACAATTGTATATAAAATAAGTCACTTTTTAGTTTTTAGATGAATGTTTATATATTCCTTTTTCAGATAGAACTACATTATAATATTCCCATGTAGTGAGTGATAATACATAACTAGGTGAAAAATTATACCATTTTCCAGAATTTCTCAGTTGGTGGATTTAATTTTTAGAACTCAACTTCACCTTTTCCTTTTCCTTTTTGAAAGCATGTTGTCTCCTCTCTATCTTATCTTTGTGTAGGAGTGCTACCACTGATTTACTGCACTCTTGGACTTTCTTCTATCCCAAGTTTTGAAGGTTTAGGAGGTTTAGATGCTTGAACATGGAAATGTTATCCATCATGTAAAACTATAAAAATTCCCACAGATGTGATCTATCAATAACCTCAGAATATCATCAAGAGTGAATGTGAATGATAAAGGATTTGCTGAACTCATGAAAATTGTGGTCATGAGAGTAGGCTTAACTAGTAATCCCCTATATAACCGAGTCATGCAACTTATTTTCCTCTTACAAAAATCTCAACTCAACATGCCTGTTATCTCAAACTAGTTGGGTTAGGCTGACAATGAATCCCATCTGTAAGGTCCTCTTACAAAAATATTATAGAAAGTTCTTTTATGCACCTTCATGAGCCGCCTATTTTTCTAATTTTATGTTTTGCAGATGAATTGTGCCCACTTAGAGAATTGTCTGCATGAAGCAAGGGAGGAAGCCCAAACCCATCTCTGTGCAGCTGACAGGAGGGCATCAGAGTATAGTGCATTACGTTCCTCTGCTGTAAAAATGCGCAGCCTTTTTGAAAGACTTAGGACCTGTGTGTCTTCTGGTGGAGTTGCTGCTTTTGCAGAGTCATTGCGTGCTTTAGCTCAATCCTTGGCCAAGTAGGTTTCCCATAATTTATATACGTAATCATTATTTTTTAAAATAGTATTTCATATATTATTGATTCATTATGTACTCTGCATTGTTCTATGCTTTAACTATTAACATTGATTTTCACTCCCTCCTCTCTCTATACTCCTAGATTTTTCTGATCTTGTTCTATTCAAAGATTGACATACTTTTTTTTAATAACTGACCAATATCCAAAATATGCTTAAGCTAACTAAGTTTTGTAATTCACGAGGTCTTATGCTTTTTAAAGTTGCAAGCAATTTTTCGATTAGTTCAGATTGACATTTTTACCCTTTATATTACCCCTCACGACATGAGTCTAGAGATTCAAATAGATTTGTTGTTTTTTGCCGTTTAAGGCTTGCTGAAAACAAAACCACACACTTACCACCAATCCCCCCCATACATGTGTGTGCACACACAAACATGCATTCATCCCCACACTCCCCCCCACCCCCCCACGCCCACGCCACCACCCACCCACACCCACACATTAATAGAATACAAATTCTGATTATATGTTTTAGTATAGAAATATATTTTCATAAATGTGATTTCGCCAAGTATTAAAATCTGTGCTGAAAACAACTAAGTATTATATACTTATAGTAGGACCCAAGGAAGACGGTGTTCCTGGGGGAATAAGAACTGCAGCTGTTTCTTTTAGATATTCAACAAGTGTTATCTCATTTTTAGGGTACGTATTTTATATTGTTATATCTATTATTTCACTGCAGCTAATATAATATAAGTTGACAGGAGATCTCAATTATTATAATTTTTTTCCTAAGGAGAATTTGCTAATTAATACTTCTCATTAGTCTATAAAATAAACTCTTTATGCTACTAAACCGTAGTTATCTATCCAACTTAGTGAGGGAATTTAGTACAGTAAAAGATGTGTACTTATTCATAAAGGTAAAGGTGATGCTGGGGGTTTCAAATTTTCGGTCTCAAAAAGTGTCTCAAATGATGTGTCATCATAACATTGGTTGGGTAGATCTCATGTGATTGTGATTGGCTATGCCATAAATTATCGTTAAAATATTCAATGCCATGTCATTTGAGACAAAATTCTTTTTTCTTTTCATAATCTTCCTTATGAAGCTGCAAGACTCGCTAACCTCCACATTTATCACAACTTTTTTGACACAACTGATGGTGAGAATATTCCTATTAATATTCTGCCATTACTCTAGAAAATAATATCATTCCGCTACTAATACGGGTATATTCCAACTTCTTGGTATCAGGTAGTGGAATAAAAAATGCAGCAGGACATTAAATGGTTTTCTGCTGAATTTATTTATATAGATTTTCATTTACTGATATCCCGTATTATTGCAAGCCTCAGTAACACACACCCCCCCCCCCCCCCCCCCCCCCTCTCCCCCTCCTCTTTTTTTCTATTTAAAGTGATGAGGATGTTGGTGGAGGCATCATCATGATTACCATACAGGGGACTCTAAACATAAAACTTTTTATTCATATTTGGAAAGCAAAAGGCTTACAGTTGTTCCTGGTAGCCAGGCATTAGAGTACTTTTACCAAACCTCCAGTGCTTATATTGACCTAGCTATATATCCTCTAAGATCCATCATGTAGTCTCTTCAGAATGATAGTGGATATAATTTTACCAAGCCTTCCTCCTTATAATTCTAAGGAAAGCATTGAGCCGTTCACATAGCTGGTTGGATGCGAATCTGGCTGAGCCATCTATTATAGCACTTTTCGTTCTAGAAGAATAAAATGCCTTAGACACTCGATGAACCTTATAACTTCAAATTCTCAACCAGATTAGGTTACTCATCGATGGATCGTCCAGTTAGATAGATTTGTGTTTTAAAAAGAAAAATCTAGTGAATCTAGTTGTGGGTATATTTTAACACATTTTCCCAAGCCTCCGTTCTTATTGCTTAGTTGCTTTGAGCCTTTGTTGCAGGTGAAGGAGCATAAGAATTTTTTTTTGGCTACTATTTTAAAGAGATTACAAATATGAAAATACCATCATATAATGGAAGTTAAAGCCCAAAATCTGGAGATTATGTGTGAATTGCTTTGAGTTAGTCTCTTAATATTCTTTAGAGATTATTATATACATAATGTTTGTGAGGTTGATTGTGGATTCAGTTGGTTATTTTAACTTTCAGCTCTACTGGTGACAATGAAGATGATGGTACTGCAGAGTTCCGTGAATGCATCCGGGTACTCGCTGATAAAGTTGGTGTTTTGTTGAGGCACCGTGCAGAGCTGCTTGACAGGTACTCGAAGGCTGAAGCTGCAAATGAGCAGCTTACCAAGGAGTTGGAAGAGAAGAAAGAGTTGGTCAACACCCTGTACGTTAAGCATCAACATGAGAAGCAGGTAATTCATTAGTTTGTTGACAACTCTTGTAGTAGAATGCTAGTCAAATGAAGGCAGGTGACCTAGAAAAATGCCTTTGAAATATGTTCTATTTACCTTTAGGGATAATATACTTTTTATTACAAAAACAGATCAGTTGGGAATATTTGTTGTTCAGTAAGCTGGACACAGTTGACTAATTGAATTTAAAAATCTTGCTAATGTATAAGTGCTTGTGTTATCAATAGAGGATTATGTTTATAGCTTGTAGGCTGTTTATGTAGTTGTTAGTGGAATGGTTGCAACTTCAGTCTTCTTATGTTACTTCTACTTGAAACCTAGTTCTTTCTCAAGGAATAATAATACCATTTTCCCATTCATTTCAGTTCATAAACTTGCCTTTTCCTCGGTTAAGTACCTAAGTATAATAGTTGCTGTTGTTATAACAGGCAAACAAGGAAAAGATATCCTTTGGCCGGTTGGAAGTCCACGAGATTGCTGCATTTATCCTCAACTCTGCTGGGCATTACGAGGCAATCAATCGGAACTGCCATCACTACTACCTGTCTGCTGAATCTGTGGCCTTGTTTACCGATCATCTTCCACGTCGTCCTAGCTACATAATTGGGCAGACTGTGCATATTGAACGACAAATAGTCAGGTCCTCGCTTCCTCCTTCAGTTCGAGCTGATCATAGTAGAGGAGACCTATTAGATAACCTGACATCTGACACAAGAAGCAGTCGGTTGACCTTGAATACGGGGTCGACTTCAAACCCATACGGTCTTCCTGTTGGCTGTGAATACTTCATAGTGACCATAGCAATGTTACCTGACAACACCATTTATTCGCAGCCTCCTTCCTGATCTCGCGAAAGTCTAAATAGTTGACATGATGGAAGAAACTAAATGTAAATACATAATTTGTTGAATTACTCAAAAGATAAATCCCTGATTGATTGGGAGTTTTAAGTTGATTTCCTTTCTGTAAAGTAGATGACGAGCTCAGTTTAGTCTTCCATTTGTATATAAATTCTCTCTCTCTCTCTCTCTCTCTCTCTCTCTCTCTCTCAGTATGTAAGAATATCATACAGTTGGGACCACCATTGCTGTTTAAGCTATGGCTCCTTGACCTGTGGAATTATGGGTTCCTAACAAAATCCTCTACTGGGAATTCGGGGAATTAAAATGTAATTGTCCGACCACTTGTGGTGGTGGTGAGTTGTATATATGGTGAATCTATTAAACCTTACTAGATTTTATCATGAAAACATAGCTATATACGACGGACGTAAATCAAATTTCCCACCAGGCAACTTGTGTAGTTCTTTCTGCATTTGTGGTGTGATTATTTTGGCCTTCATTTACTATGTTCTTACTCCTGTCGTTCTACAGAAATAATTTCATTTGTCAGAAATTTGACCTTTTACAGTTGTATAAAATGAAATACACAAGATTTTTTTAATATAAATCTTTACTATCATTACTGTGTATATTACTCCCTCTTTCAAATTTTAGTTCTTCCCTTTAATGATCTCATATATATATATATATATATATATATATATATATATATATATATATATATATATATATATATATATATTACTCGTTAACCTTAAATAGCGTTCTTTATCAAATAGCGTTCTTTTATCAAAGCAATTTTTTTTTTGAAATACGATGCGGCATTTTTTACAAAAATGTCACTGGCATTGTCCAAAACTACGCCGCTTTTGATAAAAAGAACGCTATTTAAGCGCTTAATGCTATTTAATGAAAATATCTTGATCTTATATATATATATATATATATATATATATATATAGGTAAAAATGGAGGTACTATAGTGTAACTTTTAAAAGTTACAGCGATTACTACGATCGTAAGTGATTTCACTCTACGATCGTAAAAAGTAATACTTGATATAGTAGAGTGAATTCACTTTCTGACAATCGTAGAATAGTCCTGATCGTAAAGTGAATTCACAAATCAGTAGAGTGATTATTTCTACGATCGTAAATAAAATCACTCTACGATCGTAGATAATGTAATTTTAAAAGTTACACAATTATGTACTCCATATTCCCATATATATATATAATAGGAAAAGAAACTTTTAGAAGGAACCTTTTTGGTTCTACCAAATTTATCACAATTTTATGTATGACGATATATCTTATGTAGAACAATTCTATTATTACAGTTTTATTGAGATATCGAAAAATCTCTTAATCTATTATATTAATATCAGTCATAAATTTTATTATTAAATTAATGTCTGAACTAAATTAAATTCATTAAAATTTGAAATTTTACCAAATCCCAAAATTAATTTTATTAATAATATTTGATTTTTTAAAACATAATAACTCTAAAATTAGTTAAAAATTATAGTAGATTCCCTACTAACTAATTATCATAAGTAAATCAAAACTAATTAAAGTTTGAATTTCATACTTCTATTTGGATTAGAATTTCAAGCAAATTTTGTCAGTATAATTACTAATATAAAATTTCACTACAATAACTGATCGAATGAAACTATAATATATAATTCAAATATTTATTATTAAATAAATATTTTATAATTTAGTATTTACAGTTGTATTCTCAAAATTTTAAAAATTATTATCCATATCATTGGTGCTTCGTATGGAGTTGTTAAGCTTATTCTAATAAAATATTGAGGTTAGTGTAGACACCTAAAGAGAACGTAAGCAACAGCAGCATTGTTCGAGCTCGATTTCGAAAAATATCTGGCGAGACTCGAATTCGTTAATAATATGATCTAAATCTGAGCATTAAAAATAATTCGAATAAAAATATGAATAGAATTGAGGTTATACTCGACTCGTTTAAGGTTCAAACTACTCGAATTTTTAATTGTGATTCAATACATACTCGGTTAATACATATTCGATTAGATGTTCGATACATTCTCTTATAATATATACAAATTTAAATCAAATTAGGATAATTAGTTATTATTTTGTTTTGTTTTTAATTTTAATTGCGATTTTATATTTGTAAAGTGTAATAATAAATATTTTTTTTTCATTTTTAAGTAAAATAACAAATTCAATTTATAATTATATTTATTATAAAACTAGTTATTATGTGGAGATTCGAATTCAAGCTTGAATTTGAAGTTCGCGAGTAGTTTGAATAAATATTCGAGTCGAGTCGGATCGAATTCGAGTAATAAATATTCAAGTCGAGTCGAATCTGAGTAGGAATTTTCAAATATAATTCGAATTCGAGCCAAATTCGAGTACGAATTTATCATTTTGAGTCGAATCCGAGTAGCTCTTTGTTCGTTCTGGTTCGACTCGTTTACACCCTTATAGACACCTGTTAAGAATTCTAAAATAATTTAAAATGAATATCCATCTTCTAATTTTAATAGAGGGAGTTAATTTTTAAAAAAATAAAAGTCAAAAATTAAACAAAAGGGACTCCAAAGGTCCACCCAGAATTTTAGAGAGAAAAGGTTATTGAATCTTGGCCCCCACAAAAAGTTAGCGACGGTTCGAACCGTCGCCATAGTTATATCGTCGATTTTATATGTTATAGCGATCGAAAAAATCGTCACTATAGCCATCTCGCTTTTAATTTGTTATTTAAGGTTTGTTGGAGAAGAGGACAATATATATATATATATATATATATATATATATATATATATATATATATATATAGGTAAAAAATGAAGGTACTGCAGTAGTGTAACTTTTAAAAGTTACACTGATCTACGATCGTAGAGTGATTTCACTCTACGATCGTAGAAATAACTCTGAGATAGTAGAGTGAATTCACTCTACAATTGTAGAGTAATCCACGATCGTAGAGTGATTACTTCTCTACGATCGTATAGTGAAATCACTCTGCGATCGTAGACTATGTAATTTTAAAAGTTACACTACAAGTACCTCCATATTTCCCATATATATATATATATATATATATATATATATATATATATAGACATACCTCTTAAATAACATCTTTTAAAAGTATATTTTTATTAAAATTATGTAGTTTTGAAGATTATTTAAAAAAATAAAATATATTAAAAAAGAGTAGTCCCACTTACTTTCTTTTTTATTTATAAAAATGTCACTCGCGACCCCACTTATTTTTTAAAAGAATCTCCAAAACAATATAATTTTAATAAAAGTATGGTATTTAAGACATATTTTAGATCCATCCTCTCATATATATATATATATATAGAGAGAGAAAAAAAAATGTATGTACACAGCTGTGTAATACCCGTCGCCATAACTATTCTGGGCTATGGCGACGGGGTCATCCGTAACCATAGCCCAAAAAATCTGTCGTCATAGCCCTACTATGTAGTACAAAGCTGTGTATATACATATAGTCCATATATATATATGGGGAATATGGAGGTACACAGCCGTGTAACTTTTAAAATTACACAGTCTACGATCGTAAAGTGATTTCACTCTACGATCGTAGAGTAATCTTCACTACGATTTGTGAATTCACTATACTATCGGTATTATTTACTGCGATCGTGAGAGTGAAATCACTCTACGATCGTAGAATCGTGTAACTTTAAAAATTACTGCTACTGTACCTTCATTTTACCTATATATATATATATATATAGAGAGAGAGAGAGTCGGGATCTTAAACTCACCCTTATCCAACTCACTCGAACTCACCCCCTTTAGCGACGGACACACGGCGACGGTTCACCATATACAATAGTAAATCATACTTTAGCGACGGATAACATATAAGCGTCGCTTAAAAGTATAGATAACGATTATATGACCGAACCGTCATTGAGTCCGCTTTCTAAAGGGGTGAGCTCGGATGAATTGGATAAGGAATGAGCTTAAGATCCGGATATATATATATATATATATATATATATATATATATATATATATATGAAAAAATTTATTCCGCGAACCGAAAAAAACTAGCGATGGTCGCTAAATCACAAAAAATTGGGATTTCTAAGCTATAGCGACAATACGAACCATTGTCTTAGCTATAGCATCAGCTTTTTATGTTATAGCGACGGATTGAACCGTTCGTCGCTATAGCCTATTTGCTGACGATCAAACGGACAGGCTATGGTGACAATTTTATGAGTTATAGGGACGGTATAAATCGTTGCATCATTGACCGACTATAGTGACGGACCTGACGATTCATACCGTCGCTATATTATATCCGTCCGTCAACGTACTGGTTCGTTGGAGAACTTTTATATATATATAGTCCGCTTCTCCAGCGAACTGGAAGGAGTGAACTAAGAACAAACCGGCTATAGCGACAATTTTTTTCATCGCTATAGCCGGTTTTTTATACTATAATGACAAAAAAAGCCGTCGTTATAGCCGATTCGCTCTTAGTTCTCTCTTCCTCCATTTTACTAGAGAGAGCTGAACTATATATATATACACACAGACTCTTTATTAGAGCAGCTCAAAAAATAAATTATTATTAGAGCATTACCCCTTATAATATATATAGTTATAGCATATTGCCGGTTGAAGAAAGGAGGTTTTAGGCAGAAGAAGCAGATAATGTTTTTAGCAACATTATGATTTGTCATACAATGTCTTTTAAAGCTTCTATTTTCTGGTCACTGTCATCACAAGTATTAATTTCCGGAAACAATAATATTGTGGCACCAAGAAAAATTAAGCTAGTCAAAAGAAATAACTGTAGCACCAATTAAATTGATTCTTATATTGGACATCTATCAGAATTCATCCTCAAGTTAAATTTACAAAACCCCATACCACTGCAAAGTCTAAGAATCAATCTTACCATCAGCGACAGCTTCAATTCTATAAATGACAAAAACAGATGCACTGTGCACTATCTAGCTTAATTCTCACAACCTGAAATATCAAGCTAAAAATGTTCACTATCCAGAATGATTTTCACTATCTTCTGAGATGCCAAATAAGAATTTTGGGAGGGATTCAATCCGGGGAAGATTAAGCAGCAAATCACCTAAAGAGTCATTCCTAGACATGGTCAGTGACTGAATGGTCAGTGACTGTTTATAAGCAGGAACATTCTTCAGATTCACATCATGTGCCGTATCATTAACTTCAGACTTACTCGTAGCATAGTTAGGTTCAGAATTATCAAGTCCATCAAACTGAGTTTCCCTACCAACCTGTCCATTGGGAACTACAGCAGGGTCTTGTAGGAGACAGCAGAGAGAATTAACCCTCGACATGAGAGCTTTCTCATCCGCAGATGTTATCATCTGAGTGTCACTAAGCAAAATCTGTGCGATGTTCTCCAGCATATCCTGGCATTCTGATGCATTTGCAGAGGTCATTTGCTCTGAAAAGTGATTTCCAATGTGGTTCACAAGATCACTCATAGACATAGATGGGCGCAACCCTGGCACTTTCAATTGTTCCCAATTCTTTGCCCCCTGTCCTCCATAATTTCCATTCCTTTCAATCACACCTGTGCGCATTACAAGTAAATATCATCAGTGCCCAAACTAGCTACAGTTGCAAAACATACATGTATAAAAACATAATTCCTTTTTCAAGGTTGATGTCTGGATGATACCCATGTGTAATTCAGGTACCCCATCTATTGGAACAAGAAAACAACATTATGAAGGATGATGAGCAATAGTGATACTATATGGAAAACTTTCTTCTATTTTAGCTAATTGTCGCAGAAAATGATAGTATGACAGACGATTCAACCTCAATAAAATTAGTGCTCGGAGCCTTTAAAAAACAAAGTTTTCTTAGTGTTCCTTGCCCAAAATATCTTAGGAAAAAGATTGATGATTGTATACAAAATGAACAACAAAGAATAGCTAAAAGGAAACCTATATTCCAATCTTGTATGTTGTTAGATACAAATCCAGAATAAATTCCATGAAATCGTACTCTAAAAATTAGCATGAGATAAGATGAGTTTTTGAGTTTTATATAGACGTTCAGACGGATAGAAAAAGAAATGGCACGGGGTGCAAACATAGACTGCTCAGAAAAAGTAAGAATTTAAGAGAAGAAAGGAGAATAAAAAGGAAGGGAACCTACGCTCCCAAGGGATAGGTATAAAGTAGAAACACAATCACAAAGCTTTATTTATCTAAAGAAAATGCACAAAACTATTATTACTAAAGCTCTTAACTATTCAACCACCCAAAAATATCCAACTAATAGGACTAAACTACAAATAAGGAAATAACAGATGCTAAAACAACTAATAGTAAGCAACTTACAAATAAAAATTATAATACCAATAATAATTCCATAAACTACCAACAACACTTCATGTTGCACTGAGAATGCTTCATAAATCTTGTACGACAACTCTTAGGTCATGTTTGTTTGCAAGGAATATAATCCCGGTATTATAATCCATGGGATTATAATCCCATTACTATTAATCCATGGAATTATAATCCCGGGATTATAATATATGGTTAAACATGGTATTAAATATTTTCCCATATTAAACCATTTTATAATCCCTAAACTAATAGTCCCAAGTCCAAATTTTTTTAAAAAAAACAAAGACACTAGGGATTAATAGTCCTATCCCAATTATAATCATTGCAAACAAAAATAGCCCTGAGATTAATAGTCACATTCCAAGTATAATCTTTGCAAACAAACATAGTCTTAGGATTTAAAAGCCTAGCTTGTCCTACATCAGATGTCTTGGTGCCCCCATAAATTCCAGGCCCAAACAATTAACTATAATAACAAATAAAATCTAGATATATAAAAATCCAAAACAATAAAAAACAGTACCTTCTATTATTCAACACCTTGTAATTTAACAATCAAACTACTACATCAGATTGCAAATTGATGTGTACATACAATTGTAAATTAACAGAACTCAAAAACTAAAATTTCTACTATATTTGTAAATGTATTTTGATGCCGGAAACTTATTTTAGTGATATAAAATTAAAAAACGAACAGTATAGACATAAACCATGAATTCAGTGATTTGTATATGCCAGAATTAAGAAAAGGAAAAAGTAGAACACAATTTTGATTCAGAGTAAAGTTCATCAAGCTAAAACTAAACTAGCAATAATATCCCACTTAAATTGGTCAAAAAGTAGCACATGCCATATTGAACATGACACTAAAAAAAATGAATTGCTATATAAAAGGCAAACCACTTGAAAATTGCTAAGAACATCAAGATACCTATACTACTGGAACACAAGATAAATCTGCCAAAAATCATCCAGTACCAAGAGAACTTACTAAGAGGCTTAAAGGAAAAAGAGCACAGAAATCTTCAAACACAAAGTATTTACTACTTAAAAAAGAAGTGCTAAACAGACAGTCACACAAATGAACTATCCAGCTCTGTAGACTCCAAGCACCATCACAATCAAGAAAAATTTCGAGCGCATAATTTTACCTGAACCAGAGGAGCAAACTTCTGTAGACACATATTCAGTGGCTATACCAAGAGGGCCCATTTTTTCAATCTCAAAAGAAGACAATTGAGCGGCTGATGGTGATGTTGCATCCTGGACACCCAATATCGGGGATCCGTTAACAGTCTCCAGTTGATTAAACTCATGGACTCTCAATTTATGAGGATCATCAAAAGCTTGTGATTCAAAATATGGTGAATCCAAAACTATCTCTGGTTGCTTGCTCAGAAAGTTAAGACGCATATCACATTGAATGAGCTTTTCATAATGCTTGTTTAAAAGACCTTGTGGGCAATGCAGAAAATGTTGCCTACAAAAACAAAGCTAGAAGTTTCAATAACGACAAAGCTTTGGCAGTCAGAGCGCAAATATAGTGTACTGCTAAAATGTCTTGAGTTATGTCCATCAACCAAAGACTCACAGACTATGAAGCATCTGAGACTATTCACTGGTCACAATATTCTCAAGGAAAAGAGAGAAGGGGGAATGAGGGGAGAATAAACTATAACAAGCTCATTATCTTATTACCTATACTTGCTAGCTTGTCCATCAGTAAAATCTGCAGTAACCCGCCATAAAGTGTGCTTTCTAGGCTGTGGATTGGTCTCCCTGAAGAAAAGAGGCTGCCTAGCCAGCTGAACCACACATGATGAACAAAGAATATATCAAGAAACAATGACACATAAGCACAAGTAATACGAAGAATACAAGGAATAAAACAACATTATAAAATGTAAACATTACCACTATAGTCAAACTCCCTGGTTTATCATCAGGACAGTCCACCTTCAAAGCCATGATATTAGACCATTGGATTTCAATTTTACTCTTCAGACCACCATCAAGAACTTCCCAAACAAGCTTATGCTTAGCGAAATAACACTTTGCAACTAAATCACCTTCGTGCCTAGACACATACTGCCACCAGATACAATTCATTGACTTGATAAAGATCTGACACAATTCACATATAGTAGGATAAAGAATATAACTATTACCTCCCAGCGTCCAATCTTTAAAAGTGAAGCTGGAAAATTTGAGGCCTTCAACTTGTCAAAAGCACCACAAGCAGCAGAGCTTTTAATATCCTTCTTGTTTCCCAATTTAAAATCCTCACTTGGTGTGGTGTCAATAGAAGAAGCATTGCCTTGAGAGAGAATCATTTGAATCAAATCCAACAATGACGGACTCTTCCTCAGCTTCAAGCCCAACGGGCTTGGCTCATCAAGTGGATTGTACTGGGAAGGTGGGATTGGAAATTCATTGATACTGGACCTCTGCTCCTAAAATATAAAAATAGCATATAAGGATTACAAGTTAACAACAAAAAGTGAAAACTAACTCAAGAAAAACATAATAGAAATAAGTTTAGAAATAACTAGAAATCAAACATAAAGATCTGGTATACCAAACCCGAATTTGTTCTATGATGTGATCTAATTAGAAACTTTGTAGAATCATATATATACTACTTAAATGAACATTAGGATTTCCTTCCCCTCCCTCCTATAGTATGACAGCACAGCACATCCTCTCAGGTGAAACCAGTGAAGCTAATCTCATTTACAGGCAGTAAAGCAATAGATTTTCTTAAGCTGCTATGTTAAAAAGATACAAAAAATCGACAGTAATTACACCAACTTGTTAAGCAGACAAAGCCAACAGAGGAAAAAGGTTCATCTAAAGCAAACCCACACATTCGAAACTCTTCATTATAGATAATACACACAACATAAAAACCCCAAAAATATAGTTGAATAAAAAGTGAAATGAAACATCAAATTCTACCTAGATTTCAGCTAGTTAACAGTCAAAAACAGACTTATCCAACTAGTGGTTGACATAACTAAGTAAACTTCAGTTAAGCAAAGACCTTCACACATTTTTCCATGCACTTAGAAACTTGGTGTGCATTGCCCCAAATTTCTCAACTTCCTCAGCAACCAAAGAGATCATAAATAACCATAATTCCTTTTCTTGTCCATTTTAACTTATATCAAATCCCCCAACTTTATCACCGAACAACCAAAAAATCTGAGAATTTATTCTACAGTTATTCCAGCAGAAAAATTTATCCCAGACAGTAAAGGAAAAAAGAAAAAACCTGATAGGAATGCAACGAGGACGTTTTCCATCGTTTTTTAAGGGGGCCATGTTCTTCTTCTTCAATGAATCCTCAATCTCTAACTTTATCGGCGACTTCTCACTAAACGACAGGGTATTCGGTGCCAGCCGGAAATTAACCATATATTTGAGATTTTAGAACCAGTAAAGAAAAATAAAAAATCAAACTCTACCTTTGAATATACGGAAAGAAAAAAAAAAGTTGAAAAACCCTAGAATTTTCACGTGATCCCCCTCGGACTTTCTCGGAAAATCCTGAGATTCTGAAAACTCTAGGGGATGAACGATTTTCGTTTCCGATACAGGAGAGGAGAGGGAATAAAACATGTGTTTAAAAACGAACAAATTATGATATAGGAGTACTACTTTGGGTTGGTTAGGCAATGTCCAAATTACCCTTATTCGGAAAGACATAAATATTCTTGTATTTGTGAAATTTAAGTGAAGAGATTTAAGAAAATACAAGTCATAATTTTCTTTACCAAAAATGATAAGGAATTCTAAATAAATTTAATGATACTTTCCATTCTCGTAATTATCTTCTTGATATTTAATGCATTGAACAAATTTAAACAATTACCCCAAATACTTAATTTAGTTTTCATAATTTCTTTTCTTAAAATTTATTACCCAAAAAGTCCAAAAATAGTGTGTACGGCTTTCTAATGAAATCAAGACGGTATAGCAGCTCTCATCAGTCATGTGCCCAAAAGTTATAAAGAATGAATCTAAAATTATTAATAAGTTAAAAAAAAATTTGGCGGGGTTCAAGGAAGAACCTGCAGTAGTCATTTTTAATACTTTATACTTTCTAGGTTAAACAAATCGATCCAAATATCCAATTTAATAATACTAACAAAAAGAAGAAATCACAATTGATTTCTGAAAACAAAATTGAGGTTTGACTTTACCCAATGTCTCTCTATTTTGTGGCTGAAGTGCTGAACAGATATTGATGTATGAGATTAGGACTGAGGTTTGGCCGCTTGGGTATCTCTAATTAAAAAAAAAATTGAGTGGGGTCAAAAATTGAGTGGGAGTCAAAAATTGAGTGGGGTAAAAATTTTTTTGAGTACTTTCAAATATTAAGTGGGGTCAATTGACCCCATATTTTTACCCTAACTTCGCCCCTGGCTCTCATCAATATCGATTTTTTTTTTTTAATATGAACAAAAACAAAAATTCAACTTGTTCAAGTGTCTTTGTCCTTTGTTGTCTTTAAAAAGCAGAATTTTTTTTTTGAAGCCCCCATTTTATTTTATTTTTAATCCCCACATTACTCTTTATATTTGGGACTTGAGAAGAAAAAAAAGAAAAATTGTACTCATTCCGTCCCTTATTAAACCTCCCAATTAGTTTTGGCACTTAATTAATAATATTTTTTTAATCTAAATTATCCTTTTAAATTACTACTTAATAATTGAAGTATCCATTCACTTTTCTACGACTCCAACATTAATTATTCTTTACTAGTTCTCACATAAATCAATTCTCTAAATTATTTTTATTGTTATTCTCACATCCCAATAAGTATATTTCTCTCCCCACCAAACTCACCCACTAACTAATTACATGCATATGTCCATACATACAAACCGTCCACATTTGTTAGTATTAATTTCCAGTTACTATATCATTTTTATTGTTATTCTCACATTTCAATACGTATATGAGGGGGTAAGTGGCATAACAATATATCATTTCCCAATGTAAATTTTTTATCATTTCTTAAGTTTTTAACAAAAGTTGACGAAAAAATTATAACGGTATAAATAAAAAATAAGATAAAAATAGTTACTAATAATATAGAAATAAGACATTTATTTAGAAACATTCTAAAAAAAATTAAGAAATTTAATACGGACTAGAGGAAGTAATAAGTTATTATTTTATCTCTATAATGTAAGAATATAATAATAATAATAATTATTATTATTATTATTACTATGTTGGAGCAAAACAAATATTGCGAAAAAGTCAAACGAAATTTTCCATATCAAGCATCGTAATAATTTGGAATACAAACTCTTATTTTAATGATGTCCCTTTCTCTCTGTCTATATAATATTAATATTTTTGGGTGTGCAATTAATTCAGATATATACGGAGTAATATTTTTGTAAAAAAAGAGTTGAACTGTGACACGGTTTCAAGAGGGTAGTTATTCTACCGCCCTCTTTTAATAAAATACTCCAGATAAATATGCTATACAGAGAGAGACATAAGAAGCAAATCTTGCTCCAAATCAATATGTCAAGCATTTGAAAAGTTCAAGGTTCATAATGGAGTACTAAAACACATAGCTTTGAGAAGGCGATTTAAACAATGGACATACTTTGTCCTTTACAGAAGAAGCTCGAAACACCATTTAACATATGAATTAGGTCTTCTGCATACGATACAAAGAATGCCTCTCTCCTCCCTCCCTCTACTTCTGTCTATTTACCTTCAGATAAGGCAATGCACCAATCACATTGTCATAATCACTGCGGTTAACTTGTACCTGTGCAAGTAAGAAGCAGATTGTAAACTGAAACAAATATAGCAATTGAAGAATGACACCAAAACTAGTTTGCTCAAGGAACTTTGAGAAGCTATTTCTTGTTACCAAATTTTTTTTAAAAATAAATAAATTAACAGCATATATAGATTATTTATTCTGATCATTCCACCACCAAAAGGACCCAACAGAGTCAAACATGATAACCAAAGCAAGCAAAACTAGTCTATAACCTCCTCTTGAGGATCCAAGATAGCATTTTCAGAAGAAAAAAAAGAGACTAGATTAATCTACAGTCACTAACTGAATCATCTCCTCTTCCTCTGTGACAAGTGTACCAACTAAATCCTCTTAATAGCAAACTAGCAATGAATCGTCAGAAAAGATCCATTAGATCTAGCAATGATCATCTTCTTTGGTGCCCTACTACTATTTACTAAAATTCTAAAGGCAATAAGGCATCCATAAACATCCCAACAGCTAGAAAGTCCGACTAAACCATAATTCAAGTAATCATAACAAAGAAGTCAAACCATGGACGCCTAACAAGCCATGAAGCCTTCTTAATCTTCCTCGATAACATATCCTAGATATAATTTTCACTAATGCAACTTATTATCTTGAATCAAAAAGTTCCCTCAACTTGTCCTAATTCTCCCCACCGCTGGCTACTGCAACACATTCCGGACCTCTTGTTGGCCTTATCTGACTGATGAGCAAGTTGCCAGTCGAGCCAATTCCCATTTGTCAACAATGGGTATGCGCCGAGTTCCCCTCCAACCCAGATGTTTGTTTATATTTGTGCTAATATCATCAACACTGGTTTAGTGAAAAGTAAGTACGATTTGTACTATTGTAGCCTTTTTGTATACACTGGAGACTTCGTTTACAAAATAAATTTATTACTTCATACAAAAAAGTACAGGTTTAAACTTACTAACTACTTTTTCTTCCTTCAAAAGTGACTTTCTGTTTACCTCAAACCTCTCCACTAATACATGCTTCAGTTCTGACTTACAAGCCAATCATCATGGTTCAACACAGCCCAACAAAAGCACATTTTTCCACAATCGTCGTTTCAGTTAATTTTTTCGAAAGAAACTTCTTTGCCATTTCTCAAGTCAATTGGCTCCCCATGTTGGGTATGACCAAAAACTCTATTTAACCGACTAAAGATAATGACTCCAACCAGGAACCCAATATTAAAGTATTTGTCGCTCTTATTTTGTAAAGTAAAATGCTCTTATCAAAACTCAGGTACTATTTTCTTCCAAGAAGGCAAAATGATATAAACGATGTGAGAAGGATGCGAAGATCACGTGGAAATGTGTGGAATGAGCTAGGCTGTTTAGAGGGAGCTACCTATCTTTTTATATGTTGAGGGATAGGGTTATTTTCTTGCAGCCATTTGGCTTCTGCTGGGGACTTTAGGGTACCTCTCACTCATCTGTGCGTAGAGATTGGAGAGTTGCACCTTATTAAAACTTTTTCTTTTTCATCAACATATAAGAGGAACTTTATATTGGGTTACCTAACTTATAAGTGGCATGAGCCCCCACCTCTAAAATAGAAGGAACAATCTCATTTATTCATGCATCACATAGTATAAGGTTAATTATCAACCGTCACCAGTTGTACGTCTTGTGACAGTGCAGCATAACAAAGGTAAAAGGTTGCTCCACTTCTACATTCTTCCAGACAACCATGGTGGCCTATTTAAAGATAAAACCTCACTTTTTATACCTTAACTCTATTTTACCTTAAGATTGATTGCATTCCACAGGTGGGAGACCATTAAGCTAGTTTTCAAAGCATCTAGATACTTTATGCAGAAGAATAATGTTTTAGGAAAACAAACATAAAAAGGTAAAAAAAAAAATATCATCAAAAAATCATAGAAAGTTCCAAAACTGTTCATTCTCGCAAACCAATGAATAAGCCTAGTCCCATATTTCCAACCTCTTTTTCAACTAATGTTTTTAAAATTTCTTTTTCCTTATTTAAAATAATTGTCTACTCAAAAAAGCTAGCACATCAGGCATCAGGCATCAGGCATCAGGCATGACATAGAAAGATAATTGAATTAGAAAGAGTTCAAACCATTTTGGAGAGCCGTAATTTCCTCTTAGTATTCTTCTTTGCAAGCAAATGTTGCTTCCCAGCTCTCCTCCTCACTATCTTCCCACTTCCTGTTACCCGAAATCGCTTAGCCGAAGCCTAGTAAGTAGTAATGCAGGAAAAAGGAAAAATAATTATGAAACATAAAAATTAAACATAAACTTCAAGAAATGCAATTCTCACTCCACCCTTGGATTTCAACTCCAAAAACCAGAATCCACTTCCAAAACCAATCTACTACTAAACCTCACAATACACGCAGATACAGGGAGAGCCGGAGAGGGGTTGGGTTACCTTGTGGGTTTTCCTTTTGTAGCCTTTTGCAGAGACTATAGTGAGAGATTGGGGATTTTGACTGGGAGAGGCGGCAGTGAAGACTCTGTGGCGGAGAAGTGGGCCGGACCCGGATATGCTACGTGAAGAAGTGAGGTTCAGTGAGATTTTCTTTGTATAGGGTAAGAAATTCACAATGGAATGGGAGCTCTTAACAGGTTGATTTGAAGGGCAAAGACCGAAATTGATAGAGAGCAGCGCAGTGGAAGAAGCCATTGACATATTGGTTGGCTTATGGTTAAAGAATCGGTTTTGGAGGAGAGAGAAAGCTTGATTCTTGTGAGTGTTGTGGAAAAAGGGGGAACGGCTTTTGATTGGGGATTGGGGACTCAATTTTTCTTGTGATTTCCCGATGGGTACATTGTCCAAGGGCATGTTTGGTTGGATGTCTTTTATAGAGCTAGCTAAGCATACTTGTGGTTGATACTTGGGCTAAATACAGAGTACTTGAGAATGATAAGTCATTCAAACAGTTTGTTTAACAATTTTTAAATAAGTTTGAATGTGTCTAAATGTGTTTGAACGATTCATTCAAAAATTTATGGGTAGATGAGTAAAAAGTAGTGTTGAATAATATTTTTACTTAAATTATCTCATAGACAAATAAAATCTACATTCAATATTCATCTTGTTTACTATTGTAAACAAATTTTGTTACGTACAAATTATTTTTGATTTTTGTTTAACATAAAATTGGATAAATGAATGAATGTTGTTGCAGCTTTTTGTTTTGATTTGATGTATTATAGAATATTGTTATTAATATTTTTTAATGTTTTGTTTTTAAAATTATATTTTTAATAGTATACTACTTAATCAAGGATTGTTCAAAATTTATATTTAATTTTTATTAGATAACACTGTTTATTTATAATTATATAATAAATTTGTTTATAATAGTGCAAAAGATTGAAATAAATAATACACATATTTTTTAGACAAATCATTATCAAACACATCATTTCATTTAGAACCTTTCATTCCATATTCGGTTGAGTAGTTAACAAATGAGATTTTACGAACAATTGTGCAAGTGAGACCAGCCTTCAAGTGCCATGATTCCCAGATAATTGGGATAAATACTTTAAATAATTATTTGAGCATAAGCTAAGAGAAATGTCTAACATATTTAATTCACAAATTTGTCTCTTTTCTATTTCTTATATTTTTAATTTGAATTATCTTTTCACCTTTTTATGCTGATCTTATATCCAATTTAATATTAATTGTTTGATGTCTGATTATTCAGTTGAATTTGTTAGCTACCAACCGATTGTTAAAAATAATTTTAATTAATTTATGTGAGTATGAAAAAGAGGATTTTAAAGAATGACTTTAAATCTGATTTTGAAACTATAAATTGGTAAAAATTATTTGTTGGCAAATGAATTCATATCAATTATATATCTCAAACATGCCCCGTCTTGCATAGGTACCCTACTTGTGACTATAAATTTCAATCTCTCAAGTTAAAACAAGCACAACGTATGGACATCATCTTGAGATCCATCAGACCATCTTCTGCTACATGTATATTTCTATCTCAAACAAGTTAACATAGAATCGAGGGGATTAGCAATTACAAAATTTTACAATAGAACGTTTGCATGATCTGTTTGTCTTTGAAGATAATTATGCAGCTCAACACCAAACAATTTTTCAAGTTCCCATTCAAGCTTTCTAGTTTCTAGACATTTTTTTCAGCATCAAGCAAACAAAACCCGGTTTTTTGAGGAAAGAAGGGGGGGACAGGACAAGAGGAGAGAGATGAGATAAAAAGTTTCTAATGGAGTATAATCCAAGTGCTTCACGTCCAGCTTCAGAAGTCATGCCCTGGACAAGATCACTATAGACTCCCATTCCATACTACAAATCACATCCTGTAACAATTGAAACAGTCAAATGCACCACACTTTTGCAGGTTAAGCAAAGTTTAAGAAAAAGAAAGTACATGCAACTACGCAAGAACAAAATTTTACAGAAGCCATTACTATATTCCAGCTTTCACATACCGAGGGGTTTTGTCGATCTATGTCAAAGCTGTTGATGGCACACTGTTCTACTAGAAGCTCAATGGGTTCTTCACCTATGCAATAGAATGGAAAACTGAATTAGTGCCAAATATACGAATTACGAAAGCATCTTTGGGCTTCCGGAATAGAAAAATGAAAGGAAGCAAAAACCCAAGGATATAGCCATAAGCAACTGAAATGTTACAAAAGTTCTCATATAAACTACGAGGCCATATGAACAACATATGGACCAACAACTCCATACCTTGTTCAATTACAGCTAGGATCCCATCTTCTGAGCAAATCATAGCAGGTAAGACACGTGCAGATGAGGCTCTAGCGAGGTTTGAAGAACGTGTAAAAGTGTCATACTGGACCTCCCATACATCACTGGCAGATAGTGAATGAGTTGGTGCCTCATCTATCCCAACCCCAGAAAGAACTATCGGTTGTTGAGGCCACCGAAGATCCCATGCAAATACAGTACCAGAAGAGCCTCCTGTCTTCAAACATCATCATAATTTTGACAAAGATTCAATTTGCACATTGTATAACCGAAAAACAACATATCATGGATTGAAAATTAAACTTTAACTCTCTTCAACATGTGGTATAATTCAACTCTTCGTCCAGCAAAATTCCAAAGAATTAGAAGGTTTAGGATTGATTTTAGGTAAATGTTCCTAGCCGTAGGATGGAATGAGGAATGGTTGTGTCATAATATATATGAGTTTAGTCTTTTTGTACATAAGAAGAAAGGTCTAAGAATCTATGCAGTAATGTTAGTGTATGACCAAATACATCAGATAACCATCTCTGATCCAATAGCGACCATACATCAGTCTCTAATTTGTACTTTATGTATACATAAGATGTATATTTTGATGTGTATCAATCACATCTTCGTGTCACGTACCAAATATTTCCATATGGCAGTGTAATGGAAAATGGATGCAACAAAATGATGTCACACCATCATTTTTGGGGGAGGGGGAACCCTCAATCTCCAGTCTCCTATTTAGTTTAATTCAATAAAATTCAGAATCAAAATTTAAAGAAAAATAGGAAATTCTCTCACTCTGGCAGAAAAACTTATATATACATGCTTTCGTGACATCAATAAAATGGTAGGAGATAGTTGTGTGGGATTTTCATAATAGCATCTCGTTTAAAATGCAAAAAAAAAAAAAAACCCCTCAAAAGTTTTAAATCAGCGGTGTTGAAATAATCCACCAAAACGTTGTTAAAAAAGATTTAAGCCAGCTTACTTGTGCCTAAAATGACTTTGCGATCTATAGAGAAGGATGATTGTACTTTCTTTGCCTCTAAATGTATTCAACACAACTGGGTTTAACATTTAAGTGACCTTCAAATATACATATCAAGGTATCTGCACACAGACCCATTTTTGTTACAAGAGTAATGTTGAATTGCAGATCAGCCAACTTACCAGACAAGTGTGCTTCCGTGATGGATGAATGTCAATCGAGTGCACAATCCCAGAACTAGTACCCTGATCCCTGCAATATCATCAACACAATTTTTTGTCAATCAATAACAATAAATAAATCGTGATTCATGAAAACAAACTGTTTAAGTAGGAATTAGGATAATCAACTTTTCAAACACCAACTCACTATGCAGTAGTGTTTAATCTGTAAATAGGGAGAAAAAATGATGTGGATTTTAGAATTTTTTTTAAAAATTCAACTAACTAGTGGCTGATAACAATCTGAAGCAGTTAAATTTAACACCTAAACTTAGGTGATCAAATGTCCCAAAATTTTGATACCACATTCATCTCATAAGAGCTGTTCAGATCTGAAGATACTTGACCACATAGAGCTCTTGAGCCACAAAGATCATTCAGCTCAAAAGAGCTCTTAAGAAGGGAAGATCTTTGACCCCCTGCAAGAGCTCTTAAGACTTGAAGATAAATCCAATACCATCTGAAGTTGAAACAAAACCATCCCCAACACCATATGATTATAACCTGCCACTGGTTTGAAGGCAACTTGTATCATACCCCGTCCAAAAAAAGTCTCAAGTATTTTTTTATGCAAATTAAGAAAACCAACACTTTTCTCAAACCATGGCCCCAAAGTAAAACATAATAATCTTAATTTAACAGTGAGTCTTAGAAAAATGTATATCTAAATCTAATTTATTTAATGAGATAAAGTACTTTTACATGCGGTCCACAAGCTTTATAACATTAACTTATGAAGTTCATACATTCTTTTGCGGACAGTTTTTGTTCACTAAAGCCATTCTTTAGTGAATGGAGGGAGTAATTCATCAATCAAATGCCTAAAATTAGCTCAAGTTTAGCAGCAATGTCAAAAAAAACAAATGAAGTTGAGAGTTGAGCCACTTTTGCCAATGAATAGGCACCCTGCTCTTTGTGCCCCAGAAAAATTCCATTATATTATGGCCTCACCTATATCATAACTCTATATATTGGACTCTCTTTTTTTCCTAGATCCATGATTACTGTACAATATGTTTCAGATTTTGTTTCTGCCTTAGATTTAAACTAACAACCAATGGAATCATCATAATCACTATTCGTCATTGGTGTCTTCATGTTTACTGAAACCATGTGCAAGGAAAGTAAGAAATGAAAATAAATGCCTCGTTTTGTTAGGTGAATTATTGAACTACTGTGATAGTATCACCCGGTAAAACTACTTAGCTTGATAATGTGATAACCTTAACCACAATTAGGTTGACAATGCAATGACTCAAACGTCTAAAAACATAAATATTGTCTCTCTGCCACTTCCAGCCATTATTTATCCAAGAATTCTGATAGTCCACCCTACAGCAGTTTGAAACCAACATAGCAAAATGGAAAGAAAAATCTCGCTGTTCAATGAGGGCTGGAGGATCTACAATCTAATAAACTATAGGCTAACAGCTCATCAGCCCAAGTGCAAATAAATGACCAATTCCACTTAAAACTTACAACCAAACATGACCCTTTCCACCAGCACCCTCTTTTCCATACCTCTCTCTACCACCACCCAAAGGTAACTGCCACATGCAGTGCAATCTTACTAGTATGACATATGAAGTGAAAGGGGAAAACTGGCTAAGGAAAAGAAAAGACTAAACGTCCAAATATTTCTGATATAATAAAACAATTAATTAAGTGTTTATGCATGCCAACACTAATCTAGCCACTCAAAGTTACTGAAACTTGCTTAAAAACTATAATAAACTGCAATGGACATTAAAAACAAAATTTAAGCTAGTTGCTATGTAAGAGTGAAAAATATATCTTTTAAACTTACCAATTTCCCTTAAACTGAGAAACAGGTTCTCCGGGTTTTCTCTGATCCCACCACTGAAGACTAAATCCCAGTCCACCCGTGGCAAACTCTGTCGGCGAAGCCCACTTTGCAGCTGTATATGACACCAAACCTTTACTATCGAATATCTTCTGATAATTTAACGTAGAATCACCCATTCTAACCAAATTCACTCTCCCATCCTCCCCAACCGAAACACATTCAGACCCATTTTCCTGTAAGTCAATACAAGAGATGGGTCCCACATGTAACGTCTTTTCCGGCACCAATAGATCTGATTCAAGAGACGCATCCATTGAATTGGCGAACAGGAACTGAAGCGAGCCGGAGAAAGTTGATGCAGCAATGAGGGGTTTGTGTAGCGTATGGGAGACTCTGAGAGAGGATACCCTTGAGGGTAAGGCAAAGGAAGACTGAGGGGTTAAAACTGACGGGTTTGAACGATTTAGGGTTTGGATTTCGAGGGAGTTAGTACAGGAATCCGAGTCGAAAACCGCGAGGACGACGAATCGGTCAAAGGCGGACAGCGGCGGAAGCCACCGGACTGCGTCTATATATTTGGAATGTGGAATGCGGTGAATTTGGAGTGTCTCTGCTGCGCCATCCACTGCCATTGATAGGGTTTTGGAAGGAAAATAGGAATATTTTAGAATGGTTTTGGAAGGTGGGAAATTAGTAAAAGTTATTCCAGTAGTCTTTTGCTTAGATAGCCTTACAATTTTACAAAGTTACACAGGTGGGAAATGACCATAGTACCCTGGATTTTAGATATAGATATAGATATAACTCATCCTGAACGTAATTGTGACCAGAAATGCTGATCACAGGAAAGAGTGTTATCATCTCCACCACCACCGTTACCATTTTCTCCCACCTCTTTCCCAAGGAAAATGGCAGAAAATTTGCAACATTCGCTAAAAAGAAAGATTATTCTGAGAAATCAATTGACCAACATGCCATTCTTCCCTTGAGCGCCTCATCAAGGAGAATTCTTGCTCAGTCTGCTGTGACAGTTTTGGGGTTAGGATTCATCGATGCCGGGTAATTATAGCTTTAGTACTACTTCTATGTTGTTTCTGAAGACACGTCTCATCTGCGCAGCTTTCATTTCTTATATATATAGAGCATGAATCTTTCATTTCTTATATATATAGAGCATGAATCTTAAGCTCATATTATTTATCTAACATACTTTGCATACTCTTTTTAACGATAGACCCGTCGTTATATATAGAATCGTCGTTTTAATTTTTAACGACAGACAACTTATAGCGACGGACTGAACTATTATCCGGTCCATCTAAATGAAGTATGCAAAGTATATTAAATAAAGAGTGAGCTTAAGATCCGGACCGTATATATATATATATATATATATATATATATATATCGGTCCGGATCTTAAACTCACCTCTTATCTAGCTCACCCTCCTTTAGAGATGGATGATGCGACGATTGATCAAAATCGTCATATATATAAATTATCGTCTTAACTTTTAGCGTGACTTGATAGGACAACGATATATATATATATATATATATATATATAGGGCAAAAGGGTCAAAAATGCCCTAATATTTACCCCGATAATCCCACTTCAGCATTCTAAACTAATTTTTTTTTTCAAAAAGATTTTTAACGTTATATTTTTTGAATTAGTTCGTTATTCTATTGTTAATGTAAAAGAAACGAATTAAAATGTGATGACGTGACACGCTTAAATATAAAATATATTCTAAATAAAATAATATATATCATTTAATCAAAACAAAAATGCTAAAATTCAAAATAAAAAAAAGCGTAACATATTTACATCATTTAATCAAAATAATAAAATTCAAATTATTTTGTTAACTAATCAAAACAATTAATTAAATAAAATAAATTGTATAACATATTTACATCATTTAATCAAAATACTAAAATTCAAAACATAACATATTCACATCAAATACTAATTAAAAAAAATACTAAAATACTACTTAAAAAAATACTAAAATACTAAAAAAAATCAAATTAAAAAAAATACTAAAATACTAACATTCAAAATATTTTGTTAATTAATCAAAACAACAAAAATTTAAATTACATCATTAAAATACTAAAATCATAATATTAAATACTAATTGATATAAAATTTTTAAATTACTAAAATCATAATAATAAATAATATTTTTCAAAATCAAAAAGTACACACTATTTCCAGATCTTTACTCAAAATTTTCGAAGAACATTACTTGATTCAAGTCCCTATCAACAGCAGATCTATGAATTATTTTGGTCAAACGATAGTTCCAGCCTCGGATCCCGTCCCTTGCCAATATATATGGGGAAAGCAAATTGAATCACAAAGAGTCTTTTTTTTTTCTTTCTTTTAAACAGAAGCATATAACCGAACTAAAAATATAATTCGAACTAAAAAGAAGCATAAATAAAACTACCGGAGAGAGAGATTTAGCAGCGGCGGAGTGTACTTTTTGATTTTTAAAAATATTATTCTGGAAATAAAGCTACAGTACTTTTAGTGTTTTAATATTTTTTTAATTTGATTTTTAGTATTTTAGTATTTTTTTAATTAGTATTTTAGTATTTTTTTAAATTAGTATTTGATGTAAATATGTTATGTTTTGAATTTTAGTATTTTGATTAAATGATGTAAATATGTTATACAACTTATTTTATTTAATTAGTTGTTTTGATTAGTTAACAAAATAATTTGAATTTTATTGTTTTGATTAAATGATGTAAATATGTTATGTTTTTTTTTATTTTGAATTTTAATATTTTTTGTTTTAATTAAATGATATATATTGTTTTGTTTAGAATATATTTTATATTTAAGTCTGCCACGTCATCACATTTTAACTCCGTTTGTCTTCTCATAAAAGCAAGTACATCAAGCAACCAAAAAAATATAACGTTAAGGGTGCTTTTGAAAAAAAAAAGTTTAGGTGCAAGTGGACATCGAAAGAAACATCATCGGTGTATTTTTGACCTTTGTATATATATATATATATATATAGTCAAGATATCTTAAACTCATGGGGTTATCCAACTTACATTTGAAATTTCCTTTTTTAATGATTTTAATTCGATTTATTTGCCTTTATTATACAACAACGTCGCTCATATTTTTACTACTGGACAACATATAACGTCGTTAAAAGTATAGACGACGGTTGTTTTACCGAACTGTCGTCGGGTTCGTCGCTAAAAAGGAGGTAAGTTCGGATGAGTTGGATAAGGGGTGAATTTAAGATCCGGACCCTATATATATATACCCCTTCCTTTCGTTTTAAATTAGAATTATAATTAATACATTTCTACAAAAAGAATTAATATTTACACATGTAAAATTAATATTTTTACATAATTTCTCTTATATGAATTGTGAGCGAGTCATACTTCCACGTTAAAGACCTATGTGAAAATATTAATTTCTTTTCACAAATAATAATTTATAATAAATAAATAAAATTAATTAATCCAAAACAATTACTATAAATGTAATAGCGTTTGTATATTGTATAATACTAGTTAATCTACTAAGTAATGACATACTAGGTAGGAACTTCTTAATATTATTTTATAGTATGAAAAATATAAATGTATTTCTAATTTTTAATAAATTAAAAAGAGTATTGTATCTTTAATTTTAAAAAGTATTAAATTTAGTTAATTTTTAGTCTATTTATTTTTATTTATTCAAAGTTACTTAAAGTTGAATAGTTTAATTTGTTTATATCACTAGTCAATACTTTTTGGCTACTTTTTATAGTTATTAATTTTTTGAGATATTTATATTAACTTGATTAAATATATTATCATTTAACTTAATTTTATAATTATTTTTAATTGTTAAAATTTTGTCCACTCTTAATTAAATTCATACATCCTGGTTAAATATATATACAGGTATAGTGGAGACTGGTCAAGGATTGGAGTGATCTCAAAAGAAAGTGAGGATTTGCTAAAGATTGCAACATTTGTGGTTGTTCCATTGTGCATACTTTTCATATTTTCTTTCTCTAAGAAAATTGAGGACTGATTTTTATGTGTGTGTATATAATGAATTATAAGGTGGATATTAAATTTTTTTAAAATTAATTTGAGATATTTTTAAATTGACATAACTTATTTAAATTTTGAAAACAATAAATTTTATAATTAGTAGTAATATTTTTAGGTAATTTATGGTATTAATAATTATATAAACTATATATATGAATTCATGTTAATTTTAAGTTTAAAAATCTTTAAAATTGATTTTTAAAAAGTCCTTGATCTTATAATTTAAAACTTAGTGAGTATTTAGTACTACTATTTACTAAGCCCTTTTACTCCTTTTAGGATTCAGTATTGATTTTCAAGTATCGTAAAGATGAGTTTGAGATTCCTTATAAATAGTCAAAACTGCTTATAATCAATTTTAAATTTTAAAAAGCAAAAATATTTGCTAACTTGATTCTAAAATTACTTATAATAACTTCTTATGAAAATAATTAGAAGTTCTAATTTGGAGCTTATGATTATTTTTAAATCTAATAATCAAGTCAATCTAATAATGGAAGTTCTAATTTGGATTTTAAGAGCTTTTTATTTACTAAATACAAATTATTATTTTGTCAAATTAATTATAAATAAAACAATAAACACATTTTTTAAATAATCCTAGTCTTAAATTTTATTTGATTTTTTAAAACATGAGCCACAGGCCCACAGGTCCATATCCACTAGTTCTCTCTATTTTTTGGGAGGATATGTTCTGCACCAATTTCTTTCCTTCTAGAAATCCCAAAGCAGATTTAATTTTAGAAAGTACTCTTTCATCTCAGTATATATTAAGTATTAGATATCTACTTGATAAGCTAGAAGATAAATTTCTTTTACATAATAAGTACTGTATCTCTTCATTCAGAAAAACAAAAAAGAAAAGAAAAAAGGGTATCACTTTGAATTCCTAAAAATAATTTAGTTAATAGAATCACAATTGTTATAAAATATCTAAAAAGTAATAGAAATTTAAAACTAATATTTTAAAAACTTAATTTGAAATTTATAGATTTTATCAAATTGAAGTTAAAATAAAATGAAGAATAATTTTTGAACAGAGGAGTGTATCTGTTAATATTAAATTAAACTTATTTGGAAACAAAGAAATAAGCATGTCATTTATAAAATTTACTTTTTTCCTAAATGGATTTAATTCCAAATACAGTGAAATTAAAGACAGCCTCTGGCTATTTGAGATGTTTCTAATAAACTTTCTTAGCCGCGTGGTGGACACAAGGAAAATATATAAGAATAATACTACAGACACAAACTATTCTATAAATATTTTATAAATTGTTCATGTGACATGTGTGACGCCCCCAAAATTAAGTATATATGCCACCCATCTTGGATCGCCACTTACACTAGTACATAAATTCAAATACAACTTACTAACATAAGCGTATGTGTCTTATCTGACGTAAATCGTGAGTTTGAATACAAATATTGTCTACTAGATATTATACAAACTCAAAAGGAGTCCTCATTACAACTATTATCACACTATTTCACGAATAGTGAGGACTACTAATCTTATCCTCCGACCATTATCTGCTCCCCGACTCGTCCCAAATTTATATTCTCATTTCACAGAAGAAAATGAAAGAAAGAAAGGGTGAAATTCAATAGCAAAGAAGAAATATTATGACTAAGATAATGCGAATAAATTATCATTAGCCTTCAACAAAGAAGTTAAACCGATAAAATACAATAGAAACTAGTTTAATCTGCAATGAATATGCAATCCATTAAAAGAGTCAAGTAAAAAATAAAGTCTACTATCTTTTATGATTTAAAAGGTTTTTCATCATCATTATAAATTTGAGACTCACTTTTAATAAATATTCCACCACATCTAATCATCCATGTATACTACCATCAAAATTTTCATTAAATCATCAATGGTCATGATTATATCTAATCACCCCCATTATATAATCATACCAAAAACTATCCATCAACGCATTACATGTGCCATTTGAGGACTTTTATCACATTATTTATATCAAGCCGTGATTATACTTAAGAATGATCCCTCAGTCATAATCATCTACTAAGTTCATCTATCATGCGTAAGTTCCGAAAGATAACATAATATAACATGAGGATGATGATAATGACATAATAATTCAATAAAACAAGTTCACGAATTAATTTATTCAGGAACTAATAACGTCCAAATTGTCAACATGATAATGTTTTGTAGAAAGTAAAATTCAAGAATGATCGGAAAGAATATTTCCATGAAAAGATCTTGGATGAAACGCAAATATCGAGGATATTCTACTAATTTCATGGAGATAAAGTCAAAGTTTTAACCAACCCATAATAAAGAATGGAATAACAAAAGAAATCACCACGCACGCGGTGATTGTGATAGGCGTTATTCCAATGTAATAATAATAATCGGAACCCGGTCGTGTGAAATTCACACCGAAGCGGGATGATCCAAATGTAATAATAAATCTTTGAATAATAAACAATGGAACCAGTCGTCCGTAAAACACACGACGATGATATTCCAAATGAATAATAAATGCGGAATAATAAACAATGGAACCAGTGCGGTGTAAAACACACGCGATGCGATATATTCAATGAATAATAAAGAATGGAATAACGTAAGAAGATCACCAAGTATAGGGGATTCATGTATACAAGTTATTCCAATGTAATAAATAAGAATGGAATAACATAAGGATTTCACTAAGTATAGGGTGTCTGGCATATATACGTATTATGTATAGGGTATACCACTTTTACTGATTATTCAACAGAATAATAATGAATGGAATAACATAAGTTCTCTTCATGAATAAGAAAAGAATAACACCCTTACGGATACAACAAATAATACCCCTACTGTAAAAAAAGACACCTTTGGATAACAAAGTAGTGAAGTACCGTAATACTCTTCTTCTTTCTCTCTATAGATTTTCTCTATAGCTTCTCTATAATTCTTTCTCTCTAGTTTAATGAATTAAAAGAAAATAATGAAGGAATGAGCTTCTATTTATAGGAAAATAGAATGCATAGTAATTAATCCATGAATCAGTCCAGGATTGATTTACTTTAATCGGACGGTCCATATTTAAAGCAAAATCTTTTAAATAAAATATCATATATTCTATTTATATAAAAACATTTTACTATGCAAACACTATGCAACACTATGCAAAACACTTTATCTGACACTATGCGTAATAAAATATAATATATATTACATTTATAGAATAACTTTAATAAAGTATTTTGTTTTATATAAAAAGATGTTTCGTTTTATTACGTTAATAATACTGAATAAAACAAAAGCGTCGTTATTATTGGCATTCCCAAAATAAGGTATATCATCACCCATCTTGGGTCGCCACTTATATGGTAAATAAATTCAAATACAACTTACTAATATAAGCGTAGTATATACAATACTGACATAAAGCGTGAGTTTGAATACAAATATTATCTACTAGATATTATACAAACTCAAAAGGAGTCCTCATTACAACTATTATCACACTATTTCACGAGAATAGTGTGGACTACTAATCTTATCCTGCGGACCATTACTCCGCTTCCCGAGGCTCGTCCCAAAATTTATGTTCTCATTTCACGAAGAAAAACGAAAGAAAAGAAAAGGTGAGCTTTCAACTAGCCCAAAGAAGAAATATTAGGACTAAGATAATGCGAGAATAAATTATCATTAGCCTTCAACGATGTTAAACGATAAAATACAATGATAAACCGGTTTAATCTGCAGCGGAATAAGCGATCCATTAAAAGAGTCAGTAGAGAATAAAATCTACTATCTTTTAGGTTTTAAAGGTTTTCATCAATTTTTATCATTTGAGACTCGACAATAAATAAACCACCACATCTAATCATCCCTGTACCACGGCGAAGGATTTTCATCAAATTATCAATGGTCACGACTAAACCGAATCACCCCTGGTCATAATCATACCAAAAACTATCCATCAACTTTGCATTACGAGCCATCGAGGACTTTTGTCACATCATTTATATCAAGTCGTGATTATACTTAATGATCCCTCGTCATAATCATACTAAGTTCATCTATCGACGTAAGCGAAAGATAACATAATATAACATGAGGATGATGATGATGACATAGTAATTCAATAAAACAAGTTCAAGAATTATTTAATCCATGAATTATTAACGTCCAAATTGTCAACATAATCTTTGTTTCGTAGAGTAAAATTCAAGAATGATCGGAAGAATATTTTCATGAGAAGATCTTTGGATGAAACGCAAATATCAAAGATATTCTACTAATTTCATGGAGTATAAAGTCAAAGTTTTAACCAACCGAGTATAATAAAGAATGGAATAACAAAAGAAATCACCATGCATGCGGTTGCTTGGATGTATGCGGTTATTCCAATGAGAATAATAATAATACGGAACCAGTCGGTGAAATTCACAAAGCGGGATGTTCCAACGAGAATAATAAAGATGGAACCGGATCCGGTGTAAAAACACACGATAGATATTCCAATGAGAATGATAAAGAGCGGAACCAGTCCGGTGTAAAACACACATGAGCGAGGATGTTCCAACGAGAATAATAAAAAGCGGAACAGTGTCCGGTTAAAAAACACACGCATGTGATGTTCCAATGTAATAATAGAAGAATGTCACCAAGTATAGGGTAAATCACAGTATACGAGTTATTCCAATGTAATAATAAGCGAATGGAATAACATAAGGATTTCACCAAGTATAGGGTATCTGCCATACAATGAGTTATGTATAGGGTATGCCACTTTTTACGAAAGTTATTCCAATGTAATAATAGTGAATGGAATAATGTAAGTTCTCTTCAAGAAGAAAGAATAACACCCCTTACAGTAAAAAGAACTGAATATAGAAGTAGTGAAGTAGCGAATACTCTTCTTCTTTCTATAATTTTCTCTATAAACCTCTCTCTCTAATTTCTCTCTCAGAGTTTCAATGAATTAAATAAGAAAATAATGATGGAATGAGCTTCTATTTATAGGAAAATGGAATGCATAAGAATTAATCCATGAATCAGTCCAGATTGATTTACTTTAATCTGACGGTCCATATTTAAAGAAAAATCTTTTAAATAAAATATAATATATTCTATTTATATAAAAACATTTTACTATGCAAACACTATGCAATACTACGCAAAACACTATCAAAATACTATGCAACACTATGCGTAATAAAATATAATATATTACTATTTATAGAATAACTTTAATAAAGTATTCTATTTTATATAAAAAGATGTTTACATTTTATTACGTTAATAATACTGAATAAAACAAAACGTCATTATCGCTATAATAATTCATATTATTAATCGACGATAATGGAATCAAACCGAGTGACTTCTCACATAAGCATCAATAATCAATACTGCAGGTAATGCTACTATGCAACCACATGTATTCTTTGTACTTTTACTACTGAAGTAGTTCAACAAGAACTACTTGTAAAACTTCCGCCATTATTTCAATAAATATTTTTGTCGTTTTCTCAATCCGACAATAATTACATTATGGGTCCACCAATGATTGAGTAGTTATCACATTTAATATTCCCTCGCTAAACCGAATATTCCCCACCAATCGAATATAATATAACCACTGTGATACTTTGCAAAATTTATAAATACTACCCACAACTATAATATTATCTCAAATTCACACCATAATATTAAAAAAATTATTTCACCAAATTTAAATCTTTATTAATAAAATCTGGGGTCTCACAATTATCGCTATAATAATTCATATTATTAATCGGAATAAATCAAATCAAATGACTGACTTCTCATAAAATATCGATAATCAATCTGGTGTCTTCTTGTCTGACCACATTTTATATTCATTAACTTTTTACTCATATAGTTCAAATTATTTCACAAAATTTAAATTAATAGTTATTTCGATAAAATTAAATTTTGTCGTTTTTTCGATATTATGGTGAATTTGAGATAATATTATAGGGTCCAGTTATAAATTTTGCAAAGTATGCAAGTATTTATATTATATTCGAATATTCACAGGAATATCTTGCTAATATAACCAATATTCGCATAACTTTTAATCATAAATGGACCCATATTAATGTAATATTATCTCAATTCGAGAAAACGATATTAAAAATTATTTTACAAAAACTAAAGTTTTATTGCTGATATCGCTGAAACCTTTAAATTTTGTGAAAATTTGAATAAAAGAATAAGACACACTCAGATCGATTATCGATACTTACGTGAGAATCCTTATATTATTCCATTCTTATTTATTCTGTTGGAATAACTCAGATACGCTTAATCCCCTATACTTGGTGATCTTCTTCTCATTATTCCATTCTTTATTATTCATTTGGAATATCCATGCGTGTGTTTTACACCGACTTCGGTTCCATTGTTTATTATTCCGCATTTATTATTCTCATTTGGAATATCACATGCGTGTGTTTTACACCGACACAGTTCCATTGTTTATTATTCAAACATTTATTGTTACATTGGATCATCGCGTATGGTGAATTTCACCCCGACCGGTTCCGTTATTATTATTATTCATTGGAATAACTCTGCTCTACATCTTAATCTGCCGTACGTGGTGATTTCTTTTGTTATTCCATTCTTTATTATACCCAAATTGGTTAAAACTTTGACTTCTATACTCCATGAAATTAGTAGAATATCCTCGATATTTGCGTTTTCATCCAATATCTTTTCATGGAAATATTCTTCTTGAGCATTCTTGAATTTTACTCTGAAAGAAGTATCATGTTGACAACTTGGGCGTTATTGGTTCTTGGATAAATTAATTCTTGAACTTGTTTTATTGAATTATTATGTCATTGTCATCATCCTCATGTTATATTATGTTGAAAGTTATCTATGTCTTTACGTGCGTAGATGAACTTGGTATGATTATGACCGAGGATCATTCGGTATAATCATGACGACCGCTTATAAATGATGTGACAAAAGTCCTCGGTGGCCCGTAATGCAATGATGGATAGTTTTGGTATGATTATGACCGAGGGTGATTCTAGATAGTCATGACCATCGATAATTTGATGAAAATCCTCGACCAGTAGTGCGAGGATGATTAGATGTGGTGGTTTATTTATTGTCGAGTCTCAAATGATAAAAAATTGATTTAAACCTTTTAAACCTAAAAGACAAGTAGACTTTATTTTCTACTTGACTCTTTTAATGGATTGCACATTCACCGCAGCTTAAACCGGTTGTTATTGTATTTTATCGCTTTAACACCGTTGAAGGCTAATAATAATTTATTCGCATTATCTTAGTCATAATATTTCTTCTTGGGCTAGTTGAGCTCACCTTTTCTTTCACCGTTTCTTCGTGAAATGAGAACATACCGGGACGAGTCGGGAACGTAAGTAATGGTCCGAGGGATAGATTAGTAGTCCTCACTATTCGGCGAAAATAGTGTGATAATAGTTGTAATAAGGACTCCTTTTGAGTTTGTATAATATCTAGTAGACAATATTTGTATTCAAACTCACGCTTTATGTCGTATTGTATACCACCGCTTATATTAGTAAGTTGTATTTGAATTTATGTACCATGTAAGTGGCGACCCAAGATGGGTGACGTATACCTAATTTTGGGGCGTCACAATTGATCGTAGCTTAGGATATGATCCTCAGGCCGAGATGTGAGATAAGAACTAGGAGGGAGAGACGGGAATTCCTTCATTAGTATGACCTACCTAAATTTATTTGGTATTTAATTGGTCGGTCGAGTATAGGGATAATATGTGATATGTTAATTAACCCTTGTTTTGTGGACGGTGTTTGAGAATGGCATCCGAAAATCTTTGAGATAAGCAATGAAGCACATGAGAGTGTTGATTCATTTCAAACAAAAGGTAACGACCAACAACATAATAATAATCATCTTTTGGTGGCAACGACTATCGAATAATGATAACCATCGTGGGAAATTATCATGCCAAGAATGGTAACCACTTCATGGGTAATCATGGCAAAGATAATAAGTGGAAATTGCAAGAAGAGAAGGTCATGTAACCCAATTTTGTTGTGCACCAAAGTCAAGTCTAGTTGGGACGGTGGCACCAAAGGTGGATATGGACAAAACAAAGTCGTTGGTTTTAGGAAGTGCATTTTTCACGACTTCTCAAAAAGCGAGTAAACCGAACAAAGTTAGCACTCGGGTTAGTTAATTATAAATTGCGAAGTCTATACCTTATAAGATCTGGGTTCTACCCATTATTTTATCTCTCTTGCTTTGCGTTCAACGTTTAAATTTGACTCGGAGAAGTTAGACTTTGACTTATTGGTTGAAACTTCGTTAGTAGGAGCCTTCGTTCAATTCTTATTTTTAAATCTTGTTTGATTCAAATAAACACTTTCACGTTACCTGTCGATCTTATCTTTTTGAAAATACTTGCCTTTGAGGTAATTTTTGAAAACGATTGATTAACTACTCATCATGCTTTTCGTAAGGTTGTTAGCTTTTATATTCATAACCAACTTGTTGTATGCGAATTCAAGTAACCAAACTACTAAAGTCAATTATCATCATATCGAAGCCATAAGTAAAAAGCCCTCAACCTTTTGTTGTTGACTTCCTTGTGTGGAATGCACCGAAGCCAGACTTTCTGTAGGCGACATCGTGAATGAAGATGGCAAGTTTATAGGTATCATTGTGACGTGCTATCCAAAGTTGGGATGAAAGTCACAGTTGGTATCAATGTAACGTACTATCCAAGTCTTAGATAAGAGTAGCAGTTTTGAATGATATTTCTATCATTAATAAATTTCTTGACGTATTCTTGAAGATTTCCTAGCCTACCCTAGAGCGTGAAATCGAATTTTGTATTGACCCCAGTACAAAACCCATTTCTTAAACCCTCAAATATTTCTTCAAAAAAAAAAAGGATCTGTTTACGTGGATTATGATGAAAGTCATAAAAAAACATTGGACTAATGAAAATCATGGGTATACGTGGTATTAATAAGTATTATGATGAGTTATGTTGGTTATTATGAGAAAACATGAAAGTTTCTTAGAAATCACAAAGGGTTGAAAAATCAGATTTTGGTAAAAACGTAACATGAAATTCAATTGACCATATCTCCTATTATATTTCGAATTTTTGAGTGTGGTCAAGTCCTAGAGTTAGATCTATGAGTCTTATAATTTATCTAAGTGGAATTACTGGAAAAGGTGTTGTAGATTTTTGTGTGGACTGATTTTAGCAAAGGAGTGCAAAGCTGTAAAAACCGAAAAAGCTGCTGCCATGATTTTAGAGGGACTGTTTCGGCCACTTAAATTATGAGAAAAATTCTGGCCTTTTGGGAAATGAAAGTATATGGTATAAAGTACCTCCTGTCCAAAAATGAGCTCATTCTGACTTAAAATGAGCAAGTTATGACTATTTCAATATTTAGGTTTTTCCGATGAAAAAAGCTATAACCGGAGTTCTATAATTTCGATGACCATGAAATTTAAACTGGAGGCTCACATTAACATGTATAAGGTCCTGCCAAGATTTGGGAATTTTTGGAGTTAAACTTGAGGTAGCTAATTTCTTAAGGAATTAATTAGAAATTGATTTTTGAAAAATAGTAAATGAATTTCAAAAATTCCAAGAAAAATATATTTTCTTTATGGGACTATATTATGCTAAATCCCAGAAAAGAAATATTTTTGGGACTGATTTGGTATTTTTCATGAAAATAGTTTTTAATTCTGAACATATGAGTTAAATATGTTATGTGAAGTAATGAAGTTGAAAATAGGATTTTATGGCTAGAGAATCCTATATAGAGTATATGCATATTTTTTGAGGATTTGATAATTGGTGATGATATCTTATGAGTATGGCATTTTGAATGATTAAATGCATTATATGGTAAAAGCGTAAACAATTGAGATAAATTGTTTATAAATTTAAGAAGTGATTAAAATATTGTTATAATATTAATGATATTAGATTATGAGATGATTAAGTGATTGATAACATGGGGATATTCTTGAATCCTGGATAAATTATATTATAAATATTTAATATTTATCCTTTATCTCATTTGATTGATTCTTTATATCATTGACATGATCCTCATGCTTATATTATGTTGAAAGTCATCTATGGCTCACGTGCATAGATGGACTTGGTATGATTATGACCAGAGATTGTTCTTATAATCATGACCGTAATTGAAAACACGATTATCTTTGCACGTGGTGCGTGGATAATTTGTGGTCGTGATACTAAATGAATACACGATTATCTTTGGCACGTAGGTCATGAATAATTGTGGTCGTGATACTAATGAATACACGATTATCTTTGGTCGTAGTGCATGGATAATTTGTGGTCGTGATTGTGACGCCCCCAAAATAGGTATACACAACACCCATTCTGAGTCGCCAAATACATGGTACAAGCAAGCAAACTACAACTTCAATAATACAAATGTCGTGTGAAATACTGACGATATATCTTAATGAGTTTAAATATAATATTGTCTTCTGAGACAATATCCACACGCAAATAAATCCCCATCATATTTATTGATACATCATTTTACAAAATGGTGAGGACTACTAAACAACTCTCTCAGAACCTTCATTCCATACCCCGACTAAGACTTCGCTACATTCTCGCCTCCCGAGAAGAAGAATGGAACAACAAGGAAAAGGGTGAGCTCAACTAGCCCAAAAAAGAATACTATGACTAAGATAATATACAACAAATTATCGTTAGTCTCCAACAGGAAAAATCGATAGAATACAATAGACAACAAGTTTCGAGATCAATATTCGCAATGAAATAATAATTCATGAAAGAGTTACGTAGAGAATGAAATCTACTATAATCTATGAATTTAACGGTCCATTATCAATATTTTATCCTCAGTAACATCAATCAATATTCATCTCAAATCAAATATTCATCTTTGCACTACAGCCAAAAAGATATTCATCAATCGGTCATGTTCATCTCAACACTGCTCATCTTTGCACTAAAGGCCAAAGATATTCATCATCGCTTCATGTTCATTTAAACACCGCTCATCTTTGCACTACAGCCAAAGATATTCATCACCCGGTCATGTTCATTTAAACACCGCTCATCTTTGCACTACAGGCCAAAAGATATTCTTCAAATCATTCATCTTTGCACTACGGCCAAAGATATTCAATAATATCATCATTTAAGACCGAGGATGATGAAAATATTTTTAAAGAACGAATCCAAAGTGAAACAAAATGACAAGGATTAAGGATTAATGATTCGTACTTTGTTTTATCCATGTCCAACAATACCTCAAAAATAATCATAGTGGTGTAAAATTCAAGAATGATCAAAACATGGATACAATCGAAGCTAGTATCCGTAATAGATGTTTTGGACGAAAAGAAGAAATTTTATTTTTCGATTGAAATAGTGTCGATATCGTGAATAGTCTCAGATATCGTGAATAGTCTCGATATACGTGAATAAGAACTCGACACCAAAAGATAGAAATTCCACAAAAAACATTTTCACGCTTCACTGAATAGTACTCGTGAATAGTAACTCGTGAATAAGAACTCATGAATAATAAGAACTCGTGAATAAGTAACTCATGAATAAGTAACCCCGATATGAAAAAGTTCCAAATTTGATAAAAACCTCGGATCAACATTTCAAAGATAATGATATTGAAGAAATAATATCATTACTGAAAAAATAATATCCCTTACCTCAAAGAATCAAGATTTCGGAAGGAAAGGTCTCAAGTGATCTTGAATGAAACTTGTCTTTGACAAAGAACTCTCAAAGTATCTAAATACTCACAAAATACGCTCAATAATATAGAGAGAGAAAGAAAGAAAACTTTGTTTACGGTGTGATTTTCAATTCTAACTTAGCCCTCTCTGTTTATAGGAAAATGTTAGCCCACCAAGCAGACTTGACTGACCATGCTACTGCGATGGCTTTTACCTCGCTACTTATCATTGCCACCCACCATATTTGAAATAAAATTCAGCACATTTCTTCACCAACCACAAGTGGGGCCCACTCAATTCTAGAATTTTCCACCAAAATCAATTATAAACCTAATTTAAATCCGACACCTCTTAAAATTCACAACAAATCATTCGTGCATTTTAACGGTTCAAAATTTGTGGACATATACTCAACTTATGTATGTATAACATACCCAAAAATTACCACAATCCAACGGTCGGATTAAAAATTATAACCCCATAATATATCTCAAAACCCCGATTTGATTTTTAACACCTCCAATCCGATAAAATACCGATAAAACACCTCAACATTAATTCCTTCATTAATAACCACATAAATAAATCCATCATTTATATTCATATAAAATAAATATTTCCTTATCATATGAATCAATAATTAATTATTCACAAATAATATTACGTAATCACATTTATGATGACCAGTTCGCTCCTCAGAAGAGGGGGCTTTCCAATAAGGATTTCTCCTTCTCAAGCGCGCAATTAGGTGACCAAACCTCTCCTTGAGATGTAACTTTCTAGACATTGTCAATAATGTTATCTAATAATATTATTCAAATAATATGAATTATTGATCCGATAATGGGAAATCTTGTGCGATGACAATTATTGAACAACAATAATATAAAATACCAACGCAAAGAAATTATTGAATCAATAAAATAAACTATTGAACAAGAATTACCGTGAAAAATTATTGAGTAGTGCCTTCTTACGTAAGGATCAATAATTCAACAATCTTTAATAATACCTGGTAATACTTCTTCGTGCGCACCACGCGTATTCATCGTATTTTAACCACCGGGTGTTCCAACATCCTTAACTGGTAATAATTACGCCGCTATTTTTAAACAACTTATATTTGTCGCTTTCTCATCCAATCACTTTCCGTTATGGGGCCCACACATGGTCATTGGCTTGGCATTTCGCATTTAATATTCCCAACGATTTAATATTCCACGACCAAACGAATATTCCCCAAATAAAATGAATATTTTATAACCACTGCTTATTTTGAAATATTTGCGTGATTTTACCCCTAACTATCCACATTAATCAAATCAACCCTTACTATTTCAAAATAATAAATAAAGGAAATTCCTTTTATTTAAAAAAATTTGGGTCTTACAACCTCCCTCCTTATGAAATTTCGTCTCCTCGAAATCGACGACGCGTTACTGGTGTTTGAAAAGGTGAGGATACCTCGCTTTCATTTCCGCTTTCCAATTCCCGTGTCATTTCCTCTATAAAGCATGATTCCTCCACAAAACTTTAACTTGTGGTATGACGACCTTCATGTAGGGACGCTCCTTCCTATCCAAAATCTTGACAGTACCTCCTCATCGTTAAGTCTTGGCTATCTCTCATCCTGGTTCTAACTCTATAACGTGGTTCGGTCTTTCACATATTTACTGAAGTGCAGATATGTGAAACACATTATGAACACGAGACATACTTGGAGGTAACGCAAGTCTATAGGCTACATTTCCTACTTCGGTCAAGAATTTGAAATGGACCAATAAATCGTAGATTTGAGCTTTCCTCTCTTCCCAAATCTTGTAACTCCTTTCTATGGAGCAACTCGCAACAATAATACATGATCCCCTACATTAAATTCCACATTCTTTCGATGAAGATCCGCATAACTCTTTTTGTCGATCTTGTGCCGCTTTGTATACGTTGTCGAATCATTAGTCATACGTCTTAACTCCCGGTCCCAACAATGTTGCTTCACCCACCTCATCCCAACATATCGGAGAATCGACATTTTCGTCCATATAATGCTTCGAATGGAACCATGCCTATATTTGTTTAATAACTATTGTTGTATGAGAATTCCACCAATGGCAAGTACTTATCCCAACTTCCTTTGAAATCTAGGACACGAGTTTTAATATATCTTCAAGAGTTTGAGTAGTCCTTCTCGATTGCCCATCCGTTTGAGGATGGTATGCCAAACTAAATCGCAAATCTGCGCCCATAGCTTTTTGCAAAGCTAACCCAAAATCTTGAAGTGAATCTTGGGTCACGATCTAAAACTATGGATACCGGCATGCCATGCAATCTCACAATCGCATTTACGTATATACGAGAAAGACGTTCAAGGAATAAGTCTCTCAGATTCGGTAAAAATGAAAGCGGAACTTGGTTAATCTATCAACAATGACCAAATAGCATTGATGCCTTGAGAAACCGTAGGAAGACCCGTGAACGAAATTCATAGTAATGTGTTCCCACTTCCATTCCTAATCTCAAGTGGTTGCAACGGACCCTTAGGTACAAGATGCTCCGCTTTTACACGCCGGCAAGTTAAACACATCGAGATAAACTTTGCAATCTCTCTCTTCATATTGTTCCACCAAAATGTATGTCAAGATCACGATACATTTTAGTACTCCTGTGATGGATTGCAAATGGCGATTGTGTGCCTCCATCATAATCTTGTACTTCAAATCGAGTCGTTAGGAACACAAAGTCTAGAGTGGACTCAAGTATTCCTTCTTCATCAATTCTCGCCCTAAATAGCTCCTTCAGACTTTCCTCTTCATACGCATCATTCCGGCCTGGTTGGCTTGAGCGGCTTTAACTAAAGTCGATTATACTCAGATATCATCACGTGGATACCTAGAGTTTTCATCTCTATTATTTGTAAATTATACGAAATTAGTCTTTGACAATATCGTACTCAGATTATTGTCTACGATCTTCTACTCAACACGCCGCCACCACGTTCGCTTTTCCGAGGATGGCATGGTCGTAACATGTCTTTGAAATGAGTCTCCTCTTGAGTTCTTCGAAGCTCTTCCCACATTCCTTGCTCCATTCAATTTTGTATCTTTACGAGTCACCATGGATAATGGAATAGCGATTCGAGAATATCCTTCAACGAATCTCCGATAATAACCAACCAAGCCTAGAAAGCTACGTATTTTCGATTCTCGACTTAGGTTGCTCTCAATCGTGACTCATATCCCAATCTTGGATAAGACGTCACAATGACACCTATCGCTTTACTATCGCATCGAATATGACGTCCCTACAGAGAGTTCGGCTTAGTGAATTCCACAAAGGAAGTCACAAGATAAAGGCTCGGTACCAAATTCTATAGTTGAATTTTTAACTCCCGAAGTTCAATAGAGCCATTCGATATGAGATTTTAGAAATGAGTTTTGTCTACAGGGTTCAAAGTCGATACAAAATTTAATATCGAACTTTGGGGAGTAAGCGAAGAAATTCTTCGTAAAATACGTCGGGAAAAATCAATAACAACAAGAATATTATTCAAATCTGACGTGTTTTTATTCAAATCCATAACATGGACTAAGAAAACTTGACATCCGTTTTTCAATAAACGAATGGCTTTATGGCTTAATATGAAAGAGTTTGACTTCAATGGTTTGATTACTTGAATTTGAATAACAGGTTGCTTAGGAATATGAAAACTAACAACCTTACAAAAGCAATCAATTTGGCATGATGAGTAGTTAACCTTAAAATCACATCAAAAACAAATATCTCTATAGAAATAAGGTTAACAGGTAATGTGATAGTGCCAACCTGAATCAAGCAAGATTTCTAAACAACGGATGTAATGAAAGTTTCTCCTAACGGAGTCTCCATAAATAGGTCAAAGTCTAATTTCTCCGTAGTCAAGTTCAAACGTTGAGCGCAAACAAGAGAGATAAAAGAATGGGTAGAACCCAGATATCTAGTAAGGTATAAACTTCGCAAGAATTTATAATTAACTAACCCGTCTAACTTCGTTCGGGTTCCTCGCATTTTGATGGCCACGACAAACGCTTCTTCCAAGAACCGCTTGACTTTGACTTTTCTCGGGACATTCTTTTGAGTCACCATTCTCATTGGACTTGGTTTCGATATCGTCTAATCTCGAAGCGATATGTCCTTCTTTTCCACAATTATAGCATACCTTAAACTGCGTGTAGGCGGTTTGGGGATATATGTCCCTCTTTCCGCATTTGTAATATACGACCGGATGGTTTTTCTCTCCTCCTTGAAACCGGTTACTCTCTGGCCGACGCCTTTCACATGGTCGTTGTTGAATCTCCTCTTTTAAAATCTCCTCCCGACTCGCTTCTTATTTTTCATGGCCACGATTACCACCGTAGTGGTAACCGCCTTTGTCCGTATTCTTCTTTCTCCGCCGGGTTATCGTTATTTTGTTGACTACTATCTTCTGTATGATCCTCGTTATGGTCCCTCGGTTGAACGTACTCGTTATCTCGCTTCTAACAACCGAGCCTCATTGACAACATCCGAATCAGAGAGAAAAAATTTATGAGAAATGAGATCTTGACGTATCGCCGGGTTTCAAACTCTCTCGAAACATCCGCGTCATCGTTCCTCATTCTCCACCAAATGAGGTGCAAACTGGATAACTCCGCGAACTTCGCCTCGACTTTGGGACACCGCCATGTTATTCTCGCTTCCATCCTAATAAACTCCACTTCCTTCATACGAGCGAATACTTTCGTGGAAGTACTTGTCATTGAATCGCTTCTCAAACGTCTCCCATGACATCTTGAGTGCAATTTGGATGGAGTACGCCTCATAGATTCCCACCAAGAATCTACCTCGCCACTTTAACATAAAGGTGGCGAATGGAACCTTCTTCTCCGCCGCATCCCAAGACATCGAATATCTTGGTAATTTGCTTGACCCATGTTTCCGCCATAATCGGATCCGCTTTCCTTAAATTCGTGGTCCCAACTCTTTGAATCGCTTGGGCATGACCACCGTGAATTGCTATCATTTCCTCCTCAGATTTTGAACACGAGTCTCCTCGTGCGATTTTGCATGAATCGCAAAAAGCTTATAAACATCCCCTCATTCATCATCTGCTCGGTGGTGTTGTTCACGGAGGTACATTGTCACTGTTGCGTTCTCTTCGTTGGTAAAGTACAGTATATCTCCACTATTCTCATTTACTCCACTCTTAATATTCTCATAGACCATTCTAAAAAAAAAAACTATCATAAAACAAGGGTTAATTAAATAAATTAACAAATCACATAATACCCCTATAATATGACCAACCAACAAATAAGCTTAGGTAGGACACACTAGCGAAGGATTTACTCGTCTCTCCCCTCCTAGTTCTATTCCCCGATCTCCGCCAGAGATCATATCCCTAAGCTCTGATACCAACTGTGACGCCCCCAAAATAGGTATACACCACACCCATTCTGAGTCGCCAAATACATGGTACAGAAACAACTACAACTTCAATAATACAAATGTCGTGTGAAATACGACAATGTATATACTGTGAGTTTAAATATAATATTGTCTTCTGCATAATATCCACACGCAAATAAATCTCCATCATATTTATTGATACATCATTTTACAAAATGGTGAGGACTACTAAACAACTCTCTCTAAAACCTTCATTCCATACCCCGACTAAGACTGCTACATTCTCGCCTCACGAGAAGAAGAATGGAACAACAAGGAAAAGGGTGAGCTCAACTAGCCCAGTAAAGAATACTATGACTAAGATAATATACAACAAATTATCGTTAGTCTCCAACAGGGAAAAATCTGATAGAATACAATAGACAACAAGTTTCAGATCAATATTCGCAGCGGAAATAATAATTCATAGAAGAGTTACGTAGAGAATGAAATCTACTATAATCTATGAATTTAACAAATTCATCATCAATATTTTATCCTCAGAACATCAATCAATATTCATCTCAAATCAAATATTCATCTTTTTGCACTACAGCCAAAGATATTCATCAATCGGTCATGTTCATCTCAACACTGCTCATCTTTGCACTAAAGGCCAAAGATATTCATCACCATTCATGTTCATTTAAACACCGCTTCATCTTTTTGCACTACAGCCAAAGATATTCATCACTCATCATGTTCATTTAAACACCTGCTCATCTTTGCACTACAGGCCAAAGATATTCTTCAGAAATCATTCATCTTTTGCACTACAGCCAAAGATATTCAATAATATCATCATTTAAGACCGAGGATGATGAAAATATATTTTAAAGAACGAATCCAAAGAAACAAAATGACAAGGATTAAGGATTAATGATTCGTACTTTGTTTTATCCATGTCCAACAATACCTCAAAAATAATCATAGTGGTGTAAAATTCAAGAATGATCAAAACATGGATACAATCGAAGCTAGTATCCGTAATAGATGTTTTGAACGAAAAGAAGAAATTTTATTTTTCGGTGAATAAAGGTCGTATATCGTGAATAGTAACAGATATCGTGAATAGTCTTAGTATATCGTGAATAAGAACTCTCGACACCAAAAGATAGAAATTCCACAAAAAAAACATTTTCACGCTTCATGAATAAGACTCGTGAATAAGTAATCGTGAATAAGAACTCATGAATAAGAAACTCGTGAATAAGAACTCATGAATAAGAACCCCCACATATGAAAAAGTTCCAAATTTGATAAAACCTCGGATCAACATTTCAAAGATAATGATATCAAGAAATAATATCATTACGAAAAAAATAATATCCCTTACCTCAAAGAATCAATGATTTCCAAGGAAAGGTCTCAAGTGATGTTGAATGAAACTTGATCGAATAAAGAACTCTCAAAGTATCTAAATACTCACAAAATACGCCTCATAATATAGAGAGAAAGAGAGAGAAAACTTGTTTACGGTGTGATTTTCAATTCTAACTTAAATTTCTCTATTTATAGGAAAATGTTAGCCCGCTACCAAGCGCACTTGACCACAGCACTGCACGATGGCTTTACTCACACTTATTGCCATCCACCACATTTGAAATAAAATTCAGCACATTTCTTCACCAACCACAAGTGGGGCCCACTCAATTCTAGAATTTTCCACCAAAATCAATTATAAACCTAATTTAAATCCGACACCTCTTAAAATTCACAACAAATCATTCGTGCATTTTAACGGTTCAACATTTGTGGACATATACTCAACTTATGTATGTATAACATACCCAAAATTACCACAATCCAACTATTTCGGATTAAAAATTATAACCCCATAATATATCTCAAAACCCCCGATTTGATTTTTAACACCTCCAATCCGATAAAATACCGATAAAACACCTCAACATTAATTCCTTCATTAATAACCACATAAATAAATCCATCATTTATATTCATATAAAATAAATATTTCCTTATCATATGAATCAATAATTAATTATTCACAAATAATATTACGTAATCACATTTATGACAACCAGTCGCTCCTCAGAAGAGGGGCTTTCCAATAAGGATTTCTCCTCATCTTGGCGCAATTAGGTGACCAAACCTCTCCTTAGATGCGAAACTTTCTAGACATTGCACAATAATGTTATCTAATAATATTATTCAAATAATATGAATTATTGATCCGATAATGGAAATATCATCAAGATGACAATTATTGAACAACAATAATATAAAATACCAACGCAAAGAATTATCAATCAATAAAATAAACTATTGAATAAGAATTATCGTGAAAATTATTGAAAAGGTGCCTTCACGTAAGGATCAATAATTCAACAATATCGCGTAATACAATCTGGTGTCTTCTTTGTGCAACCACGCCAGACATCGTATTTTAACCACTGGGTGTTCCAATGCAGTCTTAATTCAGAATAATTACGCTGTTATTTTAAACAACTTATATTTGTCGCTTTCCTCATCCAATCGCTTTCGCTCTGGGGCCCACACATGGTTTAAGGCGTCAAATGCGAAATATTCCCCGACAATCATTTAATATTCCACGACCAAACGAATATTCCCAAAAAAAATGAATATTTTATAATCACTTGCTTATTTTGAAATATTTGCGTATTTTACCCCTAACTATCCACATTAATCAAATCAACCCTTACTATTTCAAAATAATAAATAAAGGAAATTCCTTTTTATTTAAAAAAAATTTCGGGGTCTTACAGTGATACTAATGAATACACGATTATCTTTGGCACGTAGTGCATGGATAATTTGTGGTCGTGATACTAATGAATACACGATTATCTTTGGCATGTAGTGCATGGATAATTTGTGGTCGTGATGCTAATGAATACACGATTATCTTTGGCACGTAGTGCATGGATAATTTGTGGTCGTGATATTAATTAATACATGATTATCTTTGGCACGTAGTGCATGGATAATTTGTGGTCGTGATACTAATGAATACACGATTATCTTTGGTAGTAGTGTATGGATAATTTGTGGTCGTGATACTAATGAATACACGATTATCTTTGGTAGTAGTGCATGGATAATTTGTGGTCGTGATACTAATGAATACACAATTATCTTTGGTAGTAGTGCATGGATAATTTAATGGTCACGATACTAATGAATACATACGATTATCTTTGGCCGTAGTGTATGGATAATTTGTGGTCGTGATACTAATGAATACACAATTATCTTTGGTAGTAGTGCATGGATAATTTGTGGTCGTGATACTAATGAATACACGATTATCTTTGGTAGTAGTGCATGGATAATTTGTGGTCGTGATACTTAATGAATACACAATTATCTTTGGTAGTAGTGCATGGATAATTTGTGGTCGTGATACTAATGAATACACTATTATCTTTGGTAGTAGTGCATGGATAATTTGTGGTCCCGATATTAATGAATACACGATTATCTTTGGTAGTAGTGTATGGATAATTCGTGGTCGTGATACTAATAAATATCCTCGGCACAGTAGTGTAAAGATGATTCGATGATATGGATTAATTATTGAGTTGAGTCTCAAAGAATGAAATATTAATTCATGGATGTGGTAAAAGTCATCTTTAGTCAGTAGTGCATTGATAGACTTGGTATGATTATGACCAAGGATTATTCTTGTATAATCATGGATCAGAATTGAAAACACGAATATCATTGGCGAAGAAGGTGGATAATTCGTGGTCGTGATACTATTAAGTCGCTGCGTCTCAAAGATTATTGGTTTTATAGATTGTATATCTTTGGCTCAGTAGTCAAAGATGAATTGTTAATGAATATCTTTAGTAGGATTGCAAAGATGAATTTAATGTTTTCAACGATAAGGGTATTCAAGGTATCCTCACCTCTTTATCATACCAGTATCGTACCACTAATTTCGAGGGCTAAATTCCATAAGAGGGAGATTGTGAGACCCCGATTTTATCAATAAAGATTTAAATTTTGTCGAAATAATTTTTAATATTATGGTATGAATTTGAGATAATATTATAGTTATGGGTAGTATTTATAAATTTTGCAAAAGTATGCAAGTGGTTATATTATATATTCGATTGGTGGTCGGGGAATATTAGGTTTAGCAGGAATATTCGTATAACTACTCAATCATTGGTGGACCCCACAATGTAATTATTATCATTGATTGAGAAAACGACAAAAATATTTTATTAAAATAACTACTGGAAGTTTTACCTCGATATCTTTGTTGAACTACTTTCGTAGTAAAAAAGTACGATGTACGTGTGGTTGCATAAGAAGACACTACAGTATTGATTATCGATACTTATGTGAGAAGTCACTCAACTTGATTCCATTATCATTTATTAATAATATGAATTATTATATAGCGATAATGACGCTTTTGTTTTATTCAGATTATTAACGTAATAAAATGTAAACATCTTTTTATATAAAAATGTAATACTTTATTAAAGTTATTCTATAAATAAAATATATGATATTTTATTATGCATAGTGTTGCGTAGTGTTTTGCGTAGTGTTGCGTATAGTGTTTGCGTAGTAAAATGTTTTTATATAAATAGAATATATTATATTTTATTTAAAAGATTTTGCTTTAAATATGGACCGTCATATTAAAGTAAATCAATCTGACCGCTCATGGATTAATTACTATGCATTCTATTTTCCTATAAATAAAGCTCATTCCTTCATTATTTTCTTACAATTCAATTGAAACTCTGAGAGAAAATTATAGAGAGAAGCTATAGAGAGAAAAATCTATAGAGAGAAAGAAGAAGAGTATTCGATACTTCACTACTTTGTTATCCGGTGTCTTTTACTTAAGGGGTATTATTTGTTGTACCTGTAAGGGGTGTTATTCTTTCTTATTCATGAAGAGAACTTCTGTTATTCCATTCATTATTATTCTGTTGGAATAACCTGTAAAAGTGGCATACCCTATACATAACCTGTATACGCTGCATACCCCTATACTTGGTGAAATCTTATATTATTCCATTCTTATTTATTCTGTTGGAATAACTCAGATACGCTTGAATCCCCTATACTTGGTGATCTTCTTCATTATTCCATTCTTTATTATTCTGTTGGAATATCCTCGCATCGTATGTTTTTTACACCGGACCGGGTTCCATTGTTTATTATTCCGCATTTATTATTACATTTGGAATATCCTCGTGCGTGTGTTTTACACCGACTGGTTCCATTGTTTATTATTCAAAGATTTATTGTTACATTGGATCATCATGTATGCGGTGAATTTCACCGACTGGTTCCGTTATTATTATTCATTGGAATAACTCGCTACATCGCAAAGTACCGCATGCGTGGTGATTTCTTTTGTTATTCCATTCTTTATTATACCCAAATAAGTTAAAACTTTGACTTCTATACTCCATGAAATTAGTAGAATATCCTCGATATTTGCGTTTCATCCAAAGATCTTTCATGGAAATATTCTTCCGAGCATTCTTGAATTTTACTCTACAAAAAGTATCATGTTGACAACTTGGACGTTATCGGGTTCTTGGATAAATTAATTCTTGAACTTGTTTTATTGAATTATTATGTCATTGTCATCATCCTCATGTTATATTATGTTGAAAGTTATCTATGTCTTACGTGCGTAGATGAACTTGGTATGATTATGACTGAGGATCATTCTAAGATAATCACGACCGCTTATAAATGATGTGACAAAAGTCCTCGGTGGCTCAGAATGCGATGATGGATAGTTTTTGGTATGATTATGACCAGGGGTGATTCGGTATAGTCACGACCATCGATAATTTGATGAAAATCCTTGACCGTGAATACGAGGATGATTAGATGTGGTGGTTTATTTATTAAAATGAGTCTCGGCGATAAAAAAATTAATGAAAACCTTTTAAAACCTAAAAGACAATAGACTTTTATTTTCTACTTGACTCTTTTAATGGATTGCACATTCCGCTGCAGCTTAAACCGGTCATTTTATTGTATTTTATCGGTTTAACACCGTTGAAGGCTAATAATAATTTATTCTGCATTATCTTAGTCATAATATTTCTTCTTGGGCTAGTTGCTCACCCTTTTTTCACTCACCTTCTCTTCAGGAAATGAGAACATAAATTTGGACGACGAGTCGGGGAGCGAAGTAATGGTCCGAAGGATAAGATTAGTAGTCCTCACTATTACGTGAAATAAAGGTGATAATAGTTGTAATAAGGACTCCTTTTGAGTTTGTATAATATCTAGTAGACAATATTTGTATTCAAACTCACGCTTTATGTCGTATTGTACCACCTACGCTTATATTAAGTAAGTTGTATTTGAATTTATGTACCATGTAAGTGGCGACCCAAGATGGGTGACGTATACCTAATTTTGGGGGCGTCACAATATATATATATATATATATATATATATCTCAAATAAGTCAAATTGGAAAAGAAAAATTTTTAATTATTACTTGATACTATATTCTTAAAACAATTATGTTCTTTTTACGGTGCTTGTCTCTCAGGATACAACGACAACGTATATTATAGCAACACTACAAATATCATACACAACGAACCAAAGAATATACTTTGAATTTCTCTCTCAAATAAACTATAAATAATGAAGACAAGAAGATACTAAAATTGCTTAATGCTATGCTGAATTGAATGAATGAAAATGTTGGCCTTCACCATGTATTTATAGGGTGAACTTAATGACCCTTCAGATTGATTATGTCCTTTTGAAAAAGTATGGTATGACATCCATTGGAAAAAACAACGTAGTTTTGGGTATTTACGGAATGGGTTTCGCAGAATGGGCGCATTCGTTCGGATAAAAATTGACGTAATTTTTAGCCTATCAGAACGAACATTTAAATAAATTTCGTCCAAAAAACATATACAAATACCTAGACCCACAAATTTCCGGCTCGATTAGGTCGGTTGTGCGTGGGTTTAAACCAAACCTTAACTAAGTATTCTTCTTTTCACAAAAATAGGGTGCCGCTTGTGGCCCAAACCCTAGAGTAATTTTATTGTATATAAACCCATTAATACATTTGTTCTTAACTAATGTGTGATTTAGCTTCTCACAAGTATTTATTATTATTTTCAAGAGTGTTTTTTGAGAATTAATTTTTTATTCATTATCTCATAGATTTGAACTTTCAAATACTTAATTTTAATCTAATCATGAAATATGTAAATTTATTTCAAATAATTAATAAACTCACTCTAAATTAGACTCAAATTCTAGCACGCAATTGAGATAGTTAGGTAATTTTTATTTAGACACATTGAGACAAATAATGATAAACTGTACAGTAAAAGTGGTAGAGTACTATTATTGATTCACAAAAATTGGTAGCGAGAAAGTTACAAATGGAGAGAGAGAGGGAGGATGAGTTAAGAAAAGAGGGAGGGAAATGAGAGGCCCGAAATTGTTAGCCTTACAATCTTCAGAGCAACAAACAATGTAGTAGTAGAATACAAGGGTCGGTCTTACCTTATCCTATCCTATTCTCGCTCTCTATTTCTCTCCATCTATATCGATCCTCTACAACTCTAACTACAATTAAGCACAAGTCTCTACCCCTCCTCTGGCCCCTATCAGGCTCTCACCACCAAACCAATATACACACACTTTTATACTTGTTTCTGCTTCCTTAAATAAGCTCTAGCTAGCTACTAGCTAATACTTCTTCTTCTATCTGCTTGAGAAACAAGAAGAAGAAGAAGAAGAAGAAAAAAAAAAGACCCTTAATTCAATTCTCTCTATATTTACATATATATATGATGATCATGTGAATTAATAAGCAGAATTCAAGTCCCTCCATTCACATCAATTCTCCAGCTCTGTCTTGTCTTATTTTTCTATACCCATTTAGCAATTCACTTCATTTCAATTTAAAACACTAGTCTCATTAAAAAAATAAAAATATGTGTACTGTATATGTATATATATAGAGAGAGGGATTTAATTTTAGTATTGGTTCATTCGGATATTATCTTGAAGGTTTTGAAATCTTGCCAAGGAAGACTGAGCTGCCAAGACAGAGATTACTACTTCAACGACTTGTATGCACAGGACTGAGGAGGCGGCAAAAAAGGCCTGATATCATTTAAAGCAAGTTTTTGTTTAATTTTAGACCCCAGACCAGATCTCTCTCTCTCTCTCTCTCTCTCTCTCTATATATATATATATATATATATGGCTCCCAAAACAGGAAAAGCTAAACCTCACAAACCCAAAGGAGATAAGAAGAAAAAGGAAGAGAAAGGTGAGTCACTTTTAATTCTCTCTCTCTCTCTCTCTCTCTCTCTCCCTATTCTTCTTCTAATTTTGATTAATAACGAAAATATTCGTGATGATTATACATACCCCATGCCTTACTACTCCTGTACGTGTATGGATTATAGAACAATTGATATTTATTTTTTAATTATAACAATTATATATTACTATTTTTTATTTCACTGAATCTATTTAATTTGGCCTTTTGAACGATGCTTTTCTTCTCTTGCTATGATTAATAGGTCCAATCCAGTCGCAGTTTATAAGTTCCAGTTGAACATCAATTTATTTGTCACGGGTGGCTCCTTATTTAAAGTAATTAACTTTCTTTTTGAAATGCGGAATTTAAAGAATAATTTGAGTTGAAAGGATACAGTCGCCAACCCGATCATCTTTCACACCTGAAAATTGTTATAAAAAATACTTTTGATGCTTTGATTGCATAATTTGACATATATATTTTCTGTCTGTTTTTGTGAAAACTTTTCAATAAAACACACATTATTAATTTCTTCTAGAATTGTATATATATATATATATATATATATTTTGAATTTGTTCTAAAATTAAAAATACATTTATAAATTTAGAAAGTAGCATAATTAAGATTCCTAACAAACTATCATTCTGTTTGAATATTATCATAAATTTTTAAATAATATTAGAAATATTTTTTAAAAGTTTTCTTAAATATAATTGTTTTATCTGATCTCACAAAATTTACTAATGAAATCCAATCTTTAACTTTATTATTTTTCATTTATTACTCATTTTAATAATACTTATTTTTAAATCATAAAATTAATTAATTACACACAAAATATAAATTATTATATACACAGCAAATGTTTACCAATTATATTGTTTTTTTTTTTATTACAGTTTTGCCCACTGTGATCGAAATAACGGTAGAAACGTTAGACGACTCTCAAGTGACGCTTAAGGTAAGTGAGTTATTGCAACTTGTGGACGTACTTTCTAAATGCGGGCGAAGGGAGTAGGGACGGGGAAAATATTCATTGTTTTACTAAAACATTTTGTTGTAGGGAATATCAACGGACAGGATCTTAGATGTGAGGAAGCTTTTAGCCGTCCATGTAGAGACATGTCACGTGACTAATTACTCATTGTCACATGAGGTTAGTACTAATAGTGTTACTAACGAATTAGTGATTTTTTTTTTTTTACTTTTTATTTATTTTTGTGACTACCATCCTAATAGGTGCGAGGAGCGAGACTTAAAGATTCGGTGGAAATCGCCTCTCTAAAACCATGTCACCTCATCGTTTATGAAGGTAGACTCCTTATCTACCAACCCACTAATGTTATATACGTGATCAGGTTATTATGAAATTTTATAATAATTTAGTCAATTGATAAACAAAATTATTTTTTATTTATTTATTAACATTAATTAATTGACCAAAATTAACTTCAATCCCCTATGTATGCTATCTATATCTATACCATGGTGATAAAAAATAATACTAAACCCAAAAGGTACAAAGTATAGACGGGAGGGCAAAAGAGACCAAAGACATTTGGGGGTGTTCATAATTAAGAAAATATTGGGGTTAATAGGTAGTAGTATCTTTTTATAAATCCTGCAGAGGACTATACAGAAGAGCTGGCCGTGGCGCACATACGACGCCTCCTGGACATCGTAGCGTGCACTACCTCTTTTGCCGGTTCCGAAATTTCTCCCACGTCCAGTTCCAAAGCACCTGACAAGAAATCGACCTCGGCCGCCACTGCGCCGGCTGCCGGGGTCAAGTCGACCAAGACGGATTGTCTACCAGGTGTTGAATCGGTGGAGAAAGTTGATGCCGTGGCGGCGATGATGTGTCCGCCCCCTAGGCTCGGGCAGTTCTACAACTTCTTCTCGTTCTCTCACCTCACTCCCCCAATTCAATGTGAGTGTTTTGTCTTTATATTTTAACTACTTAATACATTTATTTTATTATATTCTGTAAAGGCAAAATTGTTTTTTTGTTCCCTTGCGCTATTATGTTTGCAAACTCAATCTAAGTTTTGCATTTTAACTAAATTTCAATTCCATGAAATTACAAATATGCTTTCGATTCTAATTATGAAACTTACTATTAAATTCGAAAATAGCATGAAAGTTTTTTGTATTTAGATGTTTTTGCATGTTTTCTTCTGCTAAATTATGGCATATAAATGTTACTGGTTTACACCTTTCTGTTGAATTTGATTTATCGAATTCAATCTTCACATATGATTGTAACCGTTCACTTCACAGTCATGCCCAGGATATTGAGTAGTTAGTTGCTGCTGGTACTTTTAGTTAGTTGAATTGTTAGTAATTGGGAATGGAGCGAAAATAAACACCCCACCTTTCCACGTAGAATTTACCCAATGAATGAAAAGTGGAACGGATGACCAACCTTATTTGTTATGTTTTATTTCTTTTCCCCAAATGCAGAATGAGAAACCAGGAGTATGAAAGAACACAAAAAGATGGTAGAGTAGGGATGAGAAAATTGGTTATTCATTTCCTTTCCCCTCATGTTTTTGATATTTTTACTATCATACAGCAACTAATTTTCCCTGGATGTAATTTGAATTCATCTCTCAACTAACATTATAACTTCCCTCAATTAACTGAAACTACCAGCAGTAACTAACTACTCAATATCATGCTTGTACGCATGGCATGACTGCGGAACCATAACAATGATTTAATGAAAGGGATAGTCTGTTTGTTAATTTTGTTTTCATTTTGACAGACATTAGGAGATCTGCTCGTCCATTCCTTGAGGATAAAACAGATGATGATTTCTTCCAAATTGATGTGAGCATCCTCAAAGTTTTTTAGTTATGAAAATGTTACTATACAAAGTCAAATTTATACATTGAGTAGATTTTTGGCGGGTCTGGTTTATTAAACTAAACACGTAAATGGGTATGGGTGAATGTGTACAATTTTATGCAGGTTCGGGTATGCAGTGGTAAACCAACCACGATTGTTGCTTCCAGGAAGGGGTTTTACCTCGCTGGAAAACATATTCTACTGAGTCACTCCTTGGTGGGTTTGTTGCAGCAAATAAGCCGTGTCTTTGATGCTGTGAGTAACTACTTTATTTCTATGTATAATGGTTAGAAATTGTTTTCATGCTAAAAGTTATTTAAATTTTTTGATTTTTGTGTTGCAGGCATATAAAGCTCTTATGAAAGCTTTTGTTGAGCACAATAAAGTAAGTTTTAAATTACTTTACAGAACTACCTTAATGCTGAAATTCATACTTGTACTACCTTTGTTTTTTCAGTTTGGAAACCTTCCTTATGGTTTTCGGGCTAACACATGGGCTGTCCCTCCAATTGTTGCTGATAACCCATCTCTTTTCCTACCACTTCCTGTGGAAGATGAAACTTGGGGAGGAAATGGAGGTGGACAAGGAAGTGATGGTAAACATGATTATAGGCAGTGGGCAAAAGAGTTCTCAATTCTGGCTGCAATGCCTTGTAAAACAGCAGAAGAGAGACAAGTTCGAGACAGGAAAGCCTTTTTACTTCATAGTCTATTCATCGACGTTTCAGTCTATAAAGCAGTTGAAGTCATTAAACATCTCATTGGCAATAGTCAGTGGCCTACAAATGCTTTTACTACACCAATTTCTCACGAGGAAAGAATTGGAGATCTACTTATGTGTGTGACAAGAGATTTGCCTGATGCAAGCACAAAGTTGGATGGTAAAAATGACGGAAGTCGGGTTCTTGGAATGTCACAAGAAGAGGTTGCAAAGAGAAACTTATTTAAAGGCATAACTGCGGATGAAAGTGCCACGGTTCATGTCAGTATATTATTTGCTGCACTATTCTTTTCATTATATGATTACATTGCTCTAAATTATTGTTATTCCTTGTTGAAGCTGTTATTTTTAAAAAAGCTGAGGTCAAATTGATGTCTCGCAGGATACTTCTACTTTAGGCGTTGTGGTTGTTAGACACTGCGGATATACGGCTGTTGTGAAAGTTGCAGCCGAGGTAAATTGGGATGGAAAACCCATTCCCGAAGACATTGACATTGATGACCAGCCAGAAGGAGGTGCTAATGCACTGAATGTTAATAGGTCAGTAAGAGCTTTTTCTTTTAACTCTTAATTTGTTAATGAGTTATTACCAAGTGGTCAACATAACTCATCTTTTCTCATCTATAGCTTACTTGTTACCAATAAACCATGTATAGTAAGAGCTAGTGTTTGATTCATTATGTTATGAAAGCCTGTTAAATCATCTTTTCCTTTGCTTATTACTTCACAGTTTGAGAATGCTATTGCACAAGCCATCTACACCTCAATCATCTGGTGCAGTTCAAAAATTACAGAGTGCAGATGAAGATTTACCTTCTGCTAGGTCTTTGGTAAGGAAATTGCTGGGAGAAAGTTTGTTGAGGTTGCAGGAAGAAGGCTCAAAAGACACAAAGTCTATCAGATGGGAGCTGGGGGCATGTTGGGTGCAACATCTACAAAATCAGGCTTCAGGTAAATCTGAGTCTCAGAAAACTGAAGAAGCTAAGGTTGAACCAGCTGTAAAGGGTCTTGGAAAGAGTGGTGGATTACTGAAGGAAATTAAGAAGAAATTGGATGACAGGAGCAGCAAAACTGACCAAGGAAAGGAGGTTTCTTCAAGTAATAGCCTTAACATGAAGAAATCAGACACTAGCAATCAGAAAGAACTAGTGAAACAAGATGAGGAAAAGGAGATAATGTGGAGAAAGCTGCTTCCTGAAGCAGCATATTTGCGCCTTAAGGAATCAGAAACTGGTCTTCACCTCAAGGTTGGCCGATAGCTTTCTAAGTAATACACATTTGTTCATATATATCTGTAAAATTTGTACAATTCATGGAAGTAATTTATCTGCAAGAGGTGATGTAATAATATTTCAGTTGAATTTCCACCACAATCTTGTAGAAAATAAATATTTTTTTTTGATCACATGTTACCTTCTTGTTACATATTTATTTGGTTCTGTTAATGTTGGCAGTCACCTGATGAGTTGATTGAGATGGCACATAAATACTACGCAGAAACTGCTCTTCCTAAACTGGTTAGTTCTTTGAAATAATAATTTTATTATTTCTATAGTTATTATCTACTGTTTTGGTTCTTTTGAGAATCAGTATGCGTTACTTCAGCAACTTTTGCCAGGTGGCCGATTTTGGCTCACTAGAGCTCTCACCCGTTGATGGAAGGACACTGACAGATTTTATGCATACAAGGGGTTTGCGAATGTGCTCTTTGGGGCGTGTGGTAATTACCTCATCTACCATTTTTACTTCATCTTTGGCATCACAATTACTTTCACTGCCACTAATGCACTGCATTATCAGTATTGATCCATGCATTGCTTGTGTATCATGTCATACTTATCTTTTAGAACATCAAAAAGAAGGAAAGGGGAAGAAGAGATAGAGAAGTTAAATTTAGTTTAATACACCAGCGAGAGTTAAAAACGAAAGTCATCAATAGAACAGTTGGAGAGAGGGCATGGCACTTGAACAGCTATAAATCAGCAATTTCATTTTCTTGGAAGAAAATCAAATTTACTAGAATATCCATTTTTATTTTAACATTTAGGAATCTTACCTGTGAATCGCTAGCTCACATACGCTGGTTTACTTGTACAAGCACAATAGAATCTTTGGGTCATGGGCGTGGTGTAAAACCATCATTTGCTCTGTTATACTCAATGGACGAGGGCTTCCATTCCGGACACCATAGGCCTATTGACGGCTGTGTGGCCCTCATTCAGCTGGAAAACACCCCCCGGCGGCCAACATTTCCTTCTCCAATGGTTCCAATTTAACAACTGGATTGGAGATTTTCAATCAGAGTGTTCTTGAAGTAACAAAATATTTCAACATACATGTAGGATTTGAAAACAGAGAGCAAAAGATCTTTATATTTTATTTATTTAATTTGTTTTATAATAATAAGATTTGATAAGAAAGAATGTAGAAAGGCCAAAAGTGGAAGTCTTAAGTACACAAGTTCTAGTTACTCTCAAGTCTTAACAGCTTTTTTGCATTGAGATTTTAAGACTTACTGTAACCATCTTTCTATCTGTCATGGCCAGGTTGACCTTGCAGACAAGCTCCCTCATGTGCAATCTCTATGTATACATGAGATGATTGTTCGAGCTTACAAACACATACTGCAAGCTGTTGTAGCAGCAGTCCATAATGTTACTGATTTGCCTGGCCTAGTAGCATCATGTTTGAATTTGTTGCTAGGTACAACATCTGGGGACAGTGCTGATGCAGATATTAGCACTGATAATACCTTGAAATGGAAGTGGGTGGAAACCTTCCTTCTGAAGAGATTTGGATGGCAATGGAAATATGAAAGCTGTCAGGATCTCCGAAAATTTTCTGTTCTTCGTGGGCTTTGCCACAAAGTATAATATTCTGCACTTAAAGGAATTGGATGTCTTACCTCAGCCTTGATGTACTTTCTGATCCAATATTTTAACACAGTTACTGTCAATCAGGTTGGACTTGAGCTTGTTTCGAGGGACTATGATATGGATTCTGCATCACCCTTCAAGAAGCCAGATATTGTGAGCATGGTTCCTGTATACAAGGTAACATATATTGTTGATTGATGGCACAAATTTGGTATCCAAGTTTAAGTAGCATATTGCGGGAGTTTTTGACAACATGATATCTGTTAATAAAGCATGTTGCATGCTGCTCATGGATGGAAGGACACTGTTGGAATCATCTAAGACTTCCTTAGACAAAGGAAAGTTGGAGGATGCTGTTAATTATGGAACTAAGGTGACAGATGATGGCCCTTTTTATGTTTCTTTTTTAGAGTTAAATGATAGTTTTTCTTATGGATCATCCCGTTGAACCAACTTCCTCTCCGACTTTTGAAGGCACTTTCGAAACTTGTGTCTGTCTGTGGCCCGTATCATCGAATGACAGCTGGAGCATATAGTCTTTTGGCTGTAGTGCTCTACCATACTGGGGACTTTAATCAGGTATGATTGTGTAGGCTTTTGGCCTTAATAAAGCTCAAGTGCTTTCAGTTTTGCAAATTAAGCATGCTAAATTATGTTAAGTGTAGTTTAAATGGGGATAAGTAACCCTTCACATAGCCACTTTAGTGTTGAAGGTGAACTAATGACAGCTAATGAGCTAAAGCACCAGGTAGTTTGGAAAAATAATATGTTATAGGATTTTCGGATAGTGGTCAATGTTTAGAAGAATGAGATGAATGACCACAAAATGACACCGAGGGTTTAGAAGAATACTAACATAGTTTGACTTGTGTTTCCGCCTCATCACCTTATCTCTGGCCTGATTTAACATAATCAATTTGTTATTAGGTACTGCAATTTTAACTTCTGGACCATGAAAATATATCTGATCTGCCAGTGTAGCTTTAACACATTTACCTTTTTTTTCTATCAAAATCAGGCTACTATCTATCAGCAAAAAGCTCTGGATATCAATGAGAGAGAGCTTGGGCTTGATCACCCAGATACAATGAAAAGTTATGGAGATCTAGCTGTTTTCTACTATCGACTCCAACACACAGAGTTGGCCTTGAAGTATGTTTATCTGTATTCCACAATCTTACATGTTCTCCTTGATGTCTCCTATTGTAATGGTAGTTGTCTTTGTGACACGCTTGCTTTATATTATAATGTTTCGACACTTTTGGATGAAGTTATCCTTGTCTTCCTGATTTCTTCACTTCATATGTTTTGTGTTCCAAAAGACGGAGTTTAGATACAAACTTTATTTAGTACAATCTCAACTCCTCAAAGGATAGAAGTCTCACGTTTGAAAACTGAAATGAATTATTCAAGGGGTTGCGAGTATGGGCCATATGGCAATAACTAGTTTGACTGAATTAACTTTTGTTAGAAAGTATGATTAGTGGGAATTGATAGAAGAAATATGCACTTTAATATAACGAAACATATTTTTATTCAATAAGCATCCAATAGATGTGTTTATGGTTGAAGATACTTAAGTTTGTCTATTTCTTATTCAAGGTATGTCAACCGTGCATTGTATCTTTTGCATCTAACATGTGGACCTTCTCATCCAAACACCGCTGCCACCTATATAAATGTGGCAATGATGGAAGAAGGTTTGGGGAATGTCCATGTTGCTCTGAGGTACCTTCACGAGGCTCTCAAGTGTAATCAAAGACTACTCGGTGCTGATCATATACAAGTAATTTCTCTTTCTAAGTTATACTAACAGTAGATTAAGTTCACTTGTGTATGTAACTCCTAAAGTTGAGTCCAACTTGTAGTTGCAAAATTATCTCATAATAAAGGTGGAAAGAAATGTTGAACTTAGACTTGCACAAGAAATGTACTCTTGAGTAAAGGCAAGGAAAACAGGATAACTCAGAAGATATGTTTTGTCTTCCTCTGATAAGAAAAAAGATAAAAAGCGTCCCAGATTATCACACTTGAGCAGAGAGCTAATAAGCAAACACATAGTCTCCACATGTAACTTAGAACTAAAGCTTAAAGGTGACCTGATTAAGTATTTTTGGGTATACTCTATTCGAGATGTCTGATGTTTCAGTAACAAAATGGCCGAAAAGGAGCTCATAGCAGAGGTTCCTATTGGCTTAATATTCCATAAAGTAAAAAAACAAAGTATGAAGGTTTTAAGTGGGAGGTTTCCCAACCTGAAGAATCATCTTTGGAAAAAAACGAAACTAAAATACTAGCTCTACATCGTAATCACATAAAATAATCAGTTGGACTAAGTTGGCTGTTTTTGACTTCTTTTCTCAGTCTGGCTATATCACCCAAATGAATTACCTGATGACTTCCATGGTGCTACCTTATTATGTTTTAACAAGTTTTGGCATAGCAGATGTTCACTTATATCCTAACTTTCATCCAAAATTTCTTCCTCATTCAGACAGCTGCTAGCTATCATGCCATAGCCATTGCTCTCTCTTTGATGGAAGCATACTCCTTGAGTGTTCAGCATGAGCAAACTACTCTGCAGATATTGCAGGCAAAGCTTGGACCAGATGATCTACGAACACAGGTAACTTAAAATTTTATGTTTGGTGATTGAGCATCTCATATTTTTACGGTACTCTTTCTCAAAATTTTATTTTTAATCTTCTGTAGGATGCAGCTGCATGGCTTGAATACTTTGAGTCCAAGGCTCTGGAACAACAAGAAGCCGCACGCAATGGAACTCCAAAGCCAGATGCCTCTATCTCCAGTAAGGGCCATTTGAGGTGCGTCTTTGGTTTCTCTTCATCATATTATATTTTAATTCCCTTTTTTATAGAATTTATTAGATTAATTCCTGCACACGATTTGTGCTCTAGGGCCCAAGTAATGGTTATTAGACTAACTTTTAATGAGAGAAAATAGCTCATCTAGTAAGCCTAATTTTCGTATTACTTCTCTTGATTGGTTCCTGAAATTTGCTTGGTCTATAATGGGCATGTAGATTCAACAATGCATGTGTCATTTTCTGGTTAACTATGATCATGAGCTGACTTACCAGAAGCTTGTTCTGTATATTACGTTCCTTTTTTTTTTCAAGGTGAACAATTAGAAAAAACCTTCAACCAAAGTTCTGTGCAATTCTTCCTCTTTTCCCTTTTTGTTTTCCTGTTGATAAATTACTTTTTTTTTGCTTCTGAATTACTGGAATTGTCTGAGCTTAGATATTTCCCAACTGAAAGTTAATTTGACAACAGCCTTTTTTTTTCAACTAAATAAGGAGACTTTGTACCAACTGGGGAAAAAAATATTAGTAAACTTTGAACTAGTTTTGATGCTTTTGCACTTGATGGTATCAGCTACATCAGCAGCTGCAGCGGCGGTAGGGAAAATCAAGGATTTTGTTTTAGTAGTGTCAAACATTTAATTTGTTGTACAAGCTTGTTTTATTATAAAATTTGTAGAGAACGACACTTCAAAACTAAAAGGCAGTGTGGACTTAGATAGTGTTCTAAACTTACTTCTGGCATTGTTTTCTGCAATGGTTCTTGAAGTTGTCTTGCTCCATGGTGGGCACTCTGATTCTAATGCACAGTTCATAAGTATTTTTCTTGTTACTTTTGATCATAAGTTGGTTTTCCATAACCTTGCCATGTATTAATGATGTAGGACAGGGTAGGAAGAAGGAATAAGAATACTTATCTACGCAAACTATCGATAAAGAATCACACAAAAGCACACAACTGTAGTCTCAAGTCAATTCCTTTGATAATCTCTAAAATAATAAAGTATTACAATGCTTAAATAGAAAACCAATACTTGGGGACTAAGTAAAAATATTGATTTAAAAAGGAAACAATCTCCTAATTAAAATCTACTACTACTATAAAACTCTTCTAATTAAAATCTACTACCACAATTAGAAATCTCCTAATTATAATCTACTAACATAATTAAAACTTTTAGAATATCCTACTAAAATAGTTACATTAATAATCCAATATTTATCTCTAAATAACAATACAAAATTAATAATAAATTTCTTTATTTTTCTCTTTTGTACCGCATCATTCTCCTTGTCTTTGAAAAAAACTTGTCCTCGAGTTTTGAAATATTGAAGAGTAATAAACCACAATCTAGGAGATGCATTCCAGCAAAACATGCTCATCCGATGTTTCTTGAGCACAATTTTTGGAAATAACATTGTCACAAGCAAGAAATTAGATGCAACTTTGGACTCGAATACGAAATTTGGCATAAGAAAGTCAACGTGTTGTACCTCAATTGTGTCTTTCTTTTCGTGTTTAACTTCTTGGTTAACATGATTCACCTCTTGCACTACACTTCCTTTAATTGAAACCACCTTTGAATTTTCAACTGAAATTTCAGTCACTTTAAAATTCTCACGAGTCTCAACATGTCGAAGTCTTGTTGTTGTTCTTGAAGAGTCTCACTGACTCCTTCTATTCATTGACTCTTATTTTATTTGTAGGGCTTGACATAGTTTTAACATTTGTGTTGATTCCTTGACCCACATGTTGGAATTGCGGCGATGAATTTTGAGATATTTGTCTGATTATTCTTTTAAGACGGTCCTCCCAATTATAAGTCACCATAATTGAAAAAAAAACATTTACCTTTTTTTTCTACCCAAAAATAGGTAACAAACGGGAAAATTGATAATTTTGAAAGTTTAGGGGCTGAAATGAAACTTCAGAAACTTCAGGGGCTGAATTGAAAATTTTAGAAATGTTGAGGGTCCTATCTAATCTAGTCCAGAAAAAACATACAAAAATTGAAAATGAGAATGATAACTAAACGGGCCCTATCTAATCTAGCATTTTTTTTGGGAATTGTATACCAATAAAAGAAACATGCTGCATTTAATAATTCTCAAGTCTTCAAACAATTTAAACCATGATTATGGGTGATATCTTTCCTTACTGTATTTGTAAAAAACTCCAACCATGATTGTCAGTGGTGTCTTGGCGTACTTTTCTTATTTCCATTCACAACTACTACTTCCGTCCCAGGATAAAAGTCCTGGTAGAGGAATGAAATGGCAAAATTGCCCATAATAATATGTCATTAATTATTTTCAATGTAGGTGAGAGAGAATTAGAATAAGAAAAGTATGATATATTTAATGCTACGGGCATAATAAGAAAAAATGTGTAAAAGTTTGGTTATTAAAGGAAAGTGGACATTTAATATGGGACTACCCAAAATAGTAATAAAGACTTTTATCATGGAACGGAGGGAGTATTTCACTATTTTTTATTTTTATCAGTAGGAAGAAATATCTGCTAAACTAAGGAAATGAAACAAAGTTTGGTAAACCATCTCATAGTGTTTTAACCATGCATTGGGTATTCAATAGCTGCAAAAGTTTTTACCATCAAAGATGTTGCGTATGGGTTCCTTTAGTACTTTAATATTTCTTGGAGGAAAATCGAAAGAAGAACTCCGTTGAACAAATAAATAGTTAACTTTTTTCTCTCCAGTCTTTTCTTCATTCGACTTGAAATGAGGCCGCAAATTCAAAATTATAAACTACTCATAATATATTTCAATTTTAATCTATGTATAAAACCTTTCTGTCATCATTCAATATCGTAAGATTGACACCCACCATAAAATATCGTATGGTTCATTGGCGCTGAGCAGTGGCTCATACTATCGTACTTGGGTCTTCTTTGGACAACTGTGGTTTGTTTATGCTGAAAATTTGGTTTTTCGCCTCTTGGATCAGCGTATCAGACTTGTTGGATTACATAGCACCAGATGCAGATGTAAAAGCCAGAGATGCCCAAAAGAAGCAAGCCCGTGCAAAGCTGGTAACTTCCCGACTCTTGCAGCTATTTTATTTTCTTGTACTAACGCATCCCCATTTTGATTAAGGCCTACTTTTACTTGTCACCAATCTATAATAAACAAAAATTTTCTTTAATCATTCAGGTTAAAGGCCGACCATGCCAGAATGGGGAAACAATTACAGATGAGTATCAGAAGGATGAAACTTTGTCACCAGATCACCCTATTAAAGAAAAATCTAGTGATAAAGAGAACAAATCTGAATCAGTGATCAAGTTCGAGACTCAGTTTATTGAGTCAATGGATAAGAAGTCTGATCCGATTCAACCTGAGCAGCAGGTAATGATTGCAAATGATGACCTGCAACAGGATGACACCTCTGATGAAGGATGGCAAGAGGCTTTTCCTAAAGGTCGCTCACCTTCAGGTCGTAAACCATCCAGTTCAAGGAGGCCAAGCCTGGCAAAACTGAATACTAATTTTATGAATGGTTCTCAGTTATCAAGGTACCGAGGAAAGCCAACTAATTTCGCATCCCCAAGAACAACTTCAAATGAGTCTGCTGCTTCTGCTGGACCTGCTTTTCCTGTTTCAAAAACATTAACTAAGAGTGCAAGCTTCAGTCCAAAGTTAAAGAATCCTACCACGCCATCTGCTGGGACAGAAAAATCTACTAATCCAAAGTCGGCCCCAGCTAGCCCAGCTTCAACTGATCAAGTTGCTAGTCCTGCTCAAGTTGCCAAGCCTGCTCAAGTTATAAGTACAATCAGTGTGAAGGCAACTGGAAAGCTTTTTTCCTACAAAGAAGTTGCTCTGGCTCCTCCTGGTAGTATTGTGAAGGCAGTGGCAGAACAATTTCCGAAGGAAGGTTCTTCTGAACAAAGTCCTCAAGTGAGCGAACAGGGCTCTGTAATAGAAGCTACTCATGAGAAGCACTTGACAGGTGCCGAGGATGGAGAGGAAGCAAAAGTTAAGAAACCCACCAAAAGTGATTTACTTTTGGTTTCAGATAAGGAAATGAAAAACACTGTTATTAAAGAACTAGAAACAAAAGTTGAAGATTCTTTTGTGGCAGAATCCATCAGGAAAATTAAAAATGCAGCTGTTGAAGGCCGAAAAGTAGAATTTGACACAGCTACAGAAGTGAAGGGTATTTCTGTTAAAGGCACAGATGCAGACTCCCTTTCTGCTTTGGGTACTGATAATTCTGATTCTTCCATGAGCTCTAACATTGTTACTTTCAAAGTTGAAATGCTAGGAACAGAAGTAAACAAATGCCCAGTGACTTCCTCAGACTCGGATTCTAGTGTTGTATTGGTGGATAATACCGCACTATCAACAGATAAAGATGCCTCCAGCTCGAAAGAGAAAAAGGCGGACAAAGAGGGAAAGTTGCTTGATGTAACCAGTGTTAGTGGAAATGATGATCATCTGCTAACTGATGTAGGAAAGCAGGGTAATGGAATTGCTAATCCTTTGCCAGTGGTAACAGAAAAGCAGGGTGATTCAGACCCTGGAAGAGACGTAACCAAGAAGCTATCCGCAGCTGCACCTCCATTCAATCCATCCACCATTCCAGTTTTCGGCTCAGTTACAATGCCAGGCTTACAAGATCATGGAGGAATATTGCCTCCACCAGTGAATATTCCACCAATGCTTACAGTTAATCCTGTTCGTAGATCACCCCATCAATCGGCAACGGCAAGAGTTCCATATGGTCCCCGCCTGTCAGGTGGTTATAATAGATCTGGGAATCGTGTTCCACGTAACAAGCCTGCATTCCACAATGGTGAACATACTGTGGATGGGAGTCACTTCATCCCTCCAATAATTATGAACCCACATGCGGCTGAGTTTGTACCTAGCCAGCCATGGGTTCCTAATGGCTATCCAGTTGCTCCAAATGGCTATTTGGTTTCCCCAAATGGTTATCCTATAGCTCCAAATGGTATTCAAATATCAGCAAATGATTATCCAGTATCTTTGAACGGTATCCCTGCGACTCAAAATGATGTTACAGTGTCTCCTGTTAGTCCAGAAGATTCTCCTTTGGTTGTAACTGGCGAAGTTGGTGCTGAAAGGCAAATTGAAGTTGAAGCAGAGGAGCATAATGATAAATCCTCCTGTGATGATGAAAGTATTAACCCGGATGCTGAAAATGCACAGGATCAGTCTGGAGTTGGTGAAAAAACTGATCAAAGTGGAGTTGAGACAGAAGTTGGTCAGTGTGAATTTGGAGAAAAAATTGCTCAGTCTGGAGTTGGTGAGATAACTCACTCTGAACTTGAAGCACTTGCAGATTCAGGCGCACCATTAAGTGAGGTTTCTGTTACAAAAGAGAACTGCATCAAAGTTGCTGTTGAGGAAAAACCAAGCAAGCGTTGGGGAGATTACAGCGACAGTGAAGCTGAGATTGTCGAGGTTACATGTTGAGCACTTATCATGAATTTTTCTAAGTAGAAGTGGTCTGTTAATAGATAAGCATTGAATTGCTGTTGAGAGATGGAGAAGCCATGAGGAATACCTTGATTTGAACGAAGCCAGGAAACAAGTGGGGAGTTTACCCTGTGAAGTCTTGTAAAAGTGAAGTAGGTCCCATGATGCTCTGAGAAATTTTACTTTGTTGCAGCAAGGTCAGAAATATGCTAATTTTGGATTAATCAAGTGAATATAGGTGTCAAGCAAGATAAAGTTTCTTGACTGTGGAAGTATATCTCTAGTTAGTTTGTGGATGAATTTAAGTCTTTTTCTCCGTGTTACAATTTTGTTTTTTCAACCATTACATTGCGAGTATTTTAACTTATCTCATGTCCTAGATTCTGTGGTGATTGCTGTGATGTAATTTAGAAGCTCTACTAATGTGGTTTAGAATTTCTTCCTTCTAGCATTTTTTGATGTAATAACCAGGATTATCCAATATTTGTTAAACGATCTTCTAATAAATAGCCTAGTCTGGTTTTGCCTTTGTATCATTCTTGGTTCTCCCGAGTTATATCTTCCTAGTGATCTAAGCTCCAGGGTTCCAAGAAATGGGAAGATGCTTTAATAAAAGGTGTAGCATTCTATTGGTTTGAACCTGTCGTATTGGAATTGGTAATAAACTGCAATTGCATTATGTTTATAGCTGATAGTTTATCATCTTCTTTTTAAGTGGGTACCAGCTTAGCTGGGATCTCACGGTAGTTGTCTTAAAAGCTTTAGAATCATATTTTGCGTGCATCCATCTGGTTTTAGCATTGGAGGGTGTTTATCTGGTAGTATAGCAGGAGATCCACTGATTATGGACAAAATTGAAATTGTATTGCATATGTAGGGTGAAATGTGCATAAATGTGTTGTGATTATTTTATGGGGAATGTTATTAACATATTATTAATTAGATTGATAATTATGCATTAACATTTTATTAAAATGTAGTAAATAGATTTTATGTAATTAATTGTTTGACTTACAGTTGTTTTTTTTATTATGATTAATTATTGTTGTACATTGTGTTTTTAGTTTTTTGTAGGTATGCTTATGAGCTTAATTGTGTTTTAGTATTTTCTCCTACTAGTGTTTATGGATCTCTCTCTGGAATTGAAGTCTTTAATTTTACTGTTTGGAAAGAGAAAGTGAAATTTGATCTCAGTGTTGTGGATTTGAACTATGCATTATGAGTGAATTTTACTGCTCCACTTACAACTACAAGTTCAATTGAGTAAAAGACTATTTACGAAAAATGGGAGCAATTTAACCGCATGTCCCTTATGATTATGAATTTTTTTATCACGACAGTCATTTGAGAAGTCATTCTTAACTTTGTTGATTTTGTTGACTTTGAGAATGTTGAAAAGTACTTACCTTCAGGCAAATAACAATTTAAGAATTCTTCTAAAATTTATGTAAATACCCTTATTTTGAAAATAGTCACTAACATGTATGATAGGTTAGTGGAGTGCACAAGCGACATGACATTTAAATTAAAGGTATGAACATAAAGATTTCTGACGGTTTTCTTATTCACTTCATTATGACTTCTTTTTCAGCACAATTTGATCCATTTAAGATCAATTATAACACGTAGAAAGAAAAGTGGAAGATGAGCGAGTTGATCGCCATGTGCGTCCAAGAGAAAGAAAGACTTAAGGTTGAAAAATCTAATGTTGCTCATTTGATTACCACTAAATCTCATAAGAAAAAGGTCCATAAAAATGACAAAGGTTTTAAGAATAAGAATAAGCCAATTTTTACTGAAACAAATAAGGTAAACTATTCAGGTAATAACTCTGAGACAAATTCTAAATATCGCTTCTATAAGAAGCAAAGACATATTCAGAAAGACTACCATAAGTTCAGAGAATAATTTGAAAAGAAAGGTATATATGTCCTTCAATTACGTAGCTTAGGAATCATTTTTAATTGATGTCCCTTCTAATACATGGTGGCTTGACACGGATGTAATGGTTCATATTACTAATTCATTGTAGGGATTTCTTTTAAAGAAGACACTTCAAAAGGGAGAAAACCATTAAATTTGGCAATGGAGTTTATACAAGTTGAAGTTGTAGGAACTTTTTCTTTAATTTTGGAGAGTGGTTTCATCTTATATTTATATGACTATTTATGTTCTCAGTATGACACAAAATTTAATTTCTGTATCTAAACTTGACGTTGATCGTTTTTCGTTTAAGTTTGAGAATAATAAAATAATTATTTATCATTACTCTCATGTTATTTGTTCTGACTCTTTAGTGGAAACCTCTATAATTTAAATTTGGATAATGTCTTTGTTGAATCATTGTTAACAATGAATGTGACAGAAAATTTATTTAAAAGTGGAAATAAGTGAAAATCAGATAATGAAAATTCTTTAAAATTGTGGCATCAACGTTTAGGTCATGTTTCAAAAGACAAAATGCAACATCTTATAAATGATAAAATTTTTCATTCACTAGATTTCTCTGATCTTGACCATTATATTGAATGTATAAGAAGAAAATTTGTGAAAGGTAATAAGAAAGGAGCCACTAGAATTGGTGCACTTCTTGAGGTGATTCGCTCTGATATATGTGGATCATTTTCTCTTGAAATTGATGGATATAAATTATCCATTATATTTATTGATGACTATTTTCGCTATACTTATGTCTACTAAATTAATGAAAAATTTGAATCATTAAAATTATTTAAAGTTTTTTAGGCTGAAATTGAATATGATCAATTTGACCGAAAAATTAAAGTAATGTCAGACACTCGATTAAAATTACATGCAATTACACCATAACTGCGCGCGGGCGGTTAAACAATCTCTTAGGTTCCTGCCTTGTGCCTATTTCATGAACCTTAACAGTTTATCAATTAAAGATAAGACAAATTAAAATTCATATACATTGCATACGTACGTCTTCTTGAGATGAAAAATTATAATTGGTTGTATTTCAGTAGTTTAATTTGGAGGATTTCTATTAATTTGAATTATGTTGGAAGCAAAATGTAATTAAAATCATCCTTGAAACCATGCGTGGCCGGCGAAAACAGTTGTTTGGCATTTGCAGATCTTCAAATTTGGTAGAATTAAAGAAATATACGATCGAGGATGACTTGACTTAAATTTGTACGCACTGTTAAATGTGGAGTATTTTCTTTCAACTAGATCAATGTGATTAATTGTTGACCTGAACTTAGACTTCATGGACTTTAATTAGTTTATATTAATCTACTCACCAAATGTTAATTAATTAATTGATTAATAATTTTAAGTTGGAGATTGCAGGTGATATTAGAGGGTGAAAGTGACCCATGATATCAAATCCATAGATCAGAATCACAAAAGTAAACCAAATTGGGATATATATATATAGCCATCGTTATTATATTTATTAAGAAAATCTATTCTTTCACAATCGGATTGATTGATTACAGAATACAGATTGTACTACTATGAATTAATATAATTGATGCGACTCATAAATAATTATCTGACCACCTATCAGCAGGATGCATGCATGGATGCTTGTGCTACAAGTAGAAGCTAGTGCTATTATTTATTTTGGACAGTAATTAGGTGGCCCATAATGTCAAATTTGGGGGCCAATCAATCTTTTCTAAATCAATTTATATTTATATACTGATGATAAGAAGCTAAGCTTTTCAATTGGTTTTGCATATTATATAAGTATAGCCATGGCTATAGCTACTAGTTGTTATAGCTATGGCGTCGGTTTTTTGGGTTATAGAGACGGTTTCACCCGTTGTTATAGTTATTACGAGGCTATAATGACGATAGTTTACTGTCATTATATACCAAAAAAATCTGTCATCATATCTTCACTGCAGAATACACAATACAGATATATATATACTTTATATATATATGAAAATGATCTATGGAAAACATTAGTTACGAAGATTTATTTCAACTAATCATTATTCACCATCCAAAATTAGAGTGAATGACTGAGATGATGGCTCAGCCGCTACTCCCTCTAGCGGCCAGCTAAATTCTTTTATGTTCTGTTACTCCCTTTAGCGGTCAGTCAATTAAAATGGTCGTGTTTTGACTAGCCATTAGAAGGAGTAACGACTAACATAAAAGAATTTGGCTTAATTACTGATTATCCTTATACATACTACTTATTAATCAGTAAAATAAAATAATAAAAAATTATAAGTATAATAAGTAATTATCTTTATACTTATCCTTATACTTATTAACAAAATAGGTATGTATAAGAATAATTACTGATTATCGTCTTATGATTTTTAATTATAAAAAGGAAATAGTGATTGAGTTTATATATTTGAGTATGAATATAATATAAATTCAATCATTATTTCCTATTTGTAATTAAAAATCATAAGACGATAATCGATAATTATCCTTATACATACTTATTTTATGTTTATATAGAAGGAATATAATATAAATTCAATCATTATTTCTCATTTCTAATTAAAATCATAAGACGATAATCAGTAATTATCCTTATACATACTTATTTTATTAATAAGTATAAAGATAATTACTTGATTATTCTTATAATTTTTTTTATTATTTTATTTTATTGCTTAATAAGTAGTATGTATAATTAAGGATAATTAGTAATTAAGCTAAATTTTTTTATGTTAGCCGCTACTCCCTCTAGGAGCCAGTTAAAATGACGGCTAGAGGGAGTAGCGGCTGAGCCCTCACGTAAGACCCCAGCTTTTATGAATAAATATTAATTTTTCTCGAAATATATTTTTGAATATTATGGTGTGGATTTGATATAATGTTATAGTTGTGGGTAATATTTACAAATTTTACAAAGTAAGCAAGTGGTTATAAAATATTCGATTGGTCGGGAAATATTCGTTTTAACAAGGAATATTCGTACGACAACATAGTCATTGGTGGACCCCACAACGGAAGTATTGTCGAAGTTAAAAAATGATAGAAATATCTTTTATAAAAATAATGATTTAAATTTTTTACCGTTAAACCATTGAACTACCCTAAGTAAAAAGTATAATGTCTACGCTGTGGTTCCATAGTAGCCATGCGATGATTGTATGAAGATCTTTGATTATTGATGTTTACGTGAGAAGTCACTCAGTTATACTCAATTATTGCTACAGAAATTGCTGCATAATATCTCTCATATTATTGATTTAATTATTGTCACAGTATCATCTGCATAATATTTTATATTATTAAATCAATAATTGAGACGACAAAGTTATTCATATTTTTATTTGCAATATTGACGATGTCTAGAAAGTTCTATCGAGGAGAGGTTTAGTCACCTAATTGCGCGTCAATAGGAAGAAATCCTTATCGAAAAGCCCCCTCTTTCCTGGGAATGATCTGGTTGTTAAATATTGTGAGTTATAATATTAATGATGAATAAGTTCGTGTTGATTAAAGTTGAAATTGATATTTTTATTGTGTTGGAATTATTAGTGTTAATGGAAATCGACATTTATTTCGATAATAATTAATTTTTGGAGGTTAAATTGACCAATTGGGTAATTAATCGGATAAATGAGAAATTAATTGCTATTAATTCACATGCTTATAACTATTTATTCACATGTATGAACTATTGATTCACATACATGTACTATTAGGAGAGGTGGTGCAAGATTGATAATACTTGCATGACTAAATTAAAAATGGAGGTATAGATGAAGGTACTATATATACTGTAACTATTTTTTTCACATGTATAGAACTATTGATTCACATGACTGAACTATTGATTCACACGATGTACTATTTGGGGAGGTGGTGCAATATTGATAATACTTGCATGACAAAATTAAAAATGGAAGAAAAGATGAAGGTATTATACTATAATATTTCGAGCCCCAAAACGTGCAATTATCGAAACTATATTTTTCTATAAATAGAATCTCATTCTTCTTTAATTCTCACCAATTCATAAAGACTCACAAGAGCAATTATAGAGAGAGAAAGAAAAAGAGAAGTTTGCTACTTCACTATTCCAGTATCCAGTCTTCTTCTGAGGTAAGAGATACTATTTTTTTCAGTATTCATAAGAAATAATATTTTCTTCCATATTCTGTAGTATGTGAGTAATATTATCTCGTTTCGTATTCCTAATTTTACACTCATTCTGTTAAAGTATTGCTTCTATATTCCGTGAAATTAGTAGAATATTCTTGATATTTGCGCTTCATCCAGTATCTTTTCATAAAAATATTATTCTGAGCTTTCTTGATTATTATTGATTTTTTCATGCCAGAATACTATCCATGAGTTACTATTTACGGGTTACTATTCACCCAGTTACTATTCACTCGGGTATTCGGGGCACTTTTCATGCCTGAGTACTATTCATAGGTTACTATTCACCCAGTTACTATTCACTCGAATATTATTCACACAGGTATTTGGGACACTTTTTATGTCGGGGTACTATTCACCCAAAAAATATATTTCTTTTCTGTCTAAATTATTTTTGATACATGAATATTATTCTTGAATTTTACTCCATAAAACAGTATCATGTTGATAATTTGGATATTTTTAAACTCTGAATAAATTTAAAGGCTTTAATATTTATCCTTGATTTCGTTTGATTAATGTTTATATCATTGTCATCATCCTCATGTTTATATTGTGATCATGAAAGTTATCTTTGGCTTACGTGCATAGATGGACTGTTGATTGGTATGATTATGACCAGGGATCATTCGGTATGATTATGACCAGGGATCATTCGGTATAATCATGACCCGTAATGTTACAAATGATGTGGTAAAAGTTCTCATTGGCCCATAGTGCATTGATGGATAGTTGTTGGTATGATTATGACCTGGGATTATTCGGTATAATCATGACCATTGATGATTACATGAATATTCTTGACCCGTAGTGCATGGATGATTCGATGATGTGATTTATTTATTAAGCTGAGTCTCAGCGATAAAGTTGATGAAAAACTTTTTAAATCATAGAAGATAGTAGATATCATGCTCTACTTGACTCTTCTAATGGATTGCTTGTTCCGCTGCAGTTAAACTTGATGTTTATTGTATTTTATCAATTTAACACTGTTGAAGGCTAATGATAATTTATTTTGCATTATCTTAGTCATAATATTTCTTACTGGGCTAGTTGAGCTCATGCTTTTGCTTTCATTATTCTTTTCAAAAAATTAATGAGAACATAGCCGGGACTAGTCGGAGAATGGAGTGACTGTCCGAGATAGTTATTTTAGTAGTCCTCACTACTTAGTGTGATAATAAATGTAATGAGGATTAAATTTGAGTTTGGGTATTGTCTATGAGATAATATTCATGTAAAACTCAGCTATGTTTTGTCGTATTTTTACACGACAGTTATATTAAAGAAGTTTGTATTTGATTTCTGTACCATGTATTTGGCGACTCAAGATGGTGATGTATATCTATTTTGGGGGCGTTATACCTCATCTCAGCCATTCACTCTAATTTTGGACGGGTGGATAATAGTTAGTTAAACAGTGCCCAGAACTAACGTTTTTCATGGATCATTTTCCTATATATGTATATATATATATATATATATATGAAGTTCCATTCACAGCAATCGGTTGCTGTGGAGCAACCCCTTTTTTGGCCTGTTGATTTTTTTTATTTTTTTGCTCCCGCCTAAATTTCAACAGGCCAAAAAATGGGTTGCTCACCATGGAACCCCTATATATATGGGTTCTCATCCGTGGCAACTGGTTGCCAAGTATACTATTTCAGCAACTAATTTTTCAATCGTTGATCATAATAATAAATGGGCTGAGATATGTAGCAATTTAATCCCTGACGCTACACCTTCTAGCGACACTTATATTCCTTCTAGCGGCTGGGCAAATTATCAAAATGTCTTTATATTTTAACTTGTTCAGCCGCTACACCTTGTAGGTGTAGCGGCTAGAGGTCATGCATACCATTGTATAAAGTGACTTAATATGCTAAATGAGGCGGATCTACTACTCATTTCCTTCTTAATTTCACCCCATGAAGTGACACATAACATACTGACATACATGCTACTATACTATCGCAAATATATTACATATATCACTTAAATAAAATCACATTCTTTTCTAAAATTAATGATATATTTTTTATATCTTATTTTAAAATTATAAAATTTAAAATAAAATAATATAAAAATTTTAATATACTATTATATGAGAATTTAAAAAAATATGATACTGTCCTAAAGACTTGAATAAAGATCATAAAATATATATCTTGCATTTTTTAAATTCAAAATCTTGAAAAAAAAGAGTACATTTTGAACAAATAAAAAGTTTTAGAGCTTAACCAATCATCAAATATTTGAAGTTGACTTATATTAGACTTAAAACACAAGGATTTTAGAGAGTACAATAATTATTCAATCAATTAATTTGACAATTATTATGTTCAAATATATATATATATATATATATATATATATATATATATATAAGGAAATAATTCATAACATGTATTTGCTATGAATGAAAAATAAATAAATAGCATTATTACCATACATTATCTACTACATCCGCTAGTTGAACTAGTGGAACACGATTTTGGAGCTATACCAAATATATCAGATCTCCTTTGGAGCTACGCCTTTTCCAAATATTTTATCAACAACTTCTTTTGTCATCCCATACAGTGCACACCTAGAGATAATTGATGTCCAAGAAACCAAATTCTTTCTTTCCTGCGATATGCACTCAAAAAATTTCAAAGCACTCTCTACACTAATATCGGACACATTAAACCCACTTTTTTCTCCATATGCATGAATACTTTGGCAAAGTTCAAGACACCCAATATTCCAAATGGCCGAAAAAATCACTAGCATCGTCGACACTATCATAATACCCTCACGCATCATTCGCCTAAACAAAGACGAGCTTCATTCGCAGATACCCATCAATGATACCACCAAGAAATAACATTCTTATCGAGCATCACATCAAATAGAGCGGGCTTGGTGACTTACCCCCATTCAATCAAACCAAGAATCAAAACATTCCGTGTAATGTAATTCCTCTGCGGCAGTTCCTCAAACACTTTCTTCGCTTCACCCAAAGACCCACAAACCACATACATATTAACCAGAGTAGTTTGCACATAAACGTGAATTCCAATCCTGGACTTTGTAGTGAGAGAATGGATCTGTGAACCCGTGGACGAATCTTGCGAGTTAGCACAGGATTTGATGAGGAAAGAGAAGGAAAAACTATCAAAGAAGATGGGTTGGTTTTGGTGCTGAAGGTGTTTATAGAGTGAGAAAGCATCTTGGGGAAAATTTGCGGGCGAGTACTGGCGGAGTAGAAAATTAATCAAGTTGTATGAGATATGTGAGATGGACTTGGTGGTGATTAATTGGGAGTGAACATCACTAGTTGCAGTAATTGGGAGTTGGTGGTGATTAATTGGGAGTGAACATATTGAATAACTAGTTGAACTATGGGACAATACTAGTTGAACTATGGGACGAAGATTACTGAGACTTGGGGGCAAAATTTTTTTTTCTCTGTCCGCTAGTTGAACTAGCGGATGGCGTAATTGCATTTTAAATCTCAGCCCTTAATTTATGTAATGTATGGTGGAGATATATATATATATATATATACATTTATATATATATATAACTAAAATGTGTGATTTGAAAAAAAAAATAGTTTAAATAAATTTAACATAGTTAGGACTTTAAACTCGTAAGGAAATTTATTGCTAATATAAGTATATCTAAGGAAATTTAAATCTTAGCCCTTAATAAATTTAATATAAGGAAATTTAAATCTCAGCCCTTAATTTATGTAATGTATGGTGGATATGCTATTTGCCCATTTTTCATCCATAGCAAATATATTTGTCCATATATATATATATATATATATATATATATATATATACTAAAGTGTGTGATTTGAAGAAAAAAATTAGTTTAAATAAATTTAACATAGTTAGGACTTTAAACTCGTAAGAAAATTTATTGCTAATATAAGTATATCTAAACCGCATCGTATGTTAAGGGACTTGTTTGATTAATTATTAAAATATTCGATTAAATGTGATGTAGATATATTCAATTAAGATTTTGAGATGATAATTGTTGAATTATTAAATTTTTATTAGAGTAATTAATTGAGCTATATAGTGTAAGTTTATTCATTCAAACAATAATATATTCAATTTGATGTATTGTAAAGTTATTAGGACTGATAAGATAATTATTGTATTGTTAAGATAAATATAACAATTATAAATTAACTATATAAAATTAATAATTATTGTGACGCCCCCAAAACAGGTATACATCACCCATCTTGGGTCGCCAAATACATGGTACAGAAATCAAATACAAACTTCTTTAATACAACTGTCTTGTAAAAATACGACAAAACATAGCTGAGTTTAAATAAGAATAATGCCTTCTAGACAATATCCACTCTCAAATAGAGTCCTCATTATAATTATTATCACACTATTTCACAGAATAGTGAGGACTACTAAAGCCACTTATTCTGGACCATCACTCCATTCTCCGACTAGTCCCGACTACGTTCTCATTTCCTGAAGAGAACAATGAAAGCAAAAAGGTGAGCTCAACTAGTCCAGTAAGAAATATTATGACTAAGATAATGCAGAATAAATTATCATTAGCCTTCAATAGTGTTAAACTGATAAAATACAACAAATATCAAGTTTAACTGCAGCGGAACAAGTAATCCATTAGAAGAGTCAAGTAGAGCATGATATCTACTATCTTCTATGATTTAAAAAGTTCTTTATCAATTTTATCGCTGAGACTCAGCTTAATAAATAAACCACATCATCGAATCATCCATGCACTACGGGCCAAGGATATTCATGTAATCTTCAATGTTCATGATTATACCGAATAATCCCTGGTCATAATCATACCAACAATTGTCCATCAATGCACTACAGGCCACTAAGTACTTTTACCACATCATTTGTAATATTACGGGTCACAATTATACTGAATGATCCATGGTCATAATCATACAAATCAACAGTCCATCTATGCACGTAAGCCAAAGATGACTTTCATCACAATATAAGCATGAGAATGAAGACAATGATATAATCATTAATCAAACAAAATCAAGGATAAATTTTAAATACTTTAAATTTATTCAGAGTTTAAAAATATCCAAATTATCAACATGATACTGCTTTGTGGAGTAAAATTCAAGAATAATATTCATGTATCAAAAATAATTTGAATGAAAAGGAATATATTTTTCGAATGAATAGTACCTATGAATAAGTACTTGAGAATAAGACCTCTTGAGTAGTAGTACCGAACATGAAAAGTACTCAAATACTTCGAGTGAATAATATTCAATGAATAGTAATTGGGTGAATAAGTACTCGGTTATGAAAAGTACCCAATACCCGAAAGGAATAATATTTGAGTGAATAGTAACTGGGTGAATAGTAACTCGTAAATAGTAACTCATGAATAATATTCCGTCATAAAAAGATCAATAATTATCAAGAAATCTCAGAATAATATTTTCATGAAAAGATACAGGATGAAGCGCAAATATTAAGGATATTCTACTAATTTTATGGAGTATATAAGCCAAAATTTCAACAAAATGAGTATATAATTCAAAATCTGAAATGAAATAATACTACTTACATACTACAGAGTATGGAAGAAAATATTATTTCAAGTGAATATTGAACAAAAATAACATCCCTTGAACTAAAATAATATTCCAACGAATATTTAACGAAGATAATATTCCTACGAATATTGAACGAAGATAATATTCTTTGAATATTGAACGAAAACAATATTCATACGAATACGAAAAATAATATCTCTTCAGAATATGAAATAAATAATACCCCTTACCTCAGAAGAAGACTGGATACTGGAGTAGTGAAATAGCAGACTACTCTTCTTCTTTCTCTCTATAGCTTTTCTCTCTATAATTGCTCTTGTGAGTCTTATTGAATTGGTGAGAATGAAGGAAGAATGAGCTTCTATTTATAGGAAAATATAGTTTCGATAATTGCACGTTTTGAGGCTCAAAATATTACAGTATAATACCCTCATCTTTTCCTTCATTTTTAATTTAGTCCTGTAAGTATTATCAAACTTGCACTACAAAAAAAAGGCCTATCTGCGATCAATAATATCAGCGACCACATATCCGGTCGCTGATAATAGTGTTAGCGACCGCTATCTGCGACCGGGATAAATTCTAGTTGCTAATAGATATCAGTGACCGGATGCGGTCGCTGATATGAATTTTCCCCCAAAAAATTTGGTGCGAAACCCTGGCGCGGTTTTTTATTGCGACTAATCTTTATCAGCGACCGCATGCGGTCACTGAAATCGTCCACGTTATTAAAAATCACGTGATCGCGAAGATTCATTGGCGATCACCGATCTTCTTAAATGATTCAAGCTCGAGCGTTCTATCGTTTCAAAGAAAAAAAAAAAAAAGAGGCGACGAAAAGGAGAAGAGGAGAAAGGAGAGAAGAGCTTTCATCGCCGCGATTGGTGTTCTTACTCCTTGATTGGTTCTTTGCTTTACTCCTTGAATTGGTAATTCTCTATGTATTTTCTCTCTCTCTCATACATACTGATAATTCTCTACTTATAATTCATATATATATTTCCAAATGGGATTTGAGTTATGCTCATCTGTATAATGTCTCTCAAACATTAGGCATTTACTTGTATTTGGGTGTGGATTGAATTTCAGTTCTAAGTATTTGGGTGTGGATTGAATTTCAGTTCTAATATAAACAAGGGACTAGTAAGGAAGATGAAAACAAACCCTTTTGTTTCTTCAGTTTAGGGCTAAATTTACTTAAATGTGAATTTTGTGTTTTGTTAATTTTTATTTTGGTTTAAATTGACAATGACGTTGACTTTTTGTTTGAATGTTGACTTTTTTTCTTTTCTTCGGGTCTAATTTTCTTAACTGAACTGATTTTTTACATATGTGTATTGTCATTGCTTTTTGCTTGCATACTGCTTGGCATGGAATTATATATCTGCTATATGTGCATAGATGAAGGCATAAATACCTACATTGGACATAAATTATATGGTATGTATTACGAGAGGATTGAGTTTAGTATCTAATTTGTAATGTGTGATTGAAATATTGAATCTTTGATGCAAATGTTAATTTTGTTGAATTCGGGTTACATGTAAAGTTGGGTAGATTTTTACATGAGATAGGGATTTTGGGAAGAGACCCTTTTATGGTTTGTAGGATTTTGAAGAATACCAGCTGAGTAATTTTAGTAGTCTTATCAACTGTTGTTCCTCCTTACCCAAAATGGTGTTGGTTTATTGATTTACTAGGCTTTTTAGTATTATTTCTGAATGAACTATATTTCATCTTGTAAAATGGAAGTTGCAAGCGTAACAAATCAAGGATTGATATTTGACAGTTTATGCTAATCGCTAGGCTATCAGGATTGAGATTTGGACAGTTGTAAAGAGAAAACTGATCCAAACTGATCGAAACATTCATTTGGACAGTTGTATAAATTGGTTGCATTGTACAAGAGAGTTTTTTTTATATAACAAAAGTTATCTAGAATGCAAACTATAAAAATACAACTAATTTCTATAAACTGCTCAATTAGACCACCTGCCCATTTTGAACAGCTTAAAATCAGTATCCCAAAAAGATGGCATCTCTATTCCGTTTAGATTGAATAAATTTAATTGAGGAAGGAATGAAATGATCTTCAATGTATTTGGTGATCATTTCAGAAAATAAACAACCACACATTCCAATGGAATAAAGAACTAAGAGATAAGTGCCCTAATCAGAAGTAAGTTAATTATTGCGCTCATGTGTAAAGTAAAGATAGAAGCTTGCAAAAATGAAAGCGCGAGTTTTTGGAACTCTGAATTTGTAGTATACTCCTGAACTTTTTACTGCTTTAATTTGCATTCAATCTTTATTGTTTTGGTCTTATTATATTGGGAATTTGTATATTTCTCTTGGTTTGTGTCTTGGGTGCCTAGAAATGACCTTATATACATGCAAAGTAAATGCGTGGCTGGGCTAATCTATATTATAGGGAGACTCTGGCGAAATTTTTTTTATTAATTGGGGTAGTTGCGAACATTTATAATATTAATGAGCTATTTATGTGCTTACTAGTATGCTCAAGTCATATGCTTACTGGCTAGTATGCTCAAGTCATATGCTTACAAGTATGCTTAAATGTTATAATCATATGCTTACAAGTATGCTCAAGTCATATGGTTACAAATATGCTCAAGTCATATGCTTACAAGTATGCTTAAATGTTAATCATATGCTTATAAGTATGCTCAAGTCATATGGTTATAAGTATGTTCAAGTCATATGCTTACAAGTATGCTGAAATGTTAATCATATGCTTACAAGTATGCTCAAGTTATATGGTTACAAGTATGCTCAAGTCATATGATTAATAAGCTCATGGTGTCTGTAGTAGGTACCGTGGAATTATGGACCTCTATTCGATAGTAGTTGGATGGCACATGACGAAAGTCAAGTGCCCAGATAAATCTTCTGGTTGAATTTAGAAATTTGGTTGCCAAGTGTTTTTTAGAGTATCGCGATAGTCACACGGAATGTATGAATGGTAAGTCACGAATCGATGTCCATGTTTTAAGTGTAAGAATGTAAATTATATGGATGAGAGACATGGTAAACTATCATTTACTTGTTTACGGGTTCATGAGAAATTACGAAGAATCTTTGGTGGGCACATGGGCGGAGAAGAGATGGTGGCATCACACAAGTACACAATTCGGCGAAGAGTACTCATCGTATTATGAATGAAATGGTTCATGATATTGCGGGGCGATTTTGATTGGGAGCAAAGCGCGAGCGACCTATGAATTACGATGCCAAAGACTTCTTTAAGTTGTTAGGCGAGGGTAGCGAGCCATTGTGGCATGGTTTACACCAAACACGATACATTATCTGCAGTGGAGACATTAATTAACATCAAGGCTGATCACAACATAAGCCATGAGTGTTTTGAGTCGCTCTTGAAGGCCATTAAGAGTATGTTGCCTGACGGTGAGAAATTATCTGGTAACTATTACTTTTGTAAGAAAATGGTGAAGAAGTTGGGTCTTGGATACCAAAAGATCGATGCATGTCCCAACGATTGCATGTTATTTTATAAGGAAAATTAACAGATGATAAGGTGCAAGTTTTGCAGTCATGGTCGGTTTAGGCCTAATAAAGAGGGTGTGACTACAAAAAAATCAAGTATACCATTTAAGATTATAAGGTATTTTCCAATAACACATCGGCTAAAAAGATTGTACATGTCTTCAAGAATAGCTGAACATATGAGTTGGCATGCGATATCTCTAGCTAAAGATGGAGAACTAAATCATCCCGCAGATGGGCAGGCTTGGAAAGATTTCAACTTAGCACATCCTGGATTTGTATTGAAACCTCGAAATGTGAGGCTTGGATTGTCCACCGATGGTTTCAATCCTTTTGGCCACTCAGCTGTTCCGTACTCATGTTGGCCTGTGATTGTTACTCTGTACAACTTGCCTCCTTGGATGTGTATGAAACAGCCATACTTGTTTCTTTCACTCGTGGTTCCTGGTCCTAAGAGTCCTAGAAAAGACTTAGATGTTTACTTGAGACCTCTTATAGACGAGTTGAAGGTATTGTGGGAGGATGGAGTACAGACTTGGGATGTTGCAACGAAAATAAATTTTAACCTTAAGGCAGCGGTTATGTGGACTATAAGTGACTTCCCAGCTTATGGTATGTTAGCTGGATGGAGTACACACGGGAAGTTGGCTTGTCCGTATTGTATGGAGCATACAAAAGTCGTTTAATCTATCAAAAGGTCGAAAGCCTTGTTGGTTTGATTGTCATCGTCGGGCCTACTTAGTAGATCACCCGTTTCAAAGAAATGGAGAACACTTGAGAAAGGAAAGTAGACAATGATATGCACTGCATCACGATTGTGTCGAACGGAGATCTTGAGATCGTGTGATGAGATTGCGGTTATCCCATTTGGTAAGGTTGATGCCACAAACATAATCAATGGGTTTGGCGAATCTCATAACCTGGTTCGGAGAAACATCTTTTGGGAGCGCCTTATTGGTCTACAAATTTGATTCATCATAATCTAGATGTGATGCATATTGAGAAGAATGTGTTTGACAATGTGTTTAACACTTTGTGATGAATGTTACGGGGAAGACAAAAGATAATGATAAAGCACGTTTGGACATGAAAGATATTTGTAAGCGTCTGAGATTAGAACTTTATGAATCTCCTAATGGTAAGATTGTTAAACCGCATCTGAGGTACACATTATCCAAAAAGCAAGTTGAAGATGTGTGCACATGGGTTAAGTCTCTGAAACTACCGGATGGATATCGTCCAAACATTGCAAGGTGTGTTACGGGTGGGAAATTACAAGGGATGAAGAGTCATGGTATCGTGTGTTCATGGAGAGACTCATGCCTATAGCATTTTCGACGATAAACCAATATGGGATGCTTTGGCGGATCTTAGTCATTTCTTCAAAGACTTATGTTCAAAATCATTAAATGAGAAGGACATGTATACATACTTGAGAAGAACATCATAGAGATCACGTGTAAACCGGAAAAAATATTCCCACCGGTTTTTTTCGACTTCATGGAGCATTTGCAAATCCATCTTTCCTATGAAGCAAGTGTTGGGGGTCCAGCTCAATATAGATGGATGTTCCTTTTCGAGAGGGTGATGGGAAACCTTAAGAGGAAGGTGAAGAATAGAGCTTATGTCGAGGGTCGATATATAGAGGCATCTGATTTCGATGAGATATTTACGTTTGTCTCGGACTATTTTCCCGACGAAGTCTTGACAAAGGCCAATCGAGTATCGAGACATGATGATGGGGGAAATGTTGAACTAAATGGTTCGGCTCTCAGTATTTGGTCTATCGGTATGCTTATGGAAAAGGGAAGCGCGTATTCCTCTCTCGAGCAAGAGTTACATCTTATATACTTACATTCTTCTCAATTGCGAGGAGATTGGCCAATTTGTGAGGTACATATGTAAACTTGATAATTTATCTTTTAAGTTAAAATTTATTCCAATATGTTAATGTTTATAACATGGTATAGATTATACGATGACGAGTTAAAAGTGAAGCATCCCAAGCATAATCGATAAAGATATTCAAATCAATCGGGATAAAAAATTTGCACTTTGGCTAAAGGACAAAGTAAGTTCAATTTTTAAGCATGTAGTGTATATATATATATATATATATATATACACTCCATGTTAACTATGACTTCATTTATTAAGATGGAGTTTTTGTAGGCTTTAACTGAGGGATCAACGATTCCGCCTAATGTACAAGTCCTAGCTATGGGACCAGACAGGGACCAAGTCAGCCGCAATGGTTACAAAATAAATGGTTGTGAATTTCACACAAAGGCATATGGGTGCGGTAAAAGAACAACGAACTCTGGAGTGTGTGTCCAAGGAGATTGTTACAATGAGCTTGGTCGTGCCTTTTATGGGGAGTTGGAGGAAATCGTAGAGTTGTCGTACAAGGGCACGTACGGGGGTCATATTCACTTGTTCAAGTGTCGTTGGTTTGATTCAGAAAAAGAGATACGTGTTGACAGACATGGAATCGTCGATATTGACCTCCATAGGTCTGCGTACTCCAACGAACCCTTTGTTTTACCAACTCAAATAGTACAAGTATATTACACTCCTAGTCCTGTTAGGAAAAGGGATAGACCGCCTACAGATTGGCAAGTTGTAATTCATACTCCCGCGCGTAGTCGTGTAGAATTAGTTGATGGGAAGATTTACCAAGAAGCGGATGCTTCATAGTCAAACTATAATAAATGTGGAGGACGCAACAATGAAGTAATCCGGTTAGATGGTGGAGATGAACCACATGAATTAGATCCTCGATCGAATACTTGTGTCGGATGACATTGATCTTCGAGGAGGAAGAGTTATTATTTGAATCGACACTTCGAATCAAGCGGATGATGGTTATGAATCTGCAACACGATATCAAGATGATTCTCAATCGGACATTGACACTTGAACAAATGAAATGTATGTTTAGCATTACATGTTTTTTATATCATTGTCATGTTTATGTACTAAACTATTTAAATGTAACTTTTGTTTATTGTCATTTTATATTCATATATATACATGTTTATATCAACATGTCATGTTTATGTACTAAACTACTTAAATGCAACTTTTGTTTATTGTCATTTATATTCATATATATACATGTTTATATCAATCGTCATGTTTATGTACTAAACTATTTAAATGCAACTTTTGTTTATTGTCATTTTATATTCATATATATACATGTTTATATCATCATCATGTTTATTGTCATATATACATGTAATCAAATATACTCATAATAACATCTTGAAATTTGTAATATCTGAGATGGCTTCGAGCGGTAGCGAGAAAAGCGCGGCTTGGGTAGGGGGGGCTAATCATGTGCCCAAGACCCTCTATTTAATCCGGATGATCAATTCTTATTCAGATTCGCCATCCTCCGAATAAAGACGTCGTCCGCGTATATCAATTTTATATAAGCATTTAAGATTCCATTTATTGTATATTGGTAATGTTTTGATTGATATTATATTGGTTTGTGTCTTGGGTGCCTAGATATTTGAGGCTATCATATTTGAGGCTATCAGTGACCGAATGCGGTCGGTGATACTGGCCATCATCGCCACGGGACCACGTCGCCTTTGGCCTGGATCATGTTGACTCGACAATGAATCGGATTTGTCATTTGATTGCCGCTTCATATCGATCATTGATGTGCATCCCAAAGACTGAATTTGTCGATTACTATCGGCGACGCGCATGCGATCGTTGATGGGTATCTCATGACCGTCATGATGCGGTCACGATAAAGCGATCACGATAAACCTTTTTCTTGTAGTGTTGCACCACCTCCCTAATAGTACATCATGTGAATCAATAGTTCAATCATGTGAATCAATAGTTCTATACATGTGAAAATACAAATTACAAGATTATAGTACTCCATCTATACCTCCATTTTTAACTTAGTCATGCAAGTATTATCAATCTTTTGCACCACCTCCCCTAATAGTACATGAATGTGAATCAATAGTACACACATATGAACAAATAGTTATAAGCGTGTGAATTAATAGCAATTAATTGCTCATTTATCCCACCAATTACGATTGATCGGAATATAACCTCAGGACATCAATTATTATCGTAATAGATGTCGATTTCTACTAACACTAATAATCCCAACACAATGGAACTATCAATTTCATCTTTAATCAACATGAACTTATTCATCATTAATATTATAACTCACAATATTTAACAACTAGGTCGCTCCTGGAAAGAGGGGCTTTCCGATAAGGATTTCTCCTTATTAGCGCGCGATTAGGTGACCAAACCTCTCCTCGATGTAACTTCTGACATTGTCGATATTGCGAATAATAATATGAATAACTTCATAGTCTCAATTATTGATTTAATAATATAAAATATTATGCGATGATATCTTTGTGACAATAATTGAATCAATAATATGAGAGATATGATGCAACAATTATTGTAGCAATAATTGAGTATAACTGAAGTTACTTCACGTTAACATCAATAATCAATACCGCGGTGTCTACTTACACGCAAACACGCCATACATCGTATTTTTTTTACTACAAGGTAGTTTAACAGTTTAATGGTAAAATTTTCGCCATTATTTTTATAAAAGATAATTACATCATTTTTTCTAACTACGATAATACTTACATTGTGGGGTCCACTTAATGATTGTCTTGGTCGTCATGAATATTCCCTGTTAAAACGAATATTCCCCGACCAATCGAATATTATATAACCACTTGCTTATTTTACAAAATTTATAAATATTACCCACAACTATAACATTATATCATATCCACACCATAATATTCAAAAATATATTTCGAGAGAAATTAATCTTTATTCATAAAAGTTGGGGTCTTACAATTATCATATTTGTTATTTTCAAAACTTGAACCAAATTATACTATTTTAAATTTTAAGATTTCACAAATTAATTCTAAAAAGTCAAAATGCATCTTTAATTTTAGAATAGAAGAAGTAGTAATTACGTACAAAGATTAAATCCACAGGGTTGAACTGGGTTTAGTTAAAAAGATACGATCCTGGATTTAACTTGGCTGGGCCAGCCCGAGATAACCTGTAGCCCATAAAGTTTAGGGCTTGGTATTCACTGAAATACTACTCATAAAAGTAATACTCCTCCGTCCCATTTGTAAAATTTATATTTTATAATATGTATTTTTTTAATACGTGCACTTCTAAAAATAATGAAATGATAGTTTAGTACTAATTATATGACAATGAAATTAACAAAAAATATTGTCATTTTATACAAAGAGGATAGGAGGCTATATAAATTATAATAGATCGTTTAACAAAATCGATACTGTCAATTAAGATAATGTTTAATTTAGATAATTAGCTAAACGTACTTTATGATATCACTTTCACAAGTGGGATCATGAACCTTGGCTTTGTATTTGATTTTTCCTGGGAGTATGTGATACGGTCAACAAAGAAAGAAAAGGAAGAAAACTCAAGTCCGAGAGGAGTTACATTATTTTTATCATAATTTATAATTTTTTAATTCGTTTAGAGTTATTCAACTTATAATATATCAAAATCGAAATTTATGACAAACTCTACAAGACTCATAGCCTTCGACCATGATAAACATAAGCCAAAAAAAAAGACCAAAAAAGATTTGAGCCTTCCAAAATTTTTACCAAAATGATAAATTTTTACAAACTTATTATTTAGTATTTAAATGATATTTTCATGTGTTTTAGGGTTGAATCTTTTAAGAAAAGAACACAAATTCTAACACATACACCACACAACTTCTAATTATTGTCAATCTCCTTGTGATCCATGGATAGTAATATATGTAAAGTTTATTCAAAGTAATTGGATCATGATCAGTTGAACTTCATATATCTTATTAATTAGTATTATTGAAGTTCTAGTACACTATATACCAAAATGAGAATATATTAGAAGCATTAATGCACCCTCTGATTCATCTTTAATTTCTTCATAATCAGATTCCAAACCAACTTACTAGAGCATGTTGTTATGAAATCTCTCTCCCTTTAAGGAAACCTTTGCATATTCTTTCCCAACACTTCCTATCTGGTTCCGCAATCAGCAACATTAACTTTGCATCTTCTGCAAAACCTACCTGTAATTATATATATTAATCATTTAATTAATTAAAAAGTTTTGGAATAATTAATGGAAAAAAATGGAAATATAGTAGTACGTACTGCAAAAAGCTAGCCAGTGGTTAATTCCACTTGATTAAGTCTTGCCTAATTTGTGAGTAACAGCCAGCCCCTCGTCCCAAAATATTGGAACAATATTTGATATAAATTAATTTAATTTTAAACAATACAATTAAAAAATTTATAAAATATCTAAATACTAGCTACAAGATTAATTTATTGTATTCGAACATCAAATTTGATATTATATGTTATCAGGAGTATATATATAATTACCTCTATGGAGCCGTAGGTGAGAAGACAGTGGATTAGATTATTAAGAATATCAATGGTGAATTCAGGGTGACCTTGTATGCCTAGAATGTGCTCTCTAATTGTGAACATCTCTACTCTTGTTTTGTCTGAAGATGCAATCACTTGTGCTCCCGTAGGCACCTCCCAAACCTGTTAATTATTTCAAGTGTATTAATTAATTTTAGTATTACATACATACATGATATTAACAAAAACTGCTTATTAATTTCACACACACGAGATCAGACACCTCATCTTGGTGGCATTCGATAATAGAAAGGGCAAGTGGGAATTCATCAAAGCCAGCATCAAGGAAACTACATGGAAAGAAATCTTTCACAATCCTCACGTTTCTAATTCCAATATCCCAACCTGTGTAAGCTCTTCCAACTTTTCCTCCCAATGCTCTGCATAAAACCTAGTATGCATGCATGGAAACATAATTCATTAATATTTGGGATTTACAATGATAAAAATGAACGTAATATATATATATATATATATATATATATATATATATTCAAATATCAAGACATATATATTGAGTGATTCTATTTTTAAAAACTAAATAAAATGGTCGAGGACTAAGAGTGTTTGGGTTTGAAGTCCTTCCTGTCGCATCACTCAGTTTCTCCCTCCAACTTTTAATTATCATCAAAAGTAAAAAATTAATTACCTGGTGGCCAAAGCAAATACCAATAACTTTCTTTTGCATGGCATCCAAGGTTTGCAAGAGAAAGCAAAGCTCAAGAATCCAATAGTCATTTCCATAGGCATCATAAGGGCTGCCGCTAACCACAAATCCATCATAGTTTTGAAGATCACTTGCATGAGGGAACTCCCCTTCAACAACCCTAAACAAGTCCCATCTCTCTCCTTGTTCTCCAAAGGCTGCAACATACACATTGAAGTACCCTCCATACATCTTCTTCACATACTCCGAATCCCTTGCTGCTTGTAGTAGTGCATATCTCTTCTCTCCTTCAGTCCCCATCTTCAATCAAGTCGCACAATAAAATGACTCCTCAGATAGAGATCTATATATAGATATAGAGAGGTATTGAGTGAATCGAGTATATGTAGTGTTTTAAAGGGAAATGACGACCCTTTTATAGATGCATATATCGAGAGTAAGAAAAGAGAATTAATTATCTGGCCACTAACTAAGGATCGGAATTGGAATTTTCCATGTGGTTAATGCATGTTTACATGCATGATCAGAACATATTCCCCTCCCCTAGCTAGTTGCATGTGAAACACAGGGTATCAATTTCATCTTGTGAGCTCTAGCTATATATTCTTTCTAATTTTTTGAAGTTTTTTTTATTATTTTTAAAAATAAATTCGCTCCACTATTAGTAGAATATTCTCAAAGCTTGACCTCTTCTTATCCATACTAAAATATATTCATAATTCACATGAAATAAAATAATTAAATAATTTGTCCTCTTCATTTATATATATAGCTATTTCAAGAGTGATTCGATCTGTTTATTAATTTGTTTATTCCTCCAGGCAAATAGAACTTTGAATGTCGTATAAGAATCTCATCTCATCCAAAATATTTAGCATTACAATATCAGTACACGTGATAATGATCAGGACCGGAAGTGACTAAATTCATTTAATTTCACTCTTTTTTGCTATTGATGGGAAATTAATGATCCCAATTAGCTAGCTAGCTAGCTAGGGCCAAGTATATATTTTTTTTTAACTTAATGGAGCTGCATGCTTAAATGCATGTAAAGTTGATTGTTTGATGTATAGTATGGCGATATATATATATATGATTTGGAACCTTGATGTCACAGCTAGGCAATCTTTTCGTCTGAACAGATATGCAAGCACCATCGCGAGTCGACTAGTGAGAATTAACCTCTACTGGAATATTTTATAATAACACAAAATATAGTTATGGGATAATTTTGATTTATAAATCAAATTTTGTTATATTTTAATTTAAGAATTAAAATTATATTATTATTTTTTAATATAAATTATGTGAGTTAAAATTATATAATTATGAATGTCAATCTAAAAATTAATGGAGAATCAAACATATAAATAGATCTAAAGTTGGATTAATTAGTGCTACTCCACAAAAGTTGTGCACGCACATCAGAAATAGGATATAAAATAATAATACTCCACTAGTAGTAAAATAAAAAAAAATTCACCAACCTTCGCAGTCTGAAAGGAATATTTAATGTTTCTTTATTTTCTGTAAGCTGATTCGATATGCCCTCGAGATGTGCATAATTAAATACTCCCTCTGTCCCTATTTATTTAAATAATATTTTAGAGTTTTTTATTTATTTTTAATTAATTGACGTTTGTTCAAATATAGGAAAATTAATAATTATTATTTTTAAATTACCTCTCATTACTCTACCTATTTTTTTGGTACTTTAAACTCTTGTGCTATGATAAATTAATGATTTAAGGGTATTATAGACAATTGAATACTATACTTAATACTTTTCAATCATTATCTTAATTCTTGTGTCCATCTCTAAAACTTCATTTAAATAGGGACGGAGGGAGTATACAGAAGCTGATGGTAAACATCTCTCTCTCTAGTCTAGAGGAGTTATATATAATTTTATTTTGTCAGGGCACTTTTTGTTTAAATTCAATTTTTTTTTTAAAATGTGATTGTTTTGTTAATTTGCATCAATAATAATTTACTTAAAATTGATTCTTTTGTTAATGGAAGGGGGCTCATACAACGGGAAAAAGGTTTAGTTTTTATTTTCTTGATCAAACAAAAGTGAGAGGAAGTTGACAACCTTTTGTTAGTTAGGGAAGTTGAGTAGTATATTTTGTTTCTTATTTGTAAAATTACAAATATTAAGAACTTACGCATGACGTAGGTGAAGGGATATTTTTTGATTTTATATTTATACGAATAAATAGTAACCTTTTTGTGAGAAATTTTGTTACCGATGACTTAATTTGTATATAGAAGAAGTAATAATTATATATTAGGAAGAGCAAGAAACTATATCTATAATTGTAATCGTTAAAAAGAAAAAAGAAAACAATTACAAACTATTATGTCGTGTCCATTGTGCATGAAAAACAGTGATCTAATACTAATACTAATACTAATACTACTAGTATAACATAACATCGTCGGCGAAAGCCAAAGCGGCTGTTTTGATGGAGTATTTGCCAATGGATGAGGATGCCAATGAGGTTTTCCTCTCTTGTGAAGCAAGTGGTCCAATAAAAACGCAAAAAGAAAAGTGTAATTCATAAGCCTGCCTGCCTAGCTCCCTGCCTACCTGCCTGGTTTTTGGTCCCATTCATTTCCCATTTTCCCCTAACAATCTCTTTCTTCTTTCCCTACACTTCTTTTAAGGGTATGTTTGAAACTTGAAACGATCAAAATATATACTCCCTACGTTCTTTAATATAAATCGTTTTAAATTATTGATGAAGATATTAAGGAAATGATTGTAAACATTAAATATCTTATCAATTATACATATTACCCTTATATTGTAAAAAAAAAGATATTATTTATTGGTCAAAAATAGTGAGAAAATTAAAGTTATATTTATTACTTGGGGTAATATTAAAAACTAAACAATTAATACTTACTTGAAATTCTCAAACGACTTATATTTAGGAACAAAAATATTTCTAAAACGAACTATATTAAGTAAAGAAGGTAGTAGTAGTATAATATACACACACTAAGATATGACAAAAGATATAATTTTCTCAAGAAATTCATTACTAAAAGCGATTTATTTTAATGAATTTTAAAAGTGAAATGTTGAGAATTTAAATCTTATTTAATCAAGTAGATAAAGTATGAATAATAATAATAATAATATTTCTAAATTTATGTTATTCATTCTAAGACTTCAATTAAAAAGGAACCGACCGAGTAGAGAAGAAAATTATGAGTAATTGGCATTAATGAATGCATTTAAGTAGGAGTACATTAATTAATTAGTTTCCTTAATGTATACAGTATACTCCTATATTAGTACATTAAAACCAATTAACGTGCATGCATGCGATTGTTAACTTAATACTACCACTACCAATACCAAATCGCTTTACATAAATCATATCTTACCAAATGGCTAGTTAGAGCATAAAGTGTTAGTTGTAGCGGCATCCACATCCACCAAATCGCTTTAAATAGGAGCAAATCATACTATATCTTACCCCTTTTTGCTCAATGCCAATTAACCCTGCCTAAAGATTATGGAGTATTAATTTCAGATTTGAAGCTTGGCTCATGATGGATGTTGGTTTACTTTCCGAAACTAATAATATCTTTTTCTATTTTTTTACTAAATAGTACTTCATCCGTTCCTTAATATAAGTCGTTTTAGAAAAATATTTTTGTTCCTAAATATAAATCATTTGAGAATTTCAAGTAAACATTAATTGCTTAGTTTTCACTATTACCCCAAGTAATAAATATAACTTTGATTCTCTTACTATTTTTTTTTTAATAAATAATGCTTCTTTTAATTTCAATACTTTGCTCATGATCTGATGTTGGTACGATCTGAATTAATTAATAGTATATTTAATGTTTCTGATCATTTTCTTAAAAATCATCTTACTCTAAAACGACTAAATATTAAAGAATGAAAAGAGTAGCAGTAGTAGTAATATGGATCTCTCTCTCTCTCTCTACCTACATATATATATATATATATATTTATATGTAAGAAATAAAATGTACAATTAAACTTTTCCTTATGCACACACAATATTACATCAAAATATGCATAGAGACAGAATTGTAGAGGGTGTACTATGACCAAGTTATGGGTAGCTTCATCCACAATCTTGTTGCTTTTCCTGGAAAACTGAAAGGAGGTCAAGGTAATCGCAATTTATATATCTCCCCATTCACGATACATAGTTTTCCATCCATATATGTTGTTTTTGGCAGGGTTACAGTGATGGTCATAAAAGTAATGTATGATCATGAATCAAGGCGTTCTTCATATTTCGGTTGTCTAGGACGAAAAATTAAAATGAGGCATTTTTCAAAACATTGTATTTACATAAAAATAAATATATAAATAAAAAGTACAAACTGTATCTAAAAAATGTCTTTTCGGAGCTAAAACATAATAGTTCGACTAAAATAAAATATATGAAAATGTACATCCATTGAAAGAATACTTAATTCTTCTAATATTTCTAGAGATAAAATCTTCAATTAAATGTTCAAAATCAAGTTTGTCCAGCATATCCTTCTCGATGCACATGGTTGCGAATCCATTTAACCTTTCTCGTGTCGTAGTCGACCGCAAGTAATTTTTTAACAATTTCAACTTTAAAATATTTCTTTCAGCAGATATTATTGTTACAAGAATAGTTAGTAATACCCCTGTAAGGGATTGAAACATTTGAAAAACAATCCAAAACTTTTATAAACTCCATAAAATTTCAATGGTCGACCGTATATATAGTATATATATAAAAAAAATAATTGGGTTATTTAATCGAAGGCTCAGGACGATCGACTTTTCCGTCCATACTCGGGAAACGGCCCTGTCTTGAATACTTGAGAGCGGATCAAAAATAATCTTGAATACCTGATAATTACAAGATTAATGATTGATATCATCCCTCTTCTTTTATTTTCATCCGGTTTAATTAAATCTATTAAACGATAGTTTATGATAAAACCGATTAATATATCACGTTATTTAAGATAATACAATCAACATTACTTACAAGATTAACAAGGAGAGAAATTCTGACATTTTTTTTTCTACTTGTGGTTTTAATTTTCCAGGTCAGCTGAATGCATGTTTAATAAGGACCGTCGGATTAGAGTTTTGATTATTTATTTATGTTAGTATTTGAACTTGATGCTGGCCATTGTTTCACTGATTTCTGAGTTTTGGGTCAGACATTCTGTCTCTTGCTGTTCTCTTTAGAGTTTAGATGACAGTGTTTGGACACGAGAGTTTGGAAGTCCAAGTCTACACTCAAGGAAGGGACATGCATTGATGATGATGAGCCCCCTACGTCCATCACCGTACAAATCAAGACACCTACCTGTCCTTGTTTTACGGTCATAATCCTTAGGGGAGGATGGATCATCTGCTATGATGCACCTTCGCCATCACGAATTGACCAAATTACTTCCCATGTAATTTCACACCACCACCACCACCACCACCTTGGTTAATTATGAGCAAAAAGCTACATGTGTGTGACAAAGACAAATCCTACTTTTGTTTTAAGTGGGGCCAATATATTATATTGACCAGGAGTCAAACAAATTTATTGAAGAAAGTAGCCCAAGTGTAGTACTCCACTCCTCCTATTATTTAGCCTCTGCTAAACGCCCCCTATAATCCACAGATAAACCCACACTTGTTGCAAGTTTGTAATCTCGAAATATGCCTCGAAATTGATGCATGTTTGGTCAGTCAGGATTCAGGAAAGTGTACTGGCTCCCTTGTTAAAAAATTGTGTTTATATTACAGATCTACATACATGTGGAAAGGATATGAATGGAATTCAAGAATTCTGGAAGTAACAAATCACCAAACCCTTGCCATTTCTCATGACCTCATTTACTTATTACTCGGCCTCAATATGTTTTAAACACAGGGGCAGTATACATATACACACACACACACATATATATATACACACACAGACAACCCCCCCCCCCCCCCCCGCCTCCCTCCTCCTCTTGTCTCTCTCTCTCTATACTATCTCATGTCCTGAGCTGTGTGATAGCTTCTTATTTGTGTACTCAACAACATTTTTCTTTTTGGGGTTTCAAAACAGGACAAGAATGCCATCAAATTAATCCCCATGTTTTGTTCATCTACTTGTGTAGTTATTGATCCTATTGATCAAAATGCACCCCCAACGTCCCTCTTGAGCTCTCTCTCAACAAGAAGATAGAAGTTGTAAAAATCCCACCTTTTTTTTCTCTGCGCTTCTGTGATGATAGGGTTCTCCTGCAAGCGCCGGAGGAGAGGGCTGTCGCATTATTCATGAGAATGCTTTATATAGCTTGTTTGAAATGTTGGGTTTGTTGTAAAAACTTACCTTTTCAACTTTCCACTAATTGACATCGATCCTCCTATGTATCATTTATGGTCTTAGTGGTGGTGGTGGCGGCGGCGGCGGCGGCGATGGCGGCAGTGTGATATTGGCGGGACGGCTCAATCTGGTTTTTGTGTTTAAATTATAAACTATGTTTTTGTTTTCACCTCATGATGATGTTTATACGGGAATGGATATATGCAAGGGTTCTCCAACATCAGCAGGTTGGTTTTTACTTTAGACATTCTTCTATTTTCTACTTGTAGTAAGAAGGGAGGGTTTAATTATTTTGTGTTTGCCTTTGTAAGTTCAATTATAAACCCCTTTGAAGTAATCCCTGTATCTTGAAATATATCTCAAGGCAAATATATTGTATGTATCATCTGTAGTGTAATTCATGAACTCTATGGTCTGTGAAGTATGTAATTTTCACTTAGTAATGTATGTATGGTCTTCAGGTTTCATTTGGAGGGGGGTTGTTGAAGAAGTTGTTAGGTAACTTCTCAAATCATATTTAGAAAGAATTGCTATGATGGAAAGGAAGTTGTATTATTTTTAATAGTATATTTATTATTTGTTGGTGTCTATTATGAAAAGAAAATTTATTTTTGGTAGAAATATTATTTTGAAATTAGTTTTATTTTTAGTAGGTCTATTTATTATGTGAGCTAGTGTCCTAATTAGATTAGAAAAAGGGGATTGTGGGTATTATATAAATAGAGTTTTGTATTTAGAGAAAGGAAGAATTCAATTAAAAGGAAGTAATATCTTAGAGAGTTCAGAGATTATGTAATTGGGTCTTGTGTTATTAGGAGAATTTTTTTATTCCTTGCAAAAAAATTGTATCCTGAAAATTAATATATTGAAGTTGGTTTTGTGGATCAAGTTATTGAGGATCAAACAACGTTAAATATTGTGTTTTTTTTTCAAGTGTAATTGTTTATTTTGTGCGACTTAATTCTTAACAAGTGGTATCAAGAGCTTGGTTTATTGAATTCGAGTTAGAGGAAATTATTTTGCGTAATATGATGACGTTGAATTTGGATAAATTTGAGTTTCAATCTTTGATAAGAAAATAAATTTCACACTGGCAAAGTAACGTGCAAGATCTTTTGGTGTTGCAACTTGATCAAGTTTTTGGAGGAAAAAAAATCAAACGAAGTGAAAGATACAAATTGACAGATAATTCACAAGAAGGCGATAAATACAATATGTTCGTTATTAGCACTTGAGATAAAATATGATGTGTTAAAAGAAATTGATCTAAAACAATTGTGGAAAAAAACTAGAGAAGAGTTATGTTTTGAAGTCGCTAACCGACAGATTGTGTTTGAAGATGAAATTGTACTCCTGAAGATGGATGAAAGAACGAATTTCCATGATTATCTAATTGTTTTTAACATGTTAGTGTCTTAATTGTAAAATACAGATTAAAAATTGGAAGATGAGAAGTCATTGCTATTATTGTCATCTTTACCCAAGTAAGTCGATGGTGCAAACACTATTGGTGGGAAAATCAACTTTAATTTTAGATGAAGTGATTTTTGTTTTACAAGAAACTCAAAAGTTGATGGGAGAAGAGAGCAATAACATTGGTGAGGAAACGCTAACCATAGAGAGTTATAATCGAGGGAGATGTCAATTGAGAGATAATAGTAGAAGAATATCAATATCCAAACTAAGAGATTACTGTGATAAAGAGTGCTATTATTGTAAAGAGAAGGGTCACATCCAATACCAATCCAGAACATTAAGGGATGAGATGAAGAGTACAAGAAAATATGAAGAAAAATTGAAGGACAGAGAAAATTGAAGATGTTAATTTGTTTAGTGAAGCTGAAGAAGTTATTTTAACAATTAAGAGTTATTATAAAAAGATGGATGTGTATTGGATTCTGCAACTTATATGCATATATGCAAGGAGAGGGATTACTTTGAGAGTTTGTAGAAGATGTAGAATTTGGCTACGTTAATGCGATGAATATAGAGTGAAAATTGATGGATTTAATAATGTATGTTATGTCTCTGGTTGTGGTGATAATATAATTTCTTTGGTATATTTACACACACGGATCATATGTGGGTCAAGGAAATTCGGACAAATTAATTCTTTAAGGTAAGAAGAATGAAAAATTAATTTGTGTGTGGATGGATAGTCTATGTGAGATGAAGTTGAAGTGTTTGGAGATTCGAGTTTGTTAAGTAACTTCTGGAATCATATTCAGAAAAGGATTGTTATTATGAAAAGGAAGTTGTAGGATATTTATTGTAAGTTATTGTCCTGTCATGAGAATGAATCTTATTATTGATAAGAATATTATTTTGAAGTCATTTTTGTAGCAGTTCTATTTATTACGTGAGAGTGTCCCTATATAATTGAGAGATGATGTAATTGAATCTTGGGTGCTGCGAGGAAGGGTTTTTTTTTTTTTTTTTTAAAAAAAAAATGTTTTATACAAAAAATTATACTGTGAATATTAATATATTGAAGTTGGTTTTGTAAATTTAGTGATTGAAGACCAAAACATATTAAATTTTTATTTTTTTTTTCAAGTGTTATCGTTTTATTTTATGTGTCTTAATTCTCAACACATGACCTAAGAATAAAAAAATAAAAAATGAAGTATAGGGTTCAGAGGCGGTGACCTAAGAAAACAACTAGGTAGGCAGGTTAAAATTGATACTACTACCGGCCGGCTACAATAGGGGAGGGGATAATACTTATATATTTTATACGTGGGTGGGAGTTGAGAAAGGACACAGGTCATGAAATATGACAAGAAGTTAATAGGGATGCCTCCAGGTGATGATGGTTTAGTGACCCTCTTTCACGGAAGTATCCTTGGCATTACTACTTCATACACCACCTTACCTTACCTTACCTATATGGGTTCTATGTCTGTTTGTCTCTCTCTAACTTGTCTGTTTTATTTTAGAGTTTTCCTTCCTTGAATAGCAATAGCAGTGTTGAAGTGCTGTTGATGGAGCAGTAATGAAATGGACAGTGGATGTAATTGGACTGCAGCAGGGTCTGTTCTGTGCTGTGCTCATCCACCAATACTAGAATGTATTGTATACATACAAATATAGGATAGGATAGGATAGGATAGGAATAAACCCCCCCCCCCACCCACCCACCCACACACACCCACCCACACCCACACCCACACCCACTAAGCTACAGTTTTGATTACATGTATAATTTGGAGTGCAAATACTCAGAATTTCTACCTTTTTATCTTACTTTTCCTTTTATGATTTTACAAAATACTTCTACTCCATTCACATATTTGATTTATTGAACATCCGTATTTGGTAATTGGTATGCAAGGAAAATTCTCTAGTATCCATTTATTTTATTTTCAAAATTTGATTTATTGAACATCCGTATTTGGTAATTGGTATGCAAGGAAAATTCTCTAGTATCCATTTATTTTATTTTCAAAATTTGATTTATTGAACATCCATATTTGGTAATTGGTATGCAAGGAAAATTCTCTAGTATCCATTTATTTTATTTTCAAAATCCTTGGTCAGCAAATAGCATTATTAAAACCAAATGGTCTTCGGTCTTCCCCATCTCCAAAGTTTTAGGGGTAACTCTTGCACATTTAGCTGTCCAACACTAGTCTTACAAGTACCCATTCTAAAGTTATTCTGCCTATGTTTCAAATGACAAATTAAGACAGAGATCTGAAGTACATGTTTCAAAATGTGTAATCCAATCCAAGATATAGAGGCACCTATCCTATGTTTTGATTACAACAATTAAGATGGAAATAGAATTGCTCATTCCATAGGAATGAGAAAAAAAAAAAAGTTTTAGGATGGAATAATTTTTTTAATTTTATTCATTAAAAGAGGGTAATGAAATTATTCATATAGAATGAAATGAATCATTTCACTCACCATTCTATTCTCTTCTCTATTCCATTTCTTCACTAATTTCATTTCTCAATCCAAACGTAACACTAGGCTTATAGCTCATGAGTCTCCACAAAGGTAATGGTCACCCAAGCATAATTTACCAACCAAACGTAGTAGATGATGGAAAAGAAAAGGAAAATAATATATATAAGAAGAATTAAGATTTAGATACCTAAAGTACTGGACCAAATGAAGTTAAAGAAAACATGAACAGACGACACTGTTCACTAAGGGTTTCGGAGACAGAATTTTCACACACAAAAAATGATATTTCCATCTCTCTCACTAATTACTTCGGTAAGACCAAGGGAACCCTTGAATGTCTATATATATCCCCACCAGTTACTCCCGCAGCATAAGGCCAAGAGAAGCCATAAGAAATATTCTATCTCAGAACAAGTCTCAGATTCCGGCATTCCCTATATTCAAGTTTGCAAAATAATTTAAATTCATTAAACCATCAAAAGCCATTTGAAACAATCTCTACAAATCTTACGGGAAAAAAATTAATATTCACTCAAACAATCCAAAGTTTCCAAACCCTGTAGTGAAGAAAGAAAGTTGGCCCAAGTCTCAAAAATCCTGTGTGCAAATCAGACATACCCAACATATATTTGGCCACACACTTGGAAGGAAGAATCGATGATCCAAAGTTCACATACCATCTGTTGGGTCGTGATATTTTATCTATTTGGGCCGAGTCTATTGGGCTTATTCTTTTTATTCTATTGGGCCTCTATTATTGAATTATTAAAATCATTAAGCCCAATCATCATATCATTTTCATTTCAAACTTATAAGGCCGATTGGTCGATGGATCAATCATTTAGACATTTTAAATATCTACAATCTTTGACTGTAATGATGAAAAAAGCATGTCGGTTGACTAAAGAACTGCCATGTGCATTAATGTGGATGGGATTATAATCGATTGGCGGTAGAAACGATGTGATCAAAAGCGGTGAACAAACTACATGCAATTAGCGGAGACCCATCGGAGTAAAGGGAATGTGTCGGGTAGTAGTGGGTGCACAGTAATTGGTCGGGAGGGTATAACTTGGCGAGAAGTCTCCACCAAGAGGTGCGTTCTCATACTCTTCTTCATTTAGAATCGGATATTCACGAGAGAATTATTATTATCTCTTGATATCAATACACTAGGTGATACAACCTCCGCTTTTCTATAAACCTTGTGAATTCACATCTTGATTCTCACGCTTTGAAGCTATCCCCGACGGAACGTACCGTCGAAGCTTGTGGTGTTTATTGTGTTTACGTTGCGAGGATCGGGGACGTTTTAGGTGATTGGGGCGTGACGAAAGATCTTGGCGTTAACATTGGCGCTAGAAGGAGGGTCTTTTCAATCACAATTGTTTAAATTTGTTTGAAAGATGATGAGGAGTAGAGATGGAACACGGAAAAGCGGTGATGGTCATTAGTTCATCATTGCCTCGTATTTCGATAAAAGGATCGTTTGGGTCCTTACAAAGTGCTCGTGAGAGCACGGCTTCTAGAACAATTCGGAAGAGCTTCGTCCAGAAGATCCGTGGGTGGAGCAGACGGAAGTTAGTTTTCAATCTTGATAAGGGCGTGATCCCAATCCGGACGCGGTAAGGCGGTTCGCCAACCAGACTCATCGCCAAGAAGTGGTCAAGAGGGCCAAGAGCTACCAAGTTGGCAAAGATGGCGGACGAAGCGGATAAGGCTTTGGAAGTTCTGTTAAGACAAAGGAAGATATAGCCGAACGGATGCTTGGGTGAATGAGTTGAGAGACGAAGCATCTAGCCATTTTCACTCCGAGAAGGGCGAAGTAGGCATAAGGAGGTACCCGTCGGAAGGGTAAAGAGCCGAACATTCTATGCATGTGTCCGAGAATCATTCTCACGATGGGAGGAGATCGAGGAGCGAGCGCCTTGATCTCGAAGAAGGCAGCAGAGTTGTTAAATCACTTCATCGTGACGATGAAAGGCGAAGAAAGCGGTCGAGAGAAATTATGCCGAAAACCGAAGGGAGAATCTGGTCACAATCGTTCTCATCATGAGGATGAAATTTTACGACCTAATAAATCAAGAAGTCCGTAAAAGCGGTAAAGATCGGCGGGAAGAAGTCGATCCATTCCAAAACCTAGTGTCGCCCGGAAAAGGAGATCTCATCCTGACGAAGGTGTTGATTTTACAGTTAGAGAGTTGAAAGAACTTGAAACAATTGGTGAGGTCCAGCGGGTGAAAGATATTTACGGTAAGAAGGCATCCCTTTTACCTCGATATTCTCAAGGAGAAAGCGGATCTTACCAAAAAGTTACCTCGCATGGAGAGCTATGATGGGTCGGGAGATCCTTATGACCGTAGTCGAGGCGTTTGGCCGGCTAATGGATTACTATGACTTTCTTGATCTTCTTTAAATGTCACACTTTTGTCACTACTTTGAGAAAAGGCGGCGAGACGGTGGATGGGGACTTTACCATCGGTTCTATCTCTCGTGATGGTCCGAACTTTGTGATAAGTTCCATGCCCGTTTTGGAAGCAATAGAAGAAGGGGAAGCTTCTGAGGTTCTTTAAGACAAGTCCGTGATTCACCAATGAATCTTTAGGCCATATGTAAAGAGGTTTAGGGAAGCGATCGGACGGTGTCCGATCTTAATGATCTCCAAGTTGTTGGATTATTCGAATGGGTTGGATCTGGTTAAATCGGAGAAATTGGTAAAGAAATTGATGTTTCACCATCCAAGAAGAGCTAAGCGAAGCCTTTGACAAAGCGAAGGCTATATTGTTGTGGAAGAGGCTATGAATAGTCTGAAGAATCCTTCTTTGAGCCAATCAAAGGAGGTAGAGGTTCAAGGCCGATGGTGATCGGAGAAAGGGGAGGATATAACGAAAGGGCGGAAGGTAGTTCGAAGAAATCTGATAACTCGTGGTGACAAGGTAGTAGTCGTTACTGTTCCTACCCCCAAGGTTAATAAGGTTTATACCCGAGTTGAATACGAGAGAATTCGATAATTTTGGATCGGATCCAAAAACCAGCCTTTCTTTGAACCACCTCGTGATAATTACAAAAGCGGGACATGGCAACCCTCGTAAATATTGTGGTTATCATCAAATTCTTTGGTCGTGACACTAATGAATGTTGTAATCTAAAGGATTTTGTAGAAAACAAGATTAAAAGTGGCTTCTGGCGATTCAATATGTGGTGAGAAAAGGCCAATCAAAATCGTTGAGTTATCGATCGTCTTGCTTTCAAACAGATTCAATCTGCTTTGTTCAAAATGCTCCACCGCTTGAACAAGTCGTTGATGTAATAAGCGGGTGGATGCATTTGGGAAATTAGTAGGGAAGAAGAGGAGGTCTTATCTTGATTCAGTTATGTCGATAACCGATCTTACTCTCGAAGGTTGTGAGCCTTTCCGAGGCTGTTATTTCATTTACGATCACGGATTATCCTTCTGAGCCCATTGAACCGCGCATGAAGGAGCATTGGTGATCACGGCCTGGTGGGCTCGATGGATGTGAAACGAATGATGATGAACAACGGATCTTGGTGGACATTCTTTATGCCCATGCTTATCGAAAGAATGCATCTCGGTGAGCACAAAATGGAGGTCTGGACGAGAAGCTCCTCTATATGGTTTGAAACGATCCTGTCAAAGTGGCCGTATTTATTGAACTCCCCTGTCATCTTGACACGGCCCCGGCAAGTGGAGATAACTTGTAAATTTTATGTTGTGCATGTGGATTATTTCTGGCGCCATTTTGGGAAGACCTACGTTGTGACTCTTGGTGTAACTTCCATCCCACATTTCAAAATCAAGTTCCCACAAGACACATGAGTAGGAGAGGTGATGGGTGACTTGGATCTGGCAGAGATGTTATCGAAATTACATCATTTCATCCGGAATGGGAGTTAGTAAACAAAGAAAAGACGATGGCAATTGAAATCGAACCCTTCACCGAGAGTAGTTCGAGAACCATTGGTAATCCCCATTTGAGGAGACGGAAGAAATTGAGTTGGTCATCTGAAGCCGGAGAAAGGCGGTGAAGATTGGTTTGGGCTTACGGAACCTCTTGAGACGAATCTTATGGAACTCTTACGATCTTATGTCGATATTTTTTGCATAGAGCCACAAGATATGCAGAGTCGGTAGGAAGGTTCTTGAGCATAAACCGGAGATAGATCCTTCAAAAAAGCCGGTTAAATCGGAAAAGAAGCGATATTTGCTCGAGCGTCAAAAGATCATCGATGAAGAGGTTGCAAAATTGCTTTGGCGGTGACTTCATCTACTGAGATTGATTACCGGAGTGGATAGCAAATGTAGTATTGGTGCGAAGCATAATGGAAAGTGGCGGGTTTGCATTGACTACAAACCTCAACAAAGCTTTGTCCAGAAGGACTTTATCCTCTGCCCATATTGATCGACTCATCGATGCCACTTGGGTATGCATTATTAAGCTTTATGGATGCTTTTTCAGGTTATCATCAAATATCCATGTATGAAAGAAGACATTCCAAAAACAACATTCATTACACACCGTTCGGTGTATCGTACAAAAAAATGACTTTTGGTCTCATTAATCTTTGGAGCTACCTATCGGAGGATGATGAACTTTATATTGATAGGCAATGGGGGGAGGAACATGGAGGTTTATGTAGATGACATGATCGTGAAGAGTATGCAAATTCAGAAACATTTGGACGATCTAGAGGAGTCCGTATTTCCACTCCTCCTTCGGGAAGTTGTCAAATAGCTCCATCATCTCCACTTCTCGTTCTTCGGAAACATCTCCAAAGTCGGCAGATATTTTTTCATCAGGTTGCCCGATTCGGAAGAGAGAAATTTGAGGGCCTTTGACAAAGAACCATTTTCATGCCATCCCCATTGCTCGAAGGGTGTTCACCAAATGAACGTCCCACAAATTTCTCTCCGGACTTGGAGAATGTTTACTAAGGGCTTTGAACCCTTTTCCTGGGTATGCATCTTGTGTAGACAGTAAAGAAGAAATCCGATGAGGGCTCGGCGCCTTGATTCATGACGAAGGCCACGAAGGCGAGAATATGGATGTAGGAGTTCGGCACCAGGTTGTGAAAATCCTACACCCAAAAACCCATGGGGTTCTTATGAATATATGAAGAGGAATCGAACCCCTTCTCCAATAAAGTCACCGAGGGGCCAGTCCATCCTTGATAGTTGGTACATTTCTCTCGAGCAGGTACCACAACGGCATGGGTATCTGGAATATAGAAGCAGAGTTCGAACCCTCTTGATTCGACTTGATTATGATAGAAGGAGTGTTAGCATGCGAGAATCGCTCTGTATCTCTATAATAGTCGAAGAAGGGTTTTCTGGGGGTTCTCTGTTTGGGATTAAGTACAAAGTCCCTCATGAAGATTAGGGTTTGGGGAACCACGGTGATGGGTGTTACAAGTATGGGAGAACTACTGTCGAGGTTTTGAGAAGCCATTTGTGACGATTTGCGAGAGAGAAGAGATCGAGAAATTTTAGAAAGGCGCTTCGAATTTCAAATGAAACAGTAAAAGCTGTCAAAATTGGTAAAGTTATCCTTTTATCTTGTGATTTACGATGTTGAAGACAAAGCATTAAATGCCAATAATAATTTGGAATTTGAATGGGAAGCGTCCGGTTTGGTCACGTACTTAATGGATAGAAGTCTTTCCGAATTGGGCCCTTAACTTCCTTTCATTTCATTTAAGTGGACAATAAATGGAGTGCGTTTTTAATTACACCTTGTCATTTATTGATTCTCGATAAAATATCATGAATTATTTATAGTTTTCTATTAAACATTACGATTCAACAAAAACTAGGGGGCGATGTTGGGTGCGTGATATTTTATCTATTTGGGCCGAGTCTATTGGGCTTATTCTTTTTATTCTATTGGGCCTCTATTATTGAATTATTAAAATCATTAAGCCCAATCATCATATCATTTTCATTTCAAACTTATAAGGCCAAGATTGGTCGATGGATCAATCATTTAGACATTTTAAATATTTACAATCTTTGACTGTAATGATGAAAAAAGCATGTCGGTTGACTAAAGAACTGCCATGCATTAATGTGGATGGGATTATAATCGATTACGTGGTAAAAGCGAGTGATCAAAAGCGGTGAACAAACTACACGCAATGGCGGGACCCATCGAGTAAAGGGAATATGTCGGGTAGTAGTGGGTGTACATTAATTGGTCGGGAGGGTATAACTTGGCAAGAAGTCTCCACCAAGAGGTGCGTTCTCATACTCTTTCTTCATTTAGAATCGGATATTCACAGAGAATTATTATTATCTCTTGATATCGATACACTAGGTAATCTGACCTCCGTTTTCTATAAACCTTGTGAATTCACATCTTGATTCTCACGCTGAAGCTATCCCCGTGCGGAACCACCAGTCGAGCTTGTGGTGTTTATTGTGTTTACGTTGCAGGATCAGGACGTTTTAGGTGATTGGGACGTGACGAAAGATCTTGGCGTTAACACCATCCAAGCTGGTCACTACTCAATTAAATGTATTTGGACTAACTAAATATGTAATGTTTCTGGTTTAGAAGAAGATGATGAAGAAGAAAAGAGCAAGACAAATATATGATGGAATGGAGCAAGCCAGGAAGTAATAGCAAAGGCTGCATTACTAGTCTTCCATTTGGTTGCATAAGCAAAGAATGGTATTCATTTCCGTCACAGGTTAAGTCAAGTGAAACAATACACGAATGAATCTAAGAATAAGATTGGAAATTCCAATTAATAGAGTATTGCCATAGAAACCTATTATTATCGCCACATTTTCTTACTGATAGACACAAGGTAGCAGGACTAGTCTGAGTGAAATGTACAATACTATATGCAGCTTCCTTAGTCTAGGGAAGTGGCTTGGATTCCTTCATTGCCAATTTTTTTTTTAAAATATGCTTATTAGTAAGTATACGTGGTGTAAGATGTGTGCTAATGTGATGTCTGATCTTTATCTTGTAGACATAAGATCGAGTGATGAAAGTGCTCAATCAGACCTTCTTTTAGGTGGCCAGCTCCCTATATAAGATAGTGGGACCTCCTTGCTTTTCTTCTTGACCCTGAAGAAAGGGCGGGTTCACTCCGTCACCAACTGGGCAAGCGGCTTTGCTATTCTATCCCATCATGACTCATACCTTCAACCGACATTGTCCTGCAAGGCAAGGCGGATAGCGCCTAGAAACAAATCAATGCTTTCCCCGCTCATTGGCCAGCAATAGTACAGAGTAGGCTTCCTTCTTCGCAGAATTCCTAGAGATTGAGCAATTGAGTTGAGTTCCTTGGCGATTTCACACTTATAGCAATGGCAGAAGAATTACCTACTGGAGGGCTTTACTTACACCGCAGAGTGATTGCTTTATTTTTCTCAGGTTCCTTCTCCGACCCTGCTACATTGCATTGCTTCATCTGGCTAGAATGGCCGCATAGGGAGATGTGAGCTTTCTCATTCACTCAATTCTTCCAACACAACAAGTTGATAAAAAAACCAACCTGTTTCATTTAGACATTCCTACAGCATATCGGAAAAAAACCTCTCTCTCTCTCTCTCTATATATATATATACATATATATATATATATATGTAAAATTAAATAATTAATAACCACCAGGTATTTGACACCTAAGTGGCATCCCTGCAGTGCATATTGCGATTTAGTATGCATGTTGGTTCCCTTTGTGATAGACTCCACGGCACGCTTGCGTGAGATTGTCGTCGCCCGGATCGTTTCTAGCACAGTTGTTAGGTGAATTGCTTGCAACACCTTAACCACTCGTCTATACTTTAGAAGGTAATCTTGGTACAATTGCTCGCGTTCGGAATCTGCGTTGAATGGACACCAATGATACCTTGACCCCTCGCTTATATTAAAGCGGTAATCTCGATCTGATCGACGATTGATCGATGAAGGCGCCACACACAACTATGAATTGTTGTATGATAAGTCAAATTGAATCTCAAAAAAATAACTAAGAATTACTTATTCTTAGGAATTCCTCAAAGAACCAAAAGTAGAGAATAAACTCACAAATATATTGAATAATAATAATGAATAATGTGTTTGATTACATCAACTTAGACCTCTATTTATACTACTCAAAACAATTCAAATCCTAATAGGAATTTATAAACTATAACCCTAATAGAAGTCAATTTGAAAAAGAATTCTAATTAAAAAAAAGCCGTAATTACAATAGAATTATAAAAATCTAAAAATCCTTGCTGAATATGTAATTTGTGGGCTTAGTAAGAGCAGAATATGGCTTGTATTAAATTGACTCAAATTTGTGTCTTATCCTTCTCTTTGGGTTTTCTTGTGTTAGCTTCAGCCCAAACATCTTGGATCAATCCAAACCTTTTAGTTCTAGCTTTGCTTGATCCCCACATCCCTTTAGTCTTGTTTAAGTCCACACATGCCATGTCCTCATCATTCCTCTCCTCTTGAAAAGGATTTGTCCTAAAATCGTCACCTACATCAAACGGACTTAGATCAGTAACGTTAAATGTGGCACTAACATTATACTCACCTGGCAAATCCAATTTATAGGCATTGTCATTGATACGCTCGAGAACTTGAAATGGACCATCTCCCCTCGGAAGCAATTTCGAACTTCTTTGAACGGGGAATCTTTCGTTCCGCATATGTAACCACAACCAATCTCCGGGTTCAAAGATCACTTGATGTCGTCCCTTGTTCGCGTGCTTAATGTACTGTTCCGTCCTCCATTCAATGTTTAGTCTGATTTTTTTATGAATCTGCTTAACAAGATCAGCCTTTTTCTTTCCATCCGTGTTAGTATATTCAGAAATAGATAATGGTGATAAATCCAACGGTGTCAAGGGATTAAAACTATATACAATTTCAAATGAAGAAAAAATAGTAGCAGAATGAACAGAACGGTTATATGCAAACTCAACATGTGGTAAACATTCTTCCCATTGCTTGATATTCTTTTTAATGATAGCCCATAACAATGCTGACAAAGTCCTATTTACAACTTCAGTTTGACCATCAGTTTGTGGATAACAAGTAGCAGAAAATAACAGTTTAGTACCCAATTTACACCACAGTCTTCCAAAAGTAACTTAAGAATTTTGTATCTTTATCAGAAACAATAGTTTTAGGCATACCATGCAAACGCATAATCTCCCTAAAGAACAAATCAACATAAGATGCATCATCAGTTTTATCACATGGAATAAAATGTGCCATTTTTGAAAATCTATCCACGACCACAAATATCGAATCATGACCATGCTTAGACCTAGGTAAACCCAACACAAAGTCCATAGAAAGATCAATCCAAGGTTCATTAGGAATAATCAATGGTGTATACAATCCATGGGGTTGAACACGAGATTTAGCTTGACGACAAGTAATACATCTATCACATATTCTTTTCACATCTCGTTTCATATGAGGCCAATAAAAATGTTCTTTCAAAATAGCAAAGGTTTTATCAACGCCAAAATGTCCCATCAAACCACCCCCATGTAACTCCCTAACCAACAACTCACGCAAAGAACATGCAGGAATATATAGTTTATTTTCACGAAACAAGAATCCATCAATTCTAAAGTATTTAGCCACAACATTCTTTTCACAAGTTTTAAACTCTTCACCGAAATCAAGGTCATTATCATATAACTCTTTAATTCGTTCAAACCTAAGCAATTTCGTATCAAGAGTATTTAACAAAACATACATTAGAGATAAAGCATCTGCAACGACATTCTCTTTACCTTGCTTATATCGAATGACATCGGGAAATGTCTCGATAAACTCCATCCATCGCGCATGTCTTTTGTTCAACTTGTGCTGACCTTTTAAATATTTCAATGATTCATGATCGGTGTTGATCATAAATTCCTTGGGCCACAAGTAATATTGTCATGTCTCCAAAGCTCTAACCAAAGCGTGCATCTCTTTGTCATATATAGGATAGTTCAAAGTCAGTCCCACTCGATTTTCAACCGAAATCGCCCTTTGGTTTCCTTCTTGCATCAACACAGCTCCAATCCCTAAACATAAAGCATCACACTCAATCTCAAAAGTTTTAGCAAAGTTAGGCAAAATAAGTAAAGGAGCATTTGTCAATTTATCCTTAATCAAATTAAATGTTTTTTCATGTTCATCACCCCACTTAAAGCCTACACTTTTCTTGATGACCTCGGTCAATGGTATTGTAATCTCACTAAAATTCCGAACAAGACGTTGGTAGAAACTTACGAGTACATGAAAGCTTCTTACTTGACTCACATTGGTTGGACTCGGCCAATCCCGAATCGCACGTACTTTCTCCTCATCAACTTGGACTCCCTGTGAACTCACAACAAAGCCAAGAAAAACAATTATATCCGAACAAAACGTGCATTTTTCCATGTTAGCAAATAATTTTTCTTTCCTAAGTACATCTAAAACAGATTTTAAATGCAATGCATGATCTACCAAGTTTTTGCTATAATAAATAAAGATATCATCAAAATAAATTACGACAAATTTTCCAATGAATGGACGCAAAACATGGTTCATTAATCTCATGAAAGTGTTGGGTGCGGGGTGCATTAGTTAAACCGAAAGGTAATACCAACCACTCATAAAGACCATATTTAGTTTTAAAATAGGTATACATCACCCATATTACGAGTTGTCGATACATGAGTAGCGAAACACAATACCTCATCACTTCTGACTTTATTATTACATCATTGAGATAAAAGCGATACGTGTGCGTGAGTTTGAATACAAATATTATCTTACAGAAACAATATCTATACTCAAATAAATCCTCATCACATTTATTGATACATTATTTTACAAAATGGTGAGGACTACTAAACAATCCTTTCTAAAAACCTTCATTCCATTACCCAGGCTAAATACTTTCATTATATTCTAGCCTCTGAGAAAAAAATGGAACAAAAAGGAAAAGGGTGAGCTCAACTAGCTCGATAAAGAATATTATGACTAAGATAATATCTGACAAATTATCGTTAGTCTTGACGAGGAAAAATCTAATAGAATCTGATAGGCAACAAATTTTAAATCAATATTAGCGTGAAATAATAATTCATTAGAAGAGTTAAGTAGAGAATGCAAACTACTATCTTACATGTATGAATTTAAAAGTTCATCGTCTATCTTTTATCCTGTAACATCAATCGATATACATCTGGAATCAAATATTCATCTTTTTTTTCTGAGGCGAAGATATTCATCGATTAGTCGTATTCATTTAAACACACATTCATCTTTACTCTGATATTCTGGCCGAAGATATTCTTGAAAATCATTCATCTTTTTACTTTACTGGGCGAAGATATTCTTGAAATCATTCATCTTTGCTTTTCTGGGCCAAAGATATTCCATAATATCATCATTTAAGGTAGGATGATGAAAATATTTTTTTTTAAAAGCGAATCCGGTGAAACAAAATGACAAGGATTAAGGATTAAGGATTAGTACTTGGTTTTATCCACGTCCAAAAATACCTCAAAAATAATCATAGTGGTGTAAAATTCGAGAATGATCAAAACATGGATCTGATCGAGTTAGTATCCGAATAGATGTTTTGGACGAAAAGAAGAAATTTTATTTTTAATTGAATAATCTTAGTATCGTGAATAGTCTTGAGTATCGTGAATAGTCTTGAGTATCGTGAATAGTAACTCAGACACCAAAAGATAGAAATTCCACAAAAACATCTTCACGCTTAATGAATAGTACTAGTACTTTCGTGAATAGTAACTTCGTGAATAGTAACTTCGTGAATAGTAACTTCGTGAATAGTAACTCATGAATAGTAACTTCATGAATAAACCCAGAGCATGAAAAAATTCCAAATTTGATAAAAACTTGGATCAACATTTGACATAATGATATTGAAGAAATAATATCATTTGAAAAAAATAATATCCACTTACCTCGAAAGATCGATCTTACAGTTAGAATCTAGGGTATAGTCTTTGAAGGGAACTTGCTTGCAGTCTAGCAATACTCAAAGTATACTCAAAATACTCACAAGAATAAACTCGATAATATAGAGAGAAACTTGATTTACGGTGTGATTTTCAATTCTAACCTAAAGCCTATTTTATAGGAAAATCTTTAGAACACAAAGCGAAAAATTTAATAAAATATATTATTATTAATAAATTTCCTCTAAGCCTCTTTGGAAATCAGATCCCAACATTTCCCATACCAACCTTCTAGAAAGAAATGATAAAAAAAAACGTTTTTCATAAAATAAATAATTAAAACTTACAAAAATCAATTATTTGAACTTGAACTTCATAATTCATAATAAATAGCCCTTTCATCAGAAAATTCGAATCTCGCGAGTTTTATAGGAAATTCAATTCTCTACAACTTTGCGAGAAGAAAGTTTTCCAAATTCCAAATAGAAATTGGCCAAAATCCACAAGCGAGGCGATTTTTCACATTATAATCAAATTTCGATCGATAAATGGGGTCCATGAGAGCATGTTTTAACATGTTTTAAACATTTATTGCAACAAAAAAATACTCTTCCTCCTCGTATACTCATATATCCCACATTACGTTGTAAAAATATCACCATTAATATATTATTAAAATAATATATTTAAATGAATTATTTTATCGAAAAAGATAAAATATTAATTTTCAACAATTGTCATTTTAAAATTTTTCTCCATCTATATCCACATAAAATCAATATTTTCCTCATCATATAAATCAATAATTAATTATTCACAAATAATATTACGAGAATCACAATATTGTGACGAGGCGGTTCAGGAAGAGGGGCTTTCGATAAAATTTCTTAACTTCTTGGCGGCGCGATTAGGTGACCAAACCTCTCCTTAGACGAACTTTCTAGACATTGCCAATAATGTTATCTAATAATATTATTAGAGATAATATGAATTATTGCTTCGATAATGAAAAATCTTGTGTAATGACATTATTGAAACAACAATGATATATAAAATATCAATATGACAATTATTAACTCGATAAAATCTTTGAGCGATAATTCTTTGTAACCATTATTGAGTAGTGCCTTCTTACGTAAGAATCAATAATTGGTGCGCAATCTGGTGTCTCTTCTTGTTCGACAACGGCGTATTAGTGTGTTTTTAACCACAAGGGTATTCAATGATATTACTTGATAACAACTACTGTGAGTTATTTAAAAAAACAACTTATATTTGTCGTTTTCTTCATCCATCGCTTTCAGTTATGGGGCCCACATGCATTTACTGCATTGTCGTAAATGCGAATATTCACAAGCGATCTGAATATTCCACGACCAACGAATATTCCCGACGATAATGAATATTTTATAACCAACTTAACTTATTTTTTGAAATATTTGCGTATTTAACCCTAACTATCCACATTAATCAAATCAACCCTTACTTATTTCAAAATAATAAATAAAGGAAATTCCTTTTTATTTAAAAATTTGGGGTCTTCTGACCTCCCTCCTTATGAAATTTAGTCCTCGAAATTGGCGTCACGTCTGGTGTTTGAAAAGGTGAGGATACCTCGCTTTCATTTAGTTTCAATTCCCGGTCATTTCCTCTATAGCATGATTCCCTCCACAAAACTTTAACTTGTGGTATGACCTTTCTTGCGTAGGGACATCTCCTTCTATCCAAGATCTTGGCAATACCTCCTCATCGTTAAGTCTTGGTTATCTCGTCGGGTTCTAACTTCGATAGCGTGGTTGGGTCTTTCACATATTCTGAAAATGCGGATATGTGAAACACATTATGAACACGAGAGCATACTCGGAGATAGCATGAATTCTATAGGCTACATTTCTACTTTCGGTCGAAAATTTGAAATGGACGATAAATGCGTGGATTGAGCTTTCCTCTCTTCCCAAATCTTGTAACTCCCTTCCATGGAAGCGACTTCATGACAATCATGATCCCCACACTAAATTCCACGTCCTTTCGATGAAGATCCGCATAACTCTTTTGTCGATCTTGTCTTGGTTTGTATCGTTGTCGAATCATTTGGATCTTTTCGGTGAGTCATACGTCTTAACTTCGGGTCCCAACAATGTTGCTTCACCCACCTCGTCCCAACGTATTGGAGAACGACATTTTCGTCCATATAATGCTTGAATGGAGCCACACCTATACTTGCACGATAAGCTGTTGTTGTAGGAGAATTCCACGATGGTAAATACTTATCCCAACTACCCTTGAAGTCTAGGACCACGAGTCTTAATAGATCTTGAGAGTTTGAATAGTCCTCTCGATTGTCCGTCCGTTTGGGGATGGTATCTTAGAACTAAATCGCAAATCCGTGCCCGTAGCTTTTTATGAAGCTAACCCAAAATCTTGAAGTGAATCTTGGGTCACGATCCGAAAACTATGGATCTGGGCATGCCATGCTGACCTCACAATCTCATTCACGTCACATCTAGCAAGGCGTTCGAGGAATAAGTCTCCGTGTCGGCGAAAATGAAGCGGACTTGGTTAATCTATCAACAATAACCCAAATAGCATTGATGCCTTGAAAGCAAGTAGGAAGACCCGTGCTTGAATCCATAGTAATGTGTTCCCACTTCCATTCCGGAATCTCAGTGGTTCTGACGCGGACCCTTAGGTACAAGATGCTCGCCTTTTTTACCGTTAGCAAGTTAAACACATCGAGATAAACTTTGCAATCTCTCTCTTCATATTGTTCCACAAAAATGTATGTCGAAGATCACGATACATTTAGTACTTCGAGGATGGATTGCAAATGGTATGTTGTGTGCCTCCATCGTAATCTTGTACTTCAAATCAGTCGTTAGGAACCTGAAAGTCTAGAGTGGACTCGAAGTATTCCTTCTTCATCGATTCTAAACTTAGGAATAGCTCCTTCTTGTACTTTCTTCTTCCATACGCATCATTTCAAGGTTGGTGGCTTGAAGCGACCTTAACTTTTCTATTAAAGTTGGCTCTGTCGTATACTTGACATCATCGCTTTCGTTCCGTATGATCTTCTACTTTCGATCGTCATTTTACCACGTTAAACTTTACCGGGATGGTATTGAATAGTGTGGTCGTAGTCTTTCAATAGCTTCGAGCCAGCGTCATTGCCGCGTTTGAGTTCTTTTTGAGTGAAGAAATATTTAAGGCTTTTATGGTGCGAATATATCTCCACTTTCTCCCCATATAGATAGTGCCTCCATATTTTAAGCGCGAACATTGCTTGCTTGACTCTAGATCATGAGTAGGATAATTCCTCTCATACTCTTTAAGTTGTCGCGAGGCATAAACTATGACTTTCCCGTTGCATGAGAACACATCCCAACAACCCTTTGCACGAAGCATCGTTTGTAGATAACAAATCCATCCAGAACCGGATGGTATTGTTAGAACAGTCTTAGAAATAAGTCTCTCTCTTAAGCTCTTGGAAACTTTTCTCGCGTTCTTCGCTCCAAAGCAATTTTGTATCCTTAGGGTTAAATTTGAGTTAATGGAGTAGCGATTAGAAAACCCTTCCACGAATCTCAGATAATAACCGGTTAAGCCCAAAAAGCTACGTCTTTGATCCGCAAACTTGGTTGCTCTGACTTTGTATTGCTTGATCTTGGCCGATCAGCGGATACTCCATGTTTTGACACCACGTGCCCGAGGAATGCTACTTCTCCTCGAGCGAACTTCGCATTTCTTGATTTGGCATATAGTTGGTTTTCACGAAGCCTTTGGAGTACCGACTTCAAATGGTGCTCATGATCTTCACGACTTTTGGAATATATGAGGATGTCATCAATAAAAACAACAACGAATTGATCGAATATTCCTTGAATACTCGGTTCATCATATCCATGAAAGCGCGGGAGCATTAGTTAGTCAAAAGACATGACTAAAATTCATAATGCCCATCTGGGGAGTTACGAAGGCGGTCTTTGGAATATCCTCGATTCTAATCTTGGTGATGATATCGAGCGAAGATCGATTTTTGAAAAGAATTGTGCCCTTTACTGGTTGGTCAAACAAGTCATCAATCTGAGGTGAGGATACTATTCTTGATGGTGACATGGTTCGATTCCGATAGTCGATCTGAAATCGCATACTCCGTCTTTCTTCTTTCTGAATAAAAGCAGGGCACCCCGAGGAGATGTCTTGGGGCCAGATGAAACCAGATGTCCAGCAATTCACATAGTTGGACCTTTAACTCTGAAGTTCAATAGGAGCCATTCGATATGGGGTTTTAGAAATGGGCTTTGTACGGGGTTCAAGATCGATAAAATTGACTTCACGTTACGGGGGTAGGCCAGGAAGTTCTTGAAAAATCGTCGGAAAATCGATATGACAGGGAATATTATTCAAATTTGGCGTGTCTTTATTCAAATCCATAACATGGGCTAAGAAAGCTTGACATCCGTTTTTTAATAAGCGAATAGCTTTATGATTAGATATGATGATGATTGATTTTAATGGTTTAGTTGCTTGAATTAAATCTGACGGGGTTGGTTAGGAATATGAAAACTAACAACACTACGAAAACAATCAATTTTGGCGTGATGAGTAGTTAACGATCGATCCACAAATCACATCAAAAGCAAGTATCTTTAAAGAGATAAAGGTCAACGGTAAGGTAATGGTGCCAACTTGAATCAAGCAAGATTTATAAGCGATGGATGTGATGAAAGTTTCTCTAGCGGAGTTTCCACGAGATAGGTCAAAGTCTAATTTCTCGGTCGAGTTTAAGCGTTGAGCACATGCGGGAGAGATAAATGAATGGGTATACCGGTATCAGTAAGGTATAAACTTAGCGAAATTTATAAATAAACTTACCGTGATCACCTCGTTTGGGTTCTCGCATTATGACCGATCCTGACAAAGCGCTTTCCGGAATCGTTGACTTTGACTTTTACGGGAATGACGATCTTTTGAGTCACGATCCCCCGTTGAACTAGGTTTATTCTTGTCTGATCTCGGCGATATGTCCTTCCTTTCCACAATTATAGCATACCTTGAGCTGTTGTGGGCGGTTTGGTGATATATGTCCCTCTTTTCGCATTTGTAGCATATAATGGGGTGGTGGTTCTCCTCCCTTAGAACCGATTCTTCTTAAACCTTTGTCATCTTCACATAGTTAGTTGTTAAATCTCCTCTTTTAAAATCTCCTCTGACTCGCTTCTTATTTTTTCATGGCCATGATTACCACCGAGTGGTTACCATTTTTGTCCGTCTGTTTCTTTCTCATGAGTTATCATTATTACATTGGCTGCTATCTACGATACGATCTGGTTGTGGTCCTCGGTTGGCCGTACTCGTTATCTCGCTCTAATAATTGAGCCTATTTACAACATCTGAATAAAGAAAATTTATGAGAAATGAGATCTTGGCGTATCTTGGGGTTTCAAACCTCTAAAAACATCCGCGTCATCGTTCCTCATTCTCCACCAATGAGGTGAGAACACGGATAACTCTGCAAACTTTGCCTCGTCTTTGAGACAAATCGTATTGTTTTGTTCAATCGATGAACTCCACTTCCTTCGTATAGCGAACACTTTCGGAAAGTATTTGTCATTAAATAGCTTCTGAAAGCGTCTCCCAGACATCTTTGAGTCTTGGTTTGGATGGAGTGCAACTTCAGACTCCCACCGATGATGCTGCCTGCGCCATGGAAACATAAAAGGTGGCGAATGGAACCTTCTGTTCCTCCGTGCATCCCAGACATCGAATATCTTGGTAATTTGTTTGACCCGTGTTTCCGCCGTGATCGGATCGGCTTTCCCTTAAATTACGGTGGTCCCAACTCTTTGAAGCTAACTTGTTTTGTGACAACCCGTGAATTCTATCATTTCCTCTGTATATTTTGAACACGAGTCTCCTCGTGCGATTTTGCATGAGCTGCAAAAACTTCTAAACATCCCTCGTTCATCATCTGCTTTCGATGGTGTTGTTCACGGGAGGAACATTGCCCGACTGTTTTGCCGTTCTCCTCGTTGGTGAGTCTGAGGCATCTCCACGGTCTCATTTCCATTGTTAATATTCTCGATCGACATTCTCAAATCTTGTCGTAAAACAAGGGTTAATTAAAAAATCAATATATCACATAATATCCTATATCTTGACCAACTAACAAATAAGCTTAGGTAGGACACCTTTAGCGAAGGATTTACTCTCTCTCCCCTCTGGTTACTGTTCCCCATCTCATGGAGAGATCGTATCCTAAGCTACGATACCAAGCTTGGCGCCCCCAAAATAGGTATACATCACCCATTACGAGTTGTCGATCGTGATGCGAAACAACTACAACTTTATTATTACAACGATAAAAGCGTGAGTTTGAATACAAATATTATCTTACAGACAATATCTATACTCAAATAAATCCTCATCACATTTATTGATACATTATTTTACAAAAATGGTGAGGACTACTAAACAATCCTTTCTAAAACCTTCATTCCATACCCAGGCTAAATACTTCGTATATTCTAGCCTCACGAGAAAAATGGAACAAAAAGGAAAGGGTGAGCTCATTAGCTCGATAAAGAATATTATGACTAAGATAATATCTGACAAATTATCGTTAGTCTTGACGAGGAAAAAATATAATAGAATCTGATAGGCAACAAATTTTAAATCAATATTACATGGTGAAATAATAATTCATTAGAAGAGTTAAGTAGAGAATGCAAACTACTATCTTACATGTATGAATTTAAAAGTTCATCGTCTATCTTTTATCCTGTAACATCAATCGATATATCATCTGGAATCAAATATTCATCTTTTTTACTGGGCGAAGATATTCATCGATTAATCGTATTCATTTAAACACTGTTCATCTTTTACTTTCTGGCGAAGATATTCTTGAAAAATCATTCATCTTTTGCTGCTACTGAGGCCAAAGATATTCTTAAGAAATCATTCATCTTTTTGCTTTCTGGGCCCAAAGATATTCCATAATATCATCATTTAAGGCGAGGATGATGAAAATATTTTTTTAAAGAAAGCGAATCCGGTGAAACAAAATGACAAGGATTAAGGATTAAGGATTAAATACTTGGTTTTATCCACGTCCAAAAATACCTCAAAAATAATCGTAGTGGTGTAAAATTCAAGAATGATCAAAACATGGATCTGATCGAGTTAGTATCCGAATAGATGTTTTAGACGAAAAGAAGAAATTTTATTTTTTAAATTGAATAATCTTAGTATCACGAATAGTCTTGAGTATCGTGAATAGTCTTAGTATCGTGAATAGTAACTCAGACACACAAAAGATAGAAATTCCACAAAAAACATCTTCACGCTTACGTGAATAGTACTTTCGTGAATAGTAACTTCGTGAATAGTAACTTCGTGAATAGTAACTTCGTGAATAGTAACTCATGAATAGTAACTTTCATGAATAGTAACCCAAATGAAAAAGTTCAAATTTGATAAAAACTTGGATCAACATTTCGATATAATGATATTGAAGAAATAATATCATTCTGAAAAAAAATAATATCCACTTACCTCGAAAGATCGATGTCTTACAAGCTTTGAATCTAGGATATAGTCTTTGAAGGGAACTTGCACCGTCTAGCAATACTCAAAGTATACTCAAAATACTCACAAGAATAAACTCGATAATATAGAGAAAAACTTGATTTACGGTGTGATTTTCAATTCTAACCTAAGCACCTATTTATAGGAAAATCTTTAGAACACAAAGCGAAAAAATTTAATAAAATATATTATTATTAATAAATTTCCTCTCGCCTCTTTGGAAATCAGATCCCAACATTTCCCATATGCCAACCTTCTAGAAAGAAATGATAAAAAACGTTTTTCATAAAATAAATAATTAAAACTTACAAAAATCAATTATTTGAACTTGAACTTGAATAATTCATAATAAATAGCCTTTTCATCAGAAAATTCGAATCTCGCGAGTTTTTATAGGAAATTCAATTCTCTACAACTTTGCGAAGAAAGTTTTTCCAAATTCCAAATAGAAATTGGCCAAAAATCCACAAGCGAGGCGATTTTACAGTTTATAATCAAATTTGATCGATAAATGGGGTCCATGAGCATGTTTAACATGTTTTAAACATTTATTGCAACAAAAATACTCTTCCTCCTCGTATACTCATATATCCCACATTAGTTGTAAAAATATCACCGATTAATATATTATTAAAATAATATATTTAAATGAATTATTTTATCGAGAAAAAGATAAAATATTAATTTTCAACAATTGTCATTTTAAAAATTTTCTCCATCTATATCCACATAAAATCAATATTTTCCTCATCATATAAATCAATAATTAATTATTCACAAATAATATTACGAAATCACAATATTGTGACGAGGCGGGTTCAGGAAGAGGGGCTTTCGATAAAATTTCTTCTTCTTGGCGGCATTGATTAGGTGACCAAACCTCTCCTTAGAGCGAACTTTCTAGACATTGCCAATAATGTTATCTAATAATATTATTCGGATAATATGAATTATTGCCGATAATGAAAAATCTTGTGTAATGACAATTATTGAAGCACAATGATATATAAAATATCAACGCGACAATTATTAACTCGATAAAATCTTTGAGCGATAATTCACGTAACCATTATTGAGTAGTGCCTTCTTCTACGTAAGAATCAATAATTGGTGCAATCTGGTGTCTTCTTGTTCAACAACGCGTATTAGTGTGTTTTTTAACCACAAGAAGTATTCAATGATATTAATTGGTAACAACTTCTGTAGTTATTTAAAAAAAACACTTATATTTGTCGTTTTCTTCATCCAATCGCTTTTTCGTTATGGGGCCCACACATGGTTTGCTGTAGTCGTACGAATATTATTCACAAGCGATCTGAATATTCCACGACCAAACAGAATATTCCCAAACGATAATGAATATTTTATAACCACTTGCTTATTTTGAAATATTTGCGTATTTAACCCTTAACTATCCACATTAATCAAATCAACCCTTACTATTTCAAAATAATAAATAAAGAAATTTCCTTTTTATTTAAAAATTTAATCACCGGGCATGTGATAGATAAGACAGTGGAGTTATTCCAACATAATAATAAATACAAAACCGGTCCCACAGTAAAAGCATTGAGAGGATATTCCAAGAGAATAATAAAGAATGGAATAACGTAAAGGATTTCACCAAGTATAGAAGTCCGCGTATACGAGTTATTCCAATGTAATAATAAAGATTTTAATCGGGTTCGCGTAAAAAACGCGAACAAGATATTCAATGTAATAATAATAAAGAATGGAATAACATAAGGATTTCACCAAGTATAGGGGAGTCCGTGATACAAAGTTATTCCAATGTAATAATAAAGAGCGGAACTAGGTCCCATAAAACGCATTGCACAAGATATTGCAACAGAATAATAAAGAATGGAATAACATAAGAATTTCACCAAGTATAGGGGAGTCTGCGATACGGAGTTATTCCAATGTAATAATAAAAGATTTTAATCTGGTCCTGCAGAAAAAGCCTGCATGTGGATATTCTAACGAATAATAAAGAATGGAATAACATAAGGATTTCACCAAGTATAGGAGTCTCAGTATACATCTGAGTTATTCCAAATGTAATAATAAAGAATGGAATAATGTAAGTTCTCTTCATGAATAATAAAGAATAACACCCACTACCGTAAAAAGAAACTGATATAGAAGTAGTGAAGTAGCGAGAATACTCTTCTTTTTTCTTTCTATAATTTATCTCTCTAGAGTTTCAAAGTGAATTAAATAAGAAATAATGAAGGAATGAGCTTATTTATAGAAGAATGGAATGAATAAGAATTAATTCCTAAACGGTCCAGATTGATTTACTTTTAAACGGACGGTCCAGATTGATTTACTATTAAAACTTAAAGCAACGATCCATACTGATTTACTATTAAAACTTTAAACCAGCGATCCATATTGATTCACTATTATAACTTTTCACCAACGGTCCATATTGATTCACTAATATAACTTCAACCAACGGTCTAAAAAATTAGCACATCTCCTCATGGAATAATATTGTATCCAAATACCCGAATGCACAATACTAGAGTGAATAGTAACCGGGTAAATAGTAACTCGTGAATAGTAACTCATAAATAGTAACTCGTGAATAGTAACTCATGAATAGTACTCCGACACGAAAAGTTCCCCGAATACCCGATTGAACAATATAACCTCCAAACATCAATTATTATTGGAATAGATGTCGATTTCTACTAACACAAATAATCCCAACACAATGAAACTATTAAATTCATCTTTAATCAACACGAACTTATTCATCATTAATATTATAACTCACAATATTTAGCAACCAGGTTGTTTCCAGGAAAGAGGGGGCTTTCCAATAAGGATTTCTTCCTATTGGAGCGCAATTAGGTGACCAAACCTCTCCTTGACAGAACTTCTAGACATTGTAAATATTGCAATTTAATAATATGAATAACTTTGTCGTCTCAATTATTGATTTAATAATATAACATATAATGCAGATGATATTGTGACAATAATCGAATCAATAATATGAGAGATATGATGCATGAATTATCAGAGTAATAATTGAGTATAACCGAGTGACTTCTCACGTAAGCATCGATAATCAATACCGGTGTGTCTACTTATGCAACCACGCCAGACATTCATTTTTTACTAACGGGTAGTTCAATAGTTTTAACAATAACACCTCCGCCGTTATTTTATAAAAAGATAATTCTGTCGTTTTCTAAATACGACAATACTTCCATCGTGGGGTCCACCAATGATTGTCTTGGTCGTCATTTAATATTTTTTGACAAAAAGAATATTCCCCGACCAATCGAATATTTTATAACAACTTGCATACTTTGCAAAATTTATAAATATTACCCACAATTATAACATTATATCAAATCCACACCATAATATTTAAAAAAAAATATTTTGAGAAATTTAAATCTTTATTCATAAAATCTGGGGTCTCACAATCTCCCTCCTTATGAAATTTCGCCTCAAAATTTACGTGCGTCTTTGGTATCTTAGAAGAGATGAGGATATCTTGACTTCATTTCGATTCTAACTCTTGAGGTATAACCTTTGAGTGTTGAATACGATCCTTCTTATCCAAGATTTTAACACGTATCTCTTCATACGTTAAATCTTCTGATATCTCATCCGATTCTAAATCAATAATGTGGTTCGGGTCATCCAGATATTTACGTAACATCGGTACGTGATAAACGTTATGAACACGCAACATATTTGGCGGTAAAACGAGTCTATAGGCCACAGTTCCTACTCGATCGAGGATTTCAAATGGGCCAATAAAATCAAGGGTTGAGATTTCCTCTCTTCATCGACTCTTGCTTCTAGAATAACGTCCTCTTGAATCTTCTTCTTCATATTCATCAGCTCTGAGTATGTAGCTTGGGCGGCTTTAACTTTATCGATTAAAGTCAATTCTACTCATATATTCATTATCTTCAAGTAGGTTCGTATATTCGCACTCGTAAACGCATACGATCTTCTACTCAACACGTCAGCTACCACGTTCGCTTTTCCACGATGGTATTGAATGGTACGATCGTAATCTTCAACTGACTCGAGCCAACGTCTTTGGTAGCGTATTTACATTCGTTTTAGTTGAAGAAATATTTAAGGTTTTAGAAATGGGTTTTTGTCTTTGGGGTCGATCTGAAAATTCGATTTCACGCCTGGGTAGGCTAAGAAGTCTTCAAGAATCGTCGGAAATTTATTAACAATAAAAAATATCATTCAAAACTGTGACCCTCATCCAAGATTTGGATAGTACGTCGCATTGATTCTTATCAACTTGCCATTGTCATTCACGACGTCGCCTACAGAAAGTCTGGCTTCGGTGCATTCCACACAAGGAAGTCAACAACAAAAAGATCGGGGTTCTTTTACTTATGGCTTGATATAACAGTGATTGACTTTAGTGGTTTGGTTACTTGAATTCGCATAACAGGTTGGTTAGGAATATAAAAGCTAACAACCTTACAAAAAGCATGATGAGTAGTTAACCAATCGATTCCTAAAATCACATCAAAGGCAAGTATTTTCAAAGAGATAAGATCGACAGGTAACGTGAAAATGTCGATTTGAATCAACAAGATTTATAAACAGTAGAGGTAACGAAGGCTCCTACTAACGAAGTTTCAACCAATAAGTCAAAGTCTAACTTCTCCGGAGTCAAATTTAAACGTTGAATGCAAGCAAGAGAGATAAAATAATGGGTAGAACCGGTATCTTATAAGGTATAGACTTCGCAGAATTTATAATTAACTAACCCGTTAACTTCGTTCGGGTTACTTTCTTTTGAAAGTCACGAAAAATGCTCTCCTCGCACTCTTGGGTTTGACTTTTACGGAATGACCTTTGGTGCCTCCATCCTAGCTGAACTTGTCTTTGGTGAACGACAAAATCGGGCTAGGTGACCTTTTTTTCCACAATTATAACATGCTTTGGACGGCATCACGCAGTTTGGACTGATATGTCCCTCCCCTCCGCATTTGAAACATATGTTAGGTGGTCGTTCTCCTTCCTTAAAAACGGGTGCTGGTGCTAACGTCTTTCCATCATTGTTGAATTTCCTCTTCTTAAAATGTCCATTCTTATTGTTTTGGCCATGATTACCACCGAAGTGGTTACCATTTCTGGCATGTTGATTCTCTTCACGTTTATTATCACCGCTTCGATGACTGCTATCACTAGTATTATCATTTTGCCAGCTGCTCTCTTTTGGTTGGGTTGACTCACTATCGCGTTCCAATAACTAAGCCCTATTAACAACATCTGAAAACAAACACAGTTTATGAGAGATAAGGTATTGACGTATCTCAAGTTTTAAACCTCTTAGAAATATTCGCGTCATTCTCTCCTTATTATTAACCAAATGGGACGCAAACCGACAACTCGGCAAGAACTTGGCTTTGTCTTTCGCGATCTGGTCATGTTGTTTTATTCGACTTGATGAACTCTACCTCTTTTCATGTATGAAATACTTTCGGAAAAGTACTTGTCGTTAAACAGCTTCTTGAAACTTTTCCCAAGACATCTTCAATCTGGCGGGTTGAGTACGCTTTCTGATTCCCACCAAGAATCATCACTCTGCAATAACATGAAGGTGGCAAAGGGAACCTTTTGCTCCTTGGAGTAACCCAAGACATCAAATATCTTGTTGATCTGTTTTATCCAGGTCTTCGCTTTAAGTGGTTTTGGCTCTCCAAAAAACTCCGGTGGTCCCAGCTCCTTGAACTGTTTGGCGGTGACCGTCCGAGAGTTGTCAGTGTTTCCACCTGTATTTTGGACAGGAGTCGCTCTCGCCTGATGTTGCATGAATTGTATAAAGCCTCGGAACATTCCATCGTTCATCATTTGGTCAGTGTTGTTGTTTGCATGAGGATTGTCGCCTTCCTGATGCACATTGTCCCGATTATTGATCTGTGGAGACTCAACGATCTCCTGTGCTCCATTGATGTTCTTAACATTCTCGGATGCCATTTTCAAATACTACCACAAAACAAGGGTTAATTAACATATCACATATTATCCCTATACTCTTACCAACCAATTAAATAACAAATAAACTTAGGTAGGTCATACTAGCGAAAGAATTCCCCGTCTCTCCCCTCCTAGTTCTTATTTCACATCTTAGACAAGGATCATATCCCTAAGCTTTGATACCAACTGTGACGCCCCCAAAATAGGTATACATCACCCATCTTGAGTCGCCAAATACATGATACGAATCAAATACAATCTTAAATATACAACAAGAGTCATGAGTTTTAATACAAATATTGTCTTACAGACAATATCCACTCTCGAGAATAAGTCCTCATTACAATTATTATCACACTATTTCATGAATAGTGAGGACTACTAATCCTATCATCCGGACCATCACTCCGTCCCCGATTAGTCCCAAATTTCGTTCTCATTTCACAGAGAAGAGAAAGAAAGAAAGAAAGGTGAGCTCAACTAGCCCGAAGAAGAAATATTATGACTAAGATAATGCAGGATAAATTATCATTAGCCTTCAACAATGTTAAACCCGATAAAATACAATAGATAACAAGTTTAATCTGCAATGGAATAAGAATCCATTAATAGAAATCAAGTAGAGAATAAAATCTACTATCTTTTATGATTTAAAAGTTTTTCATCACTTTTATCATTTGAGACTCAACTTAATAAATAATCCACATCATCCCCGCACTTCTGACCAAGGATATTCATTAGTGGTCATTTACCACAAATTATCCATGCACTCTGAGCCAAGGATATTCGTATATTCATCAATGATCATGATCATGCCAACAATTATCCATCAATACACTACAGGCGATGAGGACTTTTACCACATCATTTGTAACATTACTATTACGATTATAAAGAATAATCCCTAGTCATAATCATACCAAGTCCATCTATGCACTACTGCGCCCACGATGACTTTAAAAAATATAAACATGAGGATGATGACAATGATATAAGAATTCAATAAAACAAGTTCAAGAATTAGTTTATCCAGAAACTAATAACGTCCAAATTGTAAACATGATACTTCTTTGAGAGAGTAAAATTCAAGAATGCTTCGTAAGAATATTTCCGGTGAAAAGATCTTTGATGAAACGCAAATATCAATGATATTCCACTAATTTCATGGAGTATAGAAGTCAAAACTTTAACCAATTGAGTATAATAAGGAATGGAATAACAAAAGAAATCACCGAGGCGTGTGATAGATAAGACAGTGCAGTGTGTTATTCCAACCGAGAATAATAAATCTTTAACCAGGTCCCAGAAAAACGCATTGCACGGGATATTCCAACAGTAATAATAAAGAATGGAATAACATAAAGGATTTCACCAAGTATAGAAGTCCGTGATACTGAGTTATTCCAATGTAATAATAAAAACGAAACCGGGTTCTACAGAAAATGCATGAATAGGATATTCCAAACGAATAATAAAGAATGGAATAACATAAGGATTTCACCAAGTATAGAGAAATCCACAGATACATCTGAGTTATTCCAATGTAATAATAAAGAATGGAATAACGAAGTTCTCTTCATGAATAATAAAGAATAACACCCCTTACGTAGTAAAAGAAACCTGGATATAGAAGTAGTAAAGTAGCGAATACTTCTTCTTTCTCTCTATAATTTCTCTCTACAGAGTTTCAAATTGAATTAAGTAAATAATGAAGGAATGAGCTTTCTATTTATAGAAGAATGGATTGAATAATGAATTAATTCTGAATCTATTCCAGATTGATTTACTTTTAAACCAGACGGTCAGGATTGATTTACTTATTAAAACTTAAAGCAACGGTCCATACTTGATTCTTATTAAAACTTTTAACCAAATGATCCATATTGATTCATTATTATAACTTTTCACCAAATGATCCATATTAATTCACTAATATAACTTCAACCAACTATTACAAAAATTAAGACATCTCCTCATGGAATAATATTGTACCCAAATAATTCAAATGCACAATACTAGAGAGTGAATAATAACAAGATGAATAAGAATTCGTGAATAAGAACTCGTGAATAGTACTCCACACCGAAAAGTTCCCCGAATAATTCCCGATTGAACAATATAACCTCCAGACATCAATTATCATCGAAATAGATGTCGATTTCTACTAACACAAATAATCCCAACACAATGAAACTATCAAATTCATCTTTAATCAACACGAACTTATTCATCATTAATATTATAACTCACAATATTTAGCAACTATGTTGTTTCCAGGAAAAGAACTTTCCAATAAAGATTTCTCCCTATCAAGCGCACAATTAGGTGACCAAACCTCTCCTCGATGTAACTTCCGGACATTGTAAATATTGCAATTTAATAATATGAATAACTTTGTCATCTCAATTATTGATTTAATAATATAACATATAATACAGATGATACTGTGACAATAATCGAATCAATAATATGAGAGATATGATGTAGCAATTACTATAGCAATAATTGAGTATAACCGGTGACTTCTCACGTAATCATCAATAATCAATACTGGTGTCTTCTTACGCAACCACGCCAGATTCTTTGTATTTTTTTACTAATAGGGTAGTTCAACAGCTTTTAACAATAACACCTCCGCCGTTATTTTATAAAAGATAATTACGTTGCTTTTCAAATACGACAATACTTCCGTCAGGGTCCACTTAATGATTGTCTTGTCGCATCGAATATTCCCCGAAAAAAGAATATTCCCCACCAATCGAATATTTTATAATAACTTGCATACTTTGCAAAATTTATAAATATTACCCACAACTATAACATTATATCAAATCCATACTTATAATATTTTTTAAAAAATATATTTAGAAATTTAAATTTTTATTTATAAAATCTGGGATCTCACAGTTTCCACAATGATAGAGTGATACGATGCATCCTTTAGCCAAGATAACGCTTCCTTGAGGCGAATCACCTCCGCTTAAAATTGGAGAAAACTACCCTATTGGACCTCTTGATATAAGAATTTACAAAAGTACCAGTTGAGTCCCGTATAATGCACCCAAAACCTATCTTTTTTTCTCCACTAAACAGCGCATCATCTACATTGCATTTCCATTTCCCAACTTGCGGCTTCAGCCATTTTTCCTGATGCACCCCCTTTAGCACCGCCGCTGATATATGTGTAGACTGCCATTCTGCTTGGCAGAATGATGCTTGATTAATAATGAAACTTCACTTGCTTTTTGCTCTTCCTTTCCACTTTGTATGATTCCGGTTCCCCAAATTCCCCACAATAGCAAGCACACCACTCCATTACCGAATCGCACTGCATAAATCACTCCTATTCCACCATTTGATTAACGTTTTTGTTGTGCCAGGCGATGCATTAACCTGGGCTTTTGCCCATACGAATTGAGCAACAGGGCATCCTGTAAGCGCATGATCTATCGTCTCGTCCGCCTGGTTACACAATGAGCAATTTGATTCTGAAATTATTCGATGCGCCATTAAATTAACCTTTACAGGCAAACAGCCGTCTATAGCTCTCCATATAAAGTTGCGAACCTTTGGAGGTATTTTAAGCGTCCATATAAACCTCCAATTTGTAATCGAAGGTGCCATAACCTGCATATTTGACACACACAAAGAATTGTATCCCGATTTTACCGAATACATGCCTTTAAAGTCCCATGCCCAAAACCACGAATCCTCCTTTGGATATTTCGGCAAAGGAATAGCCAAAATTGCCTCTTGATCTCTAGCCTCAAACATCCCCCGTACAATATTTTCATCCCATTCTTCAAACCCCGGTTTTACTAAAGCATCAACCGTCACATCAACTAACTCCGCATTAGTCGGAGTTTCAACATACGGATGATAAGAGTTGGCTAACCACGGTTCTCCCCATATTTACGTATTTAATCCATTTCCCACCCTTTTCCTACAACCCTCCTTCACTACATCTTGACTCGAAAAAATACTTTGCCAAATATAGCTGGGATTATTACCCAACTTAGCTTTTAAAAAGTCTGATTTAGGATAATATCGAGCCTTAAAAAATTTTCCACACAGAGAAGTAGGACATGAAAGTAAACGCCAGGCTTGCTTTGCCAACATGGCTTTATTAAAATTATGAATTTTCCTGAATCCCAATCCCCCCATGAATCTTCTGTTGACACGCTTTATCCCAAAGATTCCATCGCATATTATTTAATCCATCTTTCTTTTTCCCCACCAATAACTATTCATCATAATGCCTAAATCATCACAAAGATCCATAGGTGTAAGAAACACACTCATAATATAGCTAGGGATAGCTTGAATAATGACTTTAATAAACACTTCATTCCCCTCTCAGTGAGAGATTTTATTTCTCCACCCAAACATATGACGCCAAGCTTTCTCCTTCACATAAGCAAATACCTCATTTTTATTTCTCCCGACAAGCGATGGCGCACCCAAATACTTGCCATGATTATTTGTCACCTGTACCCCCAAAAGACTACAAATATCCTCTTGAACACTACCAGCTGTATTAGAGCTGAATAAAATAGAAGATTTTGAAAATTTTATTTTTTGCCCCGAAGCTGCTTCATACTCCATCAAACAATCTTTTACTGCGGCACATTCAGCAACAGAAGCTTTAAAAAATAAAAAACTATCATCTGCAAAGAAAAGATGAGTGTGTTTCTTCCGCAAAAAACTATCATCCGCAAAAAACTATCAATATATATGATTTAATAAAATTATAAAATTAATTCACTGTATATATGTATCAAATACAATGTAAAAATATTATCAATTAAAATTATACACATAATCAATCAATCTTAAAAGTCACTATATATATATATATATATCATTTTTCTATTTAGCAAAGCAAACATTTTTATATATGTTGGGTAAACCTCAAAGCATTAATTTTTAATGTAATTTTCAACTGATAAAATGGTGAGCGATTGTTGTGTCCAATTAAAAAATCGGATGGCTAATTTTAAAAATCACATACTACTTTTTTCCCTGTTAATTGTTAATGTTCAATTAGTGAGCTTAATATAACAGAGAAAACATAAATATTTACTTTTACATATTTAAAATTAGATTGAGCAATTTCTTTTTTAGATTTTAAAATTTATTATCTAAATATTACTTATTAAAATTTGAATTTTTAAAAAATTTAAATTATTTTTGAAAAATAAAATATATCCGGCAAGACAAATAAGATTTGATTGCACCTTGTGTGTTGTTTTAGTGGCGTTAATTCGTTCCTATTAAAAGACCTTCAGATAAATTCATTATCACTAAATAAACACAAACTTGGAAAATTGAGGGGGTGTTTGATAAAAATTGAATGAATCTGAATGAGCTGAATCTGAATAAGTTGAATTTGAAACTAAATGAAAAAAATTGTTTGATAATTGACACATCTGAAACATCTGAATGACAAAACTTTATTATTTTACCTTTCTGAAAAAATTCAAAATTATTGTAAATTTATTTAATATAATAGTTAATATTTTTTTAATTTTTTTTTTACTTTATTCAAATTTCTTTCATTCACCATTCAATTTCAAAAAATTTGATTTAACCATCCAAATTTTCATCCATTTTATCGATTCAAATGATTCAAACCAAAAACAAATGAACAACCGATTCAAATTATTCAAATTCAACTCTATTCAATTCTAAACAAACAGTCCCTCAATAGACAAGCCCTGATTCCGAACCTAAGAAAACCTAAAATAATAAATACACTGAAAAATAAATTCAGCCCAACATAACCGCGAAACAGACTCCAGTAACCGACACTCTGATTCTGCTAAACCGGCGAAACAAAAGGACATGCTACCATTCCACCACCTGCCTCAGCGGCTACCGCCACCTCCTCCGCCATCTCCTTCCAACACCGCATAACAGACTTGGGCGTTGCGACAACCGCGCACTCCTTCCTGTTAACAGTAAAACACAGGTAGGCTATGCATCCTCCACCTGGCAACTCCTGCTTCACCCCACTCTCACACGTGTACCCCTCCACGTCACCAGTCCACCAATCCCAAGATCCTGCACCACCGTTGCACGTGACAGCCACACTAAACTCAGCAGGCTTAAAACACCTCAGCACCATCTCGACCAGTGGCTCGAACCCAATTGAACCAGGGTCGAACCCCATTGCCTCGTAGCTGGCATAGCTGAACCCATCCTCTGGGGTCACGTGCACCGTAGAATAAGCTCCGCCATCAATGCCATTCATTGAATACCCACAAGGCTCAAATTCGAAGTCACATATATCGTGCTTCGGGATGATGTCAGATATTCCGGACAATTTGGTCATTCCGTCGGCATTGCTGTTTTCCGAGTTTTTGAAAAAGACGGAGGCTTTGTCCCGATCCAAACCGGTCATACACATTTCAAGGGTCACCTCACCCGCAGAAAATGATCTCGGTGAGCCCCCATATGCCACATAGACATGCCAGTAACGATTCGGAGCATTTTCATCACCGAGGACGAATCCTTTCCCACCGGAGAAAAATGAGTTCAGAAAACCCACCTCTTCTGCGAAGCTACGGTGGGGTGCGGGTTGGGTATTTTTAAATATAAAGGTCCCACGCGAGTACTTGACCGAGTTGACACCGAGTGAGACTGACTCAGAGAGTTTGAGAATTTGTGGAATAGACAAAAGCAGCTTAGTAGTTCCACACGTCTTGAGAATAATCTTGTATGGGAATACAAACAGACTAGACTCCGAAAGAACGTACGAGTCAAACTCAGAGTTGGATAGCTGAGACACGATGGTGCAGCAAGCGGGTTCTAGAATTGAATCGAGTTGAGAACGAGTCAAGGCTCGGAGGCCCAACCCATTAGGATCAGTAAACATGGAAGGTTCAGAAAAAGTAATTTCAAGGCGCTTTTCGAATCCCTCGAACCCAATTGGTGAAACGGCCATTGTACAATTGATTGTTTTTTTTTTACAAGAAAAGCCAGGGAGAAGAGAATATTTTGAAGAATTTAACAAGACTGTAAATGAAATGGAAAACTGGGGGATTTTCTAATCTAATGAAATGGTATTTCCTGTTGTAAATGTATCAGGATGGTTTCCTGACGCACTGCAATTGAATAACAAATCAAAATCAGTACTATGATATACTAAATATTAAAGAGAACATAAATGGGGAATTTTTATTTCTTACGTTGGAGTAAGCAGCAGATCGGAACTTCTCAATTCCACCGTTGGGTCGAATATCTTCAATGCAGTAACCGAGTGGGACTTCGTATTGAACAGAGCTATTACTACTACTAGTAGATTTCTTGCCACCGTTAGTCTCCATTAGAACATTAACTCTTTCTTCAAAACCTACAACCAAAACAACAATTAAAAAACAAAAATTTCAATTTTATGTGCCCTGATATCAATTGTACATAGGATATTTACACAAGAACCAGATGGATGAACAGAGTCAATGCATATAAAAATTTCTTTAATTAAAGAAAACCCAATACACATATTTTATGAAGAACGAAAAAGCAGTCTAACAAAAAAAATCAAAATTTTCACATTTTAAGATAATGTATAAATAAAATACTCACGATTAAATTAGGGGGGAATCGATAAGGCAGAATGGTATAGAGAAAGACCCAGAAGCCTTTTTCTTGAAATTAATTATTGCAGAGTTGAATCGGCGAGATGGTAAAAGATAAAGCTGATAAAGGCAAAAGGGGTTTTGTTATTTGTGTTGTGAGGGAGAGTATGGAACGGAAGGAGATTATTTATAGATGGAAACAAGGGAGTGGGGTGGAATGGAACAACTAGGCCTACTTAGGGCTCCGAGGGTGTGCTCTTAGTGGAAATATGAAAAGTGTCGTTAGTTATTTTGTCTCATTTATTGCAGAACAAGTATTAGTAATTCTAGGGGATATTTTTTAGTAATAATTTTTTTTGTTTTTTTTTGTAGTTTTTTTAAAAAATGATTCTCCTATTCAGATTAAATAATATTTTAAAATTAAGACATTTATTAAGAAATAATACAAAATATCTTTTATATCCCTAATTAATTATTTTCCTCTTCACAATTGTTTCTTCTCATTCTTCACAATCGTCCTCGATTAATTATTTTTCTCTCCACAATCAGATTTCTTTAAGATATTAAATAGAGTATAAATTAGGAAAAAATAAGACAATATCAAGATGTAAATTTCAAAAGACACTTATATGTAATAAAATTAAACTTTCTAAAGTCATTTAATGGAGATAATATTTATTTTAATTGAGAGGTACTACAAAAAAAAAATTAAAAATAAAATAAAAAAATCGCTAGAAATGTCCCGTAGAGGAACTCGAACACGTATAGTTTTTCGATACACACTAGTATGCATACGTAGGCACGTGTGGGGCTCAATTTGAGAACTTTCATGAAGATATGACATTTCACGTGCTTTGTTGAGCGTGAAATACACGATTGGCTGAGATGAGTAGATTCCCTATCTGACGAATTCCAGAAATTAAGAGGTGCCACATATTTCCGGACTCGAATGCGGAATGGGGAGTATTATTATTGTCCATTAAAATGAATTGTATCCTAAAGTAACAGCAGGGTGTATCCCTCCAAGTAATGCGTGGCCCGTATGCTGCCACGCGAATAAAATATAGTACTATTAGATTACCCATGGAAAATACTATCACTCCTATATCTTTTGCAAAGGAGAAACATTTTTTTTTAGAAATAATGTAAATTTGAATTTCATGAACGATAATCTTATCATCTTCCAATTCTACTAATAATGTTAACGTCAGGATCTTTCTCCACGTCCCAATCACCAAGACGCGTCCAATATCCCGCATACTCAACAAGTCAACACTAAAGCTTTTCGACTACCGACCGTCGAGGATAAATTTCAAAAATGAGAGTCAAGACAAAGCGATCACAAGGTCAACAATGGAGAGAAAAATATTGTTTAGTGTTCGAGAAAGATAGAATAAGAATTCTAATGAAAAAATGTCTCGTATTTACCCCTCTTATGTGATCTTAGCCCCACGATGTTCCACTATCCGGCATCATCGTACCACCCACCACCTTCTCGACACCTTTTTCCTTACTTGCATTTCAAATTAAAAGTAAATAAATACTTTCATCCCTTCTATTATCGCTTTATTATCACGGCCATTTTGAGTCCCATCCTCATTAATACCATGCAAAGAAAGTGGCGTACATTAATAGTCAAACGTCATTCGGGCATAATGATTATCGGGTCAAACCGGGATTAAGTGATAATTTATATAATGGGCCAATATAAATGACTAAGCCCAAATAATAAGAATGATCCAAGTGACCGAGATCCAACCACGACTTAACATAACACGATCCAAGGAGGAGCCCAATAATTTCTACCAATAAAGAAAAAAAGATTATGGCCAATGATTACCCCTCTACCTTTATATTAAATGTGGTGTTTAATGAAAGACTATAAAATTATAGCCCGTGATGTAACCATCCGTGAAAAATCATAAGAGATCCAGAGTGAAACTTGTCAAAGCCCAAATTGTCATCAGTGCACAAAAGTGAGAAACCCAATAGATGCAAGCCCACGAAAGTGAAGATATTTAGGTCTAAAACTGACGAAACCCTTCCCATTCATCATCATCAGCAATTGAATTAAATGTGTCACCTTTAATTACCGCGGTAAATCACAAGATAAAAGGTAAACTTTACCAATTCTCGACGGCTTTTTACTCGCTAATTCAAAATTTGAACCTTAGAGCTTTCTTCTTCTCTCGCAAATTTCTTTCTCTCGCTTCACAAAATCGAAACAATGGTGACTCAAACTTCTAAGCAGAACTCCCTCATGCGGTAACTCCCATCAAGATCGCTTTCTCCCAATCCAAACCCTAATCAAGAGGGTTCAAGCTCTAACCTCAATCATCTACTATGGGAGGAAACCCTTCTTCGACTTCTTCTACTTCGATTTCTTCAAAGACGGGAACAATTTCCTAATGCCAACATTCGCTCCTCCGTCACACTGAATCGAAATATGCACGCTCAGAGTCGTTATCGATTCCCGACATGTATGCAATAAGGGCTCTCGCCCCCAAGAGCAGATGTATCAAATGACCAGACGGCTGGTCGCCACGCCTAAGCATTTCTTCCGAGAAGGGGGTTCACTACCTCTTCATGTCTTCATCATTACCCTTTTAGGGTTTATAGGAGTGGGCTTCACCAACCAAAGGCCCAACTCCTACATCCACATCCCGGCATTCATCGCTTCCGTCACTTAACTCGGGATTACTCCTCTCTGCTGACATCTTCTTCACCCTCTTCTCTCACGGGTAGTCCCGAAACGGGGTTTCAAAGTATCGAAGAAGAAATCTCCTCGACCTAATACTAGGTTCGAGAGAGACTTTGATGAACACTCCTTCCAAAGAATAAAGGTCAGCACGAGAAGTGGTTTTTCATCACGGGCCCGAGATTTCTTCCTTCCGTAATGGACCACCTCCGACCAAGTCTCTCACGACTTTGGTGATATATCCAAGAACGGTGAGGAGATGGCGACTTTCGAGGAAAATTCTCCAAAGGAATGGAGTTTTACACTTCCGACCAAACAAGCTTGGTTATATAATCACAAATGTAAGTTTGATTAATTCGCAATATAATTTTTGAAATAGATAGTGATATACATATTCGATGTGGTGGTTTTTTAAAGATCTCCGATTAAACCGACTCTCTGAGGTGAGAGATCCGAAGATTTTTTCAAGGTGGGAAAATGTCGATGCAAGTGTAGAAGACCCACCAAGGATCTTCCTGTGTTAACCCTTCTATCGTCGATCCTCCAACTTCTTCCTTCAAACCGACGAACCTCAAAAAACGACGAATCTAATATTCCTCAAGAAAACCTTCGACCTCGTCAAGAAAAAGATCCGCCAAACGAACCAAAACCACCCAACCGTAAGCAAACCCCGACAAAGGATCCCAAACAATCCTCAAGCAACCCCCAAACAACCTCAACTAATCCCAATCCCCCAACCTCCTAACCTATCCCCTCATTAGAGAAGTCTTCGATATTCCTTTCGCACGACCGCCAAGGTCCTTCGTAAAGAAAATAAGAACTAAAATAACTCCTTCGACCGCCAAGAGCTTCGAGTCCCTACTTCTTCTGGTTGTCACTCCTCCAATCATATCCACGTAAACCCCGCTCCTCGATAATGAACCAACCGAACCAACCCACACGCCTTCCCGAAAAAGAAAATGTATGATCGACATTCACCCTCGGTTCATCTCCCCTCCCTCGCCAACTCCTCGAACGCACGCCGCCGATCTCCTTCTCCTAAAACCGCACACGAAACCCTCACCTCTTCGCTAAGAACCTCCACCTTCCCCACCAAGAGAACAAACCACCGAGATTGATCGGAAGCCATGGCCTCCCCAACAATGTGGCCCCGACTAATCGCTCATTTTCCATTCCAACTATTCAACACCTTTGTTCGTGAAACCGACGATCACTCGGCTTGGGAATAGTTCGAATGGAGATCTACTTAAATGAAGGTACGAGCTACTCAAGCGAAGGTAAATGAGTATCTTCTTTACTTCAATTTATCTCGCATGTTTATATATCCGAAAACTAATCAAATGATATTGGAAATACACAGCCAAGCAGCAAAGTTGTTCGGACGTTTTCGCCCAAGATCTCAAGTCAAGCAGAAGAAGAGATCTTGAGGAAGAAAATGCCATGTCAAGTCTCGCTTTCATGGGGGAGAAAACTCAACATGAATGCCTTCTTCATACAAACGAAGGTCTTCAACGAGAGTTAGCCCAAGCCAAAGGAGATGTGAAGGCCTCCAAGGAAGAATTAAAGTCAACCAAAGCTCAAAGACGAGGAAATCGTGAAAATGAACGCCGACTTGGTTCGTAGGAGCGAGATAAGGATGGAAAAGATCGAGGAGCTAAAGGTCGATGCAAAGATCTTGACCAAGACCATCCATAAGTCGGAGGCGCAGAAAAATCGTCATACGAGTAAAGCGGCCAAACTTCAGGAGGAAATCCGAGAGCTCAAGGCTCTTCTAGACCTCGGGCCTCCATTAACCGGACGACCTTCGTAAACAAATATGCTAAGAGTACCTAACTCCTGACGAGATTAATGGAGAAATAATGAAGATATACTCCGAGAGTTATGAGCTTTGCCAAGTCGTGGGTGCGAGAAGTTCGCTCTGCAGCCAACTGGATCCATCCTTACTCGATTCTTCGATGAAAGATGGAGTCCGTCGATGTTTGTTGCTTATGTTTTTTCTGCCTTTAATTTACAAGATCTCAAAAAATTGTCAATAAGTGTAATTAAATTAAATATTTAATGAAAATAGTTTCATTCCTTACGACTTCTGCTTTATTATCCGCCAATACTCCATCATTTCATTAAGTGAAAAATGCACCAACCCCTTCATGTATTGAACTCGAATCGTTAGATAACAACTAAACATGCCATATAATGTATGAAGTGTAAGAATGAAGTTTTCAACTCAACACTTAGAAAAATTTTAGGTAATAAAGTAGAGGGATACTTATTAGTTATTCTCAAGTGAGAGATATATCTGCTTTCATTAGAATTTGTTTACCCCTAAAAGCATAACAAAACTAAAAGATGACATTCGCTTACCCCGGCGGGCCTCGATAAAGTCCGAAAGATGACACTTGCCTACCACGAAGGGCCTTCGATAAGGTCTAAGTGTCGACAATTGCCTACCACGTAGGGCTCGATAACGCCTTAAAGATGACACTTGCTACCACGGCGGGCCCGACAAGGTCTAAGTGACCACCGCCAAGAGGTCGCCATCTAATGGCCAAATGAGTCCACCCGAACCTCCTAACACCAATGACGTTTTGCTACCACGGCGGGCCCGACAAACTCATAAGGACCACTCACCAAGAGGTCGCCATCAAATGGCCAAATGAGTCCACCCAACCTCCTAACACCAACGACGCTGACGTCGCTTACCACGGCGGGCCCGACAAACTCATAAGGACCACCACCGGAAAGAGGTCGCCATCGAATGGCCAAAGTCCACCCGAACCTCCTAACACCAATGACGTTGCCTTACCACGGGGCCCGACAAACTCATAAGACCACTCGCCAAAGAGGGTCGCCATCGAATGGCCAAATGAGTCCACCCAACCTCCTAACTTCGATGGTCCGATCAAAGAATGAAGACAAAATTTGTTCGAGAAAAAGGAAATTTTATCGATGATGACATAAATATTTACAAACCTTCCCACGTATATACATCATTTTTATCGAAAGTACTTTCTAAGCCCGCCAAATGCGCTAAGTATTCTTAATCACGATCCATCTAATGCTTTCAATCGATAAGTTCCCGCCTTGCACTTCAGCTTATTTCATACGGCCCTTCCCATTGGCATCGCCTTTCCTATATTCTCGAGGTGTAGATGCTTCGCTTCTCCGAGGACAAAATCTCCCACTTCAACCTTCGACATTTTACTCCCTTATTATAATGCTTAGCCACTCTTCACCGATAAGTCGCCAACCCGTTAAGGTCGCTTTCTTTCTTCTTCAAGTAAATCTAGGTTGGCCTTAAGCCCTTCCTCATTGTAAATTTCTCTCAATCGGGTCACCAAGACCGGAGATCCAATTTCAACCGAACTAAGGCATCGCATTCTATAAGCCAATCTAAAGGGTGAATCTCCGTCAGTAGTCCTCGAGTAGTTCGATAAGCCCATAACACACTAAGTAGCTCCTCCGCCATCCGCCTCGCTTCATTTAATCTACGCTGATTCCATTCAACAACGCTCGCTTGGTCACTTCAACTTGTCCATTCGACCGTGGATGAGCTATCGAGGTCTTTCTATGTTGAATCCCCAGCTCTTTTCAAGAATGCCTCAAATTTCGATCCCACAAATCGGCACCCGTTGTCCGATATCAACACCTTAGAACTCCCGGTTAAACACCACCGACTTTTTTATAAACTTTAGGCATTCCTGTTCCGCTATCGATCAAGTGGTTTTGCTTCCACCCACTTAGTCATATAATCAATAATAAATACTATGATAAAGTCGACCGACCTTTAGCTTTCTAAGAATGGACCCAAAGATATCAACCCCCGCATAAATGGGGGTATAAGAGATAAGATCGAGTATAGCTCTTCCGGTGGTCAATGGGATCTGACCGTTGATCCGACATTTCTCGACTTCTTGACATACTCATTTGCTTTTTTAAAGATGGTAGCCAATAAGATCCCCGACGAAGTATTTTATAGGCTAATGACTTAGCCGCCATACGGTCACCACAAATACCTTCACGTATTTCCAAAGAAAGCATAATCACTTTCAGATGGAGTCAAACATTTCAATAATGGAGATGAGAAAGCTCTTCTAATAGATCTCCATCAATTGAACAAAATTAGCACTTTTATACTTAATTTTTTCATGAGCATCCGATCCGGCGGTAAGACGCCATCCGCCAGATACTCTATATATGGAGTCAACCAAAGAGCTGGTTTGGTCAATGCACATTACCGATTCATAATGGACACTAGATGTTGCAAAGTTTCTAAATAAACCGACCCATCAAAGACGTTAACATCCGTAGTAGGGCTAATTTGGAGAGTGTATCTAAGAATTGAATTGTTATTACGCCGATCCTCAAACTCATAAGATTGGAAATATCAAGTCGCTTCCTTCAATTTCGTTAGATATTTGATCATTTTTGGGCCTCGAGCTTCATATTCCCCGTAAATTTGCTTAACGATTAAATTGAGAATCACTAAAGATAATTATTCTTTTGCACTTCAAGACTTTTTTGCCAACCGTGAAACCTCGCAAGTACCGCTTCATACTCAAATTTCGTTGTTTGTTGCTTTGAATCAAATCATGGCTCGTTGTACCTTGAATCCTCCCACTCGCTGTAATAATACCGCCCCATCGACGTCTGTGGTAGAAGACCCATCTCGCATACAAATATTCCATGAACTTTGCTTCATTAAGAACTAAGAATCGCCTCGTTTCGATCCTTCATCTTCTCGCTACAACTTCATCGCCTTCGTAAAACGAGCATTCAACAACAAAATCACCAAGGCTTGCCCTTTTCATGGCGCTTCGGATGATATTCAATGAAAAATTGTGACAACTCCATCGTCTACGCAATTAATCTCCCCGATACCTCGTGTTTACCCATAATCTTCTTTAAAGGTCGATTCAGATATACTATTACCAATCTACCCTCGAAGTATCATTTAAGCTTTCGACTAGCGCTTATTAAAGCGAAAGCAAACTTTTCAATATTCGCACCTTGTTTTCAAAGATCCCAAGGACACGGCTTACATAATAAACCGGTGTCGCTACATTTCAACTTCACGCACCAAAACCGCTTCCTACCGCCAATGAACTAGTCGCTAAGACAAATATAAAGGTTCAAGAGAACGGCTTCACCAACAAAGGTGCCAAGATAAATAGGACTTGATGCTCGAAAAGCGCCCTCACATCTCAAGTCCATCAAACGCCTTTGCATTCTTCTACTTTTCAATGTATCAAAGAACGGTAGACATCTTTCCGCCGACTTGACATGAACCTCCTTAAAGTCGCAATCCTTCCAATGTGACGTTGAACATCTTTAAATGACCGAGAGTCTTCATGTTCGTGATCGCTCAATCTTCTCGTGATCGGCTTCGATTCTCTCTCGATCGACAAGATATCCCGTAAATTTGCCACCTCCTGACCAAGAAGGTGCATTTAGTGGGATTCAATCTCAAATCAGGTTGATTTAATCGTTCAAAAACATTCTTCCAAATCATCCATATGTTTATGTACCAACATACTTTTTTGACAATCATATCGCCTACATACACCTCCATATTCCTACCCAAATTGATATCCGAAAACACGGTTCATCATTCTCGATATGTGGGTCCCAGATTAATGAGGTCAAGGTCATTTTCTTATAAGATATACCGAACGATGCGAATGAACGCCGCCTTCTAGATATCTTCTTTACACATGGAAATTTGATGGTAACCAGAGAATGCATCCATGAAACTTAATAAAGCATACCCCAAGTGGCATCGATTAGTTGGTCAATGTGGGGTAAAGGGTAGAAATCCTTCTGACAAGCCTTATTTAAATCAAGATAATCGATGCAGACTACCATTTACCATTTTGCTTCAGTATCAAAGACCACATTTGCCATCCATCGCGGTAGTCAATCTCAAGATGAAGTCTCGCCAATAATTTTTTGCAATCTCTTCATCAATTATTCACCGACGCTCAAAGCGCGAAAATCCTCCTCTTCCGCTTGGACCGCTTCTTCGACGGGTTCACTTCCAAATTGATGCTCAAGAATATCCCCGCTACTCCCCAAGATATCCCGAGGCTCCCAAGAAAATATCAACATAGCTTTGCAAGAGTTCTATAAGATTCGTCCCGAGAGGTTCCTACAGATGCGAACCTATTTCCACCGCTTTTGTTTGCTTTGCCCGGATGAGATCTATCTCCTCCGCTTTCTTCAAATTGTATGACTAATGGTTCGTAACTACTTTCGTGAAAGGTTCGATCTCTATTGCCATAAAGATGCTTCGCTTTGATATTCCCACTCCGGCGTGATCACAAGATTTCTATAACATCTTCCGCCGATCCAAATCCCCTTCACCTCGCCAATTCCCACGAGCCGAGGAAATTTAATTTTGAAACGAGGAATAGAGGTCACAACAGAAAAAGCAATTAGAAGCAGCCTTCCCAAAATAAAGATTATAAGTTAGAATCTACATTTACAACATAAAATTTGCAAATAATTTCTACTGTTGGGGGCCGTTCAAGACGACCGGCGCTTCATAGTTCCAAATGCACCTTAACCGGGCCATTACTAAAACCATATAAAGGAGCTTCTCGTCCCAACTCCATCTTTCTACCATCTAGTGTGCATTCTCCGATAAGCGGGCATACTGAATATCTACAGAAGACCCATTATCCACCATCATCCGTTTACATATCTACCAACCCACTTCAGGCAAATAACACCAATGATCCTCGTATGGCTCGATAATTTCCGGCGGGTAATCTTCATCAAGAAAAGAGATTACCGAACTTGATAAGGTCTCGCTACCGGAGGGTACCACATCGCCACGATCAATCCAAATAGCTTCTTGCCGCTTTTTTCCAACGAAGTTCGCTGTAAGTACCCCCAGGATTTACATCTATCACATGCCTCAGCAGTCGTTCGGAGCGGTAACACTTGGCGAATCGGGTTGAGCTACGGAACAGCCCTCCGTCTCCGTCATTGATTGGTTCTGCGTAACCACATATCAATTAAAAGCTCTACCAGACTTTCCTTTCAATAAAGTCCTTCAAACTAGCACAACAAATTCAGATTACGACCAAGCTTGATGATAATCACAATACTTACGAGAATTCCTTTTCCGTGCTTAATGTTATCTCGAGGTGGCTCGAAAATAGGTTGATTCTTAATTTGATCCAAGATAATGTTCTGTCGTCAGATTAAGTGTCAGGTACGCTCTATTCACTCGTTGTCTTTGAGCGGATTTAACGTCCTCCACCCTCGCTCCAATTATTAAACTTTTTCGATCCGCCTCATAGCGGTCTTTATTACCCTCATTCTTTCTCTCGATCTTTATCATTTCGTCCCGATCTCGTCTCCTTAGTTTGGCCCAAGCAGGACGCTTAAGGTCATCCCATAGCTTCCTCTACCACGATATAACCTTCACTTTTGTCAAAGGCTTCAAAGAAGACTCTTCTGTGATGAAACATCAACTTCTTCACTAACTTTTCCGATTCGACCAGATCTAATCCATTCAAAACAATCCAACCAACCATAAATCATTCAAATCACACCGTCCCCATCGCTTCACTAATCTCTTCACATATCGCCCAAAGACTCATTCAAAAACCGTCGAACCCGAGCCAATGAACCACTTGGTTTTCCCTTCTTTTGTTGTTTGCCAAAGCGAAGCATGAAATTTATCGCATACGTCCCGCCAAGATGAAATCAATTTTGAGGGCAAAGTCCCCATCCACCGCCTAGCATCCTTTCTAAGTGTTGTGACAAAAGTATGACACTTAGCAAAGATCGCTAAAATCATAATAATCCATCAATCGGGTCGAACGCTCGATCAGGGTCATAGGGGATCCCCGATCCATCATAACTCTCCATACGGGCAACTTTCTTGGTGGGGTCACTTTTTCTCTAAGAATCTCCGCAGTAAAAGGGGATTCTTCTTCCCGGCGTGTCCTTCGCCTTTTCGTGATTTCTAAGTCGCTCAAGTTCTTTTAACTCTTTAACCAAATAATCTATTCCTTCCGGTCGAGACGATGCTTCTTTTTCCGATGACTCTTTCTCCTATGAAGTAAATCTGCTTTCTTACAATGTAACCTTCAACTCTGTAAGGACTTCTTCTATGATTTAGTATCTATAGTATGCTGTACCCTCGCAGACTTTCGGGAGTACAATCTCTAGATATGCTTCGCCTTTTGTGCTTTCGCACTAAGGCGAGAATGTGCAACAACAAGGGCTTTCTTTGTGGATTTCGTAATTACGATCCTTGGACCGACCTCTTCGCTCCTCCGATCCTCGCTCCTTAGAATCGACAGGGTGATGTACCCTCATCGATCTTTGAGGAGTAAGGCTTCGATCTTCTTCTTCTCGATTTCTACCGAGACTCTCGGGTCCCCGAATGAATGTGTTCTTTTCCACTTTGGTGTCCTCGCTTCTTCTGACCGATTAGAATCGAAGTTTTCATCTCTCAACTCACATATTCGGCCATCCGCTCAAATATATATCCCGTCGTTGCTTTCACAAGTACTTCCATAGCTCTATCCGCTTCATCACCCATCTCGCTAATCGTGAAAGCCTTTTCATCTTGGTCTTCTCAGATCGAGTTCTAGCGGCGCCTTCTACTCGCTTCCCACCGCGGCCGATGAAGCTTTATCAAGAGGGTGTACTAACCCACGCTTAACCTTACCCATCTTCTTCAATTGAAAATCTTCAAGGGATCGCTTGACGCCGTGGCTTGCATTTAACACTTATCACGGGTCCCAAACGATCTTTAACAGCACACTCCTGGTGTCGATTCACCGGCGCCCTCTACCGCCTCTTCAGTGTAGGTGTTCTACTCTTCACCATGAATATCGACGTAGAACAAACACAACCAGGATTGAAAATATTCGTGACACTAGAACTAAACCCTCCTTCTAGCCACTTGATGTTAACGCCAGATCTTTCTCCACGTCCCAATCACCAAGACGCGGCCCAATATCCCGCATACCAACAAGTCAACACTAAAAGCTCGACTACCGACCACGAGGATAAATCCCATGAGAGTCAAGACAAGACAAAGCGATCACAAGGTCAACAATGGAGAGAAAAATATTGTCTAGTTGTCTCGAGAAAGATAGAATAAGAATTCTAATGAAAAAAAATCTGCATTATTTACCCTCTTATGTGATCTTAGCCCCACGATGTTCCACTATCCGGCCATCGTGCCACCCACCACCTTCCTCGACACCTTTTTCCTTTACTTCCTATTACTTCAAAATTAAAAGTAAATACCTACTTTCATCCCTTCTATTATCGTTTGTTATCACGGCCATTATTCGAGTCCCATCCTCATTAATACCACGCAAAGAAAGTGGCGACATATAATAGTCAAACGTCATTTGGCATAATGATTACTCAATCAAAACCGGGATTAAGTGATAATTTATATAATGGGCCAATATAATGACTAAGCCCAAATAATAAGAATGATCCAAGTGACTTTATCCAACCACGACTTAACATAACACGATCCAAGGAGGAGAAATTTCAATAATTTCTACCAATAAAGAGAAAAGGATTATGGCCCAACAAATAACAACTATTTTTATTAGTTAATTTTGTTGTAAAAATATTAAATTTAATTATAAAAATATCAATTCTCTTAAATTAATGTAATACTCTTTTATTTTTTTTTTTCTACCTGATACAATGAGAAAAGAACATCATAAATTATCCTTTTATTATAAAAGATAATGATATGTGATTAAAGAAAATTACTAAAATATGTCGTAGATATGGTTTAGGAATTTAAAGCGTATTTCTAATAAATTATAATATTTTAATATATTTCAATCTTTTAATTTTTTGTTCAAAAAATATATATTTTGACAAGCTCATTTTCAAATATCTCTAATTAAATTAATATTTCTGTAAGACAAACTTCATACTAACTCACGTTGGACTTGATCTGTTGATTAAATGAATTGATTTCATACAACAAAATTCATATTTATTGGATTTTTTTTTTCTCACTTTGTTTAATCATTAATTATTTTTGAATAAACAATTCAAATTTTGACTCGACTCGACTCGACTCAATTCTATTTTTAACAATTTTGTATTAAAGAGAATGATAAGCATGAATAATTAGAAACTTACTGACAACTTAAGGTCGATGGACTCATTGATTAAGAATTGAATTTATATAATTATTGACTTAATATACATTATTAATGTCTTTTTCTATCCGTTTAAATTTTTAAATAAATTAATTATTTAAAAATTGGTTTAAACTTGTTTGATTTTTACTTGAATTTGAATTGACAAGTCAAAACTCATTTGAATTTTATTGAATAATTTTAGTCATCTTAACTAATTAAGGTATGCTTTGTATAGTAGTAATATTTTGTTATGGGACAGCTGGCAGGAGAATATTAAGTTTTACTGATCCATTGGGCTTATATGGCAAATAAAACATCTCACTTGGTCCATGGAACATATTCAATTAGTGCAAATGGGACTTATCCAATAAGCCTTTTGAGTCTAGTAATCAACCCGACGTGAATTTATGATTTTGATTTAAGTCTAGCAACGTGGAAGCCCTACCAACTTTTGTACTAATTCCAAATTATTGCTACACTAAAAAAATCGTAATTATTTATTTATTAATTTTAAACTTTGTAGGATCTTAATTAAAAAATTTAGGCTTCATGATTTTGCAGCTTTTTCTTTAAGTAAGCCATCCATCCAGTTTGAATATACTAATATCTATAGTGGCAGAATGAATTTGTTGTTAAAACACTTACAAATTAACAAGCTGTCTTAATTTTCATGCAATTGGTAAGTAGAGTATAATTAATTAATTTATCCAATTAAGTGTATTAATTTATGTTTAATTAGAGTAGAATATTGTTTCATGTTTGTTCGAAGATGTAGTTAATTAGCTTAGTATGGTCCGGGGGCATTCAGAAAAGTGAACAAACAATAAGTAGAATAAAGACGCACATCCAAGAGAGAGAGTGCACTTATTTTATGTTTGATATTTTTGGTGTTTGCATGGCATGTCTTGTCTGGTTAGGTTACTTGTCTAAATTTTCAGTACTAAACCTTGTTTTTCTATTTTGTATTTTTGTACGTTTATTCTTTTCATAAAAAACATTTAGAGTTATTTTGTAATATTATCAAAATTAATATGAAATTATTTAATTTTATCCTATATACTAATTAATTAATCCATAGTTTATCATTTTAGATCAAAATTAAATGAATTACATCAATTTAAACTTTTTAAAATTGACTTTGAATACTATTTCCTACTGCATGCCCGCCCGCCCCTGATCAAGGAAGTAGCTGAAATATTTTTAGTGTGTGATTATTATAAATTTCTCTTTGTAATGAACATTAATTAATTAATTAATTAATGTTTTTATATAGATGGTAGATATATTAAGCAATTCGAAGGAGGTAGGTGCATCACAAATAACGTTAAAAAGGATACCCTATCAGTAAATCAGCAGCTGTATATACATTAATTAATTCTTCTTAAATAAAAGGGACCAAATTTAATTTAGACGTAAACAGAAATTCATAAGAAAAAGAAGAATTATGATATTGTTATGCATGCATGCACACAGTAAGTAGTAGGTATATCACACGTTGTGCGTGGGGATAACATTAATGTATACTACGTACATCTCTTTAAACGATTGTCGTTTAAAATTTTTATATATGAATTAAAAAAATCATTTAATATTATTATTTAATAATTAAAATTTATTTTAAATATCATCATTATCCTTTATGAGAAATTAAAAAGTAGAAAAATAATTTATTGGGACAATAAAATAAGGTAAAAATGATATAAGAAAATAAATAATTTATTCTTTTTAAAAAGTTATAAACGATAAATAAATTTTTTATTTTAAAATTATAATCTTTTAAAACTAAAGGAATAATATATATCATGCGATTGGTGCGTAGCGCTAGTTCCTATTCCTTATACAAAAGACAATTTATTTCCTCGTGAGAAGCTTAGCTTTATTTTGATAAAAATAAAATAATTTGTAGTCGATCGATCTAAAAAGAATTAATGTAAATCCTGATTTAATATAAATGAAAATATTTCTATTATTCGGGCCCAGCTATCTACCTACCTACCTACCTACCTAAATAACTAACTAACTAAGGGGGTGTTTAATAAAAATTGAATGAATTTGAATCTAAATATGAATGAATTGAATCTATATAAAAAAAGTTATTTCATAATTGACATGTCTAAAACATCTGAATGACAAAACTTTATTATTTTACCCCTCTAAAAAAATTCAAAATTATTGTAAATTTATTTAATATTACTTAATATAATAATTAATATTTTTTTAATTTTTAATTTTTTTACTTCATTCAAATTGCTCATTCACCATTCAAATTTTAAAAAATAAATCATCATTCAAATTTCGTCCATCTTATCGATTCAAATTATTCGCACTAAAACAAACGACCGAATCGATTCAACCATTCAAATTCGGTTTTATTCAGCTCTTAAACAAACAATGTAAGACCCCAGATTTTATAAAATAAAAGTATTCAATTTTTCTTATAATTATTATTCAGTAAATGGTTAAATTGATAAAAAGTTAAAGTTAAGGGTGATATATGAAATTTTCAAAATACGCAAGTGGTTATAAAATACTCATTTCGCGTGGAAAATATTCGTTTGGTCGTGGAATATTCTTGTGTTTGAGAATATTCGCATTTACGACGACACAATCATTTCAGGGCCCCATAATGTAATAACTCATTGGGATGAAGAAAATGACAAGTTTGAGTTTTTATAAATAACTGGCAGTAGTAGTTCACCGTTAACACTCGTTGGAATACCCGCCAGTTAAAAATACGAAGAATATGCGGTCGCATAATAAGATACTACGGTATTGCACTTGCGATTTTTGAATTATTGATTCTTAAGTAAGAAGACAATACTTAATAATTGTTACAGTAGTTACTGTTCAATATTTTAATTTATTGATTCAATAATTGTTGCGTTGATAATTTATATTATCATTGTTGCAATAATTGTCACCGCACAATTTCTCATTATCAGATCAATAATTAATATTATTTGAATAATATTATTAGATAGCATTATTGGCAATGTCTAGAAAGTTCTCATCAATGAGAGATTTGGTCACCTAATTATACGCCAAAGAAGGATAAATCCTTATTGAAAAGCCCCTCTTTCCTTTAACCACCCGTCATTATAATCAGATTCATAATATTATTTATGAATAATTAATTATTGATTTATATGATAAGAAAATATTTATTTGACGCGATATAATTGATGGATTTATTTATGTGGTTATAAATGAAGGAATTAATGTTGAGGTGTTTTATCAAGATTTTTGCTTGAATGGAGGTATTAAAATCAAATCATTATTTTTACGCTATATATATGCGAGTTATAATTTTTAATCCGAATAGTTGGATCGTTGTGATTTTTCGATATGTTATACATATATAAGTTGAGTATATATCCACAAATTTTGAACCGTTAAAAATGAACGTATAAATTCTTATGAATTTTAAGAGGTGACTGGTTCAGAAATTATTGAAGTTTTAAAATTTATCATTTTGGTAGAAAATTCTAGAATGCGTGGGCCCCACCTATGGTTGGTGAAGAAATGTGCTGAAATTCTAATTCAAATATGGTGGGTGGCAATAAGTAGTAGTTAAAAGCCATCGAACGTTGCGCCAAGTCTGCTTCGGCGTGCTAACACTTTCCTATAAATAGAGGACTAAGTTAGAATTGAAAACCACACCAGAAACATAAGCTTTCTCTCCTTCTCTCTCTATATTATCAAGCGTATTTAATGAGTATTTAGATACTTTGAGAGTTTCTATTCAGTGCAAGGTTCCTTCGGCTTTACATTTCGGTCAGAAATACTGCTTTTTCGAGGTAAGGGATTTTAAAGGTTATTATGTTTTTCAGTTTCAAAATTTTCTGAACCTTCAAAAATTCTGGAAAAATTTGAAATGATAATTTGATGAGTTTCCTTGATTGTGACCAAAAATGGCAATTTTTGGATGTATAGATTATGAGTTATGAATTTTATAAGAAAAAACTATTTTAAAAGTAAACCCTTATAACTACTTGTGGTTAACTCTAAAATTGGTGAAATTTTTATTACGAGTACATCTATATAATATCAGTATATCCTATAAATTTTGGAATTTTTTGATAAAAGTATAATTTATGATAAATGTCTAAATATTCTGCAGTTTTGGCCATATGAAAAATAGTAAATTAATTTTAAAAATTCCGAGAAAAATATATGTTCAATATAGGACTATATTTTCCTAAATCCCAGAAAAGAAAATTTGTTTGTACTGATTTGGTATTTTTCATGAAAATGGAATAGTTATGAGTAAACGAATTAAATACGTTATGTGAAGTAAGAAAATTAGAAAATATGATTTTATGGCTTGAGAATCATATATATGGTATATGCAGATTTTTGATGAGGGTTTTGATTATTGGTGATGAAATCTTATGAGTTTGACATTTTAGTATGATTAAATGCATTAATTAGTAAAGTGTAAACAATTAAAATAAATTATTTATAAGTTTAAGAAATGATTAAAATATTGTGGTAGTATTAATAATATTAGATTATGAGATTATTAAGTGATTTATAACATTTGGATTAAGGGGTTATGAAATCATTGATATATGAATCTTACTCTTGAAATTAAATGCAGTTGTTGATCATATTGTTTTTTATCATATATAACATTTTTATAATCCTGGTGAATAAATTTCTCTTTGACTTGAGTGTAAAATGTGACGCCCCCAAAATTAGATATACGTCACCCATCTTGGGTCGCCACTTACATGGTACATAAATTCAAATACAACTTACTAATATAACTGTCAGGTATAAATACGATATAAACCGTGAGTTTGAATACAAATATTGTCTACTAGATATTATACAAACTCAAAAGGAGTCCTCATTACAACTATTATCACACTATTTCACGTATAGTGAGGAGGACTACTAATGCTATCCTCCGGACCATTACTCCGCTCCCAGGCTAAATCCCATCTATGTTCTCATTTCAAGAGAATAAAAGTGAAAGAAAGGGTGAGCTCAACTAGCCCAAAGAAGAAATATTATGACTAAGATAATGCGTAATAAATTATCATTAGCCTTCAACAAAGTTAAACCGATAAAATACAATAGACAACTAGTTTAATCTGCAGCGGAATATGCGATCCATTAAAAGAGTCAAGTAGAAAATAAAGTCTACTATCTTTTATGATTTAAAAGGTTTTTCATTATCATATTTAGAGACTCACTTTAATAAATATTCCACCACATCTAATCATCCTCGTACTACTTGGCCAAGAATTTTCATTAAATCATCAATGGTCATGACTATACCGAATCACCCCGGTCATAATCATACCAATAATTACATTGTGGGTCCACCAATGATTGAGTAGTTGTACGAATATTCCCTCGCTAAGTTTAATATTCCCCACCAATCGAATATAATATAACCACTTGCATACTTTGCAAAATTTATAAATACTACCCACAACTATAATATTATCTCAAATTCACACCATAATATTAAAAATTATTTCGACAAAATTTATATCTTTATTGATAAAACTGGGGTCTCTCACAATCTCCTCTCCTTATGGAATTTCTCCCTCGAAATTAGGGTACGTCGCACGGTATGATAAAGAGGTGAGGATACCTTGAATACCTTTATCGTTAAAAATATTAAATTCATCTTCTAATCCGCCAAAGATATTCATTAACAATTCATCTTTGCACTACAAAGCTAAAGATATACAACTCAGAAAACCAATAATGCCGAGACGCAGCTTAATAAGATCACAACCACGAATTATCCATGCACTAATCGCCAAGGATATTCGTATTTTTAATTACTTGGCCATGATTATACCGAATAATCCGTGGTCATAATCATACCAAGTCTAACAATGCACTACTACCAAAGATGACTTTTACCACATCCATGAATTAATATTTCATTCACGAGACTCAAATTTCAATAATTAATCCATATCATCGAATCATCCCCGCACTACGTGCCAAGGATATTCATTAAGATCACGACCACGAATTATCCATGCACTACTACCAAAGATAATCGTGTATTCATTAGTATCACGACCACAAATTATCCATGCACTACTACCAAAGATAATCGTGTATTCATTAGTATCATGACCACAAATTATCCATGCACTACTACCAAAGATAATCGTGTATTCATTAAGATCACGACCACAAATTATCCACGCACTACTACCAAAAGATAATCGTGTATTCATTAAGATCACGACCACAAATTATCCATGCACTACTACCAAAGATAATCGTGTTTTTAATTACTACTATGATTATACCGAATAATCCCTCGGTCATAATCATACCAAGTCCATCTATGCACTACAGCCACGATGACTTTCAACATAATATAAACACGAGGATAATGATATAAAGAATCAATCAAATGAGATAAAGGATAAATATTAAACATTTATAATATAATTTATCCAGATTCAAGAATATCCCCATGTTATCAATCACTTAATAATCTCATAATCTAATATCATTAATATTATAACAATATTTTAATCACTTCTTAAATTTATAAACAATTTATCTCAATTATTTACGCTTTTACCATATAATGCATTTAATCATTCAAAATGCCATACTCATAAGAAATCATCACCAATTATCAAATCCTCATCAAAATATGCATATACTCTATATAGGATTCTCTAAATGGCAAAATCCTATTTTCAACTTTGTTATTTCACATAACATATTTAACTCATATGTTCAGTAATTAAACTATTTTCATAAAAATACCAAATCAGTCCCAAAAATATTTCTTTTCTGGGATTTAGCATAATATAGTCCCATAATGAAAATATATTTTTCTCGAATTTTTAAAATTCATTTACTATTTTTCAAAATCAATTTCCAATTAATTCCTTAAGAAATTAGCTACCTCAAGGATAACTCCAAAAATTCCCAAATCTTGGCAGAATCTTACACATGTTAACGTGAGCTTCCAGTTTAAATTTCATGGTCATCGGAGTTATAGAACTCCGGTTATAGCGTTTTTCGTCGGAAAAACCTAAATATTGAAATAGTCATAACTTGCTCATTTTAAGTCAGAATGAGCTCATTTTTGGACAGGAGGTACTTAATACCATATACTTTCATATCCCAAAAGGCCAGAATTTTTCTCATAATTTAAGTGGCCGAAACAGCCCCTCTAAAATCATGGCAGCAGCTTTTTCGGTTTTTGCAGCTTTGCACTCCTTTGCTAAAATCAGTCCACACAAAAATCTACAACACTTTTTCCAGTAATTCCACTTGGATTAGTTAGGTAACTCATAGATCTAACTCTAGGACTTAACCACACTCACAAATTCAAAATATAATAGGAGATTTGGTCAATTGAATTTCATGTTACGTTTTTCACCAAAATCTGGTTTTTAACTCCTTGTGATTTTTAAGAAACTTTCATGTTTTCACATACTAACCAACATAACTCATCATAACACTTACTAATACCACGTATACCTATGATTTTCATTAGTCCAATTCTTTTATTATGACTTTCATCATAAACCACGTAAACTGTTCATTTTAGTTGAAAAAATATTTGAGGGTTTAAGAAATGGGTTTTTAGACTTGGGTCAATACAAAATTCGATTTCACGCCTAGGGTAGGCTAGAAAGTTTTCAAGAATACGCCAAGAAATTTATTAGTAATAGAAATATCATTCAAAATCGTGACTCTCATCCAAGACTTGGATAAGACGTCACATTGATACCAATCGTGACTTCTATCCCTTAACCTAGATAAGACCTCACAATGATACCTATAAACTTGCCATCTTCATTCACGATGTACGCCCATGAAAGTCCGCTTTTGGTGCATTCCACACAAGGAAGTCAACAATGAAAGGTTCGGGGCTCTTTACTTATGGCTCTGATACCAACTGTGACGCCCCCAAAATTAGGTATACGTCACCCATCTTGGGTCGCCACTTACATGGTACATAAATTCAAATACAACTTACTAATATAACCGTCGTGTACAATACGACATAAACTGTGAGTTTGAATACAAATATTGTCTACTAGATATTATACAAACTCAAAAGGAGTCCTCATTACAACTATTATCACACTATTTTACGTAATAGTGAGGACTACTAATGCTATCCTCTCCGACCATTACTCCGCTCTCGACTCGTCTCAAATTTATGTTCTCATTTCACTGAAGAGAACAAAGAAAGAAAGGGTAAGCTCAACTAGCCCAAGAAGAAATATTATGACTAAGATAATGCGTAATAAATTATCATTAGCCTTCAACAAACGTTAAACCGATAAAATACAATAGATAACCGGTTTAAATCATAGCTGAATATGCAATCCATTAAAAGAGTTAAGTAGAAAATAAAGTCTACTATCTTTTAGGTTTTAAAAGGTTTTCATCAATTTTATCACTAAGACTCGCTTTAATGAATAAACCACAATATCTAATCATCCCTATACCACTTGGCCAAGGATTTTCATCAAATTATCAATGGTCATGACTATACCGAATCACCACCGGGTCATAATCATACCAAAACTATCCATCATCGCATTACAGCCACCGAGGACTTTTGTCACATCATTTATATCAAGCCATGATTATACCGAATGATCCTCGGTCATAATCATACTAAGTTCATCTACGCACGTAAGCCAAAGATAACATAATATAACATGAGGATGATGACAATGACATAATAATCCAATAAAACAAGTTCAAGAATTATTTAATCCAGAATTATTAACGTCCCAAATTGTCAACATGATCATCGTTTTGTAGAGTAAAATTCAAGAATAATCGTAAGAATATTTCCATGAAAAGATATCGGATGAAACGCAAATATCAAAGATATTCTACTAATTTCATGGAGTATAAGTCAAAGTTTTAACCAACCGGGTATAATAAAGAATGGAATAACAAAAGAAATCACCACGCATGCGGTGATTGCAGATGTATGTAAAAGTTATTCCAATAGAATAATAATAACGGAACCGTCGTGAAATTCACAATCGAAGCGTGATGATCCAATGTAATAATAAATGTTTGAATAATAAACAATGGAACCAGTCCTGTGTAAAACACACGCATGTGATATTCCAAATGTAATAATAAATGCGGAATAATAAACAATGGAACTAGGTCCCGTGTAAAACACACGCATGTGATATTCCAATGTAATAATAAAGAATGGAATAATGTAAGAAGATCACCAAGTATAGGGATTCACAGCACACATGTTATTCCAACGTAATAAATAAGAATGAAATAATATAAGGATTTCACTAAGTATAGGGTATGCCACGATATCAAAGTTATGTATAGGGCATGCCACTTTTTACAAAGTTATTCCAATGTAATAATAATGAATGGAATAATGTAAGTTCTCTTCATGAATAAGAAAGAATAACACTTACTTACTAGTACAACAAATAATATCCCTTACCTTAAGAACCTAATATTGGAAAAGTGAAGTAGCGTAATACTTTTCTTCTTTCTCTCTATAGTTTCTCTCTCTGTAGTTTCAATGAATTCGTAAGAAAATAATGAAGGAATAAGCTTCTATTTATAGAAAATAGAATGCATAGTAATTAATCCATGAACGGTCCAGATTGATTTACTTTAATCTGACGATCCATATTTAAAGCAAAATCTTTTAAATAAAATATCATATATTCTATTTATATAAAAACATTTTACTATGCAAACACTATGCAACACTACGCAAAACACTACGCAAAAACACTACGCAACACTACGCATAATAAAATATAATATATTCTATTTATAGAATAATTTTAATAAAGATTCTGCTTTTATATAAAAGATGTTTCGCTTTTATTACGTTAATAATACGAATAAAATAAAACGTCATTATCGCTATAATAATTCATATTATTAATCGATAATAATGGAATCAAACCGAAGTGACTTCTCGCATAAGCATCAATAATCAATACCGCTGCTACTATGCAACCACACGATTCTCGTACTTTTTTTACTACCGAAGTGTTCAACAAGATCAACCAGAAAACTTCCGCAGCTTATTTCAATAAAATATTTTTGTGCGCTTTCTTAATCCGATAATAATTACATTATAGGGTCCACCAATGATTGAGTAGTTGTACGAATATTCCCCGCTGTTTAAATATTCCCAACCAATCGAATATAATATAACCACTTGCATACTTTGTAAAATTTATAAATACTACCCACAACTATAATATTATCTCAAATTCACACCATAATATTAAAAATTATTTCGACAAAATTTAAATCTTTATTGATAAAATCTGGGGTCTCACATAAAATATTGTTGGTGGACTTTTACAGGGATAAAATATTGTTGGTGGACTTTTAACATGGAGAAGATAATAGACTTTATGGTTTATTTGACTCTTCTAATGGATTGCTCGTTCTGCTGCAACTATGTTTGAAAAGTTTTATCATCTACCATATGTGTAACACCCCAGTCCCACATCGGAAGATAGGGAAAAAAATTTGTCTGCATATACAGAAATAAGTTACTACCAATAGTACTTTCAAGTCAAGACCTTTTGGGTAAGCCTGTGGTGGGCTAAGTTAACCCAAGAAGATATTATTGGGCCAGTAGTTTGAGGCCTTATTTTGATGAATTTGATTCGATTCAGACTTGGGATTTGACCCAAGATTTGTTCCGGACTCGGGATTTGACCCGGGTTGTTACATATGGTATCAAAGCCGACTCTCGGCTCCTGCCCAAGTTATCCAATCCAGTCACGGAGGTGGGGACACGAAGGTCGGTGGTATTATCTCACAAATGAAGAGATGGAGGTCCCGGAGGTGGGGACACGTAAGCCACCCGGTAGATTATCCCACAAATGGCTAGAGAGGCAAAGGTCTTTGGGTCAATTAGAATCTGCCTGACGGGGACGTCGAGAATTTAAGTGGGGAGTTTGTAACACCTCAAATTCCCCACACTCCAAGATAGGAAAAAATTTGTCTCAAGATATAAGAAAATAAGTTACTACCAATAGTACCTTCAAGTCATGACCTTTTGGGTGAGCCTGTGGTGGGCTAAGTTGACCCAAGAAGATACTATTGAGCCAGTAGTTTGAGGCCTTATTTTGATGAATTTGATTCGATTCAGACTTGGGATTTGACCCAAGATTTGTTCCAAACTCGGGATTTGACCCGAGTTGTTACAATATGTTCTAAATCTCTGATTTATTACCGATGAAGGCTATTGATAATTTAATTATCTTTAGTCATAATATTCTTTACTGAGCTAGTTGTGCTCACCTAATAATTTTATTGAGAACTTTAGATAAGTGTGTCGTATTGTATACGTTATTTGATATTTAATTTTGGTGAACCGAATAGGATGAGGCGAACCCAACTTTGGAAAGGTGTTTTGTCACTATCATACAAGATGTCTAATGACATACAATCTCGTGTTATCATAAGAAAGGGTTGTGCACATCCACTTGCTGAGTATATCTACGAAAGCACTACCTATATGATCTTGGAGTCAAGTTGAAACATAATGTTCAATCGCAGACGGTGGAGATAGTTATATGTCGAGAAGACTCACCATCCAAGGAACACGATAGTAATCTTCTCATTTTTCTTTGGGGTCTATTGGATCAACCAAGGATAATTCTCCGGACATATGATATCTATCATAACTTAGATTCATGGCCTCCTATGTAACGGGCGGTTTCTGAGCATTTCTCAAAGATTTTAATTTCTAAAATGCTTATCGACTATACCTTTATGTAAGGTATCACCGTGAGATGTCGCTTCACAAATTGGGACATGAGTCATAGTTGGTATATATGTATCAAAACTCACAACATATGTGTTGTTGTAGTAAATAAAGTTGTAATTGTTTTACATCTCATACTATGATTCTACGTACTTCGTAGAATAGATTGGATGGATTGGATCTATTTTGGGCGTCACAAACACCCCTAACTATATACTCTTATGTTATTTTTGAGTAGTAGTAGTATTTTGAAAACAATAATGTTATGTATTACAATAAATTTATAATAAATTATAATTATGAAATTTATCAAAATATGAGATTATGAATTATAGGAATATTCCACTTATTACACATTTCCTAAAAGAAATTAAGAAAATGATATATATTATGAATGTTTAGGTCTATTTTTTTGTTGTTAGTTAAATGAATAAGTATTAGTGATAACTTTTTAAAAAAGATATGTAATAAGTGGGGTCTCTTATAATTTTTATCAATCTCATGTATTTATAAGATTTCATAATTATAATTTCATATAAATTTATTAGCATGATTCAAAAGATTATTAGTAATACGTAATTGATAATAAAAATTTAACATAAATTTTGGTAATATATAGTATGACTATTCTTTTAAAAAACAAGAGCGGGAAAATTAAAGACTTGTTAGGGATAAAGAGCAATTGACAAATTAATTAAGCATCGAGTGAGTGGACATCTTGGGTGATACTTTTGGCCGAACCCCGGGGCTATACCATATATCTTGACTTTTTATCCATATAACATAATAATTGAACTGCCCACGCCTCGCTCACCCAAAAACTATATATATATATATATATATAGATAGACCTGATAAACGGGTCCAAAGTTTGCGGGTTGGGTTGGTCCGTCCGCTCGCCAAAAAGTAGGTTTTGGGCTATAATTTTTTGATCCACAAAAATCCGGGACTTTTTGATCCGGCCCGTTAAAAATTCGGACCAAAAAAATATAAAAAATAGACATAAAATACCATCACTCACACCAATCCACCAAATGAGTGAGCCCAAGCTTTGGACTTACATTTTTAAATTTGCGTGAAAATCCTCAGTTTTTGGCCGACACTCATACCAATACTCATTTTGCCACACTCTATATATATATATATATATATATATATATATATATATATATAATATGAGCATTCGCAGAATTAGGGCAAGGTCATATCACCCCAATTCTGAAATTTTGAAACATATTAATATTAATATTAATTTAATTTTTATTATAAGATAATATTAATTTATTTACTTTCTCATATTCTTCCGTTTATAATAAATTAATAATATTATAATAAGATAAAATAATATTAAATAAGTTTGATAATTAATTAATTAATATTGAATTTATTTGTCTTACTGATTTAATTATACCTTGGTATTAATTTTTGTAAATAAAAATAACTTAATTTATTTTTTTGCTTTGATTGGATACTGTTAGTTCTCCAAGGAAGATGACCAGAACCACAATATAAGGTTTTGAATATATAATATTATAATTTATAATTTATCCATAAAAGTAGCTAATCAGGTGACTAAAAACTTCAAAATCTTATTATTAGTTTCATAGTTCGGAGGAAATTAATATATATAAAGCTATTAGACTCACAACTTAAAGTTTGACAAGGGTTGAAATAGGATGTTGTGAAATACTATAATTGAGTAAAATGAATTTGAAAGAAACATGCACTCCAAACATAAATAAATAATTTTTTTTTATTGATATATTTTGATCTTCTTCTAAAAATATTCTGATTTCACCATCAGATATATTTAAAAATGTATGTATTAATAATCAGATAAGATACAACCGCCATGACGACGGTTTTTTGAGCTATACCGTCGCTATAGCTATTCTGGATTACGGCCTCAAAAAAATTTGTCGTCATAGCTCGACTATATAACAAATAGTTATGCATATACATATAACTTTATATATATATTAGGATTTTGGCACAACCAAAACCAAGCAGTTTTTGCCTTTTCACTTTCAATTAGGATTATTTTTTTATAGTCTAAATTTAAAATATATTAAAATGTGATTTTATGATGATAGAAAAGAGATGATGATAAAAAAATATAGAAAGAATGGAGACGGATCTTAACGCAGAATGTGTGAAGTGACATCCTCTATGGTGCTCCTAACCTGATGTGTTATGAGTAGAATTATTTAATTATAAATCTGGAAATTAATATTTACAAAAGTTACTTTTAAGAATGAGAAGAAGAACGAAGAAACTCTCGGGACGGGAGTAGATTAGTAGTAATCAATACATACAATGTAGTAGCAGTATATATATATTTGGAGAATTAATATAGAGATAGACAGAACAGAAGAATATCAAAAGGAACAAAACGACAGCGCCCAAATCTCACTCTATTTCCCCTCTCACATCAAAATCCCCACCCCCATTTTCTTATACTTCAGCCTAAGCAACCTTTAGGTAAGCTTTAGTGCTTTACAGAGGGAGGAGAGAGAGAGAGAGAGGGGGGCGCATGGTAGTCCTGGGGAGAGAGAAAGTGCGCATAGTATCCTAACCATACTTCTTCTTCTTCTGTCCCTCTCAAATTCTGCGCTTCCACTCCCTTACTCTTCTCTCTGACATCTCGCTCCTATCATACACCTCATCCCTTCTTCCTCTTCTTTTTCTCTTCTCTCGCATGCCAAAAATGGTGGCTCAAAGAAAATACACCGATTCCCCCAGAAAAAATTGGAGAGAGACAAATAGCTACTACTAAATAGATATAGATAGTACACGGAGGGACAAAATTAAGAGGATCGCAAAGGGAAAAAATCCACCTTCAAATTCAATGACCATGTTTCACAATCCCAGCTTCTTCTTTTTTTCACTTTCTCTTTTCTCTGCAATTTCTTCTTTTGCATATGAAGCTCGCAATCCTGAAGGTAACAAACTACCGTTCTTCTTCCGTAAAAAAAAAAACCTGTTAATTAGTTTACCAACTTTTTTGCTTGGTAATGTGGCAGTTGAAGCTTTGATTACTATAAGAAGTGCACTGAACGACCCACATGGAGCTCTAAACAACTGGGATGAAGACTCCGTAGACCCGTGTAGTTGGTCTATGATTACTTGTTCCCCCGATAATCTTGTCACTGCCTTGTCAGTATTTTCTTAACCTTCTTAATTTTTCTCTCTAATTAAATCTATCTGCACATTATATGCTTGTTTTGTTTGACTATTTTAATGTTAAGAAATTTAAATTTTTGGTATTGTAGGGGAGCTCCAAGCCAAGGTTTGTCGGGAAATTTGTCTGGGAGGATAGCAAATCTCACAAACCTTAGACAAGTGTAAGAAATTAACCAAAACATTTATTATGCACAAATCAACTTTGTTTGAAAATTTTCACATCCCAATTTATTTCTCTCTCTGAATTGTCATGCAGACTGTTGCAGAACAACAATATTTCTTGCCAAATTCCACCGGGACTAGGCAGTCTTCCAAACCTTCAGACATTGGATCTGTCGAGTAACAATTTCTTTGGTCACGTGCCCGAGTCTTTGGGTCAGTTGAATGGTCTTCAATATCTGTAAGCATTTATTTTTTCTTGAATAACAAGTTTGTTTTTAAATTTTATATAGTTTTCACTTCTTGTTGTTATATTGTTTTGACTCTGTTGTTTAATTTTTGTCTTGTAATAAGCAGGAGGCTAAACAACAATAGCTTGTCTGGACCTATTCCTCTGACTCTAGCCAGAGTCCCTCATCTTACTTTCTTGTGAGTACATCTCTTTCTTTCAAAATTTCTATTTCTCGATTTTGTTTGTGGTATCATGGTGTCTTGAGAACTGTAAACAGCTTGCGATTTTTCTTAGGCAGGAATTTATTTTTATTTTTTTTGCAAATTGTGAATAATCGGGTTCTGTTTTCTGGGATCTCTTTTGATCATGTAGGGACATGTCATTCAACAATCTCAGCGGACATGTGCCCAAGTTTCCTACAAGAACATTCAAGTATGCTTCTCCTGCCAAACACTCTATTTCTCTTGTAAACATAATAGAACTAACTGAATATATGGAGTATATTAGATTACAAAAGAATGTATGAGAAGTATGTACACAATTGTGCTTATCTTATATTTCTTTTTGTTCATATAGTTTTGTGGGTAACCCATTGATTTGTGGAAGCCATTCTCCTGGAGGTTGCTCTGGATCAGCCACTCCTGTTCCTCTTTCATTCTCCCTAGATTCATCCCCTGGTAATAAGTCTCTATGCCCATCTATCTTTACATGTCCCTCTTTTCTTTTCCACTTAATTTCTTCAAAAATGCTTCTTACACAATCTTTTTCAGGAAAACCAAACTCCAAGAGACTAGCCGTTGCACTTGGTGTCAGTGCCAGCTTTGTTTCTCTTATCCTCTCAGCAGTTGGAATTCTCTTGTGGCTGAGAAGCAATAAGAGAAAGCAAGGCTTCCTAATCAATGGTCAGTCTCATCAACTATTATCTCATTTCCTTTTTCTTTCTTTACATTGGAATGAATATATGTGTACTTATCAATTTCTGGAGTTAAATTTTGTTTTATGCTCTAAATATTGTAGACATGCAAGAAGAGGTTATGATAAGCCTAGGGAACCTCAGAAGTTTTACGTTTAAAGAGCTCCACTTTGCGACAGACAGTTTCAGCTCTAAGAACATTCTTGGTGCTGGGGGCTTTGGCAATGTCTACAAAGGAAAGCTTGAAGATGGCACAATGGTGGCCGTAAAGAGATTAAAAGACGTGAACGGGACTGCTGGGGAATCACAGTTTCGGACTGAGTTGGAGCTGATAAGCTTGGCTGTTCACCGGAATTTGCTACATTTAATAGGCTACTGTGCTACTCCAAATGAGAGGCTTCTGGTGTATCCCTACATGTCTAATGGCAGTGTGGCCTCAAGGCTTAGAGGTTGGTATCTATCTTACCCACCTGCAACTATCATCTTTCCTTTAGTCACTACTGAAAATTTCAAGCATGGGTTAAAATATGATTCCTATTCTGTCGACGAATTATAGTACTTGTCAATGTTTGAACTTGCTTTGGACCACTATATATTAGGGGGCCCATGAATTTCAATTCTAACTTCCCACCTCTGGAGGTTGGGCAATGGGACCATGCTTGGCTGCTTAAGATGTTATTTTGTGATTCTTAAGTTTTTACATCTGTACTTGCTAAAAAGTTCCATGTATGTGTTTTTTGTGCAATCCAAATTTCTATTTCTAAGAAATGAGCACAAACTGTTTCCCTATTTAAACCACTTACATTTGAATTTGTGGACAATCAATTCCCCAAATTTCAAAAAATTTAAATTGTGATCTTTATAGTCAACTTAAAATTCTCATTTGAAACCAACTTCAATTCCCAAGGCATAAATTAAAAATGATAAACAGTAAGACATCCAAATTGTTGGGAAACCAGGAAATATGCTTTGATGCATCTTATAATTTTGTTCTCATTTTACATATGCCCAGCTGTTATTATATAGGAGTACCACTGGGTAGATCGTAACATGAAGATAATAGATGTATAAATATTAGTTTTTCCATAAGAATGAAATTAGAGGCATTACTGTTGCTACTTCTGGTTTTGACCAGTCCAAATAAAGCTCTTTCCGTTGTGGCATCTGGTGGTGCACTAAAGTCTGGGAAATCTTAAACCAGATTAACCACATCCATTACCAGTAAAAGAGATTTCATTTGTGTATATGTTGCAAGAAAAAGTTGATGCATTCAGTCTTTTCTGTGAAAAGGTCCATTGTTCATGACAAGAAAGATATAAAAGAAGTTAGGATCATCTTCTTATTAACTATTACACCTCAATTATCCATGGACTTTAATAATATCTGATGTGGTGATTACAGCAAAACCAGCACTAGATTGGAATGCTAGAAAGAGAATAGCAATTGGAGCTGCAAGGGGTCTCCTATATTTACATGAGCAATGTGATCCAAAAATTATCCACAGAGATGTGAAGGCAGCCAATGTTCTCCTTGATGACTTGTGTGAAGCTGTAGTTGGAGACTTTGGCCTTGCAAAGCTCCTTGACCATGCTGACTCCCACGTTACAACTGCTGTCCGTGGCACAGTTGGACACATTGCTCCCGAGTACCTCTCCACTGGTCAATCATCTGAGAAAACTGACGTGTTTGGTTTTGGTATCCTCTTGTTAGAGCTCATAACTGGGATGCGAGCTCTTGAACTTGGGAAAACAGTTAATCAGAAAGGAGTTATGCTTGAATGGGTAAGTTTTCTCCTACAAATACTCTTTTAGTTGAACAAAAGTTTTATTTTTTTTAATAAGTTAAGCTTCAACCTATAAATGGATGGCAAGAAATATGGACAGTCCAGCTGACCTTTATCAATATTGGCATCTTTTAAAGAAAATTGACTCAGAATCTGAATTCCTCGATAATTTTATTGAATAGGTAGAAAATGTGTGTGAAAACATATATAAGCCATAATGTCAACTCCTATTTAGCAAGTCGATTAAGCTAATAAATTGATGCAAGTAAGAAACTTGAAAGTTTACAATAACATAATGATAACTCTTTCTTAAATCCTGAGATGAAATCAAATCGTCCCCCATCAGGTTGGCTGTTGAAATACTCTTAATCAAAACATTAAAATTGGAAGAGGTTCATGCAGGAACATAGGTAGTAGCTAGATATAATGGTCGTTTGAATTATTACAAGATGCAAGTTGGTCTGTGAAAAATGAAGTTTGTGATGCAGCTTGGATCATAAAGCATGTTGTTTTTCCAGGTGAACAAGACACATCAAGAGAAGAAAGTTGAAGTGTTGGTAGACAGGGAGCTAGGGAGCAACTATGACAGAATAGAGGTGGGAGAAATGCTGCAAGTAGCTCTACTCTGTACTCAATACCTTCCAGCCCACCGGCCCAAGATGTCGGAAGTGGTCCGGATGCTAGAGGGCGATGGGCTTGCTGAAAAATGGGCAGCCTCCCATAACCATATCAATTCCAACCCAGCCTTCTCTCTTTCCAACAGAATTCAGTCACGCCTTGGCACATTCCCTAGACATGCGGACCATGATCACGACATTTCCAGCAGCTTTGGCATTATGATGATGGATGATGATCATGATGCTCATGCCATGGAGCTCTCTGGTCCAAGATAATACTTGCAACTTGGAAAAAATGTGTGGAGAAGTAAATTTTTAATTCTTTACTTGGAAAAAAATTAGAGTAGCCCTTATTTTGAGTTAGTATTTCTTAGTATTATATGGTTGAATGTAAATATCTATTCCTTCGAATTTCTCTTTTGCCATGTCTACAATGCAATTACTATTTAATAAATATGGTTGATAACTTTAGATCCGCTTCATTTACTATGACCATTTTATTTATTATTTATGGGGTTGGTGGTGATGTATGTAAGTTCAATTATTTTTTTATTTACTATTGGGGAAATACTCATTTGATTTACGGAGTTGGATAGATGGAGTTTGGGTCGGTGGGCATGAACGTCGTCAGAGCATCTGATCTGGTCACACTAGTGTGAGACAGTGAAAGAGAAAGCAAAAAAGAGAGTTTTGACCAAAAGTAGAGAAAATGTCAGTTTGATGTTGGGGGAGGGGGTCTTAATCTGAATAATGCATGGTTGGAGTCATTTTCAGTTTGATGCTTTTGCAGAATCATGCGCTTCCTGCTCTGCACAGCTCACCACTTTTCATTTCTCCTTCGTTTTTCCTACTACTGCAGCTGCTACTTTCCCCCCACAAATTTCCAATAACCACCTCTCCTGACTACTCCTTCCTGTCCACCAAATAAGAAAAAATTGCTCATGATACTTGCCACTTGAGCTCAATCACTAGCCCTAGTGAAACACTCCATTTGTATGAGAGGAGTGCCAATAACAAATATATGTTGACCAAATTCTCTACTAAATCTTTTTATAAATATAGAGAATTGTTAAATCCACAACAAAAGTGTCGTTCTATATGTATAGCGACGGTTGAAAATCGTTACTATAAAATTTATAGCGACACTTTTGTTATGAGAATAACAATTTAATTTTTGTTGTAGATTTAACAATTTTCATAAATATAATGCGATATTTTTTTGAAAGCCAACTTCAGAGGGTTGCCATTTTAAATACGATTAATTTCATAATTCATATCAAGAGTGAACAATGTAAGAGTCACTGGCCTCACTATGGAAGAGATGAAGCCTCATATTAAGTAGGAAGAACAAATTATTAGCACAATATAAATGAAATACTGAAATTGCATTATTTTGGGCAGTAGAGAAAAAAGACTTTTTAATTCTTAAATATGAGAAATATGTCTGAAAGAAATTTTTTTCTTCTTAAAAATAGTAATTTTAAAATATATCTCTAATTTTAAAATAAAATGAGTACATTTTTATAAAATCCTCATCCAAAAGGACCATGGTTAACACACCCTTTATTTCAAGCTATTGAGAAGTGATGATTTAAATATATCTCCTCAATTTCAACTTATACGATTATTATTAATTTTTAAATATCAATTATATATATTTTTATATTCAAAATTAAGATAATTAATAAAAATTATTAAACAATAAATCTTATAATGATTAGAATTTTATATATAATTTATAATATTTATCATTATATTAACAACAAATAAAAAAATTATAAATTTTAAATTAAAAAATATCTTAAGTTGACTTTAAAATATTAATGATGATACAATATTTAACCCATGTCTTGAGGATGTGTATAGCTAAAATATCTTCATCACATATTTTCTAAGATTATTGTTGGGTCATGATATTTTTTCTATTGGGCCAAGTAGATTGGGTCTACTTATTTGATTAGTCTATTGGGTCCTCATTAGTGAGTCTTAAAGTTACTGGGCCTGGTCATTATATTATTCCCCGTTGGGTCCTTTTTAGATCGGCCTGAATCAAATTGGATTGACCCATTAGATATTTTAATATCTCTATCTTTGACATGTAATGATGAAAAAACATGATAGATGACTGTTGTAACTGCAATGCATTAATGTGGATGGGATTATAACCACGGGCAATATAAATAAAGGCATGGAAAGGTGACACCGCACGCAATGCGATCAGAAAATCAATCGAGGAGTGGGGGACCGTGACGACGGTGGTGTGGTACACGATGGCAAAAGCGAAGAGTATAACCTAGTAAGGAAGTCTTCAAGCAAACGGTACGTACATACACATAACTGATATTTTTTATTTCTCAAGACACTAGAGATTATATCCTCCATTGTTAACCCTTGTGAAACAGAGAAGTCTCGACTCACGCTTTGAGCTATCCCCGACAATCGGCCGTCGAGCTTTGGTGTTGATCGTGTTTCTTGTCGCGGGATCTGAGGACGCGTGTTACGTGATTGAGGCGCGTGGAAAGATCCTGGCGTTAACATTGGCGCTAGAAGGAGGGCTGAGTTCTAGTGTCATTGAGTTTTCAATCACATTCATCTAACCTACTTCGGAGGATGGTGAGGAGTACAGATGATACGCCAGAAGGGCAGGCGATGGCTGTGTGTTCATCGTTGCCTCGTGTTTCTATTAAGGATCGTCTGGGTCCTTCCAAAAGTGCTCATGAGAGCACGGCTTCTAAGCTTGATTCTGGGGTTCTCGTTCGAGGGCCCATGTCAAAGCCAGAAGGAGGTTAAAGTTCGACGAGGACAGAGATCGTGACCAGGACCGAAGGCGAGTAGAAGGTTCACTGTCTAGAACTCGTCACCGAAGTGGCCAAGAAGACAGGACTGCCAAGTTGGCGAAGATGGCAGAGGAGGCGGATAAGGCTTTGGATGTTCTTCTAAAGCAAAGAGAAGATATAGCTGAACAGATGCTTCGGGTCGTAGAGTTAAGGGACAAAGCGTCCAGTCATGTTCAGTTCGAAAGACGAAGCAGGCATAAGGAGATACAACGGCGAGAGGGGAAAGAGCCAAAACATTCTATACATGTATCTCGGGATCGTTCTCACTATCGAAGGAGATCGAGGAGTAGAACTCCCGTAGCATCGATGAAGGCACTTATGGTCGTTGGTTCTCAGCGTCGAGACGATGACAGACAAATAAGCAGATCGAGGGAAGTCGTGTCAGAAACTCGAAGGAGAGAGCATCAACACAAATATTCTCGTCATGAGGATAGAGTTGCACGTCGGAGTAGATCCAGAAGTCCAATAAAAGCAGGGGGGTCGCCTGGAGGAGGTCGATCCGCTCAGAAGCAGAACGTTATTCTGGAGAAAGAAGTCTCCTCGCAGCCAGAAGGTGTGGATTTTCTGGTGATGGAATTAAAGGAGCTCAGAAAGCAGTTGGCTGAGGTGCAACAGGTGAAGGACACTCCGGGAGAAAAGGCATCTCCTTTTTTCTCGGACATTCTTAAGGAGAAGGCAGACATCACCAAGAAGTTGCCTTGCACGAAAAGTTACGATGGGTCTGGGGACCCTTATGACCATAGTCAGGCGTTCGACCGGCTTATGGATTACTATAATTTCACCGATGCTGCTAAATGTCACACATTTGTCACAACGTTGAGGAAGGATGCGAGGCAGTGGATGGGGACTTTGCCGGCAGATTCGGTATCCTCATGGACCGAGCTTTGTAACAAGTTCCATGCTCGTTTCGGGAGCAACCGAAGAAGAGGGAAGCCCACGGGTTCTTTAGCACAGGTCCGTCAGTTCACCAATGAATCCTTGGGTTAGTATATGAAGAGGTTCAGAGAAGCTGTGGGTCAGGTGTCGGACTTTAATGATCTTCAGGCTGTAGGATTGTTTCAGAACGGGCTAGATCTGGTAAAGTCTGAGAAGCTGGTGAAGAAGCTGATGTTTCATCATCCGAAGAGCTTGGCCGAAGCTTTTGACAAAGCAGAAGGCTATATTATAGTGGAGGAGGCTATGAATAGCCTGAAACGTCCTTCTTCGGACCGAATGAAGGAGGTAGACACTCCTAAGGTTGAAGGCGATCAGAAGAAGGCGGGAGGTTATAATGATCGGCCAGAGGGCAGTTCGAAGAGGTACAACAACTCGTGGTGACAGGGAAGTAGTCGTCCACCTACTCCTACCCCGAAGGTGAATAAGGTTTACACCAAACTGAATACGGATAGGTCGGTGATTTTGGACCAGATCAGAAACCAGCCATTCTTTGAGCCACCTCGTGATAACTATAAGACAGGACAAGGCAACGCTCGAAAATATTGTGGTTATCATCAAGCCGCAGGCCATGATACTAATGAGTGTTGCAATCTGAAGGATTTCATGGAGAAGAAGATTCAAAGCGGTTTGCTGGTTCAGTATGTGGCCAGGAGGGACCAACCAGATCAACAAAATGTCGACCGTACTGTTCAGACGGTTCAAACGGTTCTACCCGTCCAGAATGCTCCAACACCACCACCGAGGCACGTCGTTGATGTAATAACCGGTGGGACAACAAGGAAGTTGGTAGGGAAGAAGAGGAGGGGATATCTGGATTCAGTCATGTTCGTGACGGGTGCTCCCCTGAAGACCAACAGACCATTTCCAGGGACAACTATATCTTTCAGTGATGTTGATTATCCTTCGGAGCCCATCGAACCCCATGAAGGAGCCTTGGTGATCACAACACAAGTGGGTTCAGTGGACATGAAGCGAATGATGGTTGACAACGGGTCTTCCGTTGATATTTTATATGCCCATGCTTATCAGAGGATGCATCTTGATGGGCGAAAGATGGATGTGGGGCAGTAAGCCCCCTTATATGGCTTCAGTAACAATCCGGTCAAAGTGGCGGGAACTATTGAGCTACCGGTCATCTTCGGTACTGCTCCGCAACAGGTAAAAATAATGTGTAAATTCTATGTTGTGTACTTAGATTCGGCTTACAATGCCATATTGGGACGACCAACCTTGACTGCTCTCCAAGCAGTGACCTCCATCCCTCACTTTAAGATCAAGTTCCCAACAACCCATGGAGTTGGAGAGGTAGCAGGGGACTTAGACCTGGCCAGACGATGTTATAGGAATGCAGTGATCGCTTCGGGAGTAGGGGTCAGCAAGCAGAAACAAACCATGGCAATTGAAATCGAGCCCTTCACTGAAAGAAGTTCAGAGCCATTGGTTATTCCTGCAGGGGAGACAGAGGAGATCGAGCTGGTCCTCGGAAAGAAAGACAAAATAGTGAAGATCGGTTCGGGTCTGCCGGAACCTCTTCGGACAAACCTTATGGAACTTCTTCGCTGTTATGCGGACATTTTTGCATGGGATCCACAAGATATGCCTGGGATCAACCGAAAGATTGCTGAGCACCGACTGGATGTGGATCCATCAAAGAAGCCAGTTCGGCAGAAAAGGCGGATCTTTGCACCTGAGCGTCAGAGGATCATTGATGAGGAGATCGCGAAGCTGATAGCTGCTGACTTCATCTTTGAGATCGATTACCCGGAGTGGATGGCTAATGTAGTGTTGGTGCAGAAGCAGAATGGTAAGTGGCGGGTTTGCATCGACTACACGGACCTGAACAAAGCCTGTCCGAAGGACTTCTATCCTCTACCCCATATTGATCAGATCATCGATGCCACTTCAGGGTATGCATTACTAAGCTTTATGGATGTTTTTTCAGGTTATCATCAAATCTCCATGTGCAAGGAAGACATTCTGAAGACAGCTTTCATCACTCACTGTTCGGTGTATGCCTATAAGAAGATGACCTTTGGCCTGATTAATGCCGGAGCCACCTATCAAAGAATGATGAACTTTATCTTCCAGAAGCAGCTGGGGAGGAACATGGAGGTGTACGTGGATGATATGATCGTGAAGAGCATGAATGTTCAAAAGCACTTGGATGATCTGGAGGAATGCTTTCTGACTGTCCGTTATCATAAGTTAAGGCTCAATCCTGCAAAGTGTACCTTCGGGCACGGTGTAGGGAAGTTCCTAGGTTATCTGGTCAGTCAAAGGGGCATTGAGGCCAATCCGGAGAAGATCCAGGCTATTCTCGACATAAAGACTCCTCAGTCGTTCAATGACGTTCAACGTCTGACTGGTAGGATTGCAGCTTTGAGGAGGTTCATGTCTAAATTTGCAGAGAGATGTTTTTCATTCTTCGACACACTGAAGGGACCGAAGAATGCAAAGACGTTCCAGTGGACTTCGGAGTGTGAAGACGCCTTCCAAGGCATAAAGACATATTTATCTTCGGCTCCTTTATTGGTTAAACCTGCTCCTGCTGAGACGTTATATTATATCTGGCTGCTAGTTCATTGGCGGTCGAGAAGCATTACAATTCGGGAAGCAGGAGAAAGCGAAGATCCGGTTTATTATGTCAGTCATGTCCTAAGGGATGCTGAAACCAGGTATCCAAATATTGAAAAATTTGCTTTTGCTTTGATAATTGCTAGTCGAAAGCTTCGACAATATTTTCAAGGTCGGCTCCTGGTCGTCTACACGGATCAACCATTGAAGATGGTAATGAGCAAGCCGGAAGTTTCGGGGAGACTAGCAGCATGGACGATGGAATTATCCCAATTTTTCATTCAATATCATCCCCGAACTGCTATCAAGGGTCAAGCCTTAGCCGATTTTATGGTGGAATGCTCGTTCTCCGAAGCAGATGCTGAGCCGCCAAAAGCTGATACGTTCGATCGAGCAGTTGCAGTTTTTCAGCATGGTCAAAGCCCGTGGACTTTATATGCAGATGGGTCTTATACTGCGAGTGTCAGTGGAGCAGGGATTATCTTAATGAGTCCGGAGGGGTTCAAGGTACAGCAGGCCATCAGATTCGGGTTCCGAACAACGAACAACGAGGCCGAATACGAAGCAGTGCTAGCAGGAGTTCGACTGACGAAGAGTCTAGAAGTTCAGAAGCTGATCATTTACAGCGACTCTCAGTTGATCGTTAAACAGTTGTCAGGAGATTATGAAGCTCGTAGGACGAGAATGATCAAATATTTGGCAGAGTTGAAAGACCGGCTTCAGTACTTCGTCTCTTATAATTTTCAGGGTATTGAGCGTAACGACAATTCCATTGCCGATGCATTGTCGAAGCTGGCCACTACGGATGCTGATGTTTTTAATGGGTCGGTTTATTTGGAGGTTTTGCAGCAGCCGAGTATTCAGCATGAAGCCGTGATATGCATTGAACGTTCTAACTATTGGATGACTCCCTACATTGAATATCTGGAACATGGCGTCCTTCCTTCGGATCAGATGCTGGCAAAGAAGGTCAAGTACAAGAGTGCCAACTTCGTTCTTATTGATGGAGATCTTTATCGAAGGGCATTTTTGTCACCGTTGCTGAAGTGTTTGGTTCCGTCTGAGGCTGAATATGCTCTTCGGGAGGTTCACGAGGGTATATGCGGCAACCATATGGCTGCTAAATCACTGGCCTATAAAGTACTTTGGCAAGGATACTACTGGCCTACGATCTTCAAGGAAGCTACGGAGTATGTGAAGAAGTGTGAGAAATGCCAGCTCAACAGTCCGATCCCACATCAGCCACCAGAAGAGCTATACTCGATCTTATCTCCTATACCCTTTGCTGTCTGGGGGGTAGATATACTGGGTCCGTTGCCAAAAACGGAAGGTCAGGTCAGTTTCGTCATAATGGCTATTGATTATATGACCAAATGAGTAGAGGCGAAACCACTTCGGTTGATAACGGAGCAAGAGTGTTTGAAGTTCATGAAAGATTCCGTAGTATTCCACTTCGAAATTTCTAAAGTGGTGATATCAGACAACGGACGCCAGTTCGTGGGATCAAAATTTGAAGGATTTCTGAAAGAGCTGGGGGTTCAGCATAAGAAGACTTCGGTGGCACATCCACAGTCGAATGGGCAAGTTGAGGTGACCAACAGGACGCTGCTGAACGGGATCAAGCGCAGACTGGACGAAGCTCTACTCAGTGTGTTATGGGCTTATCGGACTACACCGAGGACTACCACAGGGGATTCACCTTTCAGATTGGCCTATAGTATTGATGCCTTTGTCCCAATTGAGATTGGATCTCTAAGTCTTCGGGTCAGTCAATTCAAAGAGATCTACAACGACGAAGGACTGAAGGCCAACTTGGATCTGTTGGAAGAAGTCAGAGAGGTGGCTTTGATCAAGTTAGCAGCCTACCAGCAGAGAGTTGCCAAACACTACAACAAGGGGGTTAAACTTCATAGATTTGAAGTGGGGGACTTCATCCTTAGAGAAGTCGAAGCATCTACGCCTCAGAACATGGGAAAGCTGATACCGAACTGGGAAGGACCGTATGAGGTGATCGAAGTACCAGAGCCAGGGACTTATCGGTTAAAGGCATTGGACGGATCCGAGATCAAGAACACTTGGCATGCTTTGGCGGGCTTGGAAATACTTTCGAGAGATTGAGTCGGTTTATCTAAGTCTCAGAAATGGTGGTTCATCATCAATAAAAGATTCACTTTTTCACAATTGATCTTCTTCCTATTTGTCCTAAGTCCTCAATGGTGTAAGGAGGTATGGTCGGACTCGCTGGCCATTCGATGGCAGCCTTTTTGTCAGGTGTGTCCTTATGAATCTGTCTTACCTCGAGTGGTAAGTAAATTCCATGGTCCTCAATGGTGTAAGGAGGTATGGTCGAACTCGCTGGCCATTCGATGGGAGCCTTTTTGTCAGGTGTGTCCTTATGAATCTGTCTTACCGCGAGTGGTAAGCAAATTCCATGGTCCTTAATGGTGTAAGGAGGTATGGTCGGACTCGCTGGCCATTCGATGACAACCTTTTTGTCAGATGTGTCCTTATGAATCTGTTTTACCGCAAGTGGTAAGCAAATTCCATGGTCCTCAATGGTGTAAGGAAGTATGGTCGGACTCGCTAGCCATTCAATGACAGCCTTTTTGTCAGGTGTGTCATTATGAATCTGTCTTACCGTGAGTGGTAAGCAAATTCCTTGGTCCTCGGTGGTGTAAGGAGGTATGGTCGGACTCGCTGGCCATTCGATGACAGCCTTTTTGTCAGGTGTGTCCTTTTAATATTGTTCTACCCCGAGTGGTAAACAAATGTCCTTATATACTTGTTCTACCCCGAGTGGTAAACAAGATCTTGACAGTACAAGGAGGATCAGCCAAATTCACCTTATTCACTATATGTCTCACACTTCGGAAATGATAAGTACACATTACTTTATTTTATTCAAGTGTCGAGTTCGGTTCCTTCAGTTCAATTCATTAAGTTCACTTTATTATGTTTAGTATTGTTCCTTAACTTAACTATTATATGACTTGCCTAATTCACAGATATAAGTTAAGTTCATTCAAGTTCATTGATGCTGAATTATTGACAAGAAAAGTATTAGACAGAAGCCATGACAAAGAAAGTTGATAATTCATAAATAAGTTCACAATTCATCCATCCATTCAATCCTAGCAATAAACTATTACATAAAATTAAAAATTTCTGATAAAGTTCTTAAAAAATAAATCACAAAAAGACAGAACAGATTCAGGCACCACCTTCGTCCTTAGAGTCAAGAAGAGCCGGATCCAATTGAGCTGCGACCAACTTTTCCTTGCCCGCTCCCGACAGTCTTCATACCCTTCTAAATACACCTTCAAAATCTCAGCATTAAGCTCATCAGATGTCCTGTAGTCCATCTGTATTTGCTTACGCATCTCTTCGGTCAGAAGGGGACCCCGTGCCTCGAGCGCTTTTATCTTGTGACGAAGCTTATGGCGCTTTTCCTTGTGTGCCTCCTTATCATCTTGAGCTTTCGTCTGTACTTCACTAAGTTGTATCGCCAAGCTTCGATGAGCTGTGACGAGTTCTTCATTTTTAGTCTTTAAAGCTAGATTCTCCCCAACCAGGCCGACGTTCATATCAGCTAGGGATTGCTGGCTAACCTTGTTGGCTTTCAGCTCCTCTTCAACTGACCTCTGTTTGTCCTCCGACGCCTTCAGGTCTTCCTTGGCTTGAGCCAAGTCTCTCTGAAGACCTTCATTAGTGTGAAGGACGCCTTCATGCTCACTTCTCTCCCGAGCCAGTGACGCCTTCAACATATTATTTTCCTGCCTCAGAAAATCTTCTTCGGCCTCACCGTTAATATGCATGGGACGTAAACGTCCAAAAAGAGCATTCGTCTGCATATGTTCAACAATATCCAATCAGTTTCGGACACTTAAGTAAGAAGAAAAATGTATAAATCAAAAATAAACCATCACTTACCTTAGCCAAATAGCTCATTCCTTCGTCAAGCAGATCCCCGTCTGAATGATTACCGAATCAGTGATCATCAGTCTCTCGAACGAAAGTTTCGAAAAGATGGAATGGGAAATTGGCGTTGAACCGAGGCCATAAAGTTGGTGTTCCCATTGCATCATTCTGAAACTCTTGTGATGAAGGCCTCGAAGGAGAAGGCATGGCTTGGTCATGAGGTGGAGAGGGATCCATGTATACGTTTTCAGGGGAAGGGATCGTCATCGGGACGGACTCAAGCCTTGAGGGAGATGGGGCATAAGTCGTCTTCAGCGATCGCCGGAAGGATGTTTCCTCTTCCTGGACAGTGGTGGAGCGAGTTCGACCTCTTCTTCGTTAGATACTTGAATCTCGATCGGGATTGATGGAGGGATTTCGGATGAGGAGGGAGGTACTTTAAGCTCCCCGGCTGTCAGGGGGGTAACTTTGGCCCTTAACTTCTTGATTCAAAGAAGATTTTTTCGATCAGGTCGATCGAGTAAACTTCCTCGAGGAGGGGTTCGGGTTCTGAAGCAGGTTCAGGGTTCTAATGAGGGGGTGGAGTAGGAATGGACCTGGGTTTTTGAACAGCCCTCTTCTTCTGACGAGGTTAAAGAGTCTCTTTGGAAGGAGGGATGTAAGACCCCAAATTATTAATAAATGAAATTTATTTTCCACTATTTATTATTTTAAAATAGTAAGGGTTGATTTGATTAATGTGGATAATTATGGGTAAAATACGCAAATATTTCTAATAAGCAAGTGGTTATAAAATATTCATTATTGTCGGGGAATATTCGTTTGGTCGTGGAATATTCGTGCTCGTCGGGAATATTCGCACATGACGGCCATGATCTTTGTTAGGGCCCCATAACGGAAAGCGATTGGATGAAGAAAACGACAAATATAAGTTGTTTATAAATAATCTACAGTAGTTATTCAAGTAATCATTGTTGGAATACCCGTGGTTAAAACACACTAATCTGCGTTGTTGAACAAGAAGACACTGCGGTATTGCACCAATTATTGATTCTTACGTGAAAGGCACTACTCAATAATTGTTACGATAATTATTGCTCAAGATTTTATTTTATTGATTCAATAATTCTTTGCGTTGATATTTTATATTATCGCTGTTGTCTCAATAAATTGTCATTACACGAAGATTTTCCATTATCGAAGCAATAATTCATATTATCCTAATAATATTATTAGATAATATTATTGGCAATGTCTAGAAAGTTCTTACTCTAAGGAGAGGTTTGGTCACCCTAATTGCTACCAAGAAGGAGAAATTCTTATTGAAAGCCCTCTTTTTTCTTAACTACCGGTTGCAAGATCTTGTGATTCTGTAATATTATTTATGAATAATTAATTATTGATTTATATAATGAGGAAAATATTGATTTTATGTGGATATAGATGGAGAAATTTTTTAATGTGACAATTGTTGAAAATTAATATTTTATCTTTTTCTGATAAAATAATTCATTTAAATATATTATTTTAATAATATATTAACTGTGATATTTTTATAATGAATGTGGGATATATGAGTATATGAGGAGGAAGAGTATTTTTGTGGCATTAAATGTTTAACACATATTTTGTGTGTTGGTGGACACAATTATTAACCAAATTTGATTATAGCACATGTAAAATCGCCTGCTTTATGGATTTGGGTCCAATTTCATTTGGAATTTAGAAAAACTTTCTTCTCGCAAAGTTGTAGAGAATTGAATTTCCTATAAAAAGTCACTAGATTCAAATTTTATGATAAAAGGCTATTTATTATGAATTATTGAAGTTCAAGCTCAAAATAATTGATTTTAGAAGTTTAAAATATTTAAAATAGGAAAAACGTTTTTTTTTTTGTGGGCAGCCCTAGCATGTGCAAGATAAGCTGAAATCAGTTGTCAAAATAATAAGTAGAGAATTTATAATATATATAATATTATTGTATTAAATTTTCTACTTTGGTGTTTTAAGCATTTTCCTATAAATAGGTGCTTAGGTTAGAATTAAAAATCACACCGTAAACTCAAGTTTTCTCTCTATATTATCGAAGTATTCTTTTTGAGTATTTTGAGTATACTTTGAGTATTGCTATACTATGCAAGTTCAAGTCATAGCCTTTATATCCTGTGTTCAACTAGAAAGTCTTTGTCTTTCGAGGTAAGGGATGTTATTTTATTCGAAAATGATATTATTTCTTCAATATCATTATGCTTAAATATTGGTTGGAAATTTTATCAAATTTGGAACTTTTTCATGTCGGGGTTACTATTCATGAGTTCTTATTCACGAGTTACTATTCATGAGTTACTTATTCACGAGTTCTTATTCATGAGTTACTATTCACGAGTTACTATTCATGAGTACTATTCACGAAGCGTGAAGATGTTTTTTATGAAATTTCTATCTTTTGGTGTCGAGTTACTTATTCACGATAATGGAACTATTCACGATACTCGACACTATTCACGAATCACGACACTATTCAATTTAAAAAATGAAATTTCTTCTTTTTGTCCAAAATATCAATTATGGATAATAGCTTTGATTGTATCTATGTTTTGATCATTCTTGAATTTTACTCCACTCTGATTACTTATGAGGTATTTTTGAACTTGGATTGTTTAAAATACGAATCCTTAATATTGTTCTTTTGTTTCAATTTGGATTCGCTTTTTTTAAAAAATATTTTCATCATCCTCATCCTAAATGATGATATTCTTTGAATATCTTTGGCCAGTAGTGCAAAGATGAATGATTTCTTGATGAATATCTTTGGCCCGTAGTGCAAAGATGAGCAGTGTTGAGATGAACATACGACCGATCGATTAATATCTTTGGCCAGTAGTGCAAAGATGAACAGATGTTTAGATGAACATGACTTAATCGATGAATATCTTTGGCTGTAGTAGTGCAAAGATGAATATTTGATTCCGTATATATATTGATTGATGTTACAGGATAAAATATCGACGATGAACTTTTAAATTCATATATAGAAGATAGTAGTTTGCATTCTCTACTTAACTCTTCTAATGAATTGTTGTTTCCTTGCAGTTGTTGATTTAAAACTGGTTGTCTATTGTATTCTATTAGATTTTTCCCTGTTGAAGACTAACGATAATTTGTTGTATATTATCTTAGTCATAATATTCTTTTTCGGGCTAGTTGAGCTCACCCTTTTCCTTTTTGTTCCATTTTTCTTCTCGTGAGGCGAGAATGTAGCGAGTCTTGATAGGGGTATGGAATGAAGGTTCTAGAGAGAGTTGTTTAGTAGTCCTCACCATTTTGTAAAATAATGTATAAATAATTGTGATAAGGATTTATTTGGGTATGTATATTGTCTAGATGACAATATTTGTATTTAAACTCACAAGATATATGTTGTCGTATTTTGCACGACAAATGTATTAATAAAGTTGTAGTTATTTCGCACCATGTATTTGGCGACTCGTAATGGGTTGGATGGAATGGACCTATTTTGGGGGCGTCCACAAATTGGTATCGAGCTTAGGGATATAATCTCTGGCGGAGATCGGGGAATAGAACTAGGAGGGGAGAGACGAGTAAATCCTTCGCTAGTGTGTCCTACCTAAGCTTATTTGTTAGTTGGTTAGTATATAGGGATATTATGTGATATATTGATTTCCTTAATTAACCCTTGTTTTATGACAGTATTTGAGAATGTCGATTGAGAATATTAACAGTGGAGTAAATGAGACCGTTGAGATGCATGTACTTACCAATGAGGAGAACGTGCAACAGGCTGGCAATGTACCTCCTGTGAACAACACCACTGAGCAGATGATGAACGAGGGAATGTTGCGAAGCTTTTTGCAATTCATGAAAAATCAAACGAGGAAGACTCGTGTTTAAAATACAAGAGGAAATGATAGCAATTCACGGGTGGTCACAGCCAAACAGTTCAAAGAGTTGGGACCACCGCATTACGGGGAAAGCGGTTGCCCGATTAAAGGCGAGACGCGTGGGTCAAACAAATTACCAAGATATTCGATGTCTTGGGATGCACGGAGGAACGAAAAGTTCCATTCGCTACTTTTATGTTTCAGAACGAGGCAGATTCTCGGTGGGAATCAGAAGCGCACTACCATCCCGCCGCACTCGGCGTATGCGTGGGAGACGTTTGAAATGGGTTTAATGACAAGTACTTCCACGAAAGTATTCGTCATATGAAGGAAGTGGAGTTTATTAGACCGGAGCGTAATAACATGACGGTGTCCCAAAGACGAGGTGAAGTTCGCGGAGTTATCCGTGTTTGCACCTCATTTGGTGGAGAATGAGGAACGTATGACCGGATGTTTCGAGAGGTTTGAAACCCGCATACGTCCAAGATCTCATTTCTCATAAATTTTTCTCTTTCGGATGTTGTTGTCAATAGGGCTCGGTTGTTAGAAGCGAGATAACGAAAGTACGTTCAACCGAGGGACCATAACCGAGGATCATACTCAAGATATGCGATCATCGAATAACGATAACCAAATGGAGAAAGAAGAATACGGACAAAGGCGGTAACCACTCTGGTGGTAATCATGGCCATGAGAATAGAAGAAGCGAGTCGGGAGGAGATTTTAAAAAGAGAATATTCAATGACTATGTGAAGACGTCAGCGCCAAAGAAGAATCGGTTCCAAGGGAGGAGAAAGACCACCTATCAGACATGTTACAAATCTTGGAAAGAGGGACATATCATTGACCAAACTGCCCACAACAGTTTAAGGTATGCTATAATTGTGGAAAAGAAGGACATATCGCTCGAGATTGTACGATATCGAAACCCAGTCCATCGGGAATGGTGACTCAAAAGGATGTCCTAGAAAAGTCAAAGTCAACAGTTCTTGGAAGAGCGTTTGTCGTGACTGGTCAAAATGCGAGGAACCCGAACGAAGTTAGCACGGGTTAGTTAATTATAAATTCTTACGAAGTTGATACCTTACTAGATACTGGTTCTACCCATTCTTTTATCTCTCTTGCTTGCATACCAACGTTTGAACTTGACTACGGAGAAATTAGACTTTGACCTATTTATGGAGACTCCGTTAGGAGAAACTTTCATTACATCCGTTGTTTAGAAATTTTGCTTGATTCAGGTTGGCACCATCCCATTACTTGTTGACCTTATTTCTTTAAAGATACTTACTTTTGATGTGATTTTAAGGTTAACTACTCATCATGCCGAAATTGATTACCTTCGTAAGGTTGTTAGTTTTCATATTCCTAAGCAACCTGTTATTCGAATTCAAGCAATCAAACCATTGTAGTCAAACATTTTCATATCAAGCCATGAAGTCATTCGTTTATTACGGATGTCAAGTTTTCTTAGTCCATGTTATGGATTTGAAGAAAGACACGTCAGATTTGAATAATATTCCTGTTGTTATTGATTTTTCCTGACGTATTTCCTGAAGAATTTCTTGGCTTACTCCCAAAGCCTTATATTAAATTTTGTATCGACTTTGAACCCGGTACAAAACTCAGTTCTAAAATCTCATATCGAATGGCTCCTATTGAACTCCATGAGTTAAAAATTCAACTATAGAATTTGGTACCTGAGCCTTTATCTGGTGATTTCCTTTGTGGAATACAATCGCCGACTCTCAGTAGTGGACACCATATTCGCATGCGATAAGAAACCGATAGGTGTCATTGTAACGTGCTATCCAAGGTTGGGATATGAGTCATAGTTGAGAACAACCTAAGTCGGTAATCGAAATACGTTGCTTTCTAGGCTTAGTTGGTTATTATCGGAGATTCGTTGAAGGATATTCTCGAATCAATATTCCATTAACGCAGCTGACTCGTAGAGATACAAAATTCGAATGGTGCAAGGAATGTGGGAAGAGTTTCGAAGAACTCAAGAGGAGACTCATTTTAGCACATGTTCTGACCATGCCATCCTGGAAAAGCGAACGTTGTGACGCCCCCAAAATTAGGTATACATCACCCATCTTGGGTAGTCAGATACATGGTACAGAATTTAAATACAACTTACTAATATAACTGCATGCGTATAATATACGACATAAACCGTGAGTTTGAATACAAATATTGTCTACTAGATATTATACAAACTCAAAAGGAGTCCTCATTACAATTATTATCACACTATTTCACGTAATAGTGAGGACTACTAATGCTATCCTCCTCGGACCATTACTCCGCTCCCCGACTCGTCCCAACTATATTCTCATTTCAAGAGAATAAAGGAAAAGAAAGGGTGAGCTCAACTAGCTCAATGAAATATTATGACTAAGATAATGCGAAATAAATTATCATTAGCTTACAACAATGTTAAACCGATAAAATATAATGAACATCAAGTTTAACTACAGTGAACCAAAGAATCCATTAAAAGAGTCAAGTAGAAAATAAAATCTACTATCTTTTATGATTTAAAAGGTTTTCATCATCATTATAAATTTGAGACTCAACTTTAATAAATATTCCACATCATCGAATCACCCCCGCACTACTACCAAGGATATTCTTTAAGATCACTACCACAATTATTCATGCACTACGGGCCAAGAATAGTTGTGTATTCATTAATGGTCATGATCATGCCAACAACTGTCCATCAATGCACTACTGTGAGACCCCAGATTTTATTAATAAAGATTTAAATTTTGTCGAAATAATTTTTTAATATTATGGTGTGAATTTTAGATAATATTATAGTTGTGGGTAGTATTTATAAATTTTGCAAAGTATGCAAGTTGTTATAAAATATTCGTTTGGTCGGGAATATTCTTTTTGTCGGGAATATTCGTATTTACGGCTCGATCATTAGTGGACCCCATTAACGGAAGTATTGTCGTAGTTAGAAAACGACAAAATTATCTTTCTATAAAAATAACGGCGAGAGGTGTTACTGGTTAAAACCGTTGAACTACCCGTAGTAAAAGTACAAAGATGTCTGGCGTAGTTGTATAGTAGCACACGATATTGATTATTGATGCTTTACGTGAGAAGTCACTCAAATATGCTCAATTATTGCTATAGTAATTCTTGCATCATATCTCTTATATTATTGATTCAATTATTGTCACAATTATCATCTCGTATAATAAGTTATAGTATTAAATCAATAATTGAGACGACAAGTTATAAATGATTAATAATTGTTGAAAGATTAAATATGTGTTGATGAAAAAAAAATGATTTGTGGTAAGTTTGATTATTTTATGGGGGCTCATATGTCATCATCTAAGAGTCTCTTCGTCGATAGTAATTACCTCTTGTGAATAGTATTTACCTTCGTCAATAGTAATTACCCTTGTGAATAGTATTTACCTTCACAATAGTAATTACCTTCGTCGATAGTAATTACCCTTGTGAATAGTATTTACCTTCGTCAATAGTATTTACCTTCGTTAATAGTAATTACCTTTACCAGACGTCCGAACCACTTGTCGTTTCACATTACAAAGCGCCAAACCACTTGTCGTTTCACATTACAAAGGCCGAACCACTTGTCGTTTCACATTACAAAAGGCCAAACCAATTAAATCGAGCCACTTGCCTTTTCACACTAAGCGGTGCTAAGCTAGAAATCTTCTATAAATAGAGGCCTAGGGCTTCATTATTTTCACGAATTCACCGAAACTCTGTAGAGAGAAACTATAGAGAGAAGAAGAAAAGTATTCGCTACTTCACCTTGCCAATATTCAGCTTCTTCTAAGGTAGGGAATATTATTTGTTGTACTGTAAGGGGTGTTATTCTTTCTTATTCATGAAGAGAACTGTTGTTATTCCATTGCTTATTATTACATTGGAATAACTTTGATACGTGGTTTACCCTATACTTGGTGACATTCTTCTATTATTCATTGGAACATCCTCATGCATGTGTTTTACACCTAACTGGTTCCGCTTTATTATTATTCTATTGGAACATCCTCATGCATGTGTTTTACACCGGACCGGTTCCGCTCTTTATTATTCTCGTTGAACATCCTCATACATGTGTTTTACACCCAACCGGTTCCGCTCTTTATCATTCTCCGCTGAATATCCTATCATGTGTTTTTACACCGGATCCGGTTCCATCTTTATTATTCTGTTGGAACATCCCGCTTGTTGAATTTCACCGACTTCGTTCCGTTATTTATTATTCATTGGAATAACTCATGCATGCAAGGGCTTCTATCGCATGCATGGTGATTTCTTTTGTTATTCCATTCTTTATTATACCCAAATTGGTTAAAACTTTGACTTCTATACTCCATGAAATTAGTAGAATATCCTTGATATTTGCGTTTTCATCCGATCTTTTCATGGAAATATTCTTCCGATCATTCTTGAATTTTACTCTACAAAACAAAGATCATGTTGACAATTTGGATGTTAATAATTCTGGATTAAATAATTCTTGAACTTGTTTTATTGAATTATTATGTCATTGTCATCATCCTCATGTTATATTATGTTATCTTTGGCTTACGTGCATAAATGAACTTAGTATGATTATGATAAGGAATCATTCTAGATAATCATGGCTTGTTATAAATGATGTGATAAAAGTCCTCGGTGGGCACAGTAATGCGTTGATGGATTATTTTTGGTATGATTATGACTAGGGGTGATTCGGTATAGTCATGACCATTGATAATTTGATGAATATCCTCGGCCCAGTAGTCAAGTGGGTGATACGATGATGTGGATTATTTATTAAAGTCGAGTCTCGGCTAAAAAACAAAGATGATGAAAACCTTTTAAAACCTAAAAGATAGTAGACTTTATTTACTACTTGACTCTTTTAATGGATTGCTTATTCATCACGCAGCTAAACTTATTATCTATTGTATTTTATCGGTTTAACATTTGTTGAAGGCTAATGATAAATTATTACGCATTTATCTTAGTCATAATATTTCTTCTTGGGCTAGTTGAGCTCACCCTTTTCTTTCACCGTTCTCTTCGAAATGAGAACATAGCCGACGAGTCGGAAAGCGGAGTAATGGTCCGAGAGGATAGCATTAGTAGTCCTCACTATACGTGAAATAGTGTGATAATAGTTGTAATAAGGACTCCTTTTGAGTTTGTATAATATCTAGTAGACAATATTTGTATTCAAACTCACGCTTTATGTCGTATTGTACACGGCGCTTATATTAGTAAGTTGTATTTGAATTTATGTACCATGTAAGTGGCGACCCAAGATGGGTGACGTGTATACCTAATTTTAGGGCGTCCACATTGGTATCGAGCTTAGGGATATGATCCTGCTAAGATGCGAGATAAGAACTAGGAGGGAGAGACGGGAATTCCTTCATTAGTATGACCTACCTAAGTTTATTTGTTATTTAATTGGTCGGTCGAGTATAGGGATAATATTTGATATATTAATTAACCCTTGTGTTGTGGCGGTGTTTGGAAATGGCGGTGAAAATATTCACAATGGAGTGAATGTGACCGTTGTGACACCTTTAATCACTAATCGTGTTAATGCAAAGGTCGGATGAGGAACAAATTAGAGATATCCACGTAGTGAATGAAGAACTAGTTGTTGCACCTTGAGCTAGTTGCGAGGTAGTAGTGAGAGTGAGGAAGAAGAGGAAGAAGAAGAGGAAGAAGAGGAACCCGAGGAGAATTGGTTAGAAGAAATTTATGATCAAAACTTAGAATTACAAAATCGTGTTTGTGAGCTAGAAGAACGAGTTGAAGAAGCGGCAAACGGTTCGTGGAACAAAGGGATACAACAATTCAAAATTGGGTTACCCGATATGTGATGCTCGAACAAAATCACGCTTTGGCGGTGTAAAGATATTAAAGTTGGAATCGAGAATTTAAAAATCAAAGATCAATTTGAAAGAAGAAACAATCGAACGAAGGAGAATAGACGATGCATGGGTAAAAGTCGCACAACGCGATAGTAGTGTAGAAAAAGGCGTCCGATCCAATGAAGCCAAAATAGATGAAATGGACTTTGCTTTTTGACAACAATTGGGAAACCCAACATCGAATTAGGAATTACCACGTGCATAGCGGTCAACCCGAATTCGATATGGATTGAGAATAATGATTCAAATCATGGATCGAGTTGTGAAGAAGCACTTAAGGGTGGAATGTACCCTATAGTAAAGTCAAACTCTCGGTAATTTAAGCGAGGCGTTTATTAGAAAACCCGAACGAAGTTATTATGGATAAATTAATTATAAATTATTGTGAAGTCTATACTTTATTCAATACAAGTTCTACCTACTCTTTTATTCTACCTAGTTGTGTTCAATGTTTAAATTTGACTCCGGAAAAATTAGACTTTGATTTATCTATTGAAACTTCGTTGGGAGAAACCTTCGTTACCTCCAATCATGCTTATTAATCTTGTTGTTTCAAATAAACACTTTCACGATCTTATCTCTTTGAAAATACGTGCCTTTGAGGTAATTTTTGAAAGCGATTGATTAACTACTTATTATTCTTTTTGTAAGGTTGTTAGTTTTCATATTCCTAACCAACTTTGTTATACTCTAATTCAAAGTAACCAAACCCTAAAGTTAATCAACTTGTTATATCGAGCCATAAGTAAAGAGCCCCGATCCTTTCGTTGTTGACTTCCTTGTGTGGAATGCACCGGCCGGACTTTTCTCGGAGGCGACGTCGTGAATGACGATGACAAGTTGATAGGTATAATTGTGAGGTGCTATCTAGGTTAAAGGATAGAAGTCACAGTTGGTATCAATGTAACGTCTTATCCAAGTCTTGGATAAGAGTAGCGATTTTGAATGATATTCCTATCATTAATAAATTTTTTGACGTATTCTTGAAGATTTCCTAGCCTACCCTAGAGCGTGAAATCGAATTTTGTATTGACCCCAGTACAAAAATCCATTTCTTAAACCCTCAAATATTTCTTCAACTAAAAGGATCTGTTTACGTGGATTATGATGAAAGTCATAATAAAAGTATAGAACTGATGAAAATCATGGGTATATGAAGTATTAGTAAGTTTTAAGATTAGTTATGTTGGTTAGTATGTGAAAACATGAAAGTTTCTTAGAAATCACAAAGAGTTGAAAATCAGATTTTGGTGAAAAACATAACATGAAATTCAATTGACCATATCTCCTATTATATTTTGAATTTTTGAGTGTGGTCAAGTCCTAGAGTTAGATCTATGAGTTACCTAACTAATCCAAGTGGAATTACTGGAAAAGGTGTTGTAGATTTTTGTGTGGACTGATTTTAGCAAAGGAGTGCAAAGCTGCAAAAAACCGAAAAAGCTGCTGCCATGATTTTAGACGGGCTGTTTCGGCCACTTAATTTATGAGAAAAATTCTGGCCTTTTGGGACATGAAGGTATATGGTATAAAGTACCTCCTGTCCAAAAATGAGCTCATTCTGACTTAAAATGAGCAAGTTATGACTATTTCAATATTTAGGTTTTTTCGATGAAAAATGCTATAACCGAGTTCTATAACTCCGATGACCATGAAATTTAAACTGGAAGCTCACGTTAACATGGGTAAGGTCCTGTCAAGATTTGGGAATTTTGGAGTTAAACTTGAGGTAGCTAATTTCTTAAGGAATTAATTAGAAATTGATTTTTGAAAAATAGTAAATGAATTTTAAAATTCGAGAAAAATATATTTTCATTATGGAACTATATTATGCTAAATCCCAGAAAAGAAATATTTTTGGGACTGATTTAGTATTTTTCATGAAAATAGTTTAATTCTGAAACATATGAGTTAAATATGTTATGTGAAGAACAAAGTTGAAAATAAGATTTTATGGCTAGAGAATCCTATATAGAATATGTGCATATTTTTTGATGAGAGATTTGATAATTGGTGATGATATCTTATGAGTATATGGCGGTTTTGAATGATTAAATGCATTATATGGTAAAACGTAAACAATTGAGATAAATTGTTTATAAATTTAAGAAGTGATTAAAATATTATTATAATATTAATGATATTAGATTATGAGATTATTAAGTGATTGATAACATGGGAATATTTTTGAATCTCGGATAAATTATATTATAAATGTTTAATATTTATCCTTTATCTCATTTGATTGATTCTTTATATCATAATCCTCATGTTTATATTATGTTGAAAGTCATCTGTGGCTTCAGAGTGCATAGATGGACTTGGTATGATTATGACCGAGGATTATTCGGTATAATCATAATCAGTAATTGAATACACAATTATCTTTGGTAGTAGTGCATGGATAATTTGTGGTCGTGATACTAATGAATACACGATTATCTTTGGTAGTAGTGCGTGGATAATTAAATGGTCGGATACTAATGAATATCCTTGGCCTGTAGTGCAGGGATGATTCGATGATATGGATTAATTATTGAGCTGAGTCTCAGCAATGAAATATTAATTCATGGATGTGGTAAAAGTCATCTTTGGCCGTAGTGCATTGATAGACTTGGTATGATTATGACCAAGGATTATTCGGTATAATCATGACCGTAAATGAAAACACGAATATCCTTGGCCAGTGGTGCATGGATAATTCGTGGTCGTGATACTATTAAGCTGCGTCTCAGCATTATTGGTTTTACAGTTGTATATCTTTGGCCTGTAGTGCAAAGATGAATTGTGAATAAATATCTTTGGCCGGATTGCAAAGATGAATTTAATGTTTTCAAACGATAAAGGTGTAAGACCCCGAATTTTATGAAATAAAAGTATTCAATTTTTCTATTCAGTAAATGGTTAAATTGATAAAAGTTAAAGTTAAGGGTGATATATGAATTTTTTTTTTCAAAATACGCAAGTGGGTATAAAGTATTCATTATTGTTAGGGAATATTCGTTTGGTCGTGGAATATTCTTTCCGTCGGGAATATTAAATGCGGCTGGCAGCAGCTATTTGTGGGCCCCATAATGTAATAATAAGCATTTGGATGAAGAAAACGACAAAATTAAGTTTTTATAAATAACGACGTAATCGTTACAATTAACACTTGTTGGAATACCCTTGGTTGGTAAAATAAAAATGTCTGCGTTGTTGCACAAGAAGCAATACGGTATTACACAGCTTTTTGAATTATTGATTCTTACGTAAAAAGGCACTACTCAATAATTGTTACAGTAATTACTGTTCAATATTTTATTTTATTGGTTCAATAATTGATGCGTTGATATTTTATATTATTGTTGTTCAATAATTGTCACTGCACAGTATCTCCATTATCAGATCAATAATTCATATTATTTGAATAATATTATTAGATAACATTATTGGCAATGTCTAGAAAGTTCTGTCAAGGAGAGGTTTGGTCACCTAATTGCGCGCCAGTAAGGAGAAATTCTTATTGGAAAGCCCCCTCTTTCCTGGGAACTGCCTGATTGTCATTATTGTGATTCTATAATATTATTTATGAATAATTAATTATTGATTTATATGACAATGAAATATTTATTTGATGTGGATATAAATGATGGATTTATTTATGTGGTTATAAATGAAGGAATTAATGTTGAGGTATTTTATCGATATTTTGTTTGGATTGAGGTATTAAAAATCAAATCGATATTTTTACGATATATTCGTGAGTTATAATTTTAATCCGACCGTTGGATCGTTGTAATTTTTGGATATGTTATACATACATAAGTTGAGTATATGTCCACAAATTTTGAACCGTTAAAATGAACGTATGATTTGTTATGAATTTTAAGAGGTAACCGATTCGGAAATTAGGTTTTGGTGGAAAATTCTAGAATTGAGTGGGCCCCACTCTTGGTTGTTGGGGAAGATGGCTGATTTTTTGGTGGGTGGAATAGTAGCGGGTAAAGCCATCGGGATGCGAGTTAAAATGTGCCTTGAGCGTGCTAACATTTTCCTATAAATAGAGGGCTAAGTTAGAATTGAAAAACACACGTAAAACAAGTTTTCTCTTTTCTCTCTCTATTATTATCGGTATTCTTGTGAGTATTTTGAGTATACTTTGAGTATTGTTAGGCGGTCTGAAGTTCCTTCAAAGACTATATCCTGTTTTCAACTAGAAGTCACTTGTCTTTCGAGGTAAGGGATGTTATTTTCTTCTCGGATGATATTATTTCTTCAATATCATTATCTTTGAAATATTGGTTGGAACTTTTAATCAAATTTGGAACTTTTTCATGTTGGGGTTACTTATTCACGAAGTTCTATTCATGAGTTACTATTCACGAGTTCTATTCACGAGTACTATTCATGAAAGCGTGAAGATGTTTTTTGTGGAATTTCTATCTTTTGGTGTCGGAGTTACTATTCACGTAAACGGCAGACTTTATTCACGATATCGACACTATTCACGAATCGGCCTTTATTCAATAGAAAAATGAAAATTTTTCTTTTAAGTCTAAAATATCTATTTTGGATACTAGCTTTGATTGTATCCATGTTTTGATCATTCTTGAATTTTCAAAGACTATGATTATTTTTGAGGTATTTTTGGACGTGGATAAAATCAATGCAAAGATGAATGATTTACAAGAATATCTTTGGCTCGTAGTGCAAAGATGAACAGTGTTTAAATGAACATGACCAACTGATGAATATCTTTAGCCAAAGTCTGAAAGATGAATTATTGATAAATATCTTTTTTTTTCGTAATGCAAAGATGACTGTTGTTGAATACCTTTAGCCAAAGATGGTGCAAAGATGAATTATTGATGAATATCTTTTGCTCGTAATGCAAAGATGACTTTGTTGTTGAATATCTTTAATGAGTGCAAAGATGAATTATTGATGAATATCTTTTGCTCGTAATGCAAAGATGACTTTTGTTGTTGAATATCTTTAGCCAAGAGTGCAAAGATGAATTATTGATGAATATCTTTTGCTCAGTAATGCAAAGATGACTGTTGTTGAATATCTTTAGCACAGGTGCAAAGATGAATTATTGATGAATATCTTTGGCTTGTAATGCAAAGATGACCTTGTTGAATATCTTTAGCTTTGTAGTGTAAAGATGAATCTGTTGATGAATATCTTTGGCCCGTGGTGCAAAGATGAATTTATTAGTATGATTATGAATAGGAACGTGATTTGGTATAACCATGATCTTTGATGTTTCGGTAAAGACAAGTGATGAAAATTATCTTTGTCTTGGATGAGGAATGAATTTAGAACTACAATTACGATTATGAGTTATACACGTGATTGTGGATGTGAATTGTTGATTGATGTTACGAGGATAAAACATTGTTGGTGGATTTTTAACATGGAGAAGACAATAGACTTTATAGTCTATTTGACTCTTCTAATGGATTGCTTTCATTCATTGCTGACTATGGTTGAAAAGTTTTATCATCTACCATATGTTCTAAATCTACGATTTATTCTTGATGAAGACTATTGATAATTTATTTATCTTTAGTCATAATATTCTTTTTCTTGAGCTAGTTGTGCTCACCCTTTTGTTTCACAATTCCTTCGTGTAATAAAAGTGTAGTTTGGGTTAGAAAGGGGATAATGCGAGGGAATAGAGTGAGTGGTCTATAGATGTTGAGGTGAGGTGAATTTAACTTGGAAGGGTGTTTTGTCACTATCATACAAGATGTCTAATGACATACAACCTCGTGTTATCATAAGACATGGTTGTGCTTCATCCACTTGCTTTGAGTATATTTACAAGCACTTTATATAATCTTGGTGTTTGTTTGGAGTATAATACCCAATTAAAGACAAAGGAGATAATGATATGTCGAGAGAAGACTCACCATTGGGAAGAATATGATAGTAATCTTCTCGTTTTTCTTTGGGGTTTATTAGGTCAACCAAGGATAATTACAGTGGCCATATGATATCTACCATAACCTAAAAGCATGGCCTCCCATGTATGAAGGTTTCTTGAGCACTTCCCAAAGATTCTAATTTCTAAAAGCAGTTTTTGACTATACCTTTATGTAAGGTGTCATTGTGACGTCTTCTGATTGGTATATATTTGTATCCAAACTCACAAAGATATGTGTGTTTGTTGTATTTTGCACGACAATTGTTGTAATAAAGTTGTAGTTGTTTTTCGTACCATATATTTGGCGATTCAGAATGGGTTGGATGGAATGAACCTATTTTGGGGTTGTTACAAAAGGTATTCAAGGTATCCTCACCTCTTTATCATACCAGGTAAGTACCCTAATTTCGAGAGCGAAATTCCATAAGGAGGGGAGATTGTGAGACCCCAGATTTTATTAATAAAGATTTAAATTTTGTCGAAATAATTTTTTAATATTATGGTGTGAATTTAAGATAATATTATAGTTGTGGGTAGTATTTATAAATTTTGCAAAGTATGAAGTTGTTATAAAATATTAGTTTTGGTGGGGAATATTCTTTTTGTCAGAATATTAAATGCGGCTGACTCAATCATTAGTGGACCCCATGGCGGAAGTATTGTCGTAGTTAAAAACGAACAAATTATCTTTCTATAAAAATAACGGCGGAGGTGTTACCGTTAAAAGCTGTTGAACTACCCATTAGTAAAAGTAAATACGATGTCTGGCGTAGTTGTATAGTAGCGCGCGATATTGATTATTGATCTTTACGTGAGAAGTCACTCGGTATGCTCAATTATTGCTATAGTAATTCTTTGCATCATATCTCTTATATTATTGATTCAATTATTGTCACAGTATCATCGTATAATAAGTTATAGTATTAAATCAATAATTGAGACGACAAGTTATAAATGATTAATAATTGTTGAAAGATTAAATATGTGTTGATGAAAAAAAATGATTTGTGGTAAGTTTGATTATTTTATGGGGGGCTCATATGTAAATCATCTAAGAGTCTCTTCGTCGATAGTAATTACCACTTGTGAATAGTATTTACCTTCACCGTCGATAGTAATTACTCTTGTGAATAGTATTTACCTTCGTCGATAAGTAATTACCTTCGTCGATAGTAATTACCCTTGTGAATAGTATTTACCTTCGTCGATAGTATTTACCTTCGTTAATAGTAATTACCTTTACCGAGACGTCGAACCACTTGTCGTTTCACATTACAAAGCGTCAAACCACTTGTCGTTTCACATTACAAAGTGCCGAACCACTTGTCGTTTCACATTACGAGGCGTCGAAACCAATTCGTCAAGCCACTTGCCTTTTCACACGGCGGTCTTAAGCTAGAAATCTTCTATAAATAGAGGCTGGGCTTCATTATTTTTTCACGAATTCACCGAAACTCTAGAGAGAGAAACTATAGAGAGAAGAAAGAAAAGTATTCTCTACTACTTCACCTTGCCATATTCGGTTCTTCTTCTAGGTAGGGAATATTATTTGTTGTACCGTAAGGGGTGTTATTCTTTCTTATTCATGAAGAGAACTTTGTTATTCCATTGCTTATTATTCATTGGAATAACTTTGTATCTGCGGTTTACCTATACTTGGTGACATTCTTCTATTATTACATTGGAACATCCATGCATGTGTTTTACACGGACTGGTTCCGCCTCTTTATTATTATTCTATTGGAACATCCATGCGTGTGTTTTACACCCACTGGTTCGTCTTTATTATTACTGTTGGAACATCACATGCATGTGTTTTACAGGACTTTGTTCCGCCTTTATCATTCTGTTGGAATATCCTATCATGTGTTTTACACCGATCAGTTCCCATCTTTATTATTCTGTTGGAACATCCGGTTGTGAATTTCACGACTGGTTTAGTTAATTATTATTACATTGGAATAACACTTTATGCATGCGATCTATCGCATGCATGGTGATTTCTTTTGTTATTCCATTCTTTATTATACCCAATTGGTTAAAACTTTGACTTACATACTCCATGAAATTAGTAGAATATCCTTGATATTTGCGTTTCATCCATATCTTTCATGGAAATATTCTTCTGATCATTCTTGAATTTTACTCTACAAAACAGTATCATGTTGACAATTTGGATGTTAATAATTCCTGGATTAAATAATTCTTGAACTTGTTTTATTGAATTATTATGTCATTGTCATCATCCTCATGTTATATTATGTTATCTTTGGCTTACGTGCATAAATGAACTTAGTATGATTATGATAAGGAATCATTCGGTATAATCATGGCTTGTTATAAATGATGTGATAAAAGTCCTCAGTGGCCTGTAATGCAGTGATGGATTATTTTTGGTATGATTATGACTAGGGGTGATTCGGTATAGTCATGACCATTGATAATTTGATGAATATCCTTGGCGTAGTAGTGCGAAAGGGTGATACGATGATGTGGATTATTTATTAAAAGTTTAGTCTCAAATAAAAACAAATGATGAAAAAACCTTTTAAAACCTAAAAGATAGTAGACTTTATTTACTACTTGACTCTTTTAATGGATTGCTTATTCCGTTGCAGCTAAACTTATTGTCTATACATTGTATTTTATCGGTTTAACATTTGTTGAAGGCTAATGATAAATTATTACGCATTTATCTTAGTCATAATATTTCTTCTTGGGCTAGTTGAGCTCACCCTTTCTTTCACCGTTCTCTTGAGAAATGAGAACATAAATGGGACGAAGTCGGAAACGGAGTAATGGTCCGAGGGATAGCATTAGTAGTCCTCACTATTCGTGAAATAGTGTGATAATAGTTGTAATAAGGACTCCTTTTGAGTTTGTATAATATCTAGTAGACAATATTTGTATTCAAACTCACGGTTTATGTCGTATTATACCACAGCGATTATATTAGTAAGTTGTATTTGAATTTATGTACCATGTAAGTGGCGACCCAAGATGGGTGGCGTGTATACCTAATTTTGGGGGCGTCACAACTCTGACCAATCGACGATTTTTTTTTTATCACATCATTTGTAACATTACTACCATGATTACAAGAATAGTCTCTCGGTCATAATCATACCAAGTCCATCTATGCACTTTTCTGAGCCACGGATGATCATCAACATAATATAAACATGAGGATGATGACAATGATATAAGGATTCATAAAACAAGTTCAAGAATTATTTTATCCAAGAATTATTAACGTCCCAAATTGTCGACATGATCTTCGTTTTGTAGAGTAAAATTCAAGAATGATCGAAGAATATTTCCATGAAAGATCTTCGGATGAAACGCAAATATCAATGATATTCTACTAATTTCATGGAGTATAAAGTCAAAGTTTTAACCAATTTGGGTATAATAAAGAATGGAATAACAAAATAAATCACCATGCACGCGATGTAATCGCACAAAAAGTTATTCCAATAAAATAATAAATAACGGAACCAGTCCTAAAAACGCATGCATGTGGATGTTTCAACAGTAATAATAATAAAGATTTTAACCAGTGTCCGGTGTAAAACACATGCATGTGATGTTCCAAATGTAATAATAATAAAGATTTAAACCAGTCCGGTGTAACACACGCATGTGATGTTCCAACGTAATAATAATGAAGATTTTAACCAGTCCTGTAAAACACATGCATGTGATGTTCCAATGTAATAATAAAGAATGTCACCAAGTATAGGTAAACTCACGTATATAGGTTATTCCAATAGAATAATAAGTAATGGAATAACAACAGCTTCTTCATGAATAAGAAAGAATAACACCCTTTACGAGTACAACAAATAATATTCCCTACCTTAGAAGAACTGAATATTGGAAAAGTGAAGTAGCGAATACTTTTCTTCTTCTTTCTCTATAGTTTCTCTCAGAGTTTCAATAAATTCGTAAGAAATAATGAAGGAATGAGCTTTCTATTTATAGAAAAACTGAGGGTGGCTCTTGGTCTTAACGAAGGGTCAAAATGACTCTTGGTAATATTGAAGAGACAACTACTATTATTTCTGAAGGATAATTAACCTTTGGAACAATCAAGAAAGCGCTTAACTCTTGGTAATATTGAAGGGACAACTACTATTTACGAAGGGATAATTACTATTGACGAAGGTAATTACTATTGACGAAGGTAAATACTATTGAAGAAGGTAATTACTATTGACGAAGGTAAATACTATTGACGAAGGTAATTACTATTCACAAAGGTAATTACTATTCACAAAGGTAATTACTATTGACGAAGAGACTCTTAGATGATGACATATGGGCCCCCCATAAAATAATCAAACTTACCACAAACGTCTCACAACAGACTCTTTATATACATCATGGATTGAATAAATATTACCACAAATCATTTTATATTTAATCAACACATTTTTAATTTTTCAACAATTATTAATCATTTATAACTTGCCGTCTCAATTAATAATATAACATATTATACGAGATGATCTTTGTGACAATAATTGAATCAATAATATAAGAGATATGATGCGTGATTATTGTAGCAATAATTGAGTATAGCTAAGTGACTTCTCACGTAAGCATCAATAATCAATCTGAGTGTGCTACTATGCAACCACGCCATTCATCGTACTTTTACCAACGGGTAGTTCAACAGTTTTAACGGTAACACCTCCGTAGTTATTTTTATTGAAAGATAATTTTGTCGTTTTACTAACTACGACAATACTTCGTTAATGGGGTCCACTGAATGATTGAGTAAATCGTCTGAATATTCTCAGACAAAAAGAATATTCCCAGACAAACGAATATTTTATAACAACTTGCTTACTTTGCAAAATTTATAAATATTACCTGAACTATAACATTATATCAAATTTATTCCATAATATTCAAAATAATATTTATAGAAAAATCATCTTTATTTATAAAAGTTGGGGTCTTACAACCTCCTTTTCTTATGAAATTTAAGCCCTCGAAATTAGAATGCGATGCGTACTGGTATGTCGAAGAGGTAAGGATACCTTGATTTCATTTGATTCTAACTCCCAGTCATTTCCTCAACATCGTGGTTCCTCCACAAAACTTTGACTTGAGGTATAACCTTGGAGCGTAGAATATGTTCCTTCTTATCCAAAATTTGAGCAGGGAACCTCTTAATACGTCAAATCTTCCGCTATTTAAATCCGGTTCTAACTCAATAATATGGTTCGGGTCTTTCACATATTTACGTAACATGGATATGTGAAAAGCGTTATGAATACGAGACATATTTGGCGGTAAAAGCGAGTCTATAGGCCACGCCCTACTCGATCGAGGATTAAAAATGGACCGATGAATCGAGGATTAAGTTTTCCTCTCTTTCCAAATCTTGTAACTCCTTTCCATGGAGCAACTCTTAAAAACACATGATCTCCTATATCGAATTCCACGTCCTTTCGATGAAGATCAGCATAACTCTTTTGTCGATTTTGTGAGGTTTTTATACGTTGTCGGATCGTTTGAATCTTTTCCGTAGTCATACGTACCAACTTTGGTCCCAACAATGTTGCTTCACTCACCTCATCCCAAAGATCTTTGGAGAATGACACTTTCTTCCATACAACGCTTGAATGGAGCCATGCCATACTTGCGATAAGCTGTTGTTGTAGGAAAACTCCACCAATGGTAAGAACTTGTTCCAACTCCCTTGAAATCAAGGACACGGGTCTTAATAGATCTTCAAGAGTTTGAATAGTCCTCTCCATTGTCCGCTTCGTCTAAGGATGATATCTTTGAAGCTAAATCGTAAGTCTGTGCCCATAGCTTTTTGCAAACTAACCCAAAATCGTGAAGTGAATCTTGGGTCTCGATCGAAACTATGGATACTTAGGCGATACCATGCGATCTTACAATCTCGTTTATGTACATCTGAGCAAGACGTTCAAGTGTATAAGTTTCTCGTATCGGTAAGAAATGAGCGGACTTGGTCAATCTATCAACAATGACCCAAATCGCATCAATGCCTTGAGAAACCTTAGGAAGGCCGTGAATGAAATCCATGGTAATGTGCTCCCACTTCCATTCGGAATTTCAAGTGGTTGCAATGGACCTTTTGGTACTTGATGCTCCACTTTAACTTCGTTGATAAGTTAGACACCTTGAGATAAACACCGCTATCTCTCTCTTCATATTGCTTCTACCAAAATGTATGACGAATATCATGATACATTTGGTACTCCTGAGATGGATTGCAAATGGTGTGTTGTGCGCCTCCATCATGATATTATGCTTTAAATCGAGTCGTCGTTAGGAACACAAAGTCCGGAGTTGACTCAAGTATTCCTTCTTCATCGATTCTTGCTTCCGTATAGCACCTTCTTCGCACCTTCTTCTTCATACGCATCGACTCCAGTGTCCATAGCTTGAAAGACTTTTAACTTTATCGATTAAAGTCGATTCTACTCGTATACTCGCTATCATCACATGCGTCCTGAGTCTTTAACTCTATCTCCATCCTTTGCAAGTCACACAAAATGGGCCTTTGCGTTGACAATAACACACTTTCGTGCTTGCATATGATCTTCTACTCGATCGTCGGCTACCACGTAAACTTTTCGAGGATGGTATTGGATGGTATGATCATAATCTTTCAACGATTTCAAGCCAACGTCGTTGTCGCAAGTTGAGTTCCTTTTGAGTGAAGAAATATTTGAGGCTTTTATGATCCGTAAAGATCTCCACTTTCTCCTCATACAAGTAATGCCTCCAAATTTTAAGTCAAAGACAACAATACGCTAACTCTAGATCATGAGTAGGATAATTCCTCTCATATTCTTTGAGTTAATCGTGAGGCATAAAGCTATAACTTTTCCATGTTGCATGAGAACACATCCCAACCCTTTGCTCAAGCATCACTTGTAGATGACAAATCCTCAAGGCGGATGGTATTGTTAGAGCAGTCTTTGAAATAAGTCTCCTCTTGAGTTCTTGAAAACTCTTCTCACATTCTTCGCTCCAACCGAACTTTGTATCTTTTCGAGTCACCGAATGAGTCGATGGAGTAGCGATTAGAAAATCCTTCCACGAATCTCCGATAATAACCAATTAAGCCGAGAAAGCTATGTACTTGGTCATTTGATTTAGGTTGTTCCCGACTTTGAATAGCTTCGATCTTTCTTTGGGTCAGCGATATTCCATGACTTGATACCACGTGCCCAAGGAATGCTACTTCTTCAAGCGAACTCGCATTTCTTCAACTTGGGCATAAAGCTTATATTCACGAAGCTTTTGGAGTGTCGACCTCAAGTGTTGCTCATGATCTTCACGGCTTTTGGAATAAATAAGGATGTCATCAATAAAGGCGACCACAATGTGATCTAAATATTCCTTGAATACTCGGTTCATCATATCCATGAAGGCGGCGGGAGCATTAGTCGATCGAAAGGACATGACTAGGAATTCATAATGGCCGTCTGGGAGATTACGAAAGCCGTCTTTGGAATGTCGGTGATTCTAATCTTCAATTGGTGATATCCTAACGAAGATCAATCTTTGAAAAGAATTTGGCTCCTTCTTGTTAATCGAAGCAAACAGTCATCAATACGTGGCAATGGATACCTATTTTTGATGGTGACATGATTCACTCCAGATAATCAATACAAAATCGCATACTCCCATCTTTCTTCTTCACGAATAGAGCAGGGAGCACCCCGAGGAGAAGTACTAGGGCGAATAAAGCCAATGTCTAACAATTCCTGCGATTGGGTCTTTAACTCCACGAAGTTCAATAGGAGCCGTTCGATATGGGGCTTTGGAAATAGGTTTTGTCTGGGGTTCAAGGTCGATACAAAATTCAATTTCACGCTCTGGGGTAGGCGAGGAAGTTCTTGAGGGAATCGTCGGAAATTTATTAACAATAGAAATATCGTTCAAAACGGCGTATTTTTTGTTTAAATCGTGACATGAGCTAAGAAAGCTTGACATCCGTTTTTCAATAAGCGAATAGCTTTATGGCTTGAGATGGCCGTGATTGATTTTAATGGTTTGGTCGTTTGAATTAGCATAATAGGTTGATTAGGAATATGAAAGCTAACAACCTTACGAAAACAATCAATTTTGCATGATAAGTAGTTAACCAATCAATCCACTAGAATCACGTCAAATGCAAGTATTTTTAATGAAATAAGAACGACGGGTAATGTGTGAGGTACCGATTTGAACCAAACAAGACTTATAAGCGATGGATGTAATGAAGGTTTCTCCCAACGGAGTTTCCACAGATAAGTCAAAGTCTAATTTCTCCGAGTCAAATTTAATCGATGGCGCAAGTAGGAGAAATAAAAGAATGGGTAGAAGCGGTATCAAATAAAGTATAGACTTCATTAGAGTTTATGATAAGCTTACCCGTGATGACCTCATTCGGGTTCCTTGCTCTCTGGGAGGTCACAACAAACGCTTCTCCCTTGCACTTCTGGGTTTTGACTTTTGGAGCGGCCTTTGGTGCCTCCATCCTAGTTGAATTTGTCTTGATGGCAAAAAAATCGAGCTAAGTGACCTTCTCTTCCACAATTATAACATGTTTTGGATGGCATGGCGCAGATTCGGACAGATGTGTCCCTCTCTCTCGCATTTGAAGCATATGATAGGTGGTCTTTCTCCTTCCTTAACAATGGGTCTTTGGTCTTGACGTCTTTCCATCATTGTTGAATCTCCTTTTCTTGAAATGTCCATTCTTATTGTTTTGTACGATTACCATCGAAGTGGTTACCATATCGCTTTATTGATTCCCTCCACGCTTGTTGTCACCGCTTGATGACTACTCTACATTTGGTATTATAATTTTGCTTAATTTGCTCTCTTTTTAGTTCGTTGACTCGTTATCGCGCTCCACTAAGCGAGCCCTATTTACAACATCTGAATACAAACACGGTTTATGAGAAATAAGATGTTGGCGTATCTTCGGCTTCATACCTCTTAAAAACATTCGCGCCATTCTCTCTTCATTATCCACCAAGTGGAGCATGGCAAACCGTGATAACTCATGCAATTTTTGCCTCGTATTGCGACGACGGTCATATTGTTTTGTTCCAACTTGATAAACTCCACCTCCTTCATGTGGCGAATACTTTCGGGAAAGTATTTATCGTTGAAACAACTCTGGAACTTCTCCCAAGATATCTTGATGACAATGAGTTGAGTACATTTCTGATTCCCACCATGTCGTCTGCTCTCCGCGCAACATAAAAGCGTGAAAGGGAACCTTTGCTCTCCGGAGCATCCCAAGACATCAAATATCTTGGTAATCTGCTTTATCAATGCTTCCGCGAGTAGTGGTTTTGGCTCTCCCTTAAACTCCCGGTGGTCCCAGCTCCTTGAATTGTTTAGCGGTGACCGGCAGAGAGTTTCAAGTGTTTCCACCTACGTTTTGGGATGAGAGTCTCTACTTTCTTTGTTGCATTAATTACATAAAGCCTCTGAACATTTGATCATTCATCATTTGGTCGGTGTTGTTGTTTGCATGAGGATTATCGCCTTCACGATGCACATTATCACGATTATTGATATGTGGTGAATCAACGATGCTTTGTGTGCTCCATTCTTATTCTCAACATTCTCGGATGTCATTTTCGAATCTTGCCACAAAACAAAAGGTTAATTGACATATAACAAAATATCTCTATATTACGGCCAGCCAATAAAATAGCAAATAAACTTAGGTAGGTCATACTAGCGAAGGTATTCCCGTCTCTCCCTCCTAGTACTATTCTCACATCTTAGCCAGGATCGTATCCTAAGCTACGATACCAACCGTGGCGCCCCAAAAATTAGGTATACATCACCCATCTTGGGTAGTCGATACATAGTGCAAATTTAAATACAACTTACTTAATATAAGCGTGTGTATGCAATCGACATAAATCATGTGAGTTTGAATACAAATATTGTCTACTAGATATTATACAAACTCAAAAGGAGTCCTCATTACAATTATTATCACACTATTTCACGAGAATAGTGAGGGACTACTAATCTTATCCTCTGGACCATTTACTCCGTTCCCCGACTTCGTCCCATTTATATTCTCATTTCACGAAGAGAACGGTGAAAGAAAGGGTGAGCTCAACTAGCTCGATGAAATATTATGACTAAGATAATGCGAATAAATTATCATTAGCCTCTGACAATGTTAAAGCGATAAAATATAATGAACATCAAGTTTAACTACGGTGGAACCAACGATCCATTAAAAAGTCAGTAGAAAATAAAATCTACTATCTTTTATGATTTAAATGGTTTTCATCCTTTATTATAAATTTGAGACTCGACTTTAATAAATATTCCACATCATCGAATCACCCCACACTGCGGCCGAGGATATTCTTTAGTATCACGACCACAATTATTCATGCACTTTCGGGCGAGAATAGTTGTGTATTCATTAATAATCATGATCATGCCAACAACTCGTCCATCATGCACTACTGACCATTTGAGGATTTTTATCACATCATTTTGTAACATTACGGTTATGATTACAATCGAATAGTCTCTGGTCATAATCATACCAAGTCCATCTATGCACTACGGGCCCACGAGATGACTTTCAACATGATATAAACATGAGGATGATGACAATGATATAAGAATTCATAAAAAACAAGTTCAAGAATTATTTTATCCGAGAATTATTAACGTCCAAATTGTCGACATGATCTTTGTTTTGTAGAGTAAAATTCAAGAATGATCGGAAGAATATTTCCATAAAAGATCTTTGGATGAAACGCAAATATCGAGGATATTCTACTAATTTCATGGAGTATAGAAGTCAAAGTTTTAACCAACCGGGTATAATAAAGAATGGAATAACAAAAGAAATCACCATAAATGCGATAGATCTTGCAGGCGGAGTTATTCCAATAAAATAATAAATAACGGAACGGTCGGCGTAAAAGCGCATGCAGACGGATGTTCCAATGAATAATAATAAAGATGGAACCAGTCCGGTGTAAAACACATGACGAGGATGTTCCAATGAGAATAATAATAAAGACGGAACCAGGTACCGGTGTAAAACACACAGATAGAATGTTCCAACAGAATAATAATAAAGACGGAACCAGGTCCGGTGTAAAACACACAGACGAGATGTTCCAATGTAATAATAATAAAAAGCGGAACCAGTCCTTGTAAAACACACAGACGAGGATGTTCCAACGAGTAATAGGGTAATAGCGTATCACAGTAATGTCACCAAGTATAGGGTAAACCGCGTATCTGAGTTATTCCAATAGAATAATAAGTAATGGAATAACAATGTTCTCTTCATGAATAAGAAAGAATAACACCCTTTTAGAGTACAACAAATAATATTCCCTACCTTAGAAGAACTGAATATTGGAAAAGTGAAGTAGCGAGAATACTTTTCTTCTTTCTCTATATAGTTTCTCTCTACAGAGTTTCAATGAATTAAGTAAGAAATAATGAAGGAATGAGCTTTCTATTTATAGAAAAAGCGAGGTGGCTCTTGGTCTTAACGAAGGGTCAAAATGACTCTTGGTAATATTGAAGAGACAACTACTATTTCTTGAAGGGTAATTAACCTTTGGAACAAGAAGAAGCGATTAACTCTTGGTAATATTGAAGGGACAACTACTATTTGCGAAGGGGTAATTACTATTGGCGAAGGTAATTACTATTGACGAAGGTAAATACTATTGAAGAAGGTAATTACTATTGTGAAGGTGAAGGTAAATAATTACTATTGACGAAGGTAATTACTATTCACAAAGGTAATTACTATTCACAAAGGTAATTACTTATTGACGAAGAGACTCTTAGATGATGACATATGGGCCCCCATAAAATAATAAAACTTACCACAAACGTCTCATATGAGACTCTTTATATACATCAAGGATTGAATAAATATTACCACAAATCATTTTATTTTTAATCAACACATTTTAATCTTTCAACAATTATTAATCATTTATAACTTGTCGTCTCATTAATAATATAACATATTATACGAGATGATCTTGTGATGATAATAATTGAATCGATAATATAAGAGATATGATCACGGCGATTCTTGTGAGCGATAATTGAGTATAGCTAAGTGACTTCTCACGTAAGCATCGATAATCAATCTGAGTGTCTTCTTTATCTGACCACGCCGATATTCTTGTACTTTTATCACCGGTAGTTCAACAATTTTAACGGTAACACCTCCATAGTTATTTTTATAGAAAGATAATTTTGTCGTTTTCTAACTACGACAATACTTTAGTTAATGGGGTCCACCAATGATTGAGTAGTCGTATGAATATTCCCCACAAAAAGAATATTCCCAGATGAAACGAATATTTTATAACAACTTGCTTACTTTGCAAAATTTATAAATATTACCCACAACTATAACATTATATCAAATTTATTCCATAATATTCAAAAATAATATTTATAGAAAAATCATCTTTATTTATAAAAGCTGGGGTCTTACAAACGTGGTAGCTGACGTGTTGAGTAGAAGATCGTATACAAGTACGAGTACGATATTGTCAAAGACTCATTTCGTATAATTTACAAATAATAGAGATGGAAATGAAAACTCTAGGTACCCACGTGATGATATACTGAGTATAATCGACTTTAATCGATAAAGTTAAAATTTCGCTCAAGCTACACTCACCGAGTGATGAATTTGAAGAAGGAGGTGCAAAAGTTGTTATTTCAAAAGCGAGAATCGGTGAGGTGAGGATAGCTCAAACCTTCGATTTATTAATCCATTTAAAATTCTCGATCGAATAGGAATTGTGGCCTATAGACTCATTTTACCGCCAAGTATGACGCGTGTTCATAACGTTTTTCACGTATCGATGTTACGTAAATATGTGGACGACGAACCACGTCGTTGAGTTAGAACCGGACGAGATAAAGAAGACTTAACGTGCGAGGAGAGTACACTAAGATCTTGGATAGGAAAGAACATGTCCTATGTACCGAGGTTATACCACAAATTAAAGTTTTATGGAGAAACCATGCTATTGAGGAAATGACCTGAGAGTTGGAAACGGAAATGAAAGCGAGGTATTCTCATCTTTTTGAAACACTAGGTACATACGTCAATTTCGAGGACGAAATTTCATAAGGAAGGGAGGTTGTAAGACCCCAAATTATTAATAAATAAAATTTATTTTCCTCTATTTATTATTTTGAAATAGTAAGGGTTGATTTGATTAATGTGGATAGTTATGGGTAAAATACGCAAATATTTTGAATAAGCAAGTGGTTATAAAATATTCATTATTATTCAGGGAATATTCGTTTGGTCGTGGAATATTAAATATCGTCGGGGAATATTAAATGCACGACTGCGATCTCTTTTGTGGGCCCCATAACGGAAGCGATTGGATGAAAAAAAACGACAAATATAAGTTGTTTATAAATAACTTGGCGTGGTTATTCTTTATTATCTTGTTGGAATACTTTCGGTTAAAACACACTTAATCTGCTGTTGTTGAGCAATGAAGACGATATTGCACCAATTATTGATTCTTACGTAAGAAGGCCTTACTTCGATAATTGTTACGATAATTCTTGTTCGATATTTTATTTTATTGATTCAATAATTCTTTGTATTGATATTTTATATTACCGTTGTTTCAATAAATTGTCATTACGATTATTTTCCATTATTGAAGCAATAATTCATATTATCCGAATAATATTATTAGATAACATTATTGGCAATGTCTAGAAAGTTACATCAAGGAGAGGTTTGGTCACCTAATTGCTGCGCCAAAGAAAGAGAAATTCTTATTGAAAGCCCTCTTTTCTTGGAACTACTGGTTTGCAAAGATCTTGTGATTACGTAATATTATTTGTGAATAATTAATTATTGATTTATATAATGAGGAAAATATTGATTTTATGTGGATATAGATGGAGAAAATTTTAATGTGACAATTGTTGAAAATTAATATTTTATCTTTTTTGATAAAATAATTCATTTAAATATATTATTTTAATAATATATTAACGGTGATATTTTATAATGAATGTGGGATATATGAGTATATGAGGAGGAAGAGTATTTTGTGGCATTAAATGTTTAACACATATTTTGTGTGTTGGTGGACACAATTATTAATAGAAATTTGATTATAGCACAATAAAATCGCTTGGTTTATGGATTTCGGTCAATTTCTGTTTGGAATTTAGAAAAACTTTCTTCTGCAAAGTTGTAGAGAATTGAATTTCCTATAAAAAGTCGATAGATTCAAATTTTATGATAAAAGGGCTATTTATTATGAATTATTGAAGTTCCGAAGCTCTGAAATAATTGATTTTTAGATGTTTAAAATATTTAAAATAGGAAAAACATTTTTTTTATTTTGTGGGCAGCCCTAGCATGTGCAAGATAAGCTGAAATCAGTTGTCAAAATGTGCGTAGAGAATTTGTAATATATATAATATTATTATATTAAATTTTCTACTTTGGTGTTTTAAGCGTTTTCCTATAAATAGGGTCTTGGGTTAGAATTGAAAATCACACGAAACTGAATTTTTCTCTCTCTATTATCGAAATATTCTTGTGAGTATTTTGAGTATACTTTGAGTATTGCTATCTGGTGCAAGTTCAAGTCATAGCTTATATCCCTGTGTTTTATTTAGAAGTCTTTGTCTTTTTCGAGGTAAGGGATGTTATTTTATTAGAAAATGATATTATTTCTTCAATATCATTATGCCAAAATATTGGTTGGAAATTTTATCAAATTTTGAACTTTTCATGTCGTCGATTACTTATTCATGAGATTCTTATTCACGAGTTACTTATTCTTGAGTTCTTATTCACGATTCTTATTCATGAGTTCTTATTCACGATTCTTATTCATGAGTACTATTCACGAAGCGTGAAGATGTTTTTATGAAATTTCTATCTTTTAGTGTCGAGTTACTATTCACGTGTATCTGGCCTTTATTCACGTATCGACCTTTATTCACGAATCGACCTTTATTCATAAAAAATGAAATTTCTTCTTTTTGTCCAAAATATCTATTATGGATACTAGCTTTGATTGTATCCATGTTTTGATCATTCTTGAATTTTACTCCACTCGATTACTTATGAAGTATTTTTGAACTTGGATTGTTTAAAATACGAATCCTTAATATTGTTCTTTTGTTTCAATTGGATTCATTTTTTTTAAAATATTTTTCATGATCCTCGGTCTAAATGATGATATTCTTGAATATCTTTGGCTTTGTAGTGCAAAGATGAATGATTTCTTGATGAATATCTTTGGCCCAGTAGTGCAAAGATGAGCAGTGTTGAGATGAACATGATGGACCGATTAATATCTTTGGCGTAGTGCTGAAGATGAGCAGTGTTTAGATGAACATGACTAGTGATGAATATCTTTGGCACAGTAGTGCAAAGATGAATATTTGATTCGGATATTTATTGATTGATGTTACGAGGATAAAATATCGACGATGAACTTTTAAATTCATATATAGAAGATAGTAGTTTGCATTCTCTACTTAACTCTTCAATGAATTGTTGTTTCATTGCGCAGTTGTTGATTTCAAACCCGGTTGTCTATTGTATTCTATTTGATTTTTCCCTGTTGAAGACTAACGATAATTTTTTGTATATTATCTTAGTCATAATATTCTTTCTTTGGGCTAGTTGAGCTCACCCTTTTCTTTTTTGTTCCATTTTTCTTCTCGGGAGGCGAGAATGTAGCGAAATCTTAGTCGGGGTATGGAATGAAGATTACAGAGAGAGTTGTTTAGTAGTCCTCACCATTTTGTAAAATAATGTATAAATAATTATGATAAGGATTTATTTGGGTATGTATATTGTCTAGATGACAATATTTGTATTTAAATTCATAGTATATATGTTGTCGTATTTTGCACGGCAAATGTATTAATAAAGTTGTAGTTATTTCTGTACCATGTATTTGGCGACTCAGAATGGGTTGGATGGAATGGACCTATTTTGGGGGCGTCACAAGGGAGTTCGTCGGCTTTTGGTTCTTCGGTTTGAGGTTCGGTAGTCCGGGCTTCAGGATTTGGGTCGTCTCCAAGACCTGTTTCTGTCAGGAGAATTTTAGCAACATCCGAAGACTTCCCAGACAAGAATTCTTCAAAATCTTTTACATTTGAAGATGTCGGCTTGATCAAGGATACTGCAAAGAAATAGAATATCATATATTAAAATTTACACCATTAAATATTTCAAATTACCATGCAACTAAATGATTTGGAACTTACAATTGTGGTCATATAACCATACTTGTTTGGTGAGAAGACCATTGTGACGCCCCCAAAATAGGTCCATTCCAACCAACCCATTCTGAGTCGCCAAATACATGGTACAGAAACAACTACAACTTTATTATTACAACAGTAAAACTGTGAGTTTGAATACAAATATTATCTCCTAGACAATATCTATACTCAAATAAATCCTCATCACATTTATTGATACATTAAAAAAAATGGTGAGGACTACTAAACAATCCTTCCTAAAACCTTCATTCCATACCCCGACTCGTACTCGCTATATTCTCTCCTCCTGAGAAAAATGGAACAAAAAGGAAAAGGGTGAGCTCAACTAGCCCAGTAAAGAATGTTATGACTAAGATAATATAGAACAAATTATCGTTAGTCTTCAATGTGGAAAAATTTCGATAGAATACAATGTATAACATGTTTCGATCAATATTCATAATGAAATAATAATTCATAGAAGAGTTACGTAGAGAATGAAATCTACTATAATCTATGAATTTAACAAATCCATCATCAATATTTTATCCTCGTAACATCAATCAATATTCATCTCAAATCAAATATTCATCTTTGCACTACGGGCCAAAGATATTCATCACGCGGTCGTGTTCATCTCAACACTGCTCATCTTTGCACTAAAGGCCAAAGATATTCATCGATCGGTCATGTTCATCTCAACACTGCTCATCTTTGCACTAAAGGCCAAAGATATTCATCATCCACCATGTTCATTTAAACACTGCTCATCTTTACACTACGGTGCCAAAGATATTCTTCAGAAATCATTCATCTTTGACTACAGCCAAAGATATTCAATAATATCATCATTTAAGACCGAGGATGATGAAAATATTTTAATGAAACGAATCCAAAGTGAAACAAAATGACAAGGATTAAGGATTCGTACTTGGTTTTATCCACGCCCAAAAATACCTCAAAAATAATCATAGTGGTGTAAAATTCAAGAATGATCAAAACATGGATACAATCAAAGCTAGTATCCAGATTAGATATTTTAGACGAAAAGAAAAATTTTCATTTTTCTAATTGAATAGTGGCCGTATTCGTGAATAAGTGTCAGATATCGTGAATAAAGGTATACGTGAATAAGAATCTCAAACACCAAAAGATAGAAATTCCACAAAAAACATCTTCACGCTTCATGAATAGTACTCGTGAATAAGAACTCGTGAATAGTAACTCATGAATAAGAACTCGTGAATAAGAACTCATGAATAGTAACCCGACATGAAAAAGTTCCAAATTTGATAAAAGTTCCAACCAATATTTCAAAGATAATGATATTGAAGAAATAATATCATCCGAGAAGAAAATAACATCCCTTACCTCGAAAGACAAGATTTTTAGTTGAAACACCGGATATATATAGTCTTTGAAGGAACTTTCATGCCCGCCTAACAATAATACTCAAAGTATACTAAAAATACTCACAAGAATACGCTTCGATAATATAGAGAGAAAGAGAAAAACTTGTTTCTAGTGTGATTTTCAATTCTAACTTAAATTTCTATTTATAGAAAATGTTAGCACGTCAAGGCATTTTAACTCAAACTCCGATGGCTTTACTCTGCTACTATTCCCACCCACCACATTTGAAATAAAATTCAGCACATTTCTTCACCAACCACAAGTGGGGCCCACCAATTCTAGAATTTTCCACCAAAATCATTTATAACCTAATTTACTAATCACCACCTCTTAAAATTCATAATAAATTATCACGCTCATTTTAATCGGTTCAAAATTTGTGGACATATACTCAACTTATGCATGTATAACATATCCAAAAATTACAACGATCCAACGGTCGGGATTAAAAATTATAACTCACACAATATATCGTAAAATATCTGATTTGATTTTTAATACCTCCATTCCGACAAAATTACCGATAAAACACCTCAACATTAAATCATTCAATTATAACCACATAAAACAAATAAATCCATCATTTATAAATATTTTCTTATCATATAAATCAATAATTAATTATTCACAAATAATATTACGAGAATCACAATTATGATAACCAGGTAGCCCAGGAAAGGGGGGCTTTAGATAAGGATTTCTCCTTCTTGGCGCGCAATTAGGTGACCAAACCTCTCCTTGATGAAACTTTCTAGACATTGCCAATAATGCTATCTAATAATATTATTTAAATAATATGAATTATTGATCCGATAATGGAGATAATGTGCGGTGACAATTATTGAACAACAATAATATAAAATATCAACTCAAAGAATTATTGAATCAATAAAATAAAATATTGAGCGAGAATCATTGTGAAAATTATTGAGTAGTGCCTTTCTACGTAAGGATCAATAATTCAACAATACTGTGCAATCTGGTATGCTTCTTTGTGCGACCACGCGTAGACATCGTATTTTAACCACCGAGTATTCCAACGGTCTTAATTGGTAATAACTACGCTGGTATTTTTAACCAACTTATATTTGTCGTTTTCTTCATCCAATCGCTTTCCGTTATGGGGCCCACACATGGTCGCTACCGCGAATATTCCCCGAAAGCATGACGAATATTCCACGACCAAACGAATATTCCCCGACAACAATGAATATTTTATAACCACTTGCTTATTTTGAAATATTCGCGTATTTAACCCCTAACTATCCACATTAATCAAATCAACCCTTACTATTTCAAAATAATAAATAGAGAAAATTAAATTTCATTAATAATAAGTTGGGGTCTTACAACCATGATCCCACTCCTTTGATGGGAAATTCTCGAAGAGCTTAATCATTTCGCTTATCCGCTCCTCGGGAATATCACCAAAATCGGCAGAAACCTTATCATGCGTAGTCCAGTCTGGCAAAGAAGAAATCTCTGGCCCTTTGACGAAAAACCACCCCTTATGCCATCCTTTGTTACTGGAATGGGTGGATACTAGTGACCTTCTTTCAAATTTTTCGCCTGTCTTCGGCGATTGTTTACCTAAAACCATCCCTTTTTCTCGGGATTGGGCAACCTTGTAGACAGTAAGGAAAAAATCAAGCATGGGCTCTACCCCGACTTCGTGACAAAATGCAATAAAGGCGAGAATATGAATGTAAGAGTTCGACACCAGTTGAGCAAACCCGACGCCAATAAATCCTAGAAGAGTAAATAAAAAGATGTGGAGAGGAAATCGGACCCCCTTCTCCAGAATAGTCACCGGGACTCCCGTCCATCCTTCTGGCCGTTGGTACATTCTCTCCTCGGACCTAGAAACCCTCACCAAATGGGTAGCAGGGATCTGATAGCGAGTACGAATCGTCTGTAGCTCTATTTTTTGTAACCGTTGATGGAGTATTAGTAGGACTTTCTTTCCAGGAGTTGTTGCCTTAGGGTTCGATCTCGAAGCCCCCTTATTGGGGTTTGGGTTTGGTGGAACAGCGTTAATCGGTGTTATCAGTAAAGGCGAACCTTGCTCAGAACCGTGGGAAGCCATTGTTGCTAGGTTGCAGAAAATGAGAAAGATCGAGAGAAAAGAAGAAAGCTCAAGAGTCTAAAAATTCAAATTGGCAGGTAAAACTGTTAAAATTGGTAAAGTTTATCTTTTATACTAACGGTTACACGAGTTACGAAGGCGGCACATTTAATTTCTGGCAATGATGGGAAAGTTGAAGGGGAAGAGTCCGGTTTAAGCTTCACATATTTATCAAATTGGGCCTCTCAATTGAACTTTCGGTCTCAGTCCATCTCATTAACTCTACACCGTTCGGGCTTTTTCAAAATTGGACCTTTCGTGTAAGACCTCCGTTCACATTCCATTTCATCTTATGGATCACACCGGGTACATTTCAATTATCTTTCACTATGGGCCTTTAGTAAATCCTATAATATCATGGGTTATTTATTGTTTTCTATTAAATATCCTATTTAATAAAAAATTAGGGGGCAATGTTGGGTCATGATATTTCTCCTATTGGGCCAAGTAGATTGGGCCTACTTATTTGATTAGTCTATTGGGTCTTCATTAGTGAGTCTTAAAGTTACTGGGCCTGGTCATTATATTATTCCTGTTGGGTCCTTTTTAGATCGGGTCGGGTCAGTGGATCGACCCATTAGATATTTTAATATCTTTATCTTTGACTTGTAATGATGAAAAAGCATGATAGATGACTGTTGTAACTGCAATGCATTAATGTGGATGGGATTATAACCGGCCGGCGGCATAAACAATGCATGGAAAAGGTGACAGCCTGCATGCAGTAGGCAGAAATCACTGAGTAGTGGGGGGCTGTGTCAGACGGTAGTGGGTGGCACGGTAAATCGGGAAAGAGAGTATAACCTAGCAAGGAAGTCTTCAAGCGAACAGTACGTACATACACATAACTGATATTTTTTATCTCTCAAGACACTAGAGATTATATCCTCCATTGTTAACCTCATGAACACCCCTGCAGATCGACTCTCAAGCTCGAAGCTATCCCCACGTCAAGCCGTCAAGCTTTTGGTGTTGATCGTGTTTACTATGCAGGATACAGACGTGTGTTACGTGATTGAGGCGCGTGGAAAGATCCCGGCGTTAACAATTATGTTTGTTTGTAAGGATTAATTAGTATCATGTTCAATCAAGTATTATAATTTCGGTAATATTAAAATTATAATTTTTGTAAACAAACATAATATATTAATAAAATCTAAACGTGTACATAATTAATTTATAAAATCCGATTAGTAAATAGTAAGACTAGTTGGGGGTGGGCTTTCTCGAGCACCGAAATTATTAGTAAATGGAGTAGTAAGATTATTAAGTCGGTAGATGGGTATTAAAATTAGGGTCCTTAACACTAATATACAACAATTAGAAAGTATTTATAAAAATAAAACACATACAAAATAATTACAAAAATAACAAAACACAATATATTACGATTCCTAAAATCACGTATCATTAACGCATACACGTCAGTTATTTTCCTTTCATATTTGTAACCAACCGCACCTAAATTTAAGCGACTGAGAAAATATGCAACTTTGATATCGGAATAACAGATCAATGCCAAATCAATCAGAAAAGACAAAATCTTTTGTCGCGACACAACTCTGATATCAGAGAAGGCGAAGCCTCCTGTCGCGACTAAACTCGTAATCGGAGAAGACGAAGCCTGTTGTCGCGACGCATCTCTAAGATCGAAAATAGCATACAAAATAAACAACGCATTCAAGTTCAGTAACCAAATACTGTAGTGATTGTTGAATACAAGATCAACATCAACTTCGATACAAAATACTAAGGTATGTAAGTTTAAAATTTATAATCATATAGTTACCTTTGGTTACTACGAATTACTATATTAGTTACATTTCTTAAATTTTTTGCACTTAAAATGGTCACACAATAAGAATACTGAATGTTTTGATTGCAAAATGTATTTGAAAATATGTTGTATATTATGGTTACTAAGGTTATAAAATTGGTTACTTGTCTAATCTTTATCTTGATTTCTTGTGTAACATTAAACCTGCCTATTCTTTGTCTTTAATTCTTCGTCTAATGTTGTCTTAGTTCTTGCGTAATATTACTGAATTAATGTTGAATTGGTTCTTGATTAATCTTGACTTGGTTACTATGTAACATTATTTTGATTCTTGATTAATCTTTGACTTGGTTCTTGTATAAAATTATAGTCTTGAATTTGGTTCTTTGTGTAAAATTATTTAGTGACTAATGCTGACTTGGTTACTGGCTAATTCTGACTTGGTTTCTTAAGTTTTTTGCACTTAAAATGGTCACAAAGTCAGAATAATGAATGTTTTGAATGCAAAATACATTTTAAAATATGTTTTATACTCTTCGTTTACTAAATCCATATAAATTGGTTCTAATGCTTATTATTGATTTAGTTCTTTATTTTATTATTGATTTGGTTGTTGTATAATTTTATATGCTTGCTTTATAATTTTAAAGTTTATTCTACTGATGTTTTTTATATTAATGATTACTTATTAAATACATTGGTTACCTTCCTAAATTTGTTAGTTCTTGCCTCTAATCTCTGAATTTGGTTAGTATATAATCTTGACTTGATTCTTGTAAAATTGCAATGGTTCTTTGGATAATATTACCCCAGTTCATGTTTTGGTTACTAACATTATGTAGTTTGGTTACTGTCTGACATAGAGTTGGTTACTTTACAGACTATACTAAAAATATACTAAAAGGTTGCTTCATCTGATATACTGGTCGGTGTAATATCGCTTATAATCTGAAATTTGATTGACAATGTTGTTGTGTATTATATAGTTGTATGATTGACAATGCAAAATGCATTTGAAAATATATTTTATATTCTGGTTACTAAGTACATATAAATTGGTTACTGTTTATTATTAATTTGGTTGTTATATAATGTTTATTTGCTTGCTTTTAGAATTTTAAAGTTTATTCTAATCGATATTTTTATATTAATAATTTCTTATTAAATATATAGTTACCTTCCCGCAACTGTTAGATCTTTAAGTACATATTGATATTTTTTATATTGATGTTATTTATATTGTTTGTTTTTGGTTACGTAAAATGCATGGAAAAATATGTTTTATATTATGGATACTAAGTAAATATATGTTGAAGTTAATGTCTAATTTGGATTTGGTTAGTATATAATGCTAACTTGGTTATTGTGTAATATTACCATGGTTCTTTGCATTATATTACCGTGTTTTATCTTGATTTTTTATATTGATGGTTCTTGATTAACTACATTGGTTACCTTCATACATCTCATTAGTCTTTAATTTGTAATAAAGTCATTCTTGATTGTTTTGGTTGTAAAATTAATGGAAAAATATTTTTATAATCTTGGTTACTAATTACATATATATTGAGTATTTATCAATATGTATTTAGATCTGTAAGGTGTTTATTTGGTAACTGTATAATGTTATTGTGTTTTATAATTAGTTCTTTTATATTGGTGGTTCTTATTGACTACATTGGTTACCTTCATACAACTGTTAATCTAATTATATATATTGGTTACTGTATACTATTTAATTTATTACTGTATAATATTTATTTGGTTGCTGAATAATATTAATGTACACTTGTACTGATGTTTTTTATAGTTATGGAAAGATTTGATCCAGTGAGCATTTGGTAATTTTTGTCAAGTTTGGAGTGTCAGATTTTGGCGTTTTCGGAGCCTAATTTCATTGAAAATGGGTCAACGATCAAAAGTCACCAGCTGTGCTGGTGAACTGTAGGGTTTTTTGATCAAATTCTATCATTTAGGCCTTCAAAATTGCATGTAAAAATGTGGTTTATATTCTGGTTACTAAGATTATGTAATTTGGTTATTGTTTAATATTGATTTGGTTACTTTACAATGTTTATTCAAATTGTCGACAATGGAGACCGATGTAAGAACTAATACTGACAAATTTAATTATTTACAGGATTATATAATTGTTTACTGTTAGTAAATATTAACCACATGGTTGATAACATTTTTGATGGTGTACAGTAACCAAAATTGATGTTGATTAATATTTTGATTTTTGATTCCATCATGAGTTGTCATATTAAAGTAAACATATACATTGATCAATTGGTAACTGTTCTGAAACATTTTTATGTAAATTTGATTACTAATCTAAAATAAAATGGTTACCTCTATATTCATATTTAGTTACCAACTGGCATGGACCATTTCTAAATAATTTTTATAACTACGTAATTTAAAAGTATCCATCAGCTAAATAAATGAGAACCCTCACATGTACATTAAGCACTTGATAACTGTTCTAATATAAAATTTTAATTATTTGGTTTCTAACAAAAACTAAAATGGTTACAGGTTTGGATACCAACTGCAACTCTCAAACTATTTTTATTTAATATGAGATCTATAAATGAATATCATATATATAAATGGGAACTCTTAATTGGAGTTTCTTATTCCATCATGATGACAAAGTATAAATAAAATATATACATTTAACACTTTATAACAGTCCTGATACAAACTTATAATTATCTGGTTACTAACAAAAATAAAAAATTTGGTTTTTCACGCATTTCAACTGAAATAGCTGATGGATACTGTTCTGAACCAATTTTATGTAAATTTGGTTACTCACAAAAAATAAAATGGTTACCTCTATATGCAGATTTAAATACCAATTGTATAATTTCCAGATAATTTTTATGAGTAGATATGTAATTTATAAGTATACATCAGTTAGATAAATAGGACACTCTTACATGTACATTTAACACTTGATGTTTGTCCTGATCTGAGCTTATTACTATCTCGGTTACTAATAATAAGAACTATAATGTAACATAATAAAATAGTAACCACATAATTATATGATAGTAACCAGAACATGTTTTAATGGTGACCAAAACATAAACATCATGTAATGAAACCCAGTTTAGGTAATCCATGTATACTAAACAATTACATATTAACCAGAATAAAAAATAAAAATAACCAAAATCCCACATTGAGGACACAATAATAATAGCCAAACCATAATTAAGGTAACAGTAACCAAAATATAATAAAGAAGTAATCAAATAGTTATATGAAAGTAACCAGAACATATTTTAATGGTAACCAAAATAGAAACAACCTGTATATCCAACCCAGTTTAGGAAACCCATGTATACTCTCGTATGTACATTTAACATTTGATGTATGTCCTGATACAAGCTTGTAACTATCTGGTTACTACCAAAAATAATACATCAATGTATACTAAGCAAGTACATGGTTTATTATGACTTAGGTTTATTATTTACAAAAAAAAAATACATCCATAAACTAATAATGCCTTAAACTTCATCAACTGACTTGGGTTCAATTTCTTGGTTATAATGTTGGGGACTTCCATGTCACACCAATATATAACTTTTTCAGTGAATTTTCTGTTGCATTCCTCATAGTAAAGATCTCATAACTGCAAATAAACAAAATCAGATTTACACAGTCATTAGTAACCAGATATAAACAATATTTATATCATAAACAATTACATAGTGATCAACAAATAAGAGCATACTAACCAAAACATAATATAACAATTACACAGTAGCCAAAACAGACTATAACAAATAACCAACATCCCACATTGACCGCACGATAATAGTTATCATATCATAATATAACATTAACCATACCATAATAAAGCGAGAACCAAAAAGTTATATTATATAATCTAATGGTAACCAAAATATAAACAACATGTAAAGATGCACCATATTATGTAGTAAACAAACAATTATATATAATATTAACCAAAACATAATTTAAAGGTCACCAAAACAAAAATATGTATACCAAAAAATATACTAAAGAAGTAACCAAACAGTTATATGATAGTAACCAACCCATGCTTTAATGGTAACCAACACATAAACAACATGTAGACCAAACCCAGTTTAGTCGACCAATGTATGCTAAGCAAATACATTGTACCCAAAACAACATATAAAAGTAACCAAAATCCCAATTGAGGGAAAAATAATGGTATCCAAATCATAGGCTAATAGTAACAAAAAATATACTAATGAAGTAACCAAACAGTTATATGTTAGTAACAAAAATATATATTAATAGTAACCAATACATAAACAACATATAGACCAAACACAGTTTAGTCAACCCATATATACTAAGTAAATACATGGTAGCCAGAACAACAAAAAACAGTAACCAAAATCCCAACTCAAGGAAACAAAAATGGAATCCAAATCAGAAATTAACAGTAACCAACAACATACTAAAGAAGTAATCAAATATTTATATGATAGTAACCAAAACATGTTTTAATGGTAACCAATACATAAACAACATGTACACTAAAACCATTTAGTCAACCATGTATACTAAGCAAATACATGGTAATCATAACAACATAAAAATGTAACCAAAATACCAAATCAAGGTAACAAAATTGGTATCCAAATCACAAGCTAATAGTAACCAAAATATAATGCAGAAGTAACCAAACAGTTATATGATAGTAACAATAATTTCATTTAGATTCGGAAAAGCTGCATCAACATGACCACCATTCTAGTAGAAAACTTCGATTACGAGAATATCATAAATGTATCAAATTATGCCTTCCTACTAAAGCTTTTTCTTTAACCAAAGTGGTAGTGCTTAATGATTGGAGACTGAAGCCGTGAAGAAATAGTAATAACTTACGGAGAAACTCTAAATGGACCAAACTTAGGCTTCCCTTCCTACCGCATTACTTAATTAATTGGGTGCCCTTTTCAATGCAACAAGTGCCCGGAAGAAAGAAAATAAAAAAGACATCCAAATATTAACCCATCTGTAATGGTGTTCTCATATTTGTAAAAAAAAATCCGAGATATAGAAGAAGCGTAAGCGTGAAGCAATTAAAAGAAAAGTGGATATTTAGAAACTGAAGAACGCACGAACAGAAGAGAAAAACATGGGTTTCAGTATGCAGAACAAGGGTTAGTAACTGAAGAGTCCCAATCAAATGATAGATGACAGTTATCACGCGTTTAAAAAAAAAAAACCAACCCAATTTTAAGATGGACACTAGTTTGCCAAGTCAGCCCATTAATATTAATCCCTTAAATTAAGGAATGCTAATTGCACTAATATTGTAAATAAATATAGAAAAGTGTATTATTTTTGTAATTATTTTATGGATGTATGATTATTGTAATTATTTCTAAAAATATACTATAATATGTACTTAATCCTTACAATTACTAAAAGCAGTCTGGTAGACACGGTAAAATTAATGAAAATAAAACCTAAGTAGTATACTAGACTAGAATTCCATCTCTCCAACTCCAACAGGGGAATAGGAGCACTGGTCATCCATCTAGCCATATATAAAAATGTCTACTATTGAAAAATCTAGCTACTTCTATATTAGATCTGACAATATAGTTGGTTAATTATTGAGTCAATTTATATTAATCGAAATTAAATGGGTTGATGAACAATTTTTATATATTTAAGTTAGGTAAGGTTTGGAAACATATTTTAAAAAAAGAAATATAACTTCAAACTGATTAACTTTTTTTGGACCCATATTTCATTCCAAACACAAATCAAAAGTTCTTTTTATTCAGAAATTTTTAATTCAAAAAAAATAATATTAAGTGATTATCAAATTGTTATCGTTTACCATTCAATGAAACTATTAGCCCTAGATAACAATAAACTCTGCTATCTGAAATTCTCCTTAGATTGTCACTGTATGAAATAAGCTTTTCACCAGATTCTAACCATCATATAACCTAGAACAAGCTCTCTAGATTTAATATGACAAAAGCATTAAGAAATAGAGAATTAGGCTAATTCAAGCAGTAAACACATAAGCTCGATTTGTTTAAATTATTTTTTGATAATCTTAGTAATACACAAAAGCTTATTCATAATTAGTCTTACCAAGTTACTACTTATGATGAAGAGTGATATCAATTACACGTAATACCAATTCTAATCTAGTAGATGATAATGATCAAATTAACTCAACTGTCCATATCAAATCAATTAGATCAATTAGCATGCAATAAATGAAAACAGATTATCAGAAGAAGTTTCACACAAGAAGAAATAAATAATAAAACTCAATTAATTAATTACTTGTAAACAAGATTCCACCTCCATTTAGAACTGAATAGAGAATCTAGCTTGACATTCTTCTAGATCTGCTTTGCAATGGTATAAAGTAGAACTGATATTTGAATGAATTAAATTCCCATCAATACCATTTATTTATAGTGCTAGACAAGCTCCTAAATCCTATGAGACTAAAAAGTCAAATCCTAAAATAAATTACAAATCATAACTAGTTTTCATAAAGAAATAAAAACATATATAGAAAGTAAATCTCAGTCTAAAGATTTAAGTATCAATCCAAATTCATGTAGAAGTTTGCCAAAATTTGCTTTTGAAAATCAAAAATTGCGCGTAGAATTTCCTTCGACTCCACTAGGGTGGAGGTCCCTTTTCTTGAAACTCTCTCACATGAAACTCAAAATTGGGCGAGATTTTTTTCTTGTGAGTTCATCTAGCAGAGTAGGACATGGGCAAAAAGATTTGGGCTGGGGCGGCTTCAGAGAGCACTAGGCCGAGTTTGGACAAAGAGTATTCCACTGGGCCGGCGGATATTCCTGGGCCAATAAATATGATGGGGAAGAGTTTTCAGTTTTCTGATCTTTCTTCTTTTTGCTCTTAATCAGCTCTGAATCGTCCCGTATTCATCACTTAAGCTCCATTTCAACATGAAATTAGTAAACAACCTAATAAGTCTATTTACATCACAAAACATGCAATAAAACCAAACGTAAAGGAATAAAAAATCATGAATATTATGCATTTATCATTAATTTATATTATATGTCAAATATTTAATTTTATTAAATTTAGTATGTGAAACTAAGTAAATGCTACTTAGTTTAATTTTTATATTATTTTACATTATTTTATTTTTATTTATTAGTTGAAAACTAAGTAAATGGTACTTAGTTTATTTTTTGGTTAACTAATTATAATAAATATTTTTCTATTCTCATTCTATTTTAATTTTTTAAATATTGATTTTAAAGTTATTATATTATATTATAACATTTTATTATGTTACTTAATTTCGTTAAAAATTTCATCGAAAATCATGACTATCACAATCATCTTACACAAACACTAAATAAGAACAATTGTACTAATGCAATAAACAAAATCAGATTACAACAATTGCAATGAAAAATTAATAAGAACAATTGGTACTAAATAAGAACAAAATGAATCAAATCACTATATATATATGACACCTATTTTCTACAAACACATATAAATAAGAACAATTGCAATAAGAATCATAATCAGATTACCCAAATCAATTTTAGTATGAGTTCAAGTACTAAAATCAGTTTACCCAAACATAATTAGATTCATATATGTAAAATTTGTGCATGTATAATCAGATTCAGAATCAGTTTACCCAAATCAGATTCATTGTATAATTAACTATTAGTATAAAAAAGAAAGGAAATATATACCTAATGGTCGATGGCAGCTTGACTGTTGGTGATGGCGACGGTGACGGCATCGGTGGTGGCGGCGGTAGCGGCGAGGCTCCCTCTTCTTTTTCTTTTTTTCCTTCTGTTGCTGTGTCGATCAACTGTCTGGAACTAATTATATTAAAAAGGATCAGCGACTACTATCAACGACCGTATTCGGTCACTGATTTTTAATGATGTGGACGTATTAGCAACCTCTTACCGGTCGCTAACAATTGTGCCAATTTTTTGGTGATAAACTTACACATGCGATCGATCAGCGACTGCATGCGGTTGTGAATATGAAATAGCGATTAGATTCAATAACGGTCACTATTATTCATATCAGCTACCGAAAACGGCTGTCACTGAAAGTGTTGGTTATGTTAGACCATTATCTTGTTGTGATTCTAAACACCGTGTTAAATTGATAAAAAAGTTAAGGATGATATATACAAATTATAAGAAGCAGAAAACTTATCGGGGAATATTTGGTAAAGTACGACGGCGCCGAAACAACCAATCATTGGCAGGTCCCACAATGACATAATTGTCGGATACAAAAAATGACATAACTAACATTTTTTTTGAAAAAAAAATATCAACGAAACTGCTACCTTTAACTTTTAAAATACAGAGTGATAAATGAATAGTAGCACACAATATTTCATAGTATCAAATGCACAATATTTTATATTATTGAACTAATAATTGTCACTGTAACAGATGTACAATATTTCATATTATTGAACTAATAATTGTCACAATAGTAAATGCACAGTATTTCACATTATTAAACCAATAATTAACACAATAATTATCACTGAAGTAAGTAAAATAATGAAAAGTTACGTAATTAAAAGTCACATATATTAAATAGTTAGACAAACTTATTATTTGAAGAGTACTATATACTTAAATATCTCGTAATATTAATATATTAAGTCGTTAATGAAGATAAATAATATAATAAAAATTGTGAATACTAAAGAAAAGTGGAATGTTGAAATGTAAAAAATATGGATAATTAATATGTCTTAGAATAAAGGTAATCTTGGAATGTGAAAAATGTGAATAATTAATGCGTGGTAGATTAAAAATAATCTTGAAATATAAAAAGTGTGGTTAATTGATGAACGGTGTATAATAAATATAATCTTGAAATGTGAAAAGTGTGGTCAACTGATGTGTGATAAATGTTGGTTATGCATGTTTTGACTATAAATAGGGGCTTAGCATAAGTAGTTTCATACCTTAAACATTAAACGGTGAAAATTTCTAAAAATAATTAGAATTTCTTAATAGTTGGTACTTCATCTAATATCTTTGAACCTAAATCTTCTTGTTGAATTTTAACTATTATATTTGAGTTATGAACCTTAAGTATTATTCTTGAACTCAAATCGATATTCTAAATATCGTGTTGACAATTTGGACATAATTTGACTCTAGCTAGACCAATTAAATTACATATTTTTAATCCTTATTCTTTATCTTATTATCTTTATCTTTATCTTATCTTATTGCAAATCTTTGTATGGGTGAAAAAATAATATGATTATTGAGTGTATTTAGACTATATGCATGGCAAGAGCACATGGTGAAAGTTATCTTTGGTTTGAGTGCAAAGTGTAACTGTTATTTGGCATGATCATGAGCATTAGTGTTACAGTTGATGAAATCTTGATGGTGAATTTTAAAATTGAAGAAGATAATAGACATTATGGTTTATTTTATACTCTTGTGATGGATTGCTCATTCAGCCAAAGTTTTTTGTTAATTTTTTTTTTGTTGTCTAACATTTTCTAAATCTTTGATTTATTACTATTGAAGGATAATGATAACTTATTCTTCGTTATCTTAATCTTGATATTTTTACCAAACTATTTGAGCACACCCTTTTTATTTTATAATTCCTTTCAGAAAATGAGAATGTAGTTAGGGCTAGCGTGGAGAACAAATGAATGGAATGATGGTCCGAGTTAGTAGTTGTATAAGTCCTCACGATGTTGTAAAATAGTGTGATAATAATTGTAGTGATAACTTAATGTGTACGATGCTGTACTATACACGACATTATAATAATTATAATTAGAGAAATTTTTGTATGTTGTTTGACGACTCAAATTGGGTTGTGTAGACCCGAATATGGGGGCGTCACACTTATTCCTAACTCATGAAAGAGAAGACTCTCATGCTATAAATAAGAGATGTTACAACAAAATTTAAGGTACACATTTTACTGTAATAATAATTTTCTTTTTTCATATCAATGTTCTGACTTAAGTATCGAAGAGTCCTCTTAAGCCCCTACTCTGGTGAACTTTTTGCAGGTTTTTGAACGAAGTTAAGACGCTCAAACGATGGTCACATTCTAAATTTGTGGGTTGATCAAAACCCTAATTTAAAGTCAACCATATATATTCTATTTCTCACAAAAAAAAATTGTGGTGAATACTCGAGTTTCAACATCAAATCAATCCACTACTATGATCACTTTGTTGGGTGTGATTACCTTTTTATCATGTAATATAATTCCTTGTACGATATGACTAAATAAATTTAAAGTTATGTCCTATACATATTGTTGGCCCAAGTGCAAATTAGGGTTCACATAACCTAATTGAATTAAATGCACAATTAGGGTTCCGCGACCTCATTAAATGTGCAAATTAGGGTTCACATAACCTAATTGAATGAAGACGGAAAAGCCAAAAATAAATAGGCGAGACCTGAGAGAAGCCTCCACGGGTCCCGAGGTAGAAGGCTCGTGAGGTGACTCTGCTGGGGAGATGTAGAATTCGTGAAGGGTATGCCCACAACTCGAAGTGGGAGGACAACAGGAAGAGCTTCACCAACAAATAGCATTACCTCACCGGGTCCAGTTCCAAGGCAAACGAGTTAAGCTTTCCAAGGCGTGAATCTTGATCTCGATCAACCCATTTTTGAAGACGCCTCAGAAGGAAGTTTAACATCACCATACATGGCTGATCAACAATTAACGAATTTCAGGCAGACAGGCGCGGGAAGGCAAGACGAGGAAGAAAGTAAAGAGCAGGCAAATGATGTGCAACTAGAGATGCTCAAGGCGTTGAAGGAAGCACAGAAAGAACAAGGGATGATGATGGCTATGATGCTGGAGATGCAGAGGAAGCAAGAAGAAATGGAAAATTTTCGCCAACAGTTGATGCAGATTCCCGCTTTCAAGGCCATGCTCCCAGATAATTCACAAGGAGAACATGCATGAGTGGAGGACAACAACTACGATAACAATAATAAGGAGAATCAGACTGCACCTCCATTGACGGAGAATCGATCATTTTCGATCATCCACTTGAACCTCGAATAGTGGTGGCGTGCACAACCAGGGCCCGGAAGTCGGCCACCTCGAACAAACATCATTCACCACTATCCCCGTATTTTCACAAGTCAGATACCAACCATCCCAAGCATTGTCCAACGAACCAACCCACAAGCACAACCGATCTGAAATTTACTTGATGCGGTGTACATCAACCAATTTTCGTACCATATACACGACCCGATCAATGCCGCCATACATCACAACACCACGAGAGAGTCCACACCACAAGCCAATATGTCACAAAGGATGATATGATCGATGTGATCAATTAACTTCACAGGTAGACATCCCGACCTGCGGAGTTAAACTTTACTCCACCCTACCCGGCATATATTCGGAGACAACCTTACCCGGCAGGGTATATTGACTATCCCCCACAATTTCCAAAATACAATAGGGAGAAAGGAAATGCCAGGGAACACATTGCCAGGTTCGTGGAGTCGATGTCTACATGGTTAGGATATGATGAAGTGAACAATCACAATTTATTGATGAGGGAATTCAACAAGACTTTGACGGATAATGCCTTCAGTTGGTACTACAACTTGGAGAAGGGACCAGTCCATGATTATGATGATCTAAAATTATAATTTTTTAATAAATTTTTCTATGTGCAGAAACAGGTAACCATTGAAGAGCTTATGCGGTTCAAGCAGAAGCCGAATGAGGAGTTATCAGATTACATTGTGAGTTCGGGGCCCATATATGCGAAGTGTACGTGATGCGCAGATTGAAGAAAAGAACTTGGTTAGCATATGCAACAATGGTGCTTTAGGCGTCTTGAAGCCCCACCTCATTACCAAGGCTTGTGATTCATTTGCGACCCTCTCATCTTTTGCCTGACAAGACTTGGGGAATCATGACATTTCCCAACAACCCGTGCGATGGTTACATGGAAGAGCAAGAGAACAACAACTGTGGCTTTGGCGGATTCTCAGTCAAAACCACAAGGGGGCAAGAGAGAGAATAATGAGAAATTTGAGCGAAGCAGAGAAAAGCATGGTGACAAGTATACCAAAATGCCAGTTCTAGAGGCTATCACATGCAGCGAGAAGGCATTCAGGGGCCTGTATGAACAATGGGTTGAGCACGGAGTGGTGAAGCCTCCAAGGCCCCGATTGGTCGTAACGGAAGAGATAAAAAGAAGGCCGGACTTCTTTGTATACCACCAATATGCAGGACATTCCACTATGGACTATTATAGTCTGTGGAGGATATACCATGAGAAGCTAGCGGCCGGGGAGATCGAACTAGGAGAAAAAATGTGTAACGCTATCACCCATGGTGCAGTCTCGGAAGTCAAGAACCCAAATACTAGTTCTACCATCGAAAAAACTCTTAACTACAGATGAATTAAAAATCCACCCAAGATGGTGGTCCACCAAAAATGGTGGTTTAAGTCCTCAAGAATATCCCTTGCCAAGTTATTGGATGACCAAGGGAGGAGGCACAAGATTTGACGAAAAAAAAAATTCCACCCAAGATGGTGGACCACTCTAAATGGTGGTCAAGTCCTCGTAGACTGCACTTGCCAAGAAATTGGACGACCCAAGTGACGAGGCACCCGATTTCAAGTCCTCGTAGACTGCACTTGCCAAGAAATTGGACGACCCAAGTGACGAGGCACCCGAGTGTTACACTTTATCATTAAAAGTGAATGGTGATTGAGGCACCTAAGTATAAGCCCTCAACCCCAAAAGTTACACTTTATCTTTAAAAGTGACGAACGTTATGCTTCATTCGACAAAAGCATGATTTATTATATGAAACGTTATGCTTTTTGTTAAAAGCAATTTGATTATCAATAAATTTGTTAAGCTTTCACTTATACTTGATTATTTCTTTTGATTTATATAAAAAAAAAGGTATAGATTCAAGTGTTAGTTTGCATAAAATATATGTACATGAATTTTCTGATACAGGAAATGGAAAAAACTATGAAAGTTTATGATCTAAAGGACATGACCTGTCGAATTAAAGAGAGGAATACCTAAAGCTTAGTCTTCGTGGCTATCAGGCCTTCGAGGCTATCAGGTCTTCGGGACTATCAGGACTTCAAGGCTATCAAGGCTTCGATGCTATCAGACCTTAGAGGCTATCATGACTTCACGGACTTCTTGATTCTTAATGACTTCTTGACTCTAAAGGAAAGAGAAATTTCAAGAGATGGTAAGAAAGATTAGATCGAAGATTTTCAAAATATCCCAGGAGAGCTCCTCTAAGGCTCGCCCTTTTAGGGTTTGCTCCCCTAGAGGTTCCCTCTCCTAGGACTATCATTTTCGAGGCGTGCAAAACATCAAACCCCGCAAAGTGTTCAAACACTGGAATCAAGACTTCCACACTTACAATATTTTGCGCGCTTATCTCACCAAAGGCGCGACTCACGCTTGGGGAACAACTCACATCGGTAGATTGGTAGATGACATAGGCGTCCTCAGAGTAGAGGTGCATATTCCCTAGGCGATGCTGAATGTGCAAGTAGAGGAGCACCATCGTGAGATCAATCTGATGAAGGCGTGATGGTTCTATCAATACATGGGTCTCTGCGTAGTTGAACATAACAAAAGATGCCCACACTCTTGAGTATATCCACGTAATCAGTGTTTTCAAGGATCTTATCAATCCAATCCTGCTATCCTTGAAGGCGACCAGATGAATCAGACATAAAGCGAAGGGGACTGAAAGGGTATTCTTGCTTCTCTATCACTACTAAAAAAATGGTCATTTGTGATGGCCAAAATTCATCACAAAAAGTAGGAAAACCATAACGAAAGGTTTACGTGATAGCTTTAAGAATCATAATGACCGTCTTCTATACGCCCATCATGAAAGGTTTTACTTAATAGTTTTGGCAATCACGCAAATGTTTAGTGCTTTTATGATGATTAATACAATCACATTAACATATAATCTATTGTGATTGTCAAAGTCATCACAAAAAATTAGACTTTAGGGATCAAATGTAAGAACATGAATCTGTCTTTACGTATAATTTATTTCACTATATTAATTATATCTATATTAATTATATCAAATGATAATTGTAGGATTCGAACCCTCTCCCATTTGCAAACTAAATAACGAGTATTACCATTACACCAAAGTCCAGATCATGATTATAATTTTAAAATAAAATATAAAAGGAAACATATGTCGGTTGACTTACTAAACAAAATTACTTCCACATAAGATTTGGTGATTGCAATGGAAGTCATAAATACTCTATAATGATGGTAAAATTAGTCATCACTAAGAATATCATATATTTTATTATTTTGTGACGAACGAAAATTTTATCACAAAATACCTTCTTTTCAGAATTACAAATAATAATCGTCACAAAATCTATCTTTTTTAATTTATTGTTCCAACAACATGTGTGATTTCTTGAGTCAACAAAATCACAAAGAAAGGACACGTTTATCTCAAATGTTACGGTTACATTACTGTGCGAAAAAGGCTGAAACTTGGTAAATGTCACGTGATATTACAATAACAATAAGTCTCGGCAGTTATGAATATTTGATTGGGATATTGGATATTTTAATTTTTTTTTTTTTCAGATTCTCAAAAAATATATATAGTATTTATTTTAGTTAAAATTTTTATAAAATATAATATTTTAAGTGTAATTTGAATATATATAAAAAATAAGTTTGTACAATATATATGACCATATTTTTGTATATATATTTAAATTATACCTATATTACTATATATATTTTGAAAATCACAAACAAATTATTTTAAAAAAAATATCGAATATTCCAATACAATAAATATGTCCATGGATAAGGACTCTTACAATAATTGTGCTACACCTTGAAAATTGATAAATGTCACGTGGTCTAGAATCTGACCGTGGACGAATCTTGACCATTGATTTACAGTAGCCTGATGTGTCAGCATATTGTTACGTTGATTAGAAATTCTCCTGTCGTATAGGCCAATTTAACATAGGGGACCACTTTTAGCATAACATGGTCTTGGTGCACATCATAACTTTGTAGAATAAATATACTTTTTGAAATTTTATATAAATTTATTGAACTTTCATTAATATAATTAAAGTACTCGATAAACATTATCAGATATCAAATTATATGAAAATTTATATATTTAAATATTTTTAATTTATATATTCTTTACATATGTATAATTATTATGGTTTAGTTTTATTACAGTTAGTATATTAAAAATTTAGTAAATTTAGAAATAAACACATACTCTATCCGTTTAATGAAAAAGTCTGATTTTAAATAAATCAAATATATATTAAGGATGTATTTTATTCTACATTTACCCCTAATATAATACTATGTTCGTTTAGTAAATTTATGATGACAAAGAATATTGTGTCATTTAATGTTTTTATAAAATGTAACTAGAATCTTTTATGGTACAAAATAAAATTGAGATAAATTTTTTTTATGAAAATGATTAAATAATGTTTTATAATCACAAAATTATGTTAATAATTGTTACTCGATCCATTCGATCCACGAATTAAGTGAGACTGAGTCCCTTTACAAAATTTATTACTCCCTCCTATTCGATTAAATGGCATTTTAGAGTTAAGACTTTATTATTTAGAAATAACATAAAATATCTTTTATGTCCCTAATTAATTATTTCTCTCTACAATTGTATCTTCTCCATTCTTCACAATTGTTCCTAATTAATTATTTCTCTCCACAATTGCATTACTAAGCATATTAAATAGAGGGTAAATTAAGAAAAAATAGTGCGATATTACATGTAGATTTAAAAACGACACTTATATATATAATAAAATTAAACTCCCTAAAAGCGTCATTTAATCTAAATAGAAGAAAATAATTATTAAGGATATTTTTATTACATGTACATCCTTATAAATAACAAATTGTTAATCTAGTAGTGGATTATAATAAATTATAATTATAAATTTAAAAATATTAAATCATTTCATATCATGTTATTGTCACTAAAAAAAAAATCTTCTTGTGCAATAATTTTTTTGAATAAATAAAACTCCTCTTTTTGTAGGAATCTATCTGATCATCCGACAAGTTTCCATTTTATACCCATGTCGACGTCGTGCTCGTATACAAAAATGATGAGGAATCCTAGGCAATAATTGTAATTAGGAAATACTCTCTTCGTTTTTTTAATATAGGTCATTTTAGAATTGTGCACAAATATTAAGATAATTATTGTAAAGCATTAAATATACTATCAATTATCTATATTGCCTTTGTATTGAAAAAAAAGAGTGTTATTTATTTGGCAAAAAATAGTGAGAGAACCAAAGTTATATTTATTACTTTGGGATAATATTAAACCTAAGCAATTAATCTTATTTGAAATCCTCAAATGACTTATATTTAGGAACAAAATATTTCTTTAAAAACGCGACTTATATTAAGGAACGGAGGGGTAATTAGTATGAAGTTTATTTTTTAGGTAAGTTGGTCGATTAATTAATAAAGTGTCTTGACACGCGAAATGGCACTCTATCGCAGATTAACATTCTATCGATTAATCAATTAACTTACCAAAAAATAAACTTTATGTTAACCAGATCCTTGTAATTAATACTTACTGGAGTACTACCTAAGATACTAGTTGGAATCTTTATCTTATTGGGTTTTGATATAAGTAAAATAATTCACCAATTATAAGTTGTCACATAATATTTTAAAAATTTTATTAATAAAGGATAGTTTATTAATTTGATTTAATTAAGTGTTCTATAAAAATATTCAATTCAATAAGGACCGAAGTCTTTGAATGTTTAATCATCAAGAATGACTATCTATTAGATCTCTAAATCAAAGCGTAACTCTTATTGTAAGATTTCAATTTTAATAAATAAATTTAATTTTTTTATAAATATTGTTCACTACTGAGAAAAAAACCTATCTACTACGGCTTTTATCGGTGACCATGATTGATAGTCAACCGATGCCAATTTACAATCGATTGCGATTACCGATAGGCATCATGAAATAATCTGTCATTTGGAACCTTTTACATTAAACCGTGAAAATTTCTAAAATGATTAAAATTTCCTTAATAGTTGTCGTTTCATCTAATATCTTTTCACGTGAATCTTTCTGTTAAATTTAACCATTATATTTGAACCGTGAACCTTAAATATTATTTTTAAACTTGAATCGATATTCTGGATATTGTGTTAAGAATTTAGACATTATTGAACTCCGAACAAATTAAATTGCAAATCTCTAATGTTTATTATTTATCTTACTATTTTTATTATTTATGTCCATCCTTTAATTATATCATTATTATTTGTACTAATCATCAAAACTTAAGTTGTTATGAATATTTTTTGATGCAGGTGAAAAAAACAATATGATTGGTCAATGTCTTTATTCAATGCGACAAGGACACGTGGTGAAAGTTCTTTATGGCCTGGGTGCGACAAGGACACGTGATCATGAATAATGATATTACACTTATTAAAATCTTGGCGGTAACTTTTTAAATTGGAGAATAAAGTAGACATTATGATCAACTTGACTCTTACAATGGATTGTTCATTATGTCGAAGTTATTTTTTGAAATTTTGTGTTGTCTAGCATTTTCTAAATATCTGATTTATCATTGTTGAAGGTTAATAATAACTTATTCTTCGTTATCTTAGTCATGATATTCTTTACTGAGCTATTTGAGCTTACACTTTTTGTTTTATAATTCATTTCAGAAAATGAGAATGCTGCTAGGGCTAGCGGGGATAACAAATGAATAAAATTATGGTATGAATTAGTAGTTGTAGTAGTCCTCATCATGTTATAAAATAGTGTGACAAGAATTATAGTGATGACTTAATGTGTGTGATGTCGTATTATACAAGATATTGTAATTATTATAATTAGGGAGGTTTATGTATGTTTTCCGCGACTCAAATTTGGTTATGTAGGCTAGATTTTGAGGTGTCAAATTTATTCTTCGCTAACTCTGAAGGATATGACACTCATGTTATAAATAAGAAATGTTCCAAAAAAATTCAAGGTACACTTTTGACTCTAATAATATTTCTCTCCTCCATATAAATGTTCTTACTTTAGTTTGGAGAGTCCTCCGGAGCCTGTGGCGCCCCAAAATTGGTTCATAACCCATTTTGTGTCGTCAAAATACATATTACAGAACTTAAATACAAACTGTGACGCTCCCAAAATAGGTCCAATCCATCCAACCTATTCTGAGTCGTCAAATACATGGTACAGAAAATAACAACAACTTTATTACTATAATTGTCGTGGCAAAATACAACAACACATATATCATGTGAGTTTTAATACCAATCATGACTCATGTCCAACTATGGACAACACCTCACATTGATACATTACATAAAGGTACAAATAATAACCTGCTTTTAGAAATTAAAATCTTTGGAAAGTGCTCAAGAAACCTTCGTGCACGGGAGGCCCGTGCGTGCAGGTTATGATAGATATCATATGTCCAGAGAATTATCCTTGATTGATCCAATAGACCCCAAAGAAAAACGAGAAGATTACTATCATATTCCTTCCAATGGTGAGTCTTCTCTTGACATGTAACTATCTCTACCGTCTGCAATTGAACATTATGTTTCAACCAAACTCCAAGATCATATAGTTAGTGCTCGTAGATATACTCAGCAAGTGGATGTGCACAACCCTGCCTTATGATAACACGAGGTTGTATGTCATTAGACATCTTGTATGATAGTGGCAAAACACCCTTCCAAAGTTGGGTTCACCTCACCCTATTCGGTTCACCAAAATTAAATATCAAATAACGTATACAATACGACACACTTATCTAAAGCTCTTAATAAAATTATTTTCATACTATTTAGGGAGAACCTCAATAGATATAGACCATCGTTCTATTCCCCTGTTATCCCCGCTCGACCTAGCTACACTCTTATTACCAGAAAGGAATTGTGAAGCAAAAGGGTGAGCCCAACTAGCTTCAATAAAGAATATCATGACTAAAGATAATTAAATTATCAATAGCCTTCATCGATAATAAATCGTAGATTTAGAACATATGGTAGATGATAAAACTTTTTAACCATAGTTGTGGCGGGCGAACGATCCATTAGAAGAGTCGAATAGACCGTAAAGTTTATTATCTTCTACATGTTAAAGTCCACCAACAATGCTTTATCCCCTGTAACATTAATCAATGAGATCCTGTTCACGGTCATATGAATAACTTCATAATCATAATTGTAGTTCTAATTTTCTCTTCTCATCCAAGACGAAGATATTTTTCATCACATGTCTTTACCTGAAACATCAAAGATCATGGTTATACCAAATCACAGTTCCTATTCATAATCATACTAATAAGTTCATCTTTGCACTACGGGCCAAAGATATTCATTAACAGTTCATCTTTGCACTACATGCCAAAGATATTCAACAACAGGTCATCTTTGCACTACGGGCTAAAGATATTCATCAATAATTCATCTTTGCACTACACGCCAAAGATGTTCATCAATAATTCATCTTTGCACTACAGGCCAAAGATATTCATCAATAATTCATCTTTGCATTACACGCCAAAGATATTCATCAACAATTCATCTTTGCACTACTGGCCAAAGAGAACCCATAGTCACGATCATACGAATAATCTACCCATCTTTACACTCAAGTCAAAGAGAAATTTCTTCACCAGGGTTATAAAAATGTTATATATGATAATAAAAATAATATGATCAAAACATGAATTTAATTTCAAGAGTAAGATTCATAAATCAACGATAATTTGGTCAGAAGGAGAAATTAATTTTATCGTGAATAGTACCCCATGAATAGTAATTCGTGAATAGTAACCCCGACACAAAAATATAAACTTTCACAATAAAATCCATATCAATATTTATAACACCTTAATCCAAATGTTATAAATTACTTAATAATCTCATAATCTAATATCATTAATATTACCATAATATCTTAATCATTTCTTAAACTTATAAACAATTTATTTTAATTGTTTACACTTTACTAATTAATGCTTTTAATCATACTAAAATGCCAAACTCATAAGATTTTATCACCAATAACTCACAACCTCATCAAAAATCTGCATATACCATATATAGGATTACCAAGCCATAAAATCCTATTTTTCAATTTTGTTACTTCACATAACATATTTAATTTATTTATTCATAACTAGTCTATTTTCATGAAAAATACCAAATCAGTTTCAAAAATATTTTTTTTCTGGGATTTAACATAATATAGTCTCATATTGAACATATATTTTTCTCGGAATTTTTAAAATTTATTTATTATTTATTATTTTTCACATGGTCACAATTGCCGAATATTTAGACATTTATCATAAATTTTATTTTTGTCCAAAAATTCCGAAATTTATAGAATATAATGATGTTATATAGATGTACTCCCAATAAAAATTTTACCAATTTTGGAGTTAACCACAAGGAGTTATAAGGGTTTACTTTTAAAATAGTCTTTTCTCATAAAATTCATAACTCCTAATCTATACATCCAAAAATCGCCATTTTTGGACACAATCAAGGAAACTCATCAAATTATCATTTCAAATTTTTCCAGAATTTTTGAAGGACCAAAAAATTACGAAACATGATAAACATAATAATCCTTAAAATTCCTTACCTCAAAAGAGCAGTACTTCTGACTGGAACATCGGATGAAAAGCCAAAAGAAACTTGCACTGAAAAGTAACTCTCAAAGTATCTAAATACTCACAAAAATACGTTTGATAATATAGAGAGAAAAAAAAAAACTTATGTTTCTGGTGTGATTTTTAATTCTAACATAAGCACCTATTTATAAAAAATTGTTAGAATGCCAAAGGAGACTAAATTAATAAAATAATAATATTAATTCAACCTTCTTTCTATGCCCACTCAATTTGAAAGTTGAGCAGCCATTTTGGAAGAGTTTTTGGCAGCCCACATGTTGTCAAACAAAAGTGGGTCCCACCCCATTTTTAATAAAAATTATTTTATTATCCGAAACTACAACAATTCATAGAAAATAGCCCGTATATCAGAAAAATATGAATTTTATATCCATTCTGCATGAAATCGAATTCTCTACAACTTGGTAGCTTTGAGTTTTTCCAAATTCCAAACAGAAAATATCTGAAATCCACAAACGGAGGATTTTCAACACCGTTTCAACACCTTTTAAAATTCATAATAAATCATACGTTAATTTTCAACGGTTCAAAATTTCTGGACATATACTCAACTCATATGTATAACATATCCAAAAATCACAACGATCCAACGGTCGGATTAAAATTACAACTCACGCAATAAAGCTTTAAGAACACCGATTTGAGTTTTTAAAACCTTCAATCCGACAAAATACTAATAAAATACCTCAACATTAATTCCTTCATTTACAACCACATAAAATAAATAAATTCATCATTTATATCCGCATCAAATAAATATTTTCTTATCAATAATTAATTATTCACAAATAATATTACAGAATCACAATAATGACAACCAGACAGTTTCCAGGAAAGAGGGGAGTTTACGATAAGGATTTCTCCTTACTGGCGAGCAATTAAGTGACCAAACCTCTCCTTGACAGAACTTTTTAGACATTGCAAATAATGCTATCTAATAATATTATTCCAATAATATGAATTATTGATCTGATAATGAAAAAAATACTGTGCCATGACAATTATTGAAACAACAATAATATAAACTATCAACGCAACAATTATTGAATCAATAAAATAAAATATTTAACAGTAATTACTGTAACAATTATTGAGTAGTGCCTTCTTACGTAAGAATCAATAATTCAATAATCTTTATGCAATACCATGTTCTCTTCGCGACAACCACGCGTATTCAGATTTTAACCACGGTATTCCAACAATGTTAATTGGTAATAACTACGCCAGTTATTTATAAAAACTCAAACTTGTCATTTTCTTCATCCGACAGCGATTCTTACATTATGGGGCCCATAAATGATCGTGTGTTGGTTATCTGGATATTCCCGACAAAAAGAATATTCCACGACCAAACGAATATTCCCCGACAACAATAAGTATTTTATAGCCACTTGCTTATTTTGAAAAATTTCATATGTCCCCCTTAACTTTAAACTTTTATCAATTTAACCATTTACTGAATAATAATTATAAGAAAAATTGAATACTTTTATTTCATAAAATCCGGGGTCTTACACAAACTTCCCTGTTTACAACCATTATACTATCGTGCAAAATACGACCACACATACTGTGAGTTTTAATACAAATATTGCACTGTACATAGTACGACAATATCAAAACTCAAATTAAGTACTCATTACAGTTATTAATCACACTATTTCACAACATAGTGAAGATCGACTTCTATAGTAACCATCTAGGAGCATTACTCCACTCCCCGACTAGTCTCAACTACACTTTCATTTCCTGAGAAGAACAATAGAACAAAAAGAAAAAGAGTGAGCTCAAATAGCCAATAAATAATATTATGACTAAGCTAATTAGGAATAAGATATATGTAGCATTCAACAATGATGAATCAGTTAAAATATAATGGACAATAAGTTTTAGATCAACAACTACAGCGGAACAAAAAATTCATTAGAAGAGTCAAGTAGAGAATGTTGTCTACTATCTTCTATGATTTAAGGGTCCATCATCAATATTTTATCCATATAACACCAATCAATAATTATTCAAATCAACATTTTATCTTTGCACTACAGGCCAAAGATATTCATTTATATCACCAATGGTCATGATCATGCCAACAGCAGTTCATCTTTGCACCACGGCCCAAAGAGAACTTTCACCACAAGTCTTTGTCTGTAACATTAAAGGTTATGATTATACAAATACATAATTTTTGGTAATAATTATACCAATCAACAGTTCATCTTTGCACTACGAGCCAAAGATAACATTTTTCATCACAATTTAAGTCTGAGGATAATGACAATGATATAAAGAATGAATAAAAGTGAGATCAATGATAAATATTCGAGATTTGTAATTTAATTTATCCAGAGTTAAAGAATGTCCAAATTATCAACATGATAACCAAAACTTGAATTCAAAGTCAAAATGATATTTAAAATTTATATTTCAAAGAAAATTTGGACAAGGAAAAGAAACTAAATTCTGTCGTGAATAGTACTCTGGCATGAACAGTACCCAAATGAATAATACTCCAGTATGAATAGTATATCAACATGAAAAGATTAAAATTTAATAAAAAAGTTCAGACCAATATTTCAGTGAAATGATATTAAATAAAGCACAAATCTCAAGAAATTTCTAATCATTTCAGGAATTATAGAAATAATACTTATCATAGTAAGTTTAGATTTAAAAATATGAAATGAAATAATATCACTTACATAATATGTAGTATGAAAGAAAATGATATTTTTAAGAGCATGAAAGAAAATAACATCCTTTACATTAATAAGAGATTAGATATGATTGGTATAACATAGATTATCTTGAGGAAATATTGTACTATTAGCTACATTTAAAGTATCCTTATATTAGAAAAAAATACGCACAATATTATAGAAGAATAATTTTTTGATTCTAGTCTGAGTTTCATACTTCAACTAAACAACTTATTTATAGGAGAATGGTGGTGTACCACTATTTAAGAATAATCACGGACGAAACAATAAAAGGTTTACGGGCGAAGAATCGTTCGTTTGATTTTTACTATTCAAATAAAATATTCTAATAAAACAAATAACTTTATATATAATATAATATATTCTAATAAAGCAAACCACATTATAAAAGTTTTTGTTTTATATAAAAAAAATTCTATTTTTTTATTATTATTATTATTATAACAATAAAACAAAAACTGAAAAATAATTTTTGCCGACGGTTTGAAAAATGGGAAAATGAGGGGTCCATGGAATAATAAGCTAACTTACAATAAACTACTCTATTTATATCACAAATTGAACAAATATCTACCACTTCTCAATTATTATACTTATCTTTAATCAACATAATTTTGCAATAATTATTCATCATTAATATTATAACTCACAATATTGACAACTAGATCGTTCCCATGAAAGAGAGGGCTTCCCGATAAAAATTTCTTCTTATTGGCATTCAATTAGATAACCTAACCACTTTTCTCGACAGAACTTTCTAAACATTGTCAATAATGCTAACTAATAATTATATCATATCAAATAATATGAGTAACTGTGTCTTGACAATTATTAATATGATAATATAAAATATTGTCCAGAAGTTACTGTAACAATTATTGAATCAATAATATGAGATACTATACAACAATTATTGTGGAAATTATTGAATAAAATACCGAGTAACTTCTTACGTAAGAATCAATAATTAGAGATACTGTGTAATACCGTGTGATACAACATATTATTGTATTTTTATCACCGGGTATTTTAACAGTTTAACGGTAAAAATTTTGTCGTCAATTTTTAAAAAATTATTTTTGTCACTTTCTATATCCGACAATTATTCCGTTAAGTAAACTACAGAAGAACAAACAGTATTTGCAGCATGCATGTGTACGGTGGGGGTGTATTGCGACTTAAACAAACATAAGTAAAGAAGAAAAATATGGGTATAAGAGTATATACATTAATTAATTAACCTATTTACATCCTTTGTGTTATTATTATTAATTATTTATGCATCTACATGTGAACACAAATTTCACTGATGTGATTTATATGCAACATGTGGCGCTTTGTATATCCCATAAAAACCTAACACTAAAAATATTTTAAAAAAATAACTCATCGTATTTGCTTTTGAATTAAACATGAAATTAGTGGGTTCAATTTATTTTTCTTTATTTTTGGCTTATTAAAAAATGATTTCGTATTTTCAATAATGGAGTAGCGTCCAAACACGAGCAGATCAATCTACCGCATTTTATTCCATTGTACAAAAACTCTATTGATAGACCCATTGCTCTTTCGCTTTCTTTTCACGTGTACCCAAATAAAGATTTGGACACTAGTATGTATCATGTATGTACGTTCCCATGCACAAGGAAGGGCCCTAGTCTAGAATGTTTAGCTCAACAAATAATTCTCCCTTCGTGCCTTTTTTATTCGCATTTTATATTTGTTTTTTATTTGATTGATTAAATTAAGTATAAAATTTCAATATTAACCTTCTAAAATTTATTGAAAAGATAAGAGATAAATAAATTAGACAGTAATTTTGAAGGATAATATGGGAAAGTAAGTATTTAATGCTTTGTTGAAATCGACAAATTACAAATAAAAAGTACTAACAAAAATCGATTGAATACTCATTTCGTTCCTAAAGATAAGATCAATATTGAGCTTTAGAAAATTAATTTTAAATATTTTGAACCTCAAAATATATTGAGATGAATTCATTTAATTTATGTCAATTCAATTATGAATATTATAATTTACCTAAAAAAATATTATTCCTTCTGCCCCCAAAAAGCGATTAAAAAAATATATCCTTAAAAAAGCATGAACAAAGTACACAAGTCAACAACAGGAATATTTTTTACATAGACTAATTTATCCTTGGTCATAGCACAGCTTCCCCAAATGTAAATTATTTACATCATGTACAAATGAATGATTCAAATTAATTCACTCACTCTTCACAAATCCAAAAGTTAAATAAAGCAATTTACTCGCATATTAATATAAGAACAAAATGAAAAGTAAATTTTTATTTTCACCTCTTATTTGACTGCCTTAGTTTTACGTGAAATGAATTACTCTTTAAAGGTTTACAGCAAACTAGAACTAGTTGATGAGAGTTACAAAAAGAGTAAAGTATGGGGTATTGAAACCTGATCAAGTATGAATTGTTGATCAGAACATATATAGATAGAACTTATAACGGGATCTCAAAAAATAAATAATTTTTACTGGGCCGTTATCCCTTTTTAGGGTCATTAGAATTTTTATCGGTTGGAACTCCCCAGTTATGTTGGTAGAAACCTTTGTTGTATCTTTATTTTCGTCTCAGAAAATTCTTTTTTCCCCACAGGAGATCGTGATATTTTTTTATGGAATCGCGGGTCTTTTATAAGCTCCTACATTTGGGAAAATGAGAGATTAGTAGTTTTAACTGTTATTATTTTAAAAACTTAAACCAATCATATCAATTTTAAATTTTAAAATATCTGAAATTAATTTTTTAAAAATCATTAGTAATTAATTTTATAATTTTATATTAGTAGTTATAACTGTTTAGGACCTCTTACTTTACAAAGAGACTCAGCCGTATTACTGTATAAAAGGAAAGAAAAGAAAAGAGGGACCACCATTAAATATGCTTTTTACCAAACTCCTGAATTTGATAGAATGAGAATATAATGTAATTTTCATTTGTGATTTCTGCCCTAGCAAACGAGGCCTTAGCTAGCATCCATACTGTATAAATGTCAAAGTTGTACCATGCTCTTTTTTCCGCAACACCCTCCTAATTATTTTTGCTTATCATTCTCGGGCTCCTCTCTCTTTTTTTGTTTTAAGAATTAATATTCATATAGCTAGGAAGAAGTGCATTATGGAGGAATTTGGTGGTTCCTCCTCTTCATCATCTTCTCCAGTCTCAGCACTGTCTCAAAAGCACATGCCAACCCTTCAACAAAGGCTTCAATACATTGTTGAAAGCCAGCCAGATTGTTGGTCTTATGTCATTTACTGGCAAACCTCAAAGGACTCCGATAATGGCAGCCTCCTCTTATCCTGGGGAGACGGCCATTTTCGGTGCGCCACTAAACACAATACTTTCCGCAAAGATCAAACTAACCATACCATCGATGGGTCCATCGACGGCGATGTCATGGATGCCGAATGGTTTTACGTCATGTCCCTAACCCGAATATTCCGTGCCGGTGACGGATCTGTCCCCGGCAAGGTTTTAAGTTCGGGTGCCCATATTTGGGTTTGCGCCACCGACCAACTTCATGTTGCCGAGTGTGAAAGAGCTAAAGAAGCTCAAGTTCATGGTTTTCAGACTTTTGTGTGTATCCCAACTTGTAGTGGAGTCCTTGAAATGAGCTCAGATATTACCATATCTGAAAACTGGAGCCTGGTGCAACAAGCCAAGTCACTGTTCGGGTCGGATCTCATTGACTTAATCCCCAAACAGCCAAACCCTAGTAATATAGGGTCCTGTTCATATCTAGATATGGAAATTTTCGATTTTGATCTTCATGATCAGTTTGTTGCTGTTGGTCCCGGTACTCCTCACGTGGAGAAGAAAAACGCCGCTAAGAAGCGGGGCCGGAAACCGATCCTCGGCCAAGACATGCCGGTTAACCATGTGGAGGCCGAGCGGCAGCGGCGGGAGAAGCTGAACAACCGGTTTTACGCACTCCGAGCGGTGGTACCAAACGTGTCAAGGATGGACAAGGCGTCCGTGCTAGCTGACGCTGTTAGCTACATCAATGAGTTGAAAGTCAAGGTGGATGAACTAGAGTCGCAGCTTCTCGAATTCCGAGCTTCGAAGAAATCGGGAAAAGCGGAATCTGCCGGAGACGATACGGTGGAAAACCCTAACAGCACCACCACAACTTCCGTGGATCAAAAAATGGCGGAATCAACTCCATTGGTAGATGTGGAGGTTAAGATGGTCGGGTCGGACGCCATGAATATCCGGATCCAGTCGGATAATTCTGATTACCCGGGTACAAAATTGATGATAGCGATACGTGAGCTGGAATTACATGTCCATCATGCAAGCATGTCAAACGTGAATGAGTTGATTATGCTTCAAGACGTTGTGATTAAGGTTCCTGCTGCAGCAGCAGATTCAGATGGGGGGTTAAGAAGTGAGGAAGGACTACGAAGTGCTCTTCTTAGAGCAATGGAGCATTAGTAATATTATACTACCTACGTATTACTCCCTCTCTTAATATACAAGTCCAAGTGTTTAAGAGATGAAAATAATACATTAATTCCAGTTAAACAACTGATGCTTGCGTCATAATACAACTGATGAAAACAACTGATGATTCAATATATATATATATATATATATATATATAGAGAGAGAGAGAGAGAGAGAGAGAGAGAGAACGGATCAGTTAAGGGATCCCGAAAATGTGGGACTTTTTTTTTGTTTTTTATTTAAAACAATTAAAAAAAGTTTAATATTTTATGAAACTGGAATTTTTTCATAATACAGTGTTTTGGGTGTGATTTGGATACATATAATAACAGGTCAGTACATTATAATGACAAATAAATTTTAATAATGAGTACTTGTGTGAGACCCCAGATTTTTATCAATAAAGATTTAAATTTTGTCGAAATAATTTTTTTATATTATGGTGTGAATTTAAGATAATATTATAGTTGTGGGTAGTATTTATAAATTTTGCAAAGTATGCAAGTTGTTATAAAATATTCGTTTGGTTTTAATATTCTTTTTGTCGGGGAATATTCGTACGACAAATTTCAATCATTAATGGACCCTCATTAATCCAAGTATTATAAGTAGTTAGAAAACGACAAAATTATCTTTCTATAAAAATAACGGCGGAGGTATTCTACTCCGTTAAACCTGTTGAACTACCCTAAGTAGTAAAAGTACGATATCTGAATAGTTATAGAAGACACGATATTGATTATTGATCTTTACGTGAGAAGTCACTCAATATCTTTCAATTATTCTTATAGTAATTCTTTGCGTCATATCTCTTATATTATTGATTCAATTATTGTCACATGAGATCATACATAAAATATATTATAGTATTAAATCAATAATTGGGGCAATGATGTTATAAATGATTAATAATTGTTGAAAGATTAAATATGTGTTGATGAAAAAAAAATGTTTTGTGGTAAGTTTGATTATTTTATGGGGGGCTCATATATAAATATCATCTAAGAATCTCTTCGTCGATAGTAATTACCCTTGTGAATAGTATTTACCTTCGTCGATAGTAATTACCTTCGTCGATAAGTAATTACCACTTGTGAATAGTATTTACCTTCGTCAATAAGAATTACCCTTGTGAATAGTATTTACCTTCACAATAAGATAGTAATTACCTTCGTCGATAAGTAATTACCCTTGTGAATAGTATTTACCTTCGTCGATAGTATTTACCTTCGTTAATAGTAATTACCTTTACCAGACGTCGAACCACTTGTCGTTTCACATTACAATGCGCCAAACCACTTGTCGTTTCACATTCTGAGCGTCGAACCACTTGTCGTTTCGCTTCACGGCGTCGAAGCGCGTTCAACAGTCAGCCCACTTGCTTTTCACACTTCGGCGGTCTTTTGGTAAATCTTCTATAAATAGAGCTGAAGAACTTCATTATTTTTCACGAATTCAATTGAAACTCTGTAGAGAAAGCTATAGAGAAAGAAGAAAAGTATTCTCTTACTTCACCTCGCCAATATTCATTCTTCTAAGGTAGGGAATATTATTTGTTGTCTTCGTAGAAGTGTTATTCTTCTTATTCATGAAGAGAATCTGTTGTTATTCCATTTCTTTATTATTACTTGGAATAACTTTGTATCGTGGTTTACCCTATATACTTGGTGACATTCTTCTATTATTCGCATTGGAACATCCTGTCCTGCATGTGTTTTACACCTTGGACTGGTTCCGCTCTTTATTATTATTATTCTATTGGAACATCCTCGTGCATGTGTTTTACACCGGACTGGTTCCGCTCTTTATTATTACTGTTGGAACATCCTCATGCGTGTGTTTTACACCTACACTGGTTCCGCTCTTTATCGTTCTCATTTGGAATATCCTGTCATGTGTGTTTCTGCGGGATCTGGTTCCATCTTTATTATTACTCGTTGAACATCGCATCCGGTTGTGAATTTCACCGACGCAGTTCCGTTATTTATTATTACATTGGAATAACTTTTATGCATGCGATTACATCGCGTGCATGGTGATTTCTTTTGTTATTCCATTCTTTATTATACCCAAATTGGTTAAAACTTTTGACTTATACTCCATGAAATTAGTAGAATATCCTCGATATTTGCGTTTAAATCAATGATCTTTTCATGAAAATATTCTTCCGATCATTCTTGAATTTTCTTTCTACAAAACAATGTCGTGTTGACAATTTGGATGTTAATAATTTCGGATTAAATAATTCTTGAACTTGTTTTATTGAATTATTATGTCATTGTCATCATCCTCATGTTATATTATGTTATCTTTTGAACTTTACGATGCGTAAATGAACTTAGTATGATTATGATGAGAATCATTCGATATAATCGTGGCTTTGTTATAAATGATGTGATAAAAGTCCTTAGTGGCGCAGAATGCGATGATGGATAGTTTTTGGTATGATTATAACTAGGGGTGATTCGGTATAGTCGTAACCATTGATAATTTGATGAATATCCTTGGCAGTAGTAGTCTTGAGGGTGATCGATGATGTGGATTATTTATTAAAATTCTAGTCTACCATTTATAAAGATGATGAAAAAACCTTTTAAAACCTAAAAGATAGTAGACTTTATTTTCTACTTGACTTTTTTAATGGATTGCTTATTCCGCTGCAGATTAAACTTATTGTCATTGTATTTTATCGGTTTAACATTTGTTGAAGGCTAATGATAAATTATTCTGCATTTATCTTAGTCATAATATTTCTTCTTTAAATTGATTGAATTCACCCTTTCTTTCACCGTTTTCTTCTGAAATGATGAGAACATATTTGGACGAATCGGAAACGGAGTAATGGTCCGGAGGATAGCATTAGTAGTCCTCACTATTCTATGAAATAGTGTGATAATAGTTGTAATAAGAACTCGCTTTTGAGTTTGTATAATATCTAGTAGACAATATTTGTATTCAAACTCACGATTTATATCGTATTATACTGCGTACGCTTATATTAATAAGTTGTATTTGAATTTACATCTTACCATGAAGTGGCGGCCCAAGATAGGTGATGTATCACTATTTTTTGAGGCGTCTCAACTTATATCTTTTATTATATAAACATATATATAACATGTTCATTTGTGTATGTTGATAAGTAATATTAATTATATATATATATATATATATATATTGTGTAGTAAATATGTATATATGGAAAAAAATGCACTTACATAAATTTAAGAATGTGAATAACTTAATTTTTTTATTTAATTTATATCGTTAAAATTGTGAAGTTACATGTTAATGAAGTTAAAATTGATTTTGATTTTTCCTACTTCAATGAAAAATTTATTAATATAAATTTAATAAGGGAATAATGATTATACATAATTGTGTATTTTTTATTTGTGTACAGTCTGTCAAAACTACGTCGTCTTGGCAGATTTATTTTTTGATTTCTGATTTGGAGAAAAAAAACTATTTTTTAAAAAAAAAAATTTATAGTTTTGATAGACTATACATAAATAAAATATACACAGTTGTATATAATTATATTGCCCATTTAATAAATAATAATTTATTAACTTAGTTTGAATTAATTAATTTCACTTAATTCGATCAATTAAATTAATATAATTCAATTGGAGTAGTATTGATTGATTGATTATTTATAAAAGTTGTGATGAAGGCATAAAGCTAGGCGAATCCCATCACTTTAATACTGATAACTGTTCTGCAGACTATCGTACACTGCCTCTCTCTCTCTTACTATTTCTTACGCTGCATTTATGAGTTTGGAAGAATGGGATAAATTGGAAAAGTATATATAGGAGGAAAAAGGATATAATTCTCTGTTTGTGAGTTATAAAAGGGAGCAAAAAGATGATATTTTAATTATAGAAAGAAAGGGAAGGAAAAATATTTATAATTTTAAGTTATATTATTCTTAAATATTAATATAATAAATGATATGATTTATTTTGAAAGTTTACTTTAGCTAATATAAATTATCTAATTTTTTCATCCTTTTAATTTGAATTTTCAATCTATGAAATCTTTCTTCTTTTAATTTGAGATATATTTTTCATTATATGAAGGTTTTTTCATGATTTTTCTTTAAAGGTGATTTGATTTGAGTGTAAAGTTATTACAAAGATTAGTTCGTTTTAAAAATTACACAAATTTATTTGTTTTTATTTATTTTTAAATTATGTATGTTCTTGAGTTGGGATGAAAAGAAGTATCACTTTCATTCTAGTATTTTTATAATTCGATTAATTTATCAGTTATAATTATTTTTTGTTACTATTCAAAAAAAAAAAAAAAAAAAAAAAAGGAAAGAAAGAAAGAAAGAAAAACTCAATCATGATGTGCTTACAAGTTTTCCTGCTGTAGGTGCAGATATCTTATGTGTAGTTATCAAATTAAAGATTCAAGTACATAATCGGATCTGGATCCTTTGAAGATTTTTCTATGAGGATCTTGTGAGAGTTTTGTTGTAGAGTTGATAACACATGAGAAAAGAGATTTAATGGCTCATAATTATTTTTTTTATCTGTGTATCAAAACGACGTCGTTTTGATGAAACTTTTTTTTACAAGTTGACAAAAAAATTGAAGCCACCAAACACCGTTTACTTTTACATATAATTATTTTAAATTTCTTGATTATTCTGTATATGATTTTTTTTATATTTAATAACTTAGCTTGCTATTAATATTAGGATAACTACAAACTTGGCTAAAAAAAATGAATAAATATATCGGTTATAATTATCGTTAATGTTTTCAATGTGGCTTTAGTTATTTTTCGTTTATTATTGTTTTTGTTTGTTTATTTATATTATTATTTATTATTATTTTTTATTATTATTATTATTATTATTTGTATTTATTTGTTTCATAAAAAGAGTTTACTCTCACCATTGAAAATGTTATTATTATTTACTCTAACTATTGGGCGGACTGGGTCAACCAAAAAAATATTCTAGACCTTTCAATTATTATTATTTACGTATTCATTTATATCTTTTTTTATTATTAATAATCGTTTTAATTTACCTCTCTTAATCCACTGCTCAACGGAGACAATCACCATCACAATTCAAATATTATTTTAAATGTACTCTTTTTACTTTACTTCGTTTGTTTGGTAAAAGTAAACTGCGTTTGGTGGCTTCCAATTTTTTATCTACTTGTAAAAGAAAATTCTATCAAAACGACGTCGTTTTGATACACAAAAGAAAAAAAATAGTTGTGAGCAATTGGATCGATTTTCTAATATGTTGTCAATTCCACACAAAACCCTAATAAGATTCTCACAAAGAAATTTTCATAGAGGATCCGGATCCAACATAATCATAACTATAGACCCTATAAAAAAAAAATTAATTAATTAGCGTGTTGAAAAATATAAAAGAAACATATTAAGCTAACTGTACGAAGGAAGTTGTACTAATTATTTTATTTCAAAACCTAAAAAAATTATAAACTTTATTTAAATTAACCAAAAAGTCAAAAAAGTATCTCTAAAGGGTTAAGTATTAAAGGCTAGGCTAAAATACAAATTACTATTATAAACTATTACATTTTTTTGGTTTCAAAGATTTACCTTTTAATTTTGTCAATTAGAGAGTAAAATATTAATTTTTTTTACTTTTGTTCAAATTCACTTGACACGTCAGAAATTGATAATGTGTCATCCTGAGTGGGGCCATAGGAAGCTGACGTGTATTTAAATAATAATATTTATATCATTTTATATATTTAAATTATTTAGGCAAGGATAAATTTGGCAAATCATTTTTTGTTCTCCTTTAAAATAAAACAAAACAAATCTCAGACAAATCTCCTTCAATCGATCAACAGAATTTCTCAGCTCTAATCGGTAATTCACCGTTCTCTCTCTCTCTTAACATAGTTTTGTCAAAGTCTCCTTTAGTATTATCAATTTTGAATTTTGATTTTTTTTTGTCTAATTTTGATTTTCACTTATCCACTCCTATCTAAATATGTTTTTCTATAATTGTATTTTGTTTAATATTTCGTTTCAAACCCTAGATCTTGTCATTCACTCTGCGCTTTTACTATAGCAGGAAACGATAGAGGATGACTGCTTAGAGATTTGGGCTAGCCGCTGAGTGAAGGCCCTCCCTCAATGCTATTTCCAAAGATGATGTCGTCCTCGTGGTGAGAGGAGAGAAAAAGAGCATCGTGTTGTCTGGCGTCCACAACAACGATTCCAATTAATCACTAGAACCAAAAACTCTATATTCTTTGAAACCCATAATCATTTTCATGACTTAACTCTTTTTCTCCCTATAAATCTGTGTATGTGGGTACATATACAAACCTCAAGAACAATTATGAATTCATGAGAATAATTGATTGTATTTTAAATTGGGGGTTATGGCTGGAGGTTGTGGGCGTTATGATGATGATGGTTATTTGCTGACGAATTGAAGTGATTCACAATGATGGCGAAAAAAAGTTTCGATAAGTGGTGGGATAGTGGTGGTTGAAGATTGCTTTTTTTTTTTCTTTACTAGTTTGAGTATTGCTTGAGTGTTGATGTGATTGGAGTTGTGTGGATTGTGTGGGTGTGGGCTTGGATCGTGATTTTGGTTTAAATGGTGGTGGTGGTTCTTTATTCCAATCGTACATGATGATTATGTTATTTGTTTTGTTTTTTCCCTTAAATTTGTTATGTGTTTCTTGATTTATCATTCTTTTACTTTTATGTCCCTTAATCTAATATATTTGAAAGAAACTTTATCAATTTTTTTTAATTACACAGAGAGATTAGTTTGCCACATCAGAATACTATGTCCTAAATTGTTAATAAACTTGACAAAATTGGCCCAAGCCTGCGGACTAGAACGGCTCACCCGTCAAAAAGCGGGGTTTTAGTTGCATTTTTTAAAGGAACAATTACATTTTCTATTACATTTTAAAAAATAATTACATAAAAAGAGTACAAACAAAATAATTACAAAAAGAGTGATATGCAATATTTAATTACAAAAAATAGGGTGCAATCTTATCCCTTTAATTATGCACACGATTACCATCTCTCCCACAATTTTCTCCCCATCTCTCCCACGATTTTCTCCCACTCCATTTCTGTTTCCCTTCTTCTTATCCTCCCTCCCTCCGTCTCCTCCCCCTCCTCCTCCTCCTCCTCCTCCTGTCCAACCCCTCCCCACCCTCCGCCTCCCCTCCTCCCCTCCTCCCCTCCTCCCGCCTCCACCTCCTCCCTTGCCCCCCTCCCTCTCCTTTCGCCCTTTCTCCTCCTCTGCCCCCTCCTCCTCCTCGCCTCTCCCACCTCCCCTCCCTCTGCCTCCCCTTCCTCTCGCATCCCCCTCCTCACGCCTCCTTTTCTCCTCCCCTCTTCCTTCCCCTTTCTCCTCCACCCTCCTCTCCCCCCCCCCCCCGCCCCCCCCTCCTCCTCTCGCCCTCCTCTCCCTCGATCCCTCCGCCTCCCACCGCCACTTGGTCCATTCTTAATTTTCACCGAATGTAAATCTTCCGATAAGGTAACCAATTCAGTTTTATTAGGTTACTAATTTATTTTGGATGTGATGCAGTTGGTAATCAAACTTCATGTAGTTGGTTACCAAATCATTTGATAAGATAACCAATTTAGTTTTATTAGCTTACTAATATATTTTGAATTCACTTGACACGTCCGAAATTGATAACGTGTCATCCTGAGTGGGGCCATAGGAAGCTGACGTGTATTTAAATAATAATATTTATATCATTTTATATATTTAAATTATTTAGGCAAGGATAAATTTGGCAAATCATTTTTTGTTCTCCTTTAAAACAAAACAAAACAAATCTCAGACAAATCTCCTTCAATCGATCAACAGAATTTCTCAGCTCTAATCGGTAATTCACCGTTCTCTCTCTCTCTCTCTCTCTCACACACTCTCTCTCTCTCTCTCTCTCTCTTAACATAGTTTTGTCAAAGTCTCTTTTAGTATTATCAATTTTGAATTTTGATTTTTTTTGTCCAATTTCGATTTTCACTTATCCACTCCTATCTAAATATGTTTTTCTATAATTTTATTTTGTTTAATATTTCGTTTCAAACCCTAGATCTTGTCATTCACTCTGCGCTTTTACTATAGCAGGAAACGATAGAGGATGACTGCTTAGAGATTTGGGCCAGCCGCTGAGTGAAGGCCCTCCCTCAATGCTATTTCCAAAGATGATGTCGTCCTCGTGGTGAGAGGAGAGAGAAGAGAGCATCGTGTTGTCACAACGTCCACAACAACGATTCCAATTAATCACTAGAACCAAAAACTCTATATTCTTTGAAACCCATAATCATTTTCATGACTTAACTCTTTTTCTCCCTATAAATCTGTGTATGTGGGTACATATACAAACCTCAAGAACAATTATGATTTCATGAGAATAATTGATTGTATTTTAAATTGGGGGTTATGGCTGGAGGTTGTGGGCGTTATGATGATGATGGTTATTTGTTGACAAGTCGAAGTGATTCACAATGATGGTGAAAAAAAGTTTCGATAAGTGGTGGGATAGTGGTGGTTGAAGATTGCTTTTTTTTTTTCTTTACTAGTTTGAGTTTTGCTTGAGTGTTGATGTGATTGGAGTTGTGTGGATTGTGTGGGTGTGGGCTTGGATCGTGATTTTGGTTTAAATGGTGGTGGTGGTTCTTTATTCCAATCGTACATGATGATTATGTTATTTGTTTTGTTTTTTTCCCCTTAAATTTGTTATGTGTTTACTGATTTATCTGTTCTTTTACTTTTATGTCCCCTTAATCTAATATATTTGAAAGAAACTTTATCAATTTTTTTTAATTACACAGAGAGATTAGTTTGCCACATCAGAATACTATGTCCTAAATTGTTAATAAACTTAACAAAATTGGCCCAAGCCTGCGGACTAGAACGGCCCACCCGTCAAAAAGCGGGTTTTTAGCTGCATTTTTTAAAGGAACAATTACATTTTCTATTACATTTTAAAAAATAATTACATAAAAAGAGTACAAACAAAATAATTACAAAAAGAGTGATATGCAATATTTAATTACAAAAAAGAGTGAAATCTTATCCCTTTAATTATGCACACGATTACCATCTCTCCCACAATTTTCTCCCCATCTCTCCCTCGATTTTCTCCCACTCCATTTCTGTTTCCCTTCTTCTTATCCTCTCTCCCTCCGCCTCCTCCCCCTCCTCCTCCTCCTCCTCCTCCCCGCCTCCCGCCTCCCGCCTCCCGCCTCCACCTCCTCTCGCCACCCCCTCTCTCTCCTCCTTCCCTTTCTCCTCCTCTCGCCCCCTCCTCCTCCCCCGCTCACCACCTCCCCCTCCCCTCTGCCTCCCTTCCTCCCGTCCCCTCCTCACGCCTCCTTTCTCCTCCCCTCTTCCCGCCCCTTTCTCCTCCACCTCCTCTCCCCCACACCCCACGCCCACGCCCCCCCCTCCTCCTCCCGCCTCCCTCTCCTCAATCCCTCCGCCTCCCACCGCCATCGGTCCATTCTTTATTTTCACCACCGATAACGAAATCTTAGATAAGGTAACCAATTCAGGTTTTATTAGGTTTCTTAATTTATTTTGGATATGATGCGATTGGTAATCAAACTTAATGTAGTTGGTTACCAAATCATTTGATAAGGTAACCAATTCAGTTTTATTAGCTTACTAATATATTTTAAATGTGATGCAGTTGGTAACCAAAATTTATGCAGTTGATTACTAAACCTTTCGATAAGGTAACCAATTTAGTTTTATTAGCTTACTAATTTATTTTGGATGTGATGCAGTTGGTAACCAAATTTCATATAGTTGGTTACCAAACCATTTGATAAGGTAACCAATTCAGTTTTATTTGATTACCAATTTTATTTTAAATGTGATGCAGTTACTAGTCAAAATTTGTATAAAGGTAACCATTTCAATTTTTGTGGGTAATCAAATCGTTAAAAGAAATTCGAATAAAGAACTCAAGTGGCATGGTGGCGATGTGGCCAATGCAGCAATGATGGCGGCGAGAGAGGAGGATGATGAACATTAGCTCCTTCATAATTTTTTATTTTTAATTTTCTCATTTTGATTTGAATTTTGAAATATGGATTTGAAATTGTTGTTAGAGACAAGATTTGAATTTGAAATTATGGCAGTTATTTTCCTTGATTTTAGGTTTCTTTATTAATGTGAATTGTACTAGTTTTTTGTAATATGAATTCTAATTACACTCTTTTTGTAATTATTTAGTTGATCTTGACTTTTCAGAATTACTTTTTATTTTTGTTGTATCTTTTATTATGTAAAGGACCATTTTTAAACCTACAAAACCAGTTTTGGCTTGGCTCACCGCCAAAAAGCAGGACCTTATCCGTTTGGACTAAGCCCAAAAAATTATCAAAAATTAGACATTAAACAACCTCGGCTTATGGGCTGGCCATGTTCGCCCGCCAAAAAACGGGTTTTGATTTTATATTTTTCGATTAAGCAAAACACGGTAGTTTTGGCTCAATCTATGCAACCTGGTTGCAAAGTATAATTTTTAACGTGGCGTTTTAATTGAACTAAAGTAAAAAAAATAATTATTTAATTATCTAATTGATAAAATTAAAAGATGAATCACTGAAACGAAAAATAAAAAAATTAAGATATTAATTTATTTTTAAGAATTTGAAATTATCTTGTAGCGCCATACATCTGTATCTGCCGGTTCCTCTCCCATTTTGAAATCGAACAAAAGCAACCTATACTATACAACTAATGAGAGGAGACAAATCATTAAATGATTGATTCCCAGTTCATCCCCCATGCACCGGCTAATTAAACTACCCCACGCCACTACCTATAAGGATCATGGCAAAGTCGTCATATACATACAATCATACATACGGTACTCCTAAGGGGCTCCCGGTAACTCCTTATTTTAAATAATTTATAAATTAAATTATAAATTAATTTATAAGTTGTTTTAAATTGTGATTTATAAATAAAAATATTTAGCATCATTTTAATTTATAAGTCAAAATTAAGTTAAAATAAGTTATGAAGGTGTTTAACTCATAATTACTAATTATAAGTTAAAATAATATAAAATTACTAAAAAACACTAATAAAAAGAAGCTGTATATTTAATTTATCACAAATCTTTCTACATATTCTTTCTCAACATGGCCCTGTTTTTCCATTGTATATTTAATTTATCATTAAACACAAGAAGCTGAATAATAATTCAAAAACTAAGAACTTATTGATGATAAATACAATAAGAATGTCTTACAAATAGATTGATGAGTAATAAGTTAATACATGTTCACGAAACGAAAGCAATATAAAGTATTCCAATAATGTATCATAAAACTAAATATAGTCATGTTAAGTCATTTTCGTCAAGCGGCTCAAAATGGCCAACCTAAAATCGACTTCCAAATTCCGATGTTGCTGCACTTGAAGGGCCAGAGCTGACAAATGACTGATGATTAACATGAATGATAGGAGTTGCTGGCCTGGGGGAGTCATGCCAAGCCGATCATATATACAATACTGATTGTTGGATCATGATATTTTTTCTCTCGTTGGTAGTAGATAAAATTGAACTTACTTTCCTTTAATTAGTCATTTAGGTTTTATTATTGAACTATGAAAAGTCATTGGTCAGGTCAAATACTAAATTATTTCCATTTTAACCTATAAGACCGATTAGGTTCCCGGATCGACCCCCCTAGACATTTTAATATCTATTATTTTGACTTTGCATGATGATGAAAAAAAGACGACTACTTGACCAGAAGACCCGCCACGCATTAATGTGGATGGGATCATAACCAAATACGGTAGAGAAAACGATGGCCAAAAGGTGGATAGACTACATGTAGTCGGCAGAACCCATCATATCGAGGGGTGTGTCGGTGTAGTAGTGGGTGTACGATAATCCGTGCGAAGAGAGTATAGCTTAAAGAGAAAGTCTTCTTGAAAAGTGACGCGTACACACATTATCATTCATAATCATATACACACAACCGAGAATTATTATCTCTCTCGATACACTGGGACATTACATCCTCCATTGTTAACCTCATGAACATGTATACTAACTCTCACTTTGAGCTATCCCCGACGTAACCGCCAAATCGAAGCTTGTGGTGTTTATCATGTTTCTTGTCTGCGGGATCGAGGCGTCTTACGTGATTGGGGCGTGGCGAGAAAGATCTTGGCGTTAACATTGGCCAGAAGGAGGCGCGAGTTCTAGTGTCATTGAAATTTTCAATCACAATTGTTTAACCTACTTGGGAAGATGATGAGGAGTAGAGATGGTACACACGAAGAGGCGAAGCGATGGTGTCGACTCATCAACGCCTCGTCTTGATAAAAGGATCGTCTGGGTCCTTCTAAAAGTGCTCACGAGCACGACCTCTAAGCATTCAGGAGAACTTCGTCCAGAAGATCCACGGTGGGGCAGACGAAAGTTAGTTTTCAATCTTTGATAAGGAGCGTGATCATGATCGGTAGGCGGAAGGCTCACCACCAGACTCATCGTTGAAGTGGTCGAGGATGAGCCGCTTGCAATTGGCGAGGATGGCGGACGAAGCAGATAAAAGCCTTGGAGGTTCTGTTAAAACAGAGGGAAGATATAGCCGAACAGATGCTTCGGGTGGCGGAGTTAAGGGACGAAGCATCTAGCCATGTTCAATCCGAGAGACGGAGTAGGCATAAGGAGATGCCACGGTGAGAGGGTAAGGAACCGGAGCATTCTATGATGTGTCTCTGAGATCGTTCTCGCAGATGGGAGGAGATCGAGGAGCGAACTCCTTTGGCCCCAAAGAAAGCAATCGATGGTCGTTGGTTCTCAACATCACGACGATGATGATGTAGCGAAGAAGCGGTCGAGAGAGATCATGCGAAACCCGGAAGAGAGTACCGGCATGACCATTCTCATCACGAGGATAGAATTACACGTCGAGTAGATCGAGAAGTCCCACAAGGGCAATGGGATCGGCGGAGGAGATCGATCCGCTCAAAGTAGAATGTCGCTCGGGAGAAGGAGGTCTCCTCATGACCCGAATGTGTTGATTTTACGGTGAAGAAGTTAAAGAGCTCAAAGGTGGCCGAGGTCCAACGGTGAAGGACACACCGGGAAGAAGGCATCCTTTTTCCTCGGGATATTCTCGAGGAGAAGGCAAATATCACCAAAAGTTGCCTCGTATGGAGAGCTATGATGGGTCCGGAGATCGTTATGACCATAGTCGAGCGTTCGAATACCGATGGACTATTATGACTTCAACGATCTTTGCCAAGTGTCATACTTTTGTCACGACGAGAAAAAGACGCGAGGCGATGGATGGGGACTTTACCATCGGATTCGATTTCCTCTTGGACCGAAGCTTTGTGATAAGTTCCACACGCTTTGGAAGCAACCAAGAAGAAGGGAAAGCTTACGGGTTCTTTAGCACAAATTCGGCGATTCACGGTGAATCTTTAGCCAATATGTAAAGAGGTTTAGAGAAGCGGTTGGTCGGTGTCCGACCATAATGATCTCAAGTACGTGGGTTTGTTCCGTAGCAGGGCTAGATCTGGTGAAGTCCGAGAAATTGGTGAAGAAGTTGATGTTTCACCATCCGAAAAGCCTGGCAGAAGCCTTTGACAAGGCAGAAGGCTATATTGTTGTAGAAGAGGCTATGAATAGTCTGAAAAATCCTTCTTTGGGCCAATTAAAGGAGATAGAGGTTCCCAAAACCGAAGTTGATCAGAGAAGAGTGGGGGGTATAATCAAGGTCGAGAGGCGGTTCAAGAAGTCTAATAACTCGTGGCGGCAAGTCAACAGTCGTCCACCTGTCTCTGCCCCGAAGGTTAATAAGGTCTACACAAAACTAAACACAGAAAGGTCGGTGATTTTAGATCAGATCAGAAACCAACCTTTCTTCGAGCCACCTCGTGATAATTATAGAACAGGACAAGGCAACTCTCGTAAATATTGTGGTTATCATCAAGCTGCTGGCCATGACACTAATGAGTGTTGCAATTTAAAGGATTTCGTGGAGAAGAAGATTCGAGGCGGCTTGCTGATTCAATATGTGGACGAGAAGGACCGCCAGATCGTGAGACTATCAACCGTCTCTTATTCGGGACGGTTCGGTGGTGCCACCCATCCAAAATGCTCGATTACCACCGCCCGACACGTCGTTGATGTAATAACCGGGTGGAGTGCAGTAGGGAAGTTGGTAGGGAAGAAGAAGAAAGGCTTACCTTGATTGATCATATACGTGATGGATGCTCCTCTCGAAGATTGATGACCATTCCGTGAACCGCGTATCATTTACGGATGCAGATTATCCTTCGGAGCCCATCGAGCCACATGAAGGGGCATTAGTGATCACAGCACAAGTGGGTTCGGTGGATGTGAAACGCATGATGATAGACAATGGGTCTTTGGTGGATATTCTGTATGCTCATGCTTATCAGAGGATGCATCTTGATGGGAAAAAAATGGAGGTCGGGCAGGAGGCTCCTCTATACGGTTTCGGCAACGACCCAGTCAAAGTTGCAGGCACTATTGAACTCCCAGTTATCTTCGGCACAGCACCTCAGCAGGTAGAGATAACGTGTAAATTCTATGTTGTGCATGTGGATTCGGCTTACAACGCCATACTGGGAAGGCCTACATTGACAGCTCTCCAAGCTGTGACCTCTATCCCTCATTTCAAAATCAAATTCCCCACGGCGCATGGAGTAGGAGAGGTGGCGGGAGACTTAATTCTGGCCCGACGATGTTATTGGAATGCTGTTATTTCGTCCGGAATGGGGGTTAGCAAACAGAAAAAGACAATGGCAATTGAGATCGAACCCTTCACTGAGAGCAGCTCTGAACCGTTGGTAATCCCTGCAGGGGGGACGGAAGAGATTGAGTTGGTCATCGGAAAGCCGGATAAGATAGTGAGGATTGGTTCGGGTCTACCAGAACCTCTTCGGACGAACCTTATGGAACTCTTACGCTGTTATGCGGATATTTTTGCATGGGAACCACGAGACATGCCGGGAGTTAGCCGAAAAGTAGCTGAGCATAAACTGGAGATAGATCCTTCGAAGAAGCCAGTTCGTCAGAAAGGGCGGATCTTTGCGCCGAATCGATGAAAGATCATTCATGAAGAGGTTGCAAAGTCGCTAGGCTGCGACTTCATCTCTGAAATTGATTACCTCGAGTGGATAAATGAATGTGGTGTTGGTGCAGAAGCAGAATGGAAAATGGCGGGTTTGCATCGACTACACCGATCTCAATAAAGCTTGTCCGAAGGATTTTTATCCTCTTCCCCATATCGATCAGCTCATCGATGCCACTTCGGGGTATGCATTACTAAGCTTTATGGATGCTTTTTCAGGTTATCATCAAATATCCATGTGCAAAGAGGACATTCCAAAGACAACGTTCATTACACACCGTTCGGTGTACGCTTTATAAAAAAGATGACTTTTGGCCTCATAAATCTTTGGAGCCACCTATCAAAGAATGATGAACTTCATCTTCGACGGTAAATTTGGGGAGACACATGGAGGTTTATGTAGATGACATGATCGTGAAGAGTATCAGATCCGAAGCATTTGGGCGACACGGAGGAATGCTTTCGAATCGCATTATCGTCAATTGAGACTCAATCCGCCAAATGTACCTTCTACCTTGGTGCGGGGAAAGTTTCGGGTTATCTCAGTCGATCGGAGGGCATCGAGGCCAACCCGGAGAAGATCCAGGTCATTCTTGATATGAAGACTCCTCAGTCGTTCAAGGACGTCCAACGTCTGACTAGTAGGATTGCGGCTTTGAGGAGGTTCGTCGCCAGATCGGCGGAGAGATGCCTTCTTTTCTTTGATACATTGAAGGGGCCGAAGAATGCAAAGACGTTCCAGTGGGCTTCGGAGTGTGAAGACGCCTTCTAAGGCATAAAGACATATCTGTCTTCTGCTCCTTTATTGGTAAAGCCTGTCCCAGCAGAGACCTTTTATTTATACCTTGCAGCAAGTTCGTTGGCGGTTGGAGCAGTGTTGGTTCGGGAGATCAGTGGGAAGCAGCATCCGGTCTATTATGTCAGCCACGTCCTGCGAGATACTGAAACCAGGTATCCGAATATTGAGAAATTTGCCTTTGTCTTAATAATTACTAGTAGAAAGCTTCGGCAATATTTTCAAGGTCGGCTCCTGGTCGTCTACACGGATCAGCCATTGAAGAAGGTGATGGGCAAGCCAGAGGTCTCAGGCAGATTAGCAGTATGGACTATGGAGTTGTCCCAATTTTTCATCGAATACCATCCCCGAACTGCCATCAAGGGTCAAGCCTTGGCCGATTTTATGGTGGAATGTTCATTCACCGAAGCAGATGCAGAGTTGCGAGGTCAATCGTCGATCGGGCGATTGCAATTCTTCAAATAGGTCGAGAATGTTTGACGCCAGTATGCGAGATGGATCCTCTACGATGGTATTAGTAAGGCGGAAAGTATTTTGACAAGTCCGGAGGATTCAAGGTTCAATGAGCCATCGAGTTCGGGTTTAAAGCGACGAAACAACGGTTTGAAATGAAGCGGTGTTAGCGGTGTCCCGATTGTCAAGGAGTCTAGAAGTCCAGAAGTTGATCATTTATAGTGATTCTCAATTGGTCGTTAAACAGTTGTCGGGAGATTATGAAGCTCGTGGGACCCGGGATGATCAAGTATCTGGCGAAATTAAAAGGTCGTCTTCAGTATTTCGCTTCGTATGAGTTTCAGGGCATAGAGCGTAACGACAATTCCATTGCCGATGCACTGTCGAAGCTGGCCACTGCAGATGCAGATGTTTTCAACGGATCGGTTTATTTGGAAGTTTTGCGGTAATGAGTGTTCAAAGATGCGGTGATATGTATCGAAATGATCCAAATTACTTGGATGACCCCTACATCGAGTATTTGGCGGATGGCGTCCTTCCTTCCTGATCGAGATCTTTGGCAAAGAAGATCAAGTACAAGAGTGCCAATTTTGTTCTTAATGATGGGGATCTTTATCGATTGGCATTTTTTCACCATTCTTTGAAATGTTTGGTTCCGTCGAGGTAAGTATGCTCTTCTTCGGAGGTTTACGAGGGTATTTGCGGTGATCATATGGCTGCCAAGTCTTTAGCTTATAAAGTACTTCGACAAGGATACTATTGGCCTACAATTTTCAAGGAAGCTACAGAATATGTCAAGAAATGTGAAAAATGCCAGCTCAATAGTCCGATCCCACGTCAGCCACCGGAAGAACTATATTCGATTTTATCTCCGATACCCTTCGCTGTCTGGGGGGTGGATATATTGGGTCCGTTGCCTTAAGCTAAAGGTCAGGTCAGCTTTGTCATAGTTGCTACTGGTTACATGACTAAGTGGGTAGAGGCGAAACCACTTCGGTCAATAACGGAACAAGAGTGCTTGAAGTTCATAAAAGAATCTGTAGTGTTTCACTTCGGGATCCCTAGAGTGTTGATATCGGACAACGGACGCCAGTTTGTGGGTTCAAAATTTGAAGGATTTTTAAAGGATCTGGGGATTCAACACAAGAAGACTTCGGTGGCTCATCCACAGTCGAATGGGAAAGTCGAGGTGACCAACAGGACGCTGCTGAACGGAATCAAGCGTAGACTGGATGAAGCTAAGGGGAGATGGCCAGAAGAACTGTTGAGCGTGCTGTGGGCTTACCGAACTACACCAAGGACCACCACAGGAGATTCACCCTTTCGATTGGCCTATGGTACTGATGCCTTAGTCCCAGTCGAGATCGGATCTCCAAGTCTTCAGGTCAGTCAGTTCAAAGAGATCTACAATGACGAAGGATTGAAAGCTAACCTGGACCTGCTAGAAGAAGTCAGAGAGGTAGCTTTGCTCAAATTGGCTGCTTATCAACGAAGGGTAGCCAAACATTACAACCAAGGTGTGACGCCCCCAAAATTAGGTATACGTCACCCATCTTGGGTCGCCACTTACATGGTACATAAATTCAAATACAACTTACTAATATAAGCTGGTATGCAATACGACATAAACCGTGAGTTTGAATACAAATATTGTCTACTAGATATTATACAAACTCAAAAGGAGTCCTTATTACAACTATAATATTATCTTAAATTCACACCATAATATTAAAAATTATTTCAACAAAATTTAAATCTTTATTGATAAAATCTGGGGTCTCACAATCTCCCTCCTTATGGAATTTCGCCCTCGAAATTAGGGGTACGACTGATATGATAAAGAGGTGAGGATACCTTGAATACCTTTATCGTTGAAAACATTAAATTCATTTTTGCAATCCCAAGGCCAAAGATATTCATTAACAATTCATCTTTGCACTACTGAGCAAAAGATATCTGTACAATAAAACCAATAATCTTCGAGACTCGACTTAATAGTATCACAACCATGAATTATCCATGCACCTTCTTTGCTAAGGATATTCGTGTTTTCAATTACTGATCATGATTATACCGAATAATCCGTAGTCATAATCATACCAAGTCTATCAATGCACTACTGACCAAAGATGACTTTTACCACATCCATGAATTAATATTTCATTCTTTGAGACTCATTTCAATAATTAATCCATATCATCGAATCATCCCCGCACTACGTGCCAAGGATATTCATTAGTATCACGACCACGAATTATCCATGCACTACTACCGAAAGATAATCGTGTATTCATTAAGTATCCGCGACCACAAATTATCCATGCACTACTACTGAAAGATAATTGTGTATTCATTAAGATCACGACCACAAATTATCCATGCACTACTGCAAAAGATAATTGTGTATTCATTTACTGATTATGATTATACCCAACAATCCTCAGTCATAATCATACCAAGTCCATCTACAGCCCATGATTTGACTTTCAACATAATATAAGTATTTAGGATAATGATATAAAGAATCAATCAAATGAGATAAAGGATAAATATTAAACATTTATAATATAATTTATCCGAGATTCAAGAATATCCCCATGTTTTCAATCACTTAATAATCTCATAATCTAATATCATTAATATTATAACAATATTTTAATCACTTCTTAAATTTATAAACAATTTATCTTAATTGTTTACGCTTTACCATATAATGCATTTAATCATTCAAAATGTCATACTCATAAAATATCATCACCAATTATCAAATCCTCATCAAAAATATGCATATACTCTATATAGGATTCTCTAGCCATAAAATCCTATTTTCAACTTTGTTACTTCACATAACATATTTAACTCATATGTTCGTAATTAAACTATTTTCATGAAAAATACCAAATCAGCCCCAAAAATATTTCTTTTCTGGGATTTAGCATAATATAGTCCCATAATGAAAATATATTTTTCTCGAATTTTTAAAATTCATTTACTATTTTTAAAAATCAATTTCCACTTAATTCCTTAAGAAATTAGCTACCTCAAGTTTAACTCCAAAATTCCCAAATCTTGGCAGGACCTTACACATGTTAACGTGAGCTTCCAGTTTAAATTTCATGGTCATCGAGTTATAGAACTCCGGTTATAGCGTTTTTAAATCGGAAAAACCTAAATATTGAAATAGTCATAACTTGCTCATTTTAAGTCAGAATGAGCTCATTTTTGGACAGGAGGTACTTTATACCATATACTTTTATGTCCCAAAAGGCCAGAATTTTTCTCATAATTTAAGTGGCCGAAACAGTCCCTTAAAGTTTCTAGGCAGTAGCATTTTCGAAATTTACAGCTTTGGCCTCATTTGCTAAAATCAGTCCACACAAAAATCTACAACACCTTTTCCAGTAATTCCACTTGGATTAGTTAGGTAACTCATAGATCTAACTCTAGAACTTGACCATACTCAAAAATTCAAAATATAATAGGAGATATGGTCAATTGAATTTCATGTTACGTTTTTCACCAAAATCTGATTTTCAACTCTTTGTGATTTCTAAGAAACTTTCATGTTTTTACATACTAACCAACATAACTCATCAAAAAAACTTAATAATACCACGAATACCCATGATTTTCATTAGTCCAATGCTTTTATTATGACTTTCATCATAAACCACGTAAACTGTTCATTTTAGTTGAAGAAATATTTGAGGGTTTAAGAAATGGGTTTTGTACTGGGGTCAATACAAAATTCGATTTCACGCTCTAAGTAGGCTAAGAAGTCTTCAAGAATACGCCAGGAAATTTATTAATAATAGAAATATCATTCAATACTGTGACTCTCATCCAAGACTTGGATAGTACGTCACATTGATACCAACTGTGACTTCTATCCCTTAACCTAGATAACACCTCACAATGATACCTATAACCTTGCCATCTTCATTCACGATGTCGCCATGTAGAAAATCCGGCTTGGTGCATTCCACACACAAGGAAGTCAACAACGAAAGGATCGGGGCTCTTTACTTATGGCTTGATATAACAATGATTAACTTTAGGGTTTGGTTACTTTGAATTAAGATAACAGTTGGTTAGGAATATGAAAGCTAACAACCTTACAAAAAGAATAATAAGTAGTTAATCAATCGCTTTTCAAAAATTACCTCAAAGACAAGTATTTTCAAAGAGATAAGATCGTGAAAGTGTTTATTTGAAACAACAAGATTAATAAATGATGGAGAGTAACGAAGGTTTCTCCCAACGAAGTTTCAATAGATAAATCAAAGTCTAATTTTTTTCTTGAGTCAAATTTAAACATTGAACACAACTAGGTAGAATAAAAGAGTGGGTAGAACTTGTATTGAATAAAGTATAGACTTCGCAATAATTAATTTACCCGTAATAACTACGTTCGGTTTCTCGACAAACGCCCTCGCTTAAATTACCGAGTTTGACTTTACTATAGGGTACATTCCACCCTTAAGTGCTTCTTCACATTCCTGATCAATGATTTGAATCATTATTCTCCGATCCATATCGAATTCGGGTTGACCGCTATGCATGAGGTAATTCAATTCGATGTTGGGTTCTCCCAATTCTTTGTCCAAAAGCAAAGTCCATTTCATCTATTTTGGCTTTATTGGATCGGACGCCTTTTTCTACACTATCAACGCGTTGTCGACTTTTACCCATGCATCGCTATTCTCCTTCGCTCGATTGTTTCTTCTTTCTACGATCCTTGATTTTTAAATTCTCGATTCCAACTTTAATATCTTACACCCCGCCAAAGCGTGATTTTGTTCGAGCACCACATATCGGGTAACCCAATTTTGAATTGTTGTATCCCTTTGTTCCACGATCGCTTGCCGCTCTTCAACCTTTCTTCTAGCTCACGAACACGATTTTGTAATTCTAAGTTTTGATCATAAATTTCTTCTAACCAATTCTCCTCGTGTTCCTCTTCTTCCTCTTCTTCCTCACTTTCAAATTACCTCAAGAATCTAGCTAGCTAAAAGCAACAATTAGTTCTTCATTCACTACGTGGATATCTCTCGATTTGTTCCTCGTCGACACTTTGCATTAACTTGATTAGTGATTAAAGGTGTCACAACGGTCCACATTCACTCCATTGTGAATATTTTCAAATTTGCCATTTCCAAACACCGCCACAACACAAGGGTTAATTAATATATCAAATATTATCCCTATACTACGACCGACCAATTAAATACCAAATAAACTTAGGTAGGTCATACTAGCGAAGGAATTTCCGTCTCTCCCTCTAGTTCTTATCTCACATCTTAGCCGTGATCATATCCTAAGCTCGATATACCAACCGTGACGCCCCAAAATTAGGTATCGTCACCCATCTTGGGTTGCCACTTACATGGTACATAAATTCAAATACAACTTACTAATATAACCGCTGTGGTATGCAATACGACATAAACTGTGAGTTTGAATACAAATATTGTCTACTAGATATTATACAAACTCAAAAGGAGTCCTCATTACAACTATTATCACACTATTTCACGAATAGTGAGGACTACTAATGCTATCCTCCGGACCATTACTTACGTTCCCCGACTAAGTCCCAAATTTATGTTCTCATTTCAAGAGAACAAAGGTGAAAGAAAGGGTGAGCTCAACTAGCCCAAAGAAGAAATATTATGACTAAGATAATGCGAGAATAAATTATCATTAGCCTTCAACAATGTTAAACCGATAAAATACAATTGACAACAAGTTTAACTGCAGTGAATAAGCAATCCATTAACAGAGTCAAGTAGAGAATAAAGTCTACTATCTTTTAGGTTTTAAAAGGTTTTCATCAATTTTTATCACCGAGACTCGACAATAAATAAACCACCACATCTAATCATCCTCGTACCCACGGTCGAGGATTTTCATCAAGTTATCAATGGTCATGACTATACCGAATCACCCCGGTCATAATCATACCAAAACTATCCATCATTTGCATTACAGATGTGCCACCGAGGACTTTTGTCACATCATTTATATCAAGTCATGATTATAATTAGAATGATCCTCGGTCATAATCATACTAAGTTCATCTACGCATCGTAAGCCAAAGATAACATAATATAACATGAGGATGATGATAATGACAAAATAATTCAATAAAACAAGTTCAAGAATTATTTAATCCATGAATTATTAACGTCCAAATTGTCAACATAATATCTTTGTTTAGTAGAGTAAAATTCAAGAATGATCGGAAGAATATTTCCGTGAAAGATATCTTTGGATGAAACGCAAATATCAAGGATATTCTACTAATTTCATGGAGTATAGAAGTCAAAGTTTTAACCAACCGGGTATAATAAAGAATGGAATAACAAAAGAAATCACCACGTACGCGATAGATAGGCATATGACGAGTTATTCCAATGAATAATAAATAACGGAACCGTGTCGTGAAATTCACACCAAGCGGTGATGTTCCAATAGAATAATAAAGATGGAACCGGATCCGGTGTAAAACACATGATAGGATATTCAAATGAATGATAAAGACGGAACCAGTCCTGTAAAACACACGATGTGATGTTCCAACCGAGAATAATAAAAGACGGAACCAGTCCTAAAAACACATGCATGTGATGTTCCAACGTAGAATAATAAAGATTTTACCCGTGTCCGTGTAAACACACGCATGTGGATGTTCCAATGTAATAATAGAAGAATGTCACCAAGTATAGGGTAAATCACAGATATCAAAGTTATTCCAATGAATAATAAGCAATGGAATAACATAAGGATTTCACCAAGTATAGGTTATCTGCCAGATACACAAGTTATGTATAGGGTATGCCACTTTTTACAAAGTTATTCCAATGTAATAATAGTGAATGGAATAATGTGTTCTCTTCAAGAAGAAAGAATAACACCCTTCTGTAAAAGAAAACTGAATATAGAAGTAGTGAAGTAGCGAGTAATACTCTTTCTTCTTTCTATAATTTTCTCTCTATAAACTTCTCTCTATAATTTCTCTCTAGAGTTTCAATGAATTAAGTAAAAAAATAATGAAGGAATGAGCTTATTTATAGGAAAATGGAATGCATAGTAACTAATCCATGAACGGTCCCAGATTGATTTACTTTAATTTGACGTTCCATATTTAAAGAAAAATCTTTTAAATAAAATATAATATATTCTATTTATATAAAAACATTTTACTACGCAAACACTATGCAATACTACGCAAAACACTATCAACACTATCGTAATAAAATATAATATATTCTATTTATAGAATAACTTTAATAAAGTATTCTATTTTATATAAAAGATGTTTCGCTTTTATTACGTTAATAATACTGAATAAAACAAAACGTCATTATCGCTTATAATAATTCATATTATTAATCGATAATAATGGAATCAAACCGAGTGACTTCTCACATAAGCATCAATAATCAATACCGTAATGCTTACTACGCAACCACACACGACATCGTTTCTTTTACTACCGAAAGTAGTTCAACAAGAAACTACGGTAAAACTTCCGCCGTTATTTCAATAAAATATTTTTTGTCGTTTTCTCGATTCGACAATAATTACGCTAGGGTCCACCAATGATTGAGTAGTTGTACGAATATTCCCCTGCTAAACCAATATTCCCACCAATCGAATATAATATAACCACTTGTATACTTTGCAAAATTTATAAATACTACCCACAACTATAATATTATCTTAAATTCACACCATAATATTAAAAAATTATTTCAACAAAATTTAAATCTTTATTGATAAAATCTGGGGTCTCACACAAGGGGTCAAACTTCGTAGATTCGAAGTAGGAGACTTCGTCCTTAAAGAAGCCGAAGCATCTACGCCTCAAAACACAAGAAAGTTAATGCCGAATCCCGGAAAGGTAGTATGAGGTGATCAAGTATCAAAGCCAGGTACTTATCGGTTAAAGGCACTAGATGGTTCCGAGATCAAGAATACTTGGCATGCTGGCAGGCTTTGGAAATATTTTCAATAGAGATTAAGTCGGGTTCTTACGGAAGTCATGACGTGATTGTTCATTATCAATAAAAAGTCACTTTTTCACAATTGATCTTGTTCCTGTTGGTCCTAAGGTCACAATGGTGTAAGGAGGTATGGTAGGACTCGCTGGCCATTCGATGGCAGCCCATTTATTGTTCTACCCCGAGTGGTAGACAATGGTCCTTATGATCCTATATTGATTTTACCAAGGGTGGTAAGTCAATGACCACTATTGATCCTGGTCCTATTTGTCCTAAGGTCACAATGGTGTAAGAAGGTATGGTAGGACTTGCTGGCCATTCGATGGCAGCCCATTTATTGTTCTACCCCGAGTGGTAGACAATGGTCCTTATGATCCTATATTGATTTTACCAAGGGCGGTAAGTCAATGGTCACTATTGATCCTGGTCCTATTTGTCCTAAGGTCACAATGGTGTAAGGAGGTATGGTAGGACTCGCTGGCCATTCGATGGTAGCCCATTTATTGTTCTACCCCGAGTGGTAGACAATGGTCCTTATGATCCTATATTGATTTTATCAAGGGTGGTAAATCAATGGTCACAATTGATCCTTATATCTTGGTCCTTATATAATTGTTTTACCCTGAGTGGTAAGCAAGATTTTGATGATGCAAGGAGGATCAGCCAAATTCACCTCACACATGACCGATCTCACACTTGCATGCAGGTATGAGTATATATTACTTTATTTTGTTTAAGTGTTGAGTTCAGTTCATTCAATTTAGTTAAGTTGAATCCTGTCCGTAAAATTCAATTCACTTCATTTCATAAATTAACTATTATATGCCATATCTGATTCACTAGTTGGGTTCAGTTTATTGATACTGAATTATTGACAAGAAATTGATCGAATGAAGTTATAATCGGAGACGATTGAAGATTTATCAATAATAGAAAACATTCATTCATTCAAGTTAATCATAAACTAGTCACATGAATACAAAAAGTTTAAAGTAGTTAAATTTTTACATAGAATAAAAACAGGACGGACATTCAGGCACCACCTTCGTCGTCAGAGTTGAGTAAGGCCGGGTCTAACTGAGCAGCAGATAGCTTTTCTTTTCCTCGCTCTCGGCAATCTTCGTACCCCTCCGAATATACCTTCATGATTTCGGCATTGAGTTCGTCCGAATCCTCAGAATCACTTTGAATCTGCTTAGGAGCTCTTGATTGTAAGAGGACCCGAATCCCTCAAGATCCTTTATTTTGTGACGAAGTTTATGACGCTTGGCTTTATGTCTTCGTTCTTCATCCTGGGCCTTCGTCTGAGCCTCGCCAAGTTGAATCACCAAGCTTCGGTTGGCTGAAGAAAACTCCTCATTTTTGGCCTTCAGAAGTAGGTTTTCTTCAACCAAGCCGGCGTTCATGTTAGATAACGCTTGTTGGCTGGCTTCGGACGCAGCCAACCCATCCCTCGTAGCCCTTAACTCGTCGTCAGACGTCTTCAGGTCCATCCTAGCCCAATCTAATTCTGTTTAAAGGTCGTTGATGGTATAAAAAGCATCTTCACGATCGGCCCTCTCTCGATCCAAGGTTGATTTCAGCATGTTAATCTCCTGCCTCATGAAATCCTCCTCGGCCTCCCCATTTATGTGTTTCGGACGTAAACGTCCGAAGACAGCGTTAGCCTGCATATTTTCAAAATATTCAAGTCAATGTCCAGATATCGCAATAAGAACAGAGAAATAGAAGATAAAGAAATTATTATTTACCTTAGCCAGATAGCTCATCCCTTCATCGAGCAGATTGCCGTCCGTATGATCACTGAAAAGATGGTCGTCAGTGTTCCGGACGAAGGCTCCAAAGAGGTCGAAAGGGAAATTCGCATTGAATCTAGGCCACAAGGTCGGAGAACCCATAGCCTCGGCATGATAACCCTGACCTGAAGGACCGGGTCGTTCGGGGGAAGGTCTCGGCCTTTCGGGAGAAAAGGATGGCTGTTCAGGAGGGGTAGGGACCACATGTATGGTTTCAGGTGAAGGGGATTTATTTGGGACGGGTTCTTAAGGGGGTGAGGCAGAAGCAGAACTCGGATGGCTGTCAGGTGTGCGCTTCCTCTTCCTGGATAGCGTCGGAACCACTTCGTTCTGGTCACCGTATTCAGCAATCTGTATTTCTACGGGGGACACGAAGGGTGGGATGATCGAAGACTGAGGCACCCTGAGTTCTTCGGCAGTCAGCGGGGTTATTTTAGTTTTTAATTTTTTGGTCCGGAGGACACTTCTTCGATCAGGACGATCGAGTAAACCTCCTCGTCGAGGGATAGATGTGGGGGTTGGCTCTGTTTCTGGAGTGGATTCAGAAGGGGTGACAAGAGGTGTTGACCTGGGCTTTCTAGTGGCCCTCCTCTTCTGACGAGGATGGAGGGTCTCTTCCGGTACAGGAACCTCTTCAGCCTCTGGCTCTTCTGTTCGGAATTCGTCCGTATGTATTTCCGGGGTCGGTTCGGCTTCGGGAGTAGCTTCTGTTGGCAGATTTTCAATAGCTTCCGAAGACTTCCCGGATAAGAAATCTTCGAACTCCTTTATTTCTAAGGAGCTCGGTCTGATCAGAGATACTGCATAAAACAAACAGTTCTATGTTAGATTACACATCATAAAAATATTTTCAGAAATTTATATATATGAAATATACCAGTACTTACACTTATGGTCATATAATCATGCTTGCTTCGAGGGGAGTCCATATTTCCATTCCTCCTTAGGGAAATTATCAAAAAGTTCCATCATTTCAACTTCCCGTTCTTCAGAAATGTCTCCGAAGTCAGCAGAGATCTTCTCGTCAGTTGCCCAGTTCGGTAAAGAAGAAATTTCGGGACCTTTGACGTAGAACCACTTCTCGTGTCATCCCCTATTTCTCGAAGGAGTGTTCACCAGCGAGCGCTTCTCGAATTTTTCTCCAGACTTTGGAGAATGTTCGCTAAGGGCTTTGAACCCCTTCTCTCTGGATTGAACTATTTTGTAGACGGTGAAGAAGAAGTCAAGGGAGGGCTCGACGCCCAACTCATGGCAGAAGGCCACAAAGGCCAAAATGTGAATGTAAGAGTTTGGTACCAACTGGGCGAACCCCACGCTCAGGAACCCCAGTATGGTCACTATAAAAATGTGAAGGGGGAAACGAACCCCCTTCTCGAGCAAGGTCACAGGGACGGCCGTCCAACCTTCTGGCCGTTGGTACATCTTCTCGCCGGATCTGGGAACCCTGACCGCGTGGGTATCCGAAATATGGCATCTAGATCGAATCCTCTTTAATTCAGCCTCAGTCACAATAGAGGGAGTATTGGCGTGCGAGAAGCAATCCGTGCTCCTGTAGTATTCAGAGGGGGTTTTGGGAGTTTTTGGTTTGGGATTCATGCTCGTGGTTCCTTCACGAAGGTTAGGGTTTGGTGGAACGACAGTGATCGGTGTTACCAGTATGGGTGAACTTTGTTCAGAGTTTTGGAAAGCCATTTTTGACGGTTTTCAGAGGAAGAAAGAAAGTTCAGAAGATCAAAAAGTTCAAAAGGCGCTCGAATTTCAAATGGGCAGGTAAAACTGTCAAATTTGGTAGAGTTATCTTTTTATACTGACGGTTACACGGTGTTCAAGGCCGGCACATTAAATGTTAGTAATGATTTAGAATTTGAATGGGAAGCGTCCAGATATTTAATAGACAGGGCCTTTCTGATTTGGGCCTTTGTTTTCCTCTCATTTCATTTCGTGAACAATAACCGGGTACATTTCAATTATTTCTTACTATGGATCTTTAATAAAATATCATGGGCCATTTATAGTTTTCTATTAAACATTACATTCAACAAAAACTAGAAAGCAATGTTGGGTCGTGATATTTTCTCTCTACGTAGGAGTAAATTGGGCTTACTCCTTTAATTAGTCCATTGGGCCTTTATTATTGAACTATGAAAGTCATTGAGCCCAGTCACTATATTATTTCCATTTTAACCTATAAGACCAAGATTTGCCCGGTGGATCGACCCCCTAGACATTTTAATATCTATTATTTTGACTTGCAATGATGAAAAAGCATGACGGTTGACTAGAGCACCTGACATGCATTAATGTGGATGAGATTATAACCGGCCGGCGATAGAAACAATGGCCAAAAGCAGTGGATAGACTACATGTAGTCGACAGAACCCATCATATCAAGGGGTGTGTGTGTAGAGTAGTAGTGGGTTAATCCGATGTCAGCAAAAGAAAGTATAGCTTAGCGAGGAAGTCTTCACAAAGAAGATGCGCGATACACACATTATCATTCATAATCATATACACACAACCGAAATTATTATCTCTCTCGTACACTAGACATTACATCCTCCATTATTAACCTCATGAACATGTATCTTGACTCTCACGCTCGAGCTATCCCCAAGCCGGAACCGCCCAATCGAGCTCATGTGGTGTTTATCGTATTTATTGTCTGCGGGATCGAGGCGTCTTTACGTGATTGGGACGTGGCAGAAAATCTTGGCGTTAACACTGATATTTGCTCATGTTGATTTGCAATACCCTTTAAAGCAAGCACTATTTAAGTCTATATATAGATAGCACCTGGTTTTTCTGATCCAAGTCTTTCTGCAACCTTTTCACTGCTCTTGAAGACTCTTGCTCAATAAACTGTGTAGAGCAATTAAGGGCGTCCAGGTAGCTTTCCCTTCGATCAACACACCCCCGATAGCTTTTTTGTAAAGCTCGAAGCCCTCATCAGGCAACTCATTCGCCTCAACCAACAATTGACCGTAGTTTTCCTATAAAATAATTAAAACACAAATGAATATTCAACCAACAACAGTTGCAGAATATAGTTTAAAAATGACATGATGTTTAAAGGATGAACTTTCCAAACAAACATTTTTCTAACTAGCAAATTCAGTTTCACTAATTTATCCTCTATAAGCATACAATTGAAGTTAGGATGCATCTTCATAATAACCTTTAGAAAATAACAAAGGTAATCCCCCCAACCCCAACCCCAACCCCACCTCCTATTGAACATTAAAACTAGATTAATTACTGTTCCAAAGAATACTCTGGCTGAGTTTAATTAGATATATTCTTAAGTGGCTCCTACAAAGTTATACTAACATGGTTTTAAATTTTAGCACAACAAAAGAATATAAAACATAATCAAAAGCACTTTCATTCAAGTAATGGAATTCAGCCCCAACCGAGCTGAATCGGATTGAGGCCAGGAAAAGATATTTTCTCGGACCCCAAACAGCTCAGCTCGATCCGTTCCATTAAAAAAAAGAACACAATAAATCAACTAAACAAAACTTCAATCAAAAAAAGAAAATAATAAATCCTTTGTCCTATATGACTAAATGTCTATAGTAATTACTTCAGAAAGACAAAGATCACATTAATCTATAGTCATCTTTGGACAAGAAGCATGATATTATAATATAATGTTATGAAAGTTAATAATATTTGAAATGAAAGTGCCAACTGTTTGAATAAAAATAGAAGAAAAGACCGAAATTAAAATGAAATCCACATTCTACTTGCAAGGTTTTTTTTTGGCACGTTCAGAAACCAGTCTGCTGATCTTCACGTTTCTTCTTGTTTAAGTGCATTAAGGCATAAATCTCATATTGCATAGGCTCGCGATCTAGTTCTTTCGCCTACGATTCAGTTTAAAACAAAAATTATTGCAAAAATTTTAATATTTTGAAGATCTTATTGCAAAAATTATAATAGCCAACATTGTACTTCACATTTATTTATTCAAGGGCTAATTACACTTATGTTACATGAAGTACCATTAAATTTTATTTCGGCCTCCAAAAAATTTGGGCTTACAATTTACTATATAAGTGCCTAATTTGATACAATTTAGTCCCCCAATTCCGAATCCGGCCAAACTTGGCCGGAATACTCGACCCGTCCAAGAATCCGATCAATTTTTGGGTATTTAATATCAGTTGACTGTATTAATATACAGTTTGACTTAATTTAAAAATGGGCTATTTATAGTTCCGTTACATTAGTACCACCATATTCATGATTCGGTCCCCCCAAAAAAATTAAAATTATAAAAAAATTATAAATATAATAATTTTTAGCCTTCAAAAAAGAGTAACTAATACCGTAGAAATATGGTATAAAATTATAAATACAATTTAAAATTATAAATATTTATAAATAAAATTATAAAAGATATAAATATAATTTATAAAATTTAAGTTGTGATATAATTTATAAAATTAAAGACGTAAATTTATAATTTACATCAGTTATAAAATTTATACATACAACTTATTAAATTATAGATACAATTTTAAAATTAAATTTTTTATAAATACAATATATGTATTACCTATTGTTTGTTTGAAGAATTAAACGACGGAAAGAAAGTGTTGTTGGATAAACTAATTAACAACTATTTGTTTGAAGAATCTTTTAACTAAATAAAAACAACTCATTATCCAAATTCAAAATACATTACCTATGTCGTCTTATGTACTCTCTATTTGCAACTCACTTTTTGCACATCTCCTTTCTCCTCCTTCAATGGCGATAATTAGTCTTTTTTCGTCCGAAAAGTCTTCGAATTAACATAAAATTTCAGGTTATTTTCTGCTCAAATCGATCACAGCTACTAGATAGAATCCAAGGCGCCGAAATTTCCAAATTTGAAGGAACAAAACAATTTGAAGGATTAGGGAAGAGGGAGAGAGAGCAAATGGGTCATTTTTTTCCAAACCAAAATTTATTAATGAAAAATATATCTAAGTAGTTCCAACGTCATCAACCTTAATATTGGGTTAAAAATGAACGACTAAAATACACTTTGAATCTTAAATTTTACAAGCATGTTAAGGTTTGTATCTTAAACTTTAAATGTGTCTACTTGTACCCTAATGTTTAATTTGCTTAACAAAAAGTATCCTCCAAACTCTCAACGGGTCAAAAATGAGTGGGAGTTCAAGTTGCTCTATTTTGTAAGAATAAAATAAGTAAACTATTAACAAAAATAATATAATAATATAAAACTAATAAATGAAAATAAAAATTAATTAAACCTACCACCACCACCACCACCACCACCTTCTCTCTCCCTCTTTCTCTTCACTCGGTTCATCTTCATCAGCCATGGTTAGCAACATGATGTTTACAGAGTAGCGACATAATCAATTGATTGTGACTTCAATTCATTGTTTCATTCCCGATAAAAAAAATTCATCCAAGTAGATTTTAACCATCAATGAGTAAAACCCTAACCCGAACCCGAACCAACCCCAAATTGATTTAAAAATTTCTCACCCAATTAAATAAAAACATCAATAAAATCTAATTTGGGGTTAGATTTTAGGTTTAAGATTATTGTTGTGATGAAGATGATGAAGAAAAGGAGCAATTTGATGTGAATTTTGTTAGGTATGAGATTAGAAATTGGAGTTATAGTTAGAGATCAAAATTAAATGAAGGTTTAAAATATTTGTGGAAGTTCAATCGGTAAAGAAATATCAAGATTCATTTTCTCTCTTTGCTTTCTCTATATTGTGGGATAAAAGAGATATAGGAGGAGATGAATTTATTTTTTCTATCTCTAATTAATCATGCATATCTCTCTACTCTACCTTTATTGGATGAAAGGATGAAGGAGATGTAATAATGATTAAAAAGAAAGGAGATGTGCCAATGGTGATGAAGATGAAGAAAAACAAGAGAGAGAAAGTGAAGTGGTTAATATTTGGGTGTTAATTTTAGAAATTAGGGTTGATGAAGAGTAAATGTTTATTATGGATTTGGGGTTAAAATGAAAAGGATGAACAGGAGTGAAGAGAGAATAAGTGGTGTTAATTTAATTGTTTTCTATTTATTTATTTTTACTTTTAATTTAAATATATTATTTTTAAATTATTAATCATAAATTAACCTGAACTTTAAGTCGTTTTTAACCAGTTGAAAGTACGGAAGGTGTTTTATGTAATGCAAATTAAATTTTAGGGTGCAAATGGACACGTTTAGAACTTTAAGTGCAAACCCCAACATAGTTGTAAAATTTAGAGTTAAAAATGTATTTTAATCAAAATAAACAGATCAAAAGGTAGAACAGTAAGGAAGGGAGTATAGTCAGGATGAATAATGCAAGCTGAATCGAATATATTAATTCCTTAAAGTTATGCTAAAAAAGTGTACTACTGAAAAGGGGATCAGATATATTAATTCCAAGGTGGCTGATCGAATTAAGAGCATTCGCAACAGTTTTTTTATCTCTATCTTTACTCTGTAGTATTATTGGATTATTTTGTAGGATAGAGATTCAATTTTTTCACTATGTACCCAACAGGTTCCTTATATTGATTCCTAAAATATTAAATTTTGAAATTTAAAATTTAAAAGTTAAAATTTGAAAGTTCCAACAGACAAATTATGTTTTGAACGTTGTAACTATTTTTTTATTTAAAAGTAATTGTTGTTTGAATTTAAAAATTGCAATTATTTTAATTTAAAAATAAATATTGCTAGAAATCAAAATGTGCAACGATCATTATGTATTTATGAGAACTAAAATAACATCATTTTAATTATAAAATAATAAAATTTATAATTTGTAGTAATATTTTTTACAAAATGATCAAAATCAAAATTTGACTGATTTTTAATTTTTTATAGTTCTCTTTCTTCTAAAAATCCACCTGTTTAAAAAATAAAAATGAGTGAATTTGATAGGCATGCATACCCAAATCAACAATTAAGTGAGATAAAGATCCTTTAACCAACATAAAATCGCAATAAATAGAGTGTGAAATGTCATTTTACATAAATAGGGAACGCTCTTTTGATTCCCTCACCCTGAGGAGTCAAATCATATATAGGGATTAAAATAAAAAATTATATAAGGATAAGAAAACTATTGGATATTGATTTATTGATATATTCTTCAAATGTGAGGATAAAAAGTCTATTGGAGAATCTATTGTGAATGCTCTAAGCTTTTCCTACCAAAAGATAAAGACCGAAGAAACAGTTGACCTTAATTAATTTCTAAGGAATTAATTTTGTTTCATGATCAGCACAATATTTGCAATGTCAATTAATCTTCTAGACTAGTTCATCGTCGTGGTCCTCATAATTATACATAATTAATAACTACAACTTGCCTTGAAAAGTTAGCTTTACACACAACTTTTTGTTATATAGTTTCATGTCATGCATGTGAAAAATGCAACCATAATATTCATATATAATCTGAAACAAACAAAATTCACAACCACCCAATCTGATCTGCAATCTCATTTTAGCTGCGTTTACGCCAATCTTTCTCTAATGGACTAGTATTTTAACTAATTAATATATATTAATATTGCAGCATAAATATTATTCATTGCATGTGGACTCATGAAGCCGAATAATTAACTCTATTCATACCGTGCATGTATGACCTTTTCAATATCTAAGCACTAGTGCAACCTTATACTAATATAGTAGTACTAGTAATGTTAATTAATTAATTGCGCAACTTGATGCATGGAATTAACACTGCCATTAAGTAGATAATATTAACGTTTTGTGTATCATAAAATGCTGCAAAATGTGGTCGGTTAACGAATACTCGAAATTTCATCTACTGCTACTTGATATTATTCTATTTAATTAAGCGCCGGAGAAGGAAAAAAAAAAAAAAAAAAAAACAGTCAACTGCTTATTGGCTACTTCCACACAGACATTGCTTTTCATCAAAGTATTCAGACCACATATATGATCAGTTCCAAGGAGAATATATTTAAACCTTTTACGCTAACATGTGATATTTATTTACTTTCTAATTATTACTATACCCTAACTAGTTTAAAACGTACAGTCAGTGAGAATCGAACCATACAAAAAAATTTGAGCATTGTCGACGGGCTTGCCTAACTAGCTAGCAACTAAGGCTCATCGCTTGACTTGAACAGCCGACGTATATAGCAATAATAGCATTAAAGAAAGTTAACTAAATGCTAACGTCATCTGGCTAGCTCTATCCTCAAACAAACCCTAAGCGTGCTTATAACCTAGATTATCTTCAGCTTACCAACTCATATTCCACTACGTACCAATACAAATCCCACAGGCAAATTAAATATATATATATATATATATATATATATATATACACTCTAATAGATATGATGAGAGATATATATTAAGGATTAATTATATATAGATGGTTAGGCCTAATGACATGTAAGCCACCAAATGTCACGCCATCTTAATTAACGAATGCTAATTGTGAATGTGTTATGTTAATCGATCACACGTTCACATTTCTCATTGGCGGAAGGTCATAGTCAAAGAACTAGGGCGCCAAACGTTACGTACTTCAACGGCAGTTAGGCACAAGTAGAGATTAATTGGAAAATCTTAATTCTGGATTGGTTGCTTATTTGCATTGGACATCTCCCAGCTAGCTAGCTTTTCCTATCCTCTCTTAAAACCCTTTGGTGATGCAACATTTTTCCTACCATTCTCCCTCCCCTCCCCTCCCCTCCCCTCCCTCCCTCCCTCCCTCCCTCCCTCCCTCCCCTTATGCATTTCAAAATCTCTCTTCAAATTTTTAGCTCTTTAATTTGAAGAAGATTTAACTTGATAAAATACAACATGGGGTCTTGTTATAAGTTCACCAACTTTCTTTTCTTGATTATGGTTTTTTTCATAGTGTATGGAGAGGAAAATAATTCTCCAATTTTAAATGATCAAAATTCACTTCTTTCGTTCATGTCGGGGGTTGTTTCTGATCCGAAAAATACTCTTGAAAGTTGGAATTCCTCCTGGATTCATATATGCAATCCCAGTGGGAATTGGGCTGCAATCAATAAATCGAAGTTATAGAGTTATAGAACTTGACCTTAGTGGCCTTTCTCTTACAGGTACCATTTTACCTGCCATTTCCAATCTTTCTTACTTGAAAATCCTTGATTTGTCCGGAAACTTCTTTCAAGGCCACATTCCAGCTGAGCTTCACTCTCTTTCCCGGCTCAAACAGCTCAGTTTATCGACAAATCTTCTCGAAGGAACAATCCCAACTGAGCTAGGTTTTCTTGGTGAGTTAGTATATCTTGATTTGGGAAGTAACCATCTCACCGGTGAAATACCAATGTCACTTTTTTGTAATGGCACATCTTCTTTGGAATATATAGACCTATCCAACAATTCTATTAGTGGTAATATCCCTTTGAAGAAGCAATGTGAGCTTAGGGAGCTAAGGTTTCTACTACTTTGGTCAAACCAACTTGTAGGTCAAGTCCCTCAAGCCCTTTCAAACTCTTCAAAACTCAAATGGCTAGACTTGGAATCAAATGCCCTAAGTGGACGCTTGCCATCTGAGATTCTACAAAAAATGCCAATGTTACAATTCCTATATCTGTCCTATAACAACTTCTCAAGCCATAACGGTAACACTGACCTCAAACCCTTTTTCTCTTTTTTAGTAAATTCCACCAACTTGCAGGAACTTGAATTGGCGGGAAATAATCTTGGAGGAGACATACCTTCTATTATTGGTGATCTTTCCACTACTCTTGTACAAATTCATCTGGATGATAATCTCATTTATGGCTCAATCCCTCCCCACATTTCAAAACTTGTCAACCTCACACTCCTAAATTTGTCTAGTAACCTCATCAATGGGTCAATTCCACGTGAGCTATGTCGAATGAGAAAACTTGAGAGGCTTTACTTATAGAACAATTCACTCTCGGGTGACATTCCATCCACGTTTGGCGACGTTCCCCATTTGGGTCTTCTTGATTTATCCAAGAACAAACTTTCGGGTTCAATCCCGGATAGTTTTGCAAATCTTTCTCAGCTAAGAAGGCTCTTGCTTTATGAAAACCAGCTCTCAGGTACCATACCCCCAAGTCTTGGAAAATGCGTTAATTTAGAGATTCTTGACCTTTCTTGTAATAAAATATCTGGGGTGACTCCGAGTGAAGTGGCCGGACTAAGTAGCTTGAAATTGTACTTAAACTTGTCTAGCAATCACTTGCATGGTCCTATACCATTAGAGCTGAGTAAAATGGACATGGTTCTAGCAATTGATATTTCGTCCAACAATCTTTCAGGGGCAATCCCTTCTTAACTGGGAAGCTGCGTTGCCCTCGAGTATCTTAACCTTTCGGGTAACTTTCTAGAAAGTTCTCTACCCGAATCAATCGGGCAACTGCCTTACCTTAAAGAACTCGACGTGTCCTTTAACCATTTAAGTGGTGAGATACCGGAATCTCTACAGGCTTCTTCCACTCTCAAACAACTGAATTTGTCCTTTAACAATTTTTCCGGGATTGTATTAAACAATGGGGCATTTTCATGGCTGTCCATTGATTCTTTCCTCGGGAATGGCCAGCTATGTGGATCAATACAGGGCATGCTTAGCTGTAGAAAGAAACGGAGTTACCATTTCATAATATTACCTGCCGTGATAAGTTCATTATTTGTCATTCTCATTTTGTGCATATTGGGGTATCGACTAGTACTCAAGCTAAAGTTCAGAAGAAAATTGGCTACTTTTATTGGTCCGGAAATGGAAGAAGAGGAACAAGAAAGAAAAGAACACAAATACCCAAAAATCTCCCACCAGCAACTCATTGAGGCCACTGGTGGATTCAGCAGCTCGAGCCTAATTGGATCGGGTCGATTTGGTCATGTCTACAAGGGAGTCCTTCAAGACAACACAAGAATAGCGGTGAAAGTAATCGACTCGAAAACAGCTGGAGACTTATCTGGTGGGAGCTTTAAAAGGGAATGCCAAGTTCTAAGGAGGACTAGACACAGGAATTTGATCAAAATCATCACGATTTGTAGTAGTCCAGATTTTAAGGCTCTTGTTCTTCCATTGATGCCAAATGGGAGCCTTGAGAACCATTTGTATCCGAGCCACGGGTTGAGCCACGGATTGGACTTGGTTCAGTTAGTAAGAATTTGCAGTGATGTGGCTGAAGGTTTGGCCTATCTTCATCATAATTCTCCGGTGAAAGTAGTGCACTGTGATCTTAAACCCAGCAACATTCTTCTTGACCATGACATGACTGCTTTGGTGACTGATTTTGGTATTGCAAAATTGGTAAAAATTGATGATCAGGAGAATTTCTTTGTTGATGATTCTGCTTCTTATAGTTCTACAGATGGCTTGCTTTGTGGTTCCCTCGGTTACATTGCTCCAGGTATGCAATTTTTAAGTTATTATTGATCTTACAAAAATTATTGAATTTAATTATGTAATGTACGTATTTAGTAATATAGAAACCTGCGACGTTATTGGTAAAGTATAATCTGACTTGATAATTAATTTGGAAATGATTGTAAAGCTACTTTGTTTTATGCTTTCTGGATATATAGATCAAGTTTAATTTTGTATATATACAAGGGGATATCTACAGTACTTTGTCCATATAAATTTATGGTCGTAAATGCATGTAGCTCAATACTTGTGAACCACATAAATTTATTAATTATCGTAAGGTGTGTGATTGTTTTTTTATTATTATTTTAATTGCTCCGTTGTTAATGACTAACAAGAATAAAATTATTCATGGATGCAGAATATGGTATGGGCAGGCAGGCTTCAACACAAGGAGATGTATACAGTTTTGGTGTTCTCTTATTAGAACTGATGACCGGAAAACGTCCAACAGATATAATTTTCCAAGAAGGGTCAAGCTTGCATGAATGGGTCAAGAGACAATACCCTTACAAGATTGAGCCAATTGTAGAAGAAGCACTTGTAAGGTATGCACCACGTGTCCCAATGGCGTACCATAGCAGGATGTGGTGCGACGTGATGTTGAAACTGATTGAGCTGGGGCTAATATGCACCCAATACACTCCCTTAACTAGACCGACTATGGAGGATGTGGCTCATGAGATGGCTCGGTTGAAGCAATATCTTTCAAGTACTTCGTCATTGGTCACCCAAGGAGAAGCTATAGCTGCTTCACCTAAATTAATACCGAGTAATGGTAGAAATTATTAGCTAGCTAGTGCCTAGTGGGGTTTAAAAAAATTAATTGGTGGTGGGGAAGGGGAACTAATTGTTTTATGCATTTAAGTTTCAATTAGTTTTGTAATAGCTAGCTTTTTCAATTTGTTAAACTCAATTGTGAGGTACTCTATGGAAACTGAGATTTTCTTAGTTTTGTGTTCCTATTTTTTTTTTCCCTTTAGTTATTCCTTATAGAATTTGACACATACCAAAAAAAAAAAAAAAAAATCAGCACTGATAATATTTTAGGTGAGAATAAAATTCTTTTCCCTTACTCAAAACTGGGACCAGCCCCGCAGAAAATTAGTTAGAAATCTTGTATACGTACATACTCCCTCCAAGGCCTCCCTCCCTTTCCAAAAGATAAATAAAATACAATTTACAAAAAAAAAAAAGGAGAGAAAAGATACTTTCAAAAATTAAATTTATAAAAGGCACGGTAAGTTTTTAAAATTGTATTTTTATGATAAGATATAATTTTAATATAAGAATGATTATAATATAAAAATTAAATCCATTAATAATTATAATTTTCTATTTAGCATGTCTATTATAAATGGATAACATATTATTTAAAATTGACTTTCATTGATAGTAATGATACTAATGCAGTGAATTGAAAGAATAAACCTAGCTCATCAACTAGCTTTTACTTCATTGATATATATCACTGCTGCTGCCTGCTAGACAATGAATTTCTGTTTAGCTTTGTTTGTTCTAAATTATACTAATATTTTGTTCTTTCTTTTTTGTTGATTAATTTCTTTGTGGTAATTAGATACTCGTTTCAAAAGAGCTTTTATTTTTCTTTATTAGTATTATTATTTTGAGATTTAGAGGGTTGTTAATTTAAATGGTATTGAATAGGTTAATAGTAATAATAATATATTATCATTTAATATATATAAATTGTATTTAATTTGTGAATGTATCTGAGAATTTTTAAAAAAATTGTGACAATTGATTTTAGGTGTATAATGTATCAAAATTTTAATATTTTTATTTTTTATTTTTTTTGTCTAGTATATGTGTGGCTTGTTTTGAGTAGTTTACATGTTTTGGATAAAATATCTTTTTAAATATAATGAATATGAGTTAATAATTAAATTATTCTTTATATAATGATGATCAATCAAATTATTAAATTAATTTAGATGTGAATCTATTATTCTTGAGTTGTTATATTATTGATGATATTCCGTCATTATGATCATAACAGTGTACAGTAGTACTATTAATTACTTGTAATAAACAAATACTAGTAGATAATGCTATTAATTGTTTCAGCCTACCAGTTTATTACAGATAGATAGTGCCTAGTGGAAGGTCTGGCTACCCAACTCACTAACCTCCACGTCTGTCATTAAACGAATGCACTAATATAGTAACTTTTTATAATTAAGTAAGCCACCCGGACTTTCGGTTTATTTTAAAATATGAAGAACAATTTTATATCTCTCGTCATCTCGAGCGATGCAAATTTTACTTTTTGCTGATAAGAATCGGACAACAATCTCTACATTGGCTGTTAAAGTGAAGGAAGAGGAGCTGTCATTACAAAGTTAATTTCGATTAATTCATCAATATAATATCATCGGGAAATTACGTATTAGTATTGTATTAGTTAATTTACCAACTTATTATGAAGTTAATTTTATAGTAACCGAATTCAAAAAAAGAGTTTCGCTTCCAAAAATGACCAACCTCTAAACAAGTAATTTCTATAAATACTTTCTCTTTTGGACAAATTATAAAACTATGCAGCAATATTTTTATTTTTGCAATGTTATAGTTAATATCTCAAAATCGTCTCCTCTAATCATTTTTTGTCAAAATTAGTAAGACATGTGCATGTCATGTGAGTTTTATAATGACAAAATAGTTTATTCTTGCATAAAACTATTCTCTCTTAATAGAAGGGCAAATACGTCCATAAAATATTTTATTTTAATCAAATAAAATAATTACAAAGAAATTAATTACAAAACTCAAAGATCTGTTTAAATGAAAATTTAAGTAGCATATTTTGATTAAATGTAAAAGACAAAATTAAACAATAAAATAAGATTAAATTAAAAGGATAAAATAAAAAATTATTAGTTATTCATTTAGCAAATAATTTGTTTTATATACGTATACACACGAAAAATAATTTACTTTATATATATTTGTATTTGTTATTCATAATTTACTTTATACACACACAATAATTCACTTTATATATTTTTTATATATATATATATATATATATATATATTGTGTATATATATAAAGTAAATTATTTGTTAATATTGAATAACTAATAATTTATTTATTTATTTTCCTTTTAAGTTAATCTAACTTTTAGTGTTTAATTTTGTCATTTATATTTAATCAAAATATTATATTTAAATGAACAAAGATCTCTTTGAGTTTTGTAATTAATTTCTTTTTTTTTTACTTATTTTATTTGGTTAAAATAAAACAAATTTATTTATGTAAGAATCTATTTTATTATTGTTTGGATGTAGTTGTCCTACTATATATTAGGAATGGATTATTTTATTCTTATAAAACTAAAACTCAGATGACATGCACATGTCTTACTAATTTTGACCAAAACGAAGAGACGGTTTTGCAAAAAATTAAGACATTAACTATGACAATGTAAAAATTAGAATATTGGTGTTTATGTTGTAATTCAATGATGGGACAATTTTATAATTTACCCTTCTTCTTTTTCTTTTTTTTTTTATTTACTTTCTAACGTTTATGTCTCAGTGTAGGGAGTTGATAATGTGCTCCAATATTTACCATTAAAATTTTGTAAAACAAATTTAGGGCACATTTATCATTTATATATACCAAGTCTATTCTATGTGGCATACACACAATTGTGTGTAATTAAAATAGTATTGACATATGCGGCAGAAAATAGGGATAATAATAAATAAAAGAGAGAAAAAAATAAAGTAATTATTGGCAGGTGGGCAAAAGTAGGTTTGTGAATGCATTAATTGTTGTTAAAATTAAATCAACTTTCACATGAAAGACGACCTTCCTCAAGCATTTACATGACGGATACACTGTAATTGAGAATCTACTCATCAATTAATAATACAATCTCATTAATTATCTATGGTTTCTACTTATATTCTACGTTAAATTCAATTATTTTATCAAATAGTACAAGGGTTTATGTTGTGTACGTTTAATGGTCGAACTCACAATCACTATCACTAGGATGTATCGGCTAAATGTCCCGCGCAAACAATGTACCCATCACCTGTACTGTACCTTACCTTTAAATATCTTTATGACTATGTTAACTATCTCTTGAGAAAATATATATATATATATATAAATTTATAAAATCTTTTAACTTATTATACATATACTTTGTTTCCAATTAATAATAATATATATATTAAATTTATTTGTGGGGAAATATCAATTCTCATATATATATATATATATATATAGTGCTTCTCAACATCATGTAAGTACCAACAAACATGTTGTGATTATGACACCGAGCACCTCAATTACAAAACTATATAAAAGTTGTATAAATATCGCAGTTCAAACAAAAAGATTGCCAATAAAAAGAAAAAGGGGTTAAAACTCAACTATATAATTATGTGTAAATGTACAAAACAAGCTTACGTACGTTGTATACATTGTCAACAGATAACAAAACTAAGTCAAATCCAATCCCTATCTTCACTCCAATCCTTGTATACAAACAAGAGACAATCTTACACAACATTGGTGATGCACGACGACCGACCTTCAGTATGTTGGAGCGGTAATAGATAGTAGCCAAAGACCCATTAGCACTGCTGGTCACTAATTTAGAAAAACTGTAATAGCTGATCAGACCCAGAAATACAGCATTGCCTGTCCATCATTAGGATACATCATAAAACTTCTAATGGTACTCTTCTTACCAACTAAATCCAATTTAAGAAGATTTTAATTGAAATAAATAAATGAGAAAGAGAAAGAAATGGAGGTCTAAATAAACTGATGCATGCAAGGAGGTAACAAGTAAAAAGAGGATACCTCCGCAAGATATTGCATAGGCAAATCAGCTGAGGGAGAAGACTTCTTAGATTTCAAACGTTTTATCTCAGATTTAATTGAATTTAGTTGCTCCCAAATCTCATTCAACAACTTCAATTCCTCTTCCCCTCTACCAGTAGATTCTTGTCTCAAGGCTAGACTCTGAATCTCAACTATTTCTGATGCCCCATTCACCTGTTGAAACTTGTCTTGAGATTCAGAAACACCAATAGTAGGGCTAACTATCGCTAAGTGACAATCAACAGACACGCCATCATGTGGCCAACTTAAATTAGGCTCACAGCGCTTGGATAGAAGCACTTCATTCAAACAGTCAGCTTGATCTTTAACAAATAGTTTGACAGCCTCATTAGGAACCAAATCTGGTTTTCCACACCTCTCATTGCATTGCAAATTCAGTTTCCCCTCGGCGAATTATGCTTAGAGGTCGTGCTCTCGTGAGCACTTTTAGAAGGACTCAGACGATCCTTTACTGAAAGACGAGGCAGTGATGAGCTAACATCCATCGCCTGCCCTTCTGGTGTACCATCTCTACTCCTCATCATCTTCCGAAGTAGGTTAAATAATTGTGATTGAAAATTTCAATGACACTAGAACTCCCCCTCCTTCTAGCGCCAATGTTAACGCCAAGATCTTCTGCCACGTCCCAATCACGTAAGACACCCTGATCCTGCACAGTAAACACGATAAACACCACAAGCTTGACGGCGGTTCCGTCGGGGATAGCTTCGTGCGTGAGAGTCGATATACAAAGGTTAACAATGGAGGATGTAATGTCTAGTGTATTGAGAGAGATAATAATTCTCGATTATGTGTATGTGATTATAAATGATAATGTGTATGAGAACGTACCTCTTTGTGAAGACTTCCTTGCTAAGTTATACTCTCCTTGCCTGGATTACTGTGCCACCCACTACTACCTGACACACCCCCTTGATCTGATGGGTTCTGCCGACTGCATGTAGTTTATCCACTGCTTTTGGTCACTGTTTCTACCGCCGGCCGGTTATGATCCCATCCACATTAATGCATGGCAGGTGTTCTAGTCAACCGTCATGCTTTTTCATCATTACAAGTCAAAGTAATAGATATTAAAATGTCTAAGGGGTCGATCCACTGAACCGACCCGGTCTTATAGGTTAAAATGGAAATAATATGGGGATTTGAGAACTCAATGACTTTCATTCAATAATAAAGGCCCAATCCTTAATTAAATGAGTAGTTCATTTACACCCAAAGAGAGAAAATATCATGACCCAACACATGGCATCATATGACATGTCAGTGCTCCCTTGAGAAAGTTGTGAGGGTGACTTTGATCCGCTCCTCAAATTTGCATACTGCTCTCCTGCTATCTGTCTTACTTGTTCGTCTAACTCCCTAATCTGTTCCAAGTACGAATTAATGTCTCCTGTAGCAGAAATATTAGACTGCTTCTCAGAACCCATGTTCTGACCATTTACTTCTTCACTCAAGTGTTCCTTCACTACCTTTAGACTCAAGTCAGTGTCTGGACTCTCAGATCTCTCTCTTTCAAAAGTAGCCTTCTTCAAATATGACAACTTGAGAGCAACTGGAGGGGCAGAATTCATCCTCAAAATGCTTTTGGTACTAGTCTCCCCTATTAAAGTTTCATTCCTTTGCAACAAATTCTCAGGAAATTTTATCTCACCGACTCCTGGATCATTACAGCCGAGAGCTTAGTAGTTTATACCTATAAGCCTGCACTTGGTAATCTAGAGCAGCAATCTCCATTTCTTTCTGATATATAAGGTCTTCGAAAATTTCCATAGATTGTTCCGCATAGCACATCTTTTCCTCTGCCAATCTCTTATACTGCACCGCTTCCATTTTCACAGCAGCCTTTTCTCCTTGGAGATGCAATATCATAGATAAAGCTTCACTTGCCGCAGTAGAAGAAGCTTCTCTTTCCACATCTAACTCATTGTAAAGTTTTTGTAGAAGTTGTTGTTGAGCAGCAAGTGTTTCTTTTAGGGAAGTAGTTTTTATTTCTGTCATTCTCGCAGGCGCGGCCCTACTTTCTGTTATAGAACATTTGATTGGAAGATGTTACCAGGCTCAATTCTGAGAAAACAAAAGAGTATTCATTTTTGTATTTTGTGTGCGGGTGTTGTGGTGGGGGATTAAACACATCAACCATGTCAAACTAGCTTAAAGGATGCCTTGAGATAAAAAAAAATAAGAATTCAAGAACTATTATTGCTGTTAAGAGCACAATTCAGATAATATGTATCAAATAAAAAAGTTGAAATCAGCCAAAGTTATCTCCTCTCAGCTGAAGAGAAAGAGCTCTCATATTATCCGCTGTTCCACTTAAATATCTAGAATGCAAAAATCTACAAGAGAGACTAAACTAATGACTAATTGATGAAATATAGGAACAGAATAACCTCCTCTGTAGAAAAATCAAGAGCCAAATGGATTACCTGATTGGTTGCTGAGTGCGGATGATTCACATATGATCTTCAGAACAAGATTCTCTCTTTCAAAATATCCAAATTCAGAAGAACCCACCAAACAATTTTTCACTCCAAAACCAAAAATCCTCCTGTGAAAGAAAGAAAAGATGGTGTTCGAGTATGATTCATCCAGTGTAAACTAAAGATCATCAAATGCAATGTCTTTTGTAACGGTTTACTGTTTTGTCTTTTACAAAAAGAAAGTGGAGCAGTGAATTTGAAGGCTTTTTCAACCAAAACGCATTCATTCATAACTCTAGATTTGCCATGACCAATTTTATACGATTCCGGTGGGTGGGTGGGTGGGTGGGTGGGGGGGTGGAAGATGAAAACCTAATCAAATCTACAAGTTTATCCACAGTCGAGTAGATTTATCTGGTAATTTGGAATCTGTGAATTTGACTTTTGACCCAGCTTAAAGTTGAAATTCTCCCCGAACAAAAATTAGGACACAACCCCCCGTATAACACCGAATTACTCCCTCCGTCCGAGGATAAGAGGAGGAATAAAATGATAAAATTATTCATAATAATATGTTATTAATTATTTTTAATGTATATGAGAGAGTGATTTTTTAGTTATTTAATTTAAAATATTCTCTCTCCATATTTATTAAATATGGAGAGAGAATTAGAATAAAAAAATATGAGATATTTAATGCTATGGGCATAATAGAAAAAAATATGTAAAAATTTAGTTATTAAAAAAAATAGATATTTAATATGAGATTATCCAAAATAATAATAAAAAATTTTATTATGGTTACGGAGGGAGTAGTATGTTTTTTAGATTCCCGGCCCCATTTCAAGCAGTATTCCAAAAAATTACTCCATGCTTGGATTCACAATTAAAATGTCCAAAATACAAAATTAAAATTCAAAATATTTTATAAAATTTATTTTATGCTCAAAAGTACTTAGTAGAATTCACTATTTTTAAAGAAAAAGATAAATTTTAATGCAGATAAAACATAAATTTATCTTGATGATAGGAGTCCCAAATGCCTTGCGTTTGGAAATAAACGGAAAAGAAAAATTTTACTACCTATTTTAGGTAGTCCAAAATTAAATATCTATTTATCTAAAATTGTCTATTTTTTATAATAATTTATCTAATACCTTTATTATTAATTTTTATATTTCTATTCTCTATGGATATTTATGGAGGATCACTAGTAATGAACAGAAAACTATGCAATTAAGTGAGAATTTAAATATTGATAATTTTGCCATTTTATTCTCTTTCTTAATATGCACAAAAATAATCAAGAATTTTATTCTGAAATGGAATGAGTAGTTTATTTATCGGGAATGGGACTCGCCCCATCAATATATTAATGTCGGAGGTTTGGAGAAAAAATATAATCTTTATAAATTTAGAGTGTAGTATAATATTTAACTTGTAATATTTTCAAATCCATCCCACCTAAAGCGTTATTACAGTTTTATGTAGTTATTTTTGGATGAATTACTAATTAAAAATTATATAAGGACATAATAATTGGAAATGAACTCTTTAAAATTTCACCTATTTATAATAAAATTTTCTACAGACATATAAAAATTAAACATAATAAGTTTCATGTCGACAGATAAAGTTTTTGATTTATAATGGGGTTAAAATACAAATAGGTTATTTTGGGGTTAAAAGAGTTGATTACTAATAAGTTGTTTTGTTTGGAGTTAGATTTCTACAAATTTTTATTGTATATTGTTCACAAAATATGTCTTTTTACTTCATAATTCATTCATCAACTGTATTCTCTTTCAAAAAGAAAATCTGGGCCGGCAGAATGGGAATGTACTCGGAGGGTGGGGAAGGGTCAATTGTTGTTGCCGGAAGTGGTTAGCATAAAGTTTATTTTTATATAAATTGATCAATCGACTAATAGAATAATGGCGTAGCGCAAAGACTTACATGTGATCGATATTTTATTGAATTGATTAATGCCAACTTACCAAAAAATAAACTTCATATTAACTAAATTCGTTGATGCCATGCCTGTACACCATACATAAAATTTTCAATATTTTCATGATTAGTCATCATTACATGTAAGCCTTCTAAATCTCTTTTTTTTTTTTTTGAGATAGGGATTTTAATGATTGAAAAAGCAATTTTCAAGGTGCGTGCGTCATCTTTTGCCGACCCAATCTAACGCGTTGCACTGTGACGGAGAAAGAGGAGGAGATATTATTATTGTGTAGAATAAATCTAGACACATCTATTTTATACTTTTCTTACCGATACACGAAAGTTTGGGTCGTTTTGGATTTTTTTTTTTATTTTCTGTCCCACAAATCACCACTCCTACTCTTCTTATGTTAATTGTCCTCTGTCCCAATTTCTCTCCCTTCTCCAAACAAATCGTTTTCATCTGATGAAGAAATCCCTTCAAATCCTCAACAGAAGAAGATCACCAAGATCAATACCTTACTACACCTCCCACCGTCAAAGAAGACTTCTCCGTCCTCGGCCAAACTATCGGCCGCCAACTCCGCGGCATCGCCGACTTCTTCGCTCCACCACCTCCCTCCTCCGTCCCTCCCCGCTTCAAAATGAGTCTTTCCTTTCTTTCCTCTAATAAGGCAGTGACGAAGATTTCTAGGTTTGCCATGAATTTGTTACAGTTTGGAGGCGAAGAAGAAGAGGACGAAGAATATAACGGAGGAAGTTGGGGAATTTGTTCTCAAGATTTCGAAGTGGAGGGTGTTATGTACTGATTTTCTTTAACAGTAATGTTCTAATTTGCTCATGTTGCTTCAATTACATGCACTTACATGTGCATAATATTTATATTGTATTTCTATACTTTCAATCCAATCAGACCCACTTGGACTAATGGGGAATTATAACAAAAATAGGATGATTTCTGATCAATTTTTGAGTTTTCAAGTTTTTCTATCGGCTTAAAAACCTATGATTGGATTTGAGAGAAATTGGGACAGATGACAGTTAACGGAGTAAGAGGAGTGGTGAGATATGGAACAGAAAGGAAAAAAAATTCAAAACGACCCGAGCTCTAGTGTATCGGTAAGGAGAGTGTAAATTGAATGTGTGTATAAATTTACTCTATTGTGTATTGTGAGTGTCAAGGACAGAGTTTTGACGTTACACCTTTCTTTAATAAATTCAATTCATTCCCTTTATCTAATACTAAAATATACAAAAGAGAATGAATTATAAACCTGGACTTATTCTTCTCTATACCCTACTCTCTTTTTTCCTCCTCTCTTCATTTAATTTTTTTTTTGACAAGAAGACTTTAAAATTGCAAGTTTAAAATTTGAGTAGCTTACTTGGGCGGATCTTAGGGGCGAAAGCTAGAGCCCACTTTAAGCCTTAACCAACCAACCAACCACCCCTTGAGGCTTGATAGAGATACCAACCACATAAAATAAAAACTCAACCATCCTCTTAGTTGAACTGAAAAGGCTAAAACCTAAAAGAGGAGTAAAGATACAATACAACTGTTGGTTCTTACAACTTTTACCAGAATGTCAATAAAAACGTTAATGCCGCATTTTCTTTAGAAGAAACCACACAAACATCTATCTAGGATCATAGATCTTCAATAATTACTACAGCCATTTTAATCTACTGGAACCTCAACTTCCATCTTCAAGCCAGAACTTCCAAGAATCTGCAAGCACCAAGAATGGAAATTCTATAAACAGGAGAAAGCCATAAAATAAATTACTATATTTTGCCAAGAATTAGAGCATAACACCCACTCTACTCAGATGCCACTGCAAAGGTCTCTTCATCGTACAAAATATAACTCCTTTTCACTCACTAGGAGATATTCAAGAACATACACCGAGGACTGACCGACTGACAGTTGTTTGTTTGTTCTTTTTAATTAAAATAACAAAGAGGGAATGCACTTGAGGCGGAGCTCTGGACGGTTGATCAAATATTAAGCACTAGATTACTAGATCCCCTCAAAAAACACACTGCAATGAGATGGTGATAATAAATACCGTACGTAATTCTTAGATTTGAATATTACCACGGTAGAAATTTAAAAAATCATGAATTCATCAACACACTCTCTCAAGTTCAAATGAAGCCTCAAGTCCAGCTACTATTCTAATCTCAGGTCAATTTTAGGTAACTCCAGCTATATTTCAAATAACATTTGTTCCTATGGTCCATCTAATCTTTACATGCTTAGCTATCTTCAAGCTTCATTGTCTGGCACACTTCTTAAACACATTTGATTTCCTAAACAACAAATACTTCTACCTAAAAAGTAAGCGTAAATATTTTACTTGGTTTCATTATCATCAAATGAACTTTTTTGATATCTATAACTTCGGAGAAGCTTTAATACAATTATTTTAAGAAATGCTGCATTTTGGACCTACTTCATTGGGATTGGAGCTGAGAATCAAATCTTTAAAAAAGTATTATTAGAAATGTAGCAATTTGAACTTACTTCTTTGGGATTGGATCTGAGAATAGAAGCAATAACTAAACCCTATGCTCTATTTGCTAGTCAACATGACAAAGGGAATATAAGAAAGAGAAGAGATTGAAAAATGTTAAAAAGTTGATGCTTTCCTACATTTTCAGGCCTGGGAGCACAAGTAATTGCAACTACTCCAAATGGCCCATGTTAAACTTGTACATCATGGATTTTACAAGAGGCTACAGATTGCAATAACTACTGTGGCATTAAACATCTTAGTTGATTTTGATAACAAATATCTGCACGCAAATGCTTATTGTAATGTCTAGGTTTGTACATGAATATGCATGTAAACTCTACCTTGGGATCATCATAATAGACTTTTATAGGATGTATTTTGACCCAAAAAAGAAGAGCATGTTGATTTAAACACTAGGAATAGGTAACTGAGACAAACTGAAATTTAAATTTCGAAATTCGCAAGCCCAACAGAAAATAAACTTACATGCCATATTCCATATCAACCATGCTAACCCGAAGTAGTAAAATTGAAGATGCTTTTAGTTATCATATAGAGTAACACATATTACCTTCATAAAGTCAGATAGAACTAAGAAAGAATCTTTGTTATAGCCTGCTTCCTCAAGAACATGAGTCAGAACTTGCTGAGCAAAAAACAACACCCATAAATGTATGTTAGCATCAACTGTTATTATTTACAAAGCATGTGACAGTACTAATAATTTAACATAGTCTTCACTCCTTATATCAATTTTCTTTTTATAAAAACCATTAAACCTGTGGCATTAATCAAGATGACTAAATTTCTTTGACTATTTTGATCAACTTGTACCAGAAAACTCTTGTGACAATGAAACATAAATGATTTTTTTTTTATGAATTTAAAATTTAACAAATATATAAGAAGATCATGTTATTTCTTGCTTGTCAAAAAAAATGGAAAGATTATCTTACTAGTTACTTCTTCAATTCTTTAGGCCATTCAGTTTTTCTAGTACATAAAAATGTTGCCTGAACCCTATAAGATATTCATGATATAAGGTTGGATCATTGAACTTAAAATTTAAAACATCTTCTTTTGCAAGAATGTAACTTCAATATTCATCTAATTCAGTTAGCCAGCACGACTAAAATTCAACTAACCCAATTGGTATTTTGTGTATGCACTAAGAGGCAAGAAGTAAATATTTGGGCTCCCTAACTCAGCTGACTTCACAATATGGAGGTTACACCATAAAATCCAGGCACATTTCAAACTAAGCCTTCTTAAAACAAGACTATCATTCTGCCCATATTGCACAGCTTAGTAGCTACAAAACTGAAAGCAAATGCTTTATGAATATTGCCTCCTTGAAATTATCCATCAGGACAACAATATCCACTTTCAACCCTAGATGTCTAGTCAACTGCTGGCTGCAGTGAGTTTCAGCTAATACCAGCTAGATTTTATTTTGGGTTGCATTTCACTCAAACTATAACTTGTATGGATATCTCATATCTGACAAACTTCATATATAGATTTTTAGTAGGAGCTCATGCATTGGTTTCTGTAGCAAGTGGGGAGAAACCTACCGTGATTGTCCAAAGTGATAATGAAGCAGCTCATTCTCATCAGGAAGATTGATATGCGAAGACGTAAAATTTTTACCTCAAACCAAGGCCGGAGAGGTTTAGGAAGACTATAACAACTTCCTACTTGGAAATGGTCTAAAATGAATAGAAGCCTTAAAAGAACAATAGATAAACTATTACCTTATTATTTTGCAATTCTATGGTATTACGAAACATTTTGCTTTCCTCTTCCCTCTACCCCAGAAAGATATAATTTCTTCACGCAAACTAAATAAAGTGTTAATATGCTTTTATCTTCCTGCAGCTTGTCATGTTAAATAGAAAATGCAGAGAACTATAATACCCCATCATATTTTAGATCTTGTAGATAATGCCATGTGAGCATGAAAAACGAAGCCTAATAATGTGTTTTACCTTTCTTTAAGCTGTCCTTTTCTTAAAAAATAAATAAATACAAATCTGGGCAATAAAATAAATTTGAAAACTTATTGTAATATTTTCTTTCAAAAACCTATTTTATTTTATTAAAGCAACACTTGGATTTTGTTTGAATCCAAAAGTTGGTGTAGTTTGGTTTTTTATGCTATCACTAAAACACTGCCAGTTAGCAAGCTGATAAAGAAGATATAACATGGGAAGGTAATAAACAAGAGACTGATAACTCACTAGATGGGATAAAACTTCGTCAGAATATAAATAGCTGCACAATGCCTATTTAGTGCCCCCACCACGTCCACTTTTTCCTAGTTGTCATAGGCGAATAGAAAGTAGAGAAGTAAAAAAAATATGCCAGATTTTTACTAATACTAACCTCCCTTTGTTGTTCAGATATAAATTGTCCGGTCAAATCCCGCAAAACGTCCAACATATCATTAAATGCAACTTTTCCGTTGCCATCCAAATCATAAACCTTGAAAATGACTACATAAAACATCAAATCATTACAGCAACAGAGAGTATAAATATCCTAAGTGCGAGGGAAATAAAAGGGAGAACAAGAATGAGATCCCATTAACTGTAATTACTAAACAAGATTACATAAACGTATGACAGAAAGAGTTCATTACATTCTACTTTATGTTGTAGGGTTGCACGAGAACTAAATGCAGACAAGAATGCAACAAATTCCTTAAAATTCAGTCCATCCACCATACGGAACAATCTCTGAAAATGTAAAAATAATGTCAATAGCTCTCTGTTTTTTATTGATAGATAACACTAAACTAGGAAAACTAACATAAAAGCACACACTTAGTTATAAATGTGCTACAAATTTCAGCAAATGAGCTCAAACTAAAGAGTTCTGATGAACAATATTTTGCTCTAAAAGTTGGAAAATTTTTAAAAATGAAGCACATTTATCAATTCCCAAAGCTTTGACATATGCATGCTATGAAACTGTCTATAGATTCATACATGTATGCCAAGAGAAGATCATATACAGCTTCTTTGAACTCCAACTTTAAATTTGTTTTGCCATTGAATATGCTTCAGAGAAATGAAAATAGAGGTGGGAGTCTAAGGTCAATCAAATGTTGTATTACTTCCTGGTTCCAAGGCCATGATTTATGTTGCCAGCATTGATTTTATTGAATTACTGAAATGCAATACTATTTTTTATTCGTAGTACTTTTAAATTTAAGTTTACTTTCATATATTTTGCATTTCCCATGTCAAATCACTTGACAAATCAAATTACTGAAAAACATGTAAAATACAGAAAATGAGGAATCATATTTTCACTGGATTACATACTTATACATACTAAAAACTAAGGATGTGTGGAACCTGTGAGAGAGGATTGACGGCGAATTCGGGTACAGAGAGGAACTCTTCAGCAGAAATGAAGCAACCACCGTTGCGATCCAGCTGACAAAACCTCTGATACAGAGATACTATCTCTTGCAGCGAGACTATACAAAATTAAAAGCTCAGAAAACCCTAATATAAGTCCATACATTACCCAAAAAAAATAGTTCTTACTAGATGTTTGTAGACATATACATATAGATACACATACGTACAAGTATGATTGCAGTGTTCTTGGACTTCTTCAATATCGTATTGAGTGAGCATGGAGGAGGTGTTGCCCATGGTTTTCTTCCAATACCAGAGATCGAGTAGAGTATTACTCCCTATTTTCGATTATTCAATTCGGACATCAACTGAATTGAAATACTAGACGGACCGGAAGGGTTTTGGAATTGAAAGGAGTGTTTGGTTATCTGCCCAAGAAAAGAAGTAAAAACAATTAAAACTTCTTTGGTTTATTTATTTCAACCACCTGCTGCGTTACAATTGCGTCACCTCTGCTCTGTATAAAGGTCACTTTAGTTTGTGACGCTAATATTTAAGTATGAAATGTACTAACAAACTACTTCATAATAAATAGAAAAATGATATAATTTTGATATGTGCTCTTCTAATATAAAAATTAGATCTATTATATTTTTTTGTGAAAGAATACCATATAGAAATATTAAAATTATATATGAAAATAATACTCTCATAATTAATACTCTTATTCGAAATAATACTTAACAAAAATATATAAGTATTACACGCAGAGAGTTTGTTTAGTCCTGATTAAATGGGTGATAATTAATTTGGTTTGATTTTATTAATTATTATTTTTTTTTACTATGTTTTTGCTCTTTTAAAACATTAAAAGGATGAAAATAAATTAAATAAAGATTTTTGAAAACACATTAGCACAATATAATTATAATTAGTATACAAATTTTATTAATTGTGATTTTCTCATTGTTTTGAGGTTTTTGATGATTTTGAATTAGTTTAAATGTATTAATGAAAGGGGTGTGACCATTTTGCCATTCAATATATCAATAATGTTTAATTCTAAAATAAAAAACTTTTTTTTTTAATGCATGTCAACCGATTTATGCCTCATTTAATAGTCACGTCGTGAATCACGACGTGACAACCTCAATTGAATGGAATTGAAAAAAATTAATTGTTCAATCATCTAATTGACAAAATTAAAAAGTAAATCACCAAAGTAAAATATGATCGATAATTTAAGATAATTGTTGGGTCGTGATATTTTATCTCTTTGGGCCGAGTATATTGGGCTTATTCTTTTTTATTCTATTGGGCCTTTATTATTGAATTATGAAAATCATTAAAGCCCAATCATCATATTATTTTCATTTCAAACTTATAAGGCAAGATTTGGTCGATGGATCAATCCTTTAGACATTTTAAATATCTACAATCTTTGACCAGTAATGATGAAAAAAGCATGTCGGTTGACTAAAGAAACTGCCATGCATTAATGTGGATGGATTATAATCGATTGGCGGTAATGCGATGATCAAAAAGCGAGAATAAACTACATGCGATTCGGCGGAACCCATCGAGGTAAAGGGAATGTGTCGGTAGTAGTAGTGGGTGTACGAGTAATTGAGCGAGGAGGGTATAACTTGGCAAGAAAGTCTCCACCAAGAGGTATGTTCTCATACACTTCTTCATTTAGAATCACATATTCACAGAGAATTATCATTTTCTCTATATACACTTAGGCGATATAGCCTCCGTTTTCGATAAACCTTGTGAATTCACATCTTGACTCTCACGCTGAAACTATCCCCGACGGGACCGCCGTCGAAGCTTGAGGTGTTTATCGTGTTTACGTTGCGAGGATCGGGGCGTTTTAGGTGATTGGGACGTGACGAAAGATCTTGGCGTTAACATTGGCGCTTTAGAAGGAAGGCGTTCTTTTCAATCACAATTGTTTAAATTTGCTTGAAAGATGATGAGGAGTAGAGATGGAACACCGGAAGGACGAGCGATGGTTGTTAGTTCATCATTTGCCTCGTATTTGATAAAAAGGATCGCTTGGGTCCTTACAAAGTGCTTTCGTGAGAGCACGGCTTAAAAGCACATTCGAAGAACTTCGTCCAAGAAGATCCGTGGTGGAGCAGACGGAAGTTAGTTTTCAATGGCGATAAGGCGTGATCCCAATCCGAGCGGTAGGCGGTTCGCCACGGGGACTCATCGTCGAAGTGGTCGAGAAGGCCAAGAGCTACCAAGTTGGCGAGGATGGCGGACGAAGCGGATAAGGCTTTGGAGGTTCTGTTAAGACAAAGGAAGATATAAGCCAAAGCAGATGCTTGGTGAATGAGTTGAGAGCGAAGCATCTAGCCATTTTCATTAGAGAAGAACGAAGTAGGCATAAGGAGGTACCCGTCGGAAGGGTAAGGCCGAACATTCATGCATGTGTCCGGGGATCATTCTCACGATAGGAGGAGATCGAGGAGCGAGCGCCTTGACCTCGAAGAAGAAACAGCAGCGATCGTTAGATCGATTCATCACAACGATGAAAGGCGAAGAAGCGGTCGAGAGAAATTATGCGAAACCCGAAGGGAGAATACGTCTGTCGTTCTCATCATGAGGATGAGATTTTACGACTTAGTAAATCGAAAGTCCATGAAGCGGTGAGATCGGCGAGGAAGGGGTCGATCCATTCCAAAGCTAATATCGCCCGGAGAAGGAGATCTCATCCTGACGAAGGTGTTGATTTTTACGGTAAGAGAGTTGAAAGAACTCCGAAAAACAATTGGTGAGGTCCAGCGGTGAAAGATACTTACGGTAAGAAGGCGTCCCTTTTTCCTCGATATTCTCGGGAGAAAGCGAATCTTTACCAAAAGTTACCTCGCGTGGAAAGCTATGATGGGTCAAGAGATCCTTATGACCATAGTAGTCGAGCGTTTGGCCACTAATGGATTACTATGACTTTCTTGATCTTTGCTAAATGTCATACTTTTGTCACTACTTTGAGAAAAGGCGGCAGACGCGATGGATGGGGACTTTACCATCGGATTCTATCTCCTCGTGGGTGAACTTTGTGATAAGTTCCATGCCTGTTTTGGAAGCAATAGAAGAAGGGTAAACTACGAGCTCTTTAACCTGGTCCCAGTTTCACCAATGAATCTTTAGGCCAATATGTAAAGAGGTTTAGGGAAGCGGTCGGACGGTGTCCGATCTTAATGATCTCAATTTGTTGGATTGTTCGAGAATGGGCTAGATCTAGTTAAATCGGAGAAATTGGTAAAGAAATTGATGTTTCACCATCCAGAAAAGCCTAGCGAAGCCTTGACAAAGGCGGAGGGCTATATTGTTGTGGAAGAGGCTATGAACGATCTGAAGAATCCTTCTTTGAGCCAATTAAAGGAGGTAGAGGTTCCCAAGGCCGATGTTGATCGGAGAAGAGGGGAGGATCTGACCAAAGGGCGGAAGGTAGTTCGAAGAAATATGATAACTTCGTGGCGACAAAGCGACGATCGTTTTACTGTTCCTACCTCAAGGTTAATAAGGTTTATACCCGATTGAATCTGAGAGAGGTCGATAATTTTGGATCGGATCCAAAACCGACCTTTCTTTGAACCACCTCGTGATAATTACAAAAGCGGGACATGGCAACCCTCGCAAATATTGTGGTTATCATCAAATTGCTGGTCGTGACACTAATGAGTGTTGTAATTTAAAGGATTTTGTAAAAAGCAAGATTAAAAGTGGCTTCTTGATTCATATATGTGGTGAGAAAGACCGTCGAAGATCGCGGAGTTATTAATCGTCTGCTTCAAAGCGGTTCAAGTCCGCTTTATTCAAAATGCTCCACCACCGTAGAAATGAAGTCGTTGATGTAATAAGCGGGTGGAGTCTGTTGGGAAATTAGTAGGGAAGAAGAGGAGGTCTTATCTTGATTGATTATGTCGATAACGAGATCTTTACTCTGAAGGTTGACGAGCCTTTCCGAGGCTATTATTTCATTTCTGGATCGCGGATTATCCTTGAGCCCATTGAACCGCGTGAAGGGGCATTTGGTGATCGCGGCCTGAAGTGGGTTCGGTGGATGTGAAACGATATCTTGATAGATAACGGATCTTGGTGGACATTCTTTATGCCCATGTACTTATCAAAGAATGCATCTCGATGAGCACAAAATGGAGGAGGTCGGACGGGAGGCTCCTCTATATGGTTTCGACAGACGATCCGATCGAAGTGGCGGAGCACTATTGAACTCCTGTCATCTTGACACGGCCCCTCGGCAAGTGGAGATAACTTGTAAATTTTACGTTGTACATGTGGATTGACCTCTGGCGCCATTTTGGGAAGACCTACGTTGGCGCTCTTCTTGTTTGTAACTTCCATCCCACATTTCAAAATCAAATTCCCCACAACACATGGAGTAGGAGAGGTGATGGGTGACTTGGATCTGGCAGGAGATGTTATCGAATTACATCATTTCATCCGGAATGGGCGTCGATAAACAAAAAAAAAGGCGATGGCAATTGAAATTGAACCCTTCACCGAGAGTAGCTCGAGAACCCTTGGTAATCCCATTTGGGGGGCGGAGAAATTGAATTGGTCGTCGGAAGCCGGATAAGACGGTGAGGATTGGTTCGGGTTTGCGAGAACCTCTTGGATGAATCTTATGGAACTCTTACGATCTTATGTTGATATTTTTTGCATAGGAGCCACAAGATATGCACAGAGTTAAGCCGGAAGGTTCTTGAGCATAAAGCGAAATAGATCCTTGAAGAAGCGATTCGTCGGAAGAGAGCGGATATTTGCTCGAGCGTCGAAGGATCATCGATGAAGAGGTTGCAAAATTACTTTGGTCACGACTTCATCTCTGAGATTGATTACCCGAGTGGATAGCAAATGTAGTATTGGTGCGAAGCATAATGGAAAGTGGCGAGTTTGCATCGATTACCGCAACCTTAACAAAGCTTTGTCAGAAGGACTTTATCCTCTGCCCCATATCGATCGGCTCATCGATGCCACTTGAGGTATGCATTATTAAGTTTTATGGATGCTTTTTCGGTTATCATCAAATATCCATGTGCAAGAAGACATTCCAAAAGCGGCGTTTATTACACACAGTTTCGGTGTATGCATACAAAAAAATGACTTTTGGCCTCATTAATCTTTGGAGCTACCTATCGGAGGATGATGAACTTTATATTCGATGAGCGGATGGGGAGGAACATGGAGGTTTATGTAGATGACATGATCGTGAAAAGTATGCAAATTCGAAACATTTGGACGATCTAGAGAATGCTTTCAAACTATTCGTCATCGACAATTGCGACTTAACCCGACCAAATGTACTTTCGGTCTTGGTCTTTGGAAAGTTCTGGGTTATCTGGTCGATCGAAAGGGCATCGAGGCCAATCCGAGAAAAGATCCGAGCCATCCTCGACATGAAGACTCCTCGGTCATTCAAGGGCGTTCGTTGTCGGCTGGTAGGATTGCGGCTTTAAGGAGGTTCGTTGCCCAATCTGCGAGAGAGATGTCTTCCTTTCTTTGACACATTAAAGGGATGAAAAGAATGCGAAGGCGTTCGAGTGGACTTCCGAATGTGAAGACGCTTTCCAAAGTATAAAGCGTGTCATCTTGGCTCCTTTATTAGTCGCTTTGTCCCAGCGAGAGACTTTATATTTGTACCTTGCGGCCGATTCCTTAGCGATTGGAAGCGATTTTGATTCGGAGAGATCGGTGGGAAGCGACATCCGGTCTATTACGTCGGCCCGTCTACGAGATCTTTGAAACCGGTATCTAACATTGAGAAATTTGCCTTTGCTTTAATAATTGCGGTGAAAGCTTGGCGATATTTTCAAAATCGACTCTGATCGTCTACGGATCGCCCATTGAAGAAGGTGATGGGCAAGCGGAGGTCTCGGGTAGACTAGCGGCGTGGACTATGGAGTTGTCGATTTTTCATCGAGTATCGTCCCGAAATCGCCATTAAAGGCCAAGCCTGGCGACTTTATGGTAGAATGCTTTCGTTCACAGGCGAGATCTGAGAGTTCTTGGGGCTGAATCTTACGATCGGCGAGTGGCGCGTTCTTCAACGAAGTCGAAAAGGCGTGGGCGTTGTATGCAGATGGATCTCTACGATGGCTATTAGTGGGCGAGGAATTATTTTAATAAGTCCGGAGGGATTTAAGGTCCAATGAGCCATCGATTGGGGTTTAAAGCAACGAATAATGAAATTTGATCTGAAGCGGTGTTAGCGGTGTCCGATTAGCGAAGAGTCTTAAAGTCCAACGATTGATTATCTATAGTGATTCTCGGTTGGTCGTTAAGCAAATTATCGGGAGATTATGAAGCTCGTGGGACCGAATGATCAAATATCTGGCGGAGTTAAGAAACCAACTTCAATTTTTTGCTTCGTCATGCAATTTGAGGTATATAAAGCGCGACAACAATTCTCTGCGATGCTTTGTCGAAATTGGCCACTACGGATCTGAGATGTCTTTCATGGATCGGTGTATTTGGAAATTTTGTAGCGGTAGAGTGTTGACCTGAAAGCGATGATGTGCATCGAGCGAACAATGTTGGATGACCCCTACATTGAGTATTTGGCGGATGGCGTCCTTCCTTCCGGATCAAATCTTTGTGAAAAGAAGATCAATCTACAAGAGTACTAATTTCAGTCTTATTGATGGGGATCTTTATCGATTGGCATTTTCCTCACCATTATTGAAATGTTTGGTTCCGTCCAAAATAGAGTATGCTCTTGGGAAGTTCATGAAGGATTTCTTGGTGATCGTATGGTACGCCAAGTCTTTGGCACATAAAGTACTTCGACAAGAGGTTCTTATTGGTAGACAATTTTCAAAGAAGCTACTGATGCGTCAAGAAATGTGAAAAATGCCAACTCGATAGTCCGGTCCCATCATCATCGACCACGGAAGAGTTATACTCGATTCTATCTCTATACCCTTATTTGTCTGGGGGGTGGATATATTGGGGCCAGATTACCTAAAAGCTAAAGGTCGGGTTAACCTTCAATCATAGTTCTTATTGATTATATGACTAAGTGGGTAGAGCGAAACCACTTGATTAGATATGAGAGCGAGTGCTTAAAGTTTATGAAGGAGTGCATGGTGTTTCACTTGGATCCCTAAGGTATTAATATCGGACAATGGGCGCCGATTCGTGGGTTCAAAATTTGAAGAATTTTGAGCGATTTGGGGATTCGACACAAGAAGACTTACGTGGCTCATCCACGGTCGAATGGGCAAGTTGAGGTGACCAACGGAATGACTGCTTTGAGCGGAATAAAGCGTGATTGGATGAAGCTAAGGGGAGATGGCGGAAGAATTCTTTGGCGTCTTTGTGGGCATCTGCAAACTACACGCGGGACTACTACGGGGATTAAGCCCTTCCGATTGGCCTATGAAATGCGATGCCTTAGTCGGTCGAAATCGGATCTCAAGTCTTGGTGAAGTCGATTCAAAGAAATCTGACGATGAAGGGTGAAGGCTAACTTGGACTGTGACGAAGTCGAGAGAGGAAGCTTTAATCAAATTGGTACTGCTTTATCAGCGAAGGGTGGCCAAACATTATAACAAGGCGTCGAACTTACGTAGATTGAAGTGGGAGACTTCGTTCTCGAAAGCGAAGCTTCTACACACTCAAAACACGGAAAAGCTAATGCCGAATTGGGAAGGGCCATATGAAGTGATCGAAGTACCAAAGCCAGTACTTATCGATTAAAGGCACTTTCGATGGTTCCGAGATCGAGAATACTTGGCATCTTGGCGCGAACTTGGAAGTATTTTCAATAAAGTTTAAGTCGATTTATCGAATGCATACACAATTGTTTGATATCAATAAAGATCACTTTTCCACAAATTATCACTTGGTCTTATTGGTCCGATGGTCACTTATGGTGTAAGGAGGTATGGTAGGACTCATTTGGCCATTCGATGGTAGCCCAGTCCTTTTGGTCTATATTGATCTTATCGGGGTGGTAAGTCGATGGTCACTATTGGTCCGATGGTCACTATGGTGTAAGGAGGTATGGTAGGACTCATTGGCCCATTCGATGGTAGCCCCTTTCCTTTTTGGTCCTATATTGATCTTATCGAGGGTGGTAAGTCGATGGTCATTATTGGTCCGATGATGTCACTATGGTGTAAGGAGGTATGGTAGGACTAAGTCATTGGCCATTCGATGGTAGCCCCTTTATGTCCTTTTGGTCCTATATTGATCTTATCGAGATGGGTGTGGTAAGTCGATGGTCGATGGTTTATTGGTCCGATGGTCACTATGGTGTAAGGAGGTATGGTAGGACTCATTTGGCCATTCGATGGTAGCCCGGTCCTTTTGGTCCTATATTGATCTTATCGAAATTGGTAAGTCGATGGTCATTATTAATCCTTATGTCTTGGTTCTTATCTCATGTTGTCGTCGAAATTTACTTCACGTATGATTGATCTCACTCTTGATGCAGAGTAGGTATAAGTTATTTATTTTGTTTAAGTGTTGAGTTCGATTCATTAGTTCGATTAACTTGAATCTGTCCAGTAAAATTCAATTCACTTCATTGCATAAGTTAAGCATTATATGCCATATCTAATTCATTAGTTCAACTTATTAACACTAAATTATTGACAAGAAGATCGGGCAGATCGGGCAGGCAGTTAAAGATTTATCATAATAAAATGTTCATTTCATTTAAGATTTATAAATTAATTACATAAAAAAAAGTTTAAAGTAGTCAAATATTTACATAAAAACAAAACATATATATATTGAGCACGCCTTCATCATCGAATTAATTAAGCGGTCTTAGGAGTCCAATTGAAGCGTGGAGATAGCTTCTCTTTCCCTCGTTCAAGCGGTCCTCATATCCTCCGAATAAACCTTCATGATCTACTACATTAAGTTCATCAAGTCCCTATACTCTGCTTGAATCATTTTGAAGCTCTTGATCGAGAATAGGGCCTCGTCCCTCGAGTCCTTTATTTTATGGCGGAGCTTGTGGCGCTTGGCCTTTATGCTTGGACTTCATCTTTAATCTTCGTCTCGGCTTCACCAAGTTGTAAGACTAAGCTTGATTAGTGAAGAAAACTCCTCGTTTTTCGCCTTGAGTAGGTTCTCTTGACCAAACCAAAGATTCGAGTTGGTTAAAGTTTGTTGGTGGCTTGACGCAACCCACCCATCTCTTAATGTTACCTTAGTTCGTCATCGAGATGTCTTGAAATCCATCTTGCTTAGATCCAGTTCTATCGAAGGCCGTTGATGGTATGGAAAGCATCTTCACGACCAGCTATTTCTCGGTCCAAGGTCGATTTCAGCATATGTATTTCCTGTCGCATGAAATCTTCCTCGGCCTCTCCATTTATGTGTCTCGGACGCAGTCGTCCGAAGACAGCATTAGCCTGCATATTTTCAAAATATTCAAGTTAAATGTATAAAATACTCGAAGGAAAATAGAGATGTAGAGGAAGAACTCATTATTGTTTACCTTGGCCAAATAACTCATCCCCTCGTCGAGAAGATTTCCGTCAAGTATGATCCTTTGAGCCGGTGGTGCGTCGATTGTCTTAGACAAAGCTCGAAAAGGTCGAAAGGAAAGTTGGCGTTAAACTTTGGGCCATAGAGTCGGAGATCCCACACCTCGGCATGATAACTTTGACACGAAGGGCCCAAGGTAGTTCGGAGAGGTCTCGACCTTTCGGGGAGAAAAAGTGGTACATTGTTCGGGAGGTGTAGGTCTGCGTTAATAGTTTCGGTTATGGGAGATTTGTTTGGAGTGGATTCTTTGGGTGGTGAGGTAGAGCGGAACTTGGATGGCTCTCGAAGTGCGTTTCCTCTTCTGGATAACGTTGAAATCCCTTCGTCTGATCACCATCCTCTTGATCTGTATTTCTGAGAGGGCACGAAGGGTGGAATAATGAAAGGCCGAGGAACCACGAGCTCTTGGCGATTAAAGGGGTTATTTTGTTTTAATTTTTTGGTCTAAGTATACTCCTTGATCGGAGACGATCAAGTAAAGCCTTTGATCGAGGAATGGTTTTGGAGGTTGGTTACATTTACGGTGTGGGTTCGGGAGGATTTACGAGAGGGGTGACACAGGTTTTCGACAGCTCTTCTCTTTTATCGAGGTTGAAGGATCTCTTACGGTATGAGAACCTCTTGACCTCTGTTTCTTCTGTTTGAAATTCATCCATATGAATTTACGGTGTTGAACCAACTTGAGGGTAGCTTGGTGGTGTAACTTCAATTGCTTAGAAGACATCCCTGACAAAAAATCTTGAGCTCCTTTATTTCTACTGAGCTCGGTCGATCAAAATCTTCTTTGCCTGAAATCAAACAATTCCATGTTATAATTATATATTATGGAATATTTTCAAAAAATATATATATATGAAATAATAAATTTGGTACTTACACACTATGGTCATATAACCATGCTTGCTTGAGAGAGAGTCCGTATTTCCACTCTTCCTTGGGAAGTTGTCAAATAGCTCCATCATTTCCACTTCCGTTCTTGAAACATCTCCAAAGTCGTGAGATATTTTTTAAATCGATTGCCCGATTCGGAGAGAAGAGATCTCGGGGCCTTTGACGAAAAACCATTTCTCGTGCCATCCCCTATTGCTTGAAGGGTTGTTCACCGTGACGTCTGTCAAATTTTCTCGGACTTGGAGAATGTTTCTTGATGGCCTTGAACCCTTTCTCCTGGATTATACTATCTTGTAGAAACGGTGAAGAAAAAAGTCCGAGTGAGGGCTCGGCGCTTGATTCATGGCGAAAGGCCACGAAGGCGAGAATATGGATGTAGGAGTTGGCACCGATTGTGAAAATCCTACACCCAAGAACCCCGATAGGGTCACTATAAAAGGCGTGAAGGGGAAGCGAACCCCCTTCTCGATAAAAATCACCGGGGACGGTAGTCCATCCTTGATAGTTGATACATCTTCTCACGAGCAGGGGTACCACGATAGCATGGGTATCCGGAATGTGGAGCAGAGTTCGAACCCTCTTTAATTGACCTCGGTTATGATAGAAGGAGTGTTGGCGTACGAAAAATCGCTCCGTACTCTGTAGTATTCGAGAGGGGTTTTACGGGTTTTCTGTTTGGGATTCAGTGCACAGTCCCCTCATGAAGATTAGGGTTTGGTGGAACCACGGTGATGGGTGTTACAAGTATGGGAGAACTACATTCGGGGTTTTGGGAAGCCATTTGTGACGATTTGCGAGAGAGAGAGATCGAGAAAGTTTAGAAAGGCGCTCGAATTTCAAATGAGCAGTAAAAGCGTCAAATTTGGTAAAGTTATCCTTTTATCTTGTGATTTATCACGGTTGTTCAAGCGGGTGCATTAAATGCTAGTAATAATTTGGAATTTGAATGGGAAAGCGTCCGGTTTGGTCCGGTATTTAATGGATAAAGTCTTTCGAATTGGGCCCTTAAATTCCTTTCATTTCATTTCATGAAAGCGATAAATGGATGCGTTTTTAATTACATCTTATCATTTATTAATTCTCGGTAAAATATCATGGATTGTTTATAGTTTTCTATTAAACATTACATTTAACAAAAAAACTAGGGGCAATGTTGGGTCGTGATATTTTATCTCTCTTTGGTAGAAATATATTGGGCTTATTCTTTTTTATTCTATTGGGCCTTTATTATTGAATTATGAAAATCATTAAGCCCAATCATCATATTATTTTCATTTCAAACTTATAAGGCCAAGATTGGTCGATGGATCAATCCTTTAGACATTTTAAATATCTACATCTTTGACTGTAATGATGAAAAAAGCATGTCGGTTGACTAAAGAAACACCCATGCATTAATGTGGATGGGATTATAATCGGTTTGGGCGGTAGTAACGATGATCAAAAGCGAGAGAATAAACTACATGCGATCGGCGAACCCCCATCGGGTAAAGGGAATGTGTCGGGTAGTAGTGGGTGTACGGTAATTGAGCGAGGAGGTATAACTTGGCAAGGAAGTCTCCACCAAGAGGTATGTTCTCATACACTTCTTTCATTTAGAATCACATACATTCAGAGAATTATCATTTTCTCTATATATACTAAAGCGATATAGCCTCCGTTTTCGATAAACCTTGTGAATTCACATCTTGACTCTCACGCTTTGAGCTATCCCCAAGCGGAACCGTAGTCGTCGAGCTTGAGGTGTTTATCGTGTTTACGTTCTGAGGATCGGGGACGTTTTAGGTGATTGGGACGTGACGAAAGATCTTGGCGTTAACAATAATGAAACATATTTAAGCCTTAAACATATAATTAGTATGTTAACACTTTTTGTCAAAATTAATTAACATGATTCAATTTATATTGACAAAATATTAGAGGTAATCTTTTTTTTAGACACTAACGTATTTATGAGAAATATATAAACTAGATAAGATTTAAGAAACACTTTTACAAATATGACAAATAAGATCAAATTTATAATTTAGTCCATTTTTTGTTGAGGCTAAGTTGATGATAAAGAATTAAAATGTAACACTTTCTTTGTTATATATATATATATATATATATATATATAATCTTATTTTTATATAATTTTGTTTTGAAAGAGACATATTTTTAGATAATAATATAAAATGAGGTAATGTTTGTAAGGGTTTTGTAAGACCCCAAATTTTTAAATAAAAAGGAATTTCCTTTATTTATTATTTTGAAATAGTAAGGGTTGATTTGATTAATGTGGATAGTTAAGGGTTAAATACATGAAATATTTCAAAATAAGCAGAGTGGTTATAAAATATTCATTATCGTCGGGAATATTAGTTTGGTCGTGGAATATTAAATGCTATGGGAATATTAAATCGACGACGTAGCGACCATGTGTGGGCCCATGTGAGCGATTGGATGAAGAAAGCGACAAATATAAGTTGTTTTTAAATAACGGCGTAGTTATTCTGAGTAAATCTTTGTTGGAATACTCGGTGGTTAAAACACAAGATGCGTTGTTGCGGTATTGCACCAATTATTGATCCTTACGTGAAGGCACTTACTCGATAATGGTTACGATAATTCTTTATTCGATATTTTATTGAGTTAATAATTCTTTGCGTTGATATTTTATATTCTTTGTTGTTTGATAATTGTTCTTACGATATTTTTTTTTATCGAAGCAATAATTCATATTATCTGAATAATATTATTAGATAACATTGTTGGCAATGTCTAGAAAGTTACATCTAAGGAGAGGTTTGGTCACCTAATTGCGAGCCAAGAAGAAGAAATTCTTATTGGAAAGCCCTCTTTCTGGGAACCGCTGCACGTTTGTCGATATTGTGATTACGTAATATTATTTGTGAATAATTAATTATTGATTTATATGATGAGGAAAATATTGATTTTATGTGGATATAGATGGAAAAATTTTAAAATGACAATTGTTAAAAATTAATATTTTATCTTTTTCGATAAAATAATTCATTTAAATATATTATTTTAATAATATATTAATGGTGATATTTTACAACGAATGTGGGATATATGAGTATCTGAGGAGGAAGAGTATTTTTGTTGCAATAAATGTTTAAAACATGTTAAACATGTCGGTGGACCCCATTTATTATTTGAAATTTGATTATAACTTTGTAAAATCGCCTTGGTTTGTGGATTTTGGTCAATTTTATTTGGAATTTGGAAAAACTTCCTTCTGCAAAGTTGTAGAGAATTGAAATTCCTATAAAAACTCAAGAGATTCAATTTTCTGATGAAAGGGCTATTTATTATGAATTATTGAAGTTCAAGCTCAAAATAATTGATTTTGGGAGTTTAAAATATTTTTTTAAGAAAAAAACGTTTTTTGTTGTAAATGAGTGGCTCATGTGTGTTATAAATGATCTGAAATCAGATTTCTAAGGTGGGCTTGAATATTTTAAGAAATATTATTATTTTATTAAATTTTACGCTTTGGTGTTACTAAGCGTTTTCCTAAATAGGGTCTTGGGTTAGAATTGAAAATCACACCAAAAAGCTGAAGTTTTCTCTCTCTATTATCGAAGTGTATTCTTGTGAGTATTTTGAGTATACTTTGAGTATTGCTAGACGGTCTGAGAGTTCCTTGACCTTATACCCTGTGATTCAAATTAGAAATCTTGATCTTTTCGAGGTAAGGGATGTTATTTTCTTCTCAAATGATATTATTTCTTCAATATCATTATCTTTGAAATGTTGATCTGAAGTTTTATCAAATTTGGAACTTTTTCATGTCGGGTTACTTATTCATGAGTTCTTATTCATGAGTTACTATTCACGAGTTCTTATTAAGCGAGTTCTTATTCACGAGTTCTTATTCACGAGTACTATTCATGAAGCGTGAAGATGTTTTTTGTGGAATTTCTATCTTTTGGTGTGAGTTTCTTATTCACGTATCGACCTTTATTCACGTATACTGATGATCTATTCATATTCAAAATAAAATTTCTTCTTTTAAGTCAAAACATCTATTACGGATACTAACTCGATTGTATCCATGTTTTGATCATTCTTGAATTTTACACCACTATGATTATTTTGAGGTATTTTTGGGCGTGGATAAAACCAAGTACTGAATCCTTAATCCTTAATCCTTGTCATTTTGTTTCCTTTGGATTCGTTTTTTTAAAAAAAATATTTTTCATCATCCTCGATCTTAAATGATGATATTATAGAATATCTTTGGCCATAGTAAAGATGAATGATTTCTGAAGAATATCTTTGGCCATGTGATGCAAAGATGAGCAGTGTTTAAATGAACATGACCAATGATGAATATCTTTGGCACATAGTGCAAAGATGAATATTTGATTCGATGTATATTGATTGATGTTACTGGGGATAAAAGATGAGCGATGAACTTTTAAATTCATACATAGAAGATAGTAGTTTGCATTCTCTACTTAACTCTTCTAATGAATTATTATTTCATTGTGAATATTGATTTAAAATTTGTTGTCTATTGTATTACTTATTAGATTTTCCTGTTGAAGACTAACGATAATTTGTTGTATATTATCTTAGTCATAATATTCTTTATTGAGCTAGTTGAGCTCACCCTTTTCCTTTTGTTCTATTTTTCTCGTAGAGGCGAGAATATAAGCGAGTGCGAGTCGGGGTATGGAATGAAGGTTTTAGAAAGGATTGTTTAGTAGTCCTCACTATTTTTGTAAAATAATGTATCAATAAATGTGATGAGGATTTATTTGAGTATAGATATTATCTGAAGATAATATTTGTATTCAAACTCACAGTTTCTTGTTGTAATAATAAAGTTGTAGTTGTTTACATACCATGTATTGACAACTCGAAATAGGTGATGTATACCTATTTTGGGGGCGTCACGGTTGGTATCGAGCTTAGGGATATGATCTCCATGCGGAGATCGGGGAATAGAACTAGGAGGGAGAGCGAGTAAATCCTTCGCTAGTGTGTCCTACTAGCTTATTTGTTAGTTGGTCGAGTATATAGGGATATTATGTGATATATTGATTTCCTTAATTAACCCTTGTTTTATGACGATGTTTTGAGAATGTCGTTGAGAATATTAACAATGGAAATGAGGCCAGTGGAGATGCCTTTGTACTCACCAACGAGGAGAACATGCAGCAGTGGCAATGTTCCTCCCGTGAACAACACCATTGAAGCGAGATGATGAGCGAGGGATGTTTAGAAGTTTTTTGCGATTCATGCAAAATCGAGCGAGGAGACTCGTGTTCAAAATCTGAGGAGGAAATGATAGCAATTCACGGGTTGTCACATGCCAGCGATTCAAAGAGTTGGGACCACGAAATTTAAGGAAAGCGGATCCGATCATGGCGGAAACATGGGTCAAATAAATTACCAAGATATTCGATGTCTTGGGATGCACAAGAAACGAAGGTTCCATTCGCCACCTTTATGTTCCGTCGTGGCGAAGCGGACTACTGGTGGGAGATGCATGAAGCGTACCCATCCAAATTTCCGCACTCGGCGTATGTCTTGGGAGGCGTTTGAAGCTATTTAATGACAAATACTTTCACGAAAGTGTTAAATCATATGAAGGAAGTGGAGTTCATCGATTGGAACAAAACAACATGGCGGTGTCTCGATCGAGGTAAAGTTTGCGAGTTATCGGTTTTGCACCTCATTTGGTGGAGAATGAGGAGCGTTATGGCGGATGTTTCTTAGAGGTTTGAAACCCGGCGTACGTCGATATCTCATTTCTCATAAATTTTCTCTCTATTCGGATGTTGTAAATGGGGCTCAATTATTAGGCGCGAGATAACGAGTACGGTCAACCGAGGACCCTGACGAGGATCGTGTCGTAGATAGCGATCAATGAATAATGATAACTTGCGGAGAAAGAAAGCAGACGGACAAAATGGTAACCACTCGGTGGTAATCATAGCCATGAAAATAGAAGAAGCGAGTCGGGAGGAGATTTAAAGAAGAGATTTAACAACGACCGTATGAAGCGCAGCGGTCTTGACAAGAATCGGGTTCTAAGGGAGGAGAAACGACCACCGGTTATATGCTAAATCACGGAAAGAGGACATATCGATCAAACTGCCCACAAGCAGTTCAAGGTATGCTATAATTGTGGAAAGGAAGGACATATCGCTCGAGATTATGCAGTATGCGAAACCTAGTTCAATGAGGACGGTGACTCGAAAGATCGTCCCCGAAAAAGTCAAAGTTAACGATTAGGGAAGAAGCGTTTGTTGTGGTGGTCATAATCGAGGAACCCAAGCGAGGTGATCACGGGTAAGCTATTTATAAATTCTTGCGAAGTTTATACCTTACTTGATCTGGGTGCTACCCATTCATTTATCTCTCTCTAGCATGTGCTCAACGTTTAAACTTGACTCGGGAGAAATTAGACTTTGACTTATCTGTGAAAACTCCGTTAGGAGAAACTTTCATCACATCTACTTGTTTATAAATCTTGTTTGATTCAAGTTGGCACCATTACCTTACACATTGACCTTATCTCTTTAAAGATACTTGCTTTTGATGTGATTTTAGGGATTGATTGGTTAACTACTCATCATGCCAAAATTGATTGTTTTAAAAGGTTGTTAGTTTTCATATTCTAACCAACTTTGTTATGCGAACTCAAGCAACTAAACCATTAAAATCGATCACCATCATATCTAATCATAAAGCTATTCGTTTATTAAAAAGCGGATGTCAAGCTTTCTAGCCCATGTTATGGATTTGAATAAAGACACGTCAAATTTGAATAATATTCTGTTGTTATTGACTTTCCGGCGTATTTCTCGAAGAACTTCCGGTCTACCCCGAACGTGAAGTTGAATTCTTTATTGATCTTGAACTGATACAAGCCCATTTTAAAACCCCATATCGAATGGCTCTATTGAACTTGAGAGTTAAAGGTCCAACTACGAGGAATTGTTGGACATCGGTTTCATTCGTCTAGTACATCTCCTTGGGGTGCTCTGTTTTTATTTGTAAAGAAGAAAGGCGGGAGTATCGACATTGTATTGACTATCGGGAATTGAACCATGTCACCATCAAGAATAGGTATCCTCTACCTCGTATTGATGACTTGTTTGACCCGATTCTGCAAGGCACAATTCTTTTCAAAAATCGATCTTAGATTACGGATATCATCAAATGAAGATTAGAATCGAGGATATTCAAAGACCGCGCTTGAGAACTGGTGTATGGGCATTATGAATTCTTAGTCATGTCTTTTTGGACTAACTAATGCTCCTATGACTTTCATGGATATGATGAACCGAGTATTCAAGGAATATTTGGATCGATTCGTTGTTGTCTTTATTGATGACATCCTCATATATTCCAAAAGCCGTGAAGATCATGAGCACCATTTGAAAATTTGGTACTCCAAAGGCTTCGTGAAAACCAACTATATGCCAAATTGAAGAAATGCGAGTTACGGCTTGAGAAGTAGCATTCCTTGGGCACGCGTGGTGTCGAAACATGGAGTATCTGTTGATCCGTGAAGATTGAAGCAATCTGAAGTTAGAACAATCAAGAAGTCGGTGGTTGAAATCACGTAGCTTTTTACGGGGTCTATTTGGTTATTATCGGAGATTCGTGGAAGGGTTTTCTCGAATCGCTACTCCATTAACTTCATTAACTCGGAAGGATACAAAATTCGTTTGGAGCGAAGAATGCGAGAAAGAGTTTCCAAGAGCTTAAGAGGAGACTTATTTGGCTGTTCTAACAATACCATCCGGGTTCGGATGGATTTGTTATCTCTGAATGATGATGCTTGAGCGAAGGGTTAGGATGTGTTCTCATGCAACGTGGGAAAGTCATAGCCTATGCCTCGCGACAACTTAAAAAGAGTATGAGAGGAATTATCCTACTCATGATCTAGAGTTAGCGGCCCGATCGTTTCGCGCTAAAAGATATGGAGGCACTATCTATATGGGGAGAAAATGGAGATATATTCGGACCATAAAAGCCTTAAATATTTCTTCACTCAAAAGAACTCGACATGCTTGGCGGCGTGACGTTGGCTCGAGCTATTGAAAGACTACGACCACACTATTCATACCATCCCGAAAAGCGAGCGTGGTAGGTGTGCGTTGAGTAGAAGATCATATCTTGGGGAATGAGTGCGATGATGTCAAGTATCGCGACAGAGCCAACTTTAATAGAAAAGTTAAGGTTGCTCGAAGCCACGAACCGGGAGGCGATGCGTATGAAGAAGAAAAAGTACAAGAAGGAGCTATTAGGGCGAGAATTGATGAAGAAGGAATACTTGAGTCCCTCTAGACTTTGTGTTCCTAACGACTCGATTTGAAGTACAAGATTATGATGGAGGCACACAATACACCATTTGCAATCCATCTGGAAGTACCAAAATGTATCGTGATCTTGACATACATTTTGGTGGAACAATATGAAGAGAGAGATTGCAAAGTTTATCTCGATGTGTTTAACTTGTCAACGTGTAAAAGCGGAGCATCTAGTACCTAAGGGTCCGTTGCAACCACTTGAGATTCCGAAATGGAAGTGGGAACATATTACCATGGATTTCGTTCACGGGTCTTCTGTGGTTTCTCAAGGCATCAATGCTATTTGGGTTATTGTTGATAGATTAACCAAGTCTGCTCATTTCTTGCCGAAATCTGGGAGACTTATTCCTTGAACGTCTTGCTAGTATATGCGTAAATGAGATTGTGAGGTTGCATGGCATGCTGTATCCATAGTTTGGATCGTGACCCAAGATTCACTTCAAGATTTTGGGTTAGCTTGCAAAAAGCTATGGAGCGCAGTTTGCGATTTAGTTGGCATACCATCCCCAAACGGACGAGACAATCGAGAGAGGACTATTCAAACTCTTGAAGATTTATTAAGACTACGTGTCCTGACTTCAAGGGCGGTTGGGATAAGTATTTACCATTGGTGGAATTCTCCTACAACAGCAGTTATCGAGCAAGTATAGGTGTGGCTCCATTTGAAGCATTATATGGGCGAAAATGTCGTTCTCCGATATGTTGGGATGAGGTGGGTGAAGCAACATTGTTGGGACCCGAGTTAAATGCGTATGACTACCGAAAAGATCCAATGATTCGACAACGTATACAAAAGCGGCACAAGATCGACAAAAGAGTTATGCGGATCTTCATCGAAAGGGCGTGGAATTTAGTGTAAGGGATCATGTATTGTTGCGAGTTGCTCCATGGAAGGGAGTTACAAGATTTGGGAAGAGAGGAAAGCTCGATCCACGATTTATTGGTCCATTTCAAATTCTTGACCGAGTAGGAAATGTAGCCTATAGACTTGCGTTACCTCAAGTATGTCTCGTGTTCATAATGTGTTTCACATATCTCATACTTAAATAAATATGTGAAAGACCCGAACCACGTTATAGAGTTAGAACCCGGACGAGATAGCCAGAAGACTTAACGTGATGAGGAGGTACTGTCAAGATTTTGGATAGGAAGGAGCATGTCCCTACGCCAAGAAAGGTCATACCACAAGTTAAAGTTTTGTGGAGGAATCATGCTTTATAGAGGAAATGACACAGGAATTGGAAAGCGGAAATGAAAGCGAGGTATCCTCACCTTTTGAAACACACACAGTGCGTCGTCGATTTCGAGGACGAAATTTCATAAGGAGGGAGGTTGTAAGACCCAAAATTTTTAAATAAAAGAAATTTCCTTTATTTATTATTTTGAAATAGTAAGGGTGGATTTGATTAATGTGGATAGTTATGGGTAAAATCATGCAAATATTTCAAAATAAGCAGTGGTTATAAAATATTCATTGTTGTCGGGAATATTAGTTTGGTGCGTGGAATATTAAATGCTTTGTCGAGGAATATTAAATGCGACAGTATGACGACCATGTGTGGGCCCCATAACGAGCGATTGGATGAAGAAAGCGACAAATATAAGTTGTTTAAAAATAATTGGCGTAGTTATTACCATTAATCTTGTTAAAATACTAAATTGGTTAAAACACGTAGTTGAGCGCAGTATTGCACCAATTATTGATCCTTACGTGAAGGCACTTTACTCGATAATGGTTACGATAATTCTTGCTCGATATTTTATTGAGTTAATAATTGTATGCGTTGATATTTTATATTCTTTGTTGTTTGATAATTGTCATTACGATATTTTTCATTATCGAAGCAATAATTCATATTATCTGAATAATATTATTAGATAACATTATTGGCAATGTCTAGAAAGTTACATCTAAGGAGAGGTTTGGTCACCTAATTGCGTGCGCCGATGAAGAAATTCTTATTGGAAAGCCCTCTATCACTGGAGGCTACTGCACGGTTGTCGATATTGTGATTACTGTAATATTATTTGTGAATAATTAATTATTGATTTATATGATGAGGAAAATATTGATTTTATGTGGATATAGATGGAGAAAATTTTTAAAATGACAATTGTTAAAAATTAATATTTTATCTTTTTCTCGATAAAATAATTCATTTAAATATATTATTTTAATAATATATTAATGGTGATATTTTACAAATCGAATGTGGGATATATGAGTATCGAGGAGGAAGAGTATTTTTGTTGCAATAAATGTTTAAAACATGTTAAACATGTCGGTGGACCCCATTTATTGATTGAAACTTGATTATAGCTTTATAAAATCGCTTTGTTTATGGATTTCATCAATTTTGATTGGAATTTGGAAAAACTTTCTTCTGCAAAGTTGTAGAGAATTGAAATTCCTATAAAAACTCATGAGATTCGAATTTTCTGATGAAAGGGCTATTTATTATGAATTATTGAAGTTAGAAGCTCAAAATAATTGATTTTTGAAGTTTAAAATATTTAAAATTAGAAAAACGTTTTTCTTACTTTTTCTAGAAGGTGGCATGTGTTTGATGGCTGAAATCAGATTCTAGGCATGTGTAAGAAATTTTATAATTATATTATTAATTTATTAAATTTTACTAACTTTTGGTGTTCTAGCGATTTCTATAAATATAGGGTCTTGGGTTAGAATTGAAAATCACACGAAACCGAAGTTTTCTCTCTATATATTATCGGCGTATTCTTGTGAGTATTTTGAGTATACTTTGAGTATTGCTAGGCGGTCTGAAGTTCCCTTGACAGATTATACATGTAGTATTCCAACTAAAGTCTTAATTTTTTTCGAGGTAAGGGATGTTATTTTCTTCTCAAATGATATTATTTCTTCAATATCATTATCTTTGAAATATTGGTTGGAACTTTTTATCAAATTTGGAACTTTTTCATGTCGGGGTTACTATTTCATGAGTTCTTATTCACGAGTTCTTATTCATTCTTATTCAGTTCTTATTCACGAGTTCTTATTCACGAGTACTATTAATGTGAAGCGTGAAGATGTTTTTGTGGAATTTCTATCATTTGGTGTCAGATTCTTATTCACGTGTCGACCTTATTCACGATATCTGACACTATTCATCGAAAAATAAAATTTCTTCTTTTTGTCCAAAATATCTATTACGGATACTAGCTTTGATTGTATCCATGTTTTGATCATTCTTGAATTTTACACCACTATGATTATTTTTGAGGTATTTTTTTGAACATGGATAAAACAAAGTACGAATCCTTAATCCTTAATCCTTGTCATTTTGTTTCAATTTGGATTCGTTTCTTTAAAAATATTTTCATCATCCTCGATCTTAAATGATGATATTATTGAATATCTTTGGCACATAGTGCAAAGATGAATGATTTCTGAAGAATATCTTTGGCTTTGTAGTGCAAAGATGAATGTGTTGAGATGAACATGATTGATGATTAATATCTTTGGCGTGAGTAGCAAAAGATGAGCAGTGTTTAAATGAACATGATCAATGATGAATATCTTTGGCTTTGTAGTGCAAAGATGAATATTTGATTCGGATGTATATTGATTGATGTTACTGAGGATAAAAGATGAGCGATGAACTTTTAAATTCATACATAGAAGATAGTAGTTTGCATTCTCTCTTAACTCTTCTAATGAATTATTATTTCATTGCGAATATTGATTTAAAATTTGTTGTCTATTGTATTCTATTAGATTTTTCCTGTTGAAGACTAACGATAATTTGTTGTATATTATCTTAGTCATAATATTCTTTCTTGAGCTAGTTGAGCTCACCCTTTTCCTTTTGTTCCATTTTTCTCGGGAGGCGAGAATATAAGCGAGTGCAGTCGAGTGGGGGTATGGAATGAAGGTTCTAGAGAGAGTTGTTTAGTAGTCCTCACCATTTTTGTAAAATAATGTATCAATAAATGTGATGAGGATTTATTTGAGTATAGATATTATGCAGAAGATAATATTTGTATTTAAACTCATAGTTTCTTGTTGTAATAATAAAGTTGTAGTTGTTTACGTACCATGTATTGACAACTTCGGAATGGGTGATGTATACCTATTTTGGGGGCGTCACAATTGATGCGATTTGGGTCATTGTTGATAGATTGACCAAGTCCGCTCATTTCTTCTGGATCACGAAAACTTATACACTTGAACGTCTTGCTCATATGTACATAAACGAGATTGTAAGATCGATGTGGTATCTTAGGTATCCATAGTTTACGATCGAGACCCAAGATTCACTTCACGATTTTGGGTTAGTTTGCAAAAAGCTATGAGCGCAGACTTACGATTTAGCTTTCTTCGTATATCATCCTTAGACGGACGGACAATGGGAGAGGACTATTCAAACTCTTGAAGATCTATTAAGACTCTGTGTCCTTGATTTCAAGGGGAGTTGGGACAAGTTCTTACCATTGGTGGAGTTTTCCTACAACAACAATAATCAAGCAAGTATTGGCATGGCTCCATTCGAGCGTTGTATGGAAGAAAGTGTCGTTTCTTGATATCTTTGGGATGAGGTGGGTGAAGCAACGTTGTTGGGACCAGAGTTGATGCGTATGACTACTTAAAAGATTCAAACGATCCGAAACGACGTATAAAAACCTCACAAAATCGACAAAAGAGTTATCTTGATCTTCATCGAAAGGGCGTGGAATTGATATAGGAGATCATGTGTGTTGTTAAGAGTTGCTCCATGGAAAGGAGTTACAAGATTTGGAAAGAGAAAAAACTTAATCCTCGATTCATCGGTCCATTTTAATCCTCGATCGAGTAGGAACTGTGTGGCCTATAGACTAAACTTTCTGCAAATATGTCTCGTGTTCATAACGTTTTCACATATCTATATTACGTAAATATGTGAAAGACCCAACCATATTATTGAGTTAGAACCGGGACAAAATAGCGGAAGATTTGACGTATGAAGAGGTTCTGTTCAAATTTTGGATAAGAAGGAACATATTCTACGCTCAAGGTTATACATCAAGTCGAAGTTTTGTGGAGGAACCACGATGTTGAGAAATGACTTGGGAGTTAGAATCAAAATGAAATCAAGGTATCCTTACCTCTTGACATACCAGTCACGTACCACAAATTTCGAGGCGAAATTTCATAAGAAGGGAGGTTGTAAGACCCCATCTTTTATAAATAAAGATGAATTTTTCTATAAATATTATTTTTGAATATTATGGAATAAATTTGATATAATGTAATAGTTGTGGGTAATATTTATAAATTTTGCAAAGTATGCAAGTTGTTATAAAATATTACGTTTGGTGGGGAATATTCTTTTTTAGGGAATATTAAATACAATAGCTCAATCATTTGTGGACCCCACAATGTATTATTGTCGGATTGAGAAAACGACAAAAATATTTTATAAAAATAACGGCGGAGGTGTTACCGTTAAAAGCTGTTGAACTACCCGGTGGTAAAAGTACGATGTCTGGCGTGAGTTGCGTAGTAGCACACGGTATTGATTATTGATGCTTACGTGAGAAGTCACTCAGCTATGCTCAATTATTGCTACAGTAATTGCTGCATCATATCTCTTATATTATTGATTCAATTATTGTCACAGTATCATCATATAATATATTTATAGTATTAAATCAATAATTGAGACGACAAGTTATAAATGATTAATAATTGTTGAAAGATTAAATATGTGTTGATGAAAAAAAAATGATTTGTGGTAAGTTTGATTATTTTATGGGGGGGCTCATATGTCATCATCTAAGAGTCTCTTCGTCAATAGTAATTACCTTCGTCGATAGTAATTACCCTTGTGAACGATATTTACCTTCGTCGATAGTAATTACCCTTGTGAATAGTATTTACCTTCATCAATAGTATTTACCTTCGTTAATAGTAATTACTTTTTACCAGACGTCGAACGAACCACTTGTCGTTTCACATTACTGAGCGTCGAACCACTTGTCGTTTCACATTACTGAGGTCAAACCGATTAAATCGAGCCACTTGCCTTTTCACACTGGCGGTCTTTAAGCTAGAAATCTTCTATAAATAGAGGCCTAGGGCTTCATTATTTTTCACGAATTCATTCAAGCTATAGAGAGAAAGTATAGAGAATAAGAGAGAAGAAGAAAAAGTATTTTGTTCTTACTACTGCTGCGATTCAATCTCCTACCAAATGTAAGGGTGTTATTCTTTCTTATTCATGAAGAGAACTTTGTTATTCCATTGCTTATTATTACATTGGAATAACTTTGTATCACGTGATTTACCTATACTTGGTGACATTCTTCTATTATTACATTGGAACATCACATACATGTGTTTTACAGGACTGGTTCCGCTCTTTATTATTATTACATTGGAACATCACATGCATGTGTTTTACACAGGACTGGTTAAAATCTTTATTATTATTACATTTGGAACATCACATGCATGTGTTTTACGGACTGGTTAAAATCTTTATCATTACATTGGAATATCCTATCATGTGTTTTACACCGGATGCAGTTCTATCTTTATTATTACATTGGAACATCACATGCCGTTGTGAATTTCACCGACTGGTTCCGTTATTATTATTCTGTTGGAATAACATACATCTGCCAAGTATCGCATGCATGGTGATTTCTTTTGTTATTCCATTCTTTATTATACCCAAATTGGTTAAAACTTTGACTTATATACTCCATGAAATTAGTAGAATATCCTTGATATTTGCGTTTTATCGATATCTTTTCATGGAAATATTCTTACGATCATTCTTGAATTTTACTAATTTGGGCGTTAATAATTCTGGATAAAATAATTCTTGAACTTGTTTTATTGAATTCTTATATCATTGTCATCATCCTCATGTTTATATTTTTTTTTTAAAAGTCATACGTGGGTTTGTAGTGTCGTAGATGGACTTGGTATGATTATGACCGAGACTATTCGGTTGTAATCATGACCGTAATGTTACAAATGATATGGTAAAAATCCTCGATTAGTAGTAGTGCATTGATGGACGATTGTTGGCATGATCATGACCATTAATGAATACACAAATATTCTTGGCGTAGTGCATGAATAATTGTGGTCGTGATACTTAAAGAATATCCTTGGCCATAGTGCGAGGGTGATTCGATGATGTGAAATATTTATTAAAGGTGAGTCTCAATTTATAACGATGATGAAAAACCTTTTAAAACCTAAAAGATAGTAGACTTTATTTTCTACTTGACTCTTTTAATGGATTAAATATTCATTGCATTAAAAACGGTTGTCTATTGTATTTTATCGGTTTAACATTGTTGAAGACTATTGATAATTTATTACGCATTATCTTAGTCATAATATTTCTTCTTGGGCTAGTTGAGCTCACCCTTTCTTTCCTTTATTCTCTTGAAAATGAGAATATAAATTTGGGGACGAGTCGGGAAGCAGTGATGGTCTGAAGATAGCATTAGTAGTCCTCACTATTACGTGAAATAGTGTGATAATAATTATAATGAGGACTCCTTTTTGAGTTTGTATAATATCTAGTAGACGATATTTGTATTTAAACTCACGATTTATGTCGTATTATTACCGACGATTATGTTAGTAAGTTGTATTTAAATTACATACCATGTAAGTGGCGACCCAGATGGGTGATGTATACCTAATTTTGGGGCGTCACATCAACAATGTCACATTAAAATTTTCTTCATCTATATCCACATAAAATCAATATTTTCTCATTATATAAATCAATAATTAATTATTCACAAATAATATTACGAATCACAATCTTGCAACCGGTAGTTCCCCGAAAAGGGGCTTTCCAATAAGGATCTCTCCTTCTTGGCGTATGCAATTAGGTGACCAAACCTCTCCTTAGATGTAACTTTATAGACATTGCCAATAATGTTATCCAATAATATTATTCAGATAATATGAATTATTGCTCCGATAATGAAAAATACTGTGTAATGACAATTTATTGAAACAACAGTAATATAAAATATCAATGCAACAATTATTGAATCAATAAAATAAAATACTTAACAGTAATTCTTTGGAACAATTATTGAGTAGTGACTTCTTACGTAAGAATCAATAATTGGTGCAATACTGCCATCTTCTTGTTCAACAACGCGTATTAGTGTGTTTTAACCAACGGGTATTCCAACGATGATATTATTGGTAACAACTACGCTGTGATTATTTATAAACAACTTATACTTGTCGTTTTTCTTCGTCCAATCGCTTTTTCCGTTATGGGGCCCAAAAAAGCTATTGGTCGTCATTTAATATTCCCGACAAAGATTTAATATTCCACGACCAAACGAATATTCCCAAATGATAATGAATATTTTATAACCACTTGCTTATTCAAAATATTTGCGTATTTTACCCATAACTATCCACATTAATCAAATCAACCCTTACTATTTTAAAATAATAAATAGAGAAAAATAAATTTCATTTATTAATAATTTGGGGTCTTACAAGGGGGCTGTGTCAGTGGTAGTGGGTGGCACGGTAATCCAGGCAAAGAGAGTATAACCTATCAACCAAGTCTTCACAAAGAGGTACGTACACATTCATACACACATATACACACAACTGAGAATTGTTATCACTCTGAAGACACTAGACATTACATCCTCCATTGTTAACCTTGTGAACACGTGTACTGACTCTCACGCTTGAGCTATCCCCCGACGGACCCGCCGTCAAGCTTTTGGTGTTGACTGTGTTTACTGTGCAGGATCAGGGCATCTTACGTGATTGGGATGCGGCAAAAGATCTTGGCATTAACAAAACCTGTGACGCCCCCAAAATATAGTATATACATCACTGATTACGAGTTGTCAATACATGAGTGCGAAACAACTACAACTTTATTATTACAACAATAAAAGCTGTGAGTTTGAATACAAATATTATCTTACAGACAATATCTATACTCAAATAAATCCTCATCACATTTATTGATACATTATTTTACAAAAATAGGTGAGGACTACTAAACAATCCTTTCTAAAACCTTCATTCCATACCCAGGCTAAATCTTCGCTATATTCTAGCCTCTCGAGAAAAAAAATGGAACAAAAAGGAAAAGGGTGAGCTCAACTAGCTTCGATAAAGAATATTATGACTAAGATAATATCTGACAAATTATCGTTAGTCTTGACGAGGAAAAATCTAATAGAATCTGATAGACAACAAATTTTAAATCAATATTAGCATGTGAAATAATAATTCATTAGAAGAGTTAAGTAGAGAATGCAAACTACTATCTTCATGTATGAATTTAAAAGTTCATCGTCTATCTTTTATCCACTGTAACATCAATCGATATACATCTGGAATCAAATATTCATCTTTGAACTACTGGCCGAAGATATTCATCGATTAATCAAATATTTCATTTAAACACTGTTCATCTTTGCACTCACTGGCCAAAGATATTCTTGAAAATCATTCATCTTTTTTGCTTCTGAGGCCAAAGATATTCCATAATATCATCATTTAAGGCGAGGATGATGAAAATATTTTTTTTTTAAAAAGCGAATCCGGTGAAACAAAATGACAAGGATTAAGGATTAAGGATTCGTACTTGGTTTTATCCACGTCAAAATACCTCAAAAATAATCATAGTGGTGTAAAATTCAAGAATGATCAAAACATGGATCTGATCGAGTTAGTATCCGAATAGATATTTTGAGACGAAAAGAAGAAATTTTATTTTTTAGGTTGAATAGTGCAGTATATCGTGAATAGTGTTAGTATCGTGAATAGTCTTGATATCGTGAATAGTAACTCAGACACCAAAAGATAGAAATTCCACAAAAAAAAACATCTTCACGCTTCTTAATGAATAGTACTTGTGAATAGTAACTAAATGAATAGTAACTTCATGAATAAGTAACTTCGTGAATAGTAACTCATGAATAGTAACTCATGAATAGTAACCCCGACATGAAAAAGTTCCAAATTTGATAAAAACTTGAGATCAACATTTCGACATAATGATATTGAAGAAATAATATCATTTGAGAAAAAAAATAACATCCACTTACCTCGAAAGATCGATCTTACAAATTTAGAATCACAAGATATAGTCTTTGAAGGGACTTGCCTGCGCAAATCTAGCAATACTCAAAGTATACTCAAAATACTCACAAGAATAAACTCGATAATATAGAGAGAAAATTTGGATTTTGGTGTGATTTTCAATTCTAACCTAAGCACCTTATTTATAGGAAAATCTTTAGAACACCAAGCGAAAATTTAATAAAATAATAATATTTCTTAAAATATTCAAGCCCACCTTAGAAATCTGATTTCAGATCATTTATAACACATGTGAGCCACTCAATCACAACAAAAACATTTTTCTTACAAAAAAATATTTTAAACTCCCAAAATCAATTATTTGAACTTGAACTTCAATAATTCATAATAAATAGCCCTTTCATCAGAAAATTCAAATCTCTCGAGTTTTTATAGGAATTTCAATTCTCTACAACTTTGCGGAAGGAAGTTTTCCAAATTCCAAATAAAAATTGGCCAAAAATCCACAAGCAGCGCGATTTTACGGTATAATCAAATTTCATCGATAAATGGGGTCCACAGACATGTTTAACATGTTTTAAACATTTATTGCAACAAAAATACTCTTCCTCTCCTCGTATACTCATATATCCCACATTAGTTGTAAAAATATCACCGTTAATATATTATTAAAATAATATATTTAAATGAATTATTTTATCGAGAAAAAGATAAAATATTAATTTTCAACAATTGTCATTTTAAAATTTTCTCCATCTATATCCACATAAAATTAATATTTTCCTCATCATATAAATTAATAATTAATTATTCACAAATAATATTACGAGAATCCGATATTGACGACAAGGCGGTTCAGGAAAGAGGGCTTTCGATAAAAATTTCTTCTTCTTGTGGCGCTTGATTAGGTGACCAAACCTCTCCTTAGAGCGAAACTTTCTAGACATTGCCAACAATGTTATCTAATAATATTATTAGAGATAATATGAATTATTGCTTCGATAAAGAAAAATATTGTGTAATGACAATTATTGAAACAACAATATATAAAATATCAATATGACAATTATTAACTCGATAAAATCTTGAGAGCGTAATTCTTTGTAACCATTATTGAGTAGTGCCTTCTTACGTAAGAATCAATAATTGGTGCAATCTGGTTCTTCTTCTTGGCGTGTTTTTTTTAACCACAAGTATTCAACGATATTACTTGATATAACTTCTGTAGTTATTTAAAAATAACTTATATTTGTCGTTTTCTTCATCCAATCGCTTTTTTCCGTTATGAGGCCCACACATGGCCATTACTGTGGCAGTCGTACGAATATTCCCAAAGCGATCTGAATATTCCACGACCAAACGAATATTCCCAACGATAATGAATATTTTATAACCACTTGCTTATTTTGAAATATTTGCGTATTTAACCCTTAACTATCCACATTAATCAAATCAACCCTTACTATTTCAAAATAATAAATAAAGGAAATTCCTTTTATTTAAAAATTTGAGGTCTTCTGACCTCCCTCCTTATGAAATTTAAGTCCTCGAAATTGACGTACGTACTGGTGTTTGAAAAGGTGAGGATACCTCGCTTTCATTTCGTTTCCAATTCCCGGTCATTTCCTCTATAGCATGATTCCTCCACAAACTTTAACTTGTGGTATGACCTTTCTTGCGCGTAGGACATGCTCCTTCTATCCAAGATCTTGGCAGTACCTCCTCATACGTTAAGTCTTGGCTATCTCGTCCGGTTCTAACTTCGATAACGTGGTTTGGGTCTTTCACATATTCTGAAATGCGGATATGTGAAATACATTATGAACACGAGACATACTCGGAGATAGCATGAGTCTATAGGCTACATTTCTTACTCGGTCGAGAATTTGAAATGGACCATAAATCGTGGATTGAGCTTTCCTCTCTTCCCAAATCTTGTAACTCCTTCCATGGAAGCGACTTCGCATGACAATCATGATCCCCTACATTAAATTCCACGTCCTTTCGATGAAGATCCGCATAACTCTTTTGTCGATCTTGTCTTGGTTTGTATCGTTGTCGAATCATTTGGATCTTTTCGGTGAGTCATACGTCTTAACTAACTCGGGTCCCAACAATGTTGCTTCACCCTCGTCCCAACATATTGGAGAACGACATTTTCGTCCATATAATGCTTGAATGGAGCCACACTATACTTGCACGATAAGCATTGTTGTAGGAGAATTCCACCAATGGTAAATACTTATCCCAACTACCCTTGAAGTCTAGGACCACGAGTCTTAATAGATCTTGAAGAGTTTGAATAGTCCTCTCTACGATTGTCCATCCGGTTTTGGGGATGGTATCTTAGAACTAAATCACAAATCCGTGCCCATAGCTTTTTGCAAGCTAACCCAAAATCTTGAAGTGAATCTTGGGTCACGATCCGAAACTATGGATCTGAGGCATGCCATGACCTCACAATCTCATTCACGTCTGTCTTAGCAAAGGCGTTCAAGGAATAAGTCTCCGTGTCGGCGAAAATGAAACGGACTTGGTTAATCTATCAACAATAACCCAAATAGCATTGATGCCTTGAGAAGCCGTAGGAAGACCCGTAACGAAATCCATAGTAATGTGTTCCCACTTCCATTCAGGAATCTCAGTGGTTCTGACGGACCCTTAGGTACAAGATGCTCGCCTTTACGTTGGCAAGTTAAACACATCGAGATAAACTTTGCAATCTCTCTCTTCATATTGTTCCACCAAAATGTATGTCGAAGATCACGATACATTTAGTACTTCGAGGATGGATTGCAAATGGTGTATTGTGTGCCTCCATCATAATCTTGTTCTTCAAATCGAGTCGTTAGGAACCTGAAAGTCTAGAGTGGACTCGAAGTATTCCTTCTTCATCGATTCTAAACTTAGGAATAGCTCCTTCTTGTACTTTCTTCTTCCGCACGCATCATCGGCTCAAGATTGGGTGGCTTGAAGCAACCTTAACTTTTTCTATTAAAGTTGGCTCTGTCGTATATCTTGACATCATCGCTTTTCGTTCCGCGTATGATCTTCTACTCGATCGTCATTACCGTTAAACTTTTCGGGGATGGTATTGAATAGTGTGGTCGTAGTCTTTCAATAGCTCGAGCCAACGTCATTTGCCGCGTGTTGAGTTCTTTTGAGTGAAGAAATATTTAAGGCTTTTATGTTGCGAATATATCTCCACTTTCTCCCCGTATAGATAGTGCCTCCATATTTTTAAGCGGCAGCAACATTTACTTTGACTCTAGATCATGAGTAGGATAATTCCTCTCATACTCTTTAAGTTGTCATGAGGGCATAAATTATGACTTTCCCGTTGCATGAGAACACATCTAACCCTTTGCACGAAGCATCGGCGTAGATAACAAATCCATCCGAACCGGATGGTATTGTTAGAAACAGTCTTAGAAATAAGTCTCTCTTAAGCTCTTGGAAACTTTTCTCGCGTTCTTTCGCTCCAAGCAATTTTGTATCCTTAGAGTTAGGTGAGTTAATGGAGTAGCGATTTGAAAAACCCTTCCACGAATCTCGATAATAACCCGTTAAGCCCAAAAAGCTACGTCTTGATCATGAAACTTGGTTGCTCCCAACTTTGTATTGCTTGATCTTGGCCGGATCAGCGGATACTCCATGTTTCGACACCACGTGCCCAAGAATGCTACTTCCTCGAGCGAACTTCGCATTTCTTCAATTTGGCATATAGTTGGTTTTCACGAAGCCTTTGGAGTACCGACTTCAAATGGTGCTCATGATCTTCACGACTTTTGGAATATATGAGGATGTCATCAATAAAAACAACAACGAATTGATCGAAATATTCCTTGAATACTTGGTTCATCATATCCATGAAAGCCGCGAGGAGCATTAGTTAGTCAGAAAGACATGACTAAAAATTCATAATGCCCATCTGGGGTTACGGCGGGTCTTTGGAATATCCTCGATTCTAATCTTGGTGATGATATCGAGCGAAGATCGATTTTTGAAAAGAATTGTGCCCCTTTGCATTTGGTCAAACAAGTCATCAATCGAGGTGAGGATACCTATTCTTGATGGTGACATGGTTCGATTCCGATAGTCGATACAAAATCGCATACTCCGTCTTTCTTCTTCTGAAATAAAAAGCAGGGAGCACCCCGAGGAGATGTCTTGGGGCCAGATGAAACCGAGTGTCCAACAATTCACGTAGTTGGACCTTTAACTCTGAAGTTCAATAGGAGCCATTCGATATGGGGTTTTAGAAATGGGCTTTGTGCGGGTTTGAAGATCAATAAAGAATTCAACTTCACGTTACGGGGTAGGCCAGGAAGTTCTTGAAATCGTCGGGAAAATCGATAACAACGGGAATATTATTCAAATTTGGCGTGTCTTTATTCAAATCCATAACATGGGCTAGGAAAGCTTGACATCCGTTTTTAATAAGCGAATAGCTTTATGATTAGATATGATGATGATCGATTTTAATGGTTTAGTTGCTTGAATTAAATCTGACGGGTTGGTTAGGAATATGAAAACTAACAACCTTACGAAAACAATCAATTTTGGCATGATGAGTAGTTAACCATCAATCCCTAAAATCACATCAAAAGCAAGTATCTTTAAAGAGATAAGGTCAACGGGTAAGGTAATGGTGCCAACTTGAATCAAACAAGATTTATAAGCGATGGATGTGATGAAAGTTTCTCTAACGGAGTTTCCACGAGATAGGTCAAAGTCTAATTTCTCGGTCGAGTTTAAGCGTTGAGCACAAGCGGGAGAGATAAATGAATGGGTATGCCGGTTATCAAGTAAGGTATAAACTTAGCAGAATTTATAAATAGCTTACCCGTGATCACCTCGTTTGGGTTCCTCGCATTATGACCGATCACAACAAAGCGCTCTTCCGGAATCGTTGACTTTGACTTTTACGGAATGACGATCTTTTGAGTCACCGTCCCCATTGAACTAGGTTTTTCTTTTACCGTATAATCTCGGCGATATGTCCTTCCTTTCCACAATTATAGCATACCTTGAGCTGTTGTGGGCGGTTTGGTGATATGTCCCTCTTTTTCCGCATTTATAGCATATAATGGGTGGTCGTTCTCCTCCCTTAGAACCGATTCTTTTGCCAAGCCTTTGTCATCTTCACATAGTCGTTGTTAAATCTCCTCTTTTAAAATCTCCTCGACTCGCTTCTTCTATTTTCATGGCCATGATTACCACCGGAGTGGTTACCATTTTTGTCATCATCTGTTTCTTTCTCCATGAGTTATCATTATTACATTGGCTGCTTATCTACGATCGATCCACGGTTGTGGTCCCTCGGTTGGCCGTACTTCGTTATCTCGCTCTAATAATTGAGCCTGTTTTTCAACATCTGAATAGAGAAAATTTATGAGAAATGAGATCTTGGCGTATCTTGGGGTTTCAAACCTCTAAAAAACATCCGCGTCATCGTTCCTCATTCTCCACCAAATGAGGTCTGAAACACGGATAACTCTGCAAACTTTGCCTCGTCTTTGAGACACACTTGTCATGTTGTTTTATTCCAATCGATGAACTCCACTTCCTTCGTATAGCCGAACACTTTCGGGAAAGTATTTGTCATTAAATAGCTTTCTGAAACGTCTCCCAGAGACATCTTGAGTGCGGTTTGGATGGAGTGCGCTTCACAGAGACTCCCACCGATGATCGCCTTTCGCCATGCGGAACATAAAGGTGGCGAATGGAACCTTCTGTTCCTCAGTGCATCCCAGACATCGAATATCTTGGTAATTTGTTTGACCCGTGTTTCCGCCGTGATCGGATCGGCTTTCCCTTAAATTACGGTGGTCCCACTCTTTGAGCTAGCTTTGGTTGTGACAACCCGTGAATTGCTATCATTTCCTCCTCATATTTTGAACACGAGTCTCCTCGTGCGATTTTGCATGAGCTATGAAAAACTTCTAAACATCCCTCGTTCATCATCTCTTTCGATGGGTGTTGTTCACGGGAGGAACATTGCCCGACTGTTACGTTCGTTCTCCTCGTTGGTGAGTCTGAGGCATCTCCACGGTCTCATTTCCATTGTTAATATTCTCGATCGACATTCTCAAATCTTGTCATAAAACAAGGGTTAATTAAGAAATCAATATATCACATAATATCCTATATCTTGACCAACTAACAAATAAATAAGCTTAGGTATGACACCTTTAGCGAAGGATTTACTCGTCTCTCCCTCTGGTTCTATTCCCCGATCTCATGAGAGATCATATCCCTAAGCTACGATACCAAGCTGGCGCGCCCCAAAAATAGGTATACATCACCCATTACGAGTTGTCAATACGTGATGCGAAACAACTACTGACTTTATTATTACAACGATAAAAGCGTGAGTTTGAATACAAATATTATCTTACAGACAATATCTATACTCAAATAAATCCTCATCACATTTATTGATACATTATTTTACAAAATAGTGAGGACTACTAAACAATCCTTTCTAAAACCTTCATTCCATACCCAGAGCTAAATACTTCATATATTCTAGCCTCACGAGAAAAAAATGGAACAAAAGGAAAAAGGGTGAGCTCAACTAGCTTCGATAAAGAATATTATGACTAAGATAATATACAACAAATTATCGTTAGTCTTCACGAGGAAAAATCTAATAGAATCTGATAGACAACAAATTTTAAATCAATATTCACAATGAAATAATAATTCATTAGAAGAGTTAAGTAGAGAATGCAAACTACTATCTTACATGTATGAATTTAAAAGTTCATCGTCTATCTTTTATCCTGTAACATCAATCAATATACATCTGGAATCAAATATTCATCTTTTAACTACTGGCCGAAGATATTCATCGATTAATCGTATTCATTTAAAACACTGTTCATCTTTTACTTTACGGGCGAAAGATATTCTTGAAAATCATTCATCTTTGCACTACGGGCCAAAGATATTCCATAATATCATCATTTAAGGCGAGGATGATGAAAATATTTTTTTAAAGAAGCGAATCCGGTGAAACAAAATGACAAGGATTAAGGATTAAGGATTAAGTACTTGGTTTTATCCACGTCCAAAATACCTCAAAAATAATCATAGTGGTGTAAAATTCAGAATGATCAAAACATGGATACAATCGAGTTAGTATCCGAATAGATATTTTGAACGAAAAGAAGAAATTTTATTTTTAGGTTAATAGTCTTGCGAGTATCACGTGAATAGTCTTAGTATCGTGAATAGTCTTAAGTATCGTGAATAAGTAACTCGACACCAAAAGATAGAAATTCCACAAAAACATCTTCACGCTTCATGAATAGTACTTGTGAATAGTAACTCGTGAATAGTAACTCATGAATAGTAACTTCGTGAATAGTAACTCATGAATAGTAACTCATGAATAGTAACCCAACATGAAAAAGTTCCAAATTTGATAAAAACTTGGATCAACATTTCAAAGATAATGATATTGAAGAAATAATATCATTTGAGAAAAAATAACATCCACTTACCTCGAAAGATCGATCTTACAAGCTAGAATCTAGGGTATAGTCTTTGAAGGAACTTGCACTGTCTAGCAATACTCAAAGTATACTCAAAATACTCACAAGAATACGCTCGATAATATAGAGAGAAAACTTGATTTTTGGTGTGATTTTCAATTCTAACCTAAGCACCTATTTATAGGAAAATGCTTAGAACACCAAAGCGAAAATTTAATAAAATAATAATATTTCTTAAAAATATTCAAGCCCACCTTAGAAATCGATTTCAGATCATTTATAACACACATGTGAGCCACTTTCAATTACAACAAAAACGTTTTTCTTACAAAAAATATTTTAAACTCCCAAAAATCAATTATTTGAGCTTGAACTTGATAATTCATAATAAATAGCCTTTTTCATCGAAAAAATTCGAATCTCGCGAGGTTTTATAGGAATTTCAATTCTTAACCTGACGAGATATAATAGAAGACTTAACGTATGAGGAGGTACTGTCAAGATTTTGGATAGGAAGGAATATGTCCTACTTGCGTAGGTCATACCACAAGTTAAAGTTTTGTGGAGGAATCATCTTTATAGAGAAATGACACAGGAATTGGAAACGGAAATGAAAGCGAGGTATCCTCACCTTTTGAAACACCGAGTACGTCGTCGATTTCGAGAGATTCGAAATTTCATAAGGAGGGAGGTTGTAAGACCCCAAATTTTTAAATAAAAAGGAATTTCCTTTATTTATTATTTTGAAATAGTAAGGGTTGATTTGATTAATGTGGATAGTTAAGGGTTAAATCATGAAATATTTCAAAATAAGCAGTGGTTATAAAATATTCATTGTTGTCGGAGAATATTAGTTTGGTGGTGGAATATTAAATGCTTGTCGGGGAATATTAAATGCGACCAGTAGCGACCATGTGTGTGAGCCCCATAACGAATGCGATTGGATGAAGAAAAGCGACAAATATAAGTTGTTTAAAAATAACGGCGTAGTTATTCTGCAGATTATCTTGTTAAAATACTAAATTGGTTAAAACACGATGCTTTGCGGTATTGCACCATTATTGATTCTTACGTGAAAGCACTTTACTCGATAATGGTTACGATGTAATTCTTGTTCGATATTTTATTGAGTTAATAATTCTTTGCGTTGATATTTTATATTCTTTGTTGTTTGATAATTGTCATTACGATTATTTTTCATTATCGAAGCAATAATTCATATTATCTGAATAATATTATTAGATAACATTATTGGCAATGTCTAGAAAGTTACATCTAAGGAGGTTTTGGTCACCTAATTGCGGCGCTGATGAAGAAATTCTTATTGGAAAGCCCCTGCTTTCACAGGAGCTACACAGTTTGTCGATATTGTGATTACGTAATATTATTTGTGAATAATTAATTATTGATTTATATGATGAGGAAAATATTGATTTTATGTGGATATAGATGGAGAAAATTTTTAAAATGACAATTGTTGAAAATTAATATTTTATCTTTTTACGATAAAATAATTCATTTAAATATATTATTATTTTAATAATATATTAATGGTGATATTTTTACAACGAATGTGGGATATATGAGTATCTGAGGAGGAAGAGTATTTTTGTTGCAATAAATGTTTAAAACATGTTAAACATGTCGGTGGACCCCATTTATTGGTTGAAACTTGATTATAACTTTATAAAATCGCTTTGTTTATGGATTTCGGTCAATTTTGATTGGAATTTGGAAAAACTTTCTTACGCAAAGTTGTAGAGAATTGAATTTCCTATAAAAACTCATGAGATTCGAATTTTCTGATGAAAGGGCTATTTATTATGAATTATTGAAGTTAGAAGCTCAAAATAATTGATTTTGGAAGTTTAAAATATTTAAAATTAGAAAAACGTTTTTCTTACTTTTTCTAGAATGTGGCATGTGTTTGATGGCTGAAATCAGATTCTAGGCATGTGTAGAAAATTTATATAATTATATTATTAATTTATTAAATTTTACTACTTTGGTGTTCTAGCGATTTCTATAAATAGGGTCTTGGGTTAGAATTGAAAATCACACACGAAACTGAAGTTTTCTCTCTCTATATTATCGGCGTATTCTTGTGAGTATTTTGAGTATACTTTGAGTATTGCTATACTCTGGTGCAAGTCAGTCATAGCTATATATCAGGTGTTTTAATTTAGAAATCTTGATCTTTCGAGGTAAGGGATGTTATTTTCTTCTCGAATGATATTATTTCTTGATATCATTATCTTTGAAATATTGGTTGGAACTTTTATCAAATTTGGAACTTTTTCATGTCGGGGTTACTATTCACGAGTTCTTATTCACGATTCTTATTCATGAGTTCTTATTCACGAGTTCTTATTCACTAGTACTTATTTAATGAAGCGTGAAGATGTTTTTTGGGAAATTTCTATCTTTTGGTGTCGAGTTACTATTCACGTATACTCACTATTCACTATTCACGTATTCTGACACTTATTCAAAAAAATGAAATTTCTTCTTTTTGTCCAAAATATCTATTACGGATACTAGCTTTGATTGTATCCATATTTTGATCATTCTTGAATTTTACACCACTATGATTATTTTTGAGGTATTTTTGAACATGGATAAAACAAAAAGTGAATCCTTAATCCTTAATCCTTGTCATTTTGTTTCATTGGATTCGTTTCTTTAAAAATATTTTCATCATCCTTAGTCTTAAATGATGATATTATGGAATATCTTTGGCACATGGTCTGCAAAGATGAATGATTTCTGAAGAATATCTTTGGCAGTAGTGCAAAGATGAACAGTGTGTTTAGATGAACATGACCAATCGATGAATATCTTTGGCTTTGTAGTGCAAAGATGAATATTTGATTCAGATGTATATTGATTGATGTTCTGGGGATAAAAGATGAGCGATGAACTTTTAAATTCATATATAGAAGATAGTAGTTTGCATTCTCTACTTAACTCTTCTAATGAATTATTATTTCATTGCGAATATTGATTTAAAATTTGTTGTCTATTGTATTCTATTAGATTTTTCCTGTTGAAGACTAACGATAATTTGTTGTATATTATCTTAGTCATAATATTCTTTCTTGAGCTAGTTGAGCTCACCCTTTTCCTTTTGTTCCATTTTTTTCTCGGGAGGCGAGAATATAAGCGAGTGCAGTCGGGAATTATGGAATGAAGGTTCTAGAGAGAGTTGTTTAGTAGTCCTCACCATTTTTGTAAAATAATGTATCAATAAATGTGATGAGGATTTATTTGAGTATAGATATTATCTAGAAGATAATATTTGTATTTAAACTCAGTTTCTTGTTGTAATAATAAAGTTGTAGTTGTTTACATACCATGTATTGACAACTTCGTAATGGGTGATGTATACCTATTTTGGGGGCGTCGCGGTTGGTATCGAGCTTAGGGATATGATCTCTGGCGGAGATCGGGGAATAGAACTAGGAGGGAGGCGAGTAAATCCTTATTGAGTGTGTCCTACTAAGCTTATTTGTTAGTTGGTCGATATATAGGGATATTATGTGATATATTGATTTCCTTAATTAACCCTTGTTTTATGGCGATGTTTGAGAATGTCGTTGAGAATATTAACAATGGAAATGAGGCCAGTGAGATGCCTTGTACTCACCAACGAGGAGAGAACGTCTGCAGCAGTGTGGCAATGTTCCTCTGTGAACAACACCATTGAAGCGAGATGATGAGCGAGGGATGTTTAGAAGTTTTTTGCGATTCATGCAAAATCGAGACGAGGAGACTTCGTGTTCAAAATCTGAGGAGAAATGATAGCAATTCACGGGTTGTCACGACCCAGCGATTCGAAGTTGGGACCACGAAATTTAAGGGAAAGCGGATCCGATCATGGCGGAAACATGGGTCAAACAAATTACCAAGATATTCGATGTCTTGGGATGCGCGGAGAAACGAAGGTTCCATTCGCCACCTTTATGTTAAAGTGGCGAAGCGCGATTCTTGGTGGGAGTGCGTGAAGCGTACCATCCAAATTACTTTTCGGCATGTCTTGGGAGACGTTTGAAAAAGCTATTTAATGACAAATACTTTCACGAAAGTGTTAAATCGTATGAAGAAGTGGAGTTCATCAGTTGGAACAAAACAACATGGCGGTGTCTCGATGCGAGGCAAAGTTTGCGAGTTATCGAGTTTGCACCTCATTTGGTGGAGAATGAGGAGCGTATATGGCGGATGTTTCTTAGAGGTTTGAAACCCGGCGTCGTCGATATCTCATTTCTCATAAATTTTCTCTTTATTCGGATGTTGTAAGCAGGCTCAATTATTAGGCGAGATAACGAGTACGGTCAATGAGGGACCACAACGAGGATCGTACGAGAGATAGCGATCAGCGAATAATGATAACTGCGGAGAAGAAAAGCGAATGGACAAAAATGGTAACCACTCGGTGGTAATCATAGCCATGAAAATAGAAGAAGCGAGTCGGGAGGAGATTTTAAAAGAGGAGATTTAACAACGACCGTGTGAAGATGACGATCTTGGCGTGACAAGAATCGGTTCTAAGGGAGGAGAACGACCACCGGTCGTATCTTTAAAATCACGGAAAAGAGGGACATATCGGTCAAAGCGCCCTACAAGATTCAAGGTATGCTATAATTGTGGAAAGGAAGGAGACATATCGCTCGAGATTATGCGATGGCGAAACCTAGTTAATTGAGGGGACGGTGACTCGAAAAATATCCCGAGAAAAGTCAAAGTCAGCGATTAGGGAAGGCGTTTGTTGTGGTTGGTCATAATCGAGGAACCCAAGCGAGGTGATCACGGGTAAGCTATTTATAAATTCTTGCGAAGTTTATACCTTACTTGATCTGGGTGCTACCCATTCATTTATCTCTCTGCGTGTGCTCAACGTTTAAACTTGACTCGGAGAAATTAGACTTTGACTATCTCATGGAAACTCCATTAGGAGAAACTTTCATCACATCCATTGTTTATAAATCTTGTTTGATTCAAGTTGGCACCATTACCTTACACATTGACCTTATCTCTTTAAAGATACTTGCTTTTGATGTGATTTTAGGGATTGATTGGTTAACTACTCATCATGCCAAAATTGATTGTTTTAAATAAGGTTGTTAGTTTTCATATTCCTAACCAACTTTTTGTTGTATGCAATTCAAGAACTAAACCATTAAAATCGATCATTTGTCATATCTAATCATAAAGCTATTCGTTTATTAAAAAGCGGATGTCAAGCTTTCTTAGCCCATGTTATGGATTTGAATAAAGACCGTCAAATTTGAATAATATTCTGTTGTTATTGACTTTCTGGCGTATTTCACGAAGAACTTCCGGTCTACCCCGAGCGTGAAGTTGAATTCTTTATTGATCTTGAACTTTGATACAAAGCCCATTTCTAAAACCCCATATCGAATGGCTCTATTGAACTTGAGGAGTTAAAGGTCCAACTACGAGAATTGTTGGACATCGGTTTCATTAAATCTAGTACATCTCCTTGGGGTGCTCTGTTGTTTTATTTGTAAAGAAGAAAAGAGCGGGGAGTATGCGACTTTGTATTGACTATAGGGGAATTGAACCATGTCACCATCAAGAATAGGTATCCTCTACCTCGTATTGATGACTTGTTTGACCCGATTCTGAGGGGGCACAATTCTTTTCAAAAATCGATCTTAGATTACGGATATCATCGGTGAAGATTAGAATCGAGGATATTCAAAGCGCCTTGAGAACTTCGGTATGGGCATTATGAATTCTTAGTCGTGTCTTTCGGACTAACTAATGCTCCTGCGGACTTTCATGGATATGATGAGCCAAAGTATTCAGGAATATTTGGATCGATTCGTTGTTGTCTTTATTGATGACATCCTTATATATTCCAAAAGTCGTGAAGATCATGAGCACCATTTGAAGTTGTACTCGAAAGGCTTCGTGAAAACCAACTATATGCCAAATTGAAGAAATGCGAGTTACGGCTTGAGGAAGTAGCATTCCTTGGGCGCGATGGTGTCGAAACATGGAGTATCTGTTGATCCGTGAAGATTGAAGCAATCTGAAAGTTAGAACAACCAAAATTCGGTGGTAGAAAATCGTAGCTTTTTGGGCTTAAATTTGGTTATTATCGGAGATTCGTGGAAGGGTTTTCTCGAATCGCTATCCATTAACTTCATTAACTTCGGAAGGATACAAAAATTCGTTTGGAGAGCGAAGAATCGCGAAAAGAGTTTCAAGAGCTTAAGAGGAGACTTATTTGGCTTTGTTCTAACAATACCATCTGGTTCGGATGGATTTGTTATCTCTGATGATGCTTGAGCAAAGGGTTAGGATGTGTTCTCATGCAACGTGGGAAAGTCATAGCTTTATGCCTCGCGACAACTTAAAAGTATGAGAGGAATTATCCTACTTTCATGATCTAGAGTTAGCGGCCCGATCGTTTTCATTATTAAAAATATGGAGGCACTTATCTATATGGGGAGAAAGTGGAGATATATTCGGACCATAAAAAGCCTTAAATATTTCTTCACTCAAAAGAACTCAACATGCGGCGGCGACGTTGGCTCGAGCTATTGAAAGACTACGACCACACTTTCATACCATCACGGTAAAAGCGAGCGTGGTAGTGACGCGTTGAGTAGAAGATCATATCGAGGAGCGAGTGCGATGATGTCAAGTATCGCGTAGAGCCAACTTTAATAGAAAAAGTTAAGGTTGCTCGAGCCAGCAGGCCGGAGGATCGTATGAAGAAAGAAAGTACAAGAAGGAGCTATTAGGGCGAGAATTGATGAAGAAGGAATACTTGAGTCCACTCTAGACTTTGTGTTCTAACGACTACGATTTGAAGTACAAGATTATGATGGAGGCACATAATACACCATTTGCAATCCATCACGGAAGTACTAAAATGTATCGTGATCTTGACATACATTTTGGTGGAACAATATGAAGAGAGAGATTGCAAAGTTTATCTCGATGTGTTTAACTTGTCAGCGTGTAAAAGGCGGAGCATCTTGTACCTAAGGGTCCGTTGCAACCACTTGAGATTCCGAAATGGAAGTGGGAACACATTACCATGGATTTCGTTCACGGGTCTTCCTACGGTTTCTCAAGGCATCAATGCTATTTGGGTTATTGTTGATAGATTAACCAAGTCTGCTCATTTCTTGCCGTCTGGAGACTTATTCCTTGAGCGTCTTGCTAGTATATGCGTGAATGAGATTGTGAGGTTGCATGGCATGCACATATCCATAGTTTGGGATCGTGACCCAAGATTCACTTCAAGATTTTGGGTTAGCTTGCAAAAAGCTATGAGCGGATTTGTGATTTAGTTGACATACCATCCCCAAGCAGACGGACAATCGAGAGAGGACTATTCAAACTCTTGAAGATTTATTAAGACTACGTGTCCTGACTTCAAAGGCGGTTGGGATAAGTATTTACCATTGGTGGAATTCTCCTACAACAACAGATTATCGAGCAAAGTATAGGTGTGGCTCCATTGAAGCATTATATGGGCCGAAAATGTAGTTCTCCAATATGTTGGGATGAGGTGGGTGAAGCAACATTGTTGGGACTAGAGTTAATATGCGTATGACTACGAAAAGATCCAAATGATTCGACAATGTATACAAACAAACACAAGATCGACAAAAGAGTTATCGCGGATCTTCATGAAAGGGCGTGGAATTTAGTGTAGGGGATCATGTATTGTTGCGAGTTGCTCCATGGAAGGAGAGTTACAAGATTTGGGAAGAGAGAAAAGCTCGATCCACGATTTATTGGTCCATTTCAAATTCTTGACCGAGTAGGAAATGTAGCTATAGACTTGCGTTACCTCTCGTATGTCTCGTGTTCATAATGTGTTTCACATATCATACTTAAATAAATATGTGAAAGACCCGAACCACGTTATAGAGTTAGAAAGGACGAGATAGCCAGAAGACTTAACGTGTGAGGAGGTACTGTCAAGATTTTGGATAGGAAGGAGCATGTCCTACTGCATGAAAAGTCATACCACAAGTTAAAGTTTTGTGGAGGAATCATGCTATATAGAGAAATGACACAGGAATTGGAAAGCGGAAATGAAAGCGAGGTATCCTCACCTTTTGAAACACACCCGAATGCGTCGTCGATTTAGAGACAAAAATTTCATAAGGAGGGGGAGTTTGTAAGACCCCAAATTTTTAAATAAAAATTTAATTTCCTTTATTTATTATTTTGAAATAGTAAGGGTTGATTTGATTAATGTGGATAGTTAAGGGTAAAATACATGAAATATTTCAAAATAAGCAAGTGGTTATAAAATATTCATTGTTGTGGGAGAATATTAGTTTGGTGGTGGAATATTAAATCTTTGTCGGGGAATATTAAATGCGACGGTAGCGACCATGTGTGGGCCCCATAACGGAATGCGATTGGATGAAGAAAAGCAGACAAATATAAGTTGTTTAAAAATAACGGCGTAGTTATTCACAGATTATCTTGTTAAAATACTCGGTTGGTTAAAACACGATGCTTACGCGTATTGCACCAATTATTGATTCTTCGTACGTGAAGGCACTACTTTCGATAATGGTTACGATAATTCTTTATTAGATATTTTATTGAGTTAATAATTCTTTGCGTTGATATTTTATATTCTTTGTTGTTTGATAATTGTCATTACACGGTATTTTTTTTCATTATCGAAGCAATAATTCATATTATCTGAATAATATTATTAGATAACATTATTGGCAATGTCTAGAAAGTTACATCTAAGGAGAGGTTTGGTCACTTAATTGCGGCGCCCGATGAAGAAATTCTTATTGGAAAGCCCTCTTTCTGAGGAGCTGCACGGTTGTCGATATTGTGATTACGTAATATTATTATTTGAATAATTAATTATTGATTTATATGATGAGGAAAATATTGATTTTATGTGGATATAGATGGAGAAAATTTTAAAATGACAATTGTTGAAAATTAATATTTTATCTTTTTACGATAAAATAATTCATTTAAATATATTATTTTAATAATATAATATAATAATGGTGATATTTTACAACGAATGTGGGATATATGAGTATCTGAGGAGGAAGAGTATTTTTGTTGCAATAAATGTTTAAAACATGTTAAACATGTCGGTGGACCCCATTTATTGGTGAAACTTTGATTATAACTTTATAAAATCGCCGTTTATGGATTTGGTCAATTTTGATTGGAATTTGGAAAAACTTTCTTCTGTAAAGTTGTAGAGAATTGAATTTCCTATAAAAACTCATGAGATTCGAATTTTCTGATGAAAGGGCTATTTATTATGAATTATTGAAGTTCAAAGCTCAAAATAATTGATTTTTGGAAGTTTAAAATATTTAAAATTAGAAAAACGTTTTTTCTTACTTTTCTAGAATGTGGCATGTGTTTGATGGCTGAAATCAGATTCTAGGCATGTGTAGAAAATTTATATAATTATATTATTAATTTATTAAATTTTACTAACTTTTGGTGTTCTAGCGATTTCTATAAATAGGGTCTTGGGTTAGAATTGAAAATCACACCGAAATGAAGTTTTCTCTCTCTATATATCGAGCGTATTCTTGTGAGTATTTTGAGTATACTTTGAGTATTGCTATATGGTTGCAAGTCCAAGTCATAGCTTTATATCAGGTTATTTTAATTTAGAAATCTTGATCTTTCGAGGTAAGGGATGTTATTTTTTTCTCGAATGATATTATTTCTTTAATATCATTATCTTTGAAATATTGGTTGGAACTTTTATCAAATTTGGAACTTTTTCATGTCGGGGTTACTATTCACGAGTTCTTATTCACGAGTTACTATTCATGAGTTCTTATTCACGATTCTTATTCACTAAGTTTACTTATTAAGCGAAGCGTGAAGATGTTTTTTGGGAAATTTCTATCTTTTGGTGTCGAGAGTTACTATTCACGTGTATCTGGCACTATTCACGTATATCTGAAAAAATTCAATGAAAAATCTTTTCTTCTTTTCCAAAATATATCTATTACGGATACTAGCTTTGATTGTATCCATATTTTGATCATTCTTGAATTTTACACCACTATGATTATTTTTGAGGTATTTTTTGAACATGGATAAAACAAAATACGAATCCTTAATCCTTAATCCTTGTCATTTTGTTTCATTGGATTCGTTTCTTTAAAAATATTTTTCATCATCTTCAGTCTTAAATGATGATATTATGGAATATCTTTGGCCTGTAGTGCAAAGATGAATGATTTCTGAAGAATATCTTTGGCTGTAGTGCAAAGATGAACATGTGTTTAGATGAACATGACCAACTGATGAATATCTTTGGCCTGTAGTGCAAAGATGAATATTTGATTCCAGATGTATATTGATTGATGTTACGATTGGGGGATAAAAGATGAGCGATGAACTTTTAAATTCATATATGGAAGATAGTAGTTTGCATTCTCTACTTAACTCTTCTAATGAATTATTATTTCATTTGCGAATATTGATTTAAAATTTGTTGTCTATTGTATTACATTAGATTTTTCCTGTTGAAGACTAACGGTAATTTGTTGTATATTATCTTAGTCATAATATTCTTTTTCTTGAGCTAGTTGAGCTCACCCTTTTCCTTTTTGTTCCATTTTTCTCGGGGGAGGCGAGAATATAAGCGAGTGCAGTCGGGGTATGGAATGAAGGTTCTAGAGAGAGTTGTTTAGTAGTCCTCACCATTTTTGTAAAATAATGTATCGATAAATGTGATGAGGATTTATTTGAGTATAGATATTATCTGAAGATATATATTTGTATTTAAACTCACAGTTTCTTGTTGTAATAATAAAGTTGTAGTTGTTTACATACCATGTATTGTAACTTTCGGAATGGGTGATGTATACTATTTTTTGGGCGTCACATCCGCCGTTTATTTTTATAAAATATTTTTGTCGTTTTCTCGATCCGATAATAATAATTACATTGTGGGGTCCACCAATAATTGAGCCATTGTGCGAATATTCCCTAACAAAAAGAATATTTCCAGAGCCAAACGAATATTTTATAACAACTTGCATACTTTGCAAAATTTATAAATATTACTCACAACTATAACATTATATCAAATTTATTCCATAATATTCAAAATAATATTTATAGAAAAATTCATCTTTATTTATAAAAGATGGGGTCTTACTGATTGAAAATTAATATTTTATCTTTTTGATATAAAATAATTCATTTAAATATATTATTTTAATAATATATATTAATGTGATATTTTATAATGAATGTGGGATATATGAGTATATGAGGAGGAAGAGTATTTTTGTGGCAATAAATGTTTAACGCATATTTTTGTGTGTTGGTGGACACAATTATTGATAGAAATTTGATTATAACTTTAAAATCGCTTGGTTTGTGGATTTCGGTCAATTTCTATTTGGAATTTGGAAAAACTTTCTTCTGCAAAGTTGTAGAGAATTGAATTTTCTATAAAAAATCGCGAGATTCAAATTTTTTGATAAAAGGGCTATTTATTATGAATTATTGAAGTTCCGAAGCTCCGAAATAATTAATTTTTGGAAGTTTTAATTATTTTAAATAAGAAAAACGTTTTTATTACTTTTTGGGAGGTGGGCTACATGTGTGGCTGATCTTGGATTAAGAAACATGTGCGTAGGAAGTTTTAGAAAATAATAATAAATATTTTAATAAATTTTCTACTTTGATGTTCTAGACATTTTCCTATAAATAGGGTGCTTAGGTTAGAATTGAAAATCACACCATAAAGCTGAAGTTTTCTCTCTATATTATCGGCGTATTCTTGTGAGTATTTTGAGTATACTTTGAGTATTGCTATACGGTGCAAGAGTTCAAGTCATAGCCTTATATCCTCCTGTTTCAACTAGAAATCTTGTCTTTCGAGGTAAGGGATGTTATTTTATTCGAAAATGATATTATTTCTTCAATATCATTATCTTGAAATATTGGTTGAAAATTTTATCAAATTTGAAACTTTTTCATGTCGGGGTTACTATTCAGAGTTCTTATTCACGAGTTACTATTCACGAGTACTATTCACGAAGCGTGATGATATTTTTTGGGAAATTTCTATCTTTTGGTGTCGAGATTCTTATTCACGATATCTGAGACTATTCACGATATGGCACCACTCACGAATCTGACTATTCATAGAAAAATAAAATTTCTTCTTTTATCCAAAATATCTATTACGGATACTAGCTTTGATTGTATTCATATTTTGATCATTCTTGAATTTTACTCCACTCGATTACTTATGAAGTATTTTTGAACTTGGATTGTTTAAAATACTGAATCCTTAATATTTGTTCTTTTGTTTCAATTTGGATTCGTTTTCTTTGAAATATTTTTCATCATCCTCGGTCTAAATGATGATATTATTGAATCAATATCTTTGGCTGTAGTACAAAGATGAATGATTTCTTGATGAATATCTTTGGCCGTAGTGTGCAAAGATGAGCAGTGTTGAGATGAACATGACCAATGTGATGAATATCTTTGATGCAGAGTGCAAAGATGAATATTTGATTCGGATATATATTGATTGATGTTACGGGGATAAAATATCGACGATGAACTTTTAAATTCATATATAGAAGATAGTAGTTTGCATTCTCTACTTAACTCTTCTAATGAATTGTTGTTTCCCTAGATTCTTGATTTAAAACCGGTTGTCTATTGTATTCTATCGATTTTTCCTGTTGAAGACTAACGATAATTTGTTGTATATTATCTTAGTCATAATATTCTTTACTTGGGCTAGTTGAGCTCACCTTTTTCCTTTCTGTTCCATTTTTCTTCTTCTCAAGAGGCGATAATGTAGCGAAATCTTAGTCGGGGTATGGAATGATGGTTATAGAGAGAGTTGTTTAGTAGTCCTCACCATTTTGTAAAATAATGTATAAATAATTGTGATGAGGATTTATTTGGGTATGTATATTGTCTAGAAGACAATAATTGTATTTAAACTCACAAGATATATGTTGTATTATTTTGCACGATAAATGTATTAATAAAGTTGTAGTTATTTCATCTTATATATTTGGCGACTCGAGAATGGGTTGAATGGAATGGACCTATTTTGGGCGCGTCACACCGATATGATGGATTCTGCCGATCGAGTCTTCGTATACCCACCACCTTTGGAGTCTTGTTTATCTTAGGTCGTTCACGGCCATGATCCCATCCACATTAATGCATGGCGATTCTGACAATCAACTATCATGCTTTTCATCATTACAAGTCAAAGTAATAGATATTTAAATATCGATGGGTTGGTTCAATAATTCAAATTTCAAGACTTTGTAAGACCCAATCAAGATAATCCAATGAATTAGTCTAATAACAAGGCCCAATAATAATGGCCAGAGAATAATCAATAAGTAGTACGTAGGTCAAAAAATACTTACTATAAAAAAATATCGTGGCCCAACAGGGTTTCATTATAACTTTATTATACGTCATTATATCTAAACTAGAAATGAATATTTTATTTATTTTATAAAAACAATTTCATTTATCAAATAACACAATTTTCATAAGTTCATTTATAAATATATCATTATATTACCATTAATTAATTTAGAATTTATATATTTAAGAATAAACATGAAAAAAATATAATTTTTAAATTTATAAACGAGACTTTTTGCAGCGGAAAGGGAGTTTTATTTTTAAAATAAATATAGAATAAAAGTACATTATTAATATTGGTAAAATTTGCTAAGGAGGGAGAATATTTTATACATAAAATACTTTTTCACAAAATATAACCTTTTCTTTTTAGGGGCAGTTTAGTATATTTCCCTCGAATGCACAAGATTTTTGATCCACCGACCGACCCACCCAAACCCATTGTTCACCGTAACAAGAACACGAGTAGAGAGAGAGAGAGGGAGAGAGAGAGAGAAAAGACTCATAAAAATCGTCGACGGACTTCTTTCCCTGCGTGATTTCGCCGCTGAACCCTTAAATTTTTTGATCAGATGGTTCGTATTTTTTACTCGTGATAATCATTTTAACACTCTTCAAATTGTTTAAATAGTATGTGATTCTTTACATATATTTATATAATTGAACTTTATTGGATAATGAATGCTGCAATTGTACTTATTCTTGCAAATCTGGTGTTGTTATTATTAATTCACATTATGTTGTGTGACTAATTATTATTCAACTGAAAGTAGGAAGCATGCAAAATTCTGATTTTAAGGTGGGTGTTTTAATATAAAAGAAATCCTCAGATAAGTTCGCGATTGTGGGTGAAAACTTTTCATAGACTATGATTTATGTTAACAAAGCAAATTTTTGATAGGTTAATGATAGTAGATTTCTTCAAACTGTTATAATTTTTTGGGTTGGTAATTGAAAGTGATGTCTGTTACAAATTACTACTAAGCATCTAAAAGTTGTTGAAATTTTGTAACAACCTGGGTCAAATTTGAGTCCGAATCAAATCATAACTTAACAAGGTCCAATTATCCCACATGTTTCCGATGTGGGTTGTTACAAATTTAATCGAGTATATACGAAGGTTTGGCCTTTAAAGGTCATAAATTGATGATCAAAGGTAAGGGTGTAAACGAACCGAGTCGATCCGAGTATTGAGTTGCTGAGATTTGGTTCATAAAATTTATCGAGTATAAAATAAGATTTGATTGAGGCTCAATTAGCTACCGAGTCGAGCACGATTCCGAATCGAGCACGAGCAGTTTGGACTTTTTTAACGAATATGATCCGAGTATCAATAGAAAATTATAATTTGAGGAGGTTCGAGTAATTTATCGAACTTTAAAATGAGCTCATATTTGACTCATTTATATTTCGAGTTGAGCTCGAATCGAACTTTTAGTCGAGTGAGTACGAATCGAGCTCGAACTGTTTGCTTATTTTACAGCATTAATCACAGGTCAGTTGCAGTGCCATCTTGACACGAAAGATGACTTAGAAACAGCATTACATGGCATGTAAAAGCTTATACAGTTATACTTGACATGAAAGGTTTCATGAGGTTTGGGACTTTTGAGGGAAGCAAGCATTAATGGTATTACCCTTTGAAACTATTGAACATAGTAAATTTCTACAGGATTGCTTTATCTTTTCATTGGCACATAAAGAGGCAGATGATGAAATATAGCTTTGTCTAATTGGTCTTTTGAGTTTTTTAAGGTATATATCATTGTTATTTAGTTAATATAACATATATGTGATGGATGTGTCAGATGAGCTTTGGAAACTGTGTAAAGAGAAGTAAAATAAAAGTATTGTTGGGTTGCATATATAAAGAAATTGGAGTAAAATACTGAAAATTAGTCCATTACTGTTTCAATCCAGTTTTCTTTGGCAATTCAGTATAGTTTATCTTTCCATGTTATTTGATAAACATGGTTTGTCTCTGATACAGGCTATGTATATTCGTGTTAAGCGAAGTAAGACAACCTATTTTCTGTAGTGCGATGCAACTGAGACGATTCTAGACATTAAGCAAAAGGTTCACGCTCTCATTGATCAGCCAGTTAACGATCAGTGCTTGATTCTAATGGAAACTGGAAAGGTGCTAGATGATTCAAAGACTTTGGCAGATCAGAAGGTATCAATCCTTGTATATTTTAATAATTGAAAATTCCATATAAAATTTTACATACTGTATTCGGAACACCAAGCTTTTTGAGAAACTTATATTTTCCTTCGAATATTGAAATAACATATTTATAAAATTGTCAACGTGTTTAATTAATTTGCTATTTTTTCCAGGTCGAAAACGATGCTGTTGTGGCACTGACCTTGAGAAAAGGTTTTTAACTCTTGTCTGCTTTCCTGATGTTTAATGCATGAAAATATATACTTATATGTTTGTATGTTCTTTGATATTCTAGTTTCGGCTCTCATCTTGCAGGTCCTACTTGTTTGATTAATGATTACAAACCTGCTTTTGGCTTCTACTGAAACCATTATTCGTCTGAACTATTTAGAGCTTGACTAACAAGAGTTTGGTGGTGTTTGATAAAACTGATTATTAAGATCTGAACAGTTTAGACATCTGAATAATTTAGAGTCTCTGTCCAGAATTGTGTCTGAATGAAAAAATGATGTTTGATAATTAATTTTTCCAAAATGTTATTCAGTATTTTATCATTTTAACCCTTTGAACAATTTAAGCAAAACCTGTTTGATAGTCAGAAAGGTATTTTAAATACATATTTATACTCCCTCCGTCCCATAGTTATAGGCTGATTTTTCATTTTGAGATGTCCCAATATATAGGCTACTTACTATTTATAAAATTTAGTTAGTTCATTATTTTACTTTTATGTCCTTATAATAAATATTCAACCATTACTCTTTTTTTAAAGAAACAACCTTCAATGTCATTATTTTTATCACCACATTTAATGTTGTTGTATTCTCAATAAAAGAATTCAATTTTTTAGGCTTTACTAGTTGAACATATTTTGTGTATAAAAGACAATTGTACCAGCAATCAATGAAGTTAAGAGTTCCAATGTGATAAGTAAGGAGTAATTAATTTATTCATTAATTCCATATTAAAAAATTATATGTGGAAAATTTTGTTAAAAATTGTCACTTAAATTGATTTTTTTAAACTATGTGCCAAAAGAAATCAGCCTATAACATGGGACGGAAGGAGTAATATTTTGACCACAATATGATAAAATAAAAATGAAAACGTACAAATTAAATTAACTTCAAACATAGTATCATGTCCCAAACATATCAACATAGCATAATAATTCAACCATACAAATTAACTTAACTTCAAACAGTTGTTAAGAGTTGAAGTGCAATTTGTTCACGTAGATTAACCATAAATTTTACGCCTTGATCATCCCATTGTGGTTCATCTTGTCCCTTTTCTTCGTTTCCATCATTTTTTGTTCCATACCTAAAGTACATAGATTATAAAAAGTGTAAACAATAAAAAGCAAATATTTAAATAATTTGAACAATAAAGAACAAATTATACTTTATAGACTACAGCATTCAACTCAACCAGATAGTTGACCAATAAATAGCTTAATATATAACATCTAGCAACTTGTAGTCTAACAAAATTATCAAACTGGGTATTAACCAGAAAGTGCATTTCATCAAAAAGTTCAGCCAAATAACTCAATGAAGCCTCCACCCTCATTCTTGGACAACAGAAGTAACAATTATGGTGTACAACTGCAGGTAACAAGCAATCATAATGCTATATAGACTAAATATTTAAAGTTCTCACATAACTCCTCTGTCCTCTCAACAAGAAAATTTATTAGACACAAAGAAAGTTTCAAGTCTAATGCAAGCCATCAATTATCAAAATGTTAAAAGCTCTATATACTGACTATAACAAACCCAAAAAAAGATAACCCTTTTGTTTTAAAATGAGCTAAAAGAACTGAAATCTTCACTGCCAACTAGTCTAAGAATTCCAAATTCTCATTTATCCATTCCAGCTACTGATAACAACACAAAGGTTAAAAATAGGTTGGGACAACTATTACATGAAACTCTAAGGCAGTATTATTTCACATCCTTCATGAGTCAATATAATCTGAAAAAAACCCAATATTTATCCCTTAGTTAGCAGCCCAATAATCATTCATATATTTATAGATAACACAAGTATTATACAAATATACATATATCACTAATTTATATATACTTTAGCGTGTTACAGAAACAGAGAACCTGGGATGGGGCCTTTAGGGGCAGAAGCACAAGCATCTTGACTTCTTTAATAGCCAGTTATACAAAAATGAAGCATTAATTATGCAAATTTAATTAGGAAAGTAATCACATGGTCAAGAATAACTATAACTGAAAAGATATGTAAAAAACAGAAATTGGTATACATGCTATTAGTTTAAACATGTTAATGGAATAACATAAACACAATCATGATTTAACAGCATAAGAATTCATATAACAGTAATCATGCAAGGAAAAGAGTAATTCTACATAAGGGTAAAATTAGGGATTGAAAATTATGAATTTATACCTAGAAAACGATTATCAAATCATGTATAAATGATACACGTCGGCATTAAAAAATTATGGAGACGAATCCCATAGACTAAAACAATTCACACAAATCAAATAGATATACCTGATAAGGCTTGCAAATCGAAAGAGATAAAATTAATTAAGGAATCTCGACTGTAGCAACCACAGTAGTTCTTCTAAGATTCGGTAATCAATTATTTTTTACACACATACATGTATATGATGCCAACAAAAAATACCCAAAGCAAAGAAGGAGATTTGAAAAAAAGGGTTTGAAATCACAAAAAATTTACAATAATCACCAATTGAGCAATAATCAATAGATGAAGAAGATTAATGAGAACAAATCAACAACAATAGATGAAGAAGGAGAAGATTTACCAAATGAAGGAAGAGTGAAGATTTGAGAGAGAGCGGCAGAGTGAAGGGAGAGAAATCAGTAGGTTAAAATTGTATGGGGAATAAAGGAAGGATTTTGTAATATTGTTGAGGTTATTTTTGTCTAAAAAAAAAAACAAAACTAAGCTTTCGATGCTTCTCCTGAATGGTATAGCATTATTTTTGAATCTTATCGATTAAGAGGTATTAAGAGGCTTAAAATTTTTTACCAAACAAGTTGTGCCTCTAAGAGGCACACCTATTAAGAGTCATCCAAACAAACACCACCTTACGTGTTAAGAACTTAATATACTAAATGCCTGACATATAGTTCTGTTTGACAATTGATAAATGGTTTATGTGAATTGCATTCTGATAATCTGCTGGTATTTGAAGTGTTAATTTTAAATACCTTGGGACTTCTATTGAATCTTTAAACCTGATCCCTTTTATTGAAGTTTGCAAGTCCCAAGTCGTGTACATAAGGTTTCTAGAAATTGCTGTGTAATTACCTCAATATGACATGTTCAGTTCGCCATTTGTTTTTGCTTCATCTGAATATCACACGTACTATTACCTGATACCTTTAACGCTAGCATCTATGTTCCTGCATCTGCACCACCATAGCATCCCATTTAAAGAAACCTCTATTAGCTTTACTATTTTACTTGCACATTTTTAGCCACATTTGTGGTACTTGATGCTACAATCTTTTATATTACTACTATCATAACGTTTCTGCTTCCTCTATCTTGTATCACCTTAACCTTGCCTTTGGGATCATTGGACTGGCTGGGGTTCTATGCAGAGGTGGAAGGCTCAAAGACCTGGAGCGGCCATTGCGCTGGTCAACTTATTAGAAGCTCCTTTAGTACTAGTTCGTATATGTTGTTTTGGGACCATAACTCTGCAAGGGTTTGTCAACAAATAGTTTGGGTTTCCAAAGCTGTTCTTATTGGCCATGACATTGATTGTACAGGGAAACTATCTACGAGGCATTAATTTAGATTGGTTTAAAGTAGGTGTAAATCCTAAATTTCTCTTAAGTAGTGGCAACCAATGATATCGGAAAGAGCATGGCTAAATTATATAGACTGGGCTTGTGGTATGATGACCAGTGCTGCATTTTGTGCAAGTTATACACCTTTTTAAGTAGGCTGATGGATCATTGCATGCATGGATAACTTCTTAATTTTTTTTGTGGTTTCTAATATTTTTCCTTGAAACCAAATTCTACGCATGCAGTTGTACAGATTATCTCGGCATTTGTTTATTATACATTCTTTTGGACCTTTTTCATGTGCATATTTTGACTCTAGACTTTTGTAGCTACTTACTCAACTTGTTTGTGCTTTCAGATAACAATGAATTTGAGGAGGTAAACATTGTTAGACCAAATGATTTTTCATCAATACCGTGATGCAGAAGGTTCTAAGAACTGCGAAGAACTGACTCACAAGAAATATTTATAATTTAGATATAATTAGTTACTTGGATTGCCTTGGAAACATTAGGAACCTCCTGTTACAGATTGTCATGAACGTTCTATTCTATGAACAGTAATCAAGTTTCATCTCAAGTTAGTTGATGTCTAAATCTTGTTCAAGGTTTTCTGTACTATACTTGTAGTTATTTCATGCTATTCATTTATATGCTTTCGTGGTTGGTCATCTGAATCTATAACTACACTACGGTACGGTTTTTATGCAGAAATATCAAAAATTTACGTGATAATTATCAGTTTCCATTTCCATAATAGGGAACTGATTGACATAGGTCCCTCGTATAAGGGAATGAGACCACATTTATGTGGAAATATTAATTACCCCTATTATGCTATACACAATATGTTCCAACGTTATTAGTATTATTTAATCTCTCTCATTATGGTGAGCAATTACAGGTACATAGAGTTTTATAATTAACATCACATAATATATGTTTGACATCATATATATCTAATGAACGGGGAAAGAAAACTCTCAGAATGATATATGGAGAGAAACTAAATTATTAAGGGAAACAAGAACAAAAAATCAGATTACACTCGGCAGATTTTAGTTCCATTTTTTCTTCTTCTTGAGCAATTCCACCAATCCAAACTCACTTAATCCTCTGATTCACCACATTTTAGTCATCTTCCACACGATCCTCTCTATCCAATGTCCGTCTGTCGCCTCTATTTTCACTATTGATGAAGTCCACAAGCATGAACATTACTCCAAAAACTTGTGCAAGAAAAATATTTTATCTTCGTCGTTACCGTAGAAAGGCCAGACAAGGCTACAATTTTAATTTCCTCCCTATCTATATTATGTAGGCCAAAATAAGGTTTGTTTGAACCTTTCACTCTTTAAAGTATATTCATTCATGACTACTATTTTTCACTTCTTTCTTTAATTGTTTAGATCGGTCTCGGTCCAATTCAAATAATTTTGGTTAATAATTAAATTAAACTTATAATTGCAATATCTAAAATCAAATAAACATTATATATAAACAAAAAAGATTTTGGGCTAAAGTGCAACCGTGAGTAAACTTTAGGGGATAAAAATTACTAAAATAAAACATAAATATTTATTTATTTATTTATAAAACACTGCAGGAAAACCAAAACCATTTCGTAAAACCTTCCCCCTTATCTCTTCCACTCTTTAAACCCTCAGAAACTGACCACTGCTACTCCAAACTTGAACAATGTCCATCGTCTCTAAGCTCATTACCCCTCTCTACTTCTCCTCCTCCTCCTCAAATCCTAATTATAACCTTATACTTCCATTTTCAAACTCAAAATCCCTCACCATTAGATGCGCCAAAAGGTCCAAACGAACCGGAAAATTAAGGTACCCATCAGAGAAAAAGAAGCTCAAATTGAAAACACAGGATGGTGTTAGTGTCGAAAACAAATTTGAAGGCTTCTGGAGGTTATCCAAGCTCGGAGTTCTAGTCCATAATGATCCTGGCAAGGATTTTCTTGGTGTTTCCGATGCTTTGCTTCAAGAAATTGCCAAAGTTCTTGAATTTCCGGTAATTCATCCCGCTCTAGCCCCTGCTTGGTTTCTGAGGAAAAAAAGGGAAATAAAAACGTATGCTTTGTTTTTACGTTTTAGTATATACTTATGAGGCCCCGTTCTGGGGCATTTCTTGTGCATTGTGTTCTTTATAAATTGGGTTTTCAGCTACCAAGCATATTGTTTTCACTTTTCAGTTGGCAGAAATTTTTGAGAGAACCCTATAAGGAATTACATATTGTTTCAAGCAGGGTCATAAGGTTTATGTTTGATTGGTTTCAATTATGCGGCAGTTCATGTTTGTTCGAGTGCTTAAGTGAATTAATTTGAATCAACCTTATAGAGTATTTGACTTCATGTAAAATTGTTTTACCATAATTGAATTTACTTTCAGATCATTGGGGTATTGTACTAGCGCACTGTAGTGTGTTTGAACCTTTCCAATTTCTTCTATGATGTGCAGGTTGCTTCCATGTTGCCACCGGAGGCCTTCTCAGTCATTCGGAAATCTTTTGATGCAAGGAAGGTTTGTACTTTGTGAATTGTGAAGCAAATGATGTTCTGTTTTCTTATATATGTATTAGCGTATCTGAAATATTTGGTTTCTTGTTTATCTCATTAAATTATATTTAGCTGCAAAATAATGTTTTCCTTGAAATTTAGCATAGCTATATCTGATGTTAGAGTTTTCTCAGTTATGTTGATAGTGAAATGCAGCCAAGCTTTAGTTTGTAATACCTGGCCTTCACTATTTAGTTTAAATCACCCTTATGAAGAGACCAAGGTCATCTAGATGCTGGAGATATTTTTATTATATTATTCCCGTTGGAGATCGAATACCCAGAGCTGGATCTCGACACACGTCAAGATTCAAACAACCCACACGGTACATTATGTGGTCTGGGTTTTCTAACTGATGCCGCAGCAAGTGTGCAAGTGCATGTGCAGTTGTATATCAGTTCTGTAAAATCATTTCCTTACAGAGTTGTTTAGAGAGTTCGTCTATAGCTTTTAATATTAGGCTTCCTTCGTGCATGATATGTTGATTGCATATCATTCGTAACTTTGCTTGTTTGTTGTACTTTTGTTTTTTTTCTATGCTAGGATTTTTCTAATTTGGTTTTAGATTATTTTAAAAAAATAAAAACATTTTTATGTTGTTTTTCATCACTTGTATAATGAAGTGGCTTATTTATCTCAAAATTGATGTATAAAGACACCTGAATAAATGGATTCTCAATTGATTGAATATTTGAATTCGTTTTCTTTTCTCATGATTCTCAGATGCAGAAGGAACCCAAGTTTGTATATACAGTGGAGATGGATGTCAGTAGACTCCTGAGGCTAGAACCTCGTACTTGGGACTTCATTTCTCGTTGGAACCAAAAGTTGGGTTAATAGAGCACATGCCTCATGAGAGAGTTTCTGGTGATTTAATCAGTATTATACATGACAATAGAAATATTATAGAAGCTACAGTTTCTGGAAAAGATGGGAACGACAATTTCTCAGGGGATCATACAAGTTTCCAATTATTGAAAAGCCAAAAGTTGCAGTTGTTGGTAGTGGTCGTCAGGCTTGTTTTTGCTCTCTAGTCCTTGCAGAATTTGGTGCTGATGTAACCTTGATAGAAAGAGGTCAATCAGTTGAACAGAGGGGCGTGATATTGGCGCTTTGATAGTCAGGCGGATTTTACAACTGGAAAGCAACTTTTGCTTTGGGAGGTTATATCTTGATTTATTTACTAGACTAAAGGTTTTTCCAGTATCTTAATTAATTCTTTTCGCACCATTTCACTTTCACTTGCCGGTGCTTTCTTTAGTTGAAGGCTGCCTTTTCTTCTTATCATGCAACTATCTGTCTTTGGAAACAAAGAATTTTCAGTTTTGTCTTCCTTCTTCAATTAAAATGTGCTAGAAGGCATAAAAGATACCACACTACAATACATGTATGTTATCCATGTCAAAAATTGATGACAATGTAATAGTTGATTACATGAGAACAATTAAACTGGAAGCCAGGCTGTTTTCATGGTAAGAGACTTAATAAACCCTGGCAAAGTATCTTTTTTATGTGGAATTTTACATACATACACCAGTGTTGCAACAAGTCTATCCATTTTCAATTGCCTTTAAATGCACGCACATATTAAAATGTAATTATATATACACATAATTTTCTTTTATTATCATTATTTATTTATGAAGGACTTATGGGTGACAGGGTGGTGCAGGTACTTGGAGTGATGGAAAACTAGTTACTAGAATTGGAAGGAACAGTAGTAGTGTTCAGGCGGTGAGCATCCTAGCAACTTGAGATTCCCTTTTGTTATTTCTATCATATACATCTGTTACATGTGTACACTCAATTTAAACTTCAGGTTATGAAAACCTTAGTTCGTTTCGGAGGTCCAGAGTGTATCTTAATTGATGGAAAACCACACTTGGGAACTGACAGATTGATTCCACTACTTCGGAACTTTCGACAGCATCTGCAGGAAATTGGGGTTAGGGACACATCCACATTTGCCAGAAAGCTATTGTGGATCATTTACCTAGTATTTTCTTTTCGAAGTTTATTAATACTCTTTATTCATCTGTATGCTTAGGTTACAATCAGGTTTGGAACAAGGGTTGATGATCTGCTTGTAGAGGATGCATGTGTTGTTGGAGTCAATGTCTCTGATTCAAGTGAAAGCTCACAGTTTAGTACCCAGAAGTTGAAATATGATGCTGTTGTTCTTGCAGTTGGACATTCTGCACGTGATACATATCAAATGCTTCTTACTCATAACGTGAACATTGTTCCAAAAGATTTTTCCGTGAGTTATTGTTTGTATGATTTAGCCAAAACTGATTCTCTTTCTTTAATTCGTTCCTGCACCCATCGTTTATCTTGTATTTGCTGTAGCACTAAGGGGAAAAAAGGGGGAGTGGATGGTAGGCCGTACACTATGTGAAATGGTAGTAAGCTGTACTATGAGTTAAATGTTCAGTTTTGCTGTACTACTTTCAACCTGCAAGCGACTTAAAACTGGCTGCTCGTGGTCAATTTTTTTTTTAAAATTGCCTTCGTGCAGCTAGAAGGAAATTATGATAAATGGGGTGCTCAGCAGGATGCAAGACTAGAATGACTGCGTTTTGTATTCACATTTCCACTAAAGTATTTTTGAAGATTGGTTTCTGGTCTAGTCCCTAATAAGTGAGTATGCAATGTTGGTGCTTTGTCAACCCCAAACGTAAACAAAAAGTGAAACAGAACACCAAGAACAAAACCAAAAACATAAAAGGGGTTCCTATGTCTTAATGAAAAATATTACCAATGATTATAATATATGTATTATAATTATGATTTATGTTGTCAGTCCATATGATGGAAAGAGGAAATAAATGGTTGCGAGTGGAAGGTACTTTAGCTTTGTTTCTTAAAAACATATTTATGCTTTTTGACATTTTCTTTGGGAATTTATGTGCTGCGCCTAAATAAAAAATATTTGGGAATGTTTATTGTAGTATAATTAGTTGGTTCATGCTGAAATATGTAAGCTTTAGGTTTCTTATAACAACTTGTGATGAGCAGGTCGGTTTGCGGGTTGAGCATCCTCAAGAATTAATAAACAGCATTCAGGTTTGTAGATTAGCCCTTTAGTCCTTTCTTTTCATGGGCAATTTAGCTGATTCAATTAAGTAATCCTTTTGTTAAAAGGCGCCATTGTCTGATTGATAAAAATTTAATATTCTCTTTACAATTCCCCCCTGTTAACTGGAGTTAAAAGTAATTATAATATATACATATATTATATGTGTGTGTGTGTATATTAGGGTTAAATTTGGTAATGACCCCGAAAAATTTGGTATCACATAATCAAATGTGCAGTACTCTGAATTAGCTGACGAGGTTCTCAGTGGACGTGGAAAAGTACCTGTTGCTGATTATAAGATTGTTGATTATGTTGACGGAGATAATACTTCAGGAACAATTAAGCATAGTTGTTATTCCTTCTGCATGTGTCCTGGTGGGCAGGTAAGACTTTTCTTCTGATTTTCATACTCGGAAAGTATGGTTCACAGTATGCAATATATTCTTGTATTGCACATTTCATTTCTCTTTTGCTTGCCTCTCTCTCTATATCTGTCTCTCCCCTTTTCCATATTGATTTGTCTCACTTAATAATGCTCCAAAGGCACAAAAACATAACCATATTAGGTATATAGCAATTTGACAAAATGCTTTGCATTTGACAAAATGTATAAATTGTTACCGACAAAATGCTTTACATTTGACAAAATGCCTGAATTGAAATGAGGGGAGGCTGAAGAGCATCATCACTAAAATTTCCTTTATGTAGTTACTTGACTAGTTCTTTGTAGGTTGTCCTTACCAGTACGAAACCATCAGAACTCTGTATTAACGGCATGTCATTTTCTCGGCGTGCATCCAAATGGGCGAATTCTGCACTTGTAGTCACTGTCTCAGCAAAGGATTTCAGTTCATTAAATTTGCATGGACCTCTTGCTGGGGTTCACTTCCAGGTAGTACTTGGCTTTAACTATCAAGGTTTCTAGTTGTTCTGCAAACCTTCCCTGCCATTTAACTTGTACGTGATATTGATTATTGAGGCAAGTGTAAGGCTGAATGTGACACCATCTACTAGCTACATAGGCACAGTTCCAATGTTCTATGTGACACTTGGTGGGGGTATCAAAATTTTGAAGTATTTTTTCCAAACTTCCAATACAAACTTCTTTACAAATCGAATTTTGTTATCTTTATCAAATATTTTCAAGCCTTTGTGGAGCATTTTTATAGTACTGTTTCTGACAGCAGTAGTTTATGTAAATTTCTTTCCTTTTATCCCGTTCGACAATTAGTTTCAATTCACTCATTTATTTTGCAGAGGGAACTTGAACAAAGAGCAGCTGTAATGGGAGGGGGCAATTTTGTAGTGCCTGTACAAACAGTGCCTGATTTTCTGGAGAAAAAGTACTCAGGTAGAGCTTGAATTTCACTCCCCAGTTCTTTGATCACTGAATCTTCTAATCTGACATCTCTTTCTCAGCAACTACTTTACCTTCATCAAGTTATCGCCTAGGAGTGAAAGCAGCAAATCTCAATGAATTGTTCCCTGTGCATATCACAGAGGCTTTGCAGCACTCACTTTCAATGTTTGACCAAGAGGTCAGTATTTCTTCTTTACTAACCGTTGTTTATTTACTTCCATTGCAATTTTTCCGTGAATTACAAATTGAACATGTTTTACTCCACTTTCGAATTTCAGTTACCTGGATTTATTTCCAACAATGCCCTTCTTCACGGAGTAGAGGTATTTCAGTCTTTTTTTGATTCCAGTTCATCTATATGGTGCATTTAACTTTGTTATGGGATTGAAAACCTCGAAGATTTAGAAACAGTTCACACTGTTTTACCCAATAATTGTATAACAACAATTTTGACGTACTTGAGTCCCAATTTGCCATGTTTCTTTAACAAATGCCATCCAATTCTTTTCGTGCTCCAGACAAGAACCAGTTCTCCAGTCCAGATTCCCCGGAGTGTTGACACATACGAGTGCACATCATTAAAAGGCCTCTACCCAATTGGAGAAGGAGCAGGCTATGCAGGTGGGATTGTAAGTGCAGCCGTTGATGGCATGTTTGCTGGTTTTGCATTGGCAAAAAATCTTGGTCTGTACCAGGGCAGCACAGAATCGGTTTTGGGCAAGGCTCAGAATGCTGGAGTAGCCAAGTACTGAAGACCAGGGGCAGGGTAATAGGGTTGTGTTCAAAAAGGGGGCATCCCCCCTAATATTTTGGAAACCTTTCTATATGTACTAAACTGGATTTTTGTGTGCGGGAAATATATGCTTTTACTTCAATACAATAATATTAGACTCCCTTATTCTAGAAATTAATTCCTATTTTTGCTCGCTTATTAATTTAAAACATTTGGATTAGAAAACAACTACGTATAACTTATGGATTTAAAAGACTTGAATATATTTTTTAGGACTTGGCAAATACTACCATTCATATATGGTCTGTTTTGGTTTTGGGGGAATGGAATGGACATTCTAAAAGACATGTTGGTTACTTAAAAGGAAAGGGAATGAACATTTTTTTAATGAAATGTCTATTCAGAATAATTATTCAATAGGTAAAAATTGATCATTTCATTTTAATCGACAAATTTAAAAAAAAATCTCCAACACTCATTCTCATTCTAATATTATAACCAAACAGACTGATACATAATGCATCAGTGGTTCTAACTTCTATTTTTGGAGTAATCTTGTGGCAGGAACGCCGGGAAGCTTTTAGCCTCTAATGCCTGATATGTCTTGTTATTTTAAGTCAAAAAAAATAAGTACGTATTTATAACTTATTTTAATTTTAAAATGACTTATAAGTCATTTTAAAATAAGTTAGTTAATTTCAAATATAATGTCTATTTTGCCCATCTTTTTATTAATATCATTTTTTGTAAGTTTTACATTTGATTTTAACTTATAAGTCATTATGAGCCGAACACCTTCATAACTTGTTTTAACTTCATTTTGGACTTATAAGTCAAATTGACACCAAACACTTTTACTTATAAATGAATTTACCTAAAATTTTGACAAAATTTTAGGTAAATTGATTTCATATAGGCTGCATATCAGCTTCAAATAGATATTTTTCTTCCAATATTGGAAGTGCCACTTTGGACAGATTATGTCCTTATTAATTTGTGCAGAACTTAGTTAAGTATGGTTTAATGATGCGATGCTATTAGTTTCCTAAAACGGGAAAAAAGCACAGAAGTTTAAAGTTTTATTTAGGTAATGATTTGACCGTTACTTGGATGATTAATTCAAGTGTTTTTTGTCCAAGGACCGAACATCTGGTAATTATTAGTATTAATTTTTTTGACTTGGAAGTATAGGAAAGATGAAAAGTATCATATCATTGATTTCACACCTTCAGTTTACGTACTTGTTGATTTTAAATGTATTAATCTTTCTTTGTAGAGAGACTTGATAGGCAGGTACTAATTTGGTCCAAATCAAATATGATAAATGCATGTAAATTTATTTTTTTCTTCCTTTAATGTTTCTGACTTATGCACACCTTTTTCCAGCTTACTTTCGCCATTCTTTTCCTTTCAAGATCCCCTCCCCACAGAAATCTCACCCTGATTTGCTCAAGTTTTTTCACCAGTGCTCTAAAAAAAAGGCCTGTAGTGAATGAATAAGTGGTAAACTTGAAAGAAGTGCAACTGATAACAACCTGCTTGTAATGAGAGAGATTCCAGGTTTTAAAACAAAAGCAGAGTATAGAAGCCCTAGAGGAAGGAGAAATTCGGGAGGAAAGTGGAAGCTTGTTCTACCAGTGATCGCGGGTGGAGAATATTTTAAATTTCAGTTACAGAGATAATGGGGAACATGAATGTAACAGAGACTTTTTCAAGAAAAAGGTTGAAACAGTTGAGGAGGAATCCACACAAACAAAGCCTGAGAAATGAGGACTTGAGCTCCCATCAAATTTTACGGAGAAAGTTGGTGCAAAAAAGAAAGGAAGGAGGAACCAGTAGAAGGAAGGAATTCAAAGAAAGATTAAGAAACAGACTGAGGGCAATAGCAAGAAGAATGAAGTTGACATGCAAATATTGAGGAGGTGATCATGGAACAGTTCCATAAAAGAGGAGATAAGTTTGCTAAATTCTAGCTTGTCAGAGCTAGGTGTTAGCTAACAGATCGATCGAGGAAAGTGGTCCCAGGGATAATTTGGCAAAGTCAGTCAGCTTATGTTGGGGTGCAAGACAATTGTTAGATGGAGCTGCTATATATATATATATGATGGTAAATGAAGTCTTTGAGCATATGACAATATATGTTGACTGACTGGTGTTTTTTTGTTAAGGGTTATGAAAAGAATGAATTTTCCAGAAAATTTCATGGGATGGATCCAAGAATGTCTTCAGCAAGAATATCAGTTATTGTTAATATATATATATATGATGATGATGATGATAAAGTCACCCATGCATGCACTTCTTTTTGCCATACATAAATTTTCTACAAATATAAAATTATGTTATTTTATTAAGTAGCCTTAAATTAACTTTCTATATATCTATCGGAGAGAGGCAGAGTAGTACTTGGAGACAAAAAGTATATATGCTATAGTGTCGAAGAAAGTGATGGGAGCTAAAGCATCGAGTCATGATTTGGATGTTTCATGTTCTACTTGATTTTCTAGTGTCCCACTGGTCCTCAATTTAATGTTTTCACCTAAAAATGTCACTCCTCTTATATATATATATATGGTGGTATAATTATTTATATATTTTTAAAAAATTATTTTTAACATTAATTTAAAAGAACTATATCAATTTTAAATTTCATGGATTGACTTTTAAAAATTAAAAGAAGACTTTTTTTCTTCTCTTAGAGCTGAGGGTTTACGATTGAACATCACAGCTTTATCATAAATATTAATACTACATTATATGCCCATCAATATAAAAAAAAAAAAAAAAAAAAGAGTCCTATTTATAAATTTTTTGAGGGTTTTTTAGTACTAAAAATGTTGCTGTTTAATATCTAATCATGATAATGAATATGGTGTCATACTTAAAAACATTATACTACTATTAATAATATAAAAAAAGATTGTTATTTTTATGATATTTTTTTTGGCAAATGCGATTATTTTTGTACAATAAAGAGATCATATTTTATTTTAGCATAAAATTAATTAGAAGGGAGGTTATATAAATGATAATGATTAATTAATTAATTAGGTGGCGCGAAAACAACGTCCTCATCCTTTGTCCAATTCTCAACTGTCCTCCAACTGAAACCCCCTTCTCTCTCCTGTCTTCCAATATTCCATTATTTGATTAACGCATACATACAAATATATACATACATAATTACATTTCACAATCGATTATATATTTATTTTTGATACTTTGTGTGAGATTCAGAGAATTCTGCCGGAAAATATCCTCCCGGATCACCGTCGGACGGTCAGCTCAACTTATTACCGGTTAGATTTAAAGCTCTTGTTGTTCAACCGAATGTGTGTCTAATTAATTATTTGATTGAATTTGATGGTTTTGAATATGGAGAATCATTACGTTACGTAGGTATCGCGTGATTCAATGAAAGTTGTTGGGTTCCCTAGGGTTTCTGGAGAAGTTACCAATTCGATTCTTTTACTTTTTATTTTTGGAGTTTTTAAAATTCGTGTGAAATTCAGAAACGGCACGAAACTCTTCTTTTGTATTGATTGGTGAAGGTTGTAAATTGCTAGTTTCACCCCTTTCTTCTCCATTTTTAATTGAATAAATTTATGAAAAAAATATGTATTTTTTTGTTGTTGCTCCTTTTACTTATGAATTTAGTTCTCAAATCACCAATTATTTTCTAGGGCTCGTAAATTAATACTGAATTCCGCTTCTCTGGCAATTAATACTCCTCTGTATTTATTTGAGGCTTTAAAATATTCTTTTTTCCTCTGGTTTCTGAAGCTTCCGTATTAAGATTATAAAATGAATACTCGATATGTCCTAGAAATTAGGGACAAAGTCTGTAAAACGCAGGTACTATTTCGTGTATACAAACGTTTTATTAATACTGATATAGATTTAGTTTAAGGTTTTCACCAATTTTAGTTTTCGTCATATCTATAAAGAAATGAATAGTCAAAAGCTTGAAGTTTTCACCAATTTATATGATCTGTGAAATCATGTGGATGAACAATGATCTCTCTCTGCATGTGGTTTCCATGTTTGTTCCCATAACCCAAATAATTATTTATCATTTGCAGCTTAAAATCCTCTTTCTGAAGTATAATATTAAAACCAAATTCAAATTATTACAATTATTTAGTAATTTAATTTTGAATAAATGATTGGGAACTGTAAAAAAGAATTAAAATATTTTGTTTTTGTTTGTGTTATTCATTTCTGCGAGACTAGTTGATCCCCAGATTGTTACTCTAATTTTAATTCACTTTCCATAAAGAGGAGTTAAAGAGTAGGAGAGAGAGGGGTCGTGTAGAGAAAATCCCTTATCCTTCAACGGTTCAACCCACTCCCCCATTTCTTCTTCCACATAACGCTACAACTAGCAAAAAGAAGAAGGGCTAACCTACTTTGATTTTCTTCTTCTAACTCTTTAGGCCCTACAGTTTGTTGTTAATATCTAATGATCATTGTTAATTTACATATTCCCCTCACCATAAGGATAATTCTATATGACTCGGAGCTCCAGAGTTTTTCCAATTTCTTGAGCTCTTGTCTGCCATTGCCCGAGTATGATGTATGATCACTATTTAAAAGGAATCTATTTGCATTGGATGATAAATTCACTCATTTAGATCTGTCAGTCTGTAAAGATATATGCTTTTTTTAATTTTCTTTTTCGTCATGGCCTCTCTTTTCCTTTTCGTCCTTGTAGCATCTTACTTTGGGTTGTGTATTTTGTAGCAGATTTATAGCAGAGAAAAAATTTCTTTTACGCAAATGGGTGTATAATAATCGGATGTGAGAGTAATAAAAAGCCTGTAATTGCATTGTGTGGAATGGGATATCAATGTGGTCTTGTTTAGAGAGTTTGGATGGATGCTTGTGAATTAGATCAAGCATTACAGAAGCATTCAGCAGTGGAGACCCGAAGACCAACATTGGTTCCAGCAGAAAAGAACAATGGAAAAACCCGCCGTTCCAAGACGAGAGAAGTTAGTTCTAGGTACAAGTCACCTACTCCATCTGCAGCCTCTGGTCCCAGGCACTGCCCTTCCCCAAACAGTACAAGAACAGCTACGGCTGCATCGTCTGTATCGGTTCCAAAGAGAGCTATATCGGCAGAAAGAAAGCGGCTCTCCACACCACCATCTTCGCCGAGTCCATCCACACAAGTCCAAGATACAACAACAGTAATACAATTGGCATCCAGAAAGTTAATGGGCAGTCGCTTGCCAGAGGCTTTATGGCCTTCCACAATGCACAGTCTTAGCGTTTCTTTCCAGTCTGATAACTTTTCCCTTCCTATTAGTAAGAGAGAAAAACCAGTTAATCATGCCTTGTCAGATCGAACTTTGAGATCATCATCAAATGTAGCACATAAACAGGCTGAAACACCGCCTGCCTCACGAAAGCCTACACCAGAGAGAATGAGGAGCCCTCTTAAAGGAAAGAACGCTCCTGATCAATCAGAAAATTCTAAACCAGTTGATGGTATACATAGTCGACTTGTGGATCAGCACCGATGGCCTATCAGAATAGGTGGAAGCGTATCATCCAGTGCTTTAGCTAAAAGCTTTGATCTTGCTGATAAAACAGCTAAAGTTTCAACTACACCAAATCCAGGGGTACCTTCTTTGAGGAGAATGTCCTTACCAGGTTATTTGAGTAAACCTTTACTAGGAAAAGTAGAATTAGCGCCTTGTTCAGTTGATGATAATACATTGAGGAAACCCAAGGTTGTTTCTTCAAGATCATCAGAACGACCAAAACTAGTTACTCCAACTGGTTGGTCTCTGTCTTTGCCTTCTCCTGGATCACGCCCTGCATCACCAAATAAGACCACTCCGGTTTCAGCTTCTGTTTCTAGAGGTGTCAGTCCATCTCGAACAAAGACCTTGACTTCAGCTCCATCTAGAGGAAGCAGTCCATCTCGGACAAGACCATCCAGTCCATCCAGGACAAGACCATCCAGTCCATCAAGGCAATCCAACAGTTCAACATCTGTACTCAGTTATATTGCAGATATTAGGAAGGGAAAGAAGGTCGCAACCCACATAGAAGATGTTCATCAATTGCGGCTACTGTACAATAGGCATTTGCAATGGCAATATGCCAATGCCCAAGCAGATGCTGCTCTAGATTCTCAGCAAGTAACAGCAGAGGTTTGGATTTTTAATCTTTATGGAACTTCTGTTACCCTTTTAATATGTTATGTAATTTTGTTATTCTTATTTTCTTGATTACCAATATTGTTTATTTTTGCAATTTGCTTCAGAAAATTTGATCTTTTGTTATCAATTTCACGGCATTATGTTAAAGTTTTACTAATTTTTCAATATTGATCTTCAGAAAGCATTATACAATGTGTGGAGAACTACCACAGAGCTGTGGGATTCAGTTACTGAGAAGAGGATTGACCTCCAACAGCAGAGGTTGAAGCTAAAGTTGTACTCAGTTTTAAACAAACAAGTAATGCATCTTCCTTGCTACAACATCATCATTAAGCAACTTCATGTACTGCAATATTTATTCAAGAAGTCAATACTACTGAGATGCTGTTTATTGTTTCAAGCCTCCTCTTGTTTGATTACTGAAAACTGTATTTAAAGATGAAAACAGAAAACTGTTAATTACCATCATGATTTTTCCTATTAATGCTCAATAGAGAAATCAAACTGGATCAATCACGATGGGTGTCATAAATGTCAATGGCAGTGGTAGCCATAGGAACTGTACAGTGAAACTGTAGCTGTTGGATATAATGTGCGTACATAGTGTAAAAATTCATGAGTTGCTTGTTTAGTTGTTTAAAATTGTCTTTTCTAGTCTGTGTCCATTAATTCTTAAATCAGAATCATTCGGTTACATCACTAACTGTTTGGATAATTTGTAGCTGCCTGCTTCATCTAGTGATATTGAATCCACCTGACAGATTTAAGGTCTTTATAGAAGAGGCAGCCACACACACACACCAAGAAAAAATAAGAGAGAGAAGCCAAAAAAGTAACCCATTTAGTTTTGCATTATTCCTAGTCCTGTTAAACCATGCAGCAACCAATTTAGATCACTCCTAGCATGTTAATAGTAACAATAGGAAGTGTCTAGTTAAATTTATTCAACTTTGTGAATGTCTGGCAAATATTAAAAGCTTCAGACCTTAGTATGAACTTCTTTTTAAAAGTCTGGTGCTGTGGCATTTTTAGTGTGAAACTACGGTTTCTGTAACCTTTTCAATTGTCTAGTCCTGTATCATGACATTGTGAAGTGCTTGTTATTTTTATTTATTTTTCTTTGTTTTCGATATGTTCTTTTAATTATGGGATGTACATACTTATGTTTTTTTATTGCTTGCATGTGATCTACCGATTAGGTGGCCTACCTTGACAGATGGCCTATAATTGAAAAAGATCACATTTGTGCTTTATCTGGGGCTATCACTGATCTACAAGCAAGCACTCTCCGTATTCCAGTCACTGGAGGAGCGAAGGTATGTCATTTTACGAAAATTTATTGAGATTAGCTTTTGAGAAGTAATTAATTGCCAACTGATCTTAAACTACAGGCAGATGTTGATACTGTGAAGGCAGCCGTATGCTCAGCCATCGATGTGATGCAGACAATGGGATCCTCTATACGTACTGTACTTTCAAGGGTGAGATTCACTATTTTGTATGTAGTGTAACCATCGTATGCTATATAAAGTTGATTTTTGGAATTTGTTGCTTCCTTTTTCTGCACCAGTAGTTTTGCTTTAATATGTCCTATACTGTGTTATTTGCCCTATTATGCAGCTTCTAATCTTGCAGCCTTTCACAATTTGAATAGTGACATGTTTTTTGTATCGCCAATAATTTTTCACTACAATTATTAAGTCACCGGGATATCCCAAATTCATTTCCTTAAGATAGTCTTGGACGTCCATTTTGGTTACTGAAAACCGCCTTCTGTCTTCTCCATGGACTACAGGGGGATGGGATGAATTGCCTGGTTTCTGAACTTGCTGATGTAGCAGCACAGGAAAGAGCCATGCTTGATGAATGTGAAGCTCTATTGGCAACTACAGCAGCTATGCAGGTGAGAACAATAACAAAGATGTGTGATTCCACTTCAACTCATTTTGAAAATCATACTTCACATGGTGCTTTCTGGGTTTTGTCTTGCTCATAAATTGAGAACATCACTAAGGATGTTTCACATGACTACATATTTTGATTGGTGTCTACTACATATTTTTATGGTTAGAAAGCTTGTCAGGGGGGATTATTTTTTTCTTATGTGTGATGCATAACTTATGTTTTCATCTATATCTTTCTGTTGCTGCTGGATAGAATCTAACTTATACCTCTAGCTCCAGGCACCCATCTTAGCTCATCAGACATCAATGTCTATAGAATCACTCACCTCATCTTGTGATATATTATTTAGATCTTAAGTTAAATGTCTGTCAACTGTATGGTCTTTTTCCCTTTTAACTTACACATGAAGGAACACTCGTACAAAACACAGTTTCAACAAATCTGTAACTTGATGCTAAGTCATCATCTGTAATATCAACTCTTAAACTCCTTCCAGCATGACTCCGGCTAAACAGAAATGAGCTTTGGTGAAAAGCGTAGATAGATCATAGGTTGATTCACCTTTGACTTGCCTGTTTATTTTATTTTTTTCAATAAATAAATTCATCTCTGAAGATAAGTCACTACATATCACTTCAGCTTTATCATTTAATCCTCAGTTTATACAGATTGTTTTATATTTGCATTGTTGTCAAGTATATTTGCTTTTTTTTTTTATTGGCAGGTAGAAGAATACAGCATTAGGACGCATCTCGTACAGTTAAAACAAACTTGGAAGAGTTGTGAAGAGCCAATGTAAGACAATTAAAACACCTCCACGACTCTGTCCAGACCCAATATACTAACAAGAAGTAACAACATATCCGTTTACCTCTTCAACAAAGACACCAAATGACATGCCTATTAGTCAACTAGGTCATAGTGAGTACATATTGAATTTTTTTCCCAGATGGAAAATGTAATTTATATGTTTCTATTCTTTTTTCTTTCCTCGGCAAGAGCTGTTGGCTCCATCCTGTCAACCTGTAATTTTTTGAATCATTAATGTGAAGAAAATGCAGAGGAAGAAAAAAGTGGTTGAAATTCCAATGTCAGTCAGTTCGGTTAACTCAGTTTATACTGCTAGTTCTGAGGTTTGAAGAATCCATCAGAATCATCTTTGCACAAACGTTCAAAAGGAGTGAAAGAAACACAGGTTTGACAAACATCAAAACATTGCGGGCGCTAGTATTTGACTACGCTTTCTCAATTTGGATACACTTGGAATCTAAAAGTTTGCAGAATATAATAAAGAATCTAAACTTGAGCATTTTTGTTGGGGTGCTTTTGAATGTAATCCTATTATTATTTTAAAAAGGAAAAAGAACATACCTAAATTCAGTCTTACAATGGTCTTTCTTGGAAGCATAAGTAGGAGTTAGAAAATTTGGAATTAACTTACCTAAATTCAGTCTTAGATTCTAAAAAAACTACCGACTATCCATTGATTTGGTTAGACTTGAAACTTTAAAAATTATTTTATTAGGGAAGATAAAAAAGAGAGAGAAAAATAAAGTAAAATATCAAGACAAATAAATAAATACATTAAACGAATTCACTGTTCGAGCCAGTTTCTCCTTACAAACTTCAATGACTGAATATCAATTTTATTTGACTTTTATTGTAATTTTAATGTTCATATATCAATTTCCATCCTTTGATCCAAGAAGAACACCTTGTAACTTCAAAATCCAAACCCTATTTTTCAGGACAAAATAGATGAATAAGTAGTCCTTTTTCCCGCCAAGTTTGAATATATGATAAGGAGAAGAAAACATCCTCTCATCAAATTTTTCTCAAACCAATGATTTACAGGACCATTAGCACCTCTGCATCGCGTAACTTGTTTCTGAACTTTATCAACAAGTCCACCAATCTGTCCCAACTCAACCAAACACACGCCCAAATCATCCACAACGGTCTCCACGGCGACTTAATAACGGTCACTAAGCTGACCCAGAAGCTCTCTGATTTTAATGCCACAAAACAAGCAAGCCTCCTCTGTTCTACATTCCCAAAACCTGATATCTTCCTTTATAATGTCCTCATCAAAGGCTTCTCTCACAACAACTCACCCGCAAATTCTCTCTCTCTATACATACACCTTCGCAAAGACACCACCCTTAAGCCTGATAACTTTACTTATGCGTTTACTATATCAGCCTCGTCGAGCTTTTTGTCCGAAACAATCGGGGCTCTGCTTCATGTGCATGCAATTGTTGATGGGGTTGCTTCAGATTTATTTGTTGGGTCTTCTATTGTCGATATGTATTTGAATTTTTCAAAGGTAGGATATGCGCACAAGGTGTTTGATGGAATTCCTGAACCAGATACGGTTTTGTGGAATACGATGATTTCTGGGTTGGTGAGGAAGGGTTGTTTAGATGATGGGATTCGAGTTTTCGGGGATATGGTTGTGAGGGGGACCCGGTTTGATTCAACTACATTGGCTGTGGTTCTTCCAGCTGCAGCAGAGTTGCAGGAGTTGAGGGTGGGGATGATGGTTCAGTGTTTTTCAATTAAGATTGGATTTCATTGTCATGTTTATGTCCTTACTGGTTTGATCTCTTTGTATTCTAAATGCCGGGAGATGTCAACAGCAAGGTTGTTGTTTGAGCAGATTGAGCGGCCAGATTTGATATCTTATAATGCATTGATTTCAGGGTTCTCTTGCAATAGTGAGACTGCATCTGCAGTGGGTCTCTTCACGGAATTACTAATGTCGAGGGAGAAAGTCAATTCAAGTACAATCGTTGGCTTGATACCTGTATTTTATCCTTTTGGTCATCTTGATCTTACGTGTTCAATCCATGGTTTTTGTTTTAAATTTGGGTTGGTTTCAAATTCTTCAGTTACAACTGCTCTAATAACTGTCTACAGCCGCCTAAACGAAATTGAATATGCCAGGAAGCTTTTTTATGAGTTCCCAGATAAAAGCTTAGAATCTTGGAATGCTATGATATCAGGTTATGCTCAAAATGGACAAACAGACATGGCGATCTCTCTCTTCCAGGAAATGCAAATGTGCGAAATCCATGCAAATCCTGTCACATTTACTAGTATACTTTCAGCTTGTGCGCAACTTGGTGCCTTAAGTCTTGGAAAATGGGTCCACGAATTGATAAGTAAAGAGAACTTTGAGTACAACATATATGTGTCGACTGCTTTAGTTGACATGTATGCCAAGTGTGGAAGCATTGAAGATGCTCGACGGTTATTTGACATCATGCCGAGGAAGAATGCAGTGACTTGGAATGCCATGATTTCGGCATATGGCCTACATGGACATGGGTATGAAGCATTGAAGCTGTTTCAAAAGATGGTGGATTCTGGAATTACCCCAACTGGGGTTAGTTTCCTCGCTATCTTGTATGCTTGCAGCCATGCGGGCTTGGTTAGTGATGGGGAAGAGATTTTTCATGCTATGGTCAAAGATCATGGCTTTGTGCCATCGGCCGAGCATTATGGTTGCATGGTTGACCTCCTTGGTCGTGCTGGTAAACTAGAGAAGGCCTTGGACTTTATTAAAGCATTGCCTGTTGACCCAGGTCCTGTTGTGTGGGGTGCACTGCTTGGTGCTTGCATGATTCACAAAAACTCAAATCTAGCACACTTGGCTTCAGATAAGTTGTTTGAGTTAGACCCAAAGAATGTTGGCTATCATGTCCTACTCTCCAACATCTACTCAGCTGAACAAAACTATCCCCAGGCTGCCTCAGTACGGCGAGTGGTTCGGGAAAGAAATCTGGCAAAAACTCCAGGGTGCACTCTAATTGAGGTTGGTAAGACCCCGAATGTCTTTACATCTGGTGACCAATCTCACCCCCAAGCAGAATCAATCTATGCAATGCTTGAGAAATTGATGGGAAAGATGAGGGAGGCTGGGTTTCAGACAGAGACTGTGACAGTGTTCCATGATGTTGAGGACGAAGAGAAGGAACTAATGGTGAAGGTTCATAGTGAAAAGTTGGCCATTGCGTTTGGGCTTATTACTTCTGAGCCAGGAACAGAGATTAGGATAATCAAGAATCTCCGGGTTTGTTTAGACTGCCATAATTTTACTAAATTTATATCCAAGATCACCAAGAGAGTTGTTGTAGTGAGGGATGCCAATAGGTTTCATCACTTCAAAGATGGTGTATGTTCTTGTGGAGACTATTGGTGAAAATTTTGTATTCTGCATTGCGGAGGTATGCAGCTTAGGATCTGCTTTGACTATTAATTTGTTTATTTAAATCAATTAAAATGGATAGCATTATGCACAAGGTTTCAAGCATCAACATAGTCATGTTTTGATATTGCTAAAAGTAGGGAGAATAAAATGCTTAAGTTTCTGCCTGCTGATACAAAAGGGTTCCTGTCATTCCTTCGTACCGATGAAAAGAAGGGAAGTCTTTTTTCCTGATAGAAAAATAAAGTATTGGCAATGATCTTTAATCTTCATTCAATAACAGTTCTCTTTTTATTTATTTAATTTGGATGTTTAATTTGCATATTAGAACAATATTTATGGATAAATGATGTGTCAAATAAGCTTGTTGAGCTGCTTTACACATTGCTAATATGTAATGATGTGTGATTCCTTTTCTTTTTCTTTTTTAAAAATTTCTTTCAATTTGTAACAGGTGATATATCAGCACACAATTCTTCTGAATATTTAGAAATATTTTGAAAGGCTAAGGTAATCTTATTTAATCTTTGAATGGCCTGAAGTAGACTGCAATCTGGCAGGCCGGGTATTTTGGCGCGGGCGAATTGAACCGGTGAAAAAAGACCCGAGGTTTTGGCGGGCTAGATTTGTTAGGCCCGTGGCCGGTTACGGTAGCGAAGCGGGCCAACCATGGCTTATATATATATATATATTTTTTTTTGCAAAATCTTGATACACCAAAAATAGTAATAATAATAAATATTAAAAATAATAAAATAATTTATAATAAACAATAATTCTAATTACTTAAATTAACTACATATCTCAATCAATTAAAATTTTAATAGTATTATAATTTTAGATATTATTCTAAAGGCATGATTTGGGATAATGATTGATTTACTTTCCAAATAAGTAGGGGGAATGCATAATTAAGGGATAATGATTGATTTACTTTCCAAATGTACTACAATAAGTAGGGGGATGCAAGGGATAAAATTATCTATATTATTGTGTATGATTTTGGACTTGCAATCTAAAAATTTAGTGGTTGATTCGGATTATATATTGCTAGTAATTCAAAGTATATAATCAAATTTGATTCTTTAAAATTAATATAATTTGTTTAACTTTTAAAAATAATAAATCTTGTAATTAATACTAATATATAGATAATTTTAAATTTTTATAATTATATTATCTAACTTAAATTAGTTTAATAGTTTTATACTTTGAAATTATTAACTACATATCTCAATCAATTAAAATTTTAATAGTATTATAAATTAGTATTATTAATTAATTACCTACATTACCTACATATCTTAATTATAATTTTCAATTATAGTTAAAATATATTGAAGATTGCATTAAAAACAAATAGTTGTTGTAACTTAGTTGGTTTGAACTCTTATTTATTTACTTACAATTCTTGTGTTCAAGCCTCACAACCCACAAGTAGTAGTAATATTTTATTTTTAAAAAAAAAAAAAATAATTCACGGGCCACTTGGCGGGGCGGGCCTCTCAACGGATAAAAGCCCGGTTTTAGCGGGCTAGAAAACTACGGCCCAAAGCCCAATTTTTGGCGGCCCGGCCCTTGATCTTTGGCCCAAGTGTTTAAGTTCAACACTTTATATTCTATTGCTATTTGATAGTTTTATTGATTTTCCCTTTTTTCTTTTCTGCTTCTCTTTTCTTATGGAGGTATCCTCCTTGACTTGTTTCTAAGAAAGTCCAATACAGATATATTCCTGTAAATGACAGAGGAGTCTCTCACTGTAGTTAAGGATGAAAGCTACATTTCCTCATTCAACTATGCTCTTGATTCAGCTTGACATCATTTAAATTAATCCCATGAGAGCAAACTTAGCTTGTTGTTTCTCTCACTATTCCAGCCATGTGCTTAGCATAACAAGCTCTGATCCATCGTGTTGCCATGTCAATCTTTTCTTCTTGTTTATGTGTAGATTGCATAATTTTACTAAAATATAGCCAAGATTGCCAAGAGAGTATTTGTTTTGAGGGATACCAATATATTTCATCATTTCAAAGATGGCTTTTGTTCTTCTGCACTCTCTGTTTCTTATTTGTTTTCTGTACTGATTCGTATGCAGTGTGTGGTTCTACTCTTACTATACTATTCTTTTTGTTTATTAAAAGAAATGAAACTGGGAAAACATAATTGATGCAAAGTTTGATGTTTCACAGTCGTACCGATTCATTTTTGGATTATTGGTCACAATAAACAGAATGAAAAGTTATTGTTTCTTCATTATGGTTCTAAAGAATTCTACTGGTGGGTTGGGGGGGGAGAGAAGTCTACTTACTAAAATAAAATAAAAACATAATAGTCTAATTTTCTCTATTAGAAAGATTAATAAAAAAGGCCGATAATATCTGATCTGTTTTGATAACAGAATAATGTTACATGGACGTTTATTGTTCACTGAAACAACATCATGGAAATTGAATGTTAACTAAGCTTTGCTGAGCTTTTTTTAAAATTATCTTGTTGAGTTGTTTATGTGCCTTCAAGTCAGGTTTTCTTGTTTATATGTGCTTTGTGTATGAATTTGTGTTAAAGAACCATCTGAAGAACATTTTTGTTTCTGAATACCGGGTTTGTAACATACTTAATAAGTATATAAATATGTTTTTGGGTTTTCTGACAAAGTTTTTTACATACTAAAATGTAATTAAGTTTTGTAGGTTATTTTTTTATTTTTTTTTCTTTATAGTAAGTAACCATTTCAGTGCATAAATATTCTAAACATATTAGAATATATAAAATAACAGCGAACAGCTTGCATACTTGTTTGAATTTGACTGCAAGTTGTTTTCTATTAAGTAGAACTCAGAACATCTGCTCTTTTTTTTTTCTTCACCTTCTTGTGTTATGCTTTTTCATCACTATCTAAATAAAAATTCTTTACTTTTTCCCTGTTTTTTTTGTCCTTGTAACAGTGTCTTTCTTGATTTGTGTTGCTAAGAAAGTCTATCCCTGGGAACATATTCTGGTATGGGAGAGGAGGCTTTCACTGCAGTTGAGGATATAATAGGTATGTTTCCTCATTTGAATATGCTCTCAGCTAGACTTGTTACTCTTATGCAAGTGTATGGTATTGAGCTAACAACACTCAGTATTGTTGTCATTTTCATATTTATGTTATGCACATGGTTATCCTCGGGTTAACAATACTTGGTAATGTTATGATTTACATATTTTTCTATGCATTTGTTTATCATTGAGCTCAGTAATGTTGTCATGTCCTTATTTGTTCTTAATCCTTATTGTTTGCTTTTGTATGTTTTTGTATTGTTTGCCTCATTGTTTCCTTGCTGGTGGATGCAAGTTTCTTGATTCATGCGCTATATGCTTAATTTTAAGGGATGGTAATGAGCTGAATAGACTAGTGCATTTACTAGACAAAGCTTCATGTTTTGATAACTAAATTGAGCAGATCCAAATGTTCCATAGTATTGAAGTGTATTACAATAACCAGAAAAAGCTGCATCTCATAACGTGCAAAGAGTTGAGTAGATTCTTCCAAGACATATACAGTTGGTCTAGTAATATTCTCACCATAACTTTCCTCTGATTCACATACAAAACTCAGAGTAAATCATCATGTAGCTGAACAAAACTTTTCAATCTGGACTTATTCCTTCTACCGGCTACTGCAACTCCATTTAGCTGATTCCATGATATTTGAAGCAGACAAAAGCAAATATTTCAGCAATTGATTCCACATTGCTTAACATCAGGCCCCTTGGTTTTTAACACAAATGGGTCAATTCGGACCCAAAGCAAAGAGAAGATAGAAGCCAAAAGCACAGACCATATAACAACAATTGTGGGAGTCCTGTTCTGTTTTCCCATGAGACCTTTGAGGAATGGGTAGAGATGGACAATCACCCAAAATGCAAAGAAGAGTTTTCCAAATAGAGGACCCCATGATTGGTATCCATTATTTATGGCATCAGAGATTCCAGCTACAACCCCGACTAGGTTAATGATTAGGAGAGTGGTTGGAGGAATAAGGAGCGTTGTCCATTTAAAAGCGTATAGCTCTCCGAAATCCTCATCCTCAGATGCCTTCGATGTGACAGTGAAGTTGGTGTCAATTCCGGCCAAAATCTTCAAAAGACCCTGTACAACAGCGAAGAGGTGTGCAGATACACCACCTATCACCCAAAACTGTTCATTTCTCCACCATTCCTCAATGCTCACACCGCTCCACCTCAGCTCAAGGATGCCAGTCGTGAAGATCGAGAGGAACAGAGCTATGAAAAATAGACTTGCAAAAGTGCTTATCTGGAATAAGAAGGAATGGAAGAGTAAGTTCACTAGCAAAAAAAAATAAATTAGAAAGTGGTTTTGAAATCATGGAAAGAATATTCCCTGTTTAGTATGACAAGGGAAATTGGTCAATCAATGGATATCATTCTGGACTCTACGGCTCTGTTTCTGTTAAGAAAATAATTTTTGCATTTTGAATGTTGGTATGACAACAAAAGAAAGTAGTTGGGCAACTGTACACACAATATCAAATCTATTCTCTCTTAGATGGCAATTCTAGTTTTTATAATGACACAGGTTTAGCTAATTAAGGAAAGCAAATTTATTGTTTTTCTTAAATGCTGCTGTCATCTCTTAGTTAATGTATGATTGTGGAAAGTAAGTATTAAATTGTTTCTCACCTCTGGCATAATGAATTTTCCGGTGAGCAAGCAGATAGCAGGGAGGGTACAGTAGGCAAGCAGAGGTATGGAGGTGAATGGATAGACAGTTGTATTAACATAAGCAAAGCGCTCAAGCCATTTAAGATTTCCTCCCTTGTAACCATACCAAACAGGGCTGTGACGACTAAAAAAGATCTCTACAGAGCCAAGAGCCCAACGTAGCACCTGGTTAAGACGATCTGACAGGTTGATAGGAGCAGATCCTTTAAATGCAGGCCTTTTTGGCATACAGTATATGGACCTCCACCCACGGCAGTGCATCTTGAAACCTGTTAGGATATCCTCGGTAATTGAGCCGTAGATCCAACCCAACTGCATTGTGAGGAGTCTTTAGAAATTTATAGTAATGCACGAGCATATACATGCAACACATGTTACAATTAACCATTAAGGGGAGAAATTGATTACACGAATGGAGAATGGCATACAACCTTTCTGTAGAAGTTTTCTGCATTTGCTATTTCATACTGCATATTTGGAGTGTGCAGGGCATCTACTCCATCAGGGGCTTATGTATATTCTGATTTTCCTTTTATTCCAAAGGTTTGCATGGTAGATGTAGGTTTTTCTTTTTCTTTTTCTTTCTTTCCACATTCATCATAATGTACAATTTACAACTCAACATGATCATGTTAGTTTTTAGAATTTACCTCCAAACCCCATTCTGTTTTGTCTTCATAACCACAGCTGATCACGTGAATGGCTTCTTTTAGCAGGGCTGCGGGGCTTGAGGAAGGTGGAACACCGCCTTCAACCATCAAAGTCGAAGTCACAAAAATTGCTGACTGTTCAAACTTCTTTTCAAAATTCATTTGAGACATCAAAAGCTCTTTATCATCATCAAATCCTGTTGCAGAGAATTATAACTCTCATATAGATGAGGGGAAAAATTAAGATAGGAAGGAATCTAGCATTCAAAAGCTAGATGGATGTAAAGAAAGTCAATAACCTTGAGCGTTTGCACCGTCTCCATTCACACCGTGTTTAGAATATTTCTCAAGTTTTTTGCGGTGTCCAAAACATGGGCAGCAGTCACAGCTAACCATTTTTGGGCGCTTGGGACCCTTAGGTGGTGCATAACCATATAAAGCTTGTCATCTGAAGACACATCCTGTGCCAACATATACAGGGCCTTGTATTCCATCTAGACCTTTCATGTTAATCTGCCAAAGGTGGAAACCACATTAATTGGGAAGCATACAAAATATAAAATACAAGGTACATTATAATTTTACATATTAGTTTCGAATAGTAGACACCAGACATGTTCTTTAATAGTCCAAATTGTGTTTTGTTTTGTCTTTGCAGGAAGTGAACTTACATCAAAGAACACTGTGTTTCTGTTTGCGTATCTATCACTCCTGTCTATGCCATCAAATCTTTGAGGAAATTGAACATAGCAAACCTTCCTCCCAATTTGTGGATCCATCAAGAAACACATTGCCTCTCGGACAGCCTTGCTGTTGTTCAGGTAATGATCACAGTCCAAGTTCAGCATAAAGGGAGCATTTGTAAGAACTCCAGCGACACGTACCTGCAGAGTTCGAATACAAGAGTGGAAACAGATTATTATTAGAGAATGTGATTGAGCTTCCATTATCTGGATCAAAAATGGTACTGACACCAAGTTTGTAACTTTGCAACTTTGAACCCCAATCTTGAGAACTCACATTGCACGCAAATTCTGACAAGCAGATGAAAAATTAAGAGAAGGTAGCAAATTAAATTGTAACAGTATTAATTTTATCAGCAAAGGGATGATAGATGTATTTCTGAATTCTTACCAGGGCATTCATGGCACCTGCTTTCTTGTGATGTTGGAAACCAGGCCTCTTTTCACGAGAAACATAAACAAGGCGAGGAAGCTCATTTCCTTCCATATCAAGACCTCCACTTTGTCCTAGAAAAACTTGAATCATTCCTGGATGATCCTTAGTATTGTTTCCTGGCCAGGGTGTCCCATCTTGCATGATCCAACCTTCTGCAGGAACTTTCAGTGCTTTTGCTACTTGTGCATTGATCCGAACCTTGAATTCTTCATATTCTCTCTGCGATAAACACCACATAATTAGTAATTTCCGATTGAGAACCCTGATTTTACAAGCTATATTGATATTAATAGAATTAATTCAAACCTTCATAGCTCTACGCTCCTTAACAAATGTTGGTTGGACTTTGTCCTTGAGGTAATCAATTTTGAGAGAGAAATACATCTCCGGGGCTCGAGGCTCTATAGAGAATTTCTTGCAGAAGGGAACCCATTTCCGAGCAAATTCTGCTGTTTCTGATTGTGCTTCAAAGGTAAGCATTGAAGCTCTGGCCATCAGATATATAGCATGATATTTTATCAACTGGGTAGTCCATTGCTAAGATTGATAGTATTGTGTTAGCTGTAACAAGAGGAGGTTCCTTCAAGGGATCCACAGTACTGACAAAGATATCTACTGGAGATAGCATATTTGGTTCACCTTCCCTCTCATACCTGCATCATAAATTCAATGCATTTGTTGATTCTGATAGACCTTGAAACACATACTTTGTGAATTTAAGAGGGTATATATGCACCTGAGAGAAAGGCGATCCAAATAAGTTTCACGATCGATTGGGAACCACTTGGGGAACTGATCAAGAATCCATGAGAATGCAAACCAGATCTCACATATCACAGATGTTAGCCAGAGTCCAAAGGCATCATGCACTGGATTCAGAATTCTATAACGGAGGAAGAAAGCCAGAACAAGAAGCCGAGTCACTATCACCATCCGATAAGGGTTGATCTTGCTAGATGCAATTGGAACTTTTCTTGAGAGTGGCTGCCTAGCTTCATCCACCCTGCGATATTTCATACACATATTAAGGCATGTTACTTATATTTATGTTATTTCTTTATTTTGGTGTTTGGCTTTATGTTATTTGCGGATTGATTATCGAATTCATCATATTGAAGTTGGTAGGAATTGTATGGATTCACTGGATTTAGTTTTCTGTTGTGATTCATTTGTTTAAACAACCTTCAAAAGGGAGTTAAGAAATTAGTTAAGAACAACCTTATTTGCTCTGTAAAGTGCAGATATATATAACTTGAATTTTTATATTTAATTTGTTATTTTTTTATACTAGCCGTTATTGGGTTTACAAAATTTATAACCTTTAATTCATAGATTAATTAGAATATGTGATATAAATAGATGCGTACATGGCCATGTCAGGATCAGCCGAGTCATCAGCTTCTGGCCCCAAATTTCCTTGCTGCAGCATTTTCCAATCATCCATCCTTTCTTTCCATCCTCCCTCTTTCTTTTCATCCCATCTTGCACTTCCTGCATGTGATTAATTATACATCACTTAACGTATTCCATTGAAAATTGTGCTCATCAATTAAATTAACTGTTAGTAAAATCCAATTTATATTATGAGAAAATGTTTCAGTTATAAAACTAAATTAACATATATACCAGGCTCAGAAACCGGATATGGATGCACTCTTTTATGTAGAGAAGAAGGCAACATCTGATCTCCATAAGCATGGCTGCTTGAGATTGGGAGCTCTCCACTCACCTGTACGTATGCATGAATGTTCTTTTTCCTTATTAATATAATATATAATATTGCTATGAAAGAGTACACATATAATCTATATTATGTTATAAAGTACAATTAAATTTAAGAGTTTTGACGAACCGGACGGGATCGACCGGCTATGACAGGAGGGTATTGAGCGTTAGTATTAATATTATCATCATCATCGGCTCCCCTTCCATAGCTCATCTTCCCATGAAGCATTGCTTCTGCAATATTTTTGTTTTTGTTCTGTTCATTTTCAATGTTGAATTCGTGTTCAATGTCATCCACATCTTCTTCATCATCATCTCCATCCACCCTTGGGCTCCCTAATTCACATCGTTATAAACAAATAGCTAGCAAGTGAGAGAAAGAAAGAAAATAATCCGTCTTTAATTGTATTTTATTAGTATGTCACATATAAACAAAAGTTCAAAATACATGTAAAAGCTTAATTATCTTGCAATTAATAACATTGATTTTAAATGTCCCTATCTAACAAGTATACATGAAACCAGTACAGTTTTCTAGTTCTACCGGTAGCTGGCTAGGCTCAAATAATTTAACGTAAAGATTATAAACTTATAAGGAAGTAGGGTACCTTTAAGACGCTTGTATCTTGTCTTGCACTGGGGGCACAATTGGCTGCCTTCTCTCCTCTCATATTCGTAGCAGGGGCGGCAAACCGGAAAACCACACTCGTTGCATGCCACAAACAAGTCTCCGTCCACCGTTATCCCAATCTCGTACATATCTCACAATATTGACCATTCAGATCCTTCAAAGCCTTAGGCTGCATGCATGCATACACCATATACATAATTAAAAACCAAGCATATGTATAAAAAAAAGTAAATAAAAGAATACACATACATGCATGCGGTAAGTGTTGATAATTACCTCTTCATGACCATGAATGACGACGAGCTCATTACGGTTATGAGATCCTGCCACAAGTCCGGCACTGGCCTCCATGGTAGTCTAGATAGGTAGTGGTATAGTATTGGTTACTTGTGACAATGAGGGAAGGGGGATTTCTTTTAAATAAATGAACGGAGAGGATGCACTTTCTTTCTCTCTCTCTCGTACCTAATAGGGGGTGTTGTTGGTTGCTGAGTCTCCATTGCCTTGAAGTAAAGTTAAGCTTCGTCTTGTGTTTCAACTACTTTTCTTTTCCAACGACCATATATATATATATATATATATATCTATGCACCTTTATTCTGGACTTCAACTTAGTTTCTTGGTTATTAATTTGTCCAAATCATAGCTTTGATATTTTTTTCATTTCCCATAATAGCCTTTCACTAGCTAGCTATAGTCATTAATTAATAATTATACCTTAAAGCACCCCAATCTTTTTAATAATAATGATTTGATGCGTCACTCAACAGCTCCAAATTAGGACTTTGGTCAACCTACAAATATTGACTTTGACCACGGCTTGACTACTTTGATTTCATCGAAAATTCTACAAAAAAGTCGATCGGAGTTGAGAAAAAAAGGATTGGCTCACGCACATGAAGATGACTAAGGAATTGAAATATATGTGTCAAGCTTGAATCTTGGACTTCCGGTCAGAAAACTTTAGAGGGTGTTGATTATGCCTCGCGGGTGCACCCAATTAGCCCACTATTTTGCTAAAATCCCTAACATATTTTTTATTATTATAGTTACTTAAGCCGCAAACCTAATCCCAACGTTCAGAAACTGTTCCGCGTTATCTTTGTTAACGTTCATCATGACGTTCTGTTCTCTTCTCTATAACGTCTACTTTTTTTCTTCAACGTTCACCACTAACGTATATGTTTTTCCTCCTATAAATACCAATCTGTTTTTCAGAGTTTACACAGGATATCATCTTCTTCACTATACACTATATATTCTGCTATTATTTTGTGGGCAATCCACAGAGACAAGTCCAAAGCTTTCATATGTGAGTACAGGTAATTGAAGGCTTCACCGTTTAATCCTGGAGGGTGATCGCCGACAGCCCATTTGTACCTGAGGTAATAATCAGTGGGGGTGGAATCACTTTTTAGGACAGTAGCTTAGCTATGCCTCGGTTTCTTTCGTATACTAGATAAGTTGTTCCAATTTTATTCTTCATTTCATCTTGTTAATACTGTTCAATATTCCAACAACTTTGATCACAGCTTGACCGCCTTGATCTCGCCTAAAATTTTACAAAAAGTCCACCGGAGTTGGGGATTTTGGGAGGACTCTTTGATACTTAAATTAGAACATAAAGAGAGAATTATTATGAAGTTTCAAATTTAATACTTTATCCTCCTCTCTCACATCTAAAGAATCAATAGGCAAAATTTGCCTCCTAGCCACTTTTTGATCACCCTTAGATTTCCACTATTTCTCTTGATGTTGGGAACTTCAATATTTCATATGATACGTAGAGGGGATAGTTTTAAATTTATTCAGCCTAAGGATTATGTTGTATAATGAAAGAGCTTTCATAATCAAAAAGTGATCAGTGGTGGATTGATTTGGTGTTGAAACGTGAGTATTCACCATATTTTTTGAATTGTGATAAAAAGAATGACTTTTTGTTCGTTTATGTGACGTGTCAACCCACAAACTTTGACTTTGACTACACTGCTTGACTGTCTTGATCTCGTCGAAAATTTTGCAAAAATTTCATCAGAGTTGAGGGATTCCGGGAGAACTCTCTAATGCTTAAATATGGAGAGAACACTAATAGAATTCTAATTGGCTTTAGAGACCTCTATACTTAGTTGGTTAAATTTTATGAGAATTATTGAATTTAATATATTTGTAGAATACTCCGCGATGAGATTGAATAACACGTGAAAAGTCGATATTGGTGGGCTATTTTTACCCACGTGATGATTATGGAGTACTATTAAAGTTAAAATTTTTTTATAAATAAAGATGAATTTTTCTATAAATATTATTTTGAATATTATGGAATAAATTTGATATAATGTTATAAATAGGTAATATTTATAAATTTTGCAAAGTATGCAAGTTGTTATAAAATATTCGTTTGGCCTGGGAATATTCTTTTGTTAGTGAATATTCGCATAACGGCTCAATCATCAGTGGATCCCCACAATGTAATTATCATTTGATCGAGAAAACGACAAAAAATATTTTTTATAAAAATAACTACGAGGTGTTACCGTTAAAACCGCTGAACTACCCTATGGTAAAAAAGTACAAGAATACGCTGTGGTCGATAAGAAGACACTCAGATTGATTATCGATGCTTACGCGAGAAGTCACTCACCTACGCTCAATTATCACTACAAGAATTGCACGATCATATCTCTTATATTATCGATTCAATTATCACACAAGATCATCCGTCAGATAATATGTTATAAGATTAAATCAATAATCGAGACGACAAGTTATAAATGATTAATAATTGTTGAAAGATTAAATACGTGTCGATGAAAAAAAAATGATTTGTGGTAAGTTTGATTATTTTACGGGGGCCTCATATGTCATCATCTAAGAGTCTCTTCATTAATAAGATTTACCTTACTCATAAGAATTACCTTCACAAATAGTAATTACCTTCATCATAGTAGATTACCTTCACAATAGTAATTACCTTACCACAATAGTAATTACCTTTACCTCACAATAGTATTTACCTTCACAATAGAATTACCTTCACAATAAGAATTACCCTCAGGAATAGTATTTACCTTCACAATAGTATTTACCTTCGCTAATAGTAATTACCTTTACCAGACGTCAACCACTTGTCGCTTCACATTACAAAAAGCCAACCACTTGTCGCTTCACATTACAAAAGGCCAAACCACTTTTCTTTTCACATCATTAATGCTGCCTTTTCTTTTCACACTAAGCAGCAAAGCTAAAAGCTAGAAATCTTCTATAAATAGAGGCCTAGGGCTTCATTATTTTTTCACTTAATTCATTCAAGCTTATAGAGAGAGAAAGTATAGAGAGAATAAGAGAGAGAAGAAGAAGAGTATTTTGTTACTACACCGCCAGCAGATTCAATCTCCTACCAAAAGTAAGGGGTGTTATTCTTTTATTCATTCATTCAAGAGAACTCGCTGTTATTCCATCGCTTATTATTCTCGCTGAATAACTCAGTAATGTGGTTTACCCTATACTTGGTGACATTCTTCTATTATTCTCGCTGAACATCCTGCGTCACAGTGTTTTACACCTAACCGGTTCCGCTTTTTATTATTATTCTGCTGAACATCCTCGTCTCACCACCTGACCGGTTCCGCTTTTTATTATTCTCATCCTCGCTGAACATCCTCGTCAGTGTGTTTTTTTTCACCGACCTCGTTCCGCTTTTTTTTATTTTATTCTTCGCTGAATATCCTATCTCGTGTGTTTACACCGATCCGGGTTCCATCTTTATTATTCTCGTTGAACATCCTCGCTTGCAGAATTTCACCGACCGTTTCCGTTATTTATTATTCTCGCTGAATAACCTCGTCTGCAAGGCCTATCGCATTTACGGTGATTTCTTTTGTTATTCCATTCTTTATTATACCCAAATAAGTTAAAACTTCACTTTCTATACTCCATGAAATTAGTGGAATATCCTCGATATTCATGGCTTTCATCCAAAGATCTTTCATGGAAATATTCTTCCGATCATTCTTGAATTTTACTCTACAAAACAAAGATTATGTCGATAATTGACGTTAATAATTCCTCGATAAAATAATTTTTGAACTTGTTTTATCAATTCTTATATCATTGTCATCATCCTCATGTTTATATTTTTTTTGAAAGTCATCTCGCGGCCTCAGAAGGCATGGGGATGGACTTGGTATGATTACGACCAGAGACTATTCTGTAAATCACGACCGTAATGTTACAAATGATGTGGTAAAAATCCTCAAAGGGTCAGAAGTATATCGATGGACAAATGTTGGTACGATCACGACTTATTAATGAATACACAAATATTCTCGCCCGTAGTGCATGAATAATCGTGGTCGCGATACTAAAGAATATCCTCGGCCGAGCAAGTGGGTGATTCATGATGATGAATATTTATTAAAGTCGAGTCTCAAATATATAACAAAGGATGAAAAACCTTTAAAACCTAAAAGATAGTAGATTTTATTTTCTACTCGACTTTTTTTAATGGATCAGATATTCCACCGCAGCTTAAACCGGTCATTTATCAGATTTTATCGCTTAATATTATCAAGACTATCGATAATTTATTCTCGCATTATCTTAGTCATAATATTTCTTATCGGGCTAGTTGAGCTCACCTTTCTTTCTTTCACCGTTTTCTTCAGAAATGAGAATATAGCCGGGACGAAGCCTGGGAAACGAAAGTGATGGTCCTCAAGATAAGATTAGTAGTCCTCACTATTCTCGTGAAATAAAGGTGATAATAATTGTAATGAGGACTTTTTTTCGAGTTTCATAATATCTAGTAGATTTATATTTGTATTTAAACTCACGCTTATGTCGATTGCATACCTACGCTTATGTTAATAAGTCAGATTTAAATTCTGCACTACGTAAGTGGCGCACCCAAGACGGGTGATGTATACCTAATTTTGGGGCGCCACAACAGTATCGTAGCTAGGATACGATCCCGCTAAGATGTGAGAATAGTACTAAGAGGGGAGAGACGGGAATACCTTCGCTAGTATTTACCTACCTAAGTTTACGTGGCTATTTTATCGGGTCAGGTCGTAAGATAGGATAATTTGTTATACGTCAATTAACCTTTGTTTTGTGGCAAGATTCTCAAAATGACATCCGAGAATGTTGAGAATAAGAATGGAGCGCAGCGATCATCGCCGATTCACCACATATCAATAATCGTGATAATGTGCATCGTGAAGGCGATAATCCTCACGCAAAACAACAACACCGACTAAAATGATGAACGATCAAATGTTCGTGAGGCTTATGCAATTTATGCAACAAAGAAAGCAGAGCGACTCCTCGCCCAAAACGTAGGTGGAAACACTCGAAACTCTCAAGCCACACACCGCTAAACAATTCAAGGAGCCGACCACCGAGTTTAAGGAGAGCCAAAACCACTTCGCGCTAAGCACGGATAAAGCAGATTACCAAGATATTTGATGTCTCGATGCTCCGAGAGCAAAAGGTTCCTTTCACGCTTTTACGTCATGCGCGAGAGGCGACATCGTGGAATTCCAGAAACGACTCAACCAAATTGATCAAGATATCTCGGAGAAGTTCCAGAGTCGCTCAACGACAAATACTTTCCCGAAAGTATTCGCCATACGGGCGAGGAGGTGGAGTTTATCAAGTCGAACAAAAAATACGACCGTGTCGCAATACGAGGCAAAATTTCATGAGTTATCACTATTTCATATTCCCACTCGTGTGGATAATGAAGAGAGAATGGCGCCAATGTTTTTAAGAGGTTCAAGTCGAGATACGCCAACATCTTATTTCTCATAAACCGTGTTTTGTATTCGATGTTGTAAATAGGGCTCAGCTTAAGGAGAGCGCGATAACGAGTCAACGCAACTAAAAGAGAAAGCAAATTTAAAAAAATTATAATACCAAATGGTAGTAGTCATCGGGCTTGACAACAAGCGTGAGGGAATCAATGTGCCGATATATGGTAACCACTTTGGGTAATCGTACAAAACAATAAGAATGGACATTTCAAGAAAAGGAGATTCAACAATGATGGAAAGACGCCAAGACCAAAGACCCATTGTTAAGGAAGGAGAAAGACCACCTATCATATGCTTCAAATGCGAGAGAGAGGGACACATCACCCAAATCAAGGCCACGCCATTCAAAGCATGTTATAATTGTGGAAGAGAAGGTCACTTAGCTCGATTTTTGCATTTATCAAGACAAATTCAATTAGATGGAGGCACCAAAGGCCATCCCGTAAAATTCAAAACCTAGAAGCAGCAGGGAGAGCATTTGTCAGACCTCCCAAAGAGCAAGGAACCCGAATGAGGTCATCACGTAAGCTTATCATAAACTCTAATGAAGTCTATACTTTATTTGATACCGGCTTCTACCCATTCTTTTATTTCTCCTACTTGCGCCATCGATTAAATTCGACCGAGAAATTAGACTTTCGACTTATCTCGTGGAAACTCCGCTGGAGAAACCTTCATTACATCCATCCATCGCTTATAAGTCTTGTTTGGTTCAAATCTCCACTTCACACATTACCCGTCGATCTTATTTCATTAAAAATACTCAGATTCGACGTGATTCTGTGGATCGATCGTTAACTACTTATCATGCAAAAATCGATTGTTTTCGTAAGTGTCATAGCTTTCATATTCCTAATCAACCTATTATGCTAATTCAAACGACCAAACCATTAAAATCAATCACTACCATCTCAAGCCATAAAGCTATTCGCTTATCGAAAAACTGATGTCAAGCTTTCTTAGCTCATGTCACGATTTAAATAAAATACGCCGCTTTTAAACGATATTCCTATTGTTAATAAATTTCCGACGATTCCCTCAAGAACTTCCCCGCCTACCCCAGAGAGCGTGAAATCAAATTTCAGATCGACTTTCAACCCTAGATAAAACCTATTTCCAAAGCCCCATATCGAATGGCTCCTATCAACTTCGTGAGTTAAAGACCCAACCGCAGGAATTGTTAGACATCGGGTTTATTCGCCCCAAGTACTTCTCCTCGGGTGCTCCTGCTCTATTCGTGAAGAAGAAGAAAGAGATGGGAGTATGCGATTTTGATTGATTATCTGAGTCAATCATGTCACCATCAAAAAAAATAGTATCCATCGCCACGATCGATGACCTGCGTCGACCAAACAGTAAGGAGCCAAATTCTTTTCAAAGATCGATCTTCGCTCCGGATATCACCAATCAAGATTGTAACACGACATTCCAAAGACGGCCGTAACTCTAAGACGGCATTATTATGAATTCCTAGTCATGTCCTTTGATCGACTAATGCCCCGCCGCCTTTCACGGATATGATGAACCGAGTATTCAAGGAATATTTAGATCACTTTGTGGTCGCCTTTATCGATGACATCCTTATTTATTCCAAAAGCCGTGAAGATCATGAGCAACACTTGAGGTCGACACTCCAAAAGCTTCGTGAATATAAGCTTTATGCCAAGTCAAGAAATGCGAGTTCTCGTCAAGAAGTAGCATTCCTCGGGCACGCGGTATCAAGTCATGGAATATCCGCTGACCCAAAGAAAGATCAAGCTATTCAAAGTCGGGAACAACCTAAATCAAAGGATCAAGACGAGCTTTCTTGCTTAATGGTTATTATCTGAGATTCGTGGAAGGATTTTCTCTAATCGCTACTCCATCGACTCAAATTGACTTTTGAAAGATACAAAGTTCTATTGAGCGAAGAATGTGAGAAGAGTTTTCAAGAACTCAAGAGAGACTTATTTCAAAGACCGCTCGACAATACCATCCGCCTTGAGGGATTTGTCATCTACAAAGATGCTTCGCAAAGGGTCGATGTGTTCTCATGCAACATGGAAAAGTTATAGTTTATGCCTCGCGACAACTCAAAGAATATGAGAGGAATTATCCTACTCATGATCTAGAGTCAAGTAAATGTTGTTTTTCAGACTTAAAATTTGGAGGCATTACTCAGATGGGGAGAAAGTGGAGATCTTTACTTGATCATAAAAGCCTCAAATATTTCTTCACTCAAAAGAACTCAACACGCGACAACGACGCTGGGCTTGAATCTGCTGAAAGATTATGATCATACCATCCAATACCATCCTCGAAAAGTTTAACGTGGTAGCCGACGATCGAGTAGTAGTAAAATCATACGCAAGTACGAAAAGCGATATATTGTCAACGCAAAGGCCCATTTTGGTGACTTGCAAAGGATGGAGATAGAATTTAAAGACTCTGTGGACGATGTGATGATAATGAAGTATACGAAAGAGAACCGACTTTAATCGATAAAGTTAAAGTCGCCAAGCTACGCACTGAGCCGATGCGCGATGAGGAAGAAAGAAAGTAAGAAGGTGCTACGCCGAAGCAAGAATCGATGAAGAAGGAATACTTCGAGTCAACTCCACTTTTCAGGTTCCTAACGACCGATTTAAAGTATAATATCATGATGGAGGCGCACAACACACCATTTGCAATCCATCTCGAGTACCAAAATGTATCATGATATTCGCTATACATTTTTGGGAGCAATACGAAGAGAGAGATAAATACTGCTTATCTCAAGGTGTCTAACTTGTCAACGAAGTTAAAGCGAGCATCAAGTACCAAAAGGTCCATCAGAACCACTTGAAATTCCGTAATGGAAGTGGGAGCACATTACCATGGATTTCAACACGGCCTTCCTAAGGTTTCTCAAGGCATCGATGCGATTTGGGTCATTGTTGATAGATCGACCAAGTCCGCTTCATTTCTTACCGATACGAGAAACTTATACACTTGAACGCCTTCGCTCAGATGTATATATAAACGAGATTGTAAGATCGCATGGTATGCCGCAGATCCATAGTTTCCGATCGAGACCCAAGATTCACTTCACGATTTTGGGTTAGTTTGCAAAAAGCTACGGGCACAGATTTCACGATTTAGCTTCTAAGATATCATCCTCGCATTTTACTTTGACAATGGAGAGGACTATTCAAACTCTCAAGATCTATTAAGACTCGTGGTCCTCGATTTCCGATCAAGGGGAGTCGACAAGTTCTACCATCGTGGAGTTTTCCTACAACAACAAAGCTTATCGCAAGTATCGCACGGCTCCATTCAAGCATCAGATGGAAGAAAAGTGTCGCTTCTCAAGATACTGGACGAGGGGGTGAAGCAACGCTGTTGGGACCGAGTTGGTACGTATGACTACTTTAAAAGATTCAAACGATCCGACAACGATAAAAAACCTCACAAAATCGATAAAAGAGTTATACGATCTTCATCGAAAGGACGGGAATTCGATATAGAGATCATGTGTTGTTAAGAGTCGCTTCCATGGAAAGGAGTTACAAGATTTGAAAAGAGAGGAAAACTTAATCCTCGATTCATCTATTCATTTTAATCCTCGATCGAGTAGAAAACGCGCGCCTATAGACTCGCTTTTACCGCCAAATACGTCTCGTGTTCATAACGCTTTTCACATATCTATGTTACGTAAATATGTGAAAGACCCGAACCATATTATCGAAGTTAGAACCTATTTTAAGATTCGACGTATGAAGAGGTTCCGCTCAAATTTTGATAAGAAGGAACATATTCTACGCCCAAGGTTATACCTCAAGTCAAAGTTTTCATGGAGGAACCACGATGTCGAGGAAAATGACTGGGAGTTAGAATCAAATGAAATCAAGGTATCCTTACCTCTTCGACATACCAGTATATCGCACTTCTAATTTCGAGGGCTAAATTTCATGTTAGAGGGAGGTCAGAAGACCCCAAATTTTATAAATAAAGATGAATTTTTCTATAAATATTATTTTTGAATATTATGGAATAAATTTGATATAATGTTATAAATAGGTAATATTTATAAATTTTGCAAAGTATGCAAGTTGTTATAAAATATTCGTTTGGCTCTGGGAATATTCTTTTGTTAGTGAATATTCGTACATAACGGCTCAATCATCAGGACCCCATAATGTAATTATCATTTGATCGAGAAAAAACGACAAAAAAATATTTTTTATAAAAAAAACTACGAGGTGTTACCGTTAAAACCGCTGAACTACCCTATGGTAAAAGTACAAAGAATACGCTGTAGTCGCATAAGAAGACACACTAGATTGATTATCGATGCTTACGCGAGAAGTCACTCACCACCTACGCTCAATTATCATTACAAGAATTGTCGATCATATCTCTTATATTATCGATTCAATTATCACACAAAGATCATCCGTATAATATGTTATAAGATTAAATCAATAATCGAGACGACAAGTTATAAATGATTAATAATTGTTGAAAGATTAAATACGTGTCGATGAAAAAAAAAATGATTTGTGGTAAGTTTGATTATTTTATGGGGGCCTATGTCATCATCTAAAGAGTCTCTTCTTCAATAATAATAGTAATTACCTCACAATAGTAATTACCTTCACAATAAGAATTACCTTCACAATAAGAATTACCTTCAATAAGAATTACCTTCACAATAAGAGATTACCTAATTACCTTTACCTTCAATAAGAATTACCTTCGCCAATAAGAATTACCTTAGTACCTCGCTAATAATTACCTTCAATAATAGTATTTACCTTCACAATAGTATTTACCTTCACTAATAGTAATTACCTTTACCAGACGTCAACCACTTGTCGCTTCACACAAAAAAGCGCCAACCACTTGTCGCTTCACATTACAGGCCAAACCACTTTTTTTTCACATCACTAGTCAAAACCAAAATTGCCACTCACTTTTCACACACTAAAGTGCTAAGCTAGAAATCTTCTATAAATAGAGGCCTAGGGCTTCATTATTTTTCACTTAATTCATTCAAGCTTATGTAGAGAGAGAAAGTATAGAGAGAATAAGAGAGAGAAGAAGAAGAAGTATTTTTTTGTTACTACACCGCCATAAAGATTCAATCTCCTACCAAAAAGTAAGGTGTTGTTATTCTTTCTTATTCACGAAGAGAACTGCTGTTATTCCATCGCTTATTATTCTCGCTTGAATAACTCAGATAATGCTGTTTACCCTATACTTGGTGACATTCTTCTATTATTCTCGCTGAACATCCTGTCTGTGGTTTTTTACACCTGACCGGGTTCCGCTTTTTATTATTATTCTCGCTGAACATCCTGCTCTCGCAGGTTTTTTACACCGACCGGGTTCCGCTTTTTATTATTATTCTCGCTGAACATCCTCGTCTCGTGTTTTTACCTTGACCGGGTTCCGCTTTTTATTATTCTTGAACATCCTGAATATCCGTTTTACACCGACCGCCGCTTTTTATTCTCGCTGAATATCCTATCGGTTTTACCATCTCGGTTCCATCTTTATTATTCTCGCTTGAACATCCTCGCTTGCGGTGAATTTCACCCCGACCGTTTCCGTTATTTATTATTCTCGCTGAATAACCTCGTCTGCGCGGCTATCGCATCGCATTTACGGTGATTTCTTTTGTTATTCCATTCTTTATTATACCCAAATAAGTTAAAACTTCGACTTCTATACTCCATGAAATTAGTGGAATATCCTCGATATTCAAGGCTTCATCCAAAGATCTTTCATGGAAATATTCTTCCGATCATTCTTGAATTTTACTCTACAAAACAAAGATTATATCGATAATTTGACGTTAATAATTCCCGGATAAAATAATTTTTGAACTTGTTTTATCAATTCTTATATCATCATTCATCATCCTCATCCTCATTTTTATTTTTTTTTTTTAGTCATCTCGTGGCCTGAAGTAGCATGGGGATGGACTCGTATGATTACGACTGTAGACTATTCTTGCAAATCACGACCGTAATGTTACAAATGATGTGGATAAAAAATCCTCAAAGTCAGTCAGTGCATCGATGGATGACAAATTGTTGGTACGATCATGACTATTATTAATGAATACACAAATATTCTCGCCCGTAGTAGCATGAATAATCGTGGTCGCGATACTAAAGAATATCCTCGTCAGAAGCAAGGTGGGTGATTCGATGATGTGAATATTTATTAAAGTCGAGTCTCAAATTTATAATAAAGGATGAAAAAAAAACCTTTAAAACCTAAAAGATAGTAGATTTTATTTTCTACTCGATTTTTTTTAATGGATCAGATATTCACCACGCAGCTTAAACCGGTCATTTATCAGATTTTATCGCTTAATATTGTCAAGACTATCGATAATTTATTCTCGCATTATCTTAGTCATAATATTTCATCGGGCTAGTTGAGCTCACCCTTTCTTTCACCGTTTCTTCTCGTGAAATGAGAATATAGCCGGGACGAAGCCTGGGAAACGAGTGATGGTCCTCAAGATAAGATTAGTAGTCCCTCACTATTCTCGTGAAATAAAGGTGATAATAATTGTAATGAGGACTTTTTTTTTCGAGTTCAGATAATATCTAGTAGATTTATATTTGTATTTAAACTCACGCTTATATCGTCGATTGCATACCTACGCTTATATTAATAAGTCAGATTTAAATTCTCATCTACGTAAGTGGCGCACCCAAGACGGGTGATGTATACCTAATTTTGGGGGCGCCACAACTTGTATCGTAGCTAGGATACGATCCCCGCTAAGATGTGAGAATAGTACTAGAGGGGAGAGACGGGAATACCTTCGCTAGTATTTACCTACCTAAGTTTACGTGCTATTTTATCGGTCGGGTCGTCGTAAGATAGATGATAATTTGTTATACGTCAATTAACCTTTGTTTTCAAGGCAAGATTCCAAAAATGACATCCGAGAATGTTGAGAATAAGAATGGAGCGCAGCGCGCATCGCTGATTCACCACATATCAATAATCGTGATAATGTGCATCGTGAAGGCGATAATCCTCACGCAAACAACAACACCGACTAAAATGATGAACGATCAAATGTTCGTGAGGCTTTATGCAATTTATGCAACAAAGAAAGCAGAGCGACTTCGCCCCAAAACGTAGGTGGAAACACTTGAAACTCTCTCAAGCACACCGCTAAACAATTCAAGGAGCCGACCACCGGAGTTTAAGGAGAGCCAAAACCACTTCGCTAAGCACGGATAAAGCAGATTACCAAGATATTTGATGTCTCGATGCTCCGAGGAGCAAAAGTTCCCTTTCACGCTTTTTATGTCATGCGCGGAGAGAGCGACATCGGTGGGAATCTCCAGAAACGACTCAACCAAATTGCATCAAGATATCTCGGGAGAAGTTCCAGAGTCGTTCAACGACAAATACTTTCCCGAAAGTATTCGCCATACGGGAGGTGGAGTTTATCAAGTCGAACAAAACAATACGACCGTGTCGCAATACGAGGCAAAATTTATGAGTTATCACTTGCCATATTCCCTCTGTGGATAATGAAGAGAGAATGGCGCGCAATGTTTTTAAGAGGTTCGTCGAGATACGCCAACATCTTATTTCTCATAAACCGTGGTTTGTATTCGACATGTTGTAAATAGGGCTCATTAAGGAGCGCGATAAACGAGTCAACGCAACTAAAAGAGAGCAAATTTAAAAAATTATAATACCAAATGGTAGAGTCATCGGGCTATGACAACAAGCGTGAGGGAATCAACAGTGCCGATATGGTAACCACTTTGGTAATCAAATCGTACAAAACAATAAGAATGGACATTTCAAGAAAAGGAGATTCAACAATGATGGAAAGACGCCAAAGACCAAAGACCCATTGTTAAGGAAGGAGAAAGACCACCTATCATATGCTTCAAATGCGAGGAGAGGACACATCACCCAAATCACACCACGCCATCCCAAAGCATGTTATAATTGTGGAAGAGAAGGTCACTTAGCTCGATTTTTGCCATCAAGACAAATTCAAATAGGATGGAGGCACCAAAGGCCATCCCGTAAAAATTCAAAACCTAGAAAGGCAAGGGAGAGAGATTTTGTCAGACCTCCCCCAAGAGCAAGGAACCCGAATGAGGTCATCACGGTAAGCTTTATCATAAACTCTAATGAAGTCTATACTTTATTTGATACCGCTTCTACCCATTCTTTTATTTCTCCTACTAAGGCCATCGATTAAATTCGACCGAGAAATTAGACTTCGACTTATCTCGTGGAAACTCCGCTGGAGAAAAACTTCATTACATCCACCGCTTATAAGTCTTGTTTGGTTCAAATCTGCACTTCACATTACCCGTCGATCTTATTTCATTAAAAATACTCAGATTCGACGTGATTCTGTGGATCGATCGTTAACTACTTATCATGCAAAAATCGATTGTTTTCGTAAGTGTCATAGCTTTCATATTCCTAATCAACCTATTATGCTAATTCAAACGACCAAACCATTAAAATCAATCACTACCATCTCAAGCCATAAAGCTATTCGCTTATCGAAAAACTGATGTCAAGCTTTCTTAGCTCATGTCACGATTTAAATAAAAATACGCCGCTTTTAAACGATATTCCTATTGTAATAAATTTCCGACGATTCCCAAGAACTTCCCCGCCTACCCCAGAAAGTGAAATCAATTTTGTATCGACTTCAAACCCTAAGAGACAAAACCTATTTCCAAAGCCCCATATCGAATGGCTCCTATCAACTTCGTGGTTAAAGACCCAACCGCAGGAATTGTTAGACATCGCTTTATTCGCCCCAGTATTTCTCCTCGGGTGCCCTGCTCTATTCGTGAAGAAGAAAGATGGGAGTATGCGATTTTGTATTGATTATCTGGAGTCAATCATGTCACCATCAAAAATAGGTATCCATCGCCACGATATCGATGACCTGTTTCACCCACAATAAGGAGCCAAATTTTTTCAAAGATCGATCTTCGCTCCGATATCACCAATCAAGATTGTAACCACCGACATTCCAAAGACGGCGCCGTAACTCCCTAAGACGGCATTATGAATTCCTAGTCATGTCCTTTGATCGACTAATGCCCCGCCGCCTTCACGGATATGATGAACCGAGTATTCAAGGAATATTTAGATCACTTTGTGGTCGCCTTTTATCGATGACATCCTTATTTATTCCAAAAGCCGTGAAGATCATGAGCAACACTTCGAGGTCGACACTCCAAAAGCTTCGTGAATATAAGCTTTATGCCAAGTCAAGAAATGCGAGTTCGTCAAGAAGTAGCATTCCTCGGGCACGTGGTATCAAGTCATGGAATATCCGCTGACCCAAAGAAAGATCAAGCTATTCAAAGTCGGGAACAACCTAAATCAAAGATCAAGACGAGCTTTCTTGCTTAATGGGTTATTATCTGAGATTCGTGGAAGGATTTTCTCTAATCGCTACTCCATCGACTCAAATTGACTTTTGAAGATACAAAAGTTCTATTGAGCGAAGAATGTGAGAAGAGTTTTCAAGAACTCAAGAGAGACTTATTTCAAAGACCGCTCTCGACAATACCATCCGCCTTGAGGATTTTTCATCTACAAAGGATGCTTCGCAAAGGGTCGATGTGTTCTCATGCAACATGGAAAAGTTATAGTTTATGCCTCATGACAACTCAAAGAATATGAGAGGAATTATCCTACTCACGATCTAGAGTCATAAATGTTGTTTTTTGCACTTAAAATTTGGAGGCATTACTCAGATGGGGAGAAAGTGGAGATCTTTACTGATCATAAAAGCCTCAAATATTTCTTCACTCAAAAGGAACTCAACACGCGACAACGACGCTGCTGCTTGAATCTGCTGAAAGATTATGATCATACCATCCAATACCATCCTCGAAAAGCGAACGTGGTAAATGACGATCGAAAGTAGTAAAATCATACGCAAGCACGAAAAGGATATTGTCAACGCAAAGGCCCATTTTGTGGTGACTTGCAAAGGATGGAGATAGAGTTAAAGACTCTGTGGACGATGTGATGATAATGAGTATACGAAAGAGAACCGACTTTTAATCGATAAAGTTAAAGTCGCCAAGCTACGCACTGAGCCGATGCGCGATGAGGAAAGAAAGTGCAAGAGCAAGTGCTACGCCGCCAGCAAGAATCGATGAAGAAGGAATACTTCGAGTCAACTCCGCACTTTCAGGTTCCTAACGACCCCGATTTAAAGTATAATATCATGATGGAGGCGCCAACACACCATTTGCAATCCATCTCGGGAGTACCAAAATGTATCATGATATTCGCCATACATTTTGGTGGAGCAATACGAAGAGAGAGAGATAGCGCTGCTTATCTCAAGGTGTCTAACTTGTCAACGAAGTTAAAGCGAGCATCAAGTACCAAAAGGTCCATCAGAACCACTTGAAATTCCGTAATGGAAGTGGGAGCACATTACCATGGATTTCAAGCACGGCCTTCCTAAGGTTTCTCAAGGCATCGATGCGATTTGGGTCATCATTGATAGATCGACCAAGTCCGCTTCATTTCTTACCGACACGAGAAACTTATACACTTGAACGCCTTCGCTCAGATGATATAAACGAGATTGTAAGATCGCATGGTATGCCAAGATCCATAGTTTCCGATCGAGACCCAAGATTCACTTCACGATTTTGGGTTAGTTTGCAAAAAGCTACGGGCACAGACTTCACGATTTAGCTCTAAGATATCATCCTCGCATTTTACTTTGACAATGGAGAGACTATTCAAACTCTCAAGATCTATTAAGACTCGTGTCCTTGATTTCAAGGAGTCGACAAGTTCTTACCATCGTGGAGTTTTCCTACAACAACAACAGCTTATCGCAAGTATCGCACGGCTCCATTCAAGCGCCAGATGGAAGAAAGTGTCGCTTCTCCATGCTGGACGAGGTGGGTGAAGCAACGCTGTTGGGACCGAGTTGGTACGTATGACTACTTTTAAAAGATTCAAACGATCCGACAACGATAAAAACCTCACAAAATCGATAAAAGAGTTATGCCGATCTTCATCGAAAGGACGGGAATTCGATATAGAGATCATGTGTGTTAAGAGTCGCTTCCATGGAAAGGAGTTACAAGATTTGGAAAGAGAGGAAAACTTAATCCTCGATTCATCTATCCCATTTTTAATCCTCGATCGAGTAGGAACGCGGCCTATAGACTCGCTTTTACCGCCAAATACGTCTCGTGTTCATAACGCTTTTCACATATCTATGTTACGAAATATGTGAAAGACCCGAACCATATTATCGAAAGTTAGAACCCATTTAAATAATAAGATTCGACGATGAAGAGGTTCCTGCTCAAATTTTGATAAGAAGGAACATATTCTACGCCCAAGGTTATACCTCAAGTCAAAGTTTTCATGGAGGAACCACGATGTCGAGGAAACGACTGGGAGTTAGAATCAAATGAAATCAAGGTATCCTTACCTCTTCGATATACCAGTATCGCACTTCTAATTTCGAGGGCTAAATTTCATAAGAAGGGAGGTCAGAAGACCCCAAATTTTTATAAATAAAGATGAATTTTTCTATAAATATTATTTTTGAATATTATGGAATAAATTTGATATAATGTTATAAATAGGGTAATATTTATAAATTTTGCAAAGTATGCAAGTTGTTATAAAATATTCGTTTGGCCTGGGAATATTCTTTTGTTAGGAAATATTCGCATAACGGCTCAATCATCGTGGACCCCACAAATGTAATTATTGCTTGATCGAGAAAACGACAAAAATATTTTTATAAAAATAACTACGAGGTGTTACCGTTAAAACCGCTGAACTACCCTATGGTAAAAGTACAAAGAATACGCTGTGGTCGCATAAGAAGACACACTCAGATTGATTATCGATGCTTACGCGAGAAGTCACTCACCTACGCTTCAATTATCACACAAGAATCACGATCATATCTCTTATATTATCGATTCAATTATCACACAAAGATCATCCGATAATATGTTATAAGATTAAATCAATAATCGAGACGACAAGTTATAAAATGATTAATAATTGTTGAAAGATTAAATACGTGTCATGAAAAAAAAAATGATTTGTGGTAAGTTTGATTATTTTACGGGGGTCTCATATGTCATCATCTAAGAGTCTCTTCACAATAAGAATTACTCTCATTAATAGTAATTACCTTCACAATAAGAATTACCTTCAGTAATAAGATTTACCTTCACAATAGTATACCTTCACAATAGTAATTACCTTCAATTAATAAGAATTTACCTTCACAATAGTAATTACCTTCAAATAAGATTTACCTTCACAAATAGTATTTACCTTCAGGAATAGTATTTACCTTCACAATAGTAATTACCTTCGCTTAGTAATTACCTTTACCAGACGCCAAACCACTTGTCGCTTCACATTACAAAAGCGCCGAACCACTTGTCGCTTCACATTACAAAGCGCCAAACCACTTTTTCTTTTCACATCATTACTCAAGCCACTCGCTTTTCACACACTAAAAGCTAGAAAATCTTCTATAAATAGAGGCCTAGGCTTCATTATTTTTTTCACTTAATTCATTCAAGCTTATAGAGAGAAAGTATAGAGAGAGATAAGAGAGAGAAGAAGAAGAAGAGTATTTGTTACTACACCGCCATAAAGATTCAATCTCCTACCAAAAGTAAGGGGTGTTATTCTTTCTTATTCACGAAGAGAACTGTTGTTATTCCATCGCTTATTATTCTCGCTGAATAACTCAGATACGCTGTTTACCCTATATACTGGTGACATTCTTCTATTATTCTCGCTGAACATCCTCGTCACAGGTTTTACACACCTTACCCGGGTTCCGCTTTTTATTATTATTCTTCTGCTGAACATCCTCGTCTCAGTGTTTTACACCGACCGGGTTCCGCTTTTTTATTATTATTCTCGCTGAACATCCTCGTCTGTGTGTTTTACACCGACCGGGTTCCGCTTTTTATTATTCTTCGCTGAATATCCTATCTCGTCAGGTGTTTTACACCGGATCGTCCCATCTTTTATTATTCTTCGTTGAACATCCTCGCTTGCAGATCGATCTTTATTATCACATCCTCGCCGGTTCGTTTTCCGTTATTTATTATTCTCGCTGAATAACTCGTCTGCAAGGCCTATCGCATTTACGGTGATTTCTTTTTTTATTCCATTCTTTATTATACCCAAATAAGTTAAAACTTCGACTTCTATACTCCATGAAATTAGTGGAATATCCTCGATATTTCATGCTTTCATCCAAAGATCTTTTCATGGAAATATTCTTCCGATCATTCTTGAATTTTACTCTACAAAACAAAGATTATGTCGATAATTGACGTTAATAATTCCCGGATAAAATAATTTTTGAACTTGTTTTATCAATTCTTATATCATTGTCATCATCCTCATGTTTATATTTTTTTTTTTAAGTCATCTCGTATTCAGAAGTGCATGATGGACTTGGTATGATTATTACGACCAGAGACTATTCTAAGTAATCACGACCGTAATGTTACAAATGATGTGGTAAAAAATCTCAAAGGGTCAGAAGTGCATCGATGGACAAATTGTTGGTATGATCACGACTATTAATGAATACACAAATATTCTCGCCCGTAGAAGGTATGAATAATTGTGGTCGCGATACTAAAGAATATCCTCGTCAGAAGTGTAGTGTGTGATTCGATGATGTGAATATTTATTAAAGTCGAGTCTCAAATATAACAAAGGATGAAAAACCTTTTAAAACCTAAAAGATAGTAGATTTTATTTTCTACTCGACTTTTTTAATGGATCAGATATTCACCGCAGCTTAAACCGGTCAGTTTCATCAGATTTTATCGCTTAATATTGTCAAGACTATCGATAATTTATTCTCGCATTATCTTAGTCATAATATTTTCATCGGGCTAGTTGAGCTCACCCTTTCTTTCACCGTTTCTTCTTGAAATGAGAATATACCGGGACGAAGCCTGGGAAACGAAAGCCTGGGAAACGAGTGATGGTCCTCAAGATAAGATTAGTAGTCCTCACTATTCTCGTGAAATAAGGTGATAATAATTGTAATGAGGACTTTTTTTCGAGTTTGATAATATCTAGTAGATATTATTTGTATTTAAACTCACGCTTTATATCGTCATGCATACCTACGCTATGTTAATAAGTCAGATTTAAATTGGGGAAACCCTTCTCCTCGACCTCCCTCTACCTCCGATTTCTTCAAGGACGGGGAACAATTTCCTAATGCCAACATCCGCTTCTCATTACCGGGATAATCAAATATGCATGCTCAGACTCATTATCGATTCCCCGATGTACGCAATATAGGGCCCCCGCCCATCAAGAATAGATGCTATCAAATGACCGGACGGGCTGGGTCACCATTCATCACACTTTCTCTCGAAAAAGGGGGCTTTTACTTCGCCACCTCTCCATGCCTTCATCATTACCTCCTAGGTTTATAGGAGCTGGGGATTTCACCAATCAACCAAGGCCCAACCCTACATCCACATCTTTCGCATTTATCGACGCTCAGGACTTTATCCATGAACTAGGATTGCTCCTCTATGACCGATATCTTCTTCACCCTCTTCCATGTCTTCACCGGGTAGTCTCTTTCCAATCGAGGCTTCAAAGTGTCGAAGAGCAATCTCCTCGACCCAACACTGTGTTCGAGAGAGACCCTTGATGAATACTCCTTCCAAAGAATGCGGGTCGGCACGAGAAGTGGTTTTTCATCACGGACCAGATCTCTTCTCTCCGTGATCGACTACCTCCCGACTGTGTCTCCTACGACTTTGGAGACATATCCGAAGAACGGTGAGGAGACGGCAGACTTTCGAGGAAGATTCCTCCAAAAGAATGGAGTTTCACACTTCGACCAAACAAGCCCGGTTATACAACCACAAATGTAAGTTTTGAATAACTTCAGAACATAATTTCGAGCTATATAAGTGATATGGTTCGATGCGTGGTTTTTGCAGTTGTCTCTCGATCAAACCGACTTCTGAGTGAGAGACCCGAAGATTTTTTGGCAGGATGAATGCAGATGCAAGTGAAGAGCATCCTATCAAGAATCTTCCTGTGTTAACCCCCCACCGCCACCTCCACCAACTTCTTCCTGTGTTAACCCTCCTACCACCAATCCACCAACTTCTTCCTTCAAACAGCATTTAACCTCAAACCGACGAACCAAACATACCCAAGAAAACCTCGACCTCCCAAGAAAGAGATCCGCCAAACGATCCAAAACCACCCAATCGTAAACAAACCCCGAAAGTGACCTCAAACACTTCCCCAAGCAACCCCCCAAACAACCTTCTCAACCAATCCCAATCCTCCAACCTCCGAACCTACCCCTGAGGAGGAGCCACTCGATATTCCTTCAGACGATCGGGCCAAGGTCCTTCGTAAAGAAAATAAGAACCAAGATAACCCCCGACCGCCAAGAGCTTCGAGTCCCCACCTCTTCTACCGCCATCCTCCGACCACATCCACGTAAACCCACGCTACTCGAGCAATGAACCAACTGGGTCGATCCTCACCCTTCCCTAAAAAGAAAATGTACCATCGACATCCACCGGTTCATCTCCCGCTTCCTTCGCTTAACTCCCGAACGATTCCTCGCCTCGATCTCCTTCTCCCGAAACCATACACGCAGACCCTCACTAAGTCGCAAGAACCTTCACCTTTCTCCCCAAGACAAACAACTACCGAATCGACGGACGCCATGGCCTTCTCAACAATGTGGCCCCGACTAATGCCCATTTTCCTTCCAACTGCTTAACACTTTTGTTCGTGGATAATCGACGATCACCTGCCGTCGAAACAGCTCGAATGGGATCTACTCAAGAAGGTACGAGCTACTTCGGCGAAGGTAAACGAGTATCTTCTTTATTTCAAATTTATCCGCATACTTATATATCCGAAAATTGATCAAATGGTATTGAAACACATAGCCAATGCAAGTGTTCGGACGCCTTCGCCCAAGGTCTCTCGGTCGGGCGGAAGAAGAGATCTTGAGGAAGGAGAATGCTACGTCAAGTCTACTCGACGTAAGGAGAAAACTCAACGTGAATGCCTTCTTCATACAAACGAAGGTCTTCAAAAGAGTTAGCCCAAGCCAAAGGAGATGTGAAGGCCTCCAAGGAAGAACAAGTCAACCAAAGCACAAAGACGAGGAGATCGCCAAGATGAATGTCGACTTGGTTCGAGGAGCGAGATAAGGATGGAGAAGATCGAGGAATTAAAGGTCGATGCTAAGATCTCACCAAGACTATCCATAAGTCGGAGGCAAAGCAGAGACTCGCCATACGAAAGTAGCGCTCAAACTCAAGAGAAATCCGAGAACTCAAGGCTCTTCGACCTTGGGCCCCTTTAATCCGATTTACCTTCGCAAACAAATATGCGCTAAGAGTACCTAACCTCTGACGAAATCAACGGGGAAATAATGAAGATATACTCCGAGAGTTACGAGCTTTCTTCAAGTCGTGGCAAGGAGAAGTCGTCTGCAGCCCAACCCGACCCATCCTTACTTCGATTCTTCGCATTTAAGATGGCGCCTGTCGATGTTCCTGCTTATGTCTTTTTCTCTTTTTAATATACAAGATTTATAAGAATTATCAATAAGTAAATTAAATTAAATATTAATGAAAAATGGCTTCATTCCTTATGACTTCGTATATTTATTTTCCGCCAATACTCCAATATTTATTTAAGTGAAAAGAGACGCCCCAAAATAGGTATACATCACCCATTCTCGAGTCGCCAAATACATGGTACAAGTAACAACTACAACTTTATTATTACAACAAATAAAATATATAATCTGTGAGTTTAAATACAAATATTATCTTCTGCATAATATTTATACTCAAATAAATCCTCATCACATTTATCGATACATTATTTTACAAAATGGTGAGGACTACTAAACAACTCTTCTAAACCTTCATTCCATACCCCGACTAAGATCGCTATATTCTCGCCTCCCGAGAAGAAAAAATGGAACAAAAGGAAAAGGGTGAGCTCAACTAGCTCAAGAAGAATATTACGACTAAGATAATATACAACAAATTATCGTTAGTCTTCAACAGGAAAAATCTAATGTAATACAATGATAACAAGTTTCGCATCAATATTCGCAATGGAAATAATAATTCATGTAAGAGTTACGTAGAGAATGAAATCTACTATAATCTATGAATTTAATAAATTCATCATCAATATTTTATCCCTCAGAACATCAATCAATATTCATCTCAAATCAAATATTCATCTTTGCACTACAGCCAAAGATATTCATCAATCTATTATGTTCATCTCAACACTGCTCATCTTTGCACTAAAGGCCAAAGATATTCATCACCTATTATGTTCATTTAAACACCGCGCTCATCTTTGCACTACAGCCAAAGATATTCTTCAGAAATCATTCATCTTCAGACTACAGCCAAAGATATTCAATAATATCATCATTTAAGACCGAGGATGATGAAAAATATTTTTAAAGAACTAATCCAAAGGAAACAAAATGACAAGGATTAAGGATTAAGGATTCGATTTGTTTTATCCATGTCCAACAATACCTCAAAAATAATCATAGTGGTGTAAAATTCAAGAATGATCAAAACACGGATACAATCAAAGCTAGTATCCGTAATAGATATTTTGACTTAAAAGAAGAAATTTTATTTTTCGATGAATAAAGTGTCAGACGTGAATAAAGTCAGATACGTGAATAAAGGCCAGATACGTGAATAAGAATCTGACACCAAAAGATAGAAATTCCACAAAAAAACATTTTCACGCTTCATTTAATAAGACTACGTGAATAAGAATCTCGTGAATAAGAACTCATGAATAGTAACTCGTGAATAAGAACTCATGAATAAGAACCCCGATATGAAAAAGTTCCAAATTTGATAAAACTTCAGATCAATATTTCAAAGATAATGATATCAAGAAATAATATCATTACTTAAAAAAAAATAATATCCCTTACCTCAAAGAATCAAGATTTCTAAGGAAAGGCTCAAGTGATGTCGAATGAAACTTGTACCGAATAAAGAACTCTCAAAGTATCTAAATACTCACAAAATACGCCAATAATATAGAGAGAGAAAGAGAGAAAACTTGTTTCGTGTGATTTTCAATTCTAACTTAGCCTTTCATTTATAGAAAATGTTAGCCCAAGCAGGCATTTCGACCACCACCGATGGCTTTACCTCGCTACTATTGCCACCCACCACATTTGAAATAAAATTCAGCACATTTCTTCACCAACCACAAGTGGGGCCCACTCAATTCTAGAATTTTCCACCAAAATCAATTATAACCCTAATTTCCTAATCGTACACCTCTTAAAATTCATAACAAATCATTCGTGCATTTTTAATTGCTCAAAATTTGTGGACATATACTCAACTTATGTATGTATAACATACCCAAAAATTACTATTAATCCAACTATTTGATTAAAAATTATAACCCCCGCAATATATCTCAAAACCCCGATTTAATTTTTAATACCTCCAACTGATAAAATACCGATAAAACACCTCAACAATAATTTCTTCATTTATAACCACATAAATAAATCCATCATTTATATCCACATAAAATAAATATTTCTTTATCATATGAATCAATAATTAATTATTCACAAATAATATTACGTAATCACAATTATGACAACCAGCCGCTCCTCAGAAAGCAGGGGGCTTCCGATAAGGATTTCTCCTCATCGGGCGCCGCAATTAGGTGACCAAACCTCTCCTCGATGTAACTTTCTAGACATCGCTAATAATGCTATCTAATAATATTATTCAAATAATATGAATTATTGATCCGATAATGGAGATAATGCAAAGGACAATTATCGAACAACAATAATATAAAATATCAACGCAAAGAATTATCAATCAATAAAATAAAATATCAACAAGAATTCACCGTGGAAAATTATCGAGTAAAGGCTTTCACGTAAGGATCAATAATTCAACAATACTGCGGTAATACCGCAAAGCCATCGCAAGCAACCACGCCAGACATCGTATTTTAACCACCGGGTATTCCAACAATTTTTAATCTGTAATAACTACGCCAAGTTATTTTTAACCAACTTATATTTGTCGCTTTCTTCATCCAATCGCTTCACATGGGCCCACACACGGTCAAGCTACTGGCCGCATTTAATATTCCCGACAAAGACATTTAATATTCCACGACCAAAACGAATATTCCCCGACAAAAATGAATATTTTATAACCACTTGCTTATTTTGAAATATTTATGATTTAACCCTTAACTATCCACATTAATCAAATCAACCCTTACTATTTCAAAATAATAAATAAAGGAAATTCCTTTTATTTAAAAAATTTCTGGTCTTACAACCTCCCTCCTTATGAAATTTCGCCCCTCGAAATCGACGACGACGATTCTGTGTTTCAAAAGGTGAGGATACCTCGCTTTCATTTCCGCTTCCAATTCCTGTGTCATTTCTCTATAAAGATGATTCCTCCACAAAACTTTAACTTGTGGTATGACCTTTCATACAGTAGGACATGCTCCTTCCTATCCAAGATCTTGACAGTACCTCCTCATACGCTAAGTCTTCTATTATCTCGTCCTGCTTCTAACTCAATAACGTGGTTCGGGTCTTTCACATATTTACGGCAGTACGATATGTGAAACACATTATGAACACGAGACATACTTGAGGTAGGTAACGCAAGTCTATAGGCTACATTTCCTACTTCTCACAAGAATTTGAAATGGACCAATAAATCGTGGATCGAGCTTTCCTCTCTTCCAAATCTTGTAACTCCCTTCCACGGAGCAACTCGCAACAATACATGATCCCCTACATTAAATTCCACGCCCTTTCGATGAAGATCCGCATAACTCTTTTGTCGATCTTGTGCCGCTTTGTATACGCTGTCGAATCATTCGATCTTTTCTTGTAGTCATACGTATTAACTCCCTGTCCCAACAATGTCGCTTTCACCCACCTCATCCCAACATATCGAGAACGACATTTTCGCCCATATAATGCTTCAATGGAGCCACACCTATACTTGCCTCGATAACTGCTGTTTGTAGGAGAATTCCACCAATGGTAAATACTTATCCCAACCGCCCTCAAGTCAGGACACGTAGTCTTAATAAATCTTCAAGAGTTCAATAGTCCTCTCTCGATCATCCGTCTGCTTGGGGATGGTATGTCAACTAAATCGCAAACTGCGCTCCATAGCTTTTTGCAAGCTAACCCAAAATCTTGAAGTGAATCTTCGGGTCACGATCCAAAACTATGGATACAGTATGCGCCACGCAACCTCACAATCTCATTTACGCATATACTAAAGAAGACGCTCAAGGAATAAGTCTCCCGATTTGGCAAGAAATGAGCAGACTTGGTTAATCTATCAACAATAACCCAAATAAGATTGATGCCTTGAGAAACCGTAGGAAGACCCGTAATCTAAATCCATGGTAATGTGTTCCCACTTCCATTCCTAATCTCAAGTGGTTGCAACGGACCCTTAGGTACTAGATGCTCCGCCTTTACACGCTAAGGTAAGTTAAACACATCGAGATAAACTTTGCAATCTCTCTCTTCATATTATTCCACCAAAATGTATGTCAAGATCACGATACATTTTAGTACTTCCAGATGGATTGCAAATGGTGTATCAGTGTGCCTCCATCATAATCTTGACTTCAAATCGTAGTCGTTAGAACACAAAGTCTAGAGTGGACTCAAGTATTCCTTCTTCATCAATTCTCGCCCTAATAGCTCCTTCTTGACTTTCTTCTTCATATGATCGCCTCCCCGGCCTGCTGGCTCGAGCAACCTTAACTTTTTCTATTAAAGTCGGGTCTACGCGATATATTTGACATCATCGCACTCTGCTCCTCGCATACGATCTTCTACTCAATGCGCCACCTACCACGCTCGCTTTTACCAGATGGTATCAATAAAGGTGGTCGTAGTCTTCAATAGCTCGAGCCAACGTCACCGCCGCATGTCGAGTTCTTTTTGAGTGAAGAAATATTTAAGGCTTTTTATGATCCTAATATATCTCCACTTTCTCCCCATATGAGATAGTGCTCCATATCTTTAATAATAAAACGATCACGCTAACTCTAGATCACGAGTAGGATAATTCCTCTCATACTCTTTAAGTTGTCATGAGGCATAAAGCTATGACTTTCCCACGCCAGCATGAGAACACATCCTAACCTTTTGCTCAAGATCGTCAGAGATAACAAATCCATCCGAACCAGATGGTATTGTTGTAACAAAATAAAATAAGTCTCCTCTAAGCTCTTGGAAACTTTTCTCGCATTCTTCGCCTTCCAAACGAAATTTCAGATCCTTCCGAAAGTTAGCCGAAGAATGGAGTAGCGATTCGAGAAAACCCTTCCACTAATCTCCGATAATAACCAAATAAGCCCAAAAGCTACGATTTCAACACCGACTTTTGGTTGTTCCCAACTTCAGATTGCTTCAATCTTCACGGATCAACAGATACTCCATGTTTTGACACTGATGCCCAAGAAATGCTACTTCCTCGCCGTAACTCGATTTCTTCAATTTGGCATATAGTTGGTTTTCACGGGCCTTCGAGTACCAAATTTCAAATGGTGCTCATGATCTTCACGACTTTTGAATATATAAGGATGTCATCAATAAAGACAACAACGAATCGATCCAAATATTCCTCAATACTTGGCTCATCATATCCATGAAAGCCGCAGAGCATTAGTTAGTCCGAAAGACACGACTAAGAATTCATAATGCCCATACCGAAGTTCTCAAGCGCGCCTTTGAATATCCTCGCTTCTAATCTTCACCGATGATATCCGTAATCTAAGATCGATTTTTGAAAAGAATCAGGCCTCTCAGAATCGGTCAAACAAGTCATCAATACGAGGTGTAGGATACCTATTCTCGATGGTGACATGGTTCAATTCCCGATAGTCAATACAAAGTCGCATACTCCCGCTTTTCTTCTTTACAAATAAAACAGAGCACCCCAAGGAGATGTACTAGATCGAATGAAACCGATGTCCAACAATTCCCCGTAGTGACCTTTAACTCCCAAGTTCAATAGAGCCATTCGATATGGGTTTTAGAAATGGGCTTGTACTCAAAGTTCAAGATCAATAAAGAATTCAACTTCACGCTCGGGGTAGACCGGAAGTTCTTCGAAATACGCCAGAAAGTCAATAACAACAGAATATTATTCAAATTTGACGTGTTCTTTATTCAAATCCATAACATGGGCTAAGAAAGCTTGACATCCGCTTTTCAATAAACGAATAGCTTTTATGATTAGATATGATAAAGGATTGATTTTAATGGTTTAGTTGCTTGAATTGCATAACAGTCAAGTTAGAATATGAAAACTAACAACCTTACGAAAAAACAATCAATTTTGGTATGATGAGTAGCTAACCAATCAATCCCTAAAATCACATCAAAAGCAAGTATCTTTAAAGAGATAAGGTCAATGTAAGGTAATGGTGCCAACTCAATCAAACAAGATTTATAAACAAAGGATGTGATGAAAGTTTCTCCTAACTGAGTTTCCACAGATAGGTCAAAGTCTAATTCTCCTGAGTCAAGTTTAAACGCTGAGCACACGCAGAGAGATAAAATGAATGGGTAAAGACCTAGATTGGCAGTAAGGTATAAACTTCGCAAGAATTTATAAATAGCTTACCCGTGATCACCTCGTTTGGTTCTCGATTATGACTAAATACAACAAACGCCTTCCCTAATCGCTGACTTTCGACTTTTCTCGATACTTTTCGAGTCACCGTCCCCTCACGAACTAGGTTTCGCCATCTGCATAATCTCGAAAGCGATATGTCCTTCCTTTCCACAACTATAGCATACCTTGAATCTGTCAGGCGCTTGACCGATATGTCCCTCTTTTCCGTGATTTCAGAAGATATGACCGGTGGTCGCTTCTCCTCCCTTAGAACCGCTTGTGTCACGCAAGACCGCTGCCTTCACATAGTCGCTGTTAAATCTCCTCTTTTAAAATCTCCTCCCGACTCGCTTTCTTCGCTTTTCACGACTATGATTACCACCAGAGTGGTTACCATTTCGTCCGCTCTGCTTTCTTTCTCCGCAGTTATCATTATTCTGCTGATCGCTATCTCTCGTACGATCCTCGTTATGGTCCTCAACCGACCGTACTCAAGTATCTCGCCTAATAATTGAGCCTCTGCTTATAACATCCGAATAAAGAGAAAGTTTACGAGAAATGAGATACCGACGACGCCGTTTCAAACCTCTAAGAAACATCCGCTACATACGCTCCTCATTCTCCACCAAATGAGGTGCAAACCGATAACTCGCAAACTTTGCCTCGCATCGAGACACCGCCACGTTGTTTTGTTCTAATCTGATGAACTCCACTTCCTTCATACGACGTAACACTTTCGTGAAAGTATTTGTCATTAAATAGTCTCAAACGCTCCCAAGACATGCCGAAAAGCGCGTACGATGGGTACGCTTCACGCATCCCACCAAGAGTCCGCCGCCACTTTAACATAAAGGTGGCGAATGGAACCTTCGTTCTCCGCATCCCAAGACATCGAATATCTTGGTAATTTGTTTGACCCATGTTTCCGCCATGATCGATCCGCTTTCCTTAAATTCGTGGTCCCAACTTTTCGAATCGCTCATTGTGACAACCCGTGAATTGCTATCATTTCTCCTCAGATTTTGAACACGAAGTCTCCTCGCCTGATTTTTGCATTTAACCGCAAAAAGCTTCTAAACATCCCCTCGCTCATCATCTCGCCCACGGTGTTGTTTCACAGAGGAACATTGCCACCACAGACGCTCTCCTCGCTGGTAAGACAGCATCTCCACTGGCCCTCATTTACTCCATCATTAATATTCTCACGACATTCTCAAATACTTATAATAAAACAAGGGTTAATTAAGGAAATCAATATATCACATAATATCCCTATATAATCGACTAACTAACAAATAAGCTTAGTAGACACACTAAATAAGGATTTACTCGCCCTCCCCTCCTAGTTCTATTCCCCGATCTCCGCCAGAGATCATATCCCTAAGCTCGATACCAACCGCGACGCCCCCAAATATAGTATACACACACACCCATTCTCGAAGTCACAAATACACGGTACGTAAAACAAACTACAACTTCATACTTTATTATTACAACAAGAAATCGTGAGTTTAAATACAAATATTATCTTCTGCATAATATTTATACTCAAATAAATCCTCATCACATTTATCGATACATTATTTTACAAAAATGGTGAGGACTACTAAACAACTCTTCTAAAAACTTTCATTCCATACCCCGACTAAGACTCGCTATATTCTCGCCTCCCCGAGAAGAAAAATGGAACAAAAGGAAAAGGGTGAGCTCAACTAGCCCAAGAAGAATATTACGACTAAGATAATATACAACAAATTATCGTTAGTCTCCAACAGGAAAATTTATGTAATACAATAGACAACAAGTTTCAGATCAATATTCGCAATGAAATAATAATTCATGTAAGAGTTACGTAGAGAATGAAATCTACTATAATCTATGAATTTAATAAATTCATCATCAATATTTTATCCCCTCAAACATCAATCAATATTCATCTCAAATCAAATATTCATCTTTGCACTACAGCCAAAGATATTCATCAATCCATTATGTTCATCTCAACACTGCTCATCTTTGCACTAAAGGCCAAAGATATTCATCACCAATCATGTTCATTTAAACACTGCTCATCTTTGCACTACAGCCAAAGATATTCTTCAGAAATCATTCATCTTCGCACTACACTGCCAAAGATATTCAATAATATCATCATTTAAGACCGAGGATGATGAAAAAATATTTTTAAAGAACGAATCCAAAGAAACAAAAAACAAGGATTAAGGATTAAGGATTAAGGATTCGTACTTTGTTTTATCCATGTCCAACAATACCTCAAAAATAATCATAAGGTGTGTAAAATTCAAGAATGATCAAAACACGGATACAATCAAAGCTAGATCCGCATAGATATATTTTGACTTAAAAGAAGAAATTTTATTTTTCGATGAATAAAGCCAGATACGTGAATAAGGTCAGATATGTGAATAAGGCCAGATACGTGAATAAGAACTCTACACCAAAAGATAGAAATTCCACAAAAAACATTTTCACGCTTCATTTAATAAGACTCGTGAATAAGAATCGTGAATAAGAACTCATGAATAAGAACTCGTGAATAAGAACTCATGAATAAGAACCCCGACATGAAAAAGTTCCAAATTTGATAAAAACTTCAGATCAATATTTCAAAGATAATGATATCAAGAAATAATATCATTACGAAAAAAAAATAATATCCCTTACCTCAAAGAATCAAGATTTCTAAGGAAAGGCTCAAGTGATGTCGAATGAAAACTTGTACCGAACAAAGAACTCTCAAAGTATCTAAATACTCACAAAATACGCCAATAATATAGAGAGAGAAAGAGAGAAAACTTTGTTTCGTGTGATTTTCAATTCTAACTTAAATTTCTATTTATAGAAAATGTTAGCCCACCAAGGCAGCATTTCGACTGCAAGCACCGATGGCTTTACCGCTACTATTGCCACCCACCACATTTGAAATAAAATTCAGCACATTTCTTCACCAACCACAAGTGGGGCCCACTCAATTCTAGAATTTTCCACCAAAATCAATTATAACCCTAATTTCCTAATCGACACCTCTTAAAATTCATAACAAATCATTCGTGCATTTTTAACGGCTCAAAATTTGTGGACATATACTCAACTTATGTATGTATAACATACCCAAAATTACCACAATCCAACTATTTGATTAAAAATTATAACCCCAATAATATATCTCAAAACCCCCGATTTAATTTTTAATACCTCCAACTGATAAAATACCGATAAAACACCTCAACAATAATTTCTTCATTTATAACCACATAAATAAATCCATCATTTATATCCACATAAAATAAATATTTCTTTATCATATGAATCAATAATTAATTATTCACAAATAATATTACGTAATCACAATTATGACAACCAAAGCCGCTCCTCAGAAAGAGGGGGCTTTCCGATAAGGATTTCTCCTCATCGCCGCAAATTAGGTGACCAAACCTCTCCTCGATGTAACTTTCTAGACATTCGCCAATAATGCTATCTAATAATATTATTCAAATAATATGAATTATCGATCCGATAATGGAGATAATGCAAAAGGACAATTATCGAACAACAATAATATAAAATATCAACGCAAAGAATTATCAATCAATAAAATAAAATATCGAATAAGAATTCATCGTGAAAATTATCGAGTAAAGCCTTCACGTAAGGATCAATAATTCAACAATACTGCGTAATACCGCCGCGCCATCGCAAGAACCACGCCAGACATCGTATTTTAACCACCGGGTATTCCAACAAATTTAATCTGCAGAATAACTACGCCTGCTATTTTTAACCAACTTATATTTGTCGCTTTCTTCATCCAATCGCTCACATGGGCTCACACACGGTCATACCGTCGCATTTAATATTCCCCCGACAAAGATTTAATATTCCACGACCAAACGAATATTCCCCAACAAAAATGAATATTTTATAACCACTTGCTTATTTTGAAATATTTATGATTTAACCCTTAACTATCCACATTAATCAAATCAACCCTTACTATTTCAAAATAATAAATAAAGGAAATTCCTTTTATTTAAAAAAATTTCGGTCTTACATAATGCTTAGCCACTCTTCACGATAGTCGCCAACCCGATTAAGGTCAAGCTTCTTACTTCTTCAAGTAAATCAAGGTTGGCTTTAAGCCCTTCCTCATCAGAGATTTCCAAATCGGGTCGAATTCAAGAGTGGGAGATCCAATTTCAACCGACTAAGGCATCGCATTACCATAGGCCGCCTAAAAGGTGAATCCTGTCAGTAGTCCTCTGAGTAGTTCGATAAGCCCACAACACGCCAAGTAGCTCCTCCGCCATCCGCCTCGCTTCATCCAATCAAGGCCGATCCCATTCAAAGCTTCTCGTTGGTCACTTCAACTTGTCCATTCGACCGTGGATGAGCCACTCAAGTCTTTCTCAGGTTTGAATTCCCGCTTCTTTCAAAATGCTTCAAATTTCGATCCCACAAACCGACGCCCATTTCATTCGATATTACCACCTTAGGAATCCCAAACGAAATACTACCGATTCTTTCAAAAATTTCAAGCATTCTGTTCGTTATTTACCTAAGTGGTTTTGCTTCTACCCACTTGGTCATATAATCGATGGCAACTATAACAAAGTCGACTTGACCTTTTGCCTTAGGTAGTGGGACCCAAAGATATCAACCCCCTGCATAAATGAAAGGGTATAGGAGATAAGATCGAGTATAGCTCTTCCGTGGTCGATGTGGATCTGAATCGCTGAGTTGACACTTCTCGCACTTTTTTGACATATTCAATCAGCTTCTTTTTCAAGATGGTAGGCCAAGATAGATCCTTGTCAAGTACTTTATAAAGCTAATGACTTAGCCGCCATACGGTCGCCACAAATACCTTCACGTATTCCCAAGAGAGCATATTCACTTTCGTAGGAGTCGCATTTCAATAAATGAGATGAGAAAGCTCTTCTAATGATCCCCATCAATCGTAACAAAATTAGCACTTTTATATTTGATTTTCTTGGCGAGCATCCGATCCGGAAGGTAGACGCCATCCGCCAGATACTCTATATATGGAGTCAACCAAAGAGTTGTTCTTGGCCAATGCACATTACCGATTCATAATGGAAACTAGATGTTGCAAAGTTTCTAAATAAACCGACCCATCAAAGACGTTAACATCCGTAGTGGCTAATTTGGAGAGCGCATCAAGAATTGAATTGTTATTACGCTCAATCCTCAAAACTCGTAGGATTGGAAATACAAGTTGTTCCTTCAATTACATTAGATATTTGATCATTTTGGGCCTCGAGCTTCAGATTCCCGTAAAGTTGCTTAACGATTAACCGAGAATCACTAAAGATGATTATTCTTCAGCACTTCAAGACTCTTTTGCCAATCGTAACCTCGCAAGTACCGCTTCATACTCAAATTTCGTTGTTTGTCGCTTTGAATCAAATCGATGGCTCGTTGACTTGAATCCTCCCGACTTCGCTGTAATAATACTCGCTCCATCGACATCCGTGGTAGAAGACCCATCTGCATACAAATATCAAGAACTCGCTCATTAAGAATCGAATCGCTTTGTCCGATCCTTCAACTTCGCCACAACTTCATCAAACTTCGAAAATGAGCATTCAACAACAAAATCGGCCAAGGCTTGCCTTTTTCATGGCGGTTCGGGGATGATATTCAATGAAAAATTGTGATAACTCCATCGTCCACGCAGCCTAATCTCCCCGACACCTCGTGTTTGCCCATAATCTTCTTTAAAGGTCGATCCAGATACACTATTACCAATCTACCCCGGAAGTATCGCTTAAGCTTTCGATTAGCGCTATTAAAGAAAAACAAACTTTTCAATGTTCGGTACTTGTTTCAAAGATCTCAAGGACACGGCTTACATAATAAACCGGTGTCTTGCTCCCAACTTCACGCACCAAAACGCTCCCACCGCCAACTAACTAGTCGCTAAGTACAAATATAGGGGTTCAAAGATGAATGCGGCTTCACCAACAAAGGCGCCAAGATAAGTAGGACTTGATGCTCGAAAGGCGCCCTCACACTCAAGTCCATCAAACGCTCAGCATTCTTCTACTTTTCAATGTATCAAAGAACAGTAGACATCTTTCCACCGACTTGACATTAACCTCCTTAAAGTCGCAATCCTTCCAAATGACGTTGAACATCTTTAAATGACCGAGGAGTCTTCATGTTCGTGATCGCTTGAATCTTCTCGTGATTGGCTTCGATTCTCTCTGATCGACAAGATAACCTGTAAATTTGCCCCCTAGAATCAAGGTGCACTTAGTGGGATTCAATCTCAAATCAGTCTTTAATCGTCTCAAAGCATTCTTCTAAATCATCCGTATGTTTATGTACCAACATACTTTTGACAATCATGTCGCCTACGACACCTCCACATTCCCGCCAAATTGATATCTCAAAACACGGTTCATCATCCTCTCGATATGTGGCTCCCAGATTGATGAGGTCCAAGGTCATTTTCTTATAGTATATACCGAACGATGCGTAATGAACGCCTGCCTTCTGGTATATCCTCCTTACACATGGAAATTTGATGATATCTAGAGAATGCATCCATGAAACTTAACAAAGCATACCCAAGTGGCATCGATTAGTTGGTCAATGTGGGGTGAGGGTAGAAATCCTTCTGACAAGCCTTATTTAGATCGGTTGTAGTCGATGCGCACTCGCCATTTACCATTTTGCTTCGTATCAAAGACCACATTCGCCATCCATCATGGGTAGTCAATCTCAAGATGAAGTCTGCCGCCAACAGCTTTTCAATCTCTTCATCAATTATTCGTTGACGTTCAAAGCGAAAATCCTCCTCTTCCGCTTGACCGGCTTCTTCGACGGTTCATTTCCAACCGATGCTCAAGAATATCCCCGCTTTACCCCCGGCGTATCCCGAGGCTCCCATGCGAAAATATCAACATAGCTTTGCAGGGAGCTCCATGAGGTTCGTCCGGAGAGGTTCCGCAGACCAACCTATTTTCACCGTCTTGTTCTCTTTGCCGAGATGAGCTCTATCTCCTCCGCTTTCTTCAAATTGGCACTGACCAAATGGTTCGAACTACTCTCTCGTGAAGGGTTCGATCTCTATCGCCACGGTTCCGCTTCGCTTCGATATTCCCACTCCCAAGTGATTACAAGATTTTTATAACATCTTCGCCGATCCAAGTCCCCATTCACCTCGCCACCCCTACGAGCCGTAGGAAATTTTATTTTGAAATGAGGAATAGAGGTCACAACTTGCAAAGCAATTAAAGCAGCCTTCCCAAAATAGCATTATAAGCGAATCTATATGTACAACATAAAATTTGTAAGTAATTTCTACCGTTGGGGGTCGTTCAAGATGATCGGCGATTCAATAGTTCCAACCACCTTAACCGGTCATTACTAAAACCATATAAAGGAGCCTCCCCGTCCCAACTCCATCTTTCGCCCATCTAGTGCATCCTCCGATAAGCGTGGGCATACGTATATCTACGTAAGACCCATTATCTACCATCATCCGTTTATATCTACCAACCCACCCACTTCATGCAATCAACACCAATGATCCTCGTATGCGGTTCGATGACTTCCGGGGTAATCTTCATCAAGAAAAGAGATTACCGAACCGGATAAGGTCTGTCGATCTTCGGAAGGTACCCGCCACCGCGTAATTCAATCCAAGAGTAACCGCCGCTTTTTCCAACGAATTTGCTGTAAGTACCCCCAAAGATGACATCTATCACGTGTCTTGCAGTCGTTCCGAGCCGGTAACACTTCATTTGATCTGGTTGAGCTACGAACAGCCCTCTGTCCTCCGCCGCTTGATTAGTTCGGCGTACCACATACCGAATTAAAGCAATCACCAGACCTTTCTTTTTTCAATAAAATCCTTCAAGCTAGCATAACGTGTTTGATCGCTTGACCAAGCTTGATGGTAATCACAATACTTACGAGAATTTCCTTTTCCTGCTTTAATGTTATCTCGAGGTGGTTCAAAATAGGTTGATTCTTAATTTGATCCAAGATAATGTACTCGTCGTTAAGTTAAGTCTCGGTACGCTTCTATTCACTCTTTGGGTTGGAGCGATTTACGAACGCCCTCCACCCTGCTCCAATTGTTAAACTTTTTCGACCCGCCGTCAGAAGCGGTCTTTATTACCTCATTCTTTCTCTGGTCTTTTATCGCCTCTATCCCGATCGTCTCTCCTGCCCGATCCGCAGGTGACGCTTGAGATCGCCCATGGCTTCCTCCACCACGATATAACCTTCACTTTGTCAAAGGCCTCAAAGAAGACTCTTCTGTGATGAAACATCAACTTCTTCACTAACTTCTCCGATTTAACTAGATCTAACCCATTTTGAAACAAATCCAATCCAGTAGATCATTCAGTCCGCCACTGGCCGATCGCTTCACTTAATCTCTTTACATATCGGCCCAAAGATTCATTCGAAAACTGTCAACTCGAGCCAACGAACCAGTTGGTTTTCCCTTCTTTTGTTGCTCCCAAAGCGAGCATGAAATTTATCGCATACGTATCCGCCCAAGATGAAATTGAATCGAGGGCAAAGTCCCCATCCACCGCCGGGCATCCTTTTCGAAAGTGTTGTGACAAAAGTATGACACTTAAGAAAGATCGCTAAAGTCATATTAATCCATCGACGGCCGAATCTCGATCAGGGTCATAGGATCCCCGATCCATCATAACTCTCAATACGGGCAACTTCGGTGGGGTCGCTTTTTCTTTAAGAATCTCCGCTGAAAAAGGGATGCCTTCTTTCCCGCGTGTCTTCGTCTTTTGTACTTTCTGAAAGTCGCTCAAGTTCTTTTAACTCTTTAACCAAATACTCTACACCTTCCGTTGAGATGATGCTTCCTTTTCCTAAGACTCCTTTCTCCTCCGAGTAGACCGGTTTTACAATAACCTTCAACTCTGAAGGGCTTCTTCGATGATTTAGTGTCTATAGGTGATATACCCTCGGTGAGATTTCTGGAGTACAACCTCTAGATATGCTTCGCCTTTGTGCCCGCACCGAGGCGAGAATGTGCAACAACAAGGGCTTTCTTTGTGGTTTCAGAGTACGATCCTCGGATCGACCTCTTCGTTTTCTCCCGACCCTCGCTTCCTTAGAATCGACAGGTGATGTACCTCCTCGATCTTTGAGGAGTAGGGCTTCGGATCTTCTTCTTTCGATTTCCTACCGAGACTCTCGGGCCCCGAATGAATGTGTTCTTTTTCACTTCTGTCCTTGCTCTTCTGGACCGATTATAACCGAGTTCTTCATCTCTCAACTCACATACGGGCCATCTGCTTCACCTATATCCCGTCGTTGCTTTCACGAGTACTTCCATAGCTTTCTATCCGCTTCATCCGCCATCTTAGCCACCGTGAAGCTTTTTCATTCTGGTCCTCTCAGATCGAGTTCTAGGCGAAGTGCCTTCTACTCGCTTCCCACCACGGCCGATGCTTTATCGAGGGGAAGACTAACCCACGCTTAGCCTTTCGCCCACCACCTTCGAATCGAAAATCTTCGGGGGATCGCTTGGATGTCGTGTCTTTAGCATGAACACTTATCACGGCCCCAAACGATCTTTAACAGACACTGTGGTGTCGATTCACCGGCACCCTTTCTACGCCTCTTCAGTGTAGGTGTTCTACTCTTCACCATGAATACCGACGAGAACAAAAATAGCTTGTGATTGAAAAATATTCGTGACACTAGAACTCACCTCCTTCTAGCGCCAATGTTAACGCCAAGATCTTTCTCCACGTCCCAATCACCAAGACGAGTCCAATATCCTGCACAGTTCAACAAGTCAACACCAAAAGCTTCGACTACCGACCGTCGAGGATAGCTCCCCGTGAGAGTCAAGACAGGCGATCACAAGGTCAACAATGGAGAGAAAAATATTATCTAGTGCCTGAGAGATAGAATTAGAATTCTATTGAAATGTGTGTATTACTTACCCTCTTATGTGATCTTAGCCTCATGCATACTCCACTCCCGGTTTACCGTGTCACCCACCACCTCCTGACACCTTTTTCCCTCACTTCCGGTCACTTCAAATTGAAAGTAAGTAAATACCACCTTTCACACTCTTTATTCATCGCTTGCACATCATTATATCCGAGTCCCATCCTCATTAATGCCATACAAAGAAAGTAAGTAGACACATAATAGTCAACCAATATTTGGCATAATGATTCTTGGTCAAAGTTGGGTTAAGTGATAATTTGTATAATGGGCCAATATAATGACTAAGCCCAAATAATAGAAATGACCCAATGGACCGGATCCAACCACGACTTTCATATAATACGATCCAAGAGGAAATCCAATAAATTCAAAAATTTCAATAAAAAAAAGGATTATGGCCCAACACCTGGAATCAAATTACTGCTATAATTTTTAACTTTCTCCCTCTCAATTCACATACTAGTACTATTTACTAAACGACAATGCACAAGTGTCTTAGTATTCATGTCCATCATTTTTCCTAAGTAGATGCAACAACGTAACAGCAGCAAGAATATCTTAATGTATTAAACTTTGGTTCAGCATATACTCGTACTCACATCGGAACTATCATCCGGCGGCTCAATCTATCAAGCTTACAGTGTGATTCTGTTACACAGTTGATTTCTAAAGGAGTGCCGTCAAAACTTCAACTCTTGTAGGATTTACCACTCCCTCGTTAGCAACCATTGTCTTGAGCTTGGCAAGGCTTAGGCTAGCGTTACGGAACACAACCTTTTCGGTGATCCAGTTCTTTTTCGGAGAGTACTGGAAGTTTTCGATCAGTAGACATAAACTAAATTATTTTGTGATGGCCAAGAAACAAAATGAGGACGGACTTGGTTACCTGATTGGCTTGACACGGCTGCCCAATGTGTGAGAAAAAGTGCTTAAGCAGCATCCATCTGTAATTCGAGGATTTCATCGACTCGAGCTTCCAGAAATTCTACACCCTGCTCATTACAATCAATGTGGGCTGCAGATCTCAGACTACCTGCAAATCGGGTAGTAGTACGAGGTGTGCTTCAATCGATACCAAATTTTAATTTTATTTACTTCGCTCTAATGTTTTTTAACTAATAATTTTTTATAAATAAAAAATAATTCTGCCTGCACTGAAATCAAATTCTCAACTCATTTTCACGAAAAAGTTCCACCTCATGACAGAGAGTTACCTCTCCAATGTTATTCTGAAAACGCCGGATAAACTTGATAGCAATATTCCTAAACTCATTTTCACGGGCCTTTAAGTTCAGTATAACCTTAACCTGCAGGGATTGTATGGATTGGTATGAAGTTATATGCAGTAATGAGAAATTTAATCCCTTTTATGATAGTGACAAGGATAAAAAAATTAATTTCAAGAGAATTCAAAAATCCTCTGTGACCACCAAAGAGTAAATATATTGAAAATTTACCCCCTTGTGTTTATATCCCCTTACTCTGAACTATCCACGAAGGCCAACATACATTTAGATGATCTTCATATATAGATTTACATATATACATATACATTAATTTTGTTATACCCAGAAAAGTTATCATCAAATTACAGTGAACTTGGCCCAAAAAAAAATCTTATGGCTGGCTAAATTTGCATTTCAACACAAACTTTTTATTTCATATCAAGTTATAAACTTAATACACAATATTACATGCTTCTTTTACCTACTACCAAAAAAACACTAGATTTTTACAAACTAGGACTCAAAAACATAGTACTGAACATGATATCAAAAAACAGATACACAACTCTTTTTTCCCTAATACCCCCTCATCACATTTAGTCAACCTCTTCAATCTTAGGCCCTGCACCGCTAGACCCACCAGAACCATCATAGCCACCACCAGGCATATTGCCGTCACCACCCATAGGCATTTCACCAGCACCACCCTGATACATCTTTGCAATAATAGGATTACACATCCCCTCCAATTCCTTCAACTTATCTTCAAGCTCATCAACTTCAGCCAACTGGTTTTTCTCCAGCCAATCTACCGTCTCATTCACAACAGTCTCAATCTTCTGCTTATCAGAAGGATCCAACTTCGCAGCAAACTTCTCATCCCTCACAGTATTCCTCATATTATATGCATAATTCTCCAGAGCATTCTTAGCCTCCACTTTCTTCTTCACCTCTTCATCCTCAGCCTTGTACTTCTCAGCGTCTTTTACCAGCTTCTCAATCTCATCTTTACTCAACCTTCCCTTGTCATTAGTAATTGTAATCTTGTTCTTCACACCAGCAGTCTTATCCTCAGCAGAAACATTCAAGATACCATTAGCATCAATATCAAATGCCACATTGATCTGTGGCACACCTCTAGGTGCCGGCGGAATTCCGGCAAGCTCAAATTTTCCAAGAAGATTATTATCTCTAGTCCTAGCACGCTCACCTTCATAGACCTGAATCAACACACCCGGCTGATTATCCGAATATGTCGAAAAGATCTGCTCTTTCTTGGTTGGAATAGTTGTATTTCTTGGAATCAAAGTAGTCATAACACCACCAGCAGTTTCAAGGCCAAGACTCAATGGAGTAACATCAAGCAGCAATAAATCTTGCACTTTTTGATCCCCTTCACCGGTCAAAATCGCCGCCTGAACAGCTGCGCCATAAGCCACCGCCTCGTCAGGATTAATACTCTTGCAGAGCTCTTTCCCATTGAAAAAGTCCTGCAAAAGCTGCTGAACTCTTGGAATTCGGGTAGACCCACCAACTAAAACAACCTCATGAACTCGAGACTTGTCGAACTTAGAGTCACGGAGACATTTCTCCACAGGCTCCATACACTTCCTGAACAAATCCATGCACAATTCCTCGAACCTGGCCCGAGTTATAGTTGCATAGAAATCAATCCCTTCATACAAAGAATCAACCTCTATCGTCGTCTGTGTGGTCGACGATAAAGTCCTCTTTGCTCTTTCGCAAGCAGTTCTCAGCCTTCTCAGAGCTCGAGCATTCCCACTAATATCCTTCTTATACTTCCTCCTAAACTCCGCAACAAAATGATTCACAAGCCTATTATCAAAATCCTCACCACCCAAATGGGTATCACCAGCCGTGGCCTTGACTTCAAAAATCCCTTCTTCAATAGTTAACAAAGAAACATCAAAAGTCCCACCACCAAGATCAAAAATTAGCACGTTTTGCTCACCTTTTTGGGATGCCTTTTTATCGAGCCCATAAGCTATAGCAGCCGCAGTGGGTTCATTGATCATCCTCAGCACATTCAGCCCAGCAATTGAGCCAGCATCTTTCGTGGCTTGCCTCTGAGAATCATTGAAATAAGCAGGCACCGTGATCACAGCGTTATTCACTTTGTGACCCAAAAACGCCTCAGCAATCTCCCTCATCTTTGTCAAGACCATAGATGAAATTTCTTCAGGTGTGAACTGCTTCTCTTCACCCTTGGAAGTAACCACAATCATGGGTTTGTCGCCGGGGCCGGGAATCACTTTGAATGGCCAGAGCTTCATGTCGGATTGGACAGTTGGGTCGGAGAAACGCCGGCCGATGAGGCGTTTGGCGTCGAATACGGTGCTGGCTGGGTTCATGGCGACTTGGTTCTTGGCCGCAGCGCCGATGAGGCGTTCGGTGTCGGTGAAGGCAACGTAGGAGGGGGTGGTGCGGTTGCCTTGGTCGTTGGGGATGATTTCAACTCGGTCGTTTAGCCATACGCCAACGCAGCTATAGGTTGTGCCCAAGTCGATTCCTATGGCTTTTCCTTCTTTGGTCGCCATTGATAAAGATCGAGAAAACAGAGGTAATCAAAAACAGGGGAAATATGGAATAAAAAAGAGAAGAAGAGGTATTTGGAAAAGTAAACAAATGTTTGTGAAATAGTTCTCAGCTGTTTGAATGATTTTTATTTGCAAATCTGAATCGGATTTCATTTGTGTTTTATAGTGTTTTATGGGAAAATTTGAGATTATTCTAGTGTATTTTCAGAAGATATTCGAAGAAGAAAACAGTGGAAAAGTTGAGATGAAGCGAGAGAATTCTAGAGCGAGCAAATAGTCCATCAATTTTGTTTAAAATACGGAATTTGTTCTTTACTGGTGGGATGTTTGTGGGGGTAGTTTGGGGAATAAAAATTATAGAAAAGCTATTTAATTATTAATAATGTTAGAGACACACACTATTTTACAAATATTTTACAAATTGTTGAAGTGACATATTTCATCTCAGCATATTGTGTAGGGTCGAAGATTATATTGAAACAATTTATTGATCAACACGCTAAGGTAGAGTATACCACATTAATTGTTTGTAAAATATTTATAAAATAATTTGTGTACGTAACATTACTCTTTAATTATTAGGTTAATAATGTTTTGAAGGTGGCGGTGGTGACGTGGTTGGAGAAGTAGCTGGAGGAGCAGTGAGGTGTCTGTCTCCCCCTTCAAATACACTCGGCAGATATGCATGCTTACTGCTTCGCTTAGTGTTCACAATGGGTCCTACTTTTGTTCTGCAACACTAACCGCCTGATGGCCCATCATAAGGTAATCGTTTTATCGTGTTGGGAAAACAGAGCAAGTAAATGAGTTCCACTCCGGCCCAAAAATAACACTCCGCGTAATCCTAACTTACATCTGGAGGGATATTATACGGGTTAAATGATTTTTCAGTCACTGTACTATATATCAATTTATGGATAGATAATTAAATTTTTTTTTCTTACATTCAATTCATTGAACTTGATTTTTCTAACACAAAATTAAAAAAACCGTTAAAATAGTTTAACTGTTAACGGTAAGATGAGTTGGCGTATGATTAGAAAAGAAAAACTCCACCTTGATCATGATTTGGCAATCCAACTGATGATGTGCTTTATTAACTCATTTATCAAAAAAAAATATTAATAAAAAAATGCAATTCAGTTTTAAAATTTAAAATTTATTAATAATTATTTTTAATAAAAAAAATGCAGTTTTTTTTAATAAAAAAAATTAATAATTATTTTTATTTTAAAAAAAACACACAACGCTCTCTCTCTCCTTTTCCGTCACAACAACGCAGTTTGATTTTTAAAAAATAAAACGTTTTTTTAATAAAAATAATTATTTTTAATTAAAAAAAACACAGTTTCTTTTTAATAAAAAAAATTTTAATTTGAGAAGTAACTGGTTTAGTCAATAAATATTTAACACACCACGTCTAAAAAAATAGATATGAGAAGGAAAAGAAATGTAAAATAAATAAATTAAGGAAGCCCTATTTTTAAGGATGACAATACAAGAAAAATAAATTATCATAACCAATTTAAAGTACACAATCATAGTTATAATATTAATACATTCCCAATAATCATTATAATAAAATATATTTATCTTAAGTACTATTTATGTACTAATTTTTAACATAAAATCGGATCCTTATAACTTTCCGTTTAAATTAAAAGATATAATAAAAAATATTACATAACTCCGTAAAACTACAAGTAAAATACGTGATGATTTAGGGGTGTTCAACAATGATTTATAGTTATTTGTTACTGTTAAGGTATTTTTTTTAATTTATAAGTTAAAATAAATAAGCATTAATTTCATACTTATTTAAAAATAATTTATAAGTCATTCTTAATAAGTTGACTTGACCAAATGTAATATTCATTTTGTCCATCTTTTATTTTGCTATTGAATCAATATATCTTTTTATTAATATTTTTTAGTAATCTTTATATTTTATTTTAACTTATAAGTTATTATCAAATTTAAAACCTTTCAACTTGATTTAACTTAATTTTTGAAATATAAGTTAAATTAGTATCAAATATTTTAATTATAAAACACAACTTAAAATAAATTATAAGTTAATTTAAATTTTAACTTTAAATTATTTTAAAATAAGTTAGCGCTTTAATCAACTTTGATAAATAAAGCATATTAACATGTTACGTTGAGCATATATATATATATATATATAATAATAACATTTTCTTACTTCAAGAAAACATGACGTTTTCTTACTTTGTCTAATATATAGTAGTAGTAGTATTAATTACTTTCGAAATATGACCTTGTTTTTTTTGCTTTAACCGAAAATTCGTTATCTTCTCAACTTTAAATTTATAATTCGTATCGGACTTGTACTTTCCAATTTTCCATAAAATCCCCAAAACTTTCCTATTCAACTTTATTTGAATTTTTACAAATAAAATATTTAGAAAAAAACTTTACTTGACTTAAATACATGATTTTAAAAGATCATATAAAAATACATTCTACATATTTAATTTAAACATATACGACAAATAACGATTAATTCTGAATCATTTAAAAAAAAAAAAAATCTTTTAGAGAATATAGAGAGTGCATGCATAAGAATAACCTCGTAAAACTGTATTTACATGTAAAAAGTACATAAAGATATCATCAGCAATGCATGGATAAATAAAAGCATATTAACATGTTATGTTCACCCTTCTTGCCTCATGAAAACACATGTGAACTATTCTTTTTCTTTTCCAAAGAGTTGGAACCAAATAAAGGAGCAAGGCAAGGCCAAAATTGTCAACAAAATAAAAATAAAATAAAAATAAAAATACTAGAGAATATCAAATACTAATCAACTAACCTAGACAATGGACGGTTTGTTTTTTGATGAATGACGGACCGATTTAGTTATTCAATACGCTTTCAGCCATTCAGAGGATTTAGGTTGAATAGTTTAGTTCCATTTTTTTGATTAAATGAGCGACTGGATGATTATTTTTTTTTATAATATTAACTATTATATTAAGTAATATTAAATAATTTTACAATATTTTTTTGAATTTTTTTAGAGGGGTAAAATAATAAAAATCTGTTTTATTTAGATGTTTCAGACATGTCAATTATCAAACAACTTTTTTCATTCAGCTTCAGATTCAGATTCAGATTCAGATTCAGATTCAGATTCATTCAATTTTTATCAAACATCCTCTAAAACAATAACGAATATTTTTCACTATTAAAGTGTTTGGCAGTCGGTTATTTTTTAACTTATAAGTTGAGTTGTAAGTCAAAAAAAATAAGTAATTATTTATGATCATTTTTAAATAAGTTAGTTTGACCAAATGTAACGTCTATTTTGCCTCTATTTTTATTAATGTCATTTTTAGTAATCTTTACATTTATTTTAACTTATAAGTAAGTCATTATGAGTTGAACATCTTATAAGTCATTATGAGTCGAACACCTTCATAACTTATTTTAACTTAATTTATAAATTAAATTGATGTCGAACGCTTTTTATTTATAAGTCACAAACTTAACATAACTTTTGTTTAGGACTAAATACATTTGAATGGTTGAATGACTGAATCAATCAGCCATTAAGTGCGTTTGTTTTGAAAAAAAATCGTCTAAATTACAAAATCGGTCAGATGATTGAGCTGAATGGATAAGTCAGCTAAAAAATAGCTGAATGAGCAGCTGAATAAAGTAAAAAAAATAAAAAATAAATATTAACTATTATATTATATTATATTAAGTAATATTAAATAAATTTACAATAACTTTAAATATTTTCAGAGAGATAAAATATTAAAATTATGTCATTCAAATACTTTTGATATATTAATTATTTAATAATTTTTTTTATTCAAATTCAAATTCAGATTCATATTTAAATTTAATTAATTCAAATTCAAATACAGATTGAGATTCAATTTTTATCAAATATCCTACGTCTTTTTGGGACTAAATTGCAAATCTAACCCTCTTATTTGTCATGTTTTTGCTAAACTGTTCCCTAAATTATTTTTATAGCATAACTGTTCCTCATAGGTGCGTTAGTCATGCAAAGGTGTTCCTTCAGTGTTTCATAGACTTTTTTTTTTGTATAACTGTTCCTCATAGATGCGTTAATCATGCAAATGTGTTTGTAAGACCCCAAATTTTATGACATAAAAATATTCAATTTTCCTATTCAGTAAATGGTTAAATTGATAAAAGTTAAAGTTAAGGGTGATGTATGAAATTTTTTAAAATACGCAAGTGGTTATAAAATATTCATTTATCGGGGTATTCGTTTAGTCGTGAAATATTCTTTCTGTCGGGGAATATTCGTATGACTGGCGCAAAATGCCATTTAGGGGCCCCATAATGTAATAATTGTTTATTATGAAAAAAACGACAAAATTAAGTTTTTATAAATAATTCTACGTAATCGTTTCCGTTAACACTGTTGGAATACCTGGTTGGTAAAATAAAGTAATACGCGTTGTTGCACAGTAGCACACGGTATTACACAATATTTTTTAATTATTGATTCTTACGTAAGAAGACACTACTCAATAATTGTTACAGTAATTACTGTTCAATATTTTATTTTATTGATTCAATAATTGTTGCGTTGATATTTTATATTATTGTTGTTTCAATAATTATCACTGCACAATATTTCTCATTATCAGATCAATAATTCATATTATTTGAATAATATTATTAGATAGCATTATTTGACAATGTCTAGAAAGTTCATCGAGGAGAGGTTTGGTCACCTAATTGCGCTACCAAGAAGGAAAAAATTCTTATCGAAAAGCCCGGGAACGACACGGTTGTTATATAATTGTGATTCTCAGTAATATTATTTGTGAATAATTAATTATTGATTTATATGATAAGGAAATATTTATTTGATGTGGATATAAATGATGGATTTATTTATGTGGTTATAAATGAAGGAATTAATGTTGAGGTATTTTATCAAGATTTTTGTCGAATGAAGGTATTAAAAATTAAATCGTTGTTTTTGAGATATATTATGTGAGTTATAATTTTTAATCCGACCGTTGGATCGTTGTAATTTTTGGATATGTTATACATATATAAGTTGAGTATATGTACATAAATTTTGAACCGTTAAAAATGAACGTATGATTTGTTATGAACTTTAAGAGGTGAATGGTTCAGAAATTGTTGAAGTATCCGAATTTATCATTTTGGTGGAAAATTCTAGAATTGAGTGGGCCCCACTTGTGGTAAAAAAATGTGCTGAATTTTATTTCAAATGTGGTGGGTGGGAATAGTAGCAGGTAAAGCCATTAGGTTGCAGGTCAAGTCTACAAAAATTTTCCTATAAATAGAGGGCTAAGTTAGAATTGAAAATCGCACCAGAAACATAAGCTTTCTGTGACGCCCCCAAAATAGGTATACATCACCCATTCTGAGTTGTCAATACATGGTACAGAAACAACTACAACTTTATTATTACAACAATAAAACTATGAGTTTGAATACAAATATTATCTTCTAGACAATATCTATACTCAAATAAATCCTCATCACATTTATTGATACATTATTTTACAAAATGGTGAGGACTACTAAACAACTCTCTCTAGAACTTTCATTCCATACCCCACTCATTACTCGCTATATTCTCGCCTCCCCGAGAAGAAAAAATGGAACAAAAAGGAAAGGGTGAGCTCAACTAGCCCAAGAAGAATGTTATGACTAAGATAATATACAACAAATTATCGTTAGTCTTCAACAGGAAAAATCTAATAGAATACAATAGACAACAAATTTTAAATCAATATTCGCAATGAAATAATAATTCATTAGAAGAGTTAAGTAGAGAATGCAAACTACTATCTTCTATGTATGAATTTAAAAGTTCATCGCTCATCTTTTATCCCCAGTAACATCAATCAATATATATCCGAATCAAATATTCATCTTTGCACTACGGTGCCAAAGATATTCATCACCGGTCATGTTCATCTAAACACTGCTCATCTTTGCACTACTGCGGGCGAAGATATTCTTCAGAAATCATTCATCTTTGCACTACAAAGCCAAAGATATTCAATAATATCATCATTTAAGATCGAGGATGATGAAAAATATTTTTAAAAAAAGCGAATCCAAAGGAAACAAAATGACAAGAATTAAGGATTAAGGATTCGTATTTGTTTTATCCATGTCCAACAATACCTCAAAAATAATCATAGTGGTGTAAAATTCAAGAATGATCAAAACATGGATACAATCAAAGCTAGTATCCGAATAGATATTTTTTCGACGAAAAGAAAATTTTCATTTTTCGATGAATAAGTGTCGTATTCGTGAATAATGCCAGATACGTGAATAAGAAACCCCACACTAAAAAGTTCCAAATTTGATAAAACTTCAGATCAATATTTCAAAGATAATGATATTGAAGAAATAATATCATTACGAAAAAATAATATCCCTTACCTCACAAAGACAAGATTTACAATTGAAACACCTGGATATTAACTATAACTTGAACTTGTACAGACTCAGTAAAGCAATACTCAAAGTATACTCAAAATACTCACAAGAATACGCCGATAATATAGAGATAGAAAACTTCAATTTACGTGTGATTTTCAATTCTAACCTAAGCACCTATTTATAGAAAATGCTTAGAACACCAAAAGCGTAAAATTTAATATAATATTATTATTTATAATAAAATTTCCTACGCCTCTTAGAATTCAGCTCCTAGCATTTCCCACATGCTCACCTTCTAGAAAAAGTAATAAAAACGTTTTCCAATTTAAAATATTTTAAACTTTCAAAATCAATTATTTTGAGCTTCTAACTTCAATAATTCATAATAAATAGCCTTTTATCGTAAAATTCGAATCTCATGAGTTTTTATAGGAAATTCAATTCTCTACAACTTTACGAGAAGAAGGTTTTTCCAAATTCTAAATGTAAATTTACATCAAATCCACAAACGGGAGATTTTACAGTATAATCAAATTTCTATCAATAAATGGGGTCCAATTTACATGTTTAACATGTTTTAAACATTTATTGTAACAAAAAATACTCTTCCTCCTCGTATACTCATATATCCCACATTCATTGTAAAAATATCACTATTATTATATTATTAAAATATAATAATATATTTAAATAAATTATTTTATCGTAAAAAGATAAAATTTCAATTTTCAACAATTGTCACATTAAAATTTTCTCCATCTATATCCACATAAAATCAATATTTTCCTCATCATATGCATCGATAATTATTTATTCACAAATAATATTACTGAGAATCACAATATCGACAACCGCATAGCCTCAGAAAGAGGGGCTTTCCAATAAGAATTTCTCCTTCTTCGCGCAAGCAATTAGGTGACCAAACCTCTCCTTAGATGTAACTTTCTAGACATTGCCAATAATGTTATCTAATAATATTATTCGAGATAATATGAATTATTGCTTCGATAATGAAAAATACTTGTAAATGACAATTATCAAAACAACAAAGAATATAAAATATCAACGCAACAATTATTAAATCAATAAAATATTGAATAAAGAATTACTGTAACCATTATTGAGTAAGGCCTTCTTACGTAAGAATCAATAATTGGTGCAATACCGCAGTCTACTACTACGTGTTTTAACCAATTTGTATTTTAACAAAGATAATACTTGAATAACTACTACAAGTTATTTTTAAACAACTTATATTTGTCGCTTTCTTCATCCAATTGCTTTCCGTTATAGGGCTCCCACACATGGTCGCTACCATCGTCGCATTTAATATTCCCAAGCGAGCATTTAATATTCCACATTTACCAAAGCGAATATTCCCCGACAAAAATAATGATGAATATTTTATAACCACTGCTTATTTTGAAATATTTGCGTATTTTACCCATAACTATTGTAAGACCCCGAATTTTATGAAATAAAAGTATTCAATTTTTTTATAATTACTATTCATGAGTTACTATTCATAAGTTACTATTCACGAGTTACTATTCACGAGTTACTATTCATGAGTTACTATTCACGAGTTACTATTCACGAGTACTATTCATGAAGCATGATAATTTTTTTTTCGTAAGAAGGCATTACTCAATAATTGTTACAGTAATTACTGTTCAATATTTTATTTTATTGATTCAATAATTGCTACGTTGATATTTTATATTATTGTTGTTTGAATAATTGTCACTAAGACAAGATTTTCCATTATCGAGCAATAATTCATATTATCTGAATAATATTATTGGATAACATTATTGGCAATGTCTAGAAAGTTCTGCTAAGGAGAGGTTTGGTCACCTAATCACGCTACCAAGAAGGAGAAATTTTATTGGAAAGCCCCTCTTTCCTGAAACCGCCCAGTTGTCAATATTGTGATTATGTAATATTATTTGTGAATAATTAATTATTGATTTTTATGATGAGGAAAATATTAATTTTATGTGGATATAGATGGAGAAAATTTTTAAAGTGACAATTGTTGAAAATTAATATTTTATCTTTTTAATAAAATAATTCATTTAAATATATTATTTTAATAATATATTAATGATGATATTTTTACGATGAATGTGGGATATATGAGTATATGTGGAGGAGAAGTATTTTGTTACCAAAATATTTAAAACATGTTTTATGTGTCAAGGACCCCATTTCTTGATCGAAATTTGATTATAAATTGTAAAATCGTCTGCTTGTGGATTTTGGTCAATTTCTTTGGAATTTGGAAAACTTTCTTCGCAAAGTTGTAGAGAATTGAATTTCCTATACAAACTCTAGAGATTTGAATTTTCTGATAAAAGGGCTATTTATTATGAATTATTGAAGTTCAAGTTCAAATAATTAATTTTTGAAGTTTTATTTATTTTATTAATAAAATGTTTTTTATATTTTGTGGCCTCATTAAACATGTGCAAAATAAGCTGATTTCAAATGTCTAGAGGTGGGCTTGAAATTTGATAATAATATTATTATTATATTCAATTTTCTCGCTTTGGTGTTCTAAACAATTTCCTATAAATAGGTGCTTAGGTTAGAATTGAAAATCACACGTAAATCAAGTTTTCTCTCTCTATATTATCGAGCGTATTCTTGTGAGTATTTTGAGTATACTTTGAGTATTGCTATACTGATGCAAGTTCGCTTCAAGTGTTATATTCGACATTCTAATCTTCTTTTTTTCGGTAAGGGATAGTAAGGGATTTTAAGGGTTATTATGTTTTTTAGTTTCAAAATTTTTCTGAACCTTCAAAAATTCTGGAAAAATTTGAAATGATATTTTGATGAGTTTTGTAGATTGTGTCCAAAAATGGCGATTTTTGGATGTATAGATTAGGAGTTATGGATTTTATGAGAAAAGACTATTTTAAAAATAACCGCTTATAACTCCTTGTATTTAACTCCAAAATTGATAAAATTTTTATTGGGAGTACATCTATATAATATCAGTATATCGTATTAATTTCAGAATTTTTGGACAAAAGTACAATTTATGATAAATGTTTAAATATTCGGTAGTTTTGGCCATATGAAAAATAGTAAATGAATTTTTAAAATTTCGAGAAAAATATATGTTCAATATGGGACTATTTTATGCTAAATTCCAGAAAAGAAATATTTTTGGAACTGATTTGGTATTTTTCATGAAAATGTTCTAGTTATGAGTAAATGAATTAAATATGTTATATGAAGTAAGGAAATTAGAAAATATGATTTTATGGTTTGAGAATCATATATGAGGTATATGCAGATTTTTTATGAGGGTTTTGGTTATTGGTGATGAAATTTTATGAGTTTGGCATTTTATGATGATTAAATGCATTAATTAGTAAAGTGTAAATAATTTAATTAAATTGTTTATAAGTTTAAGAAATGATTAAAATATTATTATAATATTAATAATATTAGATTATGAGATTTCTAAGTGATTTATAACATTTGAATTAAGGTGTTATAAATATGGATATGAATTTTATTATGAAACTTTATCTTTTCGTGTCGAGAGTTACTACGCACGATAACGGGACTATGTATTTAAATTTGGGTACTATTCACGACAAATTGGTTTCTTCTCCCACCAAATTATCGTTGATTTATGAATCTTACTCTTGAAATTAAAACCATGTTTTGATTATATTATTTTATATAACATTCTTATAACCCTAATGATGATATTTCTCTTTGACTTGAGTGTAAAGATGGGTAGATTATTGGTATGATCGTGACCATAGGTTATCTTTGGCCAAGAGTGCAAAAGTTGAATTGTTGATCGGTATGATCATGACCATTGAATTTACAATTGAATATTTTTAGCTTAAGTGCAAAGGTGAATTGATCAACATGGTTATAATTATTGTTATATAACTTCAAATGATTATGTATTTCTTTGATATATGAATATCTTTGGCTCAGAATGCAAAGATGACTGTTGTTGAATATCTTTAAATTTTTGTAGTGCAAAGATGAATTATTGATGAATATCTTTGGCTCGTTGGGCAAAAGATGACTTGTTGTTGAATATCTTTACTTTGTGTGCAAGATGAATTATTGATGAATATCTTTGGCTCAGTAATGCAAAGATGACTGTTGTTGAATATCTTTAGCTTTGTAGTGTAAAGATGAATCTGTTGATGAATATCTTTGGCCCGTGGTGCAAAGATGAATTTATTAGTATGATTATGAATGTGAACTGTGATTTGGTATAACCATGATATTTGATGTTTCGTAAAGACGGTGATGAAAATTGTGACGCCCCCAAAATAGGTATACATCACCTATTCTCGAGTTGTCAATACATGGTACGTAAACAACTACAACTTTATTATTACAACAAGAAACTGCGTGAGTTTGAATACAAATATTATCTTCCGCATAATATCTATACTCAAATAAATCCTCATCACATTTATTGATACATTATTTTACAAAATGGTGAGGACTACTAAACAATTCTTTCTAAAACCTTCATTCCATACCCAGACTGCATTACTCGCTATATTCTCGCCTCCCGAGAAGAAAAATGGAACAAAAAGGAAAAGGTGAGCTCAACTAGCCCAAGAAAAAGAATATTATGACTAAGATAATATACAACAAATTACTGTTAGTCTTCAACAGGGAAAAATCTAATAGAATACAATAGACAACAAATTTTAAATCAATATTCGCAATGAAATAATAATTCATTAGAAGAGTTAAGTAGAGAATGCAAACTACTATCTTCTATGTATGAATTTAAAAGTTCATCGCTATCTTTTATCCTCAGAACATCAATCAATATACATCTCGAATCAAATATTCATCTTTGCACTACTGAGCCAAAGATATTCATCGATTAGTCATGTTCATCTAAACACTGCTCATCTTTGCACTACGACCAAAGATATTCTTCAGAAATCATTCATCTTTGCACTACAGTGCCAAAGATATTCAATAATATCATCATTTAAGACCGAGGATGATGAAAATATTTTTTTAAAAGAAACGAATCCAAAGAAACAAAATGACAAGGATTAAGGATTAAGGATTCGTACTTTGTTTTATCCATGTTCAAAAATACCTCAAAATAATCATAGTGGTGTAAAATTCAAGAATGATCAAAACATGGATACAATCAAAGCTAGTATCCGAATAGATATTTTGGACAAAAAGAAAAATTTTATTTTTTCGGTGAATAAAGGCCTTATACGTGAATAGTAACTCAGACACCAAAAGATAGAAATTCCACAAAAATATCTTCACGCTTACTGAATAAGACTTTCGTGAATAGTAACTCATGAATAAGAACTCGTGAATAAGAACTCATGAATAGTAACCCCATATGAAAAAAAGTTCCAAATTTGATAAAAAGTTCCAACCAATATTTCAAAGATAATGATATTGAAGAAATAATATCATTTGAGAAGAAAATAACATCCCTTACCTCGAAAGATTAAGACTTCTAATTTGGAATAACGGGTATAGTCTTTGAAGGAACTTGCACCGTCTAACAATACTCAAAGTATACTCAAAATACTCACAAGAATACGCCGATAATATAGAGAGAGAAAACTTGATTTACGGTGTGATTTTCAATTCTAACCCAAGACCCTATTTATAGGAAAATGCTTAGAACACAAAGCGAAAAATTTAATAAAATATTAATATATATTATAAATTTCCTTAGCCCATCTTTGAAGATCTGATTTCAGCAATTAATATCACATGTTAGCCCACTTAAATGCAAAAAACGTTTTTCTTTAAAATAATAATTAAAACTTCCAAAAATCAATTATTTGAGGAGCTTCGAACTTCAATAATTCACAATAAATAGCCCTTTTATCAGAAAATTCGAATCTCGCGAGTTTTTATAGAAAATTCAATTCTCTACAACTTTACAGAAGAAAGTTTTTCCGAATTCCAAACAGAAATTGACCGAAATCCACAAACGGACAATTTTACTGGCTATAATCAAATTTCAGTCAATAAATGGGGTCCACCGACATGTTTAACATGTTTTAAACATTTATTGTAACAAAAATACTCTTCCTCCTCGTATACTCATATATCCCACATTCGTTATAAAAATATCACCATTATTATATTATTAAAATATAATAATATATTTAAATGAATTATTTTATCAGAAAAAGATAAAATTTCAATTTTCAATAATTGTCACATTAAAAATTTTCTCCATCTATATCCACATAAAATTAATATTTTTCTCATCATATGAATCAATAATTAATTATTCACAAATAATATTACAGAAATCACAATATCGATGACCCGTGCGCTTCAGGAAAGAGGGCTTTCCAATAAGAATTTCTCCTTCTTCATGCCAAGCAATTAGGTGACCAAACCTCTCCTTAGATGAACTTTCTAGACATTGCCAATAATGTTATCTAATAATATTATTCGGATAATATGAATTATTGCTTCGATAATGAAAAAATATTGTGTAATGACAATTATTGAAACAACAAAAGAATATAAAATATCAACGCAACAATTATTAACTTAATAAAATACTGAACAGTAATTACTGTAACCATTATTGAGTAGTGCCTTCTTACGTAAGAATCAATAATTGGTGCAATACCGTGTCTTCATGTGTTTTAACCAATTTATTTTAACAAGATTAATCTGTAATAACTACGCCTGTTATTTTTAACCAACTTATATTTGTTGTTTTCTTCATCCAATCGCTTTTACATGGGCTCATACATGGTCATGCTACCGTCAGCATTTAATATTCCCCGACAAGTTTAATATTCCACGACCAAACGAATATTCCCCGACAACAATGAATATTTTATAACCACTTGCTTATTTTGAAATATTTGCGTATTTTACCCCTAACTATCCACATTAATCACATCAACCCTTACTATTTCAAAATAATAAATAGAGAAAATTAAATTTCATTAATAATAAGTTGGGGTCTTACAACCTCCCTCCTTATGAAATTTCGTCCTCGAAATTGACGTGACGATACTGGTGTTTTGAAAAGGTGAGGATACCTCGCTTTCATTTCCGCTTTCCAATTCCTGTGCCATTTCCTCTATAAAGATGATTCCTCCACAAAACTTTAACTTTGTGGTATGACCTTTCTGCGTGTAGGGACATGCTCCTTCCTATCCAAGATCTTAACAGTACCTCCTCATACGTTAAGTCTTCTATTATTTCGTCTCGGTTCTAATTTTATAACGTGGTTCGGGTCTTTCACATATTTACTGAAGCATGAGATATGTGAAACACATTATGAACACGAGACATACTTGAGGTAACGCAAGTCTATAGGCTACATTTCCTACTTCCGGTCAAGAATTTGAAATGGACCAATAAATCGTGGATTGAGCTTTCCTCTTCCCAAATCATGTAACTCCCTTCCATGGAGCAACTCGCAACAATAATACATGATCCCCACACTAAATTCCACGTCCTTTCGATGAAGATCCGCATAACTCTTTTGTCGATCTTGTGCTTGCTTGTATACGTTGTCGAATCATTTGAATCTTTTCTAGGTAGTCATACGTCTTAACTTCGGGTCCCAACAATGTTGTTTCACCCACCTCATCCCAACATATTGGAGAACGACATTTTGTCCATATAATGCTTCAATGGAGACACACCTATACTTGCACGATAATGTTGTTGTAGGAGAATTCCACCAATGGTAAATACTTATCCCAACCGCCTTGAAGTCTAGGACACGAGTCTTAATAGATCTTCAAGAGTTTGAATAGTCCTCTCTGATTGTCCGTCCGTTTGGGGATGGTATGCTGAACTAAATCGCAAATCCGTGCCCATAGCTTTTTGCAAGCTAACCCAAAATCTTGAAGTGAATCTTGGGTCACGATCCAAAACTATGGATACCGGCATGCCATGCAACCTCACAATCTCATTCACGTATATACTAGCAAGACGTTCAAGGAATAAGTCTCCGTGTCGGCAAGAAATGAGCGAGACTTGGTTAATCTATCAACAATAACCCAAATAGCATTGATGCCTTGAGAAACCGTAGGAAGACCCGTAACGAAATCCATGGTAATGTGTTCCCACTTCCATTTTGGAATCTCAAGTGGTTGCAACGGACCCTTAGGTACCGGATGCTCCGCTTTTTACACGTTGACAAGTTAAACACATTGAGATAAACTTTGCAATCTCTCTCTTCATATTGTTCCACCAAAATGTATGTCAAGATCACGATACATTTTAGTACTTCCGTGATGGATTGCAAATGGTGTATTGTGTGCCTCCATCATAATCTTGTACTTCAAATCGTAGTCGTTAGAACACAAAGTCTAGAGTGGACTCAAGTATTCCTTCTTCATCAATTCTCGCCTGCAATAGCTCCTTCTTGTACTTTCTTCTTCATACGCATCACCCCAGTTGGGTGGCTCGAAGCAACCTTAACTTTTTCTATTAAAGTTGGCTCTATGCGTATACTTGACATCATCGCACTCGTTCCTGCATATGATCTTCTACTCAATGCGTCAGCTACCACGTTCGCTTTACCAGGATGGTATTGAATAGTGTGGTCGTAGTCTTTCAATAGCTCGAGCCAACGTCGCTGCCGCATGTTGAGTTCTTTTTGAGTGAAGAAATATTTAAGGCTTTTATGGTCTGAATATATCTCCACTTTCTCCCCATATAGATAGTGCCTCCATATCTTTAAGCGAAAACGATTCTTTGCTAACTCTAGATCACGAAGTAGGATAATTCCTCTCATACTCTTTTTAAGTTGTCGCGAGGCATAAAGCTATGACTTTCCCACGTTGCATGAGAACACATCCTAACCCTTTGCACGAAGCATCGTTGAGATAACAAATCCATCCGAACCAGATGGTATTGTTAGAAACAGTCTTCAAATAAGTCTCCTCTTAAGCTCTTGGAAACTTTTCTCGCATTCTTCGCTCCAAACGAATTTTGTATCCTTCCGAGTTAGGCGAGTTAATGGAGTAGCGATTCGAGAAAACCCTTCCACGAATCTCCGATAATAACCAAATAAACCAAAAAACTACGTACTTCATCCATCACCGACTTCTGCTGCTCCCAACTTTGTATTGCTTCAATCTTCACGGATCAACAGATACTCCATGTTTCGGACACCACGTGCCCAAGGAATGCTACTTCCTCGCCGTAACTCGCATTTCTTCAATTTGGCATATAGTTTGTTTTCACGGCCTTTGAGTACCAAATTTCAAATGGTGTTCATGATCTTCACGACTTTTGGAATATATAAGGATGTCATCAATAAAGACAACAACGAATCGATCCAAATATTCCTTGAATACTCGGTTCATCATATCCATGAAAGTCAGCGGAGCATTAGTCAATCCAAAAGACATGACTAAGAATTCATAATGCCTATACCGAGTTCTAAAAAGCGCCTTTGGAATATCCTCGCCTAAATCTTCAAATGATGATATCCGAATCGAAGATCGATTTTTGAAAAGAATTGTGCCCTTGCAATCGGGTCAAACAAGTCATCAATACGAGGTAGAGGATACCTATTCTTGATGGTGACATGGTTCAATTCCCTTATAGTCAATACAGTCGCATACTCCCGCCTTTCTTCTTTACTTAATAAAACAGAGGAGCACCCCAAGGAGATGTACTAGGGGCGAATGAAACCGATGTCCAACAATTCCTCAGTAGTTGGACCTTTAACTCCTCAAGTTCATAGGAGCCATTCGATATGGGGTTTTAGAAATGGGCTTTGTGTGTTCAAGATCAATAAAGAATTCAACTTCACGCTACGGGGTAGGCGGAAGTTCTTCTAGAAATATATCGTCAGAAAGTCAATAACAACAGAATATTATTCAAATTTGACGTGTCTTTATTCAAATCCATAACATGGGCTAAGAAAGCTTGACATCCGCTTTTCAATAAACGAATAATAGCTTATGATTAGATATGACAATGATTGATTTTAATGGTTTAGTTGCTTGAATTGCATAAACAAAGTTAGTTAGAATATGAAAACTACAACCTTACGAAAAACAATCAATTTTGGCATGATGAGTAGTTAACCAATCAATCCCTAAAATCACATCAAAAGCAAGTATCTTTAAAGAGATAAGGTCAATGTGTAAGGTGATGGTGCCAACTTGAATCAAACAAAATTTATAAATGAGTGGATGTGATGAAAGTTTCTCCTCAACGGAGTTTCCACAAATAGGTCAAAGTCTAATTTCTCCTGAGTCAAGTTTAAACGTTGAGCACGTGCGGAGAGATAAATGAATGGGTAGCACCGTTATCAAGTAAGGGTATAAACTTCGCAAGAATTTATAAATAACTTACCCGTGATCACCTCGTTTGGGTTCCTCGCATTTTGACCACCACAACAAACGCTTCTTCCGGAATCTTTGACTTTGACTTTTCTCGGGATGATCTTTTGAGTCACCGTCCCCACCGAACTAGGTTTCGCCTTCGTCTAATCTCGAGCGATATGTCCTTCCTTTCCACAATTATAGCATACCTTGAATCTGTTGTGGGGCGGTTTGACCGATATGTCCTCTTTTCCGCATTTGTAACATATGACCGGTGGTCGTTCTCCTCCCTTAGAACCGATTCTGCCCAGACCGCTGCCGTCTTCACATGGTCATTGTTAAATCTCCTCTTTTTAAAATCTTCTCCCGACTCACTTCTTTCTATTTTCATGGCCATGATTACCACCAGTGGTGGTTACCATTTTTGTCCGCTTGTTTCTTTCTCCTCCGTTATTATCATTATTTTGTTGATCGCTATCTCTGCACGCGATCCTCGTTATGGTCCTCGAACACCACTGCGTTTCGTTATCTCGCTCTAATAATTGAGCCTCACATTTACAACATCCCGAATAGAGAGAAAGTTTATGGAAATGAGATATTGACGTATCTTAGGGTTTCAAACCTCTAAGAAACATCCGTGTCATCGCTCCTCATTCTCCACCAAATGAGGTGCAAACCGATAACTCTGTAAACTTTGCCTCGTCTTCGAGACACCGCCATGTTGTTTTGCTCTAATCTGATGAACTCCACTTCCTTCATATATGAACACTTTCGTGAAAGTATTTGTCATTAAATAGTTTCAAACGTTTCCCAAGACATGCTTGAGAAAAGGGCCGGATGGAGTACGCTTCACGACTCCCACCGATGAATCTTCCCCACTTTAACATAAAGGTGGCGAATGGAACCTTCTGTTCCTCCGTGCATCCCAAGACATCGAATATCTTGGTAATTTGTTTGACCCATGTTTCCGCCATGATCGGATCCGCTTTCCCTTAAATTCGGTGGTCCCAACTTTTGAACTTGCCATTGTGATAACCCGTGAATTGCTATCATTTCCTCCTCAGATTTTGAACACGAGTCTCCTCGTCGATTTTGCATGAATGCAAAAAAGCTCTAAACATCCCCTCGTTCATCATCTCGCTCAATTGGTGTTGTTCACAGGGAGGAACATTACCAAACTGTTACGTTCTCCTCGTTGGTGAGTACAAAGGCGTCTCCACTATCCTCATTTCCATTGTTAATATTCTCACGACATTCTCAAATACTGTCATAAAACAAGGGTTAATTAAGGAAATCAATATATCACATAATATCCTTATATACTGACCAACAAAAAAAAATAAGCTTAGGTAGGACACACTAGCGAAGGATTTACTCGTCTCTCCCCTCCTAGTTCTATTCCCCGATCTCCGCCAGAGATCATATCCCTAAGCTCGATACCAACCGTGACGCCCCCAAAATAGTATACATCACCTATTCCGAGTTGTCAATACATGCATGCGAAACAACTACAACTTTATTATTACAACAAGAAATCGTGAGTTTGAATACAAATATTATCTTCCGCATAATATCTATACTCAAATAAATCCTCATCACATTTATTGATACATTATTTTACAAAAATGGTGAGGACTACTAAACAATTCTTTCTAAAACCTTCATTCCATACCCCGACTGCGTCTTCATTATATTCTTCGCCTCCCGAGAAGAAAAAATGGAACAAAAAGGAAAAGGGTGAGCTCAACTAGCCCAAAAAAAGAATATTATGACTAAGATAATATACAACAAATTACCGTTAGTCTTCAACAGGAAAAATCTAATAGAATACAATAGACAACAAATTTTAAATCAATATTCGCAGCATGAAAATAATAATTCATTAGAAGAGTTAAGTAGAGAATGCAAACTACTATCTTCTATGTATGAATTTAAAAGTTCATCGCTCATCTTTTATCCTCGTAACATCAATCAATATACATCCGAATCAAATATTCATCTTTTGCACTACTGAGCCAAAGATATTCATCATTGGTCATGTTCATCTAAACACTGCTCATCTTTGCACTACTGACCAAAGATATTCTTCAAAATCATTCATCTTTGCACTACGTGCCAAAGATATTCAATAATATCATCATTTAAGACCGAGGATGATGAAAATATTTTTTTAAAGAAACGAATCCATTGAAACAAAATGACAAGGATCTCTCTCTTCATATTGTTCCACCAAAATGTATGTCAAGATCACGATACATTTTAGTACTTCCGTGGATGGATTGCAAATGGTGTATCAGTGTGCTCCATCATAATCTTGTACTTCAAATCGAGTCGTTAGGAACACAAAGTCTAGAGTGGACTCAAGTATTCCTTCTTCATCAATTCTCGCCTCCGAATAGCTCCTTCAGATTTCTTCTTCATACGCATCACCCGGCCGATTGGTTTGAAAAGCGAATTTTAACTTTATCGATTAAAGTCGATTATACTCAGATATCATCACGTGGGTACCTAGAGTTTTCATCTCCATCTCTATTATTTGTAAATTATACTGAAAATTAGTCTTTGACAATATCGTACTCGTTTTTTCAGATATACGATCTTCTACTCAACACGCCACCACCACGTTCGCTTTTCCGGGATGGCATGGTCGTAACATGTCTTTAAAATGAGTCTCTCTCGAGTTCTTCAAGCTCTTCCCACATTCCTTGCTCCATTCGAATTTTGTATCTCTACGAGTCACCGCGATAATGGAATAGCGATTCGAGAATATCCTTCAACGAATCTCCGATAATAACCAACTAAGCCTGAAAAGCTACGATTTCGATTCTCGACTTAGGTTGCTCTCAACCGTGACTCATATCCCAATCTTGGATAAGACGTCACAACGACACCTATCGATTTACTATCGCATCTAATATGACGTCAGAATTTACCCCAAAATAGGTCCATTCCATCCAACCCATTCTCGAGTCGCCAAATATATGGTACGAAAAACAACTACAACTTTATTACAACAATTGTCGCAAAATACAACAACACATATTTTATGAGTTTTGATACCAATATATACCAAATGTAACTCGGACACCAACTTAGATAACACGTCACCATGACACCTTACATAAAGGTACAAATAAAAACCTGCTTTTAGAAATTAGAATCTTTGGGAAGTGCTCAAGGAAACCTTCGTATACGGGAGGCCATGCTTTTAGGTTATGGTAGATATCATATGGCCACGAATTATCCTTGGTTGATTGATAGACCCCAAAGAAAAACGAGAAGATTACTATCATATTCTTCCCAATGGCGAGTCTTCTCTTGATTTATCATTATCTCCACTGCCTCAAATTGAGAATTATACTTCAAACAAACACCAAGATCATATAGGTAGTGCTCAGAATATACTCAAAGAAGTGGATGAGCACAACCATGTCTTATGATAACACGAGTTTGTATGTCATTAGACATCTTGTATGATAGTGACAAAACACCCTTCCAAAGTTGGGTTCGCCACCCCTATTTAATTCACCAAAATAACTATTAAATGATGTATAAAATACAACACACTAAAGCCCTCAATAAAATTATTTTCATACTCTTTAGGGAGAACCTCAACAACTATAGACCACCGCTTATATTCCTTGTTATCTCCGGGCCAACCCAACTACACTTTTATTACACGAAAGGAATTGTGAAACAAAAGGGTGAGCACAACTAGCTCAAGAAAGAATATTATGACTAAAGATAAATAAATTATCAATAGTCTTCATCAAGAATAAATCGTAGATTTAGAACATATGGTAGATGATAAAACTTTTCAACCATAGTTGCAGTGAACGAGCAATCCATTAAAAGAGTCAAATAGACTATAAAGTCTATTGTTTTCTCACGTTAAAAGTCCACCAACAATGTTTTATCCTCAGAACATCAATCAACAGTTCCTTTCCACAATCATATGAATAACTCATAATCATAATTGTGATTCTAAATTCTCTTCTCATCCGGACTTAAGATAATTTTCATCACCGCCTTTACCTCAAACATCAAATATCATGGTTATACCAAATCACGCCTTCTGCTCATAATCATACTAATAAATTCATCTTTGCACCACGAATCAAAGATATTCATCAACAGCTTCATCTTTACACTACAAAAGCAAAGATATTCAACAACAGTCATCTTTGCATTACGAGCCAAAGATATTCATCAATAATTCATCTTTGCCCTACAAAGCAAAGATATTCAACAACAGTCATCTTTGCATTACGAGCCAAAGATATTCATCAATAATTCATCTTTGCACTACAAAGCAAAGATATTCAACAACAGTCATCTTTGCATTACGAGCCAAAGATATTCATCAATAATTCATCTTTGCACTACAAAAGCAAAGATATTCAACAACAGTCATCTTCAGACATTACGAGCCAAAGATATTCATCAATAATTCATCTTTGCACTACAAAGCAAAGATATTCAACAACAGTCATCTTTGCATTACGAGCCAAAGATATTCATCAATAATTCATCTTTGCCTACAAAGCAAAAGATATTCAACAACAGTCATCTTTGCATTACGAGCCAAAGATATTCATCAATAATTCATCTTTGCACTACAAAGCAAAGATATTCAACAACAAAGTCATCTTTTGCATTACGAGCCAAAAAGATATTCATCAATAATTCATCTTTGCACTACAAAGCAAAGATATTCAACAACAGTCATCTTTGCATTACGATCCAAAGATATTCATCAATAATTCATCTTTGCACTACAAATTTAAGATATTCAATAACAGTCATCTTTGCGAAGACGAGAGCCAAAGATATTCATCAATAATTCATCTTTGCACTACAAAAAGCAAAGATATTCAACAACAGTCATCTTTGTACAACGAGCCAAAGATATTCATATATCAAAGAAATACATAATCATCTCGTAAGTTATATAACAATAATTATAACCATGTTGATCAATTCACCTTTGCACTTAAGTTAAAAATATTCAATTGTAAATTCAATGGTCATGATCATACCAAATACAATTCAACTTTTTCCCTCTTCGCCAAAGAGAACCTATGGTCACGATCATACCAATAATCTACCCATCTTTACACTCAAGTCAAAGAGAAATATCATCATTAGGGTTATAAGAATGTTATATAAAAATAATATAATCAAAACATCTAGATTTAATCTCAAGAGTAATATTCATAAATCAACTATAATTTGGTTAGAAAAAGAAACCAATTTTTTCGTGAATAAGACTTCGTATTCGTGACATAGTCCCGTGATATCGCATATAAAGAAACCTCGATACGAAAAGATAAAGTTTCATAATAAAATTCATATCCATATTTATAACACCTTAATCCAAATGTTATAAATCACTTAGAAATCTCATAATCTAATATTATTAATATTATAATAATATTTTAATCATTTCTCAAACTTATAAACAATTTAATTAAATTGTTTACACTTTACTAATTAATGCATTTAATCATCATAAAATGCCAAACTCATAAAATTTCATCACCAATAACTAAAACCCTCATCAAAAATCTGCATATACCTCATATATGATTCTCAAACCATAAAATCATATTTTCTAATTTTCTTACTTCACATAACATATTTAATTCATTTATTCATAACTAGAACATTTTCATGAAAAATACCAAATCAGTTCCAAAAATATTTCTTTTCTGGGATTTAGCATAACATAGTCCCATATTGAACATATATTTTTCTCAGAATTTTAAAAATTCATTTACTATTTTTCATATGGCCAAAACCACCGAATATTTAAACATTTATCATAAATTATACTTTTATCCAAAAATTCTGAAATTAATACGGTATACTGATATTATATAGATGTACTCCCAATAAAAATTTCATCAATTTTGGAGTTAACCACAAGGAGTTATAAATAGTTACTTTTAAAATAGTCTTTTCTCATAAAATTCATAACTCCTAATCTATACATCCAAAAATCGCCATTTTTGGACACACTCTACAAAACTCATCAAAATATCATTTCAAATTTTTCCAGAATTTTTGAAGATCCAGAAAAATTTCGAAACTAAAAACATAATAACCCTTAAAATCCCTTACTATCCCTTACCTCAAAAGAGCAGTACTTCTGACTGGAATAACGCTGAACGAACTTGCACCGTATAGAAATACTCAAAATATACTCAAAATACTCACAAGAATACGCTCGATAATATAGAGAAAGAAAACTTCGCTTTCAAATGTGATTTTCAATTCTAACCTAAGACCCTATTTATAGAAAATGCTTAGAACACCAAAAGCAGTAAAATTTAATAAAATATTAATATAATATATATTAAATTCCTAAGCCCACTCTGACCATCTGACCATCTGAATTCAGCCACTAATAATGACAAAAACAAAAAAAAACGTTTTTGTTATTAAAATTAATTAAAACTTTCAAAAATCAATTATTTTGGAACTTCTGAACTTCAATAATTCATAATAAATATCTCTTTTATCAGAAAATTCGAATCTCGCGAGTTTTTATAGGAAATTCAATTCTCTACAACTTTGCAGAAGAAAGTTTTTCCAAATTCCAAACAAAATTGACCAAATCCACAAATGATCGATTTTACGATTATAATCAAATTTCAATCCAAGAAATGGGGTCCACCGACATGTTTAACATGTTTTAAACATTTATTGTAACAAAAATATTCTTCCTCCTCATATACTCATATATTCCACATTCACTGTAAAAATATCACCATTAATATATTATTAAAATAATATATTTAAATGAATTATTTTATCGTAAAAAGATAAAATATTAATTTTCAACAATTGTCACTTTAAAAATTTTCTCCATCTATATCCACATAAAATAAATATTTTCTCATCATAAAAATCAATAATTAATTATTCACAAATAATATTACATAATCACAATATTGACAACCGTGCGCCCTGGAGAGAGGGGCTTTCAATAAGAATTTCTCCTTACTTGGCGCCAGCAAATTAGGTGACCAAACCTCTCCTTAGATGTAACTTTCTAGACATTGCCAATAATGTTATCCAATAATATTATTCAGATAATATGAATTATTGTTCGATAATGGAAAATATCATCTTAGTGATAATTATCAAAACAACAATAATATAAAATATCAACATAGCAATTATTGAATCAATAAAATATAATATTGATCAAGAATTACCGTAATGCTATCGAGTAATGCCTTCTTACGAAAAAAAAAAATTATCATGCTTCATGAATAGTACTCGTGAATAGTAATCGTGAATAAGAATAAGAACTCGTGAATAAGAACTCGTGAATAAGAACTCGTGAATAATCATGAATAAGTAACTCGTGAATAAGAACTCATGAATAAGAAACTCATGAATAGTAACTCATGAATAGTAATTATAAAAATTGAATACTTTTATTTCATAAAATTCGGTCTTACAATCTCCCTCCTTATGAAATTTCGTCCCCAAAATTTACGTACTGGTATTTCAAAGAGTTGAGAATACCTTGTTTTCATTTCTGATTTCTATCTCACCATCATCATTATTTCTCCATTGCTCATCTCCTCGATTTTATATCATTCTAGAATACGACTTTCAAAACAAGGGTTAATTTAACAAATTAACATATCACATAATATCCCGATATTATGACCGACCAACAAATAAGCTTAGGTAGACACACTAGCGAAGGATTTACTCATCTCTCCTCCTAGTTCTAATCCCGATCTCCGCCAGAGATCATATCCCAAGCTCGATACCAAATGTAACGACCCCAAAATAGGTCCATTCCATCCAACCCATTCTCGTCGCCAAATATATGGTACGAAAAACAACTACAACTTTATTACAACAATTGTCGTGCAAAAATACAACAACACATATTTTGTGAGTTTTGATACCAATATATACCAAATGTAACTCGACACCAACTTGGATAACACGTCACCATGACACCTTACATAAAGGTACAAATCAAAAACTGCTTTAGAAATTAGAATCTTTGGGAAGTGCTCAAGAAACCTTCGTATACGGGAGGCCATGCTTTTAGGTTATGGTAGATATCATATGGCCACGTAATTATCCTTGGTCAATCTAATAGACCCCAAAAGAAAAAACGAGAAGATTACTATCATATTCTTCCCAATGGCGAGTCTTCTCTTGATTTATCATTATCTCCACCGCCTCAAATTGAGAATTATACTTCAAACAAACACCAAGATCATATAGGTAGTGCTCAGAAATATACTCAAAGAAGTGGATGAGCACAACCATGTCTTATGATAACACGAGTTTGTATGTCATTAGACATCTTGTATGATAGTGACAAAACACCCTTCCAAAGTCAGGTTCGCCACCCTATTTAATTCACCAAAATAACTATTAAATGATGTATAAAATACAACACACTAAAGCCCTCAATAAAATTATTTTCATACTCTTTAGGAGAACCTCAACAACTATAGACCACCGCTCTATTCCCTTGTTATCTCCGGCCAACCCAACTACACTTTTATTACCCCGAAGGAATTGTGAAACAAAAGGGTGAGCACAACTAGCTCAAAGAAGAATATTATGACTAAAGATAAATAAATTATCAATAGTCTTCATCAATAATAAATCGTAGATTTAGAACATATGGTAGATGATAAAACTTTTCAACCATAGTTGCAATGAACGAAGCAATCCATTAAAAGAGTCAAATAGACTATAAAAGTCTATTGTCTTCTCCACGTTAAAAGTCCACCAACAATGTTTTATCCTCGTAACATCAATCAACAGCCTTTCCCACAATCATATGAATAACTCATAATCATAATTGTGATTCTAAATTCTCTTCTCATCCGGAACGAAGATAATTTTCATCACCGTCTTTACCTCGAAACATCAAATATCATGGTTATACCAAATCACAGCCTCGCTCATAATCATACTAATAAATTCATCTTTGCACCACTGGTCAAAGATATTCATCAACAGCTCATCTTTACACTACAAAGCAAAGATATTCAACAACAAAAAGTCATCTTTGCATTACGAGCCAAAGATATTCATCAATAATTCATCTTTGCCCTACAAAGCAAAAGATATTCAACAACAGTCATCTTTGCATTACGAGCCAAAGATATTCATCAATAATTCATCTTTGCACTACAAAGCAAAGATATTCAACAACAGTCATCTTTGCATTACGAGCCAAAGATATTCATCAATAATTCATCTTTTGCACTACAAAGCAAAGATATTCAACAACAGATCTTCTTTGCAAAGACGAGCCAAAGATATTCATCAATAATTCATCTTTGCACTACAAAGCAAAAGATATTCAACAACAGTCATCTTTGTACAACGAGCCAAAGATATTCATATATCAAAGAAATACATAATCATCTCGTGGTTATATAACAATAATTATAACCATGTTGATCAATTCACCTTTGCACTTAAGTTAAAAATATTCAATTGTAAATTCAATGGTCATGATCATACCAAATACAATTCAACTTTTTCCCTCTCGCCAAAGAGAACCTATGGTCACGATCATACCAATAATCTACCCATCTTTACACTCAAGTCAAAGAGAAATATCATCATTAGGGTTATAAGAATGTTATATAAAAATAATATAATCAAAACATCTAGATTTAATCTCAAGAGTAATATTCATAAATCAACTATAATTTGGTTAGAAAAAGAAACCAATTTTTCGTGAATAAGACTTCGTATTCGTACATATCCCGTATAACGCATAGTAGAACTCCTCGATACGAAAAGATAAAGTTTCATAATAAAATTCATATCCATATTTATAACACCTTAATCCAAATGTTATAAATCACTTAGAAATCTCATAATCTAATATTATTAATATTATAATAATATTTTAATCATTTCTCAAACTTATAAACAATTTAATTAAATTGTTTACACTTTACTAATTAATGCATTTAATCATCATAAAATGCCAAACTCATAAAATTTCATCACCAATAACTAAAACCCTCATCAAAAATCTGCATATACCTCATATATGATTCTCAAACCATAAAATCATATTTTCTAATTTTCTTACTTCACATAACATATTTAATTCATTTATTCATAACTAGAATATTTTCATGAAAAATACCAAATCAGTTCCAAAAATATTTCTTTTCTGGGATTTAGCATAACATAGTCCCATATTGAACATATATTTTTCTCAGAATTTTAAAAATTCATTTACTATTTTTCATATGGCCAAAACCATCGAATATTTAAACATTTATCATAAATTATACTTTTATCCAAAAATTCTGAAATTAATACGGTATACTGATATTATATAGATGTACTCCCAATAAAATTTCATTAATTTTGAGTTAACCACAAGGAGTTATAAATAGTTACTTTTAAAATAGTCTTTTCTCATAAAATTCATAACTCCTAATCTATACATCCAAAAATCGCCATTTTGGACACACTCTACAAAACTCATCAAAATATCATTTCAAATTTTTCCAAAATTTTGAAGATCCAGAAAATTTCGAAACTAAAAACATAATAACCCTTAAAATCCCTTACTATCCCTTACCTCAAAAGCGATGCCCGACCTGAATAACGCCGAATCGAACTTGCACCGTATAGAAATACTCAAAATATACTCAAAATACTCACAAGAATAATACCGATAATATAGAGAAAGAAAACTTCAGCCTTAAATGTGATTTTCAATTCTAACCCAAGACCCTATTTATATAGAAAAATGCTTTAGAACACAAAGCGTAAAATTTAATAAAATATTAATATAATATATATTAAATTCCTAAGCCCACTCTGACCATCTGACCATCTGAATTCAGCCACTAATAATGACAAAAACAAAAAAACATTTTTGTTATTAAAATTAATTAAAACTTTCAAAAATCAATTATTTCTGAACTTCTGAACTTCAATAATTCATAATAAATATCTCTTTTATCAGAAAATTCGAATCTCGCGAGTTTTTATAGGAAATTCAATTCTCTACAACTTTGCAGAAGAAAGTTTTTCTAAATTCCAAACAAAAATTGACCGAAATCCACAAACATACGATTTTACAGTCTATAATCAAATTTCAAATCGAGAAATGGGGTCCACCGACATGTTTAACATGTTTTAAACATTTATTGTAACAAAAATATTCTTCCTCCTCATATACTCATATATTCCACCACATTCATTGTAAAAATATCACCATTAATATATTATTAAAATAATATATTTAAATGAATTATTTTATCGTAAAAAAAGATAAAATATTAATTTTCAACAATTGTCACTTTTTAAAATTTTCTCCATCTATATCCACATAAAATAAATATTTTTCTCATCATAAAATCAATAATTAATTATTCACAAATAATATTACATAATCACAATATTGACAACCAGGCGCTTCAGGAAAGAGGGCTTTCCAATAAGAATTTCTCCTCTTCAAGCCAAATTAGGTGACCAAACCTCTCCTGTAGATGTAACTTTCTAGACATTGCCAATAATGTTATCCAATAATATTATTCAGATAATATGAATTATTGTCTGATAATGGAAAATATCACGTACGTGATAATTATCAAACAACAATAATATAAAATATCAACGTAGCAATTATCGAATCAATAAAATATAATATTGATCAAGAATTACCGTAATGCTTATTGAGTAATGCCTTCTTACGAAAAAAAAAATTATCATGCTTCATGAATAGTACTTCGTGAATAAGAACTCGTGAATAGTAACTCATGAATAAGTAACTCGTGAATAAGAACTCATGAATAAGAACTCGTGAATAAGAACTCATAAATAGTAACTCATGAATAGTAACTCATGAATAGTAATTATAAAAATTGAATACTTTTATTTCATAAAATTCGGGTCTTACAACGTCCCCCTATAGAGAGTCCGCTTAGGTAAATTCCACAAAAGGAAGTCACCAGATAAAGGCCTGTACCACCAAATTCTATAGTTGAATTTTTAACTCCTCAAGTTCAATAGAGCCATTCGATATGAGATTTTAGAAATGAGTTTTGTACCGGGTTCAAAGTCGATACAATATTTAATATCAGGTTTTGGGAGTAAACCAAGAAATTCTTCAGGAAATACGTCAGGAAAATTCAATAACAACAGAAACATTATTCAAATCTGACGTGTCTTTATTCAAATTCATAACATGGACTAAGAAAACTTGACATCCGTAATAAACGAATGACTTCATGGCTTGATATGAAAATGTTTGACTACAATGGTTTGATTGCTTGAATTCGAATAACAGGTTGCTTAGGAATATGAAAACTAACAACCTTACAAAAGCAATCAATTTGGCATGATGAGTAGTTAACCTTAAAATCACATCAAAAGCAAATATCTCTATAGAAATAAGGTTAACAGTAATGTGATAAAGTGCCAACTGAATCAAGCAAGATTTCTAAACAACGGATGTAATGAAAGTTTCTCCTAATGGAGTCTCCACAGATAGGTCAAAGTTTAATTTCTCCGTAGTCAAGTTCAAACGTTGAGTGCAAGTAAGAGAGATAAAAGAATGGGTAGAACCAATATCTAGTAAGGTATATACTTCGAAGAATTTATAATTAACTAACCCGTATTAACTTCGTCGGGTTCCTCGCATTTTGACCGGTCACGACAAACGCTTCTTCCGTGAATCGTTGACTTTTTCTTTTCTCATATCCTCTCGTGCCAACGTCCCAACCGGACTTGATTTCGCTTATAGACAAAATCGAGCTATGTGACCATCTTTTCCACAACTAAAACATACCTTGGAAGGCTTTGAACAGGTTTTGACCTTTATATGTCCTCTCCTCTCCGCATCTCAGTAGATCTAACCGGCGATCGTTTCTTCCCTAGAATTTGTTCATTGGTCTTTGATGTCACACGACGCCTTCCCATCATTGTTAAATCTTCTCTTTTTTAGATTGGACATCTCTTACCATAATGTCAACGCTGTCGCGGCTTTTTACCCACATCACTCATTCTCACTCGCTCGCTTATTTCTTCTTTCACCGATTCCAAACTTTATCATCTTATACTCGCCAAAGAGTGCTTCATTCAAGATCACATATCGGGTAACACAAGCTTGAATCGTTGCATCCTTTTGCTTCACGAACGCTCTCGCAATTCTTCATCCCGCTTCTTCTAACTCATGAATACGATTTTGCAATTCTACATTTTGATCATAAAATACCTCTAATAAACTCTCTTCGTGTACCTCTTCTTCCTCTTCTTCCTCACTCTCACCGTTACCTCTGCGACTATCTCTAAAAGCAACTATCAATTCTTCACTCACCACATGGATATCTCTAATTCCTTCTTCACTTTGACATCACATTATCCTCGGTTGGCGATTAGAGGTGTCTCCACGATCTAATTCACTCCATTATTAACGCTCTCACCGCAGCCCATTCTTAAAAACTATCATAAAACAAGGGTTAATTAAATAAATTAACAAATCACATAATACCCTATATTATGACCAACCAACAAATAAGCTTAGGTAGGACACACTAAGCGAAGGTTTTACTGCCTCTCCCTCCTAGTTCTATTCTCCGATCTCCGCCAGAGATCATATCCTAAGCTCGATATCAAACCGTGACGCCCCAAAATAGGTATACACAACACCCATTCTCGAGTCGCCAAATACATGGTACAAGAAGAAACTACAACTTCAATAATACAAATGTCGTGTGAAATACGACAATATATACTATGAGTTTAAATATAATATTGTCTTCTGTATAATATCCACACGCAAATAAATCCCCATCATAATTATTGATACATTATTTTACAAAAATGGTGAGGACTACTAAACAACTCTCTCTAGAACCTTCATTCCATACCCCAACTAGTACTTTCGCTACATTCTCCCTCCCGAGAAGAAAAATGGAACAACAAGGAAAAGGGTGAGCTCAACTAGCCCAATAAAGAATATTATGACTAGAGATAATATACAACAAATTATCGTTAGTCTTCAACAGGAAAAATCTAATAGAATACAATAGACAACAAATTTTAAATCAATATTCGCAATGGAGATAATAATTCATTAGAAGAGTTAAGTAGAGAATGCAAACTACTATCTTCTATGTATGAATTTAAAAGTTCATCGCTCATCTTTTATCCCCGTAACTTCAATCAATATACATCCGAATCAAATATTCATCTTTGCACTACAGTGCCAAAGATATTCATCACCGGTCATGTTCATTTAAACACTGCTCATCTTTGCACTACAGTGCCAAAGATATTAATCGATCGGTCATGTTCATCTCAACACTGCTCATCTTTTGCACTATAGGCCAAAGATATTCTTCAGAAATCATTCATCTTTGCACTACAGGTGCCAAAGATATTCAATAATATCATCATTTAAGACCGAGGATGATGAAAATATTTTTAAAGAACGAATCCAAAGAAACAAAATGACAAGGATCAAGGATTAAGGATTCGTACTTTGTTTTATCCATGTCCAACAATACCTCAAAAATAATCATAGTGGTGTAAAATTCAAGAATGATCAAAACATGGATACAATCAAAGCTAGTACCCGTAATAGATATTTTGGACGAAAAGAAGAAATTTTATTTTTCTATTGAATAGTGCATTGTATCGTGAATAAGATCAGATATCGTGAATAGTCAGAGATATCGTGAATAAGAACTCCGGCACACAAAAAGATAGAAATTCCACAAAAAAACATCTTCACGCTTCATTTAATAAGTACTCGTGAATAAGAATCGTGAATAAGAACTCATGAATAAGTAACTCGTGAATAAGAACTCATGAATAGTAACCCCATATACATGAAAAAGTTCCAAATTTGATAAAACTTCAGATCAACATTTCAAAGATAATGATATTGAAGAAATAATATCATTACGAAAAAAATAATATCCCTTACCTCAAAGAATCGATTTCTAAGAAATGCCGAATGAAACTTGTCTTGAATAAAGAACTCTCAAAGTATCTAAATACTCACAAAATACACTCAATAATATAGAGAGAGAAAGAGAGAAAACTTTGTTTCGGGTGTGATTTTCAATTCTAACTTAGCCTCTCATTTATAGGAATATGTTAAAGACGCAAGCCAGACTTAACTCTATGACCTAATGGCTTTACTCGCTACTATTCTCACCCACCACATTTAAAAATTCAATTGAGCACATTTCACCAACCAAAAGTAGGGCCCACCAATTCTAGAATTTTCCACCAAAATCATTTATAACCTAATTTCTCGAATCACCACCTCTTAAAATTCATAATAAATTATACGCTCATTTTAACGGTTCAAAATTTGTGGACATATACTCAACTTATATATGTATAACATATCCAAAATTACAACGATCCAACGGTTTGATTAAATATTATAACTCACACAATAAAGTCAGAATAACACCGATTTGATCTTTTAATACCTCCAATCCGGCAAAATACAAATAAAACATCTCAAAGATTAATTCCTTCATTAATAACCACATAAATAAATCCATCATTTATATTCATATAAAATAAATATTTCCTTATCATATGAATCAATAATTAATTATTCACAAATAATATTACGTAATCACATTTATGATGACCAGTTTCTCCTGTGAAAGAGGGGCTTTCCAATAAGGATCTCTCCTCATCTTGCGCAAGCAATTAGGTGACCAAACCTCTCCTTAGACAACTTTCTAGACATTGCCAATAATGTTATCTAATAATATTATTAAAATAATATGAATTATCGATCCGATAATGAGAAATATCGTGCGTTGACAATTATCAAACAATAATAATATAAAATATCAACGCAATAATTATCAATCAATAAAATAAACTATCGAACAAGAATTCATCAGAATAATTATTGAGTAGTGCCTTCTTACGCATTTAATCAATAATTGGTGCAATACCGCAGTGCTCTTGTTCAACAACGCGTATTAGTGTGTTTTAACCAACCGGCATTCCAACAAGATTAATTGAGTAATAACTACGCCAAGTATTTTTAAACAACTTATATTTGTCGTTTTCCTCATCCAATCGCTTTCATTATGGGGCCCACACACGGTCGCTACTTGTCGTATTTAATATTCCCCACAAAGAATGAATATTTTATAACCACTTGCTTATTTAGAAATATTTATGTATTTAACCCCTAACTATCCACATTAATCAAATCAACCCTTAATATTTCAAAATAATAAATAGAAAATTAAATTTCATTAATAATAAGTTGGGGTCTTACAAACTTGCACCGCCTAACAATACTCAAAGTATACTCAAAATACTCACAAGAATACGCCGATAATATAGAGAGAAAAACTTCAGTTTGGTGTGATTTTCAATTCTAACCTAAAGACCCTATTTATAGGAAAATGCTTAGAACACCAAAGCGTAAAATTTAATAAAATATTAATATATATTATAAATTTCTTAGCCCATCTTTGAAGATCTAATTTCAGCAATTAATATCACATGTTAGCCCACTTAAATGCAAAAAACGTTTTTCTTTAAAATAATAATTAAAACTTCCAAAAATCAATTATTTGAGCTTGAACTTCAATAATTCATAATAAATAGCCCTTTATCAAAAAATTCGAATCTAGCGTGTTTTATAGGAAATTCAATTCTCTACAACTTTGCGGAAGAAAGTTTTTCCGAATTCCAAATGTAAATTGACCAAAAATCCACAAACGGGCAATTTTACAAAATTATAATCAAATTTCGGTCGAATAAATGGGGTCCACCGACATGTTTAACATGTTTTAAACATTTATTGCAACAAAAATACTCTTCCTCCTCGTATACTCATATATCCCACATTCGTTGTAAAAATATCACCATTATTATATTATTAAAATATAATAATATATTTAAATGAATTATTTTATCGAGAAAAGATAAAATTTCAATTTTCAACAATTGTCACATTAAAATTTTCTCCATCTATATCCACATAAAATTAATATTTTTCTCATCATATGAATCAATAATTAATTATTCACAAATAATATTACGTAATCACAATATTGACAACCAGCGCCTCAGGAAGAGGGGCTTTCCAATAAGAATTTCTCCTTCATCGGCGCAAGCAATTAGGTGACCAAACCTCTCCTGATGTAACTTTCTAGACATTGCCAATAATGTTATCTAATAATATTATTCAGATAATATGAATTATTGCTTCGATAATGAAAAATATTGTGTAATAACAATTATCAAAACAATGAATATAAAATATCAACGCATCAATTATTAACTCAATAAAATATCGAATAAGAATTATCGTAACCATTATTGTAAAGTGCCTTCTTACGTAAGAATCAATAATTGGTGCAATACCGCGTGCTATCCGTGTTTTTAACCAATTTAGTATTTTAACAAGATTAATCTGTGAATAACTACGCCGTTATTTTTAACCAACTTATATTTGTGCGTTTTCTTCATCCAATCGCTTTCAAGCATGGGGCCCATATGATCGCTAGGTCGTCGCATTTAATATTCCCCGACAAGATTTAATATTCCACGACCAAACGAATATTCCCCGACAACAATGAATATTTTATAACCACTTGCTTATTTTGAAATATTTGCGTATTTTACCCCTAACTATCCACATTAATCACATCAACCCTTACTATTTCAAAATAATAAATAGAAAATTAAATTTCATTAATAATAAGTTGGGGTCTTACTGATGTGCTACCTTGTGTTTTAACCAATTTAGTATTTTAACAAGATTAATTCAGAATAACTACGTACGTTTTATAAACAACTTATATTTGTGCGCTTTCATCCAATCGCTTTCCAGTTATGGGGCCCACACAAGGTCAAGGCCGTCATCTTGATATTCCCGAAATAAAAGAATATTCCACGACCAAACGAATATTCTCCGGCAATAATATTTTATAACCACTTGCTTATTTTGAAAAAATTATATATATCACCCTTAACTTTAACTTTTATCAATTTAACCATTTACTGAATAGTAATTATAAGAAAAATTGAATACTTTTATTTCATAAAATTCGGGGCCTTACAGTAACCCTCACACAAAAAGGTAGAAATTCTACAATAAAATCTATACCAATATTTCGGTATAATGATATTGAAAGAATAACATTTCTTAAACTTCTAAACAATTTATTTTAATTGTTTAAACTTTACTAAATAATGCATTTAATCATCATAAAATGCCAAACTTATAAGATTTCATCACCAATAACCAAAACCCTCATCGAAAATCTGCATATACCACATATATGATTCTTAAGCCATAAAATCATATTTTTCAATTTTCTTCCTTCACATAACATATTTAACTCATTTATTCATAACTAGTCCATTTTTATGAAAAATACCAAATCGGCCCAAAAATATTTCTTTTACGAAATTTAGCGAATATAGTCCCATATTGAACATATATTTTTCTTAGAATTTTTAAAATTCATTTACTATTTTTCATATGGCCAAAACCATAAATATTTAGACATTTATCATAAATTGTACTTTTATCCAAAAATTCTGAAATTCACAGAGTACACTGATATTATATAGATATACTCCCAATACAAATTTCATTAATTTTGAAGTTAACCACAAGGAATTATATGCGGTTACTTTTAAAATAGTCTTTTCTCATAAAATTCATAACTCTTAATCTTTAAATCCAAAAATCACCATTTTTGGACACAATCAATAAAACTCCTCAACATATCATTTCAAATTTTTCCAGAATTTTCTGAAGGTCAGAAGAAGTACGAACTGAAAAACATAATAACCCTTAAAATCCCTTACTATCCCTTACCTCAAAAGAGCAGCACTTCTGACTGGATATCGGATATGACGCTGAAGGAAATTTGCACTGATGAATATCAACTCACCAAATATTTAAATACTCATAAATTACACTCAATAATCTAGAGAGAAAGAGAGAAAGTGTAAGACCCCAACTTATTATTAATGAAATTTAATTTTCTCTATTTATTATTTTGAAATAGTAAGGGTTGATTTGATTAATGTGGATAGTTGTAACGACCCCAAAATAGGTCCATTCCATCCAACCCATTCTGAGTCGCCAAATATATGGTACGGAAAATAACTACAACTTTATTACAACAATTGTCGTGCAAAAATACAATAACACATATATCTTTGTGAGTTTGGATACAAATATATACCAACTCAGAAGACGTCACAATGACACCTTACATAAAGGTATAGTCAAAAATCTGCTTTTAGAAATTAGAATCTTTGGGAAGTGCTCAAGAAACCTTCGTATACATGGGAGGCCATGCTTTTAGGTTATAGTAGATATCACATGGCCACGTAATTATCCTTGGTTGACCAAATAGCCCCAAAGAAAAACGAGAAGATTACTATCATATTCTTCCCAATGGTGAGTCTTCTCTTGACATATCATTATCTTCACTTGCTCTAATTGGGTATTATACTCCAAACAAACACCAAGATTATATAGGTAGTGCTTGTAAATATACTCAAAGAAGTGGATGAAAGACAACCATGTCTTATGATAACACGAGTTTGTATGTCATTAGACATCTTGTATGATAGTGACAAAACACCCTTCCAAAGTTGGGTTCGCTTTCACCCTATTTAATTAACCAAAATAACTATTAAATGATGTATAAAATACAACACACTAAAGTCCTCAATAAAATTATTTCCATACTCTTTAAGGAGAACCTCAACAACTATAGACCACCGCTCTATTCCTTGTTATCCCCGGGCCAACCCAAATTTACTCTTATTACAGAAAGAATTGTGAAACAAAAGGGTGAGCACAACTAGCTTTCGAGAAAGAATATTATAACTAAAGATACATAAATTATCAATAGTCTTCATCAATAATAAATCGTAGATTTAGAAATATATGTAGATGATAAAACTTTTCAACCATAGTTGTAATGGAACGAAAGCAATCCATTAAAAGAGTCAAATAGACTATAAAGTCTATTGTCTTCTCCACGTTAAAAGTCCACCAACAATATTTTATCCTCAGTAACATCAATCAACAGCCCTTTCCCACAATCATATGAATAACTCATAATCATAATTGTGATTCTAAATTCCTCTTCTCATCCAGGACGAAGATAATTTTTGTAAGACCCCAACTTATTATTAATGAAATTTAATTTTCTCTATTTATTATTTTGAAATAGTAAGGGTTGATGTGATTAATGTGGATAGTTAGGGGTAAAATACGCAAATATTTTAAAATAAGCAAGTGGTTATAAAATATTCATTGTTGTTTGGGAATATTCGTTTGGTCGTGGAATATTCAAATCGCTTTGTCGGGGAATATTCGAATGCGACGGCCAAGACCATGTGTATTGGCCCCATAACGGAAAAGCGATTGGATGAAGAAAACGACAAATATAAGTTGGTTAAAAATAACTGGCGTAGTTATTCAAGTTAATACTGTTAAAATACTCTATGGTTAAAACACAAGAAGCTACACCAGTATTGCACCAATTATTGATTCTTACGTAAGAAGGCACTACTCAATAATGGTTACGATAATTAATGCTCAATATTTTATCGAGTTAATAATTCTTTGCGTTGATATTTTATATTCATTGTTGTTTCAATAATTGTCATTACACAATATTTTTCATTATCGAGCAATAATTCATATTATCCGAATAATATTATTAGATAACATTATTGGCAATGTCTAGAAAGTTACATCTAAGGAGAGGTTTGATTCACCTAATTGCGCCGCCAAGAAGTGAGAGAAATTCTTATTGAAAGCCCTCTTCCTCAAGGCCTCACGGTTGTCGATATTGTGATTCTCAATATTATTTGTGAATAATTAATTATTGATTCATATGATGAGAAAAATATTAATTTTATGTGGATATAGATGGAGAAAATTTTTAATGTGACAATTATTGAAAATTGAAATTTTATCTTTTTTTGATAAAATAATTCATTTAAATATATTATTATATTTTAATAATATAATAATGGTGATATTTTTACAACGAATGTGGGATATATGAGTATACGAGGAGGAAGAGTATTTTTGTTGCAATAAATGTTTAAAACATGTTAAACATGTCGGTGGACCCCATTTATTGACTGAAATTTGATTATAGCCTGTAAAATTGCCCGTTTGTGGATTTCGGTCAATTTCTGTTTGGAATTCGGAAAAACTTTCTTCTGTAAAGTTGTAGAGAATTGAATTTCCTATAAAACTCATGAGATTCGAATTTTCTGATAAAAGGGCTATTTATTGTGAATTATTGAAGTTCAAGCTCCGAAATAATTGATTTTTGAAAGTTTTAATTATTATTTTAAAGAAAACGTTTTTTGCATTTAAGTGGGCTAACATGTGATATTAATTGCTGAAATCAGATCTTCAAAGATGGGCTAAGGAAATTTATAATATATATTAATATTTTATTAAATTTTCTGCTTTTTGATGTTTCTAAAGATTTTCCTATAAATAGAAAGACTTAGGTTAAATTGAAAATCACACCGTAAACTCAAGTTTTCTCTCTATATATTATCGGCGTATTCTTGTGAGTATTTTGAGTATACTTTGAGTATTGTTAGGCGGTGCAAGTTCCTTCAAAGACTATACCCAGTATTCCAAATTAGAAGATTAATCTTTCGAGGTAAGGGATGTTATTTTCTTCTCAAATGATATTATTTCTTCAATATCATTATCTTTGAAATATTGGTTGGAACTTTTTATCAAATTTGGAACTTTTTCATGTCTGGGTTACTATTCACGAAGTTACTATTCATGAGTTACTATTCACGAGTTACTATTCACGAGTACTATTCATGTAAGCGTGAAGATATTTTTTATGGAATTTCTATCTTTTGGTGTCTTGATATTTATTCACGATACTGGCACTATTCACGTATACTGACACTATTCACCAAAAAATAAAATTTCTTCTTTTGTCCAAAATATCTATTATGGATACTAGCTTTGATTGTATCCACGTTTTTTTGATCATTCTTGAATTTTACACCACTATGATTATTTTTGAGGTATTTTTGAACATGGATAAAACAAAAGTACGAATCCTTAATCCTTAATCCTTGTCATTTTGTTTCAATCGGATTCGCTTTTTTAAAAAAAATATTTTTCATCATCCTCGATCTTAAATGATGATATTATTGAATATCTTTGGCCCGTAGTGCAAAATATGAATGATTTCTCAAGAATATCTTTGGTCAGTAGTGCAAAGATGAACAGTGTTTAGATGAACATGACCAATCGATGAATATCTTTGGCCCAGAGTGCAAAGATGAATATTTGATTCCGATGTATATTGATTGATGTTACGGGGATAAAAATAGACGATGAACTTTTAAATTCATACATGTAGAAGATAGTAGTTTTGCATTCTCTACTTAACTCTTCTAATGAATTATTATTTCCGCTTGAATATTGATTTAAAATTTGTTGTCTATTGTATTCTATTAGATTTTTCTCTGTTGAAGACTAACGGTAATTTGTTGTATATTATCTTAGTCATAATATTCTTTATCGGGCTAGTTGAGCTCACCTTTTCCTTTTTTGTTCTATTTTTCTTCTCGTGGAGGCGAGAATATAAGCGAGTACGAAGTCGGGTATGGAATGAAGGTTTTAGAAAGAATTGTTTAGTAGTCCTCACCATTTTGTAAAATAATGTATCAATAAATGTGATGAGGATTTATTTGAGTATAGATATTATGCGGAAGATAATATTTGTATTCAAACTCACAGCTTTCTTGTTGTAATAATAAAGTTGTAGTTGTTTACATGCATGTATCGACAACCTGTAATCGGGTGATGTATACCTATTTTGGGGCGTCACATACCAAGTATTGCACCAATTATTGATTTTTACGTGAAGAAGGCACTACTCAATAATTTTTACAAGTAATTCTTCGCTCAAGATTTTATTTTATTAATTCAATAATTCTTTGCGTTGATATTTTTTATTACCGTTGTTTCAATAAATTGTCATTACACGAGATTTTCCATTATCGAAGCAATAATTCATATTATCCTAATAATATTATTAGATAACATTATTGGCAATGTCTAGAAAGTTACATGCTCAAGGAGAGGTTTGGTCACCTAATCATACTACCAAGAAGAGAGAAAATCTTTATTGGAAGCCTCCTCTTTCCAGGAACCGCCTGGTCATTCATTATTGTGATTCTGTAATATTATTTGTAAATAATTAATTATTGATTAAGATGATAAGAAAATATTCATTTTATGTGATATAGATAGAGAAAATTTTAAAAGTGACAATTGTTGAAAATTAATATTTTATCTTTTTCCGATAAATTAATTCATTTAAATATATTATTTTAATAATATATTAACTATGATATTTTATAATGAATGTGCGATATGTGAGTATATGAGGAGGAAGAGTATTTTTGTGGTATTAAATGATTAACACATGTTTTGTGTGTGTTTGTGGACCCCATTTCTTGATTGAAATTTGATTATAAATTTATAAAATCGCCTGCTTATGGATTTCGGTCAATTTCTGCTTGGAATTTGGAAAAACTTTCTTCTCAGTAAAGTTGTAGAGAATTAAATTTCCTATAAAAAGTCGCGAGATTCGAATTTTCTAACAAAAGGACTATTTATTATGAATTATTGAAGTTCAAGTTCAAAATAGTTAATTTTTGAACTTTTAATTATGTTAAATAAGAAAACGTTTTTAAAAGTTTTGTGAGGTGGGCTACTTGTGTTGAATGCTGAATTCAGTTGATAAAAGTAAATGTAAGAAATTTAATAAATATATATTAATATTTTATTAAATTTTCTACTTTTAGTGTTCTAAGCGTTTTCCTATAAATAGGGTGCTTTGGGTTAGAATTGAAAATCACACTAAAAACTCCAATTTTCTCTCTATATTATCGAGCGTATTCTTGTGAGTATTTTGAGTATACTTTGAGTATTGCTATACGCTGCAAGTTCAAGTCATAGCCTTATATCCAGTATTTCAACTAAAATCTTGTCTTTCGAGGTAAGGGATGTTATTTTATTCGAAAATAATTTTATTTCTTCAATATCATTATCTTAAAATATTGGTTGGAAATTTTAAAAATTTGGAACTTTTTCATGTATCGGTTACTTATTCATGAGTTTACTATTCACAAGTTCTTATTCATGAGTTACTATTCACGATTCTTATTCACGAGTACTATTCACGAAAGCGTGAAGATGTTTTTTTGTGAAATTTCTATCTTTTGGTGTTTGAGTTACTATTCACGTATACGACACTTATTCATGTATATCTGACTATTCACGAATCGACGACCATTTATTCAAAAAAAAATGAAATTTCTTCTTTTTGTCCAAAATATCTACTATGGATACTAGCTTTGATTGTATTCATGTTTTGATCTACATTCTTGAATTTTACTCCAATCTGTTTATTTATGAAGTATTTTGAATCTGGGATTATTTAAAGTCACGTAATCCTTAATACTTGTTCTTTTGTTTCACTAGATTCGTTTTCTTTAAAATATTTTCATCATCCTCAATCCTAAATGATGATATTCTTGAATATCTTTGGCCCAGTAGTGCAAAGATGAATGATTTTTTTGATGAATATCTTTGGCCCGTAGTCTAAAGATGAATGAGCAGTGTTGAGATGAACACGATCGGTGATTAATATCTTTGGCGCGTGAAGCGAAAGATGAACAGTGTTTAGATGAACACGACCAATCGATGAATATCTTTGGCTGTAGTGCAAAAGATGAATATTTGATTCCGGATATATATTGATTGATATTACAGGGATAAAATATCGACGATGAACTTTTAAATTCATATATAGAAGATAGTAGTTTGCATTCTCTACTTAACTCTTCTAATGAATTGTTGTTTCTACCTGCATTGTTGATTTAAACTGGTTGTCTATTGTATTCTATTAGATTTTTCCCTCGCTGGAGACTAACGATAATTTGTTGTATATTATCTTAGTCATAATATTCTTTACTAGGCTAGTTGAGCTCACCCTTTTCTTTTTTGTTCCATTTTTCTTCTCGGGAGAGCGAGAATGTAAATTAGTACGCAGTCCAGGTATGGAATGATGGTTATAGAGAGAGTTGTTTAGTAGTCCTCACCATTTTTATAAAATAATGTATAAATAATTGTGATGAGGATTTATTTGGATATGTATATTGTCTAGAAGACAATAATTGTATTTAAACTCACAGTATATATGTTGTGTCGTATTTTGCCGACACAAATGTATTAATAAAGTTGTAGTTATTTCTGTACCATGTATTTGGCGACTCAGAATGGGTTGGATGGAATGGACCTATTTTGGGGGCGTCACAGTTACTATTCATGAGTTACTATTCACGAGTACTATTCACTACAAAATTGGTTTCTTTTTCTAGCCAAATTACAGTTGATTTATGAATATTACTCTGGAGATTAAAACTATATATTGATTTTATTATTATATATAACATTTTTATAACCCTGATGTTGAAATTCTCTTTCACTTGAGTATAAAGATGAGTAGATTATTGGTATGATCATGACTAGGGTTCTCTTTGGCCAGTAGTGAAAAGTTGAATTGTGACTGGTATGATCATGACCATTGAATTTATAATTGAATATCTTTAGCTAAAGTGCAAAGGTGAATTGATCAACATGGTTATAATTATTGTTTATATAAATTCTGAAATGATTATATATTTCTTTGAGATATTAATATATTTGGCCTCAGTAGTGCAAATATGAATCGTTGAGGAATATCTTTGGCTGTGTAGTGCAAATGATGAATCGTTAATGAATATCTTTGGCCCGTAGTGCAAAAGATGACCCGTTGTTGAATATCTTTGGCCAGTGGTGCGAAGATGAATTGTAGATGAATATCTTTGGCCGTAGTGCAAAGATGAATTTATTAGTATGATTATGAACAGGAACTGTGATTTGGTATAACAATGATCTTTGATGTTTCAGGTAAAGACATGTGATGAAAATTATATTCGTCCTAGGTACGAAGAGGAATTTAGAATTACAATTATGATTATGAGATTTCATATAATTGTAGAAAGGAACTGTTGATTGATGTTACTGAGGATAAAACATTGTTGGTGGACTTTTAACATGGAGAAGATAATAGATCGTGTTATCTATTTGACTCTTCTAATGGATTGCTTCGTTCATTGCAACTATGGTTGAAATTTTTATCATCTACCATATGTTCTAAATCTACGATTTGTTATTGATAATTTAATTATCTTTAGTCATGATATTCTTTCTTCGAAGCTAGTTGTCTTCACCCTTTTGCTTCACAATTCCTTTCAAGTAATAAAAGTGTAGCCGGGTCGAGCCGGGGATAACAAGGAATAGAATCGGTGGTCTCTAGTTGTGGAGTTCTCCTAAACAAGAGTAGACAAGTGTGTTGTATACATCTTTTAGTAGTTATATTTGGTGAATCATATAGGAGAGGCGAACCCAACGTTGGAAGGGTGTTTTGCCTATATCATACAAGATGTGACGCCCCAAAATTAGGTATACGTCACCCATCTTGGGTCGCCACTTACATGGTACATAAATTCAAATACACTTACTAATATAAGCGTAGGTATTGCAATACGACATAAACCGTGAGTTTGAATACTAATATTGTCTACTAGATATTATACAAACTCAAAAGGAGTCCTCATTACTACTATTATCACACTATTTCACGAATAGTGAGGACTACTAATGCTATCCTCTCGGACCATTACTCCGCTCCCCGACTCGTCCAAATTATGTTCTCATTTCTGAAGAGAACAAAGAAAGAAAGGGTGAGCTCAACTAGCCCAAAGAAGAAATATTATGACTAAGATAATGCGAATAATTTATCATTAGCCTTCAACGATGTTAAACCGATAAAATACAATAGACAACATGTTTAACCTGCAGTGGAATAAGCAATCCATTAAAAGAGTCAAGTAGAGAATAAAGTCTACTATCTTTTAGGTTTTAAAAGGTTTTTCATCATTGTTATAAATGAGACTCACTTTAATAAATAATCCACATCATCGAATCACCCCGCACTACTTACTGCCGAGGATATTCATCAAATTATCAATGGTCATAACTATACCGAATCACCCCTAGTCATAATCATACCAAAACTATCCATCAACATGCATTACAGAATACCACCGAGGACTTTTATCACATCATTTATAACAAGCCATGATTATACCGAATGATCCTCGGTCATAATCATACTAAGTTCATCTATACACGTAGTTCAAGATAACATAATATAACATGAGGATGATGACAATGACATAATAATTCAATAAAACAAGTTCAAGAATTATTTTATCCGAGAATTATTAACGTCCAAATTGTCAAAATGATAATGTTTTGTAGAGTAAAATTCAAGAATGATCGGAAGAATATTTCCATGAAAAGATATCTTTGGATGAAAGCTTGAAATATCGAGGATATTCCACTAATTTCATGGAGTATAGAAAGTCAAAGATTTAACCAACCGGGTATAATAAAGAATGGAATAACAAAAGAAATCACCACGCACGCATGCGGTGATGTGATAGGCAGTTATTCCAATGTAATAATAATAACGGAACCGGTCGTGTGAAATTCACAAAGCGGGATGATCCAATGTAATAATAAATCTTTGAATAATAAACAATGGAACCGAGTCGTGTAAAACACGCGCATGTGATATTCCAATAGAATAATAAATGCGAATAATAAACAATGGAACCGGTCCTGTAAAACACACGCATAAGATATTCCAATGTAATAATAAAGAATGAAATAATGTAAGAAGATCACCAAGTATAGGGGATTCCGCGTATACAGTTATTCCAATGAATAAATAAGAATGGAATAATATAAGGATTTCACCAAGTATAGGGTATCTGGCGTGCATATCGAGGTTATGTATAGGGTATACCACTTTTACAAAGTTATTCCAATGTAATAATAAGCAATGGAATAACAACAGCTTCTCTTCATGAATAAGAAAGAATAACACCCTTACGCATACAACAAATAATATTCCCTACCTTAGAAGAACTAAATATTGGCGAGGTGAAGTAGCGAGAATACTTTTCTTCTTTCTCTCTATAGTTTATCTCTCAGAGTTTGAATTGAATTAAGTGAAAATAATGAAGCACTAGGCCCTTATTTATAGAAGATTTCTAGCTTAGACCTACCATGTGAAAAGGCAAGTGGCTTGACGACTGGTGATGTGAAAAGAAAAATGGTTCGACGCCTGTAATGTGAAACGACAAGTGGTTCGACGCTTGTAATGTGAAACGACAAGTGGTTTGACGCTTGTAATGTGAAACGGCAAGTGGTTTGACGTCTGGTAAAGGTAATTACTATTGACGAAGGTAATTACTATTGTGAAGGTAATTACTTATTCACAAAGGTAATTACTATCGACGAAGGTAATTACTTATCGACGAAGGTAAATACTATCGACGAAGGTAAATACTATTGATGAAGGTAATTACTATTCACAAAGGTAATTACTATCGACGAAGAGACTCTTAGATAATGACATATACGGCCCCCATAAAATAATCAAACTTACCACAAACGCCTCATAATGCACTTTTTATATACATTAAGGATTGAATAAATATTACCACAAATCATTTTATTTTTAATCAACACATTTTTAATCTTTCAACAATTATTAATCATTTATAACTTGTCGTCTCAATTAATAATATAACATATTATACGTATGATAATTGTGACAATAATTGAATCAATAATATAAGAGATATGATCGCAAAGAATTCTTTATAGTAATAATTGAGCATAGTTGAGTGACTTCTCACGTAAGCATTAATAATCAATACCGCGTGTACTTCTTAACTGACGCCAGACATCGTATTTTTACCACCGGTAGTTCAATGCTTTTAACGAATAACACCTCCGTAGTTATTTTTATAAAATATTTTTGTCGTTTTCTCAATCAAATAATAATTACATTATTAGGGTCCACCAATGATTGAGTAGTTGTACGAATATTCCCTAACAAAAGAATATTTCCCACCAAACGAATATTTTATAACAACTTGCAGATACTTTGCAAAATTTATAAATACTACCCACAACTATAATATTATCTCAAATTCACACCATAATATTAAAAATTATTTCGACAAAATTTAAATTTTTATTGATAAAATATGGGGTCTCACACATGATGTCTAATGACATACAACCTCGTGTCATCATAAGACATGGTTGTGCTCATCCACTTGCTGAGTATATTTACGAGCACTACCTATATAATCTTGGTGTTTGTTTGAAGTATAATTCTCAATTTGAGACAGTGGAGATAATGATAAATCAAGAGAAGACTCACCATTGGGAAGAATATGATAGTAATCTTCTCGTTTTTCTTTAGGGGTCTATTAGGTCAACCAAGGATAATTACGTGGCCATACGATATCTATCATAACCTGTAAGCGTGGCCTCCCACGTACGAAGGTTCTCGAGCACTTCCCAAAGATTTTAGTTTCTAAAACAGTTTTTTGACTATACCTTTGTGTAAGGTGTCATTTGTGAGGTCTTTGTCCACGGTTGGGACATGTGTCACATTTGGTATATATTTGTATCCAAACTCACAAAGATATGTGTTGTTGTATTTTTGCACTACAATTGTTGTAATAAAGTTGTAGTTGTTTTCTGTACCATGTATTTGACGACTCAGAATGGGTTGGATGGAATAGACCTATTTTGGGGTTGTCACAGTGTTCCTCTAATTTTTTTAACCTATTAAATTTGATTTTCTCTCTCCTCTCTCCTCTCTCCTCCCTCCTCATTTTTTTTTATTTTTTATTTTTATAATATATGTAAAAAGTATACTCTTCTTCTTCTTCTTTTTATTTATTTATTTTTATATTGACATTTTGAATTCAATATAAAATATCTTTAAATTCAAAATTAGGTATAAATTAATTATTTTTAAACAACATAACTACTAAAATTATAAACTTTACTATTTTTATTTTATCTAAATGACACTAATAAAAATAGTAAGGTTTATATAAACTAGTATTTATTTTTATTTTTATTAATTATATTTTTTCATACCGTTATTAGTACCATTTAGATAAAATAAAAAAATAGTAAGGTTTATAATTTTAAAAATTATATTGTCTAAAATTAATTAATTTATATTAATTTTGAATTTAGAGATATTTCATATTAAATTCAAAATGATAATATAAAAATAAGCAATTAAAAAGAATAATAAGAATATACTTTTTACACAAATTTTAAAAATAAAAAATAAAAAAAATAAGGAGAGGAGAGAGAAAATCAATTTTTAATAAGTGAAAAAAATTGAAGGAACACATTTGCATGACTAACGCATATATGAGGAACACTTGTGCTAAAAAAAAGTTTGGCAAACATTGGAGGAATACTTTTACATGACTAACGCATTTATGAGGAACAATTATATTAAAAAAAAAGTTTAAAGAATTATTTAACAAAAATATAACAAATAAGAGGGTCAGATTTACAATTTAGCGTCTTTTTGGAGAAGGCAGGTAGCTGGGTGAACGGAGAACAAAATAAAAATAGTCCACGGTCACATCTCGAAATAAAAAGGGTTTTTATCCCTCGTTGCGCCTCTCACAAATCTCTCTCTTCACATCTTTCCTCTTCTTCGCAGAGGAGAGAGAAAGCTTTAAACACTCTCCTCCTGCCTCCTTCATCCCTAATCATCTCTCTCTCAAAATTTACCCTATCTTTATCTATATAGCTATAAACATATATAAATTTTACGTCTTCAGATTCTGCGTATCTAAATCGCAGTTTCTGATTGTGTTTTGTTGTTGTTTAATCGAACGCTAGAGATTATCAGTGAGAAGGAATTTTAAGGTATGCAGCAGGCTGATCAAACGGTGTTGAGTTTGAGGCCAGGTGGTGGAAACCGAGGTGGTAGAATCATTGGTTCTCGCTTCGATTCTTTCTCTTCATCCGCTTTCGGCTCTTCTGATCTTCCGGTTCTTCGTCCTCATGGCGGTTCATTCTCTATGAAGGTCGAATCTTGCTTTCTCTTACAATGGATCTAGGGTTTTCTTATCGTCTTACACTTTTCTTTAACAAAAAATTGTTTTTCTGACTTGTTTTGTTCGATTTTGTCTATTGCTCAATTTTGCTTACACGCGTTGATTTTTCTCTAATTGTACTTCTTATTGATTGGGTTTGAGTGTTGATTTTGATGGTATTGAACTGTGTATTTTATTCTGCTCTTTGAATAAGTCAGAACTGTTTAATTCCAGTGGCCTTTTAGGTTGAAATTGATGTTTGATTTATCTTTTGATTGAAATTGCAGCCAAATAATTGGTTTATAGTTTCTGTTTACTTAATCTAGGAATCTATATTGCTTCTTTTTTATAAAAAGAAGCTAATGTTCTGTTAAGTTTCTGTTTATGAATTTGCCAGCATACAGCACTTTCCGTAGTACGATTATGTTCAAATCTTCAATTTATTTCATCTGTGAAATTGAGCTCGAATATGGTAGATATTTCTTTTAATGTCCTAATTCTTAGCAGGAAACTCACGTGTTTCTGCTGTAAATATGGATGTAAAGTGATGTGTAGTCTAAAGGTGGGTATGCAGGTAGTGGTGACTGCCCATAAAGAAGCATACTTACATCGAAACGAAAAGAGGGGAGGAAGATTATGTTCATTTTTATTTTATTTTATGTGCATTAACTCAAATGAATCTGGGAGTAGGACAGAGGGTTGTTAAATTTAAGCAGGCGCTTAAGTGGTCTGTTGTACATATGGACGTAAAATGTTACGTAAGCTTTAGCTGGGCATGCAGGTAGTGTTTTGACTGCCCATAAAGGAACCTACTTATACGAAAACCCCAATTATAATTATTTTCGTTCAAGTGAGGGGATCTCTTGCATTTAGTATGTTCTTACAATTTAATACCTCAACTAATCTTATCATATAAAGATCTCCCATTATTCTCTTAACTGTTTCTTGAAGTGTGTGTCTATATATATTGAATGCTTTCATTTTAATTATGCTGATTTTTATTGTTGTTCTAGACTGGAGACTCACGATTTGAGGGCCGTGAGCGTATTCGCTTCACCCGAGACCAGCTATTACAGCTTAGGGAGGTAACACCTTTTGATCTATGCACTTCTTTATGTTGTTATTTTGGCGACATTATTACCTAAAATCATATTCTAAATTAGCACAGTTTTCTGTTCCATATGAGCTTTGATTCTTTCATAAGTTCATTTCTAACTTGGAAATAGAATAGGTATTTCTTGTTTTGGTATTTCTTTCAAGTTTCTTTAATTCAATCTTCATGTCTTATAAGATCCCCCTTATTTCACACGTGGGAAAAGAATGTATGCTTGTGCCTCCCCTTAGCTTGCCTTGATCATTTTTTATTCCCCCCACTTCGTCCTCCCCTTTCTTTCATTTCATACTCTAGTTTTAGTCATTTTTATAGGACTATCTTATAGATACATGACTTGTGTCGCAATGTGAAAATCCGTATTCCACTGTCCTCTTTGTGGAAGGCGGGAAGCTGAGCTTCTTTTCCTATTTTAGAAGTATCAGACTTAATAATCACCGTTGGGCGAGTCTACTTTAATTCCAGACGGGCTTTCTGAATGCTTGCAGTTGCAGATTTCATCAATTTCACAAGTTTCTGATAATGAATATGGCATTTACATGCTTGTTTAGTGTCTGAATGTCCTTTGCTCTCAGGTTGTTATCGTCCCGGATGATATTCTAAAAGTCAAACAAGAAGTCGAAGCTGAATTTTTTGGTGAAGATCAAAATTGGGGTCGTGGAGAAAGCAACGTAAGTTATTATCTTCCACTCCTCCTTTGGAGTTATTAGGTTGTTGAAGAATATCATTGCGAGTTCTTTTGGCTCTTTATGGCACTATTCCACTGTTCACTCTCTTTTAAACTCGTTACATTTTGCTAAGTAATGTATTCTTCCAATAGTTACCAACCCAACAAAATCAGTCCCAGAATCGTTATTCTGAGCCAGACAGCCGTGATTGGCGAGGTCGATCTGCACAATTTCCCACCCCTGTAGAGGAGAGATCCTGGCTGGAGAATAGAGAGTCTGGTGGGCGATTTGACTCGAGGCAGCAGGAAGGGAATCAATATAATCGCCAAGACCAGCTGAACTCACAGTTTGGTAGAGTACAGTTCTCTTCTAACCAAGGGGTAAATATTCCATGTAGATACATTCCAACTATTTTATATACCTCATACCCTATAGACATGGACCAATTGTATATTTTTACATGCTCAATTTTTTTCAAAAGGATTATTTTTTGTTTTAATTCAGTCAGTATCGAGTTAATGTCTAAAGGTGGGTAGGGGTGTTCATCGGTACATAACCGTACTGAATCGGTTCGTACCGTATCGTTTACTGAATCTTTGAAAAAATAGATACCTATGTCGTACCGAAAATACCCGGTATCCCGTACCGTATAGTTCGGTATAGACACACGGTATCGGTACAAGCTGAATATGTACCGATCTTTCCCTTTGTTTCAGTTGATTTCTTTGTAAAACCGCAGAAAAGAGGAGAAAAAAAATTCAAAATGAACCCTCAAAATTATTTATTGAAAATTATCGCATATAAATGGAATTGATTGCAAAAAAGTTTAAGAACAAGAAGATAATATAGAAATCTTATAACCTGCAGAGAAACCAAATCAGATTTGTACATATCTCCACCTAACATTCAATTTCTAATAGACCAATATCTCACATCTTCACAAAATATCTACAACTAAAACCCAAAATCGTAGACAAGGTTGCTCCAATTAATCATCTAAAAACATAGATCTAAAAACAAAAATAAAACTCAACAACCCAACTCCAATAGGCAAGAGAAAGAAACTTGAGAATCGCTCTAGATTTCTTCATATTTTAGCTACTTATTGAGTCGCTATGGCGATTATGTGCGGGAAAAAGAGGGAGAGGGGGTAGCCAAGAGAAAGAGGGGAAACTTATACGTATTTTATAAATGAGCATACAAGTATTTATATGTACAACAAATAAGTATAGGGTATAACCGGTTCATTGGTACGGTACAGTAATTACCTAGATAGTCAAAACTAAGTCCCGTTCTCGGTACCGAGTAACCGATATGTACGGATTTTTTTTACCGGTACCGTACCTTACCGGATCTATTAACTACCGAACCTCCCGGCTTCGGTAATTTACCGATTGTACCGAAAAAGTTGAACAACCCCAAAGCTGGGTGACTCGCTATACTTGTTTTTAGGAAAAAAAATCAGTTATGTTTTATGGTAATTTTAATGTCATATTTCCGTACATTAGTTAGCAATCATGACGTAGGATACTAGCTACCTTATTTTTGCCATGCTACTCAAGCAATGTGCACTGTTTGGTTAGATTGATTCTTTTTAGTATTTAGCTATAAATCTTTCATAGACTCTGATATTTCTTGGTCTTTTAATCGCAATTCTATTCAAGTTATATGATAAAGCGAGTTCCCTTGGGTAGTTAATATCAAAGGTTGCATTTGTGGATGTCCCTATTTCCCCAAGCCTTTCAATTTGGTGGAATTGACACCAATTGTGGCATTTCTTTTCCTTGAAGTTTTATTTATGTCGTATAAAAATGTTGATGCAGATGGAATAGAGGACCATTTCTGATAGTTGATCTAGGATTAAAAAAAAATGTAACTAACAATTTTTTGGTCTTTTTGTAGAAGAAACAATGGAAGAACCTAATCCAACTGCCTTAACAAATGAAACCATAATAATTGTAGAATGATGAGACACTCGAAGAAAAACTTTATTATTGATAGCGGTTTTATTTTAAATGTTGTCAAACATGCATTATTTGAGAATATGATCATATACTTAAATAAATCAAACTCTAGTATTTTAAGAACTCTTTTCTCTCAGCCATATAATAGCTTCAGGAAAAAGGAAAATCAGTAGTGGTAGGACAATTTTATATGATCCAATGATTTGCACAACATTATTTCTAAAAGTGCTTGAGCGTTGATGGCTTTAATACTTGTTACTTCAATTGTAGCAGTGACCCTCAAAATGTTTTTAGATGCCGTGCCAGAATATCTCTTTTTAGGAGAGTGCTCCTGATTCCTAAAAGATATGGTCTAATAGTTACTGCAACTTTGGAGTAATTAGAAATATTCTGAGGCAGATGTTTTGGTGTTTGATGAACTTATTAGGATTCTAGTACTAAGGCATGTACATTGTATCTCTTAGATAATGGATATATATAACAAACTATGGTGATAGAGGATGGGACCTGAATTAAGGGAATTAACGTGCATGCTGATACAGGGGGCTTGTTTCTAGTTTATGATTATGATTATGAAGTTTGAGCAGGATTTTGTTTTTTAGTTTAAGCCAAATATGGTGTTAAATGTTTTAGAATTTTAAGGGTAGGATGGCATTGATTCTGTACGTGTTGAACATTTCTTATGTGCACTGTTGCCAGGTTTTGGGCTGGTAGGGTCGACTGTTTGATGAAGGAAAGGGGTTTTCCTTGGAAGAAATTTTAGGACAATAAGAGGCTGATTACCTGTATACTTTTTATGTCCACAGTTACCATAATATCCTTTGCTTTTGAGATGTATAGCCTTTTCTAAATGTGCATTAGTTTTGTATGAGTTCACATCGAGCCATCAAATCAAATGTGGTTGCTTTTATGTGGCTGGAGCATTGATCTTTTAGTTAGGTCTCATTGAAGTACTTTTTCTATTTTTTCAAATCAGGCTGTACATGCTGTAAAACACATTTCTTTTACTGTTATAATCTGTTCTCATTGTTGAAGCATATGATGAATATATGTATGTATATATATATATATATATATATATATATTCTTTTGTTTAGCATGGGGATTGCATTCCCACGGGCCTTCAGTTCCCATGATTGGAATAGATAGTATATGTATGTATCTAAGTATCTATATGGTGTTTGTGGCAGCAGCCAATGTGAGTGGATGCGGAAGTTTCTGGGCTGAGTTGAGTGTTGTGCGTTTTGGTTTTAGCACTCCATCTTCAGAGAGTTGGCATTCAGGGATAGAGCCACATAGGGGGATTGAAGGTTTCTGTAGAGATTAGACAATTTTGCTGAAAGTGATGTAGCTTAGTTGTTATGCTTCTATGTTTTTTGCTGTGCAAAGATGTATGTTACCTAGTTGGTTGCTGTTCTGGGCTGCTAAAAGAACTACTTTTGTTTTCTTGTTTCTTTCGTCTTTGAACAGGGTGGCCCTCCTGCTCTCATAAAGGCTGATGTGCCATGGTCGGTTCAAAGGGGGAATCTTTCTGACAAGGAACGGGTCCTGAAAACGGTGAAAGGGTAATCTATTTTGAATCTTTCTGAGTTGATGCTCTATTCATCACATTTGGTTGGCGAGCCCGTTTGTTTTTCTTGCTTTTGCCTGTTACTGCTATATTGAATTTGGTAGACTTACTGCTCTTCTTATCACATTAGTTTGATGTCCCTGTTTGTCTAGCTTTCTTTTATTTTGTTGTTTGCCTTTGGCATCTTACCTCACGAACCTGAGTTTCAAGTTATTGGGCTTGGCTGTCCGAGTAAAAGGCACAGATTTATGTGGACACACCCCTATGACTATTACCTTATTCCCATTACATTTAATTTGATTTGTAATAGTCCATTTATTTTTTATTTACTTTATATTTATTTTTGGGTTTTGGGGGGGGGGGATTTGTGTAGATATTAATTGCAATGTTGACCTTCACAACCTCTTTGTTTTTCTCCAAGCCCCAGAGTTCCAAAAGATGTTTCTGTCTTGCAAAGATATTATCAGCGTCTGGTGTTAATGCTGCAGTATATGCAGTGATAGATGTTGACTGATGTGGTTGCTTTTTGCAGTATTTTGAACAAGCTGACACCAGAGAAGTTTGATCTTCTAAAAGGTCAATTGATCGATTCTGGGATCACTACTGCTGATATTCTTAAGGTTAATTTCTTCTCTATTTTAGACTTTAAGCCTTTTCTATGAATATTTCATTCATCTTTCATCAAGTCATATGTTCTCATGATGATGATCGATACTAATGTTGTTTCTGCTTGCAATGCAGGGAGTTATATCATTAATATTTGACAAGGCAGTGCTTGAACCAACATTTTGCCCCATGTATGCACAATTGTGTTCTGATCTCAATGAGAAGCTCCCCATTCCCATCTGATGAACCTGGTGGGAAGAGATCACATTCAAGCGAGAGTTCTCTTGAATAACTGCCAGGAGGCGTTTGAAGGTGCTGACAAACTAAGGGCTGAAATAAGGCAGATGACTGCTCCTGAGCAAGAGTTGGAACGTAGAGACAAAGAAAGAATGATCAAGCTTCGCACTCTTGGAAACATCCGTCTAATTGGGGAGCTTTTGAAGCAGAAGATGGTGCCTGAAAAGATTGTTCACCACATTGTTCAGGTTCTCGTTGGAGCTCCGCCTCTCTCGCACTCCATATAATATGTATCAAAACATCTCAGTTATTTTAGGGACCGTTTCATGTTAAGTTAATTTTTGGGTTTTGTGTGTTTGTGTAACAGGAGCTTCTAGGGCCTGATAATAAAACTTGTCCCGACGAGGAAAATGTGGAGGCCATATGTCATTTCTTCAACACTATTGGAAAACAGCTTGATGAGAGCCCAAAATCGCGGCGTATTAATGATGTTTACTTCATCCGACTGAAGGAACTGTCAACTAACCCGCAGCTAGCCCCACGAATGAGATTTATGGTTCGTGATGTTATTGATCTGCGTTCAAATAACTGGGTTCCCAGGCGAGAAGAGGTGATTATTCATTGTTTCAGTTACTAATATTCCACTGTTAATTGATTTAACTTGCTGTTATCTTGTTCATACTCAATTCTTTTATAGGTGAAAGCCAAAACCATTACCGAGATTCATAATGAAGCTGAGAAGAATATGAAATTGCGTCCAGGAGCTACTGCAAGTATTAGAAATAGTCGTGCTATGGCGTCTGCAGCTCAGGGGAGTATTAGCCCTGGGGGATTTCCCATCAACCGACCTGGCACTGGAGGTATGATGCCTGGAATGCCAGGAACCAGAAAGATGCCTGGGATGCCTGGAATTGATAATGATAACTGGGAGGTTTCTAGGTCTCGATCAATGCCAAGGAATGATACGAATCAGCCGATTGGACGTGTTCAGCCGCCACCATCGTTGAACCAAAAACTTCTACCTCAGGGAAGTGGTGGACTCATAAGTGGTAGGTCTAGTGCCCTGTTGCAAGGTAGTGGTGCTCCTCCTGTCCGCCCACCCAACTTTGGTTTTAGTGTCGAATCTGCTTCTCAAGTCCCTTCCCCTGCTAGGTCGGTTCCAACTGCATCTGTGCTTCCAGTGGCTGCCAAACAAATGGCTCCTGCTGTAAGCTTGAACCCAGAAGAACTTAGGAGGAAAACAATCTCTCTTCTGGAGGAATATTTCAGTGTTCGTATGCTGGATGAAGCTTTACAATGCGTGGAGGAATTAAAGTCACCTAATTATCACCCCGAGAGTTCGTCAAGGAAGCTTTAAGCCTTTCCCTGGAGAAAATCCCACCATGTGTGGAACCAGTTGTGAAACTCCTGGAGTACTTGTGCGCTAAAAAGGTTCTGACTGCAAGGGACATACAAAGTGGATGTGTGCTCTATGGCTCAAACTTAGATGATGTTGGTATTGATTTGCCAAAGCACCAAACAATTTTGGCGAGGTTATTGGGAAATTCGTTTTGGCTGGGGAACTGGATTTCAAGGTGGTAAAGGAGGTCCTGAAGAAGATGGAGGATGACATGTTCCAGAAAGCTGTATTTTCTGCTGCACTGAGGATTGTCGGTTCGAGTCCTTCTGGGCAAGCGGTGTTGGATTCACAGGCAGCTGTTATTGAGGCCTGCAAGATCCTTTTTTAGCAAGATCCTTGTACTAGTATGTAACCTCGTGATGGAACATGTGCATTTTCATTTTTCTTCACAGCTTCCCATCCATTTTGCACCATGAAGCTGGGCAACTATATTTACACAAAATGAGTTGGAACTCTGAAGAACAGGTGAATTTTAGTGAGCTGTATATTTTGTCGAGGTTATTGGTAGTGTGTTCATCTAAAGAAATAGTCAAACCCAAAACACGCCATAGATTTTGTCTCGAGTGTGGCTAGTCACATGCCATAGTTGATCGAGAAAAATGGACCTTTATGGGATCCAGTTGTTTTGTATTTGATTAGTTTTTATTTACCTTTTGGCTGTGACATTAGTAATTTAGCTTTTTTGGGTAGAATGGGAGAGGTCATAAATGTGACTGATGTTGCATTAAAATTTTATTATGATGTTGTGATTGATAGATGATTTTGCATTAAAATTAAGCTGATGGTTATAAATTACTACTATACTATTTTCTCCACTTAATAAGGTACTTTGTGTGTTTCTGTTCCTATTGTAAAAATTTGCTTTGTGTTTTGAGCTTTACTTGCGAAAAGACGGAATAGAGAAGCCGTCTATAATTGGCCTGGGCATTTGATATGGAAGATTGCTCTGTTGTATAGGTTTCAAATATGTTACCGTTGTATTGGCCTTGGTGTGTCTCAAATGTGCAGCACTGAACTACTTTGTGATGTTCGTTTTGGAAAGTGGATGGTCCAATGGATATGTTTTGGATTCATGGCCTGTATCAATCTGCGGTGGGATGTTGAGTTCTTACTCCTTGTTACTCCCCTCCCACCGCCTTAGGCGGCAGGCTTCACCATAAATATTTTATTGCCAGTATTTGTGTCGTTATAAACTTTGTTATTTCCATTCTTAATCCAACCAAACATTTACTTGGAATAGTAAAAAATTCATTAAATCCTTTTTTTTCATTATATTTTACCACCTGTTGTTATCATTAACATTTTTTTCGGGGTCATTAAAATTTGTTTTTCTATTTTTATTTTATTGAAATATCAAAAAAGTAAATTTTTTGTCCATTTCATTTCATTGGTGCATTAATTATATCCATGTCTCATTTTATTTCTTTAATGCAAATAAATTAGTATTAGGAGGGTAATGCTTGTGAACTGGTTTCGTTGTGCATCCATCAATATACTTCCGCTTATGCCCATATCATTCAAATCACCAAGTAAGTACTATTATAGTTGCCGGTTGGTCCTAAAATCTCAGGTATAAATATAATAATGCTTATCTCATTGTACACCACTTTAAACCTTTTCTTTGGACATTTTTTCGTAAAAGATTTCCGGCTAATGTAGCTATGCTTTTTTTTAATATTAAAAAAAGTTTGAAATTGACTCAAAAGGTATCAAACTTTTAATTGATTATTTTTTTTATATATAAAAAAATCAGGGTCGTTTAATCGAAAGCTACCTCCCGCCTAAATCAGCAGAAGAGAAAGTTTAGAGAGAAAAGAGGGAGGGAGGGAGGGACATGACGTCGTTTAGTGATGCGAATGAATCACTGAAGGTAGCAATAGCAATGGCACTTTTCCGATCAAAGCTACTCCAAAAACCTAAACCTAAACCTCCGCCGCCCACCGATCTTCCTTCTACCTCCTCTGCTCATTTTCATTCCGACGCTTTCAAATGGAAACGAAAGGTTCTCTCACTCTCTCTCTCAATCTCAAAATCGACCTTCATACTCTAACTTCGTTCACATTATGGTGTCTGCAGGCGAAACAACGCAAACTAGTGATTCTCAGACTCGAAGAGGATCTCAAGCAAGCCCAAGGTTTTCTCTTCTTCTTATTTCGCGTATATAATTATATATCTAATATCTAATATAATTTACTCTTTTTTTTATCTGTTGTTATTTTATACTTCACTAGATGGTTTACAGTACGATTTGTTCCCACAAAGCGCCTCTTGCAAATGCTATTTCTTTGATAATTTGGGTAAATTGAGCCCTAATACCTTTGGAGATAACTCTGACTGGAGATTCAACGATGTATTACGCAGAAGATTTCTTAGACAAGGTTTTGATTTATTGTTATCGGAATTGTTTTTCCTTTTTTAAAAAAATTTATTTCCCTATTAGATTGGTGCTCTGCTTATCTGTTTGATATTTTAGCAACTTTGATTTCACAGTACGGTTAAATGAGAGAAGGAGAAGGAGGGCAGATGTTTCTACACACAAACAATGTTTTTCTGGTAAATAAATTACTACATTTACTACTGAACTGCTTATTTTGCAAGAAGTTTGATTTATATGGTGATTTGAAAGTCATAGTTTTTCTATATGCCTGAGAATTGCCTATTCATTTACAAATTTTAATTTATGTTACTTCCTGGATTTATTATTCCACTAACATTAAGTTTCTTACATCAATTTTGGGATCTAAATAAAATGGAAATGATGGACTTCCATTTGGGGACAGAGGTACTGTAAGGTTATTAAGTTAAAATAAAATGAGAAATAAATAATTCAAAGACCATTCTGTGGATCTTGTTAAGGTGGATAATTGAGATTCTCGAGTGTCCTGACATTTTAAGTAGAAGCAGCATGCATAAGAGTCAATTTTTATCTCGTGGAAGATGTTTGTTCAATTTTCTTGAACAATTGCAGTCTGTATAACAGTGAAAGATGAAAAAGTTTTTTTCTGAAAATTACAATTGTTTGATCTTCTTTTTACAACTGCAGACAGTAATAATGAAGATGAAATGGAGCAGCTTAGGGCCTCAGTTGATTTTCTTGTGGAGCTCTGTGAAACTGTTTCTTCTATCCAGGTGTGTGAGTCTCTGTCTTATCTGCGTTTCACTTTGTTGATGACACTATGCGCTCATTTAAGTAAATATATTTTCCATTTTTGTTTACATTATTTTTTTTTATTGGCAGATAGAGGAGCCTAAATTTGTGAATTGGTCACACCAAGCTGTAGACTTCATTCTAGGTATTTGATAAAATTTGAGTCGTTACAACATGACTTTACTTCTAAAGTTTATCAATTTTTATATAGTTTTCAAAATTGGAATTGACTATCGCCTTCATTATTACAACATTAGTATTATCTGAATCATTATGATTTAAACTTTAAAAAAAAAATTCTGCCCCATAGTCCCATTGCTTTCAGTTTACTGAGAAACTGAGGAAGTAAATCACAAGTATATGTAACATAATTGTAGATAACTTCCTGAGTTTAAGACTTGCATTGTGGTGGTAAGGCTGATGTCTCTCTCTCTCTCTCTCTCTCTATATATATATATATATATATATATATATATATAATTTTGCTCGGGGAATGATGCCTATTCAAGTGCATGAAAACACCTCTAAGAGGCGGTCAGAAAGTTAATTTATCTGGTAATGAGAATGGTAAGAAATCATAGAATAATTAATAAATCTCCAGTATCACATTTTACTGGAAAATGGTATATTGGTTTTTAGTTGCTCCTGTTTGTAGTTGTTGTTGTTTGGTACCAGTATGAAGATAAAGAGTCATGTTGAATGATCCGGTTAATGTGACAGAAAGTAGCACCTATAATGAGGAGTGCTTTATTTAAATCACAAAACCAATATGGACCAGAAATAGGTCAAACAAATTAGGAAGGAAGTATGTTAAAACTTTTAAGACACCTGACCAGCAAGGATTTTGTTGTAGCCAGAGTTGCAAAAGAAAAACACAATAATTGCTACTTGGTTAGGTGATGGTTTCATAAAGTTGAGTTAAAATTTTAAGTTTTGTGTGACGTTACTTGGAATAAACTTTTGCTGCAAACATCCCTTTCCATCCTCCAACGAGTCTTTTGGCTTTTGCTTTCAACAATCTCCTGTGGATTTGTATTAATGGTCAAGTCAGTTGCATTGTTTTTCTATGGAATTACTGGGTGTGGTGGTAGACAATAATAAAGATTCAATATTCTTTTCTGGGAAATCCAAGTTGCTTAAATTCATTTAAGGTTGCGACAATAGCCATCACTCTACCATCTCACTCTGATTTTCTTTACCTTTGTTTATTGCAGCCATATATTCTTATGTATTTAAAAAAAATTAATTTTTTTTTGAAGCTTCAATAAAGAATCTCTCATTTATGGGGAAGAATGTAGAACCTGTTGAAGGAATTGTTAGCAGCTTAATTATGCGTTTGATGAGAAGAATGTGTGCTGCACTTGAAGGAGATGGTAATATTGAACATGTTAATTATTGGAATTAATTTGTAATTACCCTAGTCTGTACAGTTTCTCTACTTTGTTTCATATTTATTTGAATTTCATTATAAATAGTAGGCACAATGGTGTTGCCACTTTTTATTTTGATATTGAAATTCTGATGTCTGGTCTTTTAAAGGTGGTGGAATATGAGCATGAATTTCTTCGTTGAAAAACCCTTTTCGGCATGTACATTTTTTATTTAAAAATTCTTACTTAAAACTCTAATGCTAGACTAAGTTTTGTACTTTTGTTGCAAGGACATTTGTTCCAGAACATCTTGGCAGTTCAGAATATATTCAAATTAATTGAGCATCTATAAAATAATATCTTCACAATATGTTAACTTCTCAAGTTTCTTCTATTTTCAGTTATATATCATTTTTTTAAAATTTTGTTGGTAGTTGAGTGTATCAAATGCTCTTAGAACATCTAATTAATCTATCGGGCGTAATCCCTTCCCCCCCTCCCCAACGTTACACCGGGAAAGTTCAGGAATAAGCTTGTGTGATGACAAGGTTTGATCTTTGGACATCCTCATTATCACGGAGCACATGCCGCTGAGTGAACCCCTTAGGGATTCATGGGCATGGGTTGTTAAATTAAGACTAATCAGAAACTTTACTAACTATATATAAATTCATACCCATGTTAGAACTTAGAAGACAAAGTTGGGAGTTCTTTTAGAATGTTCCCGAGTGACCTAAATTTACTATTACTGTAAATTATGTCAAGCTTCTCAGACATCAAATCATTCATGTAGGAAGGCATCTTGTATCCGTAGGTTTTGTCACTCCAACCTTGATGCAATTAACATTTTATGGGCAATGACAAGATAAAAGTATGAAAATAAATATATCTTTGGCTAAAACTTTTAAAGAGTAAAAATGTAGAGCCAATGAATGAGGAACCCCATCAACTGTCAGTTAAATTCAAGATTCCCTACTGTGAGACGGGATTCCCATGTTCCGAAAGAAAGTCTTTGTTGTGATCTTAACCTGAGAATTGAGATAGTACTGCAGTGCTTCCAGGTTCTTGTTTTAGGCTTATATTTTATGTGGTCTTTTACTCAATTCTTTTGCTTTTGATATTTTGTTTCAGAAACAGAACACATTGGTACTGATGCCCAGATCCGTGTTCAGCACTTGATTCGTAAGCTTGGAAGTGAGCCTTATGTTGGACAACGTGTGATCCTTTCAGTTTCGCAAAGAATTTCTGTACTTGCAGAAAGTTTTCTGTTTATGGATCCATTTGATGATGCTTTTCCGAACATGCATAGGTGTATGTATATAATGTAAGTGCTCATAAATGTGATAACCTCTGTTTAATATTTACTCAGCTCGCTGAAAGGTTCACATTGTTGGAACTGAAATTCTTCTAGTATTGGCAGAATAAAATAAATTGTGAGATGTGGCATCTACTCTGTCATTGTACTTTTTCTTACTTTTCAGTCTTTGCGCTGTGTAACTCTCCGGTAATAATACTAATTGTTTGATATTTCCAGGACATCTCCCTAACAATTGTTATGTGGCTGGCAGGATCCAGCTTATAGAATTTTTGGTATCAGGTTACTTAGTGGCTTGGTTTAATGTTGACGGATTCGACTCAAGTAAGTGATTTTTTAAAGTTACTTTTGTTAGTTTATTTAAGCACACGAATCATTGACATGTAATTACTAATTACCAATACTTATTTGACCCTGTTACTGGAGAAGCATTTCAATTTATTGATTATGAAAACTGAGTTTTAAGCCCAAATTTTCTAGCATGAAAATGAATTTCAAGGGTGATCCTTGCAGGACTGTTTGAAGAGTGGGTGACATCACTTCTTCATGCACAGAAAACAGTAAAACTCTTGGAAAGTAGGAACGGGCTTTATATTTTATACATGGATCGAATGATTGGCGAAGTGGCTAAAAGAGTTGGCCAAGTGTCATCCCTTCAGAAGCTGAACCCAGATATTATTGATAATTTGTTCCAGTGACTGTACCTTGTTTACTTCGCCCCTGCAATGTAAGTCACGTGTTTATAAGTTTTTAACTTCAGACGTATTTTTTTTAATTACTATAACTTTTTTAGTTAGCTAGTTAAGTTTTTCCTAACTACTAGTAAACCAGAAGAATAGGTATTCGTAGGTCCGATAGACAGATACTTTATTGACTTAATACATCTGGTCATATCTTATAAAATCCCTGAGATTGAAGATTGTTCGCAAAGTAATCTCCCAATATCTTCTCCCCCTCTCCTTCCTTTCTTTATAATTGTTAGTCCCATATTTGTATCTAAATTTGTACTATAAAGGAGGATTATTATTTATAGAATAACTCCAAAATAGGAGACTATTTAATCCCCCTCCCTCCCTCCCTCCCTCCCTCCCTCTCTCTCCCTAGGAATAAGATGATCCTCATTTAAGTTAAATGACCTTAGCATTAAAACCTTTATTACAAAAATACCATTATTATAGCTGTTCCCCTCTTCTTACTACACACGACTATTTCTTTTTATTGGATAAAATATTGATAGGATTACTCTTGAAAATTCTTTCAAAACATTGTTTAATTGTTTAATCTTAACTGATAAGGGTCCCCACAATATGGTTTAGTTGTTTACGGCACTACGTACCTTGTCAAAGAACTTGTAAGTAATCCATCTGTAATCGCAATAATGCAGAAGCATTATGATGAGCCTAGTCATCCATCCTTGGCCCATCTAACCCCAACTACTACCATACAATATTGCATCATCATATTGACTATTATCGATACGCTTTCCTCCAGCAAAATCTTTTGTTTGCTTTATCAGAAATGCCTGAGATGAGATATTTACTCTCTGTATCACTCGTAGCCCTAGTATTTTTGTGTGGATCATTTCCAAGTTCAGCTCATGAAGGTGCCTTGAATACAGTAAGGACCTGTGTGCAAAAGGAGAAACAACAAGTGGAGACTAACCGGCAGGCCTCTCGGAAGTTAGAGATAGGAGGAGTTCAAATTAAAAAGAGGCGGGCAACTATACCAGGTTCAGCAGCGAAAGCAGGAAAGAAGTCGTCGTCGTCGGTGGCAATTCGAAAGCAAGTATCTTCAATCCAAGCTTTTTGTCTTCTTGGTGTTCTTTGGTTTATTCTCGCTCTAGTCTTTGCCATATAATATTAAGCTTGTTTTTCTACTAGAGTTTTCTCTTGTTGGACATGGGAAAGCATGTAAACTACTACTATTACTTATGTTATCTCATATTCTTGAATGGAATAAATTTAGCCTTTTCATGGACAGACAGACAGACAACTTATTGAAAATATTATATCCGCATAAAAACAACTTTTGCTTGGATTAAATACTTCCGAGTGGGACTTTGCACATCTTATTTATTGTAGAGGTCTTTGATGGTTAAGATCGGGCCCTGGATTCTGGAACATGTTCTATTTTTACATTTTCTATTTTTCTTCTTACTATGGAAAAGTTCTTTCGTTAAAAGTCTGAAAGAGGTTTGAATATTATTTTTTTTTGCATTTTTTGTTGAATTGTATGCGCCAAAAGACGTATGTATGGTTTCTAAGGGATACAATTTTATCCTAATCAACCGACTTTATCGAGAACAATTACTTTTTTTTAGGCCAACGATTGCTATATCTTATAATAATTATAATTAAGAATTATAATTATTATTAATTAATATTTTTAAAATTCAATTTCATTAGTATAGATCTAAGTGAGTATATGATGACTTATTCATCTTTTATATATATATATATATATATATATATATATATATATATATATATATACTTAAAACTTTGTTATTCAAAAAATCAACAAAGGATTTAATATTATTTCTAATAATAAAAAAAAGAATTATGACGGAGGAAGCATATTGAAGATTGAAAAAAGTTGATCAAAAGTAAGTCCATCGAATGAAGTTTATCTTTTTATGTATTCCGATCAATGAATGGACCTGACAGGCCCATCCACATGACCCTTTACCTCAAGTAAACTATTCGCAAGTGGTTGGTATGAAGTTTATTTTTGAGTAAGTTGATCAATTGATCAATAGAATACTGACACGCATACGATGTTGTATGTGTGTCAGTATTCTATTGGCCAATTGACCAACTTACCAAAAAAATAACTTCATGCTAACCGGATCCAAACTATTCATTCTGCAGCTGGTACTTTCCACATCCCAATCCCAATTCCAATTTCAGTTAAATATGTACGATTGATTATCGATCGTCGATCAAGTTCTCGCTACATGGAATTCAGATCTCTTTTTCACCTTATATATATATATATATATATATATATATATATATATATATATATATGACAATGATCCATAATATATGTTTGTTATGGATCAAAAATTGATAAATACTATCTCCACCTTCCATTAAAATTATGAACGAATGGGATTTAATAAGAGTCCAGATCGTTTAGCGGACTGGAATACAAAATTGAATGAACAGAAATGCCCCCAATTAGCCTAAGTTAGCAAGATACATGAAGCACTCTCGTCCGCTAGAAAGTCTAACGGATGCTATGCATTTATCAAACCGATGCGACTTCGGGACGATTCCGAGCAAATTTCTGCCGATTCCGATCAAATTTTGGTCAATTGGCAAAAGCATCCAAGCATTCGCTAGACTAACGGCAATTCAAGGCAATTCCAAACAAACTCTTCGAAGCGATTCCGAGGAATTCAGTTGGCATGAAGTGGATTTCATAGTAAGTTTACTTCATGCCTTATATAGGGCCGACATACATGAGGAAGGACGATATCGATATGCCACTTTTTATTTCATAGCAAATACATGTTATGGATAATTCCCCATATATATAGTCCGTTTCTCCAGCGAACTGTAAGGAGCGAATTAAGAACGAACCGGCTATAACGACGATTTTTTAAGTTCTTTATATGGTTCGCTTCTTAAGTTAATTCGCCCCTCCAATTACGGGAGAGATATATATATATATATATATATATATATATATATATATATATATACATATATACACGGTCCGGATCTTAAGCTCACTCCTTATCTAACATACCTTGCATACCCCCCTTAGCGACGGACCGGGAGACGATTCGGTCCGGTCATTTATATATCAATCGTCGTCTTAACTTTTTGACATGACGATCGAACCTACAATGTGAGGCCAAGAATCGTAGGATCACGTTCTTCTAGATCTAGCGAATCCAGATCTCTTATCCATCCTATATTTTTGGTGCATTATAGTTTTATTTATTTATATAATTTTCCCCTTAAAAATAGCCTCACAAATACACCTTTTATAAAGTTGAGAAAAAAATAGGATGAAAATATAAATAGGTAAAATTGTAAAGCACCCGTGTCTAATTTTCATGTCCGCATAGAAGAGCTCTAAAGTTGAGAGTAATTTTTAATCCAAAATTATTGTGTTTATGGGTTAATCACATTTATAATTATTTTGTGTCTTTTACTAAATATTAATTATACCTGATAATAATATATGAGATGAAATAAAAGTTTTAAACTTTATTTATTTATTTTAGCAGAGGATGTGGTGTTTGTTTATGTGAGACCCCAGATTTTATGAATAAAGATTTAATTTTCTCGAAATAATTTTTTATATATTATGGTGTTGATTTGATGTAATGTTATAGTTGTGGGTAATATTTATAAATTTTGCAAAGTAAGCAAGTGGTTGTATAATATTCGATTGGTGGGGAATATTTTTTGTTTTGGGAATATCCGTATTTGACAGTACAATCATTGGTGGACCCCATAATGAATTATTATCCGGATAGAGGAAACGACAAAAATACTTTATGAAAATAACGGCGGAAGTTTTACTGTTAACTGTTGAAACACCCGTGTTAAAAATACGATGAATACGCTATGTTGCGATGAGCATACGGTATTGATTATTGATGCTTACGTGAAAGTCACTCGGTTATACTCAATTATTGCTACAGTAATTACTGCATCATATCTCTCATATTATTGATTCAATTATTGTTACAGTATCATCTGCATAATATGATATATAGTTCAATCGGGTATCCGGGACACTTTTCGTGTCGGAGTACTATTCATGAGTTACTATTCACTCGGTTCTTATTCACTCTAGTATTGTGCGTTCTAATATTTGGGTACAATATTATTCCATGAGGAGATGTGCTAATTTTTCGAATAGTTGGTTGAAGATATAATAGTAAGTCAATATGGATCATTTGGTGGAGTTATAATAAGAAATCAATATGGATCATTTGGTTTAAAGTTTTAATAAGTAAATCGGTATGGATAGTTGTTTTAAGTTTTAATAGTAAACCAATATGGATCGTCCGTTTAATAATAAATCAATCTGGATAGTTCGCATGAATTAGTTACTATTCATTCTATTTTCTATATAAATAGAAGCTCATTCCTTCATTATTTCTTACGAATTCAATTGAAACTAGAGAGAAAATTATAGAAAAGCTATAGAAAAGTATTCTTGTGGCGCCCCAAAATTAGGTATCGTCACCCATCTTGGGTCGCCACTTACATGGTACATAAATTCAAATACAACTTACTAATATAACTGCGTAAGTATACTGATATCGACATAAACCGTGAGTTTGAATACAAATTTTGTCTACTAGATATTATACAAAAACTCAAAAGAGTCCTCATTACGACTATTATCACACTATTTCACGTAATAGTGAGGACTACTAATGCTATCCTCTCGGACCATTACTTACGTTCCCGACTCGTCCCAAATATATGTTCTCATTTCACAGAGAGAATAAAAGAAAGAAAGGTGAGCTCAACTAGCCCAAAGAAGAAATATTATGACTAAGATAATGCGAGAATAAATTATCATTAGCCTTCAAGCAGTTAAAACCGATAAAATACAATAGACAACAAGTTTAAGCTGCGTGAATATAAGCAATCCTTTAACAGAGTCAAGTAGAGAATAAAGTCTACTATCTTTTAGGTTTTAAAAGGTTTTCATCAATTTTTATCATTTGAGACTCACAATTAATAAATAACCCACCACATCTAATCATCCACGTACCACTGGTCGAGGATTTTCATCAAGTTATCAATGGTCATGACTATACCGAATCACCCCTCGGTCATAATCATACCAAAAACTATCCATCATCGCATTCTGAAGCCACTCGAGGACTTTTGTCACATCATTTATATCAAGTCGTGATTATACCGAATGATCCTCAGTCATAATCATACTAAGTTCATCTATCACGTAAGCGAAGATAACATAATATAACATGAGGATGATGACAATGACATAATAATTCAATAAAACAAGTTCAAGAATTATTTAATCCATGAATTATTAACGTCCAAATTGTCAACATAATCTTGTTTTCATAGAGTAAAATTCAAGAATGATCGGAAGAATATTTCCAGTGAAAGATCTCTTGGATGAAACGCAAATATCGAGGATATTCTACTAATTTCATGGAGTATAGAAGTCAAAGTTTTAACCAATTGGGTATAATAAAGAATGGAATAACAAAAGAAATCACCATGCGCGCAGGTGCTTAGCATGACGAGTTATTCAACAGAATAATAATAACGGAACGGTCGGTGAAATTCACAATCAAGCGGGATGTTCCAACAGAATAATAAAGATGGAACCCGGATCCTGTAAAAACACAGATAGGATATTCAAACAGAATGATAAAGACGGAACCGGTCCTGTAAAACACACAAACAGGATGTTCCAACGGAATAATAAAAAAGCAACGGTCAGTCCTTAAAAACACATGCATGAGGATGTTCCAATGAGAATAATAGAAGAATGTCACCAAGTATAGGGTAAACCAGGCATATCTGAGGTTATTCAATGCATAATAATAAGCGATGGAATAACATAAGGATTTCACCAAGTATAGGGTATCCACAGATATATCTGAGGTTATGTATAGGGTATGCCACTTTTTACGGAGTTATTCAACGAGAATAATAATGAATGGAATAACGTAAGTTCTCTTCAAGAAGAAAGAATAACACCCACTTACCGTAAAAGAACCTAATATAGAAGTAGTGAAGTAGCAGAATAATCTTCTTCTTTCCATAATTTTCTCTCTATAGCTTCTCTCTATAATTTCTCTCTCTAGAGTTTCAATGAATTAAATAAGAAAATAATGAAGGAATGAGCTTATTTATAGGAAAATGGAATGCATAGTAACTAATCCATGAACGGTCCAGATTGATTTACTTAAATCGACGGTCCATATTTAAAGAAAAATCTTTTAAATAAAATATAATATATTCTATTTATATAAAACATTTTACTATGCAAACACTATGCAATACTATGCAAAATACTACTATGCAACACTATGCATAATAAAATATAATATATTCTATTTATAGAATAACTTTAATAAAGTATTCTATTTTATATAAAAGATGTTTCATTTTATTACGTTAATAATACGAATAAAACAAAACGTCATTATCGCTATAATAATTCATATTATTAATCGACAATAATGAAATCAAACCGAGTGACTTCACATAAACATCAATAATCAATACCGGTGTAGCTACTACGCAACCACACGACATTCTTTACTTTTACTACCGAGTAGTTCAACAATAACCACGGTAAAACTTCCGCCGTTATTTCAATAAAATATTTTTGTCGTTTTCTCGATCCGACAATAATTACATTAGGGAAGGTCCACCAATGATTGAGTAGTTGTATACGAATATTCCTCGCTAAAACCGAATATTCCCCGACCAATCGAATATAATATAACCACTGCATACTTTGCAAAATTTATAAATACTACCCACAACTATAATATTATCTTAAATTCACACCATAATATTAAAAAATTATTTCAACAAAATTTAAATCTTTATTGATAAAATCTGGGTCTCACAATCTCCCTCCTTATGGAATTTCGCCCTCGAAATTAGAGTCATGCGACTGATATGATAAAGAGATGAGGATACCTTGAATACCTTTATCGTTAAAATATTAAATTCATCTTGCAATCCTACCAAAGATATTCATTAACAATTCATCTTTGCACTACAAAACCAAAGATATTTATTAATAATTCATCTTTGCACTACGAAGCCAAAGATATATAACTGTAAAACCAATAATCTTTGAGACTCGACTTAATAGTATCACAACCATGAATTATCCATGCACCACCTTGGCTAAGGATATTCGTGTTTTCAATTACTGATCATGATTATACCGAATAATCCGTGGTCATAATCATACCAAGTCTATCAATGCACTACTACGAAAGATGACTTTTACCACATCCATGAATTAATATTTCATTCTTTGAGACTCAAATCAATAATTAATCCATATCATCGAATCATCCACGCTTTTACGGCCAGGATATTCATTAGTATCACGACGACCACGAATTATTCATGCACTTCTGACCAAAGATAATCGTATTTCATTAAGATCACGACCACAAATTATCCATGCACTACCAAAGATAATTGTGTATTCATTAAGATCACGACCACAAATTATCCATGCCCTACGACAAAAGATAATTGTGTATTCATTAAGTATCACGACCACAAATTATCCATGCACTACTACCAAAGATAATTGTGTATTCATTAATATCCGACCACAAATTATCCATACACTACTACCAAAGATAATTGTGTATTCATTAATATCACGACCACAAATTATCCACTGCTACTGGCCGAAGATAATTGTGTATTCATTAATATCACGACCACAAATTATCCATACCTCTGACGAAGATAATTGTGTATTCATTAAGATATCACGACCACAAATTATCCATGCACTACTACCGAAGATAATTGTGTTTTCAATTACTGATTATGATTATACCAACAATCCACAGTCATAATCATACCAAGTCCATCTATGCACTACAAATACATGATGACTTTCAACATAATATAAACATGAGGATAATGATATAAAGAATCAATCAAATGAGATAAAGGATAAATATTGAACATTTATAATATAATTTATCCAGATTCAAGAATATCCCCATGTTATCAATCACTTAATAATCTCATAATCTAATAACATTAATATTATAATAATATTTTAATCACTTCTTAAATTTATAAACAATTTATCTCAATTGTTTACGCTTTACCATATAATGCATTTAATCATTCAAAATGCCATACTCATAAAATATCATCACCAATTATCAAATCCTCATCAAAAAATATGCATATATTCTATATAGGATTCTCTAGCCATAAAATCCTATTTTCAACTTTGTTACTTCACATAACATATTTAACTCATATGTTCAGAATTAAACTATTTTCATGAAAAATACCAAATTAGTCCCAAAAATATTTCTTTTCTGGAATTTAGCATAATATAGTCCCATAATGAAAATATATTTTCTCTAATTTTAAAATTCATTTACTATTTTTTAAAAATCAATTTCTAATTAATTCCTTAAGAAATTTGCTACCTCAAGTTTAACTCCAAAATTCCCAAATCTTGGCAGGATCTTACACATGTTAACGTGAGCTTCTAGTTTAAATGTCATGGTCATCTGAGTTATAGAACTCCTAGGTTATAAGCGTTTTTAAATCGGAAAAACCTAAATATTGAAATAGTCATAACTTGCTCATTTTAAGTCAGAATGAGCTCATTTTTGGACAGGAGGTACTTTATACCATATACTTTCATGTCCCAAAAACCCAGAATTTTTCTCATAATTTAAGTGGCCGAAACAGTCCCTTAAAGTTTCTGGGTAGTAGCATTTTCAAAATTTACAGCTTTGTCCTCCTTTGCTAAAATCAGTCCACACAAAAATCCACAACACCTTTTCCAGTAATTCCACTTGGATTAGTTAGGTAACTCATAGATCTAACTCTAGGACTTGACCACACTCAAAAATTCAAAATATAATAGGAGATATGGTCAATTGAATTTCATGTTACGTTTTTCACCAAAATCTGATTTTCAACTCTTTGTGATTTCTAAGAAACTTTCATGTTTTCACATACTAACCAACATGACTCATCATAAAACTTACTAATACTTCATATACCTATGATTTTCATCAGTTCTATACTTTTATTATGACTTTCATCATAATCCTCGTAAATGATCCTTTTAGTTGAAGAAATATTTGAGGTTTAAGAAATGAGTTTTGTCTTTGGAATTCAATACAAAATTCGATTTCACGCTCTAGGGTAGGCTAGAAAATCTTCAAGAATACGTCAAGAAATTTATTAATGATATCATTCAAAATCTGTGACTCTCATCCAAGACTTGGATAAGACATCACATTGATCCCAACCGTGACTTCATCCCTTAACTGGATGGCACCTCACAATGATACCTATCAACTTGCCATCTTCATCACGACGTCGCCTACTGAAAGTCCGGCTTGGTGCATTCCACACAAGAAGTTAACAACGAAAGGTTCGGGGCTCTTTACTTATGGCTTGATATAACAAGTTGATTAACTTTAGGGTTTGGTTACTTTGAATTCATATAACAAGTTGGTTATGAATATAAAAGCTAACAACCTTACGAAAAAGCATGATGATTAGCTAACCAATTGATTCCTAAAATCACATCAAAGGCAAGTATTTTCAAAAGATAAGATCGACGAATTAACGTGAAAATGTTTATTTGAAACAACAAGATTAATAAATGAGTGAGGTAACGAAGGTTTCTCCCAACGAAGTTTCAATAGATAAATCAAAGTAAAATTTTTTTTTTTTTTCGGAGTCAAATTTAAACATTGAACACAACTAGGTAGAATAAAAGAGTGGGTAGAACTTGTATTGAATAAAGTATAGACTTCATGATAATTAATTTACCCGTAATAACTTCGTTCGGTTTCTCGACAAACGCCTCGCTTAAATTACCGAAGTTTGACTTTTTACTATAGGTACATTCCACCCTTAAGTGCTTCTTCACATTCTGATCCATGATTTGAATCATTATTCTCTCGATCCATATCGAATTCGGGTTGACCGCTATGCATGCGAGGTAATTCAATTCGATGTTGGGTTCTCCAATCTTTGTCCAAAAGCAAAGTCCATTTCATCTATTTTGGCTTTATTGGATCGGACGTCTTTTCTACACTATCAACGCGTTATGCGACTTTTACCCATGCATCGCCTTATTCTCCTTCGTTCAGTTTGTTTCTTCTTTTAGGCGATCTTTGATTTTAAATTCTCGATTCCAACTTTAATATCTTACACCACGCCAAAGCGTGATTTTGTTCGAGCATCACATATCGGGTAACCCAATTTTGAATTGTTGTATCCCTTTGTTCCACTGACCGTTTGCAGCTCTTCAACTGTTCTTCTTCTAGCTCACTTAACACGATTTTGTAATTCTAAGTTTTGATCATAAATTTCTTCTAACCAATTCTCCTCGGGTTCCTCTTCTTCCTCTTCTTCCTCACTTTCAATTTGCTACCTCAAGAACTAGCTCGGGTGCAACAATTAGTTCTTCATTCACTACGTGGATATCTCTAATTTGTTCCTCGTCGACCTTTGCATTAACTTCGATTAGTGATTAAAGGTGTCACAAATCGGTCACATTCACTCCATTGTGAATATTTTCAAATTGCCATTTCAAAACACCGCCACAACACGAGGTTAATTAATATATCAAATATTATCCCTATACTCGATGAGACCAATTAAATACCAAATAAACTTAGGTAGGTCATACTAGCGAAGGAATTTCCGTCTCTCCCTCCTAGTTCTTATCTCACATCTTAGCCAGGGATCATATCCTAAGCTACGATACCAACCGTGGCGCCCCAAAATTAGGTATACGTCCACCCATCTTGGGTCGCCACTTACATGGTACATAAATTCAAATACAACTTACTAATATAACTGTAGGTATAATACGACATAAATCGTGAGTTTGAATACAAATTTTGTCTACTAGATATTATACAAACTCAAAAAGAGTCCTCATTCTGACTATTATCACACTATTTCACGAGAATAGTGAGGACTACTAATCTTATCCTCGGACCATTACTTACGTTCCCGAGGCTAAGTCCCCAACTATGTTCTCTCATTTCACAGAAAAACGGTGAAAGAAAGGTGAGCTCAACTAGCCCGATAAGAAATATTATGACTAAGATAATGCGAGAATAAATTATCATTAGCCTTCAACAATGTTAAACCGATAAAATACAATAGACAACCGGTTTAATCTGCAATGGAATAAGCAATCCTTTAACAGAGTCAAGTAGAGAATAAAGTCTACTATCTTTTTAGGTTTTAAAGGTTTTCATCAATTTTTATCATTTGAGACTCGACAATAAATAAACCACCATCTAATCATCCTCGTACATTCACTTGTCCAAGGATTTTCATCAAGTTATCAATGGTCATGACTATACCGAATCACCCCTGGTCATAATCATACCAAAAACTATCCATCACTGCATTACAAGCCACTGAGGACTTTTGTCACATCATTTATATCAAGTCATGATTATATCGAATGATCCCTGGTCATAATCATACTAAGTTCATCTATGCACGTAAAGTTTCAAAGATAACATAATATAACATGAGGATGATGACAATGACATAATAATTCAATAAAACAAGTTCAAGAATTATTTAATCCATGAATTATTAACGTCCAAATTGTCAACATAATCTCGTTTATAGAGAGTAAAATTCAAGAATGATCGGAAGAATATTTCCGTGAAAGATCTTTGGATGAAACGCAAATATCAAGGATATTCTACTAATTTCATGGAGTATAAAGTCAAAGTTTTAACCAACCGGGTATAATAAAGAATGGAATAACAAAAGAAATCACCATGCATGCGGTGCTTGGATGTACAAAAGTTATTCCAATGTAATAATAATAACGGAACCAAAGTCGTGAAATTCACACAAGCGAGATGTTCCATGAGAATAATAAAGATGGAACCGGATCCGATTGTAAAAACACAGATAGGATATTCAATGAGAATGATAAAAAGCGGAACCAGTCCTGTAAAACACACGATGAGGATGTTCCAACAGAATAATAAAAAATGGAACCAGTCCGGTGTAAAACACACGCACGGGATGTTCAAATGTAATAATAGAAGAATGTCACCAAGTATAGGTAAACCATGCATATACAAAGTTATTCCAATGAGAAATAATAAGCGATGGAATAACATAAGAGATTTCACCAAGTATAGGGTATGCACAGACATGTATACGAGTTATGTATAGGGTATGCCACTTTTACAAAAGTTATTCCAATGTAATAATAATGAATGGAATAATGAAGTTCTCTTCAAGAAGAAAGAATAACACCTTTACCGTAAAAAAGAACCTAATATAGAAGTAGTGAAGTAGCGAGAATACTCTTCTTCTTTCTTTATAATTTTCTCTCTATAAACTCTCTATAATTTCTCTCTAGTTTTGATGAATTAAAGAAAATAATGAAGGAATGAGCTTCTATTTATAGAAAATGGAATGCATAAGTAACTAATCCATGAACGGTCCAGATTGATTTACTTAAATCGACGGTCCATATTTAAAGAAAAATCTTTTAAATAAAATATAATATATTCTATTTATATAAAACATTTTACTATGCAAACACTATGCAATACTATGCAAAACACTATGCAAAACACACTATGCAACACTATGCATAATAAAATATAATATATTCTATTTATAGAATATGTGAGACCCCGTTTTTATTAATAAAGATTTAAATTTTGTCGAAATAATTTTTAATATTATGGTGTGAATTTGAGATAATATTATAGTTGTGGGTAGTATTTATAAATTTTGCAAAGTATGCAAGTGGTTATATTATATTCGATTGGTCTGGAATATTCGGTTTAGCGAGGAATATTCGTATAACTACTCAATCATTGGTCGAATTCCCAAATGTAATTATTGTTTGATCGAGAAAACGACAAAAATATTTTATTAAAATAACTACGGAAGTTTTACCGTGGTTACCGCTTGAACTACTCGGTAGTAAAAGTACGAATACGTGTGGTTGCATAAGAACACACACTACGGTATTGATTATCGATGCTTATGTGAGAAGTCACTCACTGTTTGATTCCATTATCATTCGATTAATAATATGAATTATTATAGCGATAATGGCGCTTTTGTTTTATTCAGTATTATTAACGTAATAAAATAGAAACATCTTTTATATAAAATAGAATACTTTATTAAAGTTATTCTATAAATAGAATATATTATATTTTATTATGCATAGTGTTGCATAGTGTTTTTTATATATGTTTTTGCATAAGATTGCATAAAGTGTTTGCATAGTAAAAAATGTTTTTATATAAATAGAATATATTATATTTTATTTAAAAGATTTTTCTTTAAATATGGACCGTCAGATTAAAGTAAATCAATCTGGACCGCTTCATGGATTAATTACTATGCATTCTATTTTTCTATAAATGAAGCTCATTCCTTCATTATTTTCTTACTTAATTCAATTTGAAACTCTGTAGAGAGAAATTATAGAGAGAAGCTTTAGAGAGAAAATCCATAGAGAGAAAGAAGAAGAGTATTCTCGTACTTCACTACTTTGATATCCAAAGGTCTTTTTTACTAGTAGGGAATATTATTTGTTGTACCTGTAAGGGTGTTATTCTTTTCTTCTTGAAGAGAACTTCATTATTCCATTCATTATCATTCATTGAATAACTCGTAAAAGTGGCATACCCTATACATAACTCAGATACGCCAGACCCCCTATACTTGTGAAATCCTTATGTTATTCCATCGCTTATTATTCTGAATAACATTGAATAACTCAGATACGCCATTTACCCTATACTTGGTGACATTCTTCTATTATTCTGTTGGAACATCCTGTCTGTGTTTTACACCCGACCGGGTTCTGCTTTTTATTATTCTCATTGAACATCCCGCTGCATGTGTTTTACACCGACCGGTTCCGCCTTTTTATCATTCTTGCTGAATATCCTATCATGTGTTTTACAATCGGATCCGGTTCCATCTTTATTATTCTGTTGAACATCCCGCTTGCAGTGTGAATTTCACATTCGACCGGTTTTCGTTATTATTATTCTCATTGAATAACTCGCCTATGCTCAAGGCACCGCATGCACGGTGATTTCTTTTGTTATTCCATTCTTTATTATACCCAAATAAGTTTAAAACTTTGACTTCTATACTCCATGAAATTAGTAGAATATCCTCGATATTCAAGCTTTCATCCAAAGATCTTTTCATGGAAATATTCTTCCGATCATTATTGAATTTTACTCTACGAAACAAGAGATCATGTCGACAATTTGGACGTTAATAATTCATGGATTAAATAATTCTTGAACTTGTTTTATTGAATTACTATGTCATTGTCATCATCCTCATGTTATATTATGTTATCTTTGGCTTACGTGCATAGATGAACTTAGTATGATTATGACCAGGATCATTCTTGGTATAATCACGACTTGATATAAATGATGTGACAAAAGTCCTCGCCGGCCTCGTAATGCAATTGATGGATAGTTTTTGGTATGATTATGACCGGGGGTGATTCTAAGATAGTCATGACCATTGATAATTTGATGAAAATCCTCGACCGTGGTATGTGGATGATTAGATGTGGTGGTTTATTATTGTCGAGTCTCAATGATAAAATTGATGAAAACCTTTAAAACCTAAAAGATAGTAAACTTTATTCTCTACTGACTTTTTAATGGATTGCTTATTCCGCATAGCTTAAACCGGTTGTTTATTGTATTTTATCGCTTAACATCGTTGAAGGCTAATGATAATTTATTCTCGCATTATCTTAGTCATAATATTTCTTCTCGGGCTAGTTGAGCTCACCTTTTCTTTCACCGTTTTCTTCAGAAATGAGAACATAGCCGACGAGTCTGGGAACGTAAGTAATGGTCCGAGGATAAGATTAGTAGTCCTCACTATTCGTGAAATAGTGTGATAATAGTTGTAATGAAGACTCCTTTTGAGTTTGTATATATATCTAGTAGACAATATTTGTATTCAAACTCACGCTTTATGTCGTATTGCATACCATACTTATATTAGTAAGTTGTATTCAATTTATGTACCATGTAAGTGGCGACCCAAGATGGGTGACGATACAAAATTTTGGGGGCGCGCCACAATTGGTATCGTAGCTTAGGATACGATCCTGCTAAGATGCGAGATAAGAACTAGGAGGGAAGAGACGGGAATTCTTCGCTAGTATGACCTACCTAAGTTTATTTGGTATTTGATTGGTCGGTCGAATATAGGATAATTTGTTAAATGTCAATTAACCCTTGTTTTGTGACAAGTTTGAGAATGGCATCCGAAAAATGCCGAGATAAGCAATGAAACACATGAGAGTGTTGATTCACCTCAAACAAAAGGTAACGACCAACAACACGATAATAATCATATCGGTGGCAACGGCCATCGTAACAATGATAACCATCGGGGAAATTATCATGCTAATAATGGTAACCACTTGGTGGTAATCATGGCAAAGATAATAGAAGTGGAAATTTCAAGAAGAGAAGGTCATTTAGCTCGATTTTGTCGATATAGTGAAGTCAAGTCCAAATTGGGATAAGTGGCACCAAAGGCGGAATCTGAACAAAACAAAATCGGTGGTTTTTCGGGAAGCGCGTTTTCGTGACTTCTAAAAAGTGGGTAACCCGAACGGTTAGCACGGTTAGTTAATTATAAATTCTTCAAGAAGTCTATACCTTATTAGATCTGGGTTCTACCCATTCTTTTATCTCTCTTGCTTATGTTCAACGCTTAAATTTGACTCGGAGAAATTAGACTTTGATTAACCTATTGAAACTTCGTTGGGAGAAATCTTCATTACCTCCAATCGCTTATTAATCTTGTTGTTTCAAATAAACACTTTCACGCTACTGCCTCATCTTATCTCTCTTTGAAAATACTTGCCTTTGAGGTAATTTTTGAAAAACGATTGATTAACTACTCATTATTCTTTTTGTAAGGTTGTTAGCTTTCATATTCCTAACCAACCCGTTATACTGAATTCAAAGTAACCAAATCCTAAATTTAATCATTTGTTATATCAAGCCATAAGTAAAGAGCCCGATCCTTTCGTTGTTGACTTCCTTGTGTGGAATGCAAAAAGCCGGACTTTCTGTAGGCGACGCCATGATCAAGATGGCAAGTTGATAGGTATCATTGTGAGGTGCTATCCAGTTAAGGGATAGAAGTCACAGCTTGGTATTAATGTGACGTACTATCCAAGTCTTGGACGAGAAATAATGATTTTGAATGATATTTCTATCATTAATAAATTTCTTGGCGTATTCTTGAAGACTTCTAGCCTACCCTAGAACGTGAAATCGAATTTTGTATCAACCCCAAAGACAAAAACCCATTTCTTAAACCCTCAAATATTTCTTCAACTAAAAGGATCATTTTACGTGGATTATGATGAAAGTCATAATAAAAGCATTAGACTAATGAAAATTATGGGTATATGAAGTATTAGTAAGTGTTATGATGAGTTATGTTGGTTATTATGTGAAAACATGAAAGTTTCTTAGAAATCACAAAAGTTGAAAATCGATTTTGGTGAAAACGTAATATGAAATTCAATTGACCATATCTCCTATTATATTTTGAATTTTGAGTGTGGTCAAGTCCTAGAGTTAGATCTATGAGTTACCTAACTAATCCAAGTGAAATTACTGGAAAAGGTGTTGTATATTTTTGTGTGGACTGATTTTAGCAAAGGAGGCCAAAGCTGTAAATTTCGAAAATGCTACTGCCCAGAAACTTTAAGGGGCTATTTCAGCCACTTAAATTATGAGAAAAATTCTGGCCTTTTGGGACATGAAAGTATATGGTATAAAGTACCTTCTGTCCAAAAATGAGCTCATTCTGACTTAAAATGAGCAAGTTATGACTATTTCAATATTTAGGTTTTTCCGATTTAAAAACGCCATAACCAAGTTCTATAACTCCGATGACCATGAAATTTAAACTGGAAGCTCACGTTAACATGTGTAAGGTCCTGCCAAGATTTGGGAATTTTTGGAGTTAAACTTGAGGTAGCTAATTTCTTAAGGAATTAAGTGGAAATTGATTTTTGAAAAATAGTAAATGAATTTTAAAAATTCCGAGAAAAATATATTTTCATTATGGGACTATATTATGCTAAATCCCAGAAAAGAAATATTTTTGGGACTGATTTGGTATTTTTCATGAAAATAGTTTAGTTACGAACATATGAGTTAAATATGTTATGTGAAGTAACAAAGTTGAAAATAGGATTTTATGGCTAAAGAATCCTATATAGAGTATATGCATATTTTTTTGATGAGGGATTTGATAATTGGTGATGATATTTTATGAGTATGGCATTTTTGAATGATTAAATGCATTATATGGTAAAGCGTAAACAATTGAGATAAATTGTTTATAAATTTAAGAAGTGATTAAAATATTATTATAATATTAATGTTATTAGATTATGAGATTATTAAGTGATTGATAACATGGGGATATTCTTGAATCCTGGATAAATTATATTATAAATGTTTAATATTTATCCTTTATCTCATTTGATTGATTCTTTATATCATTATCCCCACGCTTATATTATGTTGAAAGTCATCAGGCTCAGTAAAAGCATAGATGGACTTGGTATGATTATGACCAAGGATTGTTCGGGTATAATCATAACCGTAAATGAATACACGATTATCTTTGGTAGTAGTGCATGGATAATTGTGGTCGTGATACTAATGAATACACGATTATCTTTGGTAGTAGTGCATGGATAATTGTGGTCGTGATACTAATGAATATATAATTATCTTTGGTAGTAGTGTATGGATAATTGTGGTCGTGATATACTAATGAATACACAATTATCTTTGGTAGTAGTGCATGGATAATTTGTGGTCGTGATACTAATGAATACACAATTATCTTTGGCCGTAGTAGCATGGATAATTTGTGGTCGTGATACTAATGAATACACGATTATCTTTGGTAGTAGTGCATGGATAATTTGTGGTCGTGATATCTAATGAATACACACGATTATCTTTGGTAGTAGTGCATGGATAATTGTGGTCGTGATACTAATGAATACACGATTATCTTTGGTAGTAGTGCATGGATAATTTGTGGTCGTGATACTAATGAATACACGATTATCTTTGGTAGTATTGCATGGATAATTGTGGTCGTGATACTAATGAATACACGCTTATCTTTGGTAGTAGTGCATGGATAATTTGTGGTCGTGATACTAATGAATACACGATTATCTTTGGTAGTAGTGCATGGATAATTTGTGGTCGTGATATCTTAATGAATACACAATTATCTTTGGTAGTAGTGCTTGGATAATTTGTGGTCGCGATATCTTAATGAATACACAATTATCTTTGGTAAGTCAAGTGTACGATAATTTGTGGTCGTGATACTAATGAATATTCTTGGCTTTTGTAGTGCGGGGATGATTCGATGATATGGATTAATTATTGAAATGAGTCTCGTGATGAAATATTAATTCACGGATGTGGTAAAAAGTCATTCTTTGGTCAGTAGTGCATTGATAGACTTGGTATGATTATGACCAAGGATTATTCGGTATAATCATAATCACGATCAGATTGAAAACACGAATATCCTTGGCCAAAGTGGTGCATGGATAATTCGTGGTCGTGATACTATTAAGTCGCTGGCCTCAAAGATTATTGGTTTTATGAATTGTATATCTTTAAATTTGTAGTGCAAAGATGAATTGTTAATGAATAGCTTTGGCAGATTTCAAAGATGAATTTAATATTTTTAAACGATAAAGGTATTCAAGGTATCCTCATCTCTTTATCATACCAGTATCGCATCTCTAATTTCTGAGGGCTAAATTCCATAAGGAGGGGAGATTGTGAGACTCCAGATTTTATTAATAAAGATTTAAATTTTGTCGAAATAATTTTTAATATTATGGTGTGAATTTGAGATAATATTATAGTTGTGGGTAGTATTTATAAATTTTGCAAAGTATGCAAGTGGTTATATTATATTTCGATTGGTCGGGAATATTCGGTTTAGCGGGGATATTCGCATAACTATCAATTCAATCATTGGTGGACCCCAATAATGTAATTATTGCCGGATTGAGAAAACGCAAAAATATTTTATTAAAATAACTATGGAAGTTTTACCGTGGTTCTTGTTGAACTACTTTCAGTAGTAAAAAACAACGATAATGTGTGGTGGTTGCAAGAATAACACACAGTATTGATTATCGATGCTTATGTGAGAAGTCACTCGGTTTGATTCCATTATTATCGATTAATAATATGAATTATTATAATGATAATGGCGCTTTTGTTTTATTCAGATTATTAACGTAATAAAATAGAAACATCTTTTATATAAAATAGAATACTTTATTAAAGTTATTCTATAAATAGAATATATTATATTTTATTATGCATAGTGTTGCGTAGTGTTTTTTGCGTAGTGTTTTGCATAGTATTGCATAGTATTTGCATAGTAAAATGTTTTATATAAATAGAATATATTATATTTTATTTAAAATATTTTTCTTTAAATATGGACCGTCGATTAAAGTAAATCAATCTGGACCGTTCATGGATTAATTACTATGCATTCTATTTTCCTATAAATAAAGCTCATTCCTTCATTATTTTCTTACGAATTCAATTTGAAACTCTGGTAGAGAAATTATAGAGAGAAGCTATAGAGAAAAATCCATAGAGAGAAGAAGAAGAGTATTCTCGTACTTCACTACTTTGATATCCAAAGTGTCTTTTACTAGTAGGGAATATTATTTGTTGTACCCGTAAGTGGGTGTTATTCTTTCTTCTTGAAGAGAACTTCATTATTCCATTCATTATCATTCTGTTGAATAACTCCTGTAAAAGTGGCATACCCTATACATAACCTCAGATCACGCCAGATACCCTATATACTTGGTGAAATCCTTATGTTATTCCATTGCTTATTATTCTGCATTGAATAACTCAGATATCTGTGATTTACCTATACTTGGTGACATTCTTCTATTATTCATTGGAACATCCGCTGCGTGTGTTTTACACCTGACTGGTTCTGCTTTTTTATTATTCTGCTTGGAACATCCTCGTGCATGTGTTTTACACCGGACCGGTTTCCGCTTTTATCATTCTCGTTGGAATATCCTATCATGTGTTTTACACCGGATCCGGTTCCATCTTTATTATTCATTGGAACATCCTGTCGCTTGTGAATTTCACCGACCGGTTTCGTTATTATTATTCTGTTGGAATAACCTGTCTATGCAAAGTACCGCATGCATGGTGATTTCTTTTATTATTCCATTCTTTATTATACCTAGTTGGTTAAAACTTTGACTTCTATACTCCATGAAATTAGTAGAATATCCTTGATATTTGCGTTTCATCCAAAGATCTTTTCATGGAAATATTCTTCCGATCATTATTGAATTTTACTCTACGAAAAACAATGATCATGTTGACAATTTGGGCGTTAATAATTCATGGATTAAATAATTCTTGAACTTGTTTTATTGAATTACTATGTCATTGTCATCATCCTCATGTTATATTATGTTATCTTTGGCTTACGTGCATAGATGAACTTAGTATGATTATGACCGAGGATCATTCTTAAGATAATCACGACTTGATATAAATGATGTGACAAAAGTCCTCGATGGCACCGTAATGCAAATTGATGGATAATTTTTGGTATGATTATGACCAGGGGTGATTCGGTATAGTCACGACCATTGATAATTTGATGAAAATCCTTGGCGTGGTAATGTGGGGATGATTAGATGTGGTGGTTTATTATTAAAATTGAGTCTCAAATGATAAAAATTGATGAAAACCTTTTAAAACCTAAAAGATAGTAGACTTTATTCTCTACTTGACTCTTTTAATGGATTGCTTATTCCACCTGCAGCTTAAACCGGTTGTCTATTGTATTTTATCGGTTTAACATCTTTGTTGAAGGCTAATGATAATTTATTACGCATTATCTTAGTCATAATATTTCTTCTTGGGCTAGTTGAGCTCACCCTTTTCTTTCACCGTTTCTTCTTGAAATGAGAACATATTTGGGACGAGTCGGGAACGAAGTAATGGTCCGAGAGGATAGCATTAGTAGTCCTCACTATTCTCGTGAAATAAAGTGATAATAGTTGTAATGAGGACTCCTTTTGAGTTTGTATAATATCTAGTAGACAATATTTGTATTCAAACTCACGCTTTATGTCGTATTGTACCCGACAGCTTATATTAGTAAGTTGTATTTGATTTTATGTACCATGTAAGTGGCGACCCAAGATGGGTGACGTGACGATACAAAATTTTGGGGCGCGTCATGAATAACTTTAATAAAGTATTCTATTTTATATAAAAGATGTTTACGTTTTATTACGTTAATAATACTGAATAAAACAAAACGTCATTATCGCTATAATAATTCATATTATTAATCGACAATAATGGAATCAAACCGTAGTGACTTCTCACATAAACATCAATAATCAATACCGTGTGCTACTATGCAACCACACGATTCTCGTATTTTTACTACCGAGTAGTTCAACAATAACCACGGGTAAAACTTCCGCCGTTATTTCAATAAAATATTTTTGTCGTTTTCTCAATCCGACAATAATTCTGTTGTGGGGTCCACCAATGATTGAGCCGTTGTATACGAATATTCCCTGCTAAACCGAATATTCCCCAATCAATCGAATATAATATAACCACTTGCATACTTTTGCAAAATTTATAAATACTACCCACAACTATAATATTATCTTAAATTCACACCATAATATTAAAAAATTATTTCAACAAAATTTAAATCTTTATTGATAAAATCACTGGGTCTCACAATTCCTGCTCCTTCCTACTCTTATATTCAGGTTTTTTTTACGGTAGGGGTATTATTTCTTTTGTATTCATAAAGAGAACTTACGTAATTCCATTATTTATTATTACATTGGAATAACTCAGTATCTGCTACCCTATACATGGTGACATTCTTCTAATATTTCGTTCTTTAATATTACATAGGAATATATCTGTGCGTGCGTTTACGGCGGGACCGGTTCCATTATTTATTATTCTGCCGGAATATCCACATCTGCATGCGTTCTGCCTTTAACTGCTTCCATTATTTATTATTCAGTCCGAAATATCCTCAGATGTATGCGCTTTACGTGGGACTGATTCCATCCTTTATTATTACATTGGAATAACTCATTATGCGGCTACTATCGCATACATGGTGATTTCTTTTGTTATTCCTTTCTTTATTATACTAAGTTGGTTAAAACTTTGACTTCTATACCCATGAAATTAGTGAAATATCTTTGATATTTGCGCTTCATCAAGTATCTTTTCATGGAAATATTCTTCCGAGCATTCTTGAATTTTACTCTCTAAAAGCGTTGTCATGTTGACAATTTGAGCGTTATCGCCTCACGGATAAATTAATTCTTGAACTTGTTATATTGAATTCTTATATCATTGTCATCATCCTCATGTTTATATTATGTTGAAAGTCATCTGTGGCCTGTAGTGCATAGATGGACTTGGTATGATTATGACCAGAGATTATTCTTGTATAATCATAATCGTAATATTACAAATAATGTGATAAAAGTCATCATCGTTGGCGTAGTGCATTGATGGACGATTTTTGGTATGATTATGGCTATGGATTCTCTTTGGTAGTAGTGCGAAAGATGAATTGTTTTATGGCGTGATCGGGACCATTGATGAAAATATGATTATCTTAAGTCAGTAGTGCATGGATAATTCGTGGTCGTGATCTTAAAGAATATCATCGTCCGTAGTCATGCGGGGATGATTCGATGATGTGGATTATTTATTAAAATTTGAGTCCCAATGATAAAAGTGATGAAAAACCTTTTAAATCATAGAAGATAGTAGATTTTATTCCCTACTTGACTCTTCTAATGGATTGCTTGTTCCTCTGCAGTTAAACTTGATAGTTATTATATTTTATCAATTTAACAATGTTGAAGGCTAACGATAAATTATTTTGCATTATCTTAGTCATAATATTTCTTACTGGGCTAGTTGAGCTCACCCTTTCTTTCACTGTTCTCTTCAGGAAATGAGAACGTAGCTGGGACTAATCGGGGAACAGAGTGATGGTCCTAGATGGTGCATTAGTAGTCCTCATTATTCTGTGAAATAGTGTGATAATAATTGTAATGAGGACTCCTTTTGAGTTTTCAGATAATCTCTAGTAGGCGATATTTGTATTCAAACTCACGGTTTATGTTTTGTCGCATTGCATACCATACCTGCATTATTATTAAGTTGTATTTGAATTACATGCCGTATGTCATGCACTCAAGATGGGTGATGTATACCTAATTTTGGGGGCGCCATGGTTTATCTCTTAATACCTTTTACATTTGATTTGGTAATTAAAAGGATAAAATTGTTTGGTAAAATTTTATTTGCCTCTTATCTTCTTTTAATATGTAAGATGAAGATATAAATGTAAATCATTAAGAGTTGCATCTTAATGAAAAATTTAAATTTATAGTCTCTATAAATATTGTACTATTTTCTTTCCAAATTTTAAGATCATTATTGATTTTTAAAAAGTCAATTTGATATATTTTTAATTTTAAAAGTCTTGTTTTATAATTTGTAGTTACTAAACAATTTTTTAAGTTCAAATGTTTTTTATTTAAATAATTTAATTTATTAAGATAAATTAACCATTTATATCTTAATTACTCAATTTTACTAAGAATTATGGTCTGTTTTGTAGTTAACTTTAAAAATAATACTCCTGCTATCCCTAAAAGATAAGCAAAGTATAACATATTAAGAAGAATAAAAATAAAAGAAAAGTGTAAAAAATTTCAAATTTATTCTTAGTGGCTTTAAAAGATTATATAAAGTGATTTAATACTTATATTTTCTTATACTAATAGACTCCATTTAATGACATAATTACCTTTTACTTTATATGTGTTTTATCTCATCTTTTGGAGACAAATAAATTTATACTTTTGGGAAGCTAGGGAGTATTTATTATCTTTTCTAAAAGATTTTTATTTGTTGAGTTGTTTTTTTCATAAAAAGAGTTCACTTTTTACTATTTATATTTATATTTATATTTATATTTATATTAGATAAAGTAACACTAATTTTCTAAGTTTATCTTCATAATTTTATTTTGGTGTTTATCACTATTAAACTACAAATTTATTATTTTAAGAGATAAACATGAAAAAAAATATGCATCATTAATATTTACAAAGGAGTGGTATTTAAAAGAATCTCCACTCGCGGCCCATTTGGTTTGTAGAATATATCAATTAGTGTTCCACCTACCTACCACTCATCATCGATCTGCTTGATTCTCCCTCCTAACTCAATCATATCGCAACATAAAGATGTAGTAGTAGTAGTAGTAGTAGTAGTAGTAGTAGTAGTGAGAGCACATCTTTTGTCCAAATTTTTCTGTCCCTCTACTTAAATTTTGACACTTAATCTTTTATTTAATATTATTTAATTTTAAAATTAAATAAAAAGACAGGTATCAAAATTTAAATGAGAAGACACAAGAGAACAAAAAAAAAAAGACAGAAGATCTGCTCTCATAAGTAGTATTTATTGTCTGTCCGCCTCCTCTTCATTGCAGCATTTGTTTTCTACCACCAACATTAATAAACAATTAAGCAGCTTCATCATCATCAACTCATCTGCCTAACCCTAACCCTAACCTTAACCCTAACCCTAACATTCATATACATTAATTAATTAATTAAGCATACATTATGTGCACGTCATATCATACTATAAGATACTAGTAAAATAACAACAACATCCAAAAATTTAATTTATTTTATATGATTTACTCGTCACTTTTTTTCAGTCTATTTTTATTAGTTACTAGCTATAATATAATAAAGAAATAGAATAACAAAAGTTCTCTTCTTGAATACAAAAAAAATAATATTCCTTACCGTAAAATAATACTTGATATAAGAGTAGTGAAGTAGCGAAAAACTTTTATTCTATCTCTATAGTTTCTCTCTAGAGAGTTAAAATGAATGCGTAAAAAAAAATAATGAAAGAATGAGCTTTCATTTATAGGAAAATGGAATGCGATAAGAATTAATCCATGAACTATCCGGATTGATTTAATTTAATCGACGGTCCATATTTAAAGAATTTTTTAAAATAAAATATAATATATTCTATTTATATAAAAAGATTTTTACTATCAAGACATTATGCAAATACTTATGATAATAAAATATAATATATTCTTTTATAGAATAACTTTAATAAAGTATTCTATTTTATATAAAAAGATTTTACTACGCAAAACACTATGCGTAATAGAATATAATATATTCTATTTATAGAATAACTTTAATAAAGATTCGTTTTTATATAAAAGATGTTTCTATTTTATTACGTGAATAAAATAAAACTTCTAAATCAACAATAATTGAATCAAATAATGCGAGATATTGTCGCAAATGATTATTGTAGCAATAATTGAACAAAACCGGTGACTTCTCACATAAATATCAATAATCAATACTGGTATTATTACTATCTGACAATGCGTATTCATCACTTTTTTTACTACCGAAGTAGTTCAACAAGATCAATTCAGAAAAACTTTCGCCGTTATTTTCAATAAAATATTTTTGTCGCTTTCAATCCGATAATAATTCCGTTAATGAATTCCAATTAACGATGATTGTCATTGCGTCTTAATATTTCCTGCTTAAAACGAATATTCTCCGACTAATATGACAACTTCATCTTTGCAAAATTTATAAATATTACCTACAACTATAACATTATCTCAAATTCACACCATATAAATAAAATTATTTCGAGAAAATTAATTAACTTTATTCATAAATTTACATTTAATATGATTCATTTAAATTTTGAAAATAATAAATTTTATAATTAATAGTACTTTTATAATATTTATAATTATATTGACGTAAATTAAATAAATTTATATTAATTTTAAATTTGAATACGTTTGAAATTAATTTTTAAAAATAATTAATAGTATTTTTTTTTTGTGGAAACAGGAAACATATATAGGAGTAGTCTATTTTCTTAAAATACTACTCTAGAACCAAAGTAATAAAAGTTGAACAAGAAACCAAATTAACCTTGTTTCTTAATTAGGTGATTCAATTCAATTCAATACAATACAGTTGACTGTAAAATTCTAATTTTATTAATCTCAAAATTTAAATGAATCGTGCTTTTTCATTTTAAATTAATCTTAAAAGATTAATATATATATTGTTCCACAAGGTTGGTTGGTTGGTTGGTTGTCAAAGTTGAAACTGTAATATTTATTTAATTTCCATTGGAATGTGAAGGAGTACTTTTGGTTATTAATAATTACTAGTAGTATTATTTTTTCAAGCGATTTGGATTGATCTACGTAATTACGTAGTTGGAATTCGGTGGCTAGCCGTCATTGGAATGGATACCCACATATTTCTGGCAACGATGGGATGGGTTTCAGTCTAGAAGCTTAATTAAATTTGTACACTCAAATGGGGGTGAAGGGAAAAGCTTATCAAATTCCATCCCAAAGACTAAACTAAATTTTGAATTTATTTAATTATTATATATTAAAAATTATTAATTATAAAATTTATTTTATTTTAAATTTTTGTATACCAATAAATTTTAAAATTTAATATATCATCGTTTCGCATTAAACGTTAAATTATATACGTCTAATTTTGAAAAAGAAAATGGTACATCATGCATCACTTAAATTAAAGCTTATTTTTGTATTTATTTATTGGAAAAGTAGCTTTTGTAATTTCCATTCTGTGCGGCGCATTTACTAATGTTGTGGCGTGTGAAAATTCCAGCCACTGAGAAATTTCTGTCTGTCTTCAAATTATTGTCCGTGTTGGCAACTCTGTCTCCACATTAATAATCCATATATCTTAATTACTCCATCTGTTCCATAATATATCAAATTTTAAATAAATTTATTTTTTTTAAAATTATTTAATATTTTATATAATCTAAGGTTATGTTTATTTGCAAAGAATTATATTTGAGATAAGATTATTAATTATAAGTGTTTTATTTATTTTCAAATTTAAACTTGGGCTATTAATCTCGAAATTATAAAATATTTTAATAGTCTTGATATTATAATTATAATTTCAGGATTTTAATCTTAAAATTAATAGTCTTGAAATTATAATCTTAGGATTAATAATATCGGGATTATAATCATTTGCGGACAAATATAACTAGGAGAATTAGCCACAATCTTTTTAAAATTAGTCCTCTTGAAAATTTTTCAGATGTGAGAGAGAATAACATAAATATATGGTAGATGGTATTATAAATATTTAATATTATATTTAATGTTATACAATTATTTTATTAATTTTTATGCACAACTCTAAAACGTTATTCAATCAGTCCCATAATATATGACGTTTTAGGTGATTTTATTTGTCCTAAATTATTTGTCGTTTTAGAAAAATTTAGAAGAATTAATTACAATATTTCCAAAATTATTCCTCATGAAAAAATATTACAGATGAGAGAGAAAGATAAATAAATATATAAAAATAAAAATTTAAAAGTATTATAAAAAATTAATATTATATTTAATATTTTTTAATTTGTGTGCATAATTTTAAAACGTAGCATATTATTAAACGGAGGAGATAGATAAAATTGTTGGTCCAAATTTATTATGTACGGGTGCATATAGTATAGATACAAATTGCAGCAGCATGACCGACATTTTACTGAGAAAAGATGTTTGTGTAAGGTTGACTAGTAGCAGTAGGGGTGCAAGTTTAGCATTATTATACATGAAACATGATGAAGCAAATCTACATGCCAAAACCCTCCAATCAATTTAATTATCATAATCTCTAATCATGCTAACAGCGCCGCCTTAATTGTCACTAATAAATGGAGTACTAATTATTCATTTTGTTTCAATATTGAAATAAATTAAGAGCACTTCTATGTAATTGGACTGGAATACTTTACAATTTTACCTAAAAATATAAATAGTTAAAATTATAAAATATTTATATCCAATTATCACGTATTCATAAAGTTTTTTATATATTAAACGTGTTAATATGTAATAATAATAATTTATAAAATACAAAGTCCACAATTATTAGTTAATCATAACCCAGAACTACTGTAGTAGACATCGTCTTAAAAAGAATAAAGAATAATGCTAGAGACACAAACTATTTTATAAACTGCTGATGTGGCATACTCCACTTCATCATATTGATTAACAAATTGTTTCAATATAGATTTCAGCCATACACACACAATGTGTATAAAATATTTATTAAAGGAAAGAATATGAATTTATAGATGGATGACGGATGTGGACAGATTTTAAACACGTACGACTGTACGAGAAGGCCAACATTTATAAAATGTACTCAGCTCTATAAAAACTCTATAAAAACCAACACAACCATACACACACAATGTGTGTACCGTCTTCTCTTCTCTCTCTCTCTCTTTCTCTTTCTCTTCATCTAGTGGTGAAGTAGAATATATTCCAATTAATCAAATCCCTCTGTCTTTCTCTATCTAGACTTTATATATATCTAATCTAACTCTCTATATTATCATCTCCATGGGAACCGAAAAAATGAAAATTAGAGTGAAAGAATCTACGCTAGTTCGCCCAGCCAAATCAACCCCTTCAAAAAAGCTATGGAGCTCCAACTTAGACCTGGTGGTAGGAAGAGTTCACATCCTCACCGTCTATTTCTACAACCCGCCTTCTAATGGCTCTCCGAATTTCTTCGATTCTCGAGTTCTCAAACACTCTCTCAGCAATGTTCTCGTCTCCTTTTTTCCCATGGCCGGACGGTTAGGCAGAGATGAAGAAGGCCGAGTCCAGATTGACTGTAACGCCAAAGGTGTCTTGTTTGTCGAAGCGGAATCCGATTCCACGATCGACGATTTTGGCGATTTTCGGCCTTCGTTGGAACTACGGCGCCTCGTACCGGCAGTTGATTACTCCGGGGATCTCTCTATGAATCCTCTGTTTATATCACAGGTACGCTTCTGTTTGTTTTTTTTTTGCCTCTGAATTTAAAATTCATACCTGTTTGATAAACTAATTTGAGAGTTTTGTGCGTTAGTTGGTCTAGTTTGTTTTCAGCCCGTTATTGCTTTTTCAGATTTTAGCAGATTCTAAAAGCCTCTACACCCTACTTTTTAATTCTAAAACTCAATAATAAATTTTTAGAAAGTTATATATTTATACACCTTTAATTAGTTATTTTAGTCTAACATAACTAGTAGTAGTACTAATTGTTAATAACTAGTATTCCTTGTCTTACGGGTAAATGTGTAAAACATACTCCATTCATTCCATATTAAATGTCTTAATTTCTATTTTTGGATATTTTTGGATATTCACAGCCGTGTAATTTTTAAAGTTACACGGTCTATGATCGTAGAGTGATTTCACTCTACGATTTGTGAATTCATTCTACGAACGTGGACTACTCTACAATCATAGAATGAATTCACTCTACACGATCGTGGACTACTCTACGATCCTAGACTACTCTACGATTGTAGAGTGAATTCACTCTACTATCTGGGGACTACTCTACGATCGTAGAGTGAAATCACTCTACGATCGTAGATCGTGAAAAGTTACACGGCTGTGTATCTCCATATTCCCCTTCAAAATAAATGGCCTATTTCAATATTAATAACTATATTTATCTTATTCTTTCTCTTATATTATCATAATTTATTTTATATACTTATTGAGAATGTGAGAGTTACAAAAAAAAATGTATCTAAAGAATTACTACATGACATAAGAAAGAGTAATTATTAGGGTCATAGATAAGTAAAAAAAGTAATTATTGGGGTCATAAAAAGCAAAAAAGTAATTATTCGTGTCATAAAAAAGTCAAAATACTTTTATTAATAAGTAATTAAAAGAGTAATTTAGGTAAAAGAAAATTTTATTTATCAACGTGCCAAAACTAATTAAGACGTTTATTTTGTAACGTAAAAAGAGTAATTACTATTCTTTTACAAATTACAAGTAGAAATGATAATAAAACAATTGGGTAGAAATTGTTGGGTGTGTCAATATTTAGATCTTCTAGTAATTATACTCGCTAGCTAAGCTATAAGTGATCCATGCGAAGTACACGTTATTTTTAAATAAAATTATTTTTAATTTTTAAATTATATTATACAGTAATTATAAAATATATTTTTTGAATTTTAAATTGACTTGCTACTATTATTAGAATGATTATAAATTTTGCTTAAAAACGAATGACTACATGTCGAGTGTTACTAATGTGATTCTTTTATTATTTTTAATTTATTATTAAATTTTTATATTATTTCAAATTTTAATATTTAGATTTTATAATCAATCCTTCGTATTGTAAAATAATAAGTTATGATTATAATTTTAGTTTTAAAAGGTAATTAAATTTTAATTAGTTATATATAAGTCAAGATTTTTTTAACATTAATTAACATGAGGTCTCCTATATAAAATAAAGTTTTTATTAAATTTTAATCAAAATTTATCCTATTTCAGTTGGTGGAGCGCAAAGCTCTTAACCTTGTGGTCGTGGGCGATGTCGCTCCTTTTTATTACTCCCTCCGTTTCTGAATTTAATTCGTTTTAGAGTTGTGCATAAGTATTAAATAAATATTAATTATTTATATTGTCTTTGTATTAGAAAAAGAGAGTGTTATTTATTGAACAAAAAATATTAAGAGAACTAAAGTTATATTTATTATTTGGGATAATATTGGAAACTAAGCCATTAATGCTTATTTGAAATTCTATATTGGAGTAATAAACAAAAACAATTCTTATGGAGTATTAAGTAACGGAAGTAGCAGTTGCATGTCATTTTTTTTATTTCTAACAAACTGCCCTTGTTTCATCTAAATTAGTAGTTGCATACTTGCATATGTCATTATTTTTTATATTTCTAACTAACTGCTCTTGTTTCATCGGTTTTGTAAATAAACAGTTAACCCGTTTCAAGTGTGGAGGAGTTTCTCTAGGATGTGGGGTTCACCATACATTGTCTGATGGTGTTTCTTCCCTCCATTTCATCAACACATGGTCGGATATCGCCCGGGGCCTTTCCATCGCAATCCCACCATTCATCGACCGCACTCTCCTCCAAGCTCGCGATCCACCTACCCCGACATTCGACCACATTGAATACCACCCGCCTCCTTCCATGAACGCTGCAAAATCCCAATCAAGTCCCAAGGCCATTTCCACCACCGTCCTTAAGCTCACCCTTGATCAACTCAACCAGCTCAAATCAACGGCTAAGAATGATGGAAACACAAAGGATCACAGCACCTACGAAATCCTTTCAGCTCACCTGTGGCGTTGCGCATCCAAGGCTCGTGGCCTTTCCGATGATCAAATGACCAAACTCTACATAGCCACTGATGGACGGTTCAGATTGTGCCCTCCACTTCCCCCGGGCTACCTAGGCAATGTAGTCTTCACAGCAACTCCAATTTCTACAGCCGGTGTTGTTCGATCGGAACCGTTAACAAACTCTGCGAAAAGAATTCACAATGCGTTGACAAAGATGGACAATGAGTATTTGAGATCAGCACTGGACTACCTGGAGTCACAGCCTGATCTATCAGCCCTAGTCCGAGGGCCACAATATTTCGCAAGCCCTAACCTCAACATCAACAGCTGGACTCGGCTGCCTATATATGAGTCGGACTTCGGCTGGGGTCGACCCATTTTTATGGGGCCTGCGAGTATAATATACGATGGGACCATCTACGTGATACCGAGCCCGACCAACGATAGGAGCCTGTCCTTATCAGTGTGCTTGGACGCTGGCCACATGGAGCTCTTCCAGAAGTTCTTGTATGATTTCTAAGAAGAATAATTATCCTACCACTAGTGGAAACTTACCTTGCTTTTCTCGCGAGATTCATCATTTATATTCAATCTTTAATTATTATTTTTTCTGTTTAAAAAGGTTAGTTGTCTCTGGTTTTTGTTAATGTTTACCTGGAATAAAGGCAAGGCAACCACCTTTTTATTCGGTTTAAATGTTCTTTCAAGTTTTATTTATTTTATTTTCTGATTAAAAAGGTTAGTTGTCTCTGGTTTAATGTTTGTTTATTTATACGTAATATTAAAATGGGTGATTTACATATTCTATTACATTTTTAAAAATAATTACAACAAAAGTGCCCTCATAAAATTTTTATACAACTAATACACTTCCATATTTATTTATAATTCTAGTGAATTTAGGATTCCTTAATTTAAGGAATTAGTATTCAATTAGGATTCATTAATTTATGGATTAGTTATACCCATAACTTCTTCTCTCTTACTCATCTATAATAATCATAGTATATATATATATATATATATATATATATATATATATATATATATAACCAACCCCTCCGCCTCCCGCCTCCTCCCTCCTCCTCCTCCTCCTCCCTCCCCTCCCTCCTCCTCGCCTCCCCCTCCCCCTCCTCCCCTACTCCCGCCTCCACCTCCACCTCCACCTCCTCCCGCCACTCCCTCCCCACCCCTCCCTTTCCTCCCGCCCTCTTCCCCCTCCTCCTCCTCCCGCCTCCACCTCCTCCGCCTCCCTCCTCCCCTCCTTCCTCTTCCCGCCTCCCGCCTCCCCTCCTCCCGCCTCCACCTCCTCCTCGTCCTCCCTCCCCACCCCTCCCTCTCCTCCCGCCCTTTCTCCTCCCCTCTGCAGCCCCCTCCTCCCACCCCTCCCTCTCCCCTCCTCCCCTTTCATGTAGTTGGTTACCAAATCATTTGATAAAATAACAAATTCAGATTTATTAGTTCTTAATATACTTTGAATGTGATGCAGATTAGTAATCAAATTTATGCAGATTGGTTCTTAAATCTTCCGATAAGGTAACCAATTTAGTTTATTAGGTTATTAATTTATTTTGGATATGATGCAATTGGTAACCAAATTTCATATAGTTGGTTACTAAACCATTTGATAAAGATGTAACCATTCGGTTTTATTTGATTACTAATTTTATTTTAAATGTGATGCGATTCTTAATCAAAATTAGTATAAAGGTAACCATTTCAATTTTTGTGGGTAACCAAATCATCAAAAGAAATTGAATAGAAACTCCTGGCGGCGGCGATGATGTATGCCAAGAAGGCGATGATAAGCGAGAGAGGAGGATGATGAACATTAGCTCCTTCATAATTTTTTATTTTTAATTTTCTCATTTTGATTTGAATTTTGAAACATGGATTTGAAATTGTTGTTAGAGACAAGATTTGAATTTGAATTTGAATTATTAGTTATCCTTGATTTTAGGTTTCCTTATTAATGTGAATTGTACTATTTTTGTAATAATTACATTCTTTTTGTAATTATTTAGTTGATCTTGACTTTTCTTGTAATTACTTTCTATTTGTTGTATCTATGTAAAGAATATATTAAAATTTCATTATAAAATATTTTTTTGATCACGCACATCGTGTGTGTCAAGTGAGGTTGCTAAAATTTAAAAATAAAAGGAATCAACAAACACCTTGTAACATTTGCATCATCATTCTAAGGTTTAAGCCACGAGTTTTATCTGTAGCGCACAATGGATTGCCAAAAGATTTTCTTATGGCAATAATCTTTCCTTCTTTTATTACAATTTTTTTAATGTTTGTTTATTTTTAAATAATATTATAATCTAAAAATAACACCAAATTTTAATTATAAATACTTTTTGGTCACACGCACGTGCATGTAATTCTCACCCCTCTTCCTTAAACTTCCTCAAGTCCGCCACCACCATCCTCCACAGGCCTTTTTAGCTAACATGTACAATTATAATCCCCTTTTCCTATAATATTCATAAAAGAACACCACACAAAAAAAACTCAAAAACTTCAAGTAAAACTGAAGCCTCTTGAGTTGTTTGTTCAAAAGATTATAATCCCCTTTTTCTATAATACACACATAAAAACTCAAAAACTTCAAGAAAATCAAGTAAAACTGAAGCCTCTTTAGTTGTCTGTTCAAATGATTTAAAGAATCAGCTGAAAGGTCAGGGCACTTGAAGAAAATGCCTAAAGAACTGCATTAGAAGACAAACCAAAAGCTAGGTAGACAACATGGAGAAGGTTGCGATATTGAAAAGCATAAAACTTGAGAAGAGAAGAATCATGGGTGTTAGATCAAAATATTCCTACTAAAGTATCAATCAAAAAAATCAAACGAATAACCAAATCACAAAACCTAGGATTGAAATTAATCCCATTGAAATATGTAAGGTTTACCAAAGGATGCAACAGAGAGCTGAAGACATACTGGTATTAGCATCAAGTTCATGATTTGCATTTATGATATCTACAGTCTTCAATACTTAGGACATGCAATGTTTCAACCATATCTCAAAATCAAAGACTTAACACCATCCCTCAAAAGAAAACTGAACTCTCACCCTCAGGGTACGAACTTCCATATGCATACACTGCTTGTCACAACCTCAAGGAAATATTAGTTTAATGAGCCGGATAACAACTATAGTCTCCGTTTCAAATCTTGTTGGAGCACATTTAGCTATATTTATTTACATATCAACAAAACAACAACTATATCTAGGCTCACTCTTTGCATTCCTCCATTCAACACAAAAGAAATTGTGCGCAAACTGATCAGGTTAGTAGCACAAGCAAAACACTCACATTTCTCAACAAAAATTAAAAATGCAAACATTCATGAAAAGCTTGTTGCCAAAACTGAACCATCATTCATTATAAAGAATAACTGTTCCATTCCAACATGAGCTTTTCCCAATAGTGAAATGACGACAACATTACCCTTCATTATGTTTCAAGACAAATTATTTGAACATATTCTTAGGACGTGAATTCCACAAATAGACAGCTGTAATACACTTCTACATTCCAAGGATAGTCCACTTCTACATTCTAAGAATAGTGCAATTCTACATTCTAAAGTTTAATTTACACCACACATGACATTTTGATTTGAAAATAGCATTCGATCTTAAAGCACAAATTAAGAAAATATGGCAGGCTCAGGACTCATAAAGCAATTAATAAGTAAGTATTATTATTGCTAACCCCCTTTATTCATGCCAACATAACCATCTTCTGCTTGCCAATGCAGTAATCCATTGATTTCTCCAGGAAGAGATTTTCGCCAATGAGCACTTTAAAGAGTATATTCACGACAGTAATATATTCTGACTAATGTAGAGCTCTGAAGTCAAGACCCTCTACCACAATAATCCAAATAGGACCCTTTCTATTGTTGTCCTCACTTTTGGTTCAGTGGCTAGTGACAAAGTGTAAGGAACTGAGATCACATTTCCTTAAGTATCTCAAGAGATGAGCTCAATTGAGCTGACAATACCACTGGAAATGAGAATCCAGAGATCTAAAGGAAGAACAATACTAGAAAGAAGTCAGATAGAAGAGTGCAGAAGAAGATAGAGAGAGAATTCAGAGAATTGGGGGAAGAAATCATATCATATATTTCATGCCCATTTCCATACAAGAGTTCACTATTAATAGTGCTAGCTAACCAACTTAGAAAGATAAAGACTAACAAGTCCTTATTGTACCAAATGCAAAGACTAAAATAGCCTTAAGTAACTAACAACACCTAATCAACAATTAACTACTCTAATTATCCTTTCAAGCATACTTCCTGACAAACCCCTCTCCATCAGAACAACCTTGACCTCAAGGTTGAAAATGGGGATATCTCTGGTGGAGTGATTCCTCCCAAGTAGCATTATTTGGTAAAGTGTTAGACCACTGCACCAATACTTGAGCAGCAGCATTTTTCTTCTTTACCATTCTTCTATCCAACACAGCCACTAGTTCCACAAGGAGCTGACCATCATCATCCAGCTGAGGCAAAATAGATGAACTAATGCACCCTTGGTCAATTTTTTTCTTTAACAAAGACACATGAAACACAGGATGGATTTTCGAATCTGTGGGAAGAGTGAGCCGGTAAGCAACTGAACCAATTTTCTGGGCAACAGGAAAAGGACCAAAAAATTTAGGAGTTAATTTCCCAAACTTTGGATAAGCAAGAGTAGTCTGCCTATGAGGCTTAATCCTCAAATACACCAAATCACCCACCACAAATGACCTCTCACTCCTGGCCTTATCAGCATACCACTTCATCCTGGACTGGGCATCAAATAAGTTCTGTTTCAAAAGCTGCAAAAACACAGTCCTATCTTGACAAAATTGTTTAGTAGCTGGATCAGAAACCCTTACATACTGATGAAAGTTCAAATGGGGAGCTCTATAACCATATAATGCCTCAAAAGGTGTAGCTTTTAATCCCTTGTGGTAGTGGGTATTATACCACCACTCAGCAAAAGGTAACCAACTAATCCAATTGTTGGGTTTCTGAGCCATCATGCATCTAAGATAACATTCCGAAGATTTGGTTCAACCTCTCGATCATCCATCGATGAGGGTGGTAATGCATGATATAAAATGCAATTTAGTTCCAATCAACTTAAACAAAGACTGCCAAAATAAACTGATGAAGATCTTATCTCTGTCTGAAACCACAGTGGAAGGAAATCCATGCAATTTATACACCAGAGAAATGAAGACCTGTGCTAAATCATGAGCAGTGAAAGGGTGTTTAAGAGGAATGAAATGGCCATACTTTGTAAATCTATCAACCACCACCCATATAACAGTAAACCCATTGAATTTAGGCAGTCCTTCAATAAAATCCATTGCAATATCTAATCAAGGACTGTCAGGTATTGATAATGGTTGTAGCAACCCAGGCAAAACCACATTCTCATGTTTCTGTTGCTGACATATATCACATTCCTTTACAAATTTAAGGACATCAGCTCTTATAGAGGACCAATAGAAATACTTACTAAGTCTTTCATAGGTTCCCCGAATCCCAGAATGGCCACCAACAGGAGAAGAATGAAACTCACCAAGCAATTTAGTTTTCAGATTCATATCAAATCCAATAACTAATCTGTCCTTAAACTTAAGCCTCCCATGTACAAAAGTATAATCAGGAACAGACTGAGGATCAAACTGGAGTTTAAGAATAATTTCCCTTAATGTAACATCATCTTCCCATGACTGTGCCACCTCTTGAACCCACTGAGGAACCACTACAGATAAACCCAAACAACTGTGCTCTTGATTTTGCAACTCAGCATAGCGAGATAAACAATCTGCTGCCACATTTTCTTTACCTTTCCTATATTCGATCTCATAATCCAAACCCATCAATTTTGTAACCCATTTCTGCTGATTTGTAGTAGTTATTCTTTGATCCAATAAGTACTTTAAACTATGATGATCAGTTCTAATGATGATTTTATTACCTAACAAGTAATGCCTCCACTTCTGAACTGCATGTACCACAGCCATTAATTCCTTCTCATAAGTAGACCAACCCAAATGTTTGGAAGCAATAATAGCCTTACTGAGATAAGCAATAGGTTTCCCTTGCTGCATTAGAACTGCACCCAAACCAAAATAAGAAGCATCTGTCTCCAATACAAAAGGTTTAGTAAAGTCTGGTAAAGCCAAAACTGGAGCTTTCACCATGGCCTCCTTTAAGGCTAAGAAAGCTTTTGTAGCCTCTTCATTCCAAAAAAACTTATCTTTCTTAAGCAAATCTGTGAGAGGTCTGCTAATAAGGCCATAATATTGAATAAACTTTCTGTAATATCTTGTTAACCCCAAAAATCCTCTTAAACTCTTAATATTTTGAGGTAGAGGCCAATTAGTCATGCACAATATCTTATCTGGATCAGTAGATACTCCAGATGGATCAATTATGTGTCCCAAATCTCGAATCTGCTTTGAGTACCAAAACATGCACTTACTTCTCTTAGCATCTGTTGATGATCCAATACTTGTTTGCAAAGTCATTCTCAAATGATACAAATGTTCTTCAAAACTTCTGCTGAATACAAGTATATCATCAAAAAATACTAGTATGGATTTCCTTAGATATGGTTTAGAAACTTCATTCATTAAAGACTGGAAAGTTGCAGGTGCATTAGTCAGCCCAAAAGGCATAACCAAAAATTCGAAATGGCCTGTGTGAGTCCTAAATGCAGTCTTGGGAATATCAGGAGCATGAACCTTAATCTGATGGTAACCTGATCTGAGGTCTAACTTTGAAAACCATCTAGAACCATGCAGCTCATCCAATAGTTCATCAATTCTTTGGAATAGAAACTTATCATATGATCGTATCATTTAATGATCTATAATGAACACACATCCTCCAAGAACCATCATGTTTCTTCACTAATAAAACTGGAAAAACAGATGGATTGTGACTGGGCTGAATCACTCCAGACTACAAAAGTTCCTGAACTATTTTTTCAATCTCCTCTTTTTGCACATGAGGATACCTGTATGGCCTCAAATTAATAGGTTGACTACCATCCTTTAGCTTGATGTGGTGATTATATGACCTATCTGGTGGTAAAGAATTTGGTTCCTGAAAAACCTGTTTAAAGTCTCCAAGTAATGCATCTAAGTGCAACTGTTGGTTTTCCTCAATCTCATCATTCCTTTTACTAGTACTGTATGCTCCTTCTAATTCTGGCCCCTCAACACTTTGATTCATGGCTAAACCAAAAAGATAACCAAAATAGCCATGAGTTGCTGCATTCAAAGTTCTTTTGAAATCCCCAGATGACATGATCTGAATACTAGGAGACACTATATCAGAATCTCCTTGTAACAACACTTGTTTTCCATCCTTGACAAAAGATAACTGCAACTGATTGAAATCAAAAGTCACAGGATTAAATTGTTTGAGCCATTGTACACCTAATACAACATCTATTCCTCCTAAAGACAAAACTCTGAAATCAGTAGTGAAGGCCTCTCCTTGTGATGTCCACTTAAGTGCTTTACATTCCTGATAACTGGTGACCTTAAACCCATCAGCAACATCAACTGAAATAGGTTTTGTTTCTTGTACCCCAGCCTTAATTTGTTTAACAGCTTGAGAATCCAAAAAATTGTTAGTACTTCCACTATCAATTAGAATCCTCAAAACCTTCCCATTGACCATTCCTAAAATTCTGATAGTGCTATGCACACTATGACCAGACAAAGCATGCAATGTAATATGTGCCTCTTGTTTCTCATCAATTTCTTCCACAAACTCAGCCTCATCATCACACTCTTCACTTCCACAGCCCTGGTTATCCTCTTTACCATATTTGTTTGATGGTATCATCATAAACAATTGTGGCTTTTTGCATTGGTGACCCAAAGAATAGGGTTCATCACATGAAAAGCACAATTTCTTCCTTCTCTTATCTGCTATTTGCTCTCTGGTTAAACCTCTCACAGGTAAAGTCCTGTCTACCTCAATGTTAGGCAGACCAGCAGATTGAATCACAGCAGATCCCCCATCTGTAATTCTCGGTCCAAAACCTTGGCTAGTTTTCTGTGAAATGTCCAAAACTGATTTTATACCCATTCTACTCCTCCTTACCCAAGCTTCTAGTTTAGTTTCTTCAACTCTAGCCATTCTAATCAATTCCTTAATAGAAGAAATTTTTAACTCTTGAATTCCCAACCTAATTTCTTCCTTAAGTCCTCCCATGAAACAATCCATGAGGAACTTCTCATTTAATACAGGATTCCTAGCAAGAGACCAACTCTTAATCTCCTCAAACTTTCTCCTGTAGTCATCAACAGTGCCATTTTGCTGCAGATTTTTAAGTTCTCCTATTGGATTAATCTGAACCTCAGAGCTAAACCTAGCCAAAATTTCTTCAATAAAACCACTCCAATTCAGTTCAACTTCCCCAGTCACAAAACCAGAATACCATTCCTCAGCTTCTCCTTCCAAATTCATTGTTGCTAAATACAATTTCTGGTTTTCATCTATCATGTGGTGAGCAAACAGTTTATTACATCTTCTAATCCATGATCTAGGATTAACTCCACTGAATTTAGGAAATTCAAACTTGATTGTTTTGAATATGTTGTTAGTAGATTTTTCAAGTAAAAGTTCACGCCTCAAAAGATCCTAGAATTGAACGAGAATCATATTATGATTACACATGAGTCTGTATTACAGAAATCGAACTGAAAGCAATGCTTCAAAACCTTTCAACATCTCATTGCATTTTACATTCCATTTGAGTTTCAAAATTACGATTCAAACCGCTAATCGAGTCCTCGAGTTGCACCTTCAATTCTTTGAATTGAAGTAATATGTTCGGTAACATGTGCTTCGAGATTGCTAAACCTTTGATTATTAGTCGCCATGCCAGAATCGTAGTGGCTTTGATACCAATTGTAAGGAACTGAGATCACATTTCCTTAAGTATCTCAAGAGATGAGCTCAATTGAGCTGACAATACCATCGAAATGAGAATCCGAGAGATCTAAAGGAAGAACAATACTAGAAAGAAGTCAGATAGAAGAGTGCGAGAAGAAGATAGAGAGGAATTCAGAGAATTGGGGAAGAAATCATATCATATATTTCATGCCCATTTCCATACAAGAGTTCACTATTAATAGTGCTAGCTAACCAACTTAGAAAGATAAAGACTAACAAGTCCTTATTGTACCAAATGCAAAGACTAAAATAGCCTTAAGTAACTAACAACACATAATCAACAATTAACTACTCTAATTATCCTTTCAAGCATACTTCCTGACAACAAGACACACAATCACCAATAATAATAGCATGATCTGGACTGAAAATTTAAGTGCCAATAGTTATGATCACATCTGAATTTTTTCCCAAGTCACTATAATGCTACTAGGGAAAATTTAGCAACTAAAGCAATTGATGTTTCAAGATTTTAGTTGGGCTCCCAAACAATTTGTTAACCGAGATTAAACATAAACTTCTCCTAAATAAGTAATACAAATTCATAACAAAATAATTGGCAATCAAGGTGAAAAACAAAATAGACAAGTATGATTTCAAGTTCAATCGCAATACAAGAACATAAAGGACGGAAAATGATTCAATACATGGTCAACTGGATAAATATAATTCGAGATTTGATTACAGCATAAAAACAGATAAAACTGAAAAGGAGAGGGAGAAGAGCACTAATACTAGGCAAGATTATAGTAATCGCCCCGGTACATATCACGATCGATGAAGACAATAGCGTAGAGTGCGTAGATAATTCCCGGAATGTACCCTAGTATCGTCAACAGCAAGCATATGAAGAATTCCACCTGCAATTTGCAACAACATAAATCATCTATATGTATATATCACTATTCATATATAGAGAGAAACAGGAAGAGTTGTGAGGGCTTACGCTGCAGCAGCCGTGTCTGAAACAAACACCGATGGGAGGAAGCAAGATGGCTAATATGATTTCGCAGAGGATTTCACATCTCGTTGCCATTATTATTGCCAAACTGCAGAGACCGACTCCTTTTCAGATAGAGAAATAGAAGAACAGGGAGAGAGAGAGGGGTTGGGGTTGGGATTGGGGTTAAAAAGCTGGGTGATGGAGCTGTCTGTCTTCGTTTTCAGGATAAATACATAAACATCCCCAAGTATGGAAGATCATATTTACAGGCATCCCCCGTGATAAAAAGATTTCATATTTGCACCCTCACACTACATTTGTTTGTAGGTTTAGGACATTGGAGTGGTCTGTTGGTCTCGTTTAAAAATTAATATTGTGCTTGTTTGTTAGCTTTGGACAGAATAATAGCTTGATTTAAAACCTTCGTTCCAAAATTGAAGTTACAATTTGATTATGAAGGTCAAACCACGACATATTAAATTTTAAAATTGATATAATTCACAAAAGTTTATAATGAAATAAATTTAATAATTAATAGTTTTTGTTATATATTATATAATTATAATAATTGTATCGAAAAAAATTAAATAAATTTATATCAATTTAAAATTTAATATGTCGTTATTTGATCTCAAAAGTCAAATTGTATTTTTAAATTTAGAACAAATAAAGTAATACTCCATACCAAAAACAAATTAGAGTGAGAGGGATTAGGTTTCAATAGTCCCAAGATAATAGTTAGGAGAATTAATAATCTCATTTAATACAATCACTCAAATAAAAATGCCCTTTGTATTTTAATAGTGCAAGCGTGAGATTTATAATAACATTAAATAGGGTGGTAAATGATCCGATTCAATTTGAACTTTGTCGTACTCGAACACAATAAATCGAACATGTTTGACTAACATGATCGAACCAACACACATGCGAATTGTATCGTTAGTTGTTCATGAACATACTCGAGTTCGCGAACATAATCGAATATCATCATGTTCGCGAACATCATCAACGTACTAAAGCAAAAAATTAAGCGAAATATAGTATATTCGAGCTACTCTCAAACCACTCGAATCGAACTTGAACCGAACTAAATTTGAACTATTCGCGAACACAATCAAACCTAACTTGTTCGCTAACGATTCGATTTGATTCGTTTGTAGGCCTACCACTAAAGCTAAATGAATACCTTAATCTTACATGGAAACTCGTAAATTTGTAGCAGTAATAGTTAATTTTTGGATGGATTTACGAGGGGGTTAAGGATGACATGAGTTAATGTCATTAAATTTAAGATGTTAGATGTGGATTGAAACTTTATTATAGACTTTTTTAATTTAGCACAAATTTTATTTTTTTTTAAAAACAGCACTTTTATAAAAAAAAAAAAAAACAAGGGGTGACTTCATAAAATGTTATACATATATAGTAGATGGTTTGAAATATGGCATCTTATTTTTGAGTTTGAAATGAGAATAAAGGGTTGCTGAGGATCCGATTAGCATCAAGTTAATTTTTTGGTAAGTTGGTCAATTGATCAGTAAAATGTTGACACACATAGAGTCTCGTGTCAATACTCTATTGGCCAATTAACCAACTTATCCAAAAATAAATTTCATGCTAATCACTCGAGTTGCTGATGCAGCTGAGCTTAGAGCTTTCTCATCTGGTCAGCTTCACAGCAATTTTCCTTTATTTAACTGATGACCAGACCACATCAACCCCTATATTCATTGATTGACCTTTGCTATATTTAAGTTGTCTTTTGATTTCCTATATCAAGGGCACGTTTGTTGAAAAAGACAGAATCGGGGGCATTATTAATTTATATGTGTGGGCATATGATTATTCTTATTATTTTTTATTTTTTTATCAAACAGTTAAAATAATTTAGAATTATAATTTGTTAAAAAAACTGTAAACAGTAATTCCTTTTTACTTGTTTTGGTGCCAAAAACTTCAAAAGAAAATTATAATTAATTATAAATGTAGAAAAAAATTAAATAGTAATTAATTCTTTGAAATAAATAACAGATAATCAAAAATAGAGTCAATTACAATAGCAACTAGTGAATACTATTATTTTTTTAAAATAGTCATATTACAAAATTAATAATAAAATGTATATCACTGCGTTTTTCGTCCACGTAATCCCCTTCTAATGGTCTCGTTCAATGGTGTTTGGTTTATGAAATATCTCTTAAACCTTTTTTTCAATTAAGTTATGGATATTATGTACAAGGGCTTATTTATCCTTTTGTTGAAAAAGACCAAATTGAGAAATAACAGCTTTAATGGAAAAAAAAAAAAAAAAAAAAGTGTCAACGCTTTTGTAGGACAAATATATATTGACATAACTTTTTCAATATTAATTTTTCAAGTCGTGTAAATATTATAAATTATTGTGGAGGATGAAAACATTCATGACACTTGAATGTATAAGAAAAATGCAATTTAATAATTAAAATTAGAAAACCTAATTTAGTGTTTAATTGGAAATATAATTAGATCATGTCGTTCACTTTCTTTCAAATCTTTAAATTGCAATACTTTTCTTGTTATTTCTATCTATTTTTTATTTTTTATCAATTGACTATTCCTTTATATTCATATATATATATATAGTAAATTGTATATTTAGAAAACCTTTTGAGCTAATAGTGACAAACAAACATTTTATAGTCTTAGATTTGAGATGTGTTGAGATGGACTTACTGATTCGATTGGATGAATTGAGGTATTGGTGGTGCTTCGATAAATTATTATTCTATAATAATTTTATGTTTTACAATAAATTATTATTCTACAATAATTTTACTTATTAAATTTAATTAATTACCTTTTAAAACAAAAATTATGATTGTAAATTATTATTCTACGATAGTTTTATTTTTATAAAAAAAATTAGTTAATTAATTATATAATAGAATCGACTTAAACACTACGTTTAAGCTTTTAAGTTTTCACTCAACTTTAAACTCTAAAAATACATAAATATAAATACGAAGGATTAAATATAAAAAGTAATTATTAAATTTAAAATTATACAAAAACTTGGTCTTAATTTAAAAATAACAAAAGAATTATTTGAGTAACATTCAATTCAATTATATATGATATGTAATCATTCGTCTTTTAAACAAAATTTATAGTCATTCTAATATAATAATAATAATAGTAAGTTAATTTAAAATTTTAAAAATACATTTTATAATCATTATATATAAAATAAATAAAAACAAAAAATAATTTTATTTAAAAAACAACCTTTAGCTAGCTAGTCCAAAAATAAAAGGAAAGTTTAGAGATAAAAATTGTGATGATCCTCTCCAAGCTCCGCCTTCAATTCCTGCTCTCCCTTGTGTTCTTCCTTTCGTTCCTTGTAATCTGAAGCACAATCCAAGCTTTCGTGTTGTTTTCGGTATCAGCCTTTGGTTGTGAATTTATAGGACATCACAAGTAACTTGGTAATCTCCATATATACCCATTGGAACTCAACACAGTAATGCAGCATCTCAGTCCTAGTGAAACAGCACTTCCTTCGCAGCACATCACAAACCAATCTAGCATGCCAACCCAAACTTGACAAGCACCAGCACTGCAGCGCTAACTTACTGCATGCCCAGCGCCGCAGCGCTGCTTCTCTGCCGCATGCGCGCTTGTTGCTCTGTCTACCCCTCTTCTGATGCCCGCACCAACTTCCTGCATGTCGCTGATTGGCGATTGCCGCGCGCGTCTGCCGAGTCCTGCCGCACGCCGAACCAATTCGCTGCACTGTCATGCTTAGCTTTTGACTACTCAACTTCAACTTGACTAAATTAATGTAACCATTTCGCTTCCATTTCTTTAATTTTCCTACACAAAAACATAAAATTACATAAAAACGAACAACAAATACCCAAGAACTCACATTTTCATTAAGCCAAAAATACTCAATTCTGAAGCTTGAAATAATATGTGTTACACATCATTTGAGATCAAAAATTTGAAACTTGTAATATTACCCAAATGTAAAAGGTGATGAAAGCTAATATGGTCCGCATGTTGTATTTTGAAATTACACAATTTATCTTGTATGTAGAATATATTAGCTTTCTACGATTCTGACTGAATATATTACATGATGTTAGAAATTAGAATTATTAAATTTTGTAAATGATTACTCAAGTTTTAATTAGTTCATAAATATTGTTGGTTAAAATTAGAAAATATAACTTGAGTCCTGCACTTATTATATCTCTTTTCATAAAATTATTATTTAGGTATATTTGTAATATACATCATTTTCCATACTGATCTATAACTATAATGAGTTTGTAATCGAAATAACTGTGGATGGTTCCGATTTTCAAGTGTACTTAAAAAATTGATTATAAATTAATAAGCTCTAGGGCATGATATCGTAGTCTTTTTCACATGGACAAAAATTTATGTCGAAGTTGGTAAAATTTCAAAAGTCATTTTATACAATTTAATTGTTAAATTGTTCCATCATGTAGATCCACTCTTTAAATATGGTATATGATGTATAATTTTATTTTATTTTTTTTGTACCCTCCATTGTCTCTTTTTGTAATTCTATCTTAATTGGAAAAATTAGCCCATGCGTGGAATCACAAAGAATAATTACTGAGGAAGACAAAAAATAAAAAACAATATTTTTAATTATTGGAGAATAGATATATTGAGTAATTGATCGATCAACCATGCATGCGTATATAATAAATCTATATATACTATAACGTGGTCCGTCGTCCGATGGACTAAGCGTTGAGAGGGCGACGCCATTCGTCGTCGGGTTGTTTGCGAACAACGATAGCGTAGATGGCGTAGATTATTCCTGGGATGTAGCCTAGAAGAGTGAGTACCACGCTCAGAAAGAACTCACACTGCACCAATTAATATTAATTAATTCAACATAAAATTAATTAATATATGTAATTAAATTTGTATGCAGTGCAGGGATAGACATGCAATATTTATCAAGTAGATCGAGAAAAAGGGGCATTATACACTACAACAGCCGTGTCTAAAGAAGACTCCCAATGGAGGGATCAAAATGGCCAGGAGAATTTCCAAGAAGATCTCACAGCTTGATGCCATTAATGTAATTAGCTGCTGCTGCTGCTTCAACCTGCACAACTATGAACTATATATGTGTTTTCTTTTATGTTCGTGTGTGTACTAATTACTGATTACTAATTACTAATTAATTAGACTGATATATCGAGCAACAGAGATCAGAAATAATTACGAGCTATATATATATATATATATATATGATAAGGATCTTAGGCTCACCCCAAAAAAGCTCACTCAAGCTCACCTATAAAAACCCATTTCTTTTTTTCCGTCTCCTCACATTTACGCGAACTTCAGGTCGCGAATCGCGAATAGAACTCTTTCCCTCTTTCGCTATTCAGCTCTCCTCAAAATTATCTCGCTCTCCCGATCTCTCTGAAACTCTTTTCTCACGATCTTCTCAACCCCTGCTCGCTCGCCCCAAATTCGAAAACGACGGATTGCCCTAATTTTCGCCCCAAATCCGTGAAAAGGTAACAATTTTGTTTAACGATCTGGAAGGCTTTTTGGTTCTGTAGGATTTTTAGTTTTGTAACAATAAGGTTTAACGATCTGAATAGCGAAAGTAATTCAAATCAAAAGTTGGGGTAAGCTCTGATTGAAAATTTTTGATATAGAATATAGAGCTAGTTCTGATTGAAAAAATTTTGGGGCAAGCTGGAAGGCTTTTTGGTTCTGTAAGATATTTTTAATTTTCCTCGCATATTATATGTTTGTACTGTCAAATTGCTCAGTTTTCCATCTTTTTAGGATCCGTATGGCCATAATCTTCACCTGTTTAGTTCGCGTGAAAGACAAACTTTTGGTAGAACTAAGACATTCATTTTTGTTGTTGGGAGTTATTTCTGGATGGAATATGGATGTTCTTACTTTCGTGACTGATGTTCTTGCCCCTATTGAGAAAATTAAAAAAACAAGCTTTCCAAATATAACCAATTCCTCAAAATAATGAATTTAAACAAGGTAAAAATGTCAATATGACAAAATGGCTGAAAACAGAAAAAAAAAAAAAAACAGTAGCAGTTAGTAACAGATATAACTATTTCGTTTTGTTTTCAATGCCTTCCCATTCGCGTTGGTATTTATTTGCTCTGTCATTTTAGATTCATAAACACATGCTTATCGATAAGTTGTAAACGAAACTTACGAACATATTATTAGTAGCTTTAGTTTTTGTTTACTATCTCTATATCTGAGTTTTTGCATACACTTAAGATTGCTAACTTTTGAGTATTTCTATTGAGTGTGGACCTAATCATTCTATTTAATTTATTATGGGTAGAATTTTTACAAATGGAAGGCATGAATATGTAGAATTTTTTTCTCTTAATTGTAGATTCCAAGGTGAATATGTTTTTCTTGTTGTTCATTTCGATTGGAGTATTTTGGAGCTATTTGTCAACGCTTGATAGCTATCAACGTTGGGCCGCACTATCAACGTTGAAGTCCTTCTTACTTTCCACTACTCATTTGCGCAGATTCTTAGTTTAGCCTTGTCTTGTGACCTTTTAGTCTTTGCTTAAGAAAGAAAAAAGCGAACAGGGCACCTTGGTAGCCTTGTGGTTGTGACCTTTTAGGTGTTGCTTGAGTAGTTAATACTTAATAATTTTGTTTTATTTGGATAAGAGTCTGAGAGAGAACTTTTCGCCTTGTAAAGCACATGTCATGGGATGTTATTAGTAAGATGTTGTATGGAGGGGAATATTGTAATGAATGTTTGTGAAAATGATTACATGGTTGGAGCCTCTGGAATTTTTCTGTACAACTATTTTTTTGAATTGCAAGGTTTTAATTTGATGTTATGCATTAACAAGTTTTCTTTATTTCAAGATTTTTATTTATTACATTTTGTTCATGTGGAATTGATTTGAGAATGTCGACATGTGGGTATTCTCATTTATCGGATAAGTAATTCTTTGAAAATTCTTAGAACATACATTTTTCATGGTGTTTAACTGAAGGACAAAGTGTAAGACCCCAACTTATTATTAATGAAATTTAATTTTCTCTATTTATTATTTTGAAATAGTAAGGGTTGATTTGATTAATGTGGATAGTTATGGGTAAAATCATGAAATATTTCAAAATAAGCAAGTGGTTATAAAATATTCATTGTTGTAGGGAATATTCGTTTGGTGTCGTGGAATATTCTTGTTGTCGGAAATATTAAATGCAATTGCCAGCCGATCTTTTGTGGGCCCCATAACTGAGCGATTGGATGAAGAAAACGACAAATATAAGTTGTTTAAAAATAATGGCGTAGTTATTCTGAATTATCTTTGTTAAAATACTCGGTTGGTTAAAACACGATGTACACTTGTATTGCACCAATTATTGATTCTTACGTAAGAAGGCACTACTTTCAATAATGGTTACGATAATTCTTTGTTCGATTTTTTATTTTATTGATTTAATAATTGCTTTGCGTTGATATTTTATATTGATGTTGTTTGATAATTGTCATTACACGATTTTTTTCATTATCAAAGCGAATAATTCATATTATCTGAATAATATTATTAGATAACATTATTGTCAATGTCTAGAAAGTTCGCATACAGGAGAGGTTTGGTCACCTAATCATGCGGCGCCAAGAAGAGAAATTCTTATTGGAAAGCCCTCTCTTTCTGAGGAACTTTGCTGGTTGTCGATATTGTGATTACGTAATATTATTTGTGAATAATTAATTATTGATTCATATGATGAGGAAAATATTAATTTTATGTGGATATAGATGGAGAAAATTTTTAATGTGACAATTGTTGAAAATTGAAATTTTATCTTTTTCTAATAAAATAATTCATTTAAATATATTATTATATTTTAATAATATAATAATGGTGATATTTTTACAACGAATGTGGGATATATGAGTATACGAGGAGGAAGAGTATTTTTGTTGCAATAAATGCTTAAAACATGTTAAACATGTCGGTGGACCCTATTTATTGACTGAAATTTGATTATAGCCTGTAAAATCGTTCGTTTGTGGATTTCGGTCAATTAATATTTGGAATTTGGAAAAACTTTCTTCTGCAAAGTTGTAGAGAATTGAATTTCCTATAAAAAGTCACGAGTTTCGAATTTTCTGACAAAATGGCTATTTATTATGAATTATTGAAGTTCTAAAGCTCCGAAATAATTAATTTTTGGAAGTTTAAAATATTTTAAATATGAAAAACGTTTTTTGTCATTATTGTGGGTCTTGCACGTGTTGGAATTTGCTGAATTCAGATCCTTAAAAGTGGGCGTAGAAATTATAATATATATATATTAATATTTTATTAAATTTTCTGCTTTGGTGTTCTAAGCATTTTTCTATAAGTAGGGTGCTTAGGTTAGAATTGAAAATCACACCAGAAACTGAAGTTTTCTCTCTCTATATTATCGAACGTATTCTTGTGAGTATTTTGAGCATATTTTGAGTATTGCTATATGGTGCAAGTTCAAGTCATAGCTTTATGTCAGGTGTTTCAATTTAGAAATCTTGATCTTTCGAGGTAAGGGATATTTTTTTAATGATATTATTTATTCTAATATTATTATCTCAAGTATTGATCTGAACTTTTAATCAAATTTGGAACTTTTAGTGTAATCGGAGTTCTTATTCACGTATCTGACCTTATTCACGCGATATCTGATCTTATTCATGAATACTACCTATTCATCGAAAAATGAAAATTTTCTTTTAAGTCAAAATATCTATTACGGATACTAGCTTTGATTGTATCCATGTTTTGATCATTCTTGAATTTTACACCACTATGATTATTTTTGAGGTATTGTTGGACATGGATAAAACAAAGTACGAATCCTTAATCCGTAATCCTTGTCATTTTGTTTCACTGGATTCGTTTCTTTAAAAATATTTTTCATCATCCTCAATCTTAAATGATGGTATTATTGAATATCTTTGGCCGATAGTGTAAGACCCCTAATTTTATGAAATAAAAGTATTCAATTTTTTTTAATTACTATTCATGAGTTCTTATTCATGAGTTATTCACGAGTTCTTATTCATGAGTTCTTATTCACGATTCTTATTCACGAGTACTATTCATAAAGCATGATAATTTTTTTTTTTAAGAAGGCATTACTCAATAATTGTTACGATAATTCTTGTTCGATATTTTATTGATTCAATAATTGCTACGTTGATATTTTATATTATTGTTGTTTGATAATTGTCACAACCTGATATTTTCCATTATCGAGACAATAATTCATATTATCTGAATAATATTATTGGATAACATTATTGGCAATGCCTAGAAAGTTACATTTAAGGAGAGGTTTGGTCACCTAATTGCTGCGTGATGGGAGAAATTCTTATTGGAAAGTCCCCTCTTTCTGGGAGCTACCTCGGTTGTCGATATTGTGATTATGTAATATTATTTGTGAATAATTAATTATTGATTTTTATGATGAGGAAAATATCTATTTTATATGGACATAGATGGAGAAAATTTTTAATGTGACAATTGTTGAAAATTAAAATTTTATCTTTTACGATAAAATAATTCATTTAAATATATTATTATATTTTAATAATATAATAATGGTGATATTTTTACAACGAATGTGGGATATATGAGTATCTGAGGAGGAAGAGTATTTTTGTTGCAATAAATGTTTAAAACATATTAAACATATGTCGGTGGACCCCATTTATTATTTGAAATTTGATTATAGCTTGTAAAATCGCTTGGTTTATGGATTTGGTTAATTTACATTTGGAATTTGGAAAAACTTTCTTACGCAAAGTTGTAGAAATTGAATTTCCTATAAAAATCTAAAGATTCAATTTTACGATAAAAGAGCTATTTATTGTGAATTATTGAAGTTTGATATATCGGTTGTGAATTGATTTTGGAGTTTAAATTATTTTTGTTAGAAAAAGCGTTTTTGTATTTTTTTGGACATCATTAACATGTGTGGCTGGTGTTTTTGATCAAAAGGTGGGCTAAGGAAAATTTGTATAATTATATTAATATTATATTCAATTTTACTGCTTTGGTGTTCTAAGCGATTTCCTATAAATAGGGTCTTGGGTTAGAATTGAAAATCACACTAAAAGCTGAAGTTTCTCTCTCTATATTATCGAGCGTATTCTTGTGATTATTTTGAGTATACTTTGAGTATTGCTATACTGGTGCAAGTTAGATTCGGCGTTATTCCAAATGTAAATCTTCTTATTTTGAGGTAAGGGATAGTAAGAGATTTTTAAGGGTGATTATGTTTTTCAGTTTTGTATTTTTTCGAAACTTCAAAAATTCTTAAAAAATTGAAAATGATATTTTGATGAGTTTTGTAGATTGTGTCCAAAAATGGTGATTTTTAGATGTATAGATTAGGAGTTATGGATTTTATGAGAAAAGACTATTTTAAAAGTATCCGCTTATAACTCCTTGTGATTAACTCCAAAATTGATGAAATTTTTATTGGAAGTACATCTATATAATATCAGAATACCGTGTAAATTTCAAAATTTTTGGATAAAAGTACAATTTATGATAAATGTTTAAATATTCGGTGGTTTTGGCCATATGAAAAATAGTAAATGAATTTTTAAAATTTCGAGAAAAATATATGTTCAATATGGGACTATGTTATACTAAATCCCAGAAAAGAAATATTTTTGGAACTGATTTGGTATTTTTCATGAAAATGTTCTAGTTATGAGTAAATGAATTAAATATGTTATGTGAAGTAAGAAAATTGAAAAATATGATTTTATGGCTTGAGAATCATATATATGAGGTATATCTGATTTTTGATGAGGGTTTTGGTTATTGGTGATGAAATCTTATGAGTTTGGCATTTTATGATGATTAAATGCATTAATTAGTAAAGTGTAAACAATTTAATTAAATTGTTTATAATTTTTAAAAATTATTCAATATTGTTGTAATATTAAGAATATTAAGAATTTGATATTATTAAGTGATTTTATAACAGTTGGATTAAGGTGTTATAAATATTGATATGGATTTTATTATAAAACTTTATCTTTTAAATGTCGAGGAGTTCTTATGCTTGCGTATATCGGTATTATGTATGTGAATCGAATCGAAGTCTTATTCACGACAAATTGGTTTCTTCTACGACCAAATTATCGTTGATTTATGAATCTTACTCTTGAAATAAAAACCATGTTTTGATTATATTATTTTTATATAACGTTTCTTATAACCCTAATGATAATATTTCTCTTTGACTTGAGTGTAAAGATGGGTAGATTATTGGTATGATCGTGACCATAGGTTCTCTTTGGCCAATGGTGCAAAAGTTGAATTGTTGGTTGGTATGATCATGACCATTGAATTTACAATTGAATATTTTTAGCTTAAATGCAAAGGTGAATTGATCAACATGGTTATAATTATTGTTATATAACCACGAAATGATTATGTATTTCTTTGATATATGAATATCTTTGGCTCGTAGTGCAAAGATGACTTGTTGATGAATATCTTAGCACATAGTGCAAAGATGAATTATTGATGAATATCTTTTGCTCGTAATCTGAAGATGACTGTTGTTGAATATCTTTAGCTTTGTAGTGCAAAGATGAATTATTGATGAATATCTTTGGCTCGTAATCTGAAGATGACTGTTGATGAATATCTTTTGCTTTGTAGTGTAAAGATGAATCTGTTGATGAATATCTTTGGTAGTAGTGCAAAGAGATGAATTTATTAGTATGATTATGAGCAGAAATCGTGATTTGGTATAACCATGATATTTGATGTTTCGGGTAAAAGCAATGATGAAAATTATCTTAGATCTGGATAAGAAGAGGAATTTAGAACTACAATTATGATTATGAGTTATACATGTGATTGTGGATGAGAATTGTTGATTGATGTTACGAGGATAAAACATTGTTGGTGGACTTTTAACATGGAAAGATAATAGATTTTATGGTCTATTTGACTCTTCTAATGGATTGCTTCATTCACATTACTGACTATGGTTGAAAAGTTTTATCATCTACCGTATGTTCTAAATCTACGATTTATTCTTGATGAAGACTATTGATAATTTATTTACCTTTAGTCATAATATTCTTTCTTTGAAATTATTTGTTTCTCACCCTTACGCTTCACAATTCCTTTCGGGTAATAAAAGTGTAGCTTTGGGTCGACGGGGATATCGAGGAATAGAATGGTGGTCTATAGATGTTGAGGGTGAGGTGAATTTAACTTGGAAGGGTGTTTTGCCACTATCATACAAGATGTCTAATGACATCTGAACCTCGTGTCATCATAAGACATGGTTGTGCTCATCCATCCACTTCTTTGAGTATATTTACAAGCTCTACTATATATAATCTTGGTGTTTGTTTGGAGTATAATACCCAATTAGAGGCGATTGGAGATAATGATATGTCGAGAGAAGACTCACCATTAGGAAGAATATGATAGTAATCTTCTCGTTTTTCTTTTTGGGTTCTATTAGATTGACGAGGATAATTCAGTGGCCATATGATATCTACCATAACATAAAAGCATGGCCTCCCATGTATACGAAGGTTTCCTTGAGCACTTCCCAAAGATTCTAATTTCTAAAAGCAGGTTTTGACTATACCTTTATGTAAGGTGTCATTGTGACGTCTTCTGATTGGTATATATTTGTATCGAAACTCACGGCATATGTGTTGTTGTATTTTGCCGCGACAATTGTTGTAATAAAGTTGTAGTTGTTTTAAATACCATATATTTTGGCGACTCGAGAATGGGTTGGATGGAATAGACCTATTTTGGGGGTCATTACATTTGGTATCGAGCTATAAGTAAAGAGCCCCGAGCCTCTGTTGGTGACTTCTGTTGATGGGGGATGCTGCGAAGCCGGACTCTCCGTAGGGGACGCCTTCTGCGATGTGGCAAACCGATAGTATCGATGTGAGGTCTTGACCTGAGTTAGTGTCGAGTTACATTTGGTATCGGAGCTTGGGATATGATCTACAGCGGAGATCGGGATTAGAACTAGGAGGAAGAGAGATGAGTAAATCCTTCGTTAGTGTGTCTACCTAAGCTTATTTGTTGGTCACCATAATATCGGGATATTATGTGATATATTAATTTGTTAAATTAACCCTTGTTTTGAAGTTTGTATTCTAGAATGATATCTCGAAATACGGAGATGAAAGCGATGGAGAAATCGTGATGGCGGGGAGATAGAATGCGAAATGAAAACAAGGTATTCTCAACTCTTTGAAATACAGTGCGTAAATTTCGGGGACGAAATTTCATAAGGAGGGGGATTGTAAGACCTCAGAATTTTATGAAATAAAAGTATTCAATTTTTTTTATTACTATTCATGAGTTATTCACGAGTTCTTATTCATGAGTTCTTATTCACGAGTTACTATTCACGAGTACTATTCATAAAAAGCATGATAATTTTTTTTCGTGAAGGCATTACTCGATAATTGTTACGATAATTCTTTATTCGATATTTTATTGATTCGATAATTGCTACGTTGATATTTTATATTATTGTTGTTTGATAATTGTCACAACGACATTTTTTCCATTATCGAAGCGATAATTCATATTATCTGAATAATATGATTGGATAACATTATTGGCAATGCCTAGAAAGTTCTGTCTAAGGAGAGGTTTGGTCACTTTGGGGCGTAGGTAAGGAGAAATTCTTATTGAAGCCCTCTTTCCTAAAGGCTATGCAGGTTGTCGATATTGTGATTATGTAATATTATTTGTGAATAATTAATTATTAATTTTATGATGAGGAAAATATCTATTTTATATGGACATAGATGGAGAAAATTTTTAATGTGACAATTGTTGAAAATTGAAATTTTATCTTTTACGATAAAATAATTCATTTAAATATATTATTATATTTTAATAATATAATAATGGTGATATTTTTACAACGAATGTGGGATATATGAGTATATGAGGAGGAAGAGTATTTTTGTTGCGATAAAATGTTTAAAACATGTTAAACATATCGGTGGACCCCATTTATTGGTGAAATTTGATTATAGCTTGTAAAATCGCTTGGTTTGTGGATTTACATTAATTTACATTTGGAATTTGGAAAAACTTTCTTCTGCAAAGTTGTAGAAATTGAATTTCCTATAAAAACTCATGAGATTCGAATTTTCTGATAAAAGAGCTATTTATTGTGAATTATTGAAGTTTGATTATATCGGGTGTGAATTGATTTTGGAGTTTAAATTATTTTTGTTAGAAAAACGTTTTTGTATTTTTTGGACATCATTAACATGTGTGGCTGGTGTTTTTGACCAAAAGGTGGGCTAAGGAAAATTTGTATAATTATATTAATATTATATTCAATTTTACTAACTTTGGTGTTCTAGCGATTTCTATAAATAGGGTGCTTATGTTAGAATTGAAAATCACACCAGAAACTGAAGTTTTCTCTCTCTATATTATCGAGCGTATTCTTGTGATTATTTTGAGTATACTTTGAGTATTGCTATACGGTGCAAGTTCGTTCAGCGTTATTCCAGTCAGAAGTACTGCTATTTTGAGGTAAGGGATAGTAAGGGATTTTTAAGGGTGATTATGTTTTTCAGTTTTGTATTTTTTCGAAACTTCAAAAATTCTTAAAAAATTGAAAATGATATTTTGATGAGTTTTGTAGATTGTGTCCAAAAATGGTGATTTTTGGATGTATAGATTAGGAGTTATGGATTTTATGAGAAAAGACTATTTTAAAAGTATCCACTTATAACTCCTTGTGATTAACTCCAAAATTGATGAAATTTTTATTGGAAGTACATCTATATAATATCAGAATACCGTGTAAATTTCAGAATTTTTGGATAAAAGTACAATTTATGATAAATGTTTAAATATTCGGTGGTTTTGGCCATATGAAAAATAATAAATGAATTTTTAAAATTTCGAGAAAAATATATGTTCAATATGGGACTATGTTATACTAAATCCCAGAAAAGAAATATTTTTGGAACTGATTTGGTATTTTTCATGAAAATGTTCTAGTTATGAGTAAATGAATTAAATATGTTATGTGAAGTAAGAAAAATGAAAAATATGATTTTATGGCTTGAGAATCATATATGAGGTATATGCAGATTTTTGATGAGGGTTTTGGTTATTGGTGATGAAATCTTATGAGTTTGGCATTTTATGACGATTAAATGCATTAATTAGTAAAGTGTAAACAATTTAATTAAATTGTTTATAAGTTTTAAAAATTATTCAATATTATTGTAATATTAAGAATATTAAGAATTTGATATTATTAAGTGATTTTATAACAGTTGGATTAAGGTGTTATAAATATTGATATGGATTTTATTATAAAACTTTATCTTTTTAGTATCGAGGATTCTTATGCACGTATACTCTGGTATTATGTATGCGAATACGGGTACTTATTCACGACAAATTAGTTTCTTCTCGACCAAATTATCGTTGATTTATGAATCTTACTCTTGAAATTAAAACCATGTTTTGATTATATTATTTTTATATAACATTCTTATAACCCTAATGATAATATTTCTCTTTGACTTGAGTGTAAAGATGGGTAGATTATTGGTATGATCGTGACCATAGGTTCTCTTTGGCGATGGTGCAAAAGTTGAATTGTTGGTTGGTATGATCATGACCATTGAATTTACAATTGAATATTTTTAGCTTAAGTGCAAAGGTGAATTGATCAACATGGTTATAATTATTGTTATATAACTTCTGAAATGATTATGTATTTCTTTGATATATGAATATCTTTGGCTCGTAGTGCAAAGATGACTTGTTGATGAATATCTTAGCTTTGTAGTGCAAAGATGAATTATTGATGAATATCTTTTGCTCGTGTCTGCAAAGATGACTGTTGTTGAATATCTTTGCTTTGTAGTGCAAAGATGAATTATTGATGAATATCTTTGGCTCGTAATGCAAAGATGACCTGTTGATGAATATCTTTGCTTTGTAGTGTAAAGATGAATCGTTGATGAATATCTTTGGTAGTGGTCCAAAGATGAATTTATTAATATGATTATGAGCGAGGCTGTGATTTGGTATAACCATGATATTTGATGTTTCAGTAAAGGCGGTGATGAAAATTATCTTAGTCTTGGATAAGAAGAGGAATTTAGAACTACAATTATGATTATGAGTTATACATGTGATTGTGGGCGAGGAATTGTTGATTGATGTTACGAGGATAAAACATTGTTGGTGGACTTTTAACATGGAGAAGATAATAGATTTTATGGTCTATTTGACTCTTCTAATGGATTACTCATTCATTGCGAACTATGGTTGAAAAGTTTTATCATCTACCATATGTTCTAAATCTACGATTTATTCTTGATGAAGACTATTGATAATTTATTTATCTTTAGTCATAATATTCTTCTTTGAAATTTATTTGTGCTCACCCTTCCTTCCACAATTCCTTTCGGTAATAAAAGTGTATTTGGGTCGAAAGAGGGGATATCGAGGGAATAGAATGGTGGTCTATAGATGTTGAGGGTGAGGTGAATTTAACTTGGAAGGTGTTTTGCCACTATCATACAAGATGTCTAATGACATACTGACCTCGTGTCATCATAAGACATGGTTGTGCTCATCCACTTCTTGAGTATATTTACAAGCACTACCTATATAATCTTGGTGTTTGTTTGGAGTATAATACCCGATTAGAGAGCAGTGGAGATAATGATATGTCGAGAAGACTCACCATTAGGAAGAATATGATAGTAATCTTCTCGTTTTTCTTTGGGATCTATTAGTCAACCAAGGATAATTACAGTGGCCATATGATATCTACCATAACATAAAAGTATGGCCTCCACGTATACGAAGGTTTCTTGAGCACTTCCCAAAGATTCTAATTTCTAAAACAGTTTTTGACTATACCTTTATGTAAGGTGTCATTGTGACGTCTTCTGATTGGTATATATTTGTATCCAAACTCACAACGTATGTGTTGTTGTATTTTGCCACGATAATTGTTGTAATAAAGTTGTAGTTGTTTTTACGTACCATATATTTGGCGACTCGAGAATGGGTTGGATGGGATGGACCTATTTTGGGGTCGTTACATTTTTAGTATCGAGCTATAAGTAAAGAGCCCCGAGCCTCTCTATTTGGTGACTTCTGTTGATGGGGGATGCACCGCGCTTTCTCCGTGGGGGGACGCCTTCTGCGGTGGCAAACCGATAGTATCAATGTGAGGTCTTGACCTGAAGTTGGTGTCGAGTTACATTTGGTATCGAGCTTAGGGATATGATCTCCGGCGGAGATCGGGATTAGAACTAGGAGGGAGAGATGAGTAAATCCTTCACTAGTGTGTCCTACCTAAACTTATTTGTTGGTCGATCATAATATCGGGATATTATGTGATATATTAATTTGTTAAATTAACCCTTGTTTTGAAGTTTGTATTCTAGAATGATATCCGAAATATAGGAGATGAAGCAATGGAGAAATCATGATGATGGGGAGATAGAATCGAAATGAAAACAAGGTATTCTCAACTCTTTGAAATACCAGTGCGTAAATTTGGGGACGAAATTTCATAAGGAGGAGATTGTAAGACCGAATTTTATGAAATAAAAGTATTCAATTTTTTTAATTACTATTCATGCAAGTTATTCACGAGTTCTTATTCATGAGTTCTTATTCACGAAGTTCTTATTCACGAGTACTATTCATAAAGCGTGATAATTTTTTTTTCGTAAGAAGGCATTACTCGATAATTGTTACAGTAATTCTTGCTTCAATATTTTATTGATTCAATAATTGCTACGTTGATATTTTATATTATTGTTGTTTGATAATTGTCACAAAGACAATATTTTCTATTATCTACAATAATTCATATTATCCGAATAATATTATTGGATAACATTATTGGCAATGCCTAGAAAATTCTGTCTAAGAATAGGTTTGGTCACCTAATTGTGCGCTAGTAAGGAGAAATTCTTATTGGAAAGCCTCCTCTTTCCTGGGAACTGTCTGGTTGTCAATATTGTGATTATGTAATATTATTTGTGAATAATTAATTATTAATTTTTATGATGAGGAAAATATCTATTTTATATGGACATAGATGGAGAAAATTTTTAATGCGACAATTGTTGAAAATTGAAATTTTATCTTTTTCTGATAAAATAATTCATTTAAATATATTATTATATTTTAATAATATAATAATGGTGATATTTTTACAACGAATGTGGGATATATGAGTATACGAGGAGGAAGAGTATTTTTGTTTTATGACGATGTTTGAGAATGTCATTGAGAATATTAACGGTGGAAATGAGGCCGTGGAGACGCTTTGTCTTTCACCAACGAGGAGAACGTCTGTGGTGGCAATGTTCCTCCCATGAAACAACACCACCGAAAGCGATGATGAGCGAGGGGATGTTTAGAAGCTTTTTGCGATTCATGCAAAATCGAATGAGGAGACTTGTAAGACCCCAACTTATTATTAATGAAATTTAATTTTCTCTGTTTATTATTTTGAAATAGTAAGGGTTGATGTGATTAATGTGGATAGTTAGGGGTAAAATACATGAAATATTTCAAAATAAGCAAGTGGTTATAAAATATTCATTGTTGTGGGGAATATTAGTTTGGTCGTGGAATATTAAATCTTTGTCGGGAATATTAAATGCGACGGCTAGCGACCGTGTGTGGGCCTCGTAAAGGAAAGCGATTGGATGAAGAAAGCGACAAATATAAGTTGGTTAAAAATAGCAGGCGTAGTTATTACCATTAATCTTGTTAAAATACTCGGTGGTTAAAACACGAGAGCTTTACGGTATTGCACCAATTATTGATTCTTACGTGAAGGCACTACTCGATAATGGTTACATAATTATTGTTCGATATTTTATTGATTCAATAATTGTTGCGTTGATATTTTATATTCTTTGTTGTTTGATAATTGTCATTACATGATATTTTTCATTATCGAAGCAATAATTCATATTATCTGAATAATATTATTAGATAACATTATTGGCAATGTCTAGAAAGTTACATACAGGAGAGGTTTGGTCACCTAATTGCTTGGCCAGGTGAGAGAAATTCTTATTGGAAAGCCCTGCTTTCCTGAACCGTATGCAGTTGTCAATATTGTGATTACGTAATATTATTTGTGAATAATTAATTATTGATTCATATGATGAGGAAAATATTGATTTTATGTGGTTATAGATGGAGAAAATTTTAATGTGACAATTGTTGAAAATTAAAATTTTATCTTTTTACGATAAGATAATGTATTATTATATTTTAATAATATAATAATGGTGATATTTTTACAAATCTTTTTGGGATATATGAGTATCACGAGGAGGAAGAGTATTTTTGTTGCAATAAATGTTTAAAACATGTTAAACATGTCGGTGGACCCCATTTATTGAAAAATTTGATTATAACTTTGTAAAATCGCTTGGTTTGTGGATTTCGGTCAATTTACTTTTGGAATTTGGAAAAACTTTCTTACGGAAAGTTGTAGAAATTGAATTTCCTATAAAAACAAGCGAGATTCAATTTTTTGATAAAAGGGCTATTTATTATGAATTATTGATGTTACAAATTCTGAATAATTGATTTTTGGAAGTTTTAATTATTTTAAATAATAAAAACATTTTGATTTGTTTGGTAGACTTATTTGTTGTCAAGCATGGCTGAATTCAGATCATAGATTGTGTGCGTAGGAATTTATATATAATATATTAATATTATATTAAATTTTATAACTTTGATGTTCTAAGCGATTTCTATAAATAGGGTCTTGGGTTAGAATTGAAAATCACACCGAAATGAAGTTTTCTCTCTATATATATCGGCGTATTCTTGTGAGTATTTTGTGTGAGACCCCATTTTATCAATAAAGATTTAAATTTTGTTGAAATAATTTTTTAATATTATGGTGTGAATTTAAGATAATATTATAGTTGTGGGTAGTATTTATAAATTTTGCAAAGTATGCAAGTGGTTATATTATATTCGATTGGTGGGGAATATATTCGATTTAGCGGGGAATATTAAATACAACGGCTCAATCATTGGTGGACCCTAACGAAATTATTGTCGGATTGAAAAAAACACAAAAATATTTTATTGAAATAACGGCGGAAGTTTTACTGGTAGTTCTTGTTGAACTACTCGGTAGTAAAAAATGCGATGTCGTGTAGTAGTTGCATAGTAGCACACGGTATTGATTATTGATCTTTATGTGAGAAGTCACTCGGTTTGATTCCATTATTATCGATTAATAATATGAATTATTATAAGCGATAATGACGTTTTGTTTTATTCGTATTATTAACGTAATAAAAGCGAAAACATCTTTATATAAAATAGAATACTTTATTAAAGTTATTACATAAATAGAATATATTATATTTTATTATGCATAGTGTTGCGTAGTGTTTTGCGTAGTGTTTTGCGTAGTATTGCGTAGTGTTTGCATAGTAAAATGTTTTTATATAAATAGAATATATTATATTTTATTTAAAAGATCTTTCTTTAAATATGGATGAGTCATTAAAAAGTAAATCAATCTGGGCCCGTTCATGGATTAGTTTCTTATGCATTCCATTTTCCTATAAATAGAAGCTCGTTCCTTCATTATTTTCTTACGAATTCATTGAAACTACAGAGAGAAATTATAGAGAGAAGCTATAGAGAAAATTATAGAAAGAAGAAGAGTATTACTGCTTCTTCACTACTTCTATATTCAGGTTCTTTTACGTAAGTGAGGGTGTTATTCTTTCTTCTTGAAGAGAACTTACATTATTCCATTCATTATTATTACATTGGAATAACTTTTGTAAAAAAGTGGCATACCCTATACATAACTTGTGTCTGTGGCGTACCCTATACTTGGTGAAATCCTTATGTTATTCCATTGCTTATTATTACATTGGAATAACTTTATGTATCTGTGATTTTACCTATACTTGGTGACATTCTTCTATTATTACATTTGGAACATCACATGCATGTGTTTTACACCGACACAGTTCCGATTTTATTATTACATTGGAACATCACATGCATGTGTTTTACCTAGGACTGGTTAAAATCTTTATCGTTCTGTTGGAATATCCTATCGTGTGTTTTTGCTGGATGCAGTTCCATCTTTATTATTACATTGGAACATCCTGTCGGTGTGAATTTCACGACACGGTTCCGTTATTATTATTACATTGGAATAACTTTGTCTACATCTGCAATCTCTGCATGCGTGGTGATTTCTTTTGTTATTCCATTCTTTATTATACCCAGTTGGTTAAAACTTTGACTTATACTCCATGAAATTAGTAGAATATCCTTGATATTTGCGTTTCATCGATATCTTTTCATGGAAATATTCTTACGATCATTCTTGAATTTTACTCTGCGAAACGATTATCATGTTGACAATTTGGAAGTTAATAATTCATGGATTAAATAATTCTTGAACTTGTTTTATTGAATTATTATGTCATTGTCATCATCCTCATGTTATATTATGTTATCTTTGGCTTTACGTGCATAGATGAACTTAGTATGATTATGACGAGGATCATTCGGTATAATCATGACTTGATATAAATGATGTGACAAAAGTCCTCGATGGCACATAATCACGTTGATGGATAGTTTTGGTATGATTATGACCGGGGTGATTCGGTATAGTCATGACCATTGATAATTTGATGAAAATCCTTGGCCAGTAGTACGCAGGGATGATTAAATGTGGTGGTTTATTTATTAAAATTTGAGTCTCGGCGATAAAATTGATGAAAACCTTTTAAAACCTAAAAGATAGTAGACTTTATTCTCTACTTGACTCTTTTAATGGATTGCTTATTCAATTGCAGATTAAACCGGTTGTCTATTGTATTTTATCGGTTTAACATTGTTGAAGGCTAATGATAATTTATTACGCATTATCTTAGTCATAATATTTCTTCTTGGGCTAGTTGAGCTCACCCTTTTCTTTCAACGTATTCTCTTGAAAATGAGAACATAGGCATTTGAGACGAGTCGAGGGAGCGAAGTAATGGTCCGAGAGGATAGCATTAGTAGTCCTCACTATTACGTGAAATAGTGTGATAATAGTTGTAATGAGGACTCCTTTTGAGTTTATATAATATCTAGTAGACAATATTTGTATTCAAACTCACGATTTATATGTCGTATTGTACCACAGCAGTTATATTAGTAAGTTGTATTTGAATTTATGTACCATGTAAGTGGCGACCCAAAGATGGGTGGCGTATACCTAATTTTGGGGTCGTCATCACGGTTAATATCGAGCTTAGGGATATGATCCTGGTGAGATGTGAGATAAGAGCTAGGAGGGAGAGGCAGAAATTCCTTCGCTAGTATGACCTACCTAAATTTATTTGGTATTTAATTGGTCGATTCGAGTATATAGGATAATATGTGATACAAATTAACCCTTATTTTGTGACGGTGTTTGAGAATGACATCTGAAAATGCTAAGATAAGCAATGAAGCACATGAGAGTGTTGATTCAAATTCGAACAAAAAGTAACGACCAACAACACGATAATAATCTTCTTTGGTGTGGCAATTTACTATCGAGAACAATGATAACCATCGTGGGGGAAATTATCATGCTAAGAATGGTAACCACTTTGTGGTAATCATGGCAAAGATAATAGAAGTGGAAATTTCAAGAAGAAAGGTCATTTAGCTCGATTTTGTCGTATAGTGAAGTCAAGTCCAGTGGGATAGTGGCACCAAAGGCGGATCTGGACAAAACAAAATCGGTGGTTTTTCGGGAAGGCGTTTTCGTGACTTCTCAAAAAGTGGGTAACTCGACGAAGTTAGCACAGGTTAGTTAATTATAAATTCTTCTTGAAGTCTATACCTTATTAGATCTTGGTTCTACCCATTCTTTTATCTCTCTTGCTTTGCGTTCAACGTTTAAATTTGACTCAGAGAAATTAGACTTTGATTTATCTATTGAAACTTCGTTGGGAGAAACCTTCGTTACCTCCACTGTTTTATTAATCTTGTTGTTTCAAATAAACACTTTCACGTTACTGTCGATCTTATCTCTTTGAAAATACTTGCCTTTGAGGTAATTTTTGAAAACGATTGATTAACTACTCATTATTCTTTTTGTAAGGTTGTTAGCTTTCATATTCTAACCAACTTTGTTATACTGAATTCAAAGTAACCAAATCCTAAAGTTAATCATTGTTATATCAAGCCATAAGTAAAGAGCCCGATCCTTTCGTTGTTGACTTCCTTGTGTGGAATGCAAAGCCGGACTTTTACGTAGGCGACGTCATGATTGAAGATGGCAAGTTGATAGGTATCATTATGAGGTCTTATCGAGGTTAAGGGATAGAAGTCACAGTTGGTATTAATGTGACGTATTATCCAAGTCTTGGACGAAATGTGATTTTTTGAATGATATTTCTATCATTAATAAATTTCTTGGCGTATTCTTGAAGACTTCCTAGCCTACCCTAGAGCGTGAAATCGAATTTTGTATTGACCCCAAATGAAAAAACCCATTTCTTAAACCCTCAAATATTTCTTCAACTAAAAGGATATGTTTACGTGGATTATGATGAAAGTCATAATAAAAGTATAGAACTAATAAAAATCATGGGTATATGAAGTATTAGTAAGTTTTATGATGAGTTATGTTGGTTAGTATGTGAAAACATGAAAGTTTCTTAGAAATTACAAAGAGTTGAAAATCAGATTTTGGTGAAAAAGCGTAACATGAAATTCAATTGACCATATCTCCTATTATATTTTGAATTTTTGAATGTGGTCAAGTCCTAGATTTAGATCTATGAGTTACCTAACTAATCCAAGTGGAATTACTGGAAAAGGTGTTGTAGATTTTTGTGTGGACTGATTTTTAGCAAAGGAGGCCAAAGCTGTAAATTTCGAAAATGCTACTGCCCAGAAACTTTAAGGGACTGTTTCGGCCACTTAAATTATGAGAAAAATTCTGGCCTTTTGGGACATGAAGGTATATGGTATAAAGTACCTCCTGTCCAAAAATGAGCTCATTCTGACTTAAAATGAGCAAGTTATGACTATTTCAATATTTAGGTTTTTTCGATTTAAAAATGCTATAACCGGAGTTCTATAACTCAGATGACCATGAAATTTAAACTGGAAGCTCACGTTAACATGTGTAAGGTCCTGCCAAGATTTGGGAATTTTGGAGTTAAACTTGAGGTAGCTAATTTCTTAAGGAATTAAGTGGAAATTGATTTTTGAAAAATAGTAAATGAATTTTAAAAATTCGGGAAAATATATTTTCATTATGGGACTATATTATGCTAAATCCCAGAAAAGAAACATTTTTGGGACTGATTTTGTATTTTTATGAAAATAGTTTAATTACTGAACATATGAGTTAAATATGTTATGTGAAGTAACAAAGTTGAAAATAGGATTTTATGGCTAGAGAATCCTATATAGAATATATGCATATTTTTTTTTGATGAGGGATTTGATAATTGGTGATTATATTTTATGAGTATGGCATTTTTGAATGATTAAATGCATTATATGGTAAAGCGTAAACAATTGAAAAAAAATTGTTTATAAATTTAAGAAGTGATTAAAATATTGTTATAATATTAATGTTATTAGATTATGAGATTATTAAATGATTGATAACATGGGGATATTCTTGAATCCTTGATAAATTATATTATAAATGTTTAATATTTATCCTTTATCTCATTTGATTGATTCTTTATATCATTATCCTCATGTTTATATTATGTTGAAAGTCATCTGTGGCCTGTAGTGCATAGATGGACTTGATATGATTATGACCACGGATTATTCGGTATAATCATAACTCAGTAAATGAATACACAATTATCTTTGGTAGTGGTGCATGGATAATTTGTGGTCGTGATATTAATGATTACACAATTATCTTTGGTAGTAGTGCATGGATAATTTGTGGTTGTGATCTTAATGAATATCCTTGGCACGTAGTGCGGGGATGATTCGATGATGTGGATTAATTATTGAAATGAGTCTCAAAGAATGAAATATTAATTCATGGATGTGTTCAAAGTCATCTCGTGGCTTACGTGCATAGATGGACTTGGTATGATTATGACCGTGATTGTTCGGCATAATCATAATAGTAATTGAAAACACAATTATCTTTGGTAGTAGTGCATGGATAATTTGTGGTCGTGATACTTAATGAATACACAATTATCTTTGGTAGTAGTGCATGGATAATTTGTGGTCGTGATCTTAATGAATATCCTTGGCACCAGTGCGGGGATGATTCGATGATGTGGATTAATTATTGAAATTTGAGTCTCAAAGAATGAAATATTAATTCATGGATGTGTTCAAAGTCATCTCGTGGCTTATGCATAGATGGATGGACTTGGTATGATTATGACCGAGATTGTTCGGCATAATCATAATGTAATTGAAAACACATTATCTTTGGTAGTAATGCATGGATAATTTGTGGTCGTGATACTAATGAATATCCTTGGCACGTAGCTGTGCGGGGATGATTCGATGATGTGGATTAATTATTGATCCGAGTCTCAAAGAATAAAAAATATTAATTCATGGATGCGTTCAAAGTCATCTGTGGCTTACGTGCGTAGATGGACTTGGTATGATTATGACCGAGGATTGTTCTATATAATCATAACTGTAATTGAAAACACAATTATCTTTGGTAGTAGTGCGGGATAATTTGTGGTGCGTGATACTAATGAATATCCTTGGCACGTAGTGCGGGGATGATTCGATGATATGAATTAATTATTGAAATTTGAGTCTCGTGAATGAAATATTAATTCATGGATGTGGTAAAAGTCATCTTTGGTAGTAGTGCATTGATAGACTTGGTATGATTATGACCAAGGATTATTCGGTATAATCATGATAGTAATTGAAAACACGAATATCCTTGGCGATGATGCATGGATAATTCGTGGTCGTGATCTTATTTAAAGCTGCGTCTCGATTATTGGTTTCTGATTTGTATATGTTTAGCTTTGTAGTGCAAAGATGAATTGTTAATGAATAGCTTTGGCGGATTTCAAAGATGAATTTAATATTTTTAAGCGATAAAGGTATTCAAGGTATCCTCATCTCTTTATCATACCAGTCGTCGCACCACTAATTTCGAGGGCGAAATTCCATAAGGAGGAGAGATTGTGAGACCCCAGTTTTATCAATAAAGATTTAAATTTTGTTGAAATAATTTTTAATATTATGGTGTGAATTTAAGATAATATTATAGTTGTGGGTAGTATTTATAAATTTTGCAAAGTATGCAGTGGTTATATTATATTCGATTGGTGGGAATATTAGGTTTAGCGAGGAATATTAAATACAACTACTCAATCATTGGTGGACCCTAATGAAATTATTGTCGGATTGAAAAACGACAAAAATATTTTATTGAAATAACGGCGGAAGTTTTACTGTAGTTCTTGTTGAACTACTCGGTAGTAAAAATACGATGTCATACGTGTGGTTGTATAATAGCGCACGGTATTGATTATTGATGCTTATGTGAAAGTCACTCGGTTTGATTCCATTATTATCGATTAATAATATGAATTATTATAGCGATAATGACGTTTTGTTTTATTCAGTATTATTAACGTAATAAAAGCGAAACATCTTTTATATAAAATAGAATACTTTATTAAAGTTATTACATAAATAGAATATATTATATTTTATTATGCATAGTGTTGCATAGTGTTTTTGCGTAGTGTTTTGCATAGTATTGCGTAGTGTTTGCATAGTAAAATGTTTTTATATAAATAGAATATATTATATTTTATTTAAAAGATCTTTCTTTAAATATGGATAGTCAGTTAAAGTAAATCAATCTGGACCGTTCATGGATTAATTACTATGCATTCCATTTTCCTATAAATAGAAGCTCATTCCTTCATTATTTTCTTACGAATTCATTGAAACTCTAGAGAGAAAATTATAGAGAGAAGCTATAGAGAGAAAATTATAGAAAGAAGAAGAGTATTACGCTACTTCACTACTTCTATATTCGGTTCTTTTACGGTAAGGGTGTTATTCTTTCTTCTTGAAGAGAACTTACATTATTCCATTCATTATTATTACATTGGAATAACTTTGTAAAAAGTGGCATACCCTATACATAACTTTTGTATCTGCAGCATACCCTATACTTGGTGAAATCCTTATATTATTCCATTTCTTATTATTACATTGGAATAACTTTGTATCTGTGATTTACCTATACTTGGTGACATTCTTCTATTATTATGTTGGAACATCACATGCATGTGTTTTACAGGACTGGTTCCGCTTTTATTATTACTGTTGGAACATCACATGCATGTGTTTTACACCCGACTGGTTAAAATCTTTATCATTCTGTTGGAATATCCTATCATGTGTTTTACAGGATGCGGTTCCATCTTTATTATTACATTGGAACATCACATGCCGGTGTGAATTTCACGACTGGTTCCGTTATTATTATTACATTGGAATAACACATGTCATCTGCAATCTGCATGCGTGGTGATTTCTTTTGTTATTCCATTCTTTATTATACCCGGTTAGTTAAAACTTTGACTTCTATACTCCATGAAATTAGTAGAATATCCTTGATATTTGCGTTTCATCCAATATATTTTCATGGAAATATTCTTACGATCATTCTTGAATTTTACTCTCTGAAACGATGTCATGTTGACAATTTGGAAGTTAATAATTCATGGATTAAATAATTCTTGAACTTGTTTTATTGAATTATTATGTCATTGTCATCATCCTCATGTTATATTATGTTATCTTTGGCTTACGTGCATAGATGAACTTAGTATGATTATGACCGAGGATCATTCGGTATAATCATGACTTGATATAAATGATGTGACAAAAGTCCTCGATGGCTGTAATGCGATGATGGATAGTTTTGGTATGATTATGACCGGGGTGATTCGGTATAGTCATGACCATTGATAATTTGATGAAAATCCTTGACCCAGTGATGCGGGGATGATTAAATGTGGTGGTTTATTTATTAGTGAGTCTCGGCGATAAAAATTGATGAAAACCTTTTAAAACCTAAAAGATAGTAGACTTTATTCTCTACTTGACTCTTTTAATGGATTGCTTATTCAGCTGCAGATTAAACTGGTTGTCTATTGTATTTTATCGGTTTAACATTTGTTGAAGGCTAATGATAATTTATTCTGCATTATCTTAGTCATAATATTTCTTCTTTGGGCTAGTTGAGCTCACCTTTTCTTTCAACATGTTCTCTTGTGAAATGAGAACATAGGCGGGACGAGTCGGGAAGCAAGTAATGGTCGGAGAGATAGCATTAGTAGTCCTCACTATTATTCGTGAAATAGTGTGATAATAGTTATAATGAGGACTCCTTTTGAGTTTGTATAATATCTAGTAGACAATATTTGTATTCAAACTCACGGTTTATGTCGTATTATTATACACGACAGATTATATTAGTAAGTTGTATTTGAATTTATGTACCATGTAAGTGGCGACCCAAGATGGGTGGCGTATACCTAATTTTGGGGTCGTCACATTTTGAATATAATTTGAGTATTGCTATTCTCTTGCAAGTTCAAGTCATAGCTTATATCCCAGATTTTTAATTTAGAAATCTTGATCTTTCGAGGTAAGGGATATTTTTTTTTCGTAATGATATTATTTCTTCAATATCATTATGTTGAAATATTGATCTGAAGTTTTATCAAATTTGGAACTTTTGGCGTCCGGAGTTCTTATTCACCTATACTGACCTTTATTCACGTATACGACCTTATTCACGAATCACGGCACTATTCATCGAAAAATGAAAATTTTTCTTTTCGTCCAAAATATCTATTACGGATACTAGCTTTGATTGTATCCATGTTTTGATCATTCTTGAATTTTACACCACTATGATTATTTTTTGAGGTATTTTGGACGTGAATAAAACAAAGTCTGAATCCTTAATCCTTAATCCTTGTCATTTTGTTTCAATTGGATTCGCTTTCTTTAAAAAATATTTTCATCATCATCTTGATCTTAAATGATGATATTATGGAATATCTTTGGCACATGGTGCAAAGATGAATGATTTCTGAATAATATCTTTGGCACAGTAGTGTCTGAAGATGAGCAGTGTTTAGATGAACATGACCAATGATGAATATCTTTGGCTCAGAAGTGCAAAGATGAATATGTGATTCGGATATATATTGATTGATGTTACGAGGATAAAAGATGAGCGATGAACTTTTAAATTCATACATGGAATATAGTAGTTTGCATTCTCTACTTAACTCTTCTAATGAATTATTATTTCATTTGTGAATAGTGATTTAAAATTTGTTGTCTATTGTATTCTATTAGATTTTTCCCTGTTGAAGACTAACGGTAATTTGTTGTATATTATCTTTGTCATAATATTCTTTCTTGGGCTAGTTGAGCTCACCCTTTTCCTTTTTGTTCCATTTTTCTCGGGAGGCGAGAATATAAGCGATGCGAGTCGGGTATGGAATGAAGGTTCTAGAGAGAGTTGTTTAGTAGTCCTCACCATTTTTGTAAAATAATGTATCAATAAATGTGATGAGAATTTATTTGAGTATAGATATTATCTGAAGATAATATTTATATTTAAACTCACGATTTCTTTGTTGTAATAATAAAGTTGTAGTTGTTTACATACCATGTATTGACAACTCGGAATGGGTGATGTATACCTATTTTGGGGCGTCACGGTTGGTATCGAGCTTAGGGATATGATCTCTGGCGGAGATCGGGGAATAGAACTAGGAGGGAGAGGCGAGTAAATCCTTCGCTAGTGTGTCCTACCTAAGCTTATTTGTTAGTTGGTCGATATATAGGGATATTATGTGATATATTAATTTCCTTAATTAACCCTTGTTTTATGGCGATGATTTGAGAATGTCGATTGAGAATATTAACAATGGAAATGAGGCCAGTGGAGACGTCTGTACTCACCAACGAGGAGAAAGTGCAACAGTCGGTGTGATGTTCCTCCCGTGAATAACACCATTGAAGCGAGATGATGAGCGAGGGGATGTTTAGAAGTTTTTTGCGATTCATGCAAAATCGAGACGAGGAGACTCGTGTTCAAAATACGAGGAGGAATGATAGCAATTCACGGGTTATCACAAATGCGCAGTTCAAAGAGTTGGGACCACCGAATTTAAGGGAAAGCGGATCCGATCATGGCGGAAACATGGGTCAAGCAAATTACCAAGATATTCGATGTCTTGGGATTCACGGAGGAACGAAGGTTCCATTCGCCACCTTTATATTCAGTGGCGAGGCGGATCTTTGGTGGGAGTGCGTGAAGCGTACCCATCCACCAAGACGGCGATGTCTTGGGAGACGTTTGAAGCTATTTAATGATAAATACTTTCCTGAAAGTGTTCGTCGTACGGGAAGGAAGTGGAGTTCATCGATTGGAACAAAACAACATGATTTGTCTCGATGACGAGGCAAAGTTTGCGAGAGTTATCCAGTTTGCACATCATTTGGTGGAGAATGAGGAACGTATGACGCGGATGTTTACGAGAGGTTTGAAACCCGCGTACGACAATATCTCATTTCTCATAAATTTTCTCTCTATTCGGATGTTGTTAACGAGGCTCAATTGTTAGAAGCGAGATAACGAATATATTCAACGAGGACCATAACGAGGATCGTACTGGAGATAGCGATCAATGAATAATGATAACCAAATGGAGAAAAGCAGACGGACAAAAATGGTAACCACTCTGGTGGTAATCATGGCCATGAAAATAAGAAGAAGCGAGTCGGGAGGAGATTTTAAAAGAGGAGATTTAACAACGACCATGTGAAGGCGACAGTCTTGCGTGACAAAGAATCGTTCTAAGGGAGGAGAACGACCACCGGTCGTATCTTACAAATGCGGAAAAGAGGACATATCACCCAAAGCGCCTACAATAGTTCAAGGTATGCTATAATTGTTGAAAGGAAGGACATATCGCTCGAGATTATGCGGATGGCGAAACCTAGTTCAATGAGGGCGGTGACTCAAAAGATCGTCCCGGAGAAGTCAAAGTCAACGATTCGGGGAAGAAGCGTTTGTTGTGGTAGGTCAAAATCGAGAAACCCAAGCGAGGTGATAACGGGTAAGCTATTTATAAATTCTTGCGAAGTTTATACCTTACTTGATCTGGTGCTACCCATTCATTTATCTCTCCTGCATGTGCTCAACGTTTAAACTTGACTCCGGAGAAATTAGACTTTGACCTATCTGTGGAAACTCAGTTAGGAGAAACTTTCATCACATCCACTGTTTATAAATCTTGTTTGATTCAAGTTGGCACCATCACCTTACATATTGACCTTATCTCTTTAAAGATACTTGCTTTTGATGTGATTTTAGGGATTGATTGGTTAACTACTCATCATGCCAAAATTGATTGTTTTACGTAAGGTTGTTAGTTTTCATATTCCTAACCAACTTTGTTGTGCGAATTCAAGCAACTAAACCATTAAAATCAATCACTATCATATCTAATCATAAAGCTATTCGTTTATTGAAAAACGGATGTCAAGCTTTCTTAGCCCATGTTATGGATTTGAATAAAGACACGTCAAATTTGAATAATATTCCTGTTGTTATTGACTTTCTGACGTATTTCAAGAAGAACTTCCGATTACCCCCGAACGTGAAGTTGAATTCTTTATTGATCTTGAACTGCATACAAAGCCCATTTCTAAAACCCCATATCGAATGGCTCTATTGAACTTGAGGAGTTAAAGGTCCAACTACTGAAATTGTTGGACATCGGTTTCATTCCTCTAGTACATCTCCTTGGGGTGCTCTGTTTTATTCGTAAAGAAGAAAGAGCGGGGAGTATGCGACTTTATATTGATATATCGGGAATTGAAACATGTCACCATCAAGAATAGGTATCCTCTACCTCGTATTGATGACTTGTTTGACCAATTCTGAGAGGCACAATTCTTTTTAAAAATCGATCTTCGTTACGGATATCATCAATGAAGAAGATTAGAATCGAGGATATTCAAAGACGCCTTGAGAACTTCGGTATGGGCATTATGAATTCTTAGTCATGTCTTTCGGACTAACTAATGCTCTGCGGCTTTCATGGATATGATGAACCAGAGTATTCAAGGAATATTTGGATCAATTCGTTGTTGTCTTTATTGATGACATCCTCATATATTCCAAAAGCGTGAAGATCATGAGCACCATTTGAAGCCGGGTACTCCAAAGGCTTCGTGAAAATAAACTATATGCCAAATTGAAGAAATGCGAGTTACGGCTTGAGGAAGTAGCATTTCTTGGGCACGTGGTGTCAAAACATGGAGTATCTGTTGATCCGACGAAGATTGAAGCAATCTGAAAGTTAGAGAGCAACCGAAGTCGATGGATGAAGTCGTAGTTTTTGGGCTTAAATTTGGTTATTATCGGAGATTCGTGGAAGGGTTTCTCAAATCGCTACTCCATTAACCCAACTAACTTCGGAAGGATACAAAATTCGTTTGGAGTGAAGAATGCGAGAAGAGTTTCCAAGAGCTTAAGAGAGACTTATTTCGCCTTCTGTTCTAACAATACCATCTGGTTCGGATGGATTTGTTATCTCTGACGATGCTTGAGGCAAAGGGTTAGGATGTGTTCTCATGCAACGTGGGAAAGTCATAGCTTTATGCCTCGCGACAACTTATAGAGTATGAGAGAGAATTATCCTACTCATGATCTAGAGTTAGCGGCCCGTCATTCGCTAAAAGATATGGAGGCACTATCTATATGGGGAGAAAGTGGAGATATATTCGGACCATAAAAAGCCTTAAATATTTCTTCACTCAAAAAGAACTCAACATCTGGCGGCTGACGTTGGCTCGAGCTATTGAAAGACTACGACCACACTATTCAATACCATCCTCGAAAAGCGAACGTGGTAGTACGCGCGTTGAGTAGAAAGATCATATCGCGGAACGAGTGCGATGATGTCAAGTATCGCGTAGAGCCAACTTTAATAGAAAAAGTTAAGGTTCTTTCGAGCCACCGAGGCCGGGCGATCGTATGAAGAAGAAAATACAAGAAGGAGCTATTCCTAAGCGAGAATTGATGAAGAAGGAATACTTGAGTCCACTCAAGACTTTGTGTTCCTAACGACTCGATTTGAAGTAAAAGATTATGATGGAGGCACACAATACACCATTTGCAATCCATCTGGAAGTACTAAAATGTATCGTGATCTTGACATACATTTTGGTGGAACAATATGAAGAGAGATTGCAAAGTTTATCTCGATGTGTTTAACTTGCCAACGTGTAAAGCGGAGCATCTAGTACCTAAGGGTCCGTTGCAACCACTTGAGATTCAAATGGAAGTGGGAACACATTACCATGGATTTCGTTACTGGTCTTCCTACGGTTTCTCAAGGCATCAATGCTATTTGGGTTATTATTGATAGATTAACCAAGTCTAATCATTTCTTGCCGATCTGGAGACTTATTCCTTGAACATCTTGCTAATATATACGTGAATGAAATTGTGAGGTTGCATGGCATGCCCAGATCCATAGTTTTGGATCGTGACCCAAGATTCACTTCAAGATTTTTGGTTAGCTTGTAAAAAGCTATGGGCGCAGTTTGCGATTTAGTTCGGCATACCATCCCCAAACCAGACGGACAATCGAGAGGACTATTCAAACTCTTGAAGATTTATTAAGACTCGTGTCCTGACTTCAAGAGGCGGTTAGGATAAGTATTTACCATTGGTGGAATTCTCCTACAACAACGATTATCAAGCAAGTATAGGTGTGGCTCCATTTGAAGCATTATATGGACGAAAATGTCGTTTCTCCAATATATTGGGATGAGGTGGGTGAAGCAACATTGTTGGGACCCGAGTTAAAATGCGTATGACTCACCGAAAAGATTCAAATGATTCGACAAGCGTATACAAAGCGGCACAAGATCGACAAAAAGAGTTATCGCGGATCTTTATCGAAAGGGCGTGGAATTTAGTGTGGGGGATCATGTATTTTTTGCGAGTTGCTCCATGGAAGGGAGTTACAAGATTTGGGAAGAGAGGAAAGCTCGATCCACGATTTATTGGTCCATTTCAAATTCTTGGCCGAGTAGGAAATGTAGCCTATAGACTTGCGTTACCTCAAGTATGTCTCGTGTTCATAATGTGTTTCACATATCGTACTTCGTAATTATGTGAAAGACCCGAACCACGTTATAGAATTAGAACCCAGGACGAAATAGCCAAGACTTAACGTGTGAGGAGGTACTGTCAAGATCTTGGATAGGAAGGAGCATGTCCTACGCATGAAAGGTCATACCACAAGTTAAAGTTTTGTGGAGGAATCATGCTTTATAGAGGAAATGACCTAGGAATTGGAAACGGAAATGAAAGCGAGGTATACTCACCTTTTCAAACACAGAATGCGTCACGTCAATTTCGAGGACGAAATTTCATAAGGAGGGAGGTTGTAAGACCCCAACTTATTATTAATGAAATTTAATTTTCTCTATTTATTATTTTGAAATAGTAAGGGTTGATGTGATTAATGTGGATAGTTAGGGGTAAAATACATGCAAATATTTCAAAATAAGCAGTGGTTATAAAATATTCATTGTTTGTTTGAATATTCGTTTGGTGTCGTGGAATATTAAATCTTTATCGGGAATATTAAATGCGACGGTAGCCATGACCATGTGTGGGCCCATGTGAAAAGCGATTGGATGAAGAAAACGACAAATATAAGTTGGTTAAAAATAATTCTAGCGTAGTTGTTACCATTAATCTTTGTTAAAATACTCGGTGGTTAAAACATAGTAAGCACGGTATTGCACCAATTATTGATTCTTACGTGAAGGCACTTTACTCGATAATGGTTACGATGAATTCTTGCTCATAGATTTTATTGATTCAATAATTAACGTGTTGATATTTTATATTGTTGTTGTTTGATAATTGTCATTACACAATATTTTTCATTATCGAAGCAATAATTCATATTATCTGAATAATATTATTAGATAACATTATTGGTAATGTCTAGAAAGTTACATCTAAGGAGAGGTTTGGTCACCTAATTGCTTGCAACCAATGAGAGAAATTCTTATTGGAAAGCCCTCTTTCACAGGAACCGCACTCAGTATCGATATTGTGATTACGTAATATTATTTGTGAATAATTAATTATTGATTCATATGATGAGGAAAATATTGATTTTATGTGGATATAGATGGAGAAAAATTTTAATGTGACAATTGTTGAAAATTGAAATTTTATCTTTTTCTCGATAAGATAATGTATTATTATATTTTAATAATATAATAATAATGTGATATTTTACAACGATTGTGGGATATATGAGTATACGAGGAGGAGGAGTATTTTTGTTGCAATAAATGTTTAAAACATGTTAAACATGTCGGTGGACCCCATTTATTGGTGAAATTTGATTATAGCACAATAAAATTGCCGTTTGTGGATTTGGTCCAATTTCTGTTTGGAATTTGGAAAAACGTTCTTCTGTAAAGTTGTAGAGAATTGAATTTTCTATAAAAACTCGCGAGATTCGAATTTTCTGATAAAAGGGCTATTTATTATAAATTATTGATGTTCTGAAATTCTGAATAATTGATTTTGGAAGTTTTAATTATTTTAAATAATAAAAACGTTTTTGATTTGTTTGGTAGACATATTTGTTGTCAAGCATGGCTGAATTCAGATCATAGATTGTGTGCGTAGGAATTTATATATAATATATTAATATTATATTAAATTTTCTACTTTTTTGTTCTAAGCGATTTCATAAATAGGGTCTTGGGTTAGAATTGAAAATCACACCGTAAACTGAAGTTTTCTCTCTATATTATCGGCGTATTCTTGTGAGTATTTTGAGTATAATTTGAGTATTGCTATTCGATTTAAAGTTCAAGTCATAGCCTTATATCCTAGGTGTTTCATTAGAAATCTTGATCTTTTCGAGGTAAGGAATTTTTTTTTCTCGTAATGATTGTGAGACCCCAGATTTTATCAATAAAGATTTAAATTTTGTCAAAATAATTTTTAATATTATGGTGTGAATTTGAGATAATATTATAGTTGTGGGTAGTATTTATAAATTTTGCAAAGTATCACAGTGGTTATATTATATTCGATTGGTGGGGAATATTCGGTTTAGCGAGGGAATATTAAATGCAACTACTCAATCATTGGTGGACCCCTAACGTAATTATTGTTTGATTGAAAAAACGACAAAAATATTTTATTGAAATAACGGCGGAAGTTTTACTGTGTATTCTTGTTGAACTACTTTCGGTAGTAAAAAATGCGAATACGTGTGGTTGTATAGTAGCGCCGGTATTGATTATTGATCTTATGTGAAAGTCACTCGGTTTGATTCCATTATTATTGTCGATTAATAATATGAATTATTATAGCGATAATGACGTTTTATTTTATTAGTATTATTAACGTAATAAAAGCGAAACATCTTTTATATAAAATAGAATACTTTGTTAAAGTTATTACATAAATAGAATATATTATATTTTATTATGCATAGTGTTGCATAGTGTTTTTGCATAGTGTTTTTGCATAGTATTGCATAGTGTTTGCATAGTAAAATGTTTTTATATAAATAGAATATATTATATTTTATTTAAAAGATTTTTCTTTAAATATGGATGTCAGTTAAAAGTAAATCAATCTGATAGTTCATGGATTAGCTTCTTATGCATTCCATTTTCCTATAAATAGAAGCTCATTCCTTCATTATTTTCTTACAATTCATTGAAACTACAGAGAGAAATTATAGAGAGAAGCTATAGAGAAAAATTATAGAAAGAAGAAGAGTATTATAACTACTTCACTACTTCTATATTCAAACTCTTTTTACTAGTAAGGGTGTTATTCTTTCTTCTTGAAGAGAACTTACATTATTCCATTCACTTATTATTACATTGGAATAACTTTGTAAAAGTGATATACCCTATACATAACTTTGTATATGCGGCGTATCCTATACTTGGTGAAATCCTTATATTATTCCATTCTTATTTATTACATTGGAATAACTTTGTATACGCTGATTTACCTATACTTGGTGACATTCTTCTATTATTACATTGGAACATCCTCGGCATGTGTTTTACACCTACACTGGTTAGATTTTATTATTCTGCTGGAACATCACATGCATGTGTTTTACACCGGACTGGTTCCGCTCTTTATCATTCTGTTGGAATATCTATCATGTGTTTTACACGGATGCAGTTCCATCTTTATTATTACATTGGAACATCCCGCAATGTGTGAATTTCACGACTTTGGTTCCGTTATTATTATTACGTTGGAATAACTTTGCTCATCTGCAATCTGCATGCATGGTGATTTCTTTTGTTATTCCATTCTTTATTATACCCAAATGGTTTAAAACTTGGACTTCTCTCTCCATGAAATTAGTAGAATATCCTTGATATTTGCGTTTCATCCAAAGATCTTTTCATGGAAATATTCTTACGATCATTCTTGAATTTTACTCTGGAAAGATGTCGTGTTGACAATTTGGGCGTTAATAATTCACGGATTAAATAATTCTTGAACTTGTTTTATTGAATTATTATGTATTTGTCATCATCCTCATGTTATATTATGTTATCTTTGGCTTACGTGCGTAGATGAACTTAGTATGATTATGACCGAGGATCATTCGGTATAATCATGACTTGATATAAATGATGTGACAAAAAGTCCTCGATTGGCTTTGTGCACGTTGATGGATAGTTTTTGGTATGATTATGACCGGGGGTGATTCGGTATAGTCATGACCATTGATAATTTGATGAAAATCCTTGGCCAGGTAATGCGGGGATGATTAGATGTGGTGGTTTATTTATTAAGGCGAGTCTCAATGATAAAAATTGATGAAAACTTTTTAAAACCTAAAAGATAGTAGACTTTATTCTCTACTTGACTCTTTTAATGGATTGCTTATTCATTGCAGCTTAAACCGTTTGTCTATTGTATTTTATCGGTTTAACATCATTGAAGGCTAATGATAATTTATTACGCATTATCTTAGTCATAATATTTCTTCTTGGGCTAGTTGAGCTCACCCTTTCTTTCACTTTATTCTCTTGGAGAAATGAGAACATAGCTTGAGACGAGTCGGGAGCGAGAGTAATGGTCCGAGGATAATAGATTAGTAGTCCTCACTATTACGTGAAATAGTCTTATAATAGTTGTAATGAGGACTCCTTTTGAGTTTGTATAATATCTAGTAGATAATATTTGTATTCAAACTCACAGTTTATGTCGTATTGTACACGACAGTTATATTAGTAAGTTGTATTTGAATTTATGTACCATGTAAGTGGCGACCCAAGATGGGTGACGTATACCTAATTTTGGGGGCGTCACAATGATATTATTTCTTCAATATCATTATGTTGAAATATTGATCTGAAGTTTTTATCAAATTTGTAACTTTTGGTGTCTGATTCTTATTCACGTATACTGACTATTCACGTATCGACACTTATTCACGAATCTGGCACTATTCATCAAAAAATGAAAATTTTTCTTTTCGTCCAAAATATCTATTACGGATACTAGCTTTGATTGTATCCATGTTTTGATCATTCTTGAATTTTACACCACTGCGATTATTTTTGAGGTATTTTTTGGATGTGAATAAAACAAAGTACGAATCCTTAATCCTTAATCCTTGTCATTTTGTTTCCTTTGGATTCGTTTCTTTAAAATATTTTCATCATCTTCGGTCTTAAATGATGATATTATGGAATATCTTTGGCTTTGTGGTCACGAAGATGAATGATTTCTGAAGAATATCTTTGGCACGTAGTGCAAAGATGAGCAGTGTTTAGATGAACACATGACCAATCGATGAATATCTTTGGCTGTAGTGCAAAGATGAATATGTGATTCCAGATATATATTGATTGATGTTACGGGGATAAAAGATAGAGCGATGAACTTTTAAATTCATACATGGAATATAGTAGTTTGCATTCTCTACTTAACTCTTCTAATGAATTATTATTTCATTGCGAATATTGATTTAAAATTTGTTGTCTATTGTATTCTATTAGATTTTTCCTGTTGAAGACTAACGATAATTTGTTGTATATTATCTTTGTCATAATATTCTTTCTTGGGCTAGTTGAGCTCACCCTTTTCCTTTTTGTTCCATTTTTCTCGGGAGGCGAGAATATAAGCGAAATGCAGTCCGGGTATGGAATGAAGGTTCTAGAGAGTTGTTTAGTAGTCCTCACCATTTTTGTAAAATAATGTATCAATAAATGTGATGAGGATTTATTTGAGTATAGATATTGTCTGAAGATAATATTTGTATTTAAACTCACAGTTTTCTTGTTGTAATAATAAAGTTGTAGTTGTTTACATACCGTGTATTGACAACTCGAGAATGGGTGATGTATACCTATTTTGGGGGCGTCACGGTTGGTATCGAGCTTAGGGATATGATCTCCATGCGGAGATCGGGAATAGAACTAGGAGGGAGAGAGGAGTAAATCCTTCATTAGTGTGTCCTACCTAAGCTTATTTGTTAGTTGGTCGAGATATAGGGATATTATGTGATATATTAATTTCCTTAATTAACCCTTGTTTTATGACGGTATTTGAGAATATCGATTGAGAATATTAACAATGGAAATGAGGCCGTGGAGACTCAGTACTCACCAACGAGGAGAAAGTGCAACAGTGGCAATGTTCCTCCCAACAACAACACCATTGAAAGCGGATGATGAACGAGGGGATGTTTAGAAGTTTTTTTTCGATAAATGCAAAATCGAGACGAGGGAGACTCGTGTTCAAAATACGAGGAGGAAATGATAGCAATTCACGGGTTATCACAAATGCAAGCGATTCAAAGAGTCAGGACCACCAAAATTTAAGGAAAGCCGGATCCGATCATGGCGGAAACATGGGTCAAGCAAATTACCAAGATATTCGATGTCTTGGGATTCACGGAGAGAACAGAAGGTTCCATTCGCCACCTTTATATTCCGTGGCGGCGCGGACTCATCGTGTGGGAGTCGTGAAGCGTACCCATCCAAACTTTTCGGCGTGTCTTGGGAGACGTTTGAAGCTATTTAATGACAAATACTTTCCGAAAGTGTTCGTCATATGAAGGAAGTGGAGTTCATCGATTGGAACAAAACAACATGATTTGTGTCTCGATGCGAGGCAAAGTTTGCGAGTTATCCAGTTTGCACCTCATTTGGTGGAGAATGAGGAACGTATATGACGCGGATGTTTCTCGAGAGGTTTGAAACCCGGCGTACGACAATATCTCATTTCTCATAAATTTTCTCTATTCAGATGTTGTTAACGGGCTCGATTGTTAGAAGCGAGATAACGAATATATTCAACGAGGGACCATAACCGGGATCGTACCGGAGATAGCGGTCAACAAAACAACGATAACCAAATGGAGAAAGAAAAAGACGGACAAAATGGTAACCACTCTGGTGGTAATCATGGCCATGAGAATAGAAGAAGCGAATCGGGAGGAGATTTTAAAAAGAGGAGATTCAACAACGATAATGTGAAAATGGCGGCACCAAAGAAGAATCGGTTCCAAGGGAGGAACGACCACCGTTCGTATATCTTCTACAAATCTGGAAAAGAGGGACATATCGGTCAAAGCGCCGACAACAGTTCAAGGTATGCTATAATTGTGGAAAGGAAGGACATATCGCTCGGGATTATGCGGTGGCGAAACCTAGTTCAATGAGGACGGTGACTCAAAAGACTAACCCGAAAAAGTCAAAGTCAATTCGTTCTGGAAGAGCGTTTGTTGTGATTGGTCAAAATGCGAGGAACCCAAACGAAGTGATCACGGGTAAGCTATTTATAAATTCTTGCGAAGTTTATACCTTACTTGATATCGGTCTTTACCCATTCATTTATCTCTCCTGCTTGTACCCAACATTTAAACTTGACTCGGAGAAATTAGACTTTGACTATCATGGAAACTCAGATTAAGAGAAACTTTCATCACATCCACTGCTTTATAAATCTTGTTTGATTCAAGTTGGCACCATCACCTTTACCATTGGCCTTATCTCTTTAAAGATACTTGCTTTTGATGTGATTTTAGGGATTGATTGGTTAACTACTCATCATGCCAAAATTGATTGTTTTAAATAAGGTTGTTAGTTTTCATATTCCTAACCAACCTGTTTATGCGAATTCAAGCAACTAAACCATTAAAATCAATCACTATCATATCTAATCATAAAGCTATTCGTTTATTGAAAAGCGGATGTCAAGCTTTCTTAGCCCATGTTATGGATTTGAATAAAGACACGTCAAATTTGAATAATATTCCCATTGTTATATGACTTTCTAGCGTATTTCTGAAGAACTTCGGTTTACCCCGAACGTGAAGTTGAATTCTTTATTGATCTTGAACTTTGGTACAAAGCCCATTTCTAAAACCCCATATCGAATGGCTCTATTGAACTTCAGGAGTTAAAGGTCCAACTACGAGAATTGTTGGACATCGGTTTCATTCGACTAGTACATCTCCTTGGGGTGCTCTGTTTTATTCGTAAAGAAGAAAGAGCGGAGTATGCGACTTTATATTGACTATCGGAATTGAACCATGTCACCATCAAGAATAGGTATCCTCTACCTCGTATTGATGACTTGTTTGACCCGATTCAAGGAGCACAATTCTTTTCAAAGATCGATCTTCGAATGAAGATTAGAATCGAGGATATTCAAAGATCGCCTTGAATACGAGACGCATTATGAATTCTTAGTCATGTCTTTCGGATTAACTAATGCTCCTGCGGCTTTTTCATGGATATGATGAATCGGTATTCAAGGAATATTTGGATCGATTCGTTGTTGTTTTTATTGATGACATCCTCATATATTCCAAAAGTCGTGAAGATCATGAGCACCATTTGAAGTCGGGTACTCTAAAAGGCTTCGTGAAAACAAACTATATGCCAAATTGAAGAAATGTGAGTTACGGCTTGAGGAAGTAGCATTTCTTGGGCACGTCAGTGTCGAAAACACGGAGTATCTGTTGATCCGTGAAGATTGAAGCAATACAAAGTTAGGGAGCAACCAAGTCGATGATCAAATCACGTAGCTTTTTGGCTTAATGGTTATTATCGGAGATTCGTGGAAGGGTTTTCTCGAATCGCTACTCCATTAACCCAACTAACTCGGAAGGATACAAAATTCGTTTGGAGCGAAGAATGCGAGAAGAGTTTCCAAGAGCTCGAAGAGGAGACTCATTTGGCACTGTTCAACAATACCATCTAAATGCGGATGGATTTGTTATCTCTGACGATGCTTCAGGCAAAGGGTTAGGATGTGTTCTCATGCAACGTGGGAAAGTCATAGCCTATGCCTCGCGACAACTTAAAGAATATGAGAGGAATTATCCTACTCATGATCTAGAGTTAGCGGCCGATCGTTTTTCGCTTAAAGATATGGAGGCATTATCTATATGGGGAGAAAGTGGAGATATATTTAGACCATAAAAGCCTCAAATATTTCTTCATGCAAAAGGAATTCAACATGCGGCAACGACGTTGGCTTGAGTTGTTGAAAGATTACGACCACACTATTCAATACCATCCTGGAAAAGCGAGCGTGGTAGGTACGTGGCGTTGAGTGAAAGATCATATCAGAACGAAAAGTGCGATGATGTCAAGTATCACGCAGAGCCAACTTTAATAGAAAAAGTTAAGGTTGTTCAAGCCACCCACCCGAAATGATCGTATGAAGAAGAAAAAGTACAAGAAGGAGCTATTAGGAGCGAGAATTGATGAAGAATGAATACTTGAGTCCACTCTAGACTTTGTGTTCTAACGACTACGATTTGAAGTACAAGATTATGATGGAGGCACACAATACACCATTTGCAATCCATCCTCGGAAGTACTAAAATGTATCGTGATCTTCAACATACATTTTGGTGGAACAATATGAAGAGAGATTGCAAAGTTTATCTCGATGTGTTTAACTTGTCAACGTAAAGCAGAGCATCTAGTACCTAAGGGTCCGTTGCAACCACTTGATATTCCGAAATGGAAGTGGGAACACATTACCATGGATTTCGTTCACGGTCTTCGTTCGGTTTCTCAAGGCATCAATGCTATTGGGGTTATTACGATAGATTAACCAAGTCTGCTCATTTCTTGCCGATCTGGAGACTTATTCCTTGAACGTCTTGCTAGTATATATGTAAATGAGATTGTGAGGTTGCATGGCATGCCAAGATCCATAGTTTGGATCGTGACCCAAGATTCACTTCAAGATTTTGGGTTAGCTTGCAAAAAGCTATGGGCACGGATTTCTGATTGATTGGCATACCATCCTCAAACAGACGGACAATCGAAAAGGACTATTCAAACTCTTGAAGATCTATTAAAACTTTGTGTCCTGAGACTTCAAGGGCGGTTGGGATAAGTATTTACCATTGGTGGAATTCTCCTACAACAACAGTTATCGAGCAAGTATAGGTGTGGCTCGTTCAAGCATTATATGGACGAAAATGTCGCTCTCCAAAGATATTGGGACGAGGTGGGTGAAGCAACATTGTTGGGACCCGAGTTGATACGTATGACTACGGAAAAGATCCAAATGATTCGACAACGTATACAAACGGCACAAGATCGACAAAAGAGTTATGCGGATCTTCATCGAAAGGGCGTGGAATTTAGTATAGGGATCAAATGTATTATTGCGAGTTGCTCCATAGAAGGGAGTTACAAGATTTAGGAAGAGAGGAAAGCTCAATCCACGATTTATTGGTCCATTTCAAATTCTTGACCGAAGTAGGAAATGTAGCCTATAGACTCGCGTTACCTCGAGTATGTCTACGTGTTCATAATGTGTTTCACATATCTCGTATTTCGTAAATATGTGAAAGACCCGAACCACGTTATAGAGTTAGAACCGGACGAGATAGCCGAAGAGTTAACGTATGAGGAGGTACCTGTCAAGATCTTGGATAGGAAGAAGCATGTCCTACCCGCAAAGGTCATACCACAAGTTAAAGTTTTGTGGAGGAATCATGCTTATAGAGGAAATGACACGGGAATTGGAAACGGAAATGAAAGCGAGGTATCCTCACCTTTTCAAACACCGTAGTGCGTCGTCAATTTAGAGGGACGAAATTTCATAAGGAGGGAGGTTGTAAGACCCCAACTTATTATTAATGAAATTTAATTTTCTCTATTTATTATTTTGAAATAGTAGAGGGTTGATTTGATTAATGTGGATAGTTATGGGTAAAATACGCAAATATTTCAAAATAAGCAAGTGTTTATAAAATATTCATTGTTGTCGGGGAATATTCGTTTGGTCGTGGAATATTCTTTGCAGCATCGGGAATATTAAATGCGACGGTATGATCTTTTATGGGCCCCATAACTTGAAAGCGATTGGATGAAAAAAGCGACAAATATAAGTTGTTTAAAAATAACGGCGTAGTTATTGCAGATTATCTTTATTAAAATACTTCGGTGGTTTAAAACACAAGAAGCATACTCAGTATTGCACGATTATTGATTCTTACGTGAAGACACTACTCAATAATGGTTACGATAATTACTGCTCAAAGATATTTTATTTTATTGATTTAATAATTACTTGCGTTGATATTTTATATTGCTGTTGTTTCAATAATTGTCATTACACAGTATTTTTCATTATCAAAGCAATAATTCATATTATCTGAATAATATTATTAGATAACATTATTGGCAATGTCTAGAAAGTTACATAAGGAGAGGTTTGGTCACCTAATTGCTACCAAGCCCGAGAGAAATTCTTATTGAAAGCCCCTCTTTTCGAGAAACCGTATCGTTGTCAATATTGTGATTCTGTAATATTATTTATGAATAATTAATTATTGATTCATATGATGAGGAAAATATTGATTTTATGTGGATATAGATGGAGAAAATTTTTAATGTGACAATTGTTGAAAATTGAAATTTTATCTTTTTCTGATAAAATAATTCATTTAAATATATTATTATATTTTAATAATATAATAATGGTGATATTTTTACAACGAATGTGGGATATATGAGTATAGGAGGAGGAAGAGTATTTTTATTGCAATAAATGTTTAAAACATGTTAAACATGTCGTTGGACCCCATTTATTGACTGAAATTTGATTATAGCCTGTAAAATCACCCGTTTATGGATTTCGGTCAATTTCTGTTTGGAATTTAGAAAAACTTCTTCTGAAAAGTTGTAGAGAATTGAATTTCTAATAAAAATTCGCGAGTTTCGAATTTTCTGACAAAAGGGCTATTTATTGTGAATTATTGAAGTTTTGAAGTTCAAATAATTAATTTTGGAAGTTTAAAATATTTTAAATATGAAAAACGTTTTTGTCATTATTGTGGGTCTTGCGTGTTTAGAATTTCTTTGAATTCAGATCCTTAAAAGTTGGGCGTAGAAATTATAATATATATATATATATATATATATATAATATTTTATTAAATTTTCTAACTTTGGTGTTCAAGTATTTTCCTATAAATAGGGTGCTTAGGTTAGAATTGAAAATCACACCGTAAATCAAGTTTTCTCTATATATTATCGGCGTATTCTTGTGAGTATTTTGAGTATTCTTTATACGGTCTGAGTTCAAGTCATAAATTTATATCCTGTTTTTTAATTAAGTCTTGATCTTTCGAGGTAAGGGATATTTTTTTAATGATATTATTTATTCTAATATCATTATGTCAAGTATTGATCTGAACTTTTTAATCAAATTTGGAACTTTTAGTGTCGGGGTTCTTATTCACGTATATGCACTATTCACGTGATACTGATCTTTATTCACGAATACTAAGACTATTCATCTAAAATGAAAATTTTCTTTTTTCGTCCAAAATATCTATTCTCGGATACTAGCTTTGATTGTATCCATGTTTTGATCATTCTTGAATTTTACACCACTATGATTATTTTTGAGGTATTGTTGGACATGGATAAAACAAAGTACGAATCCTTAATCCTTAATCCTTGTCATTTTGTTTCAATCGGATTCGTTTCTTTAAAAATATTTTTCATCATCCTTAGTCTTAAATGATGATATTATTGAATATCTTTGGCCTAGGTAGTGCAAAAGATGAATGATTTCGATGAATATATTTGGCCGTAGTGCAAAGATAAACAGTGTTTAGATGAACATGACCAATGATGAATATCTTTGGCTGTAGTGCAAAAAGATGAATATTTGATTCGGATATATATATGATTGATGTTACAGGGGATAAAAGATAGATTTATGAACTTTTAAATTCATACATAGAAGATAGTAGTTTGCATTCTCTACTTAACTCTTCTAATGAATTATTATTTCTATTTGCGAATATTGATTTAAAACTTGTTGTCTATTGTATTCTATTAGATTTTTCCTGTTGAAGACTAACGATAATTTGTTGTATATTATCTTAGTCATAACATTCTTTCTTGGGCTAGTTGAGCTCACCTTTTCCTTTTTGTTCCATTTTTCTTCTCGGGATGCGAGAATATAACTTGATGCAGTCTGGGTATGGAATGAAGGTTCTAGAGAGAGTTGTTTAGTAGTCCTCACCATTTTTCTAAAATAATGTATCAATAAATGTGATGAGAATTTATTTGAGTATAGATATTGTCTAGAAGATAATATTTGTATTCAAATTCACGCTTTCTTGTTGTAATAATAAAGTTGTAGTTGTTTCTGTACCATGTATTGACAACTCAGAATGGGTGATGTATACCTATTTTGGGGGCGTCACACACAGGGTAGGTTATGGGGGATAGGTACTCATGTAATATACTTTTAGAGATGAAAGAGGATACATTATGTGGGCTACAAAAGTAATTTGAGAATAATAATTGTTGATTATTCATCCGAGTGTTGGATTATTTGAGTAGAGCTGATCAAGGATTGAGCTCGATAAAGTTGTTGTGTGCCAATCATGTGACTAAGATGGGTTGTAAGTTATCATAATTCATAAATAATATGTCGGGGTTTTTGATTAAAAATAAGTCTAAATTATATTACAACAACATTTGAAATTTAGTCTCAACGAAAGGACGTTAGGCTCTTGAAGTTTCTTGCATTAGAATGGAGTAAATATTCTTGTTTCAAAGAATGTTGTAGTTGTATATAGCATTTATATTTATGTTGTATCGAAATGGAGATATATTGCAGATCATTCATCAAACCAAAGATATGCATAATAATAACGGTAATTGATGTTTCGGCTCCCAAAGAAAAACTCAACGTTATTTACATTAAATAATCTATTACTTAACAAGTCACTCAGATACTAAAAATGAGATTGTGAAAGCCTCAATTGTCATTGATGATCCAGACCTTTCTCAGTAGTAAAATAGATTCTTACAAAACAGATTCTCAATAAAGGTTGCAAAACAAATTCTTGGATAAGGTTACAACAAACTATACTAGAAGTTTAATCAACCCAAATGACAATATTTACTCTATCTTCAATAACAAGAACAAACAAGTACAATAATAAATTTTATTCATGTTGCCTATTGCACGCACGTTCTCCATCTCTTACTCCATTCTGTTAATCTTTCGAAGTAATCCGGGGATTATTTGTCTTGATCTGTCACACTTACTTTTCCATAATTTGGACATGAAAAAAACCTTCTTCCTGTGTTTGAATCGGTCCATGATGTTTTAAGTTGAGCTCAACTTTCACAATCACATATTCGTTCATGGCTGCAAATACAAAATAGAAAAACACAATAAACCATGACATTTTAAATTTTACTCACATTTTTAAAAAAAAATTAACTTCACTCGCATTTCGATATTCTTGATTTAAGAAACAACACCTTCTGAACATGGTATGCCCATATGTTGTGAGGAATCACATGCCTTCCTATATCCGATGAGGCATGACCATTTCAAACCCAAGTTTAACACTACAATATAGTGCCCTTGCATATCGAAGCACCAATTTTCTACCACAACAAATGCCTAGTAGAAAAAAAATGCACTAATGCTTTAGAGATGCAAGTGACTTTCATAATATTTTCGCATGAACTGATGATTGCCTATAAATGGTAGTCATGACTGACATAAATATTTTCTTGTGTATATAAAAGTTTACACAATAAAAATTGAACTTAATGCTCTGTCAGCATTTATGCTATGTTTGTATAGTTAATTTTCAAAAATCCACCTAATGAATTACCTCTCTCAAATGCAGGGCCCCAATTATGATGGTGTCTACCATGGGTGATACAACAATTTGTCCAGTAAATTTTGTAGTCATTTTTTTTCTCATGTTTATCCTCTTTCGTATGATGATATTACACAAACCAATCAGTAATTGATAAATAGAACAATAATGACAATATCATATCATAGATGACTTGAGACCATGAAAAAAACAATAAAGCGTCAACATGAACTCACTTGCAATTATGCAACAACAAGTTTGAGCGATCCTCAATAACAATCTCTTTTAATGAAAAACACTCATAGCAAAAAACATATCTAAGATTCTCAAGAAACCACACAAAGTCGTACCCCAACTAAACATTAAAAATGCAAGATGGTAAGACTAAAATATATACATATATCAATTACCTATGTCCATGTTCCCAAAAAAAATATTGATAGCCAAATCGTAACCAAGCGCAGAGACCTCATTTGAACAAAAATAACCATTCTCATCATTAAAAAATATTTTCAAATAGCAATACACAAAATTTCATTGGTATATACTCTCGAGGAAAATGTCGATTTACTTATAAAAAATAAATCAAATCAAATCATATTTATGAAGTGTTCAATTCAAAACTCAAAATTAAAAAAAGCAATGACATACATATAATATAACATGAATAAATCGATCTATGTAATACGCTTAGGATTCATGGGATCCATGATTGAAAGAGAGATAGAAGACGAACTTGCGTATGATGCTTTTGAGAGGCAAACATTAGGGCAAGTCATCGCAACATATTTGGGTCAAAAATTAGGGCTATCTGTGATTTTGGGATTTGGGGCGACTGAGCGAGCAGGGTTGAGAAGCGAGTGAGCGCCTAGGATCGAGAGAAGCGAGGGAAAGAGAGCTTGGGGTGAGCGGATCGCGAGAGCGAGAGAGAGAGCCGCTCGTTCGCGTGTTATGTTTGAGAGTGAAGGAGAGGGAGAGAGCTGCAGTTCGGCGTAAATGTGAGGAGAGAGAGAAAAAAAATGGATTTTTATAGGTGAGCTTGAGTGAACTTTTTTTGAGTGAACCTAAGATCCTTATTATATATATATATATATATATATATATATATATATATATATATATGACCAAGTAAAACTCCATACCCAAAACCTACGTGACGTACAAATGCAGACCACAGGCTAAAGCCCAGTGCTCGAACTTTAGGCCCAAAATTTTTTAGGGCCCCTTTTTCTTATATCATACAATCAGTGCATGGCTAGTTTTATTCTAATGGATGAGCATAATTGATTATGTAGAATCATTCTCTAAAATATTTGAAATTTTGACAAATAAAATTATTACATAAGTAAAACTAGATCCAACACTATTAAAAATTCTAATATGTACATTTAAAAAAAATACCAACCGGTTCACATAAATTAAAAAACAATTACTTCAATATGTCTCAATTAATTTTAATATTTGTTAGTCTATGCATTTGTCCATCATAATTATGTCTTTACTCATTCTTGTGTTTCTTTGCAAATATGTATAATCCCATTTTTTCTCTTAATCTGGCTAGTGCAGACTTTACGATTATCTCTATTAATAGACTATGGGTCATGCATACTTTACTTATTGGTATTAAAATTTGACAGTTAAAAACTGAGGTCGTAATATAGCCAATATAATACAAAAGAAAATAGGTAAACTCTTGCTGGGAAGATTTTGAGTTTTACACTATCTACCATGGGTACTATTTGAAGAATAACCAAACAGGTTAACTCTTGTCATAGCTTGGATATGTCACCCCCTGATTGATCTCTATGAAACTATTTGAAATTCAGTAAGATTACATTCCATTACCTGAACTATAAATTTTTATGTTTCTTTATTTATAATTTGCCCATTATAAGTGAGTGTTATTCAAGAGGAGCTGTTGATGATATCATTCACCCCTCTGTTGATGATATTATGTCTTTGAACTGATTATTTTTTTGAATTAGTGATAATGTGATATCTGAATGATGCTTTGAAAATATTGAAATAGTCGGTTATTATATTTGGTATTCTTTTTGTATTTATGCTCTTTTATTCGCAGAAAATTCTTAATTTTTTTATACCTATCTTAATAAAGAATTCATGCAAATGCCGCCCAATTTATTTTTTTTTTCGCTTTTAGGCCTGGAAAACTCGTAGGCCTCTACGCATACACATGCATTAATTGTGCATTTGACATTATTTTAATCCAGCATGGTTATGCATGCACGCAGGGTTATACTTTGAAGTTGTATTATACTGATCAGAAAGAATATAAATATATTGATAATATATAGAAAAAGAAAAATATTTTACATATTTCTTTCTTTCATTTTGAAAATGCATGCGTGATACTTTGTGATATTATCTTTATATATATATTCGCTATATATTTTCTTAGTGGCCGGGTAATTATATTGTCTTTAAAATTAAGTGATGATTAAAATTTTAATTAAAAAATATCACACATGATTTAGATTAATAATTAAGTGTTTAAAACATTCTTAAAATTAATATGACGAGGACGTTATTTTGGTGACTAAATAATGAATAAAAAATAAGATAAAAATTATACAGAACAATAACAATTTCAGAAGAATATCATAATATATATATAAAAAAAAAAGTTAATATTGTTAACTATCTATTTTTTCTTCCTCTTTTTCATGGCAAATTTGATTTAATTGTTCTTGTCAAATTCAACTTAAACATCTATCGTCATATATATAACTAATTACCTCATTCATGAGACTATTGAAATTTGAAAGTAATAGCTTAGAAACTTGAAATACAAGTGAGGGATATACTCCCTTTCATTCCTATATATAGGTCGTTATAGATTTTTTTTATTATTTTTAATTATTTGTCCTTTGTGATTATTTAAGAGAATTGATCGGGTTTGGGGTCCGATCTTTAGCCTCAAATGCATTCACAGTATTAAATTTTTTTATTTTTTTTAACCACAATTACAAGAATAATAAATAAAAAATTAATAGAGCAAGTTTGAACAAAAAACTGTAAAAGAAAGTATATTTTTTTGTAAAACACGATTCTGATATTTTTCAATAAAAATATACTTTCTTTTACAATTTTTTTCAAACTTCTTCTATTATTTTTTATTTATTATTCTTATAATTGTGGTTAAAAAATTCAAAAGCATTAGATTCTTAGTCATTAAGAGGACCCCATTATTTCAATTGGAATTGATCACTATTTTTCCCAAATTGACTCTTATTACTACACCTAATTTTTTTATTCATATTTATCATTACCATATGCTACTCCTTTGCTTTCAAGTCTTTCTCTCCTTCTCCCAATAAAACTATTTCATTATGACATTATGAGATAAGTGAGATAAAAGATATTATAGACAATTAATAGTATAATTAATGCTTTTCAATTATTTTTTTTAATTCTTATGCACATATCTAAAACGACTTATATTAAAGAATTGACGAGAGAGTACTATTTTTATCGAAATGGTAAGGTCTCGTTTGGACAGCTTTTTTGTTTCTGTTTTTCCAAGTTCCAACATTCAAAAACTCTGTCCAAACAGGCCATTACTCAGATCTCGACTTTGTTTTGACCCATATCTTAACGGGTACCGGTATTCGGGTGCACTTGATGATCTCTTCCATATTCAAATCTCTACCGCTTTATTTTTCCCACAGCTTTTCTCCATGAATTCTCTCTTAACACGGTACTACTCTATGCCCCAACTATTCCCGTCGTCATTTCAAATTCCTTCAAACAAAATTTCACACTTTGAAATATTCGAATCTCTACGTAATAACTAATTTTATACTAATAATAAATATAATTATAAAATAAATTTGTTGTATATAGAAATTATAGAGTATGTATATAGAAATTACATACTCTATAGAAATTATAGAGTATGTAAAATAAATTTGTTGTATATAGAAATTAGACAAAAATAGGTATAAGTGTATTTAAATTAAATTTTATTTATTTTAACCCTAACTGTGAATAAAAATAAAAATATAAATATAAATATAAATAAATAAAATTTAAATACACATATGTATAATTTTATGTCCCCACTACAACTTTATTACAACAATTGTGATGCAAAATACAATAACTCATGTGTTGTGAATTTTGATACAAATATATATATATATCAATTGCGACTCTCATCCCAACCTTGGATAAGACGTCACAATTGTGACGCCTTCAAAATAGGTATACATCACCCATTCCGAGTTGTCAATACGTGGTATGTAAACAACTACAACTTTATTATTACAACAAGAAAAGCGTGAGTTTGAATACAAATATTATCTTCTGCATAATATCTATATTCAAATAAATCCTCATCACATTTATTGATACATTATTTTACAAAATGGTGAGGACTACTAAACAACTCTCTCTAGAACCTTCATTCCATACCCCGACTTCGTACTCGCTATATTCTCGCCTCCCGAGAAGAAAAAATGGAACAAAAAGGAAAAAGGTGAAACTCAACTACCTCAAGGTAAAGAATGTTATATTTAAGATAATATACAACAAATTATCGTTAGTCTTCAACAGGAAAAAATCTAATAGAATACAATAGACAACAAGTTTCAAATCAATATTCGCGGAATGAAATAATAATTCATTAGAAGAGTTAAGTAGAGAATGCAAACTACTATCTTCTATGTATGAATTAAAAAGTTCATCGCTCATCTTTTATCCCCAGTAACATCAATCAATATACATCCGGAATCAAATATTCATCTTTGCACTACTGTGCCAAAGATATTCATCACTTAATTCATGTTCATCTAAACACTGCTCATCTTTGCACTACTGCACTAAAGATATTCATCGAAATCATTCATCTTTGCACTACAAGTCAAAGATATTCAATAATATCATCATTTAAGGCCGAGGATGATTAAAATATTTTTAAAGAAACGAATCCAATGAAACAAAATGACAAGGATTAAGGATTAAGGATTTGTACTTTGTTTTATCCATGTCCAACAATACCTCAAAAATAATCATAGTGGTGTAAAATTCAAGAATGATCAAAACATGGATACAATCAAAGCTAATATCCAGAATAGATATTTTGGACGAAAAGGATAAATTTTCATTTTTCGATGAATAATGCCAGATTAGTGAATAAGTATCAGATATCGTGAATAGTCAGAGTATCGTGAATAAGTAACCGACACCAAAAGTTCCAAATTTGATAAAAACTTGAGATCAATATTTCAAAGATAATGATATTGAAGAAATAATATCATTACGAAAAAAAAAATCCCTTTACCTCGGAAGAGACAAGGTCTTTAACCTGAATACCTGGATATAAGCTATAACTTGAACTCACAGACCGTATAACAATACTCAAAGTATACTCAAAATACTCACAAGAATACGCTTGATAATATAGAGAGAAAACTTCAATTTCGGTGTGATTTTCAATTATAACCCAAGACCCTATTTATAGGAAAATCTTAGAAACACCAAAAAAGCAAAAATTTAATAAAATATTAATATATATTTATTAAATCCCTCACGCACCCAAAATCTGATTCAAACCATCACCACCAAGAGTGACTCACCTTGCCTTAACTCAAAAAAATGTTTTTCTTATTAAAAATATTTAAAACTTCAAAATTAATTATTTTGAGCTTCGAACTTCAATAATTCACAATAAATAGCCCTTTTTTCGAAAAATTGAATCTTATGAGTTTTATAGGAAATTCAATTATCTACAACTTTGCAGAAGAAAGTGTTTCCAAATTCCAAATAGAAATTGATCGAAATCCATAAACGGACGATTTTACATGCTATAATCAAATTTCAGTCAAGAAATGGGGTCCACCGACATGTTTAACATGTTTTTGTTAGGTTTGTAATATTCTTGAACGCAATCAAATTGCAAAAATTAAGCGGAAGCGTGTAAAATCAGAGTTTAAAAATTATTTACAAACCATAAACCCGGATCATCCTTTATGCACAATTATTAATTAAACGAAAAGATAAAGAATAAAATCATACCCTTGAAGATCGAGCTTCCTCAGGTACAAGTTCACCTCCAAATCCTTTTCGCGTTCAACTTGAATCCACCGGGTTTGGTTCCTTCCTTTGATCAACGTTAGCCACCCAAATGTTTGGCCTCTAGAGGTGATCCACCAAGGAAGAAGAAAATTCAAGAAGAAGGGGTATTGGCTCAAATCCTAGTTTTTCCTATCTCTATAGAAAAAGGGCGTACTCTCCCAACTATTGGAAATATTACGTATGTTGTAAAAGTCAACAACCAACCTCACCCATAATAAGACTCCTCTTATTTATAGATGTGGGCAACCCACCTTAACAATTAAGGAATTGGGTTTTATTTAATTAATTAAATTCTTTTAATTAATTAAGCTCCCTAATCTTATTAGGGATAATTAATTAAACTCCTTTAACTAATTTTCCTTCCTAATCCAATTAGGAATAAATGAGAGTACTTATATTAAATTAATTCCTAAACTCTTTTAGAAATTAAAATAATAATAATTATAATAATATTAATAAGACTCTCTTATTAATTTATATTTAATATTTCTAAAATATTAAATAATAATATTAAGCTATTTAATTTATTCTATCACCATAGATTAAATTAAATATACATAACATATTATTACGATTATGCCATTAACTTCTTAAATAATTATTCTTCCTTTTATGGTGTGACCCTTTTAGGTTCTCCATATTAAACCTATTGTGAATAAATCAATTAGAATAATTCTAATCTTATTTAAATAAATAAATTAAATAATTAATTTATTTAAATAAATAATATTTATTCTACAATAGGGATAAGCCTCCCAACGATCAACGACTTTCCGTATAATATAGATTTCAACATTAATCATAAAAGAACCTTTGAGTAAATAGTTACTGCATAATTCAATCCTTCCACCATACAATGTCCCAATTAAATATAAGACATGGAATTACCGTCAAGTCTTATTTTATTTAATTATATGTATTTCGATCCTTAAACGCACAACCCCAAATAATACAAATTAGAAACTCCTTTCTAATTTCATTCTCGCTTAGCCAAGGACTACCGGGTTGTCATTTATCGAATCACATAGGACATTTCTCTTCTTTTAATAAGTGGTAGATTCTTTATCGATCATACATTATCTCCATGTACAACTTATTATACCCAAGCATATCCTTTGATATACCCTAAGGGTCTTAAGGAATAAGTCAAAGTATAACTCATCATACACAAGATACTATAATGATCTCAAGTCCAAGGATCACTTGTACTACTATCACTACAGGAATTTCTATTGACAGACAATTAAAACTCCATTAGGTATTCCTTAGCGAGCCAATGCTCAAATGAACTTATTCTCTAATAAGCACCTACATACTTGCTTTAGTGTCTCCACACAAATGATCATGAGATCAATCATTCTCATCCAACGAGCAAGAAACGATGTACCAATCTATCCTGATTCACTAATCCCCAATTTAGTAATCCAATGATTGGGAACAATTTTAGTTTTAAGCTTTCTAAGAATTTAGATCTCATTAGAATGATCATCATCATTATTCTAAAAGCATTGCTTAAAACTATGGGTTTATCACATATTATAAAAACAACATCATATAGATAATTAAAAGCCTTTAATAAATTAATACTTTTTATTAATAAATGAAGAAGATTGTTACAAAGTATATGCTTTATCATCAAACATGATTGGCTTGTGTGCATACTACTTTCAATCTCCCACTTGCACTAAAGCCAATCGTCATGGTAACTCATACTCTTCTTCTCTAAGTGACGATTATTATCCCGCCGTTGGATAAGCTTTAGTTAATGGATATGTAATGTTGTTGTTCTTGAGAGTCCACCATTTCTATAGTGATTTCCCATCTTTCAATGATTCTAATAATCAAATGAAAGTGCCACAACACATGTTTAGATCCAAGATGAGACTTAGAACTATTCCTAGTTCTCAGAATGAACTTTTAATCCAAACAATCAACTTATAGCTTCATTTATAGGTATATACATTGTCTTTATCACTAAACCAACAACTCTTTGTTGTTTGGAACCTTTCCAATTCACTGCACCACCGTTCAAGGTAACACTTTACCTTAAAGTGAATTTTCTGTCGTCTTGGTCTGTCTGAAAAAACTTGAGTCTGTTAAGCCCTCTAGTTTTAATTAAGACCCACCATGTATGCTCACATCCTTAGTGCTGGTTAAGAACTTTAAGATGTTTTTCACTGACTCACAGTGAACTTCTCCAGAATATGACTGATCAACATCGTCTCTCGTATATTTCATATCAGATTCATGATAGCTTACTCATGTGATCTCTCTTTTTGGAGTCTGTGGGGACTATTAAGAGAGATACACTCCATAGCTCATCGACATGAGACATCTCTTGGAGTTTTCCATGCTAAACGACTTTAGCATCAAATGAATATACGCCTCGGGTTAAGTCGAGCATCCTCTTAAATCTATCTATATAGATTTATATCCCCAATTAAGATACTCTTCCAAATCATTCATGGAGGAATGTTTAGACAACTTTATCTTTACTCGATTGTAGCATTGGTATGTCATTCCTTATCCGTAGTATATCAACATATAGTACTAGGAATGTCACGATGCTCCCAATCGAATCTCTTTGTACACACTTAGGTTCATTCTTATTTTTGATAAATCAAACTCTTTACCTCATCTTAATGTAACTCGATCATCATCTTCTATGATCACTTACCTCATCATCATCATCATCTTCATGATGATGAATCCATCACCTCATCTATGATGAATCTTCTGTGCATATTCGCATTTATTCGATTAGATTTATCTGGGCCAGGTATAATAGTTCTATCTATAGGTTCCTCTTATTTGACTTATAGTGTTTTGTGGTTCTTGAACTTTTCAAGATCTATTATCCTCCCACTAGCCCCTTCAATAATAAACACATTTATCTTAGAAGGCATCGTGTTTTTTAAACAAACACCTTTTTCTAAGTAGGATTATAGAACATATACCCTAAACTTACTTTAGGATGTCCCACAAATCAGATTTGTCAAATCTTGTCCCAAGCTTATCCTTTGAAATTGTTTCACATAAGTTGACAACCCCTTATCTTAACATACTTAAGATTAGAATCCTCCCCGCTCATAACTTTTATGGAGTCTTGGGGCTGGATTTTGAGGTTACCTTTTCGTAGATATGCAGCCATTTCTAGGACATTATCCCGTAAGGATAAAGTGGAATGCCGGTAAAATCATTATGGACCGCACTATGTCCAAATAGGTACGATTTTTCATTCAAATACATCAATCAATTATTATCGATCGAGGCGTCCATTATGAGAAAACCATTTAAGATGATCTAGAAACTTATTGCACAAGTATTTATTCCTCGATCTAATCAAAGAATCTTAATACTTTGCAAATTTGTTTCACTTCAATTCTTTGAACCTTTCAAATAATTCACACTTGTATTTCAACAAATACATACATTCAACTCTTTGAATGATCATCTCCTTTTCTTATACTAGTTTGTTCAATTTACAAAATAATTTTTCACGTAAGTCAAGTATACAAAATCCATTAAGTAATCTTTCGCCTCTATACGAAATATTATTATTATAAATAGAACAACAATTGTTCTTAATTATATTACCAAAATTTTATCATTCAACAATAAAATGGAAATAATATTTTAACAAGAATCGAATACAATAACAACTTATCGACTTAATAGATTTGCCAGTAGGCATTGCTAAACTATAAGTTTCTATAGCTAATATGGCAACCTTTTGCTACATTTCCACACATAGGATTACTTATATTTGTTTAGCTTTCTACTTCTATTTGGTCCTTCATAAAGACGCCCCAAAATAGGTATACATCACCCATTCTCGAGTTGTCAATACATGGTACGTAAACAACTACAACTTTATTATTACAACAAGAAACTGTGAGTTTGAATACAAATATTATCTTCTGACAATATCTATACTCAAATAAATCTCATCACATTTATCGATACATTATTTTACAAAAAAATGGTGAGGACTACTAAACAACTTTCTCTAAAACCTTCATTCCATACCCCGACTGCACTCGCTATATTCTCGCCTCCCGAGAAAAAAATGGAACAAAAAGGAAAAGGGTGAGCTCAACTAGCCCAAGAAAGAATATTACGACTAAGATAATATACAACAAATTATCGTTAGTCTTCAACAGGAAAAATCTAATAGAATACAATAGACAACAAATTTTAAATCAATATTCGCAGCTGAAATAATAATTCATTAGAAGAGTTAAGTAGAGAATGCAAACTACTATCTTCTATGTATGAATTTAAAAGTTCATCGCTCATCTTTTATCCCCGTAACATCAATCAATATACATCCGAATCAAATATTCATCTTTGCACTACAGTGCCAAAGATATTCATCACCGGGTCATGTTCATCTAAACACTGCTCATCTTTGCACTACTACCAAAGATATTCATCCATCTAAACACTGCCAAAGATATTCTTCTTCAGAAATCATTCATCTTTGCACTACAAAAGCAAAGATATTCAATAATATCATCATTTAAGACCGAGGATGATGAAAATATTTTTTTAAAGAAACGAATCCAAAGGAAACAAAATGACAAGGATTAAGGATTAAGGATTCGTATTTTGTTTTATCCATGTTCAAAAATAATACCTCAAAAATAATCATAGTGGTGTAAAATTCAAGAATGATCAAAACATGGATACAATCAAAGCTAGTATCCGTATAGATATTTTGGACAAAAAGAAGAAATTTTATTTTTCATGAATAAGGTCAGATACGTGAATAGTGCCGAGATACGTGAATAAGAACTCCGACACCAAAAGATAGAAATTTCCAAAAAACATCTTCACGCTTTCATAATAGTACTTCGAATGAATAAGAATTCGTGAATAAGAACTCATGAATAAGAACTCGTGAATAAGAACTCAAATAGTAAACTCCATATATGAAAAAGTTCCAAATTTGATAAAAAGTTTCAACTAATATTTCAAAGATAATGATATCAAGAAATAATATCATTCGAGAAGAAAATAACATCCCTTACCTCGAAAGATTAAGATTTCTAAATTTAATACCTGATATAAAGCAAGGAACTTGCACCGCCTAACAATACTCAAAGTATACTCAAAATACTCACAAGAATACGCCGATAATATAGAGAGAAAACTTCAGCTTCGTGTGATTTTTCAATTCTAACCTAAGACCCTATTTATAGAAAATGCTAGAACACCAAAAAGTAGTAAAATTTAATAAAATATTAATATATATATTATAATTTCTTTACGCCACCTTCCAAGATTGAATTCAGCATTTTTGAACAACATGGTAGGCCAACCAAAAAATGCAAAAAAAACGTTTTTCTTAATAAAATTAATAAAAAACTTCCAAAAATCAATTATTTCGAAGTTTCGAACTTCAATAATTCATAATAAATAGCCCTTTTATCGTAAAATTCAAATCTCGCGAGTTTTTATAGGAAATTCAATTCTCTACAACTTTGCGTAAGAAAGTTTTTCCAAATTCCAAATAGAAATTGACCAAATCCACAAACCAAGCGATTTTACAAAGCTATAATCAAATTTCACCAATAATAAATGGGGTCCACCGACATGTTTAACATGTTTTAAAACATTTATTGCAACAAAAATACTCTTCCTCCTCAGATACTCATATATCCCACATTCGTTGTAAAAATATCACCATTATTATATTATTAAAATATAATAATATATTTAAATGAATTATTTTATCGTAAAAGATAAAATTTCAATTTTCAACAATTGTCACATTAAAATTTTTCTCCATCTATATCCACATAAAATCAATATTTTCTCTCATCATATGAATCAATAATTAATTATTCACAAATAATATTACGTAATCACAATATCGACAACCGTGCGCCTCAGAAAGAGGGGCTTCCAATAAGAATTTCTCCATCACCGCAAGCGCAATTAGTGACCAAACCTCTCCTGTATGTAACTTTCTAGACATTGCCAATAATGTTATCTAATAATATTATTCAGATAATATGAATTATTGCTTCGATAATGAAAAATATCGTAATGACAATTATCAAACAACAAAGAATATAAAAAATATCAACGCAAAGAATTATTAACTCAATAAAATATCGAATAAAGAATTATCGTAACCATTATCGAGTAGTGCCTTCACGTAAGAATCAATAATTGGTGCAATACCGCAAAGCACCGTGTTTTAACCACCGAGTATTTTAACAAGATAATCTGTGAATAACTACGCCGTTATTTTTAAACAACTTATATTTGTCGCTTTCTTCATCCAATCGCTCACATGGGGGCACACACATGTCGCTACTGTCATTTAATATTCCCCGACAAGATTTAATATTCCACGACCAAACGAATATTCCCCGACAACAATGAATATTTTATAACCACTTGCTTATTTTGAAATATTTATGATTTTACCCCTAACTATCCACATTAATCAAATCAACCCTTACTATTTCAAAATAATAAATAGAGAAAATTAAATTTCATTAATAATAAGTTGGGGTCTTACAACCTCCCTCCTTATGAAATTTCGCCCTCGAAATCGACGACGACTGGTGTGTTTCAAAAAGGTGAGGATACCTCGCTTTCATTTCCGCTTCCAATTCCTGTGTCATTTCCTCTATAAGCATGATTCCTCCACAAAACTTTAACTCAGGGTATGACCTTTGCTGTAGGACATGCTCCTTCCTATCCAAGATCTTACAGTACCTCCTCATACGCTAAGTCTTCTATTATTTCGTCTGGCTTCTAACTCTATAACGTGGTTCGGTCTTTCACATATTTACGGTACGAGATATGTGAAACACATTATGAACACGAGACATACTTTGAGGTAACGCGAGTCTATAGGCTACATTTCCTACTCTTGGCAAGAATTTGAAATGGACCAATAAATCGTGGATCGAGCTTTCCTCTCTTCCCAAATCTTGTAACTCCTTCCATGGAGCAACTCGCAACAATACACGATCCCCTACACTAAATTCCACGCCCTTTCGATGAAGATCCGCATAACTCTTTTGTCGATCTTGTGCCGCTTGTATACGCTTGTCAATCATTTGATCTTTTCCGTAGTCATACGCATTAAACTCCTGGGTCCCAACAATGTTGCTTTCACCCACCTCATCCCAACATATATCGAGAGAGACACACTTTCGCCCATATAATGCTTCAAATGGAGCCACACCTATACTTGCCTCGATAACTGCTGTTGTAGGAGAATTCCACCAATGGTAAATACTTATCCCAACCGCCTTGAAGTCTCAGGACACGTAGTCTTAATAGATCTTCAAGAGTTTGAATAGTCCTCTCTCGATCATCCGTCTGCTTGAGGATGGTATGCCAACTAAATCGCAAACTGCGCTCATAGCTTTTTGCAAGCTAACCCAAAATCTTGAAGTGAATCTTGGGTCACGATCCAAAACTATGGATACAGCATGCCATGCAACCTCACAATCTCATTCACGATATACTAGCAAGACGCTCAAGGAATAAGTCTCCGTGACGGCAAGAAAATGAGCAGACTTGGTTAATCTATCAACAATAACCCAAATAGCATTGATGCCTTGAGAAACCGTAGAAGACCCAGAACGAAATCCATGGTAATGTGTTCCCACTTCCATTTCGAATCTCAAGTGGTTGCAACGGACCCTTAGGTACTAGATGTTCCGCCTTTACACGCCGACAAGTTAAACACATCGAGATAAACTTTGCAATCTCTCTCTTCATATTGTTCCACCAAAATGTATGTCAAGATCACGATACATTTTAGTACTTCCGTGATGGATTGCAAATGGTGTATCAGTGTGCCTCCATCATAATCTTGTACTTCAAATCGTAGTCGTTAGGAACACAAAGTCTCAGAGTGGACTCAAGTATTCCTTCTTCATCAATTCTCGCCCTAATAGCTCCTTCTTGTACTTTTCTTCTTCATACGATCACCCTGCCTGCGGGGCTCGAGCAACCTTAACTTTTTCTATTAAAGTCGGCTCTACGCGATACTTGACATCATCGCACTCGCTCCCGCATATGATCTTCTACTCAACGCCGCCACCACCACGCTCGCTTTTCCAGTGATGGTATCAATAGTGTGGTCGTAGTCTTCAATAGCTCGAGCCAACGTCACGCCGCATGTCGAGTTCTTTTTTGAGTGAAGAAATATTTAAGGCTTTTATGGTCCTCAATATATCTCCACTTTCTCCCCATATATAGATAAGGCCTCCATATCTTTAAGCGCTGAAATCGATCACCGCTAACTCTAGATCATGAGTAGGATAATTCCTCTCATACTCTTTTTTAGTTGTCGCGAGGCATAGGCTATGACTTTCCCACGCTGCATGAGAACACATCCTAACCCTTTGCCTCAAGCATCATCAGAGATAACAAATCCATCCGAACCAGATGGTATTGTTAGAACAAAATGTCGAAATAAGTCTCCTCTTAAGCTCTTGAAACTCTTCTCGCATTCTTCGCTCCAAACGAATTTTGTATCCTTCCGAAAGTTAGTCGAAGTTAATGGAGTAGCGATTCGAGAAAACCCTTCCACGAATCTCCGATAATAACCAAATTTAAGCCCAAAAAGCTACGTGATTTCTTACCACCGACTTTGCTTGCTCCCAACTTCAGATTGCTTCAATCTTCACGGATCAACAGATACTCCATGTTTCGACACCACGCGCCCCAAGGAATGCTACTTCCTCAAGCCGTAACTCGCATTTCTTCAATTTGGCATATAGTTTGTTTTCACGGCCTTTGAGTACCAAATTTCAAATGGTGCTCATGATCTTCACGACTTTTGAATATATAAGGATGTCATCAATAAAGACAACAACAAATCCGATCCAAATATTCCTTGAATACTTGGCTCATCATATCCATGAAAGTCATAGAGCATTAGTCAATCCGAAAGACATGACTAAGAATTCATAATGCCCATACCGAAGTTCTAAAGGCGCCTTTTGAATATCCTCGCTAATCTAATCTTCACCGATGATATCCGTAATCTAAGATCGATTTTTGAAAAGAATTGTGCCCTCTTGAATCGGGTCAAACAAGTCATCAATACGAGGTAGAGGATACCTATTCTCGATGGTGACATGGTTCAATTCCCCGATAGTCAATACAAAGTCGCATACTCCCGCCTTTTCTTCTTTACAAATAAAACAGAGCACCCCAAGGAGATGTACTAGATTTAATGAAACCGATGTCCAACAATTCCTCAGAGTTGACCTTTAACTCCTCAAGTTCAATAGAGCCATTCGATATGGGGTTTTAGAAATGGGCTTTGTACTGTGTTCAAGATCAATAAAGAATTCAACTTCACGCTCGGGGTAGACCGAAGTTCTTCAGAAATACGCCGAAAAGTCAATAACAACAGAATATTATTCAAATTTGACGGTGTCTTTATTCAAATCCATAACATGGGCTAAGAAAGCTTGACATCCGCTTTTCAATAAACGAATAGCTTTATGATTAGATATGATGTTGATTGATTTTAATGGTTTAGTTGTTGAATTGCATAACAGTCAAGTTAGAATATGAAAACTAACAACCTTACGAAAAACAATCAATTTTGGTATGATGATGAGTAGTTAACCAATCAATCCCTAAAATCACATCAAAAGCAAGTATCTTTAAAGAGATAAGGTCAACAGTAAGGTAATGGTGCCAACTTGAATCAAACAAGATTTATAAACAAAGGATGTGATGAAAGTTTTCCCTAACTGAGTTTCCACAGATAGTCAAAGTCTAATTTCTCCTGAGTCAAGTTTAAACGCTGAGCACATGCAGAGAGATAAATGAATGGGTAGCACCCAGATCAAGTAAGGTATAAACTTCGCAAGAATTTATAAATAGCTTACCCGTGATCACCTCGCTTGGTTTCCTCGATTTTGACCAAATACACAACAAACGCCTTCCCGAATCGCTGACTTTCGACTTTTCTCGGGATGTTTTTTTGAGTCACCGTCCCACCGAACTAGGTTTCGCTACCAGATAATCTCGAGCGATATGTCCTTCCTTTCCACAATTATAGCATACCTTGACTGCTAGGGCGCTTGACCGATATGTCCTCTTTTCCGATTTAGTAGATACGACCGGTGGTCGCTTCTCCTCCCTTAGAACCAGCTTGTCGCGCAGACCGCTGCCTTCACATGGTCGTTGTTAAATCTCCTCTTTTTAAAATCTCCTCCCGACTCGCTTTTCTTCTATTTTCACGGCTATGATTACCACCAGAGTGGTTACCATTTTTGTCCGTCTGCTTTTCTCCGCCGGTTATCATTATTCTCGCTGATCGCTATCTCCGGTACGATCCTCCTCGTTATGGTCCCTCAATTGACCGCATACTCAAGTATCTCGCCTAATAATTGAGCCCTCACTTACAACATCCGAATAGAGAGAAAATTTATGAGAAATGAGATATCGACGACGCCGGGTTTCAAACCTCTAAGAAACATCCGCACATACGCTCCTCATTCTCCACCAAATGAGGTGCAAACTCGATAACTCGCAAACTTTGCCTCGCATCGAGACACCGCCATGTTGTTTTGCTTCTAATCTAATGAACTCCACTTCCTTCATACGACGAACACTTTCGTGAAAGTATTTGTCATTAAATAGTTTCAAACGCTCCCCAAGACATACGCCGAAAAGCGGCCGATGGGTACGCTTCACGCATCTCCCACCAAGAGTCCGCCTTCGCCACTTTAACATAAAGGTGGCGAATGGAACCTTCTGTTCTCCGCGCATCCCAAGACATCGAATATCTTGGTAATTTGTTTGACCCATGTTTCCGCCATGATCGGATCCGCTTTCCTTAAATTCGTGGTCCCAACTTTTGAACTCGCTTCGTCAGGATAACCCGTGAATTGCTATCATTTCTCTCCTCAGATTTTGAACACGAAGTCTCCTCGTCTCGATTTTGCATGAACCGCAAAAAACTTCTAAACATCCCCTCGCTCATCATCTCGCTCAATGGTGTTGTTCACAGAGGAACATTGCCACTGCAGACGCTCTCCTCGCTGCAGAGTAGTACAAAGCGCTCCACTGGCCTCATTTCCATTGTTAATATTCTCACGACATTCTCAAATACCGCCATAAAACAAGGGTTAATTAAGGAAATCAATATATCACATAATATCCTTATATATCGACTTAACTAACAAATAAGCTTAGTAGACACACTAGCTAAGGATTTACTCGCCTCTCCCTCCTAGTTCTATTCCCCGATCTCCGCCAGAGATCATATCCCTAAGCTCGATACCAACCGCGACGCCCCAAAATAGTATACATCACCCATTCTCGAAGTTGTCAATACATGGTACGTAAACAACTACAACTTTATTATTACAACAAGAAATCTGTGAGTTTGAATACAAATATTATCTTCTGCATAATATCTATACTCAAATAAATCCTCATCACATTTATCGATACATTATTTTACAAAAATGGTGAGGACTACTAAACAACTCTTCTAAAACCTTCATTCCATACCCCACTGCATCGCTATATTCTCGCCTCCCGAGAAAAAAATGGAACAAAAAGGAAAAGGGTGAGCTCAACTAGCCCAAAGAAAGAATATTACGACTAAGATAATATACAACAAATTATCGTTAGTCTTCAACAGGAAAAATCTAATAGAATACAATAGACAACAAATTTTAAATCAATATTCGCAATGAAATAATAATTCATTAGAAGAGTTAAGTAGAGAATGCAAACTACTATCTTCTATGTATGAATTTAAAAGTTCATCGCTCATCTTTTATCCTCATCAATAACATCAATCAATATACATCTCGAATCAAATATTCATCTTGCACCAAAGCCAAAGATAAAGATATTCATCACCTGGTCATGTTCATCTAAACACTGCTCATCTTTGCACTACTACCAAAGATATTCTTCAAATCATTCATCTTTGCACTACACAAGCCAAAGATATTCAATAATATCATCATTTAAGACCGAGGATGATGAAAAATATTTTTAAAGAAACGAATCCAAAGGAAACAAAATGACAAGGATTAAGGATTAAGGATTCGTTCGTATTTTGTTTTATCCATGTTCAAAAATACCTCAAAAATAATCATAGTGGTGTAAAATTCAAGAATGATCAAAACATGGATACAATCAAAGCTAGTATCCGTAATAGATATTTTGGACAAAAAGAAGAAATTTTATTTTTCTATGAATAGTGTCAGATACGTGAATAGTGCCGATACGTGAATAGTAACTCGACACCAAAAGATAGAAATTCCACAAAAAAACATCTTCACGCTTATTAATATAGTACTCGTGAATAAGAATCGTCAAATAATAACTCATGAATAAGAATCGTGAATAAGAATCATGAATAGTAACCCCGATATGAAAAAGTTCCAAATTTGATAAAAAGTTTCAACTAATATTTCAAAGATAATGATATCAAGAAATAATATCATTCGAGAAGAAAAATAACATCCCTTACCTCGAAAGATTAAGATTTCTAAATTAATACCGGATATAGTCAAGGAACTGACTTGCACCGCCTAACAATAATACTCAAAGTATACTCAAAATACTCACAAGAATACGCCGATAATATAGAGAGAGAAAACTTCAGCTTCGTGTGATTTTCAATTCTAACCTAAAGACCCTATTTATAGAAAATGCTAGAACACCAAAGCGTAAAATTTAATAAAATATTAATATATATATTATAATTTCCTACGCCAACTTTCTAAGATTCAAATTATCAGCCAATTCAATGGTCCCCTCACCAAAATTAATAAAAAACGTTTTTCTTAAAAATATTAATAAAACTCCCAAAAATCAATTATTTTGAATTTCGTAACTTCAATAATTCATAATAAATAGCCCTTTTATCAAAAATTCAATCTCATGAAGTTTTTATAGGAAATTCAATTCTCTACAACTTTGCGTAAGAAAGTTTTTCCAAATTCCAAATGTAAATTGACCAAAATCCACAAACCAAGCGATTTTACAAAGCTATAATCAAATTTCACCAATAAATGGGGTCCACCGACATGTTTAACATGTTTTAAACATTTATTGCAACAAAAAACTACTTTCCTCCTCAGATACTCATATATCCCACATTCGTTGTAAAATATCACCATTATTATATTATTAAAATATAATAATATATTTAAATGAATTATTTTATCGTAAAAGATAAAATTTTAATTTTCAACAATTGTCACATTAAAATTTTTCTCCATCTATATCCACATAAAATCAATATTTTCCTCATCATATGAATCAATAATTAATTATTCACAAATAATATTACGTAATCACAATATCGACAACCAAAGCAGCCTCCTGAAAGAGGGGGCTTTCCAATAAGAATTTCTTCTTCGGGCGCGCAATTAGGTGACCAAACCTCTCCTTAGATGTAACTTTCTAGACATCGCCAATAATGTTATCTAATAATATTATTCAGATAATATGAATTATTGCTTCGATAATGAAAAATATCGTAAATGACAATTATCAAACAACAAAGAATATAAAATATCAACGCAAAGAATTATTAACTCAATAAAATATCGAATAAGAATTATCGTAACCATTATCGAGTAGTGCCTTCACGTAAGAATCAATAATTGGTGCAATACCGCAAAGCTATCGTGTTTTTAACCACCGAGTATTTTAACAAGATAATCTGTAAATAACTACGCCGCTATTTTTAAACAACTTATATTTGTCGCTTTCTTCATCCAATCGCTCATGGGGGCCCACACATGGTCATCTACTGTCAGCATTTAATATTCCCTCGACAAAGACGAAATATTCCACGACCAAACGAATATTCTCCGACAACAATGAATATTTTATAACCACTTGCTTATTTTGAAATATTTATGATTTTACCCCTAACTATCCACATTAATCAAATCAACCCTTACTATTTCAAAATAATAAATAGAGAAAATTAAATTTCATTAATAATAAGTTGGGGTCTTATATATAAGATAGCTTTTCAAATATGGAAACTATTCTCAAATTCCTTAACCAATCCGTTTAATTCGGTCTGGTTAATTTAGCATCTAATATGCTTTGTAGTGATAGTAATTTTAGACATTGTAAAATTATGTAAATGAATTTGTAATTAACAACATTTTAACATACATTCTTTTATTAATTACCAAAATAAATTAGGTCTTGTTTTAAATTGGTATCTCCCACTATTTTCTTCAAACTATATTACCCTCACTTATATAGTTCTAAGAAAATCTAATTAAAGATTTGCTAGTGAGAATAAGGATCCCATTTCAAATGTATATAGCCTTGTGGTGACACAACAAACTATATATAAATAAATAGGTAGACAACTTTTGTCAATTACATCAACTATGCAACTCCTTTTCTTTTGCCTCTTAGATTATTTTGGTCAAGTGGTGGCACATCCGAATCAAAATTATCCAAGTTAAGTCCGACCTAGCACTCCATATATTCAAAAAAGAAAAATATCATCCTTGTGGTGACACAACAAAACAATATTGTTCAATTTTCTTTATAAGTATCAAATGTGATAAATTAACATCTTAAATACTTAATACTTGCCTTGCGGTGACACAACAAACTCATATTAAATATTTAATACTCTATTAATTTATCATGCTAGAAGGCGACGTTCGATATTCCAAATATCTTTGAACGCTTAGGACTTAATATAAAAAATTGAAGGGTTTGTTATTAATTTGTCTCATCTTGTTTAGCTAGCGCATTTACATATATATATAAATAAAATACGCGTATATTAATGAACATGCGAAGCATGTTTGCATAATATATAATATATATAGTATAAGCATGCACATATAGATACTATATTCTACCCTTGATTGATTATGGACTTTTATTCTAGTTTGGTTCACTAGAGCCACCAAGTGAACCAAAAGGTCAAACCCTAGGGGTGCAAGAAATATTATTTAAATATAACTATTACATTTAATTACGGCTCCATTACAAACGGGTCTTCAAGCTCCTCGCCTCCTTTCTTCCTCGATCTCCAATTTTTAAAATTAATTTTAACTATTCCTATTACAAAACTATTTAAAATAAATAGAAACCTTGATCGCTACAGTCGAGGGGAAGTACATAGGAGGAAGATAGAATTTACATTCGTAAAAATTAGAGAAGGCGAGGTCTTGCAAGAGACCCCATTTAATAAAACCCATACATTCACGCATCCAACTAAAATAAAATCCAATCATATCGGGTCAATAAATCCATAATCAATCCCATTTATTATCATACACATCATCATACGCATCAATAAATAACATTCATCATATGAATAATAAATATTTAATATATATATTGATATCATTTAATGGGCAAATTTAGTTAGATAAAATCTAATTTTGAATTAAAATAAACTCCTTTATTTTAATCCAAATTTAAATCAAAATAAAACTATTTTATTTTAATTTATCCAATTTTGAATAAAATAAACTATTTTATTTTAATCAAAATCTTTAATCAAAATAAACTCCTTTATTTTAATTAATTATGGAATCCAATTCCATGTAATAAAAAATTTTTAATTTTAATAAACTCTTTTATTTTAATTAATTATGGAATCCAATTCCATGTTAAAAAAAAATTTATTAAAGGAAACACGAATTCTTTTCCTATTCACAAATAAACTCCTTTATTTTGAATAATATGAAATCTTATTTCATATTTAAATAAACTCCTTTATTTAAGGAAATATGGATTCTTTTCCTATTCACAAATAAACTCTTTTATTTTGAATAATATAAAATCTTATTTTATATCTAAATAAACTCCTTTATTTAAGGAAAGATAGATTTACTTCCTATTCACAAATAAACTCATTTATTTTAGGAAAAATAAAATCCAATTTCAACTCCAATTAGTTATTATGGAATCCAATTCCAACTCTAATTAGTTAGCATAAAATTCTAATTTTAAAATTAAAATAAATCTTTTATTTTAATATTAAAATAAACCTTTTATTTTAAGATTAAAATAAACTTTTATTTTAAAATTAAAATTATTAAAATATTATATATATATATATTACCGTAAATATTATTATATATATAATATATATTACCGTAAATATTATATATATATATATATATATTATATTACCGTATATGTTATATAATTTGGTTTAACAGAACTTGCAATTGTTTCACGAAACATACTAATTACATGTAAGTAGCTTTAATTTTCATACGTTACATATAATGCTTAACAATAACTACACACTCATTATTTGTTAAGTTAGGCATGTTTACATTTTTTTATTTTTATTTTATTTTATTAAATTTTATACAATAAAATTATGCCCAATTAAATTGTTACAAACACATATCAATATACATATCAAATTAAAATAATTAATAATTAATTTAAAGGTTTGGCTCTGATGCCACTGTTAGGTTTGTAATATTCTTGAATGCAATCAAATTGCAAAAATTAAGCGGAAGCGTGTAAAATCAGAGTTTAAAAATTATTTACAAACCATAAACCCGGATCATCCTTTATGCACAATTATTAATTAAACGAAAAGATAAAGAATAAAATCATACCCTTGAAGATCGAGCTTCCTCAGGTACAAGTTCACCTCCAAATTCTTTTCGCTCAACTTGAATCCACCGGTTTGGTTCCTTCCTTTGATCAACGTTAGCCACCCAAATGTTTGGCCTCAGAGGTGATCCACCAAGGAAGAAAAATTCAAGAAGAAGGGTATTGGCTCAAACCCTAGTTTTTCCTATCTCTATGAAAAAGGCGCACATTCTCCAACTATTGAAAATATTACGATGTTGTAAAAAGTCAACAACCAACCTCACCCATAATAAGACTCTCTCTTATTTATAGATGTGGGCAACCCACCTTAACAATTAAGGAATTGAGTTTTATTTAATTAATTAAATTCTTTTAATTAATTAAGCTCCCTAATCTTATTAGGGATAATTAATTAAACTCCTTTAACTAATTTTCCTTCCTAATCCAATTAGGAATAAATGAGAGTACTTATATTAAATTAATTCCTAAACTCTTTTAGAAATTAAAATAATAATAATTATAATAATATTAATAAGACTCCTCTTATTAATTTATATTTAATATTTCTAAAATATTAAATAATAATATTAAGCTATTTAATTTATTCTATCACCATAGATTAAATTAAATATACATAACATATTATTACGATTATGCCATTAACTTCTTAAATAATTATTCTTCCTTTTATGGTGTGACCCTTTTAGGTTCTCCATATTAAACCTAAGTTGTGAATAAATCAATTAGAATAATTCTAATCTTATTTAAATAAATAAATTAAATAATTAATTTATTTAAATAAATAATATTTATTCTACAATAGGGATAAAGCCTCCTAAATGATCAACGACTTTCCGTATAATATAGATTTCAACATTAATCATAAAAGAACCTTTGAGTAAATAGTTACCGTGACAATTCAATCCTTCCACCATACAATGTCCCAATTAAATATAAGATATGGAATTATCACAAAAGTCTTATTTTATTTAATTATATGTATTTCGATCCTTAAATGCACAACCCCAAATAATGCAAATTAGAAACTCCTTTCTAATTTCATTCTCGCCTTAACCAAGGACTACTGGGTTGTCATTTATCGAATCACATAGACATTTCTCTTCTTTTAATAGAGTGATAGATTATTTATCGATCATACATTATCTCCATGTACAACTTATTATACCCAAGCATACCCTTTGATATACCCTAAGGGTCTTAAGGAATAAGTCAAAGTATAACTCATCATACACAAGATACTATGATGATCTCAAGTCCAAGGATCACTTGTACTACTATCACTACAGAATTCCTATCGACAGCAATTAAAACTCCATTAGTATTCCTTAGCGAGCCAATGCTCAAAGGAACTTATTCTCTAATAAGCACCTACATACTTGCTTTTAGTGTCTCCACACAAATGATCATGAGATCAATCATTCTCATCCAATGAAAGCGAGAACGATGTATTCAATCTATCCGGATTCACTAATCCCCAATTTAGTAATCCAATGATTGGGAACTATTTTAGTTTTAAGCTTTCTAAGAATTTAGATCTCATTAGAATGATCATCATCATTATTCTAAAAGCATTGCTTAAAAACAATGGGTTTATCACATATTATAAAAAAACAAAGACCATGTAGATAATTAAAAGCCTTTAATAAATTAATACTTTTTATTAATAAATGAATAAGATTGTTACAAAGTATATGCTTTATCATCAAACATGATTGGCTTGTATGCATACTACTTTCGCTTTTAAAACATTTATTGCAACAAAAATACTCTTCCTCTTCAGTATACTCATATATCCCACATTCATTGTAAAATATCACCATTATTATATTATTAAAATATAATAATATATTTAAATGAATTATTTTATCCAAAAAGATAAAATTTCAATTTTCAACAATTGCCACATTAAAATTTTCTCCATCTATATCCACATAAAATCAATATTTTCCTCATCATATGAATCAATAATTAATTATTCACAAATAATAAGATGAATCACAATATTGACAACGAGGCGCTTCCTGGAAAGAGGGGCTTTCCAATAAGAATTTTTCCTTCTTGGCCATGATTAGGTGACCAAACCTCTCCTTAGATGTAACTTTCTGTACATTGCCAATAATGTTATCTAATAATATTATTCAGGATAATATGAATTATTGCTTCGATAATAAAAAATAATCGTGTAATGACAATTATTGAAACAACAAAGAATATAAAATATCAACGCAAAGAATTATTAAATCAATAAAATAAAATACCGAATAATAATTATCGTAACCATTATTGAAAAGTGCCTTCTTCACGTAAGAATCAATAATTGGTGCAATACTGCAAGTGCTCTTCTTGTGTTTTAACCACCGAGTATTTTAACAAGATAATTCAGTAATAACTACGCCAGTTATTTTTAAACAACTTATTCTTATCGTTTTCTTCCTCCAATCACTTTCCATTATGGGGCCCACACATGGCTGCGCCGTCGTACGAATATTCCCCGACAATAATGAATATTTTACAACCACTTGCTTATTTTAAAATATTTGCGTATTTTACCCATAACTATCCATATTAATCAAATCAACTCTTATTATTTCAAAATAATAAATAGAGAAAATTAAATTTCATTAATAATAAGTTGGGGTCTTACAACAATGGCACCTTACATAAAGGTATAGTCAAAAACTGTTTTAAAAATTAGAATATTTGGGAAGTGCTCAAGGAAACCTTTGTACATGGGAGCCCATGCGTCTAGGTTATGATAGATATCATATGTCCACAGAATTATTTTTGGTTGTCCCAATAGACCCCAAAGAAAAACGAGAAGATTACTATCATGTTCTTTCCAATGGTGAGTCTTCTCTTGACATATCAATATCTCCACTGTCTGCAATTGAAAATTATATTTCAACTAAACTCCAAGATCATATAGGTAGTGCTTTCGTAGATATACTCAAAGAAGTGGATGTACACAACCTGCTTTATGATAACACGAGGTTATATGTCTTTAGACATCTTGTATGATAAAGGCAAAACACCTTCCAAAGTTGAGTTCACCTCACCCTATTCTTGGTTCACCAAAATTAAATATCAAATGACGTATATAATACGACACACACTTATCTAAAGTCTCAATAAAATTATTTTCATACTATTTAGGGAGAACCTCAATAGCTATAGACCACCGCTTCTATTCCCCTCATTATCCCCGCTCGACCCAAATTACACTTTTATTACCCGAAAGGAATTGTGAAGCAAAAGGGTGAAACACAACTAGCTTCAAGAAAGAATATCATGACTAAAGATAATTAAATTATCAATAGCCTTCATCAATAATAAATCAGAGATTTAGAACATATGGTAGATGATAAAAATTTTCAACAACAGATCATCTTTGCACTACGGGCCAAAGATATTCAACAACAAATCATCTTTGTACTACATGCCAAAGATATTCACCAACAGATCATCTTTGCACTACAGGCCAAAGATATTCATCAACAGTTCATCTTTGCAATACATGCCAAAGATATTCATCAACAGTTCATATTTGCACTACAGGCCAAATATATTAATATCTCAAAGAAATATATAATCATTTCAAAATCTATATAAACCATAATTATAACCATGTTGATCAATTCACCTTTGCACTTAAGCTAAAAATATTCAATTGTAAATTCAATGGTCATGATCATACCAGTCAACAATTCATCTTTGCACTATTGGCCAAAGAGAACCCATAGTCATGATCATACCAATAATCTACCCATCTTTACACTCAAGTCAAAAGAAATTTTATCACTAGGGTTATAAAAATGTTATATATGATAATAAAAACAATATGATCAACAACTGCATTTAATTTCAAGAATAAGATTCATAAATCAACGATAATTTGGTCAGAAAAAAAAATCAATTTTTGTCGTGAATAGTACCCGTGAATAGTAACTCGTGAATAGTACTCCGTATTTATACATAGTACCGTATACGTAAAAATGTCATATACATGAATAATGTCGTATACGTGAATAGTAACTCCGACACAAAAAGGAAGAACTTCCACAATAAAATCCATACCAATATTTCGGTATAATGATATTGAAAGAATAACATCATTACGAAAAAAAAACATCCCTTACTATCCCTTACCTCAAAAGAGCAGCACTTCTGACTAGATATCGGATATGACGCTGAAGGAAACTTGCATTGATGAATAACAACTCACCAAGTATCTAAATACTCACAAAATACACTCGATAATCTAGAGAAAAAAAGAAAAAAACTATGAATTCAAAGTGTGATTTTTAATTCTAACTTAGCCTCTATTTATAGGAAAATGTTAAAGACGCAAAGCGCACTTTGACTCAAGCACACGATGGCTTTTACACCACTACTATTCTACCCACCAAAAATCGCCCATCTTCCCCAACAACCAAAAGTGGGGCCCACCCATTTATAGAATTTTCCACCAAAATCATTTATAAACCTAATTTACGAATCAATCACCTCTTAAAATTCATAACAAATCAATTGTTCATTTTTAACGGTTCAAAATTTGTGAACATATACTCAACTTATATATGTATAACATATCCAAAAATCACAACGATCCAACGGTCGGATCAAAATATTATAACTCACACAATAAAGCTGTAAGAACACCGATTTGATCTTTTAATACCTCCAATCCGACAAAATACTAATAAAATACCTCAACATTAATTCTGTGAGACCCCAGATTTTTTCAATAAAGATTTAAATTTTGTCGAAATAATTTTTTAATATTATGATGTGAATTTGAGATAATATTATAGTTGTGGGTAGTATTTATAAATTTTGCAAAGTATGCAAGTGGTTATATTATATTCGATTAGTCGGGAAATATTCTAGGTTTAGCGAGAAATATTCGCATATAACGGCTCAATCATTGGTGGACCCTACAATGTAATTATTATTGTCGGATTGAGAAAACGACAAAAAATATTTTATTGAAATAACGGCGGAAGTTTTACTGCTTGATCTTCATTGAACTACTTCGGTAATAAAATACGATGAATACGTGTGGTTGCGTAGTAGCACACCAGTATTGATTATCGATGCTTATGTGAGAAGTCACTCGGTTTGATTCCATTATTGTCGATTAATAATATGAATTATTATAATGATAATGACGCTTTTGTTTTATTCGTATTATTAACGTAATAAAATGTAAACATCTTTTATATAAAATGTAATACTTTATTAAAGTTATTCTATAAATAGAATATATTATATTTTATTATGCATAGTGTTGCATAGTGTTTTTGTATAAGGTTGCATATTGTTTGCATAGTAAAATGTTTTATATAAATAGAATATATGATATTTTATTTAAAAGATTTTGCTTTAAATATGGACCGTCGATTAAAAAGTAAATCAATCTGGACCGCTCATGGATTAATTACTATGCATTCTATTTTCCTATAAATAGAAGCTCATTCCTTCATTATTTTCTTACGAATTCACCGAAACTCTAGAGAGAAACTATAGAGAGAAAGAAGAAAAATATTTTGCTACTTCACTTTTCCAATATTCAAATTTCTTACTAAGGTAGGGAATATTATTTGTTGTACTCGTAAGGGGTGTTATTCTTTCTTATTCATGAAGAGAACTTCATTATTCCATTCTTTATTATTCTCATTGGAATAACTCTTGTAAAAGTGGCATACCCTATACACGACCAGATATGCTAATACCCTATACTTGGTAAAATCCTTATATTATTCCATTCTTATTTATTCTGTTGGAATAACTCATATATGCTTGAATCCCCTATACTTGGTGACATTCTTCTATTATTTTATTATTCCGTTGGAACATCCTGCTCGTAGGTGTTTTACACCGGACTGGTTCCGCCTCTTTAATATTCTCATCTTTATTATTCTATTGAATATCCTCATGCATGTGTTTTACAATTTTGACCGGTTCCGCTTTTTATTATTCAGTATTTATCATTCTCATTGAATAACTTTTGCTCTATGCCAAGCACCGCATGCACGGTGATTTCTTTTGTTATTTCATTCGCTATTATACTCAAATAAGTTAAAATTTGACTTATACTCCATGAATTTAGTGGAATATCCTTGATATTTGCGCTTCATCCAAAGATTTTTAATGAAAATATTTTTCCGAGCATTCTTGAACTTTACTCTACAAAGCGAAGATCATGTTGACAATTTGGGCGTTATTAGTTCCTCGAATAAATTAATTCGTGAACTTGTTTTATTGAATTATTATGTCATTGTCATCATCCTCATGTTATATTATGTTATCTTTGGCTTACGTGCATAGATGAACTTAGTATGATTATGACCGAGGATCATTCGGATAATCACGGCTTGATATAAATGATGTTGTGACGCCCCAAAATAGTATACACAACACCCATTCTCGAGTCGCCAAATACATGGTACGTAAACAACTACAACTTTATTATTACAACAAGAAATCTGTGAGTTTGAATACAAATATTATCTTCTAGACAATATCTATACTCAAATAAATCCTCATCACATTATTGATTCATTATTTTACAAAAATGGTGAGGACTACTAAACAACTCTCTCTAATCTTCATTCCATACCCCACTAAAGACTTTCGCTACATTCTCCTCCCGAGAAGAAAAATGGAACAACAAGAAAAAGGGTGAGCTCAACTAGCCCAAAAAAGAATATTATGACTAAGATAATATACAACAAATTATCGTTAGTCTTCAACGAGGAAAAAATCGATAGAATCAATAGACAACAAGTTTCGGATCAATATTCGCAATGAAAATAATAATTCATGTAAGAGTTACGTAGAGAATGAAATCTACTATAATCTATGAATTTAATACCATCATCAATATTTTATCCCTCAGTAACATCAATCAATATGCATCCGAATCAAATATTCATCTTTGCGCACTACAGAAGCCAAAGATATTCATCGATCGATCATGTTCATCTCAACACTGCTCATCTTTGCACTAAAGGCCAAAGATATTCTTCAAATCATTCATCTTTGCACTACGCCAAAGATATTCTTCAGAAATCATTCATCTTTTGCACTACGGTGCCAAAGATATTCAATAATATCATCATTTAAGACCGAGGATGATGAAAAATATTTTTAAAGAATCGAATCCAAAGAAACAAAATGACAAGGATTAAGGATTCGTACTTTGTTTTATCCATGTCCAACAATACCTCAAAGATAATCATAGTGGTGTAAAATTCAAGAATGATCAAAACACGGATACAATCAAAGCTAGTATCCGAATAGATATTTTGACGACAAAAGAAGAAATTTTATTTTCTATGAATAGTGTCAGATATCGTGAATAAAGGCCGATACGTGAATAGTAACTCAGACACCAAAAGATAAAAATTCCACAAAAAACATCTTCACGCTTCATTAATAGTACTCGTGAATAATAGTAACTCGTGAATAAGAACTCATGAATAGTAACTCGTGAATAAGAACTCGTGAATAAGAACCCCGACATGAAAAAGTTCCAAATTTGATAAAAACTTCAGATCAACATTTCAAAGATAATGATATTGAAGAAATAATATCATTACAAAAAAATAATATCCCTTTACCTCGAAAGATCAAGATTTCTACTTGAATCACTGGGTATAGTCAAAGGAACTTGCACTTGCCTAGCAATACTCAAAGTATACTCAAAATACTCACAAGAATACGCTCAAAATATCGAGAGAGAATAGAGAAAACTTCAGCTTACGGTGTGATTTTCAATTCTAACCCAAGACCCTATTTATGTAGAAAATCTTAGAACACCAAAGCAGAAAATTTAATATAATATTAATATAATTATACAAATTTTCCTTAGCCCACCTTTTGGTCAAAACACCAGCCACACATGTTAATGATGTCCAAAAAAAATACAAAAAACGTTTTTCTTAACAAAAATAATTTAAACTCCCAAAAATCAATTATTTCGGAGCTTCGGAACTTCAATAATTCATAATAAATAGCCCTTTCATCAGAAAATTCGAATCTCGCGAGTTTTTATAGGAAATTCAATTCTCTACAACTTTGCAGAAGAAAGTTTTTCCAAATTCCAAACAAAAATCGACCGAAATCCACAAACGGACGATTTTACAGGCTATAATCAAATTTCGGTCAATAATTGTGTCCACCAACACACAAAACATGTTTTAAACATTTATTGCAACAAAAATACTCTTCCTCCTCATATACTCATATATCCCACATTCATTGTAAAAATATCACCGTTAATATATTATTAAAATAATATATTTAAATGAATTATTTTATCAGAAAAAGATAAATTATTAATTTTCAACAATTGTCATTTTAAAAATTTTCTCCATCTATATCCACATAAAATCAATATTTTCCTTATCATATAAATCAATAATTAATTATTCACAAATAATATTACGTAATCACAATATTGACAACCGTGCGCTTCTGGAAGAGGGGCTTTCCAATAAGAATTTCTTCTTCTTGGCGGCAATTATTAGATGACCAAACCTCTCCTTGGATGTAACTTTCTAGACATTGCCAATAATGTTATCTAATAATATTATTCAGATAATATGAATTATTGCTTCGATAATGAAAGATACTTTATGTAATGACAATTATCAAACAAATGAATGAATATAAAATATCAACACAAAGAATTATTAACTCAATAAAATATTGAACGATAATTATCGTAACCATTATTGAGTAGTGCCTTCTTCACGTAAGAATCAATAATTGGTGCAATACCGCGTGTCTATCGCTCAACAACGCGTATTAGTGTGTTTTAACCACCGGGTATTCCAACAAGATAATCTTGAATAACTACTACTGCTATTTAAAAATAACTTATATTTGTCGTTTTCTTCATCCAATCGCTTTCCGTTATGGGGCCCATTATTACGGTCGCACCGTCAGTATTTAATATTCCACGACAAAGATTTAATATTCCACGACCAAACGAATATTCCCCGACAACAATGAATATTTTATAACCACTTGCTTATTTTGAAATATTTGCGTATTTAACCCTTAACTATCCACATTAATCAAATCAACCCTTACTATTTCAAAATAAAGGAAATTCCTTTTATTTAAAAATTTGAGGTCTTACAACCTCCCTCCTTATGAAATTTCGTCCTCGAAATTGACGTGACGTATTCTGGTGTTTTGAAAAGGTGAGGATACCTCGCTTTCATTTTCGCTTTCCAATTTCCGTGTCATTTCTCTATAAAGCATGATTTCTCCACAAAACTTTAACTTGTGGTATGACCTTTCTTGCGACAGACATGCTCCTTCCTATCCAAAATCTTGACAGTACCTCCTCATACGTTAAGTCTTCTACTATCTCGTCCGGGTTCTAACTCTATAACGTGGTTCGGGTCTTTCACATATTTACTGAAGTACGATATGTGAAACACATTATGAACACGAGACATACTCGAGAGGTAACGCAAGTCTATAGGCTACATTTCCTACTCGGTCAAGAATTTGAAATGGACCGATAAATCGTGGATTGAGCTTTCCTCTCTTCCCAAATCTTGTAACTCCTTCCATGGAGCCACTCGCAACAATACATGATCCCCTACACTAAATTCCACGTCCTTTCGATGAAGATTCGCGTGATAACTCTTTTGTCGATCTTGTGCCGCTTTGTATACGTTATCGAATCATTTGGATCTTTTCGGTGAGTCATACGTCTTAACTCGGGTCCCAACAATGTTGCTTCACCCACCTCATCCCAACATATTGGAGAACGACATTTTGTCCATATAATGCTTGAATGGAACCATGCCTATATTTGTTTAATAACTATTGTTGTATGAGAATTCCACCAATGGCAAGTACTTATCCCAACTTCCTTTGAAATCTAGGACACACGAGTTTTAATATATCTTCAAGAGTTTGAGTAGTCCTTTCTCGATTGCCCATCCGTTTGAGGATGGTATACGCCAAATAAATCGTAGAAATTCGTGCCCATAGCTTTTCTACAAACTAACCCAAAATCATGAAGTGAATCTTGGGTCACGATCTAAAACTATGGATCTTGGCATGCCATGCAATCTCACAATCTCATTTACGTATACTCACGAGAAAGACGCGTTCGAGGAATAAGTCTCTCGTATCGGTAAGAAATGAGCGGAACTTGGTTAATCTATCAACAATAACCCAAATCGCATCTATGCCTTGAGAAACCACAGGAAGATTAGTAATGAAATTCGTGGTAATGTGTTCCCACTTCCATTTCAAAATCTCAAGTGGTTGCAACGGACCCTTAGGTACAAGATGCTCCGCCTTTACACGTTAAGGCAAGTTAAACACATCGAGATAAACTTTGCAATCTCTCTCTTCATATTGCTCCACCAAAATGAATGTTGAAGATCATAATACATTTTGGTACTCCCAGGATGGATTGCAAATGGCGTATTGTGTGCCTCCATCATAATCTTGTACTTCAAATCGTAGTCGTTAGGAACACAAAGTCTAGAGTGGACTCAAGTATTCCTTCTTCATCAATTCTCGCTTCGGAATAGCTCCTTCAGACTTTCTTCTCGCATCGACTCCGGGTGGGTGGCTTGAGCAACCTTAACTTTTCTATTAAAGTTGGCTCTCTGTCGTATACTTGACATCATCGTACTCGTTCCGCGATATGATCTTCTACTCAACGCGTCGGCCACCACGTTCGCTTTTCCAAGATGGTATGGTTAGAATATGTATGGTTTAAAATGAGTCGCCTCTTGAGCTCTTGGAAAATCTTCTCGCATTCCTCGCTCCATACGAATTTTGTATCTTTTCGAGTCGACTAAGTTAATGGAATAGCGATTCGAGAATATCCTTCAACGAATCTCCGATAATAACCAACTAAGCCTGTAAAGCTACGTATTTCGATTCTTGACTTAGGTTGCTCTCAACTCGTGACTCATATCCCAATCTTGGATAAAGACGTCACAATGACACCTATCGCTTTACTATCGCATCGAATATGACGTCCCCTACAGAGAGTGCGCTTAGGTGAATTCCACAAAGGAAGTCACAAGATAAAGGCTCGGTACCAAATTCTATAGTTGAATTTTTAACTCAAGAAGTTCAATAGAGCCATTCGATATGAGATTTTAGAAATGAGTTTTGTACCGAGAGTTCAAAGTCGATACAAAATTTAATATCGCTTTGGGAGTAAGCCAAGAAATTCTTCGAGAAAATACGTCGGGAAAATCAATAACAACAGAATATTATTCAAATCGGCGTGTCTTTATTCAAATCCATAACACGGACTAAGAAAATTTGACATCCGTAATAAACGAATGACTTCATGGCTTGATATGAAAATGTTTGACTACAATGGTTTGATTGCTTGAATTGAATAACGAGTTGCTTAGGAATATGAAAACTAACAACCTTACGAAAATAATCAATTTCTGCATGATGAGTAGTTAACCTTAAAATCACATCAAAAACAAATATCTCTATAGAAATAAGGTTAACGGTAATGTGATAGTGCCAACTGAATCAAGCAAGATTTATAAACAGATGGATGTGATGAAAGTTTCTCCTAACGGAGTTTCCACGATAGGTCAAAGTCTAATTTCTCCTGAGTCAAGTTTAAGCGTTGAGCGCAAGTAAGAGAGATAAAAGAATGGGTAGAACCGATATCTAGTAAGGTATATACTTCGCAAGAATTTATAATTGACTAACCCGTAGCTAACTTCGTTCGGGTTCCTCGCATTTTGATTTGGCCACGACAAACGCTCTTCCAAGAACCGTTGACTTTGACTTTTCTCGACATCCTTTTGAGTCACCATCCCCGCTTAAACTAGGTTTCGCTTCTGCATAAATCTCGAAAGCGATATGTCCTTCCTTTCCACAACTATAGCATACCTTAAAACCTGTTGTGGCGCTTTGAATGATATGTCCCTCTTTCCGCATTTGTAACATACTCTGACGGTGGTCGCTTCTCCTCCCTTAAAACTAGTTCTTTATATAGCGCCGACGTCTTCACATAGGTCGTTGTTGAATCTCCTCTTTTTAAAATCTCCTCCCGACTCGCTTCTTCTATTTTCATGGCCACGATTACCACCGTGAGTTCTACCGCTTTAATCTCGTATTCTTCTTTCTCATTGGTTATCGTTATTCGATGACCGCTATCTCTTGATGATCCAAGGTTATGGTCCCTCGGTTGAACGTACTCGTTATCTCGCTTCTAACAACCGAGCCTCATTGACAACATCCCCGAATAGAGAAAATTTATGAGAAATGAGATAATCGGCGTATGTCGGGTTTCAAACCTCTCGAAAACATCCGCGTCATCGTTCCTCATTCTCCACCAAATGAGGTGCAACTGGATAACTCCGCGAACTTCGCCTCGTCTTTGGGACACCGCCATGTTATTCGCTCTCTGTCTAATAAACTCCACTTCCTTCATATGACGAATACTTTCGAAAAGTACTTGTCATTGAACTGCTTTCAAACGTCTCCCACGCATACGCTTTGAGTGCGGTTTGGATGGAGTACGCTTCTGATTCCTACCAAATGTCTCCTCGCCACGAAACATAAAGGTGGCGAATGGAACTTTCTGTTCCTCCGTGCATCCCAAGACATCGAATATCTTGGTAATTTGTTTGACCCACGCCTCGCCTTTAATCGGATCCGGCTTTCCCACTGCGTGGTCCCAACTCTTTGAATGCTTGGCTTTGTGACCACTCGTGAATTGCTATCATTTCCTCCACGTATTTTGAACACGAAGTCTCCTCGTCGATTTTGCATGAACTGCAAAAAGCTTCTAAACATCCCTCGCTCATCATCTCGCTTTCGGTGGTGTTGTTCACGGAGGAACATTGCCACTGACTGTTACGCGTTCTCCTCGTTGGTGAAAGAGCATCTCCACTGTCTCATTTACTCCAATCATTAATATTCTCACGACATTCTCAAATCTCATCATAAAATAAGGGTTAATTAAGGAAATCAATATATCACATAATATCCCTATATCTTGACCAACTAACAAATAAGCTTAGTAGGACACACTTTAGCGAAGGATTTACTCGCCTCTCCCCTCCTAGTTCTATTCCCCGATCTCCGCCAAAAGATCATATCCCTAAGCTCGATACCAACCGTGGCGCCCCAAAATAGGTATACACAACACCCATTCTGAGTCGCCAAATACATGGTACGTAAACAACTACAACTTTATTATTACAACAAGAAAGCGTGAGTTTGAATACAAATATTATCTTCTGAATAATATCTATACTCAAATAAATCCTCATCACATTATTGATTCATTATTTTACAAAATGGTGAGGACTACTAAACAACTCTCTCTAGAATCTTCATTCCATACCCCGACTAAGACTACTACATTCTCCCCTCCCGAGAAGAAAAATGGAACAACAAGGAAAAGGGTGAGCTCAACTAGCCCAAGAAAGAATATTATGACTAAGATAATATACAACAAATTATCGTTAGTCTTCAACAGGAAAAATCGATAGAATACAATAGACAACAAGTTTCGATCAATATTCGTGTGAAATAATAATTCATAGAAGAGTTACGTAGAGAATGAAATCTACTATAATCTATGAATTTAATAAATCCATCATCAATATTTTATCCCTCAGTAACATTAATCAATATGCATCTGGAATCAAATATTCATCTTTGCTACTGTGCCAAAGATATATCATCATCGGTCATGTTCATCTCAACACTGCTCATCTTCTTTGCACTAAAGGCCAAAGATATTCTTCAGAAATCATTCATCTTTTGCACTACTGAAGCCAAAGATATTCTTCAAAATCATTCATCTTTTTGACTCACAGTGCCAAAGATATTCAATAATATCATCATTTAAGACCGAGGATGATGAAAAATATTTTTAAAGAATCGAATCCAAAGAAACAAAATGACAAGGATTAAGGATTCAGTACTTTGTTTTATCCATGTACAACAATACCTCAAAGATAATCATAGTGGTGTAAAATTCAAGAATGATCAAAACACGGATCAATCAAAGCTAGTATCCGAATAGATATTTTGACAAAAAAGAAGAAATTTTATTTTTCGATTGAATAGTCTTCAGTATCGTGAATAGTCTTCAGATACGTGAATAGTAACTCAACACCAAAAGATAGAAATTCCACAAAAACATCTTCACGCTTACGTGAATAGTACTTTCGTGAATAGTAATCGTGAATAAGAACTCATGAATAAGAACTCGTGAATGGTAACTCGTGAATAAGTAACCCCGACATGAAAAAGTTCCAAATTTGATAAAAACTTCAGATCAACATTTCAAAGATAATGATATTGAAGAAATAATATCATTACAAAAAAATAATATCCACTACCTCGAAGATCAAGATTTTACCATTTAGAATCTGGGTATAGTCTTTGAAGGGAACTTCAGCACCGTCTATAGCAATACTCAAAGTATACTCAAAATACTCACAAGAATACGCTCAAAATATCGAGAGAGAAATAGAGAAAACTTGAGTTTACGGTGTGATTTTCAATTCTAACCTAAGACCCTATTTATAGGAAAATGCTTAGAACACCAAAGCAGAAAATTTAATATAATATTAATATAATTATACAAATTTTCCTTAGCCCACCTTTTGGTCAAAACACCAGCCACACATGTTAATGATGTCCAAAAAAAATACAAAAAACGTTTTTCTTAACAAAATAATTTAAACTCCCAAAAATCAATTATTTCGGAGCTTCGGAACTTCAATAATTCATAATAAATAGCCCTTTCATCAGAAAATTCGAATCTCACGAGTTTTTATAGGAAATTCAATTCTCTACAACTTTGCAGAAGAAAGTTTTTCCAAATTCAAAACAAAAATCGACCGAAATCCACAAACGGACGATTTTACACGTTTATAATCAAATTTCTATTCAATAATTGTGTCCACCAACACACAAAACATGTTTTAAACATTTATTGCAACAAAAATACTCTTCCTCCTCATATACTCATATATCCCACATTCATTGTAAAAATATCACCGTTAATATATTATTAAAATAATATATTTAAATGAATTATTTTATCGGAAAAGATAAATTATTAATTTTCAACAATTGTCATTTTAAAAATTTTCTCCATCTATATCCACATAAAATCAATATTTTCCTTATCATATAAATCAATAATTAATTATTCACAAATAATATTACGTAATCACAATATTGACAACCAGAGCGGTTCAGGGAAGAGGGGCTTTCCAATAAGAATTTCTTCTTCTTGGCGCAATTAGATGACCAAACCTCTCCTGTATGTAACTTTCTAGACATTGCCAATAATGTTATCTAATAATATTATTCAGATAATATGAATTATTGCTTCGATAATGAAAATCTTTGTAATGACAATTATTGAAACAACAATGATATAAAATATCAACACAAAGAATTATTAACTCGATAAAATCTTCGAGCGAGAATTCACATAACCATTATTGAGTAGTGCCTTCTTACGTAAGAATCAATAATTGGTGCAATACCGTGCTTCTTTGCTCAACAACGCGTATTAGTGTGTTTTAACCAACGGGTATTCCAACAAGATTAATCTGAATAACTACGCTGTTATTTAAAAGCAACTTATATTTGTCGCTTTCTTCATCCAATCGCTTTTCAGTTATGGGGCCCACACATTGTCTGCACCGTCGTCATTTAATATTCCACGACGATGATTTAATATTCCACGACCAAACGAATATTCCCAATAACAATGAATATTTTATAACCACTTGCTTATTTTGAAATATTTGCGTATTTAACCCTTAACTATCCATATTAATCAAATCAACCCTTACTATTTCAAAATAAAGGAAATTCCTTTTTATTTAAAAAATTTTGGTCTTACAGATGTGACAAAAGTCCTCGAAGGCACTGTAATGCAGTTGATGGATAGTTTTGGTATGATTATGACCGGGGGTGATTCGGATAGTAATCGTGACCATTGATAATTTGATGAAAATCCTCGATAGTAGTACATGGATGATTATATATTGTGGTTTATTCATTAAACCGAGTTTTAGTGATAAAATTGATGAAAACCTTTTAAAACCTAAAAGATAGTAGACTTTTATTTTCTACTTGACTCTTTTAATGGATTAGTATTCATTGCAGATTAAACCGGTTTGTCATTGTATTTTATCGGTTTAACATTGTTGAAGACTATTGATAATTTATTTTGCATTATCTTAGTTATAATATTTCTTCTGCAAGGGCTAGTTGAGCTCACCCTTTCTTTCACCGTTTCTCTTGGAAAATGAGAATATAAATTTGGGACGAGTCGGGGAAAAGAGTGATGGTCCCAAGATAAGATTAGTAGTCCTCACTATTACGTTAAATAGTGTGATAATAAATGTAATGAGGACTCCTTGAGTATGAATATTGTCTAAATGACAATATTCCTATTAGAACTCTCGGTTTATGTATTGTCGTATGTTACACGACAGATGTATAATTAAGTTTGTATTTGAATTTATGTACCATGTAAGTGGCGACCCAAGATGGGTGACGTATACCTAATTTTGGGGGCGTCACAAATTCTTTCATTTATAACCACATAAATAAATCCATCATTTATATCCGCATCAAAGAAATATTTTCTTATCATATAAATCAATAATTAATTATTTACAAATAATATTACAGAATCACAATAATGACAACCAGGCCGTTCCCAAGAAAGAGGGGGCTTTCCGATAAGTATTTCTCCTTATTGGCGCGCAATTAGGTGACCAAACCTCTCCTTGACAGAACTTTCTAGACATTGCCAATAATGCTATCTAATAATATTATTCAAATAATATGAATTATTGATCCGATAATGGAGATCTTTGTCTGCGTTGACAATTATTGAAACAACAATAATATAAAATATCAACGCATCAATTATGATTCAATAAAATAAAATATTGAATAAAGAATTACTGTAATAATTATTTAGTAGTGCCTTTACGTAAGAATCAATAATTAAAAAAATCTTTGCAATACCGGTGTCTTTCTTTGCAAGAACTACGCCAGACATTCTTGTATTTTAACCACCGAATTCCAACAAAGTTAATAGCAGAACAACTATGTCATTATTTATAAAAATTCAAATTTGTCGTTTTCTTCATTCGACAGTTATTCTGTTATGGGGCCCACAAATAGCTGCGCCGTTGTACGAATATTCCCCGACAAAAAGAATATTCCACGACCAAACGAATACCCCGATAAATGAATATTTTTATAACCACTTGCGTATTTTGAAAAATTTCATATATTACCCTTAACTTTAACTTGTTATCAATTTAACCATTTACTAAATAGAAAAATTGAATACTTTTATTTCATAAAATTCGGGGTCTTACATACTCCCTCCCCTCCCTCCCTCCCCCCTCCCCCCCAAATAAGGTTGTAAAATGAAAGAAACAATTTGATTCCGATTCAATCTTGGCTCAACTAAAAGTTCGATTCGAGCTGGACTCAAAATATAAATGAGTTAAATATGAGCACATTTTAAAGTTCGAGAAATTACTCGAACCTTCTCAAATTATAATTTTTTAATTATACTCGGATCATATTCGTTGAAAAAATTCAAACTGCTTGAGCTCGATTTGGAATCGGGCTGAACTCGATAGCTTAAATGAGTCTTAATCAAACTTTATTTTATACTCGATAAATTTTGTGAACCAAATCTGAACAACTTAATACTCGGATCGATACCCCAAAGTGAGAGTAACGTGAAACCACGGCTGAATGCGCGCGTGAGACGAACTTCTTTTACGTCTTCTTCTTCCCACGTCCCAAACCAAAGTTCAAACCCCTCCTTTCCCTATCTATCAGTACAATCCCAGGAAACCCTAACTGTTAAACCTCTCTCCACATTTAGATCAATATAATATTCAGAGGGACTCAGAGAGGGAGAGTATATTTTCACTTTATGTAGCTATGGAATACAATTTTCGAGCCATGTATAAGCAAGCTTCGAATTCATCATATAGCCGTCCATCTTCAAACTTCACTTACTTTGCCGAACAAGCAGTCCGATGTCCGTACACGTTTTCTGCTTTTGTTTTCTCTCAGGAAAATTTGAATTTCTTGTGCATGCTTTCTGAAAAAATGGATTACTATTTATGTGATTTTTAATTGTTTGTTTTTACTTAACTAATTTATTCATGCAACAAAAATGTGTTTGTTTCACTCGTAATTACTTGTTTCAGCTAATTATTTGAACCCCGATTTCGACCGCTATAACCCGTTGCTTCGAAATCCTATCGGTGTACGCGACGCGATGATTCAGCGACAGCTTGAAAAGGAGAGGATCCGAGAAGAAATTATATCGGCGGAGATAGCAAGGAGGCGCGAGCTGGAAGCGGAAGTGAGAAGAGAGCTTATGAAGGAGAGAGAATTGGAATTCCGGCGAAGAGCCGACGAGTTTCCGTCCAGGCAAGGTCAACAGGCTCTACCATATTCTCATCAGGCTGAAGGTAGATCACTTGAGAAGAGAATCGCATTGTCTCTTGAGGAAAGATTCAGTAGTGGTTACTCCTCGGCACGCACTGAATTTGGGGGTTTTGAGAAAGATTTGCCGTTTCAGCGAAGTGCTCAGCCCAAGATCTCTGAAATTAAGCCTCTGAAATCAGAGGTTAGCAAAGACCCAGAGAAACAGAAAGAGAAAGAAAAATTCATTTTACTGGTCAGTATTTCTTTCTCTGATTCATTTTGCTCTAAATGTGTGTGCGCGCGCGTATATTTACTTATTATGACACTGTTTAGTAATGTTGTTCAATCTGGATATTGAAATATCAAATATCTCAGTGTAATTATTGACTGAAATTAATTACTATATGTGTATGTAAGTGCTTTATGAAGTTAGATTCGTTGCTTGGATTGTTTGTAAGGTTTATAAAAGAGTTGCACATTTTTAGAAGGCATTTGATATCTGCATTGTCCTTTTCAGTTCATTCATGCTTCTACCAAAATAATAACTAATGTTCATGTGATATTTTGTTTTGATTTTGTATCATACATTACATTACAAACACATTGTTCCTTATGTAGTAAACAATATTTGTAAGCTTGTATATATTTTCAAGTTTGAACCAAGTAAGACATTACTATTACATTCCCTAATCAAATTGGTGAGCCAAACTGGCCTTTAGTCCAGGAATAGAAATTTCTCACTGTAAGCATTATATATATTATTAATTATAGCTGTTTAGCTGGGTTATCTTTTCTTTGTTGGGTGGTTAGCAATTTGATGGGAAATTTTGCATTTTAATCTTGAAATGGAAACTCTTAGTGTAATTTTATTTTTAAGCTGTTAGAGAATTTTACTTTCTTTGACCTGCAACTCTGTTGATTCTTTTTTTCTTTGTTCTCAAGTAGAAAGTTTCTTTTTGAGTCTGTTATTTTCCCTGTTACAGATGAATAATGTTAGAGTTAAGGTATAATTTCCATATTTAGGTCCTGAAATATAAGATGAATTTTATCATTGTTGAATCCTTAATCTTTGAAGTTGCCTGTTATATTTTAGAGCTCTTTTACGCGGACATGAAAATTGGACATGAAAATTAAACACGAGTGTATTTAAATTTCACCTATTTGTAACAAATAGGTGAAATTTAAATAGACACGAATTTAAATATACTCGTGTCTAATTTTCATGTCCAACTTTCATGTCCACATAGAGTTTTTGTATATTTTATACTTGCACTTCTTTCAATTCTTTAGTTCCCTGATTCCTTAGATCTTAGTTTTATTGCATTTAATAGTAAGGCTAGACTTTATAATTGGTAGACCTCTTTTTCTTTCTCTCTTTCTTTTCTTTTCTTTTCTTTTTTTAAAAAAAAAATAATAAGATTTATAAGAAAAATGAACATGGAAAAGTGAGGAAGAAGAGTGCTACCCTTTTGTTAGGGTTCAACCAAGGTAATAACCCAAACTCCTTATTAAAAAAAATAGCAACAATAAAAAGGATTTTAAAAAAAAGGTAATAGCACATAGCTTCAGGATTCATTCAATATTCAACTTTAATTTGATTAATGGGGATGTCATCACTTCTATAGGTTTACTAAACTACTTAATAATATGACTTGAAGAAAATAACTTAACCTCCTAAAGAATCCTGGATGCCTTATATTCTAAAAAATAAACATAATTAGACAGTGATGGTATTTTTTGCAATTTTCCAATACATTTCCATGCAGTCACTGCGATGTTTAAGTACGATAGAGCTAGTGTGTTTGAATATGTTAGATTGTGAAACTATGACATTGTGAGGACATCCTTTAGATTGGTAATATTTGAAAGTAGGAAGAACAAGATTATGGAGTCTCTTTAGTTGTGGGATGCAAGTTGCATTTCGAGGACAACTTAGCTTCTTTAGGCACATGAACTTCAGGTTTTATCTCAGTCAACCTTTTCCTTCTACTTCATAAGGATCGGTTTTGTGACTTTTGTCTTCACATGGTTCTTTGCGGTTCTGCAAGTTGCTCAACATTTTTGTGTCTCATTGTCAGTATCTTACATGTAGTTTACTCTTCTAGCTTCCTAATGATTAACACACTAGTCCTAGAAATAGGTGTTCAGTGTTCTATATATATATATATATTGAAATCATGGGTGTTTGAAACCTCTTAGAGCATTCGACTAATCCCACATGTACACACCCCCCACATGATACATGCACTGGGCAAATCCAAACATAAGCTTGTGTGAATCCCTTAGAGTTTGCAGGTTTTACCTTCCCCATATCAAGGTGGAGAACATGCAATTGAAACAATCCCTTGGGCCTGCTCATTTAATTATGTGCATCATGTCAAACATTGAAATCTTCCCGTCAGATATCAAACATTGAAATCTTCCTTTCTAGGCTGACATACATACAAGATATTAGTATCATAATAGGTGTTACTGCCTTATGGTACTCTCTCCATCCCATTTTGGATATTGTAGGTTTTGGGATATATTAGGCACGAATTTTAAGACATGTCAATAACACATTACCACTTTTGTTTGGTACATCTTTAATATGTCTAAACTATATAATCTGCTAAGATATATTAATCTAATGTACAAATATGTTTTTGGTGTGTCTAAAAAGCCAAGCCGAACACATCCCAAAACTATGTCATCCAAATTGGGACTGAGGGAGTATTAGTTAGTGAACCACATAGTTGTCACGACGCCACGACGAGTCATGGCGGTAGCTGATTGCCAGGATGCCTAGGCGACAAGGCGACCACTATGGCGTCTGTATGGCGACAAGTTGTTTACAATGTACAATTTATATATTATTTATTTTACTTAACAAGTATATTGACAATAAAATTTCATATATATTAAAACTCAAAACATAACACTATGGAATAACATTAAAAGCACAATTACGTAAATACTTAGTAATAAAAATTCACAAATAAAATACTTGATATTAAAAACTAGTAGAAGAAATGAAGAATTCAACAAACATCACATAGAAAATAAAGTTGCAACCAACTATCACATATTACTAGTCTAATATCTAATAAAACACCACATAGCAAGCCACAATAATGTTTAGACTCTCAACACACAGTAGTCTCTAAACATTGTTCAAGCAAACTCATTAAGAAAAAGGTCATCTCCATCTCCACGAGAACTACTCTCATTCAAAGGCATATAAGGTCTTTCTCCAAAATCATCCTCCACATCTTCATCATAATTTGAAATTCTCTCTTCTTCACCAACTTCAACATCAACATTAGAGTCGGAATCTTTCAACCTTGATTCTCTTGAAGTTGAACCACCACCACGTCAAGTTATAAGATTATCACTAGTATTAGCACGAGCCCTCCTTGAAGAATTGCGACCCTCTAAAGTGTTTGATGCACCGGTTGCTCGATCCACACCATTTCATGTAAGATCTTCCTCGGATGAACAACATCGGCCTCATTATTGATCTATTCATTACCCCATTCAAAGTCATCAATGGCTAATAGTTCAATTTTTTCCCCAAGTTCTCGCCTTTTTTGGAACCTTGCGACGATCTTTCGATTATATTAGACATACACCAAGTCACTCAATCGTTTGTGTTCCAATTTATTCCTCTTATTCATATGAATCTAAAATAAATAAAACAAAAAATAATAATATTAATGATAAAATTTTCATTATATAAAAAATAGTTAATATTAGCAGTGATGACTTGTTACTTTTAAACTAATAATAGAAAGTACTTACAAACTCAAATGTACTCCAATTGCGCTCACAACCGGAAGAAAAAGAACAAAGGCCTAGAATTCTTTTTACAAACGAGGATAGCTCAATAGTTCGCCCTGCAAAAGCATTCCACCAATGAACTAACAAACATTTAAAAGAAATATAAATATTTTTAAAAGGAGGAAAGGAAGAATGTATTTAATTATAATTTAACTTTTATATCTTTATATGTATATCAATATATTTACGAGGATTATTTAATTTCCGTTGCCTAATTGCCATTACTCTTGCAAAAGTATCTTAAGAAGCATCATAGTTATCGGCTAGATTGCTTATCTTGTCTAGCAAATCTAACTCGGGCACCATCTTTGCAAGAATGTCATTGAAGTCTTCACGTAGAGTACCAGACCAACACCGGACGTTCCTCTTTGATATCAAAGTATTTGTCCGGATTGAGAAACAACGTAACCCCATATAATTTTTGCTTTATTTGGCTTTCCCATCGCCACTCAACAATGTCAATCACCTTCTTGTATAGTCTTTTTTTGTTATTCAATGCATCTTTGATTTTTTTTCTTCGCAGCGAAAACTTCTGGTATAACAAGTTTCTCATCACCATCAACAATTCTCAAGACTATAAGAAGTGGTTGTGACACCCTAATGCAATCCTCAACATGATGCCAAAATGTTGTTGAAATAACAGTATCATATACTTTCTTTCTCGCTTCGGTAGCTGACAACTTGGATTTTGTCCAATCCCCGCGTATGAACAAATGCCTGAATGCATCTCTATGCTTGTACAAACTCTGCAAGGTGATGAAAGCTGTAGCAAATTTAGTAACTGCGGGTCCACAAGATCCCTCCCATTTATTTTCTCTCTCATCGCATCAAGACGACCATTCCTGTAAATGAATGTTGTGATTCTTCTTGTATTTGTGATGGGCTGGAATTGCTTCAACTTGCCTATATCCTCTAGCATACGGTCTAAGTAGTGAGCGGCGCAAGGTGTCCAAAATAGTATATCTCCATTAGTATATGCTTCGTTGCCTTATAATTAGAGGCATTGTCCGTGACCACCGAACAAGTAGATTTTCCAATATTGTGGCATCTTGCGATTGACTGGAGGCATCAATAGAACCCGTAAGTTTCCTCCGGACTATTAACAAGGAAATTCAACAAGTGTCTTCCCCTCTTTATCTGTCCAACCATCCGATATGAGTGTTCAACCATATTGCTTCCAAGAGACTTTATGTTTCGCCTTTGACTCATCAGTTTTTGTCTTTGCCTTTTCAAGTAAAGAACCCTCAACTCATGATACGTTGGAAGCTTTAAACTCGACCCATATTGCCCTATAGACTCGATCATTACCTCAGCTACTTGCATTTGCAAATATGCCACACTCGTAGAAAAAGTTGGCAATGTGCATATGGACTCTCTCCTTTTCCTCCAATGTCAAACGATTTTTAATAGTCGTTTGGCTCAAGCGCTTGTTATGCCTCTCCTCTACAACTTCTTCGAGAGTCTTTCTTAGAAGTGTGTTTCAACTGTGTTTGTTGGAGCTTTTAGTTGTGGCTTTTGGAATTGAAAAAACAGCTTTATTCCATTTGGAAGCGATCCCCGAACTTTAGATAGAGTTTAGAAGAAGTATTGGAAGCCATGCTTGGACGAGCAGATGATTGTTCTTCTTGCACTTCTACTACATCATCATCATCTAGCTCAACTGGCTTGTTCCTCTTTCGACTATTCAAAATCACTTGCATCTCCCTTAAAATTTTTGTTATTTTTGGGCACTTTGCTACATCTCAAAAATTCTAGCTGGATGTTACTTGAGCATCTTGATGCTTGAATGAAATTTCTTCCCACAAAGTATACATTGCACGACATCCTTATTACTTATATCCGACAGATATTTCCAACCCAGATTGTTTGATTTAACTTTTCTTTTAGGGTCCTTAGTTATATCATAACTGGGCCCCCGAACTTTCCGCCATTTTACTTTCTACACAATACAATCAAATAAAAAGTATAAGACAAAATAAGTATGTATATATATAGGGCTATATGTATATATATATATATATATATATAACCATATCCTGATTATATATATATATATATATTATATATATATAATGTATATATATATATATATATATATATAATTATATATATATATATATATTGTATATATGTATAAGTATGTATCAATATATAACCACATCAAATAGATAAATTGTATTTATCAGTATGTAATATGTATCAGTAATTCAGTATGTATCAACCGTTGTGGTATCTGTTTCAGCATGTAACATTAGTACGTGTCAGTATGACCAAAATGTAACTGTCAAGTAGATAAATGTTACATATCAATGGATAAAATGTGAAGAGTACATATATAAAATATAAATATATATATAAATTATATATATATATTCTTTCATTTTTGAAGTAAGCACTGAACAACAGTCAACAGCTAGGAAAAAAAGAAAAAAAAAAGCACTGTACCGAGTGCTAAGAAAGCAAAAGATAAGCATGAAGCATAAAAAGATAAATGGGGAAGAAAAAAAGAAGAAGAAAGTAGTGACTTGCGACCAGAGAAGAAGAAAGAGAAGATAATACCTGTAAACAACGTTGTCGGAAGGAGTGGACTTCGGTGTCGCGCCGATCGGAGTAGTCAGTACTTAATAAGTCAGTAGTCTCTCTCTCGTTCTCGTAGTCTTCTTCCCCTTCTAGTCTTTTTCTACTACGAATCGAGTATCGACTGGGGCCATTTTTGGAGTTCCTCGGAGCAATGTGGTTATGTTTTTTTAACCCAGTTGGCAGTTGGGTTGATCCATACCAGACAAGTCGCTCGCTCAGCCGACATGTTGCCAAGTCGTTGACGAGTTCCTAGTGCTCGATTTTCAAACCTCCATCAGGTCGCCTTGTTCACCTCCTACCTATCGACTGGACGCCGGCATCACCTAAGCGACGTCTTAACAACTATGGTGCACCATTAACTTCAAACAGACCTTCTATCCATGCATTTGGTGGTACTATTACTTGTGGACAAGAAAATTAAAGGTCAGCCATGAAGGAGCACTTTACTCGTTGATTTGGAGATTATTTTCCCAAATTAGCATACCAATGATAATTGTCATGGGTATATCATTTCTATTAAGAGTGTTATATTGGTGATCTTGGCATAGGATAATCTCAATCAACAGCTTCATTCATCCGGTACTGCTTGTTTGTTTGAGGGTTTACTGGAGTAGGTTTCCTTGTGTTTATGAACCAAGCTTTCTGTCTAATTTTCTTTCACATCGTGAGATCAGCATAACTATTTTCTTATAGTCGCATCACATAATAAGATAGGAGGAAGATGGTAGAGTGAGATTGTTGGAAGTTTTAGACCAAAAAGGAGCATATTCGATAGTCTTCTTTCTGATCCAAACTTTCCTATAATATTATAGGAGCATATTTACAAGTCTTTTTTCTTCCTTTCTTGATAGTAAACTCTTCATGTTTTAGTTGGGCCACAATTTTGTGATAAATGTTACTTGTGATGCTAAAATGGTTTGTTATAGAGTGAGATTGTTACTTGCGATGCTAAAATGGTTTGTTAGCGACTCGGTGTACCAAAAGAAAGATTAAAATTGCGAAGGTTATATAGAAGAATTACGAACCAAGATTTTTTGGCTTATTAACCTTGTGCTACTATATGATTTCTTTTGCTTCTCGTACTTTTGGAGAACTTTTCTTATTATTATTTTGGGTTTTTTCATATTTGGAAATAGAAAAGCATGAATTCATTTACATTATGCTTGTAATTGGATTATTTTCTTCTATTAGTGTTGCTCATCCATATAGAGCTCATACTTAAGTTATGTATATAATTTACCAATTCTGTTTTCTTGGAGCAGCAGGGCAAAGGCAACTGTCTGTGCCTTTATAATGATTTAATTGACCTCTCTACTTCACACTGTTTTTGACTGATGCTATTTCAAGTCGGGATTGATGTGGTGAGGTCAACCAACCTAACTAACTGAAACTTAGAGGTGATATAATTAATTCCGTCATTACACAATATTCCGTTAGACCATGTAAACCCATAATCTATGCTGGCTGGTAGACCAGAAGTTGTTTTGGCTTAGTTGGCCCCAATCAGTTTAGCATGTTCCTTCCATGAGGAACCTTACTTTCTGTGACCAGGGTCAGCGCTATAGTTAAGTTCTTTAAGATGTTCTGATCTCATTTCAGTCTTCTTCATGGTTACAACCACTTTCCTTTTCTTACTTTCCAGTCATTTGTCAATACTAGAATATGCAACTAGTAATTGATAGACACTGTTTCATGTGGCTTTCAATTATTAATAAACAGGAATTGTTCTGATCAGTTGGTGTTAAATTATGGTAGCCTGGGACATGGTTTCAAATGAAGACCATGTTTTATCAAGAAACATTTTATTGATGATGCAAGATGGAACTTCGAAAAAATAATAGGGTTTCAAACTATACTTTCTACAAGCTTTCCTGAAATTCTCACTAAAAATATTCAAAATCATTTTGAAACCTTATAGAATTTTATTAAAAATGCAAATTTTCTGATTCTAATTGTTTTTTTGAATTATTCTTTTTGGTGAAATCTGTAGTTCAGCATTTTTTTTAGATCAAGTGTCAAATATCAGCAATGAACTTCCACTTAATGAAAAAAAATAGTATCTCTTAACCATATGTATCTAGTTTTGTTCCCACCTTTGCTCCCTTTCTGGGTTTGTTGGATAAATAAGAATTTGTGGTATGAAAGATTTGTAAAGAACTCTTAAAGTACTGTTTTGACTGCTTATGCCCAAAAATAAATTACAAGGAAAAAATGATTCAACTGCTAGTTGTTCTTGTTTGGTTCTCGTTTCCTTTAAATTTATATTTGGAATTTTGCCGATGAGTGAGCATGCTTCTGCAAAAATAATAAGGGTTGGACTCGACATTCTTGGTTATATGCAATAATGCAAAGTAGAGGTTTAAGCCCTTGAGGATAAAAAGACTCTTTCTCATACAACGTTTCTGTTGCCATGTTTGAGCTTAAAATGTTTCTTCGAGCAAGCACATGGAAACTATATTTTCCGAGGCACTAGTAGTATGTCATTCATCCAAATTTTGAAAACAATTTTTTGGGCTTGCTTTTTGTTTTTTGTTTTAATGTTTTCTTCTTGGTGGAACACATGGTATTTCATATCGACAAGTATACAAGAAATTCGAGGGGCAAAAGTAATGGAAAGAATGAACAAAGGGTGAGCAATGCACAAGAGTGAGATGGGAGTCAGTTGAATTTTTAAAAGCAGATCTGTGTTGTGCTGTGTTGGTGTATGGTGAAATGGTTACCATTATATATGGTGATTATATTGTTTGACAATTTATAGGTATTAGTAAAAATGTTTCCATGTACCCGGAATCCTAGATAGAGCATATCTTTAAATCTTATACATTATCTCTTGGTAGAATGGTTATTTGAGATTAAGACTAGCATGAGTTATATTAATCCTTTTGAAAGCTTCGAGAATTTCACTGTTTGTCAGGTTGTTCATAATATACTTGCGTTTGGTGATGGACTTTCTTTGAGTATTTTTGTTGCAGGCTAATCCCGATGCAAATCTTTCTGGAACAAAACGGAAAGCTGTGACACCACCAACTGTGGGTGCTTGTTTTCTTCCTCTAATTGGTTGGAAGAAACCTAAAGAGGAGTGGAGTTGTGCGATATGTCAGGTTAGTGCCACAAGTGAACAAGGTCTAAACGAACATCTAGGGGGGAAGAGGCACAAGTCTAAGGAGGCCGGATTAAGAGCACAGAGGACAGGGAAAAACTTCAGCATTGGGCTATGTACGAAGAAAACGTCCATTCCCACCAAGCCTGCTGAAGTTATTGAGAATCCAATCTCAGAGCAAGTGGGGGAGATTGAGGGGAAATCACTGCAGTTTATCAAAGAAGGGGGTTCATCATCTCTGAACATATGGAAGACCGGAATTTCAAAGAAAAATGAGGCGCCAATCCTGCAAAAAGAAGAGGATACTGCTGATTCAAATAAAAATGGGGAAACAGTCCAGAAAATGCAGAAGATACCGGAGGATAAGAAAAAGAAATTTAAGTTTTGGTGTGAGATGTGCCAGGCAGGGGCCTTCTCTGAAAAAGTGATGAATAATCATAAGAAGGGTAAGAAGCATGTATTTAGAGGAACTTAAAAAAAATGGGAACTCAACTCAAATGGTTGGGGTTACTTGGAAGGCAAATCAGTAGTAGAAGATAAGAAAATGGTTACACCAGAAGCTGGTGGAACTTCTCAGGAAGATCATGAATATCTGTGAACTGAATACTGTGACCTTTCAGGTGAACTGTTCAATTATTGCACATGCTGAATGATGAAGGGACCCCTTGATCTGCTTAAGGTGACTCTTCGAACTGTTTTTAATTCCAAAATTGATTTGGAATTGTGTAAACTTGTTTTATAACATTTCGTACTGTGACATGTAATTTGAGCTCTGGCTAGATTTAGTTGGCCCAAGTTTTCTGTATCCTTGAAAGACTTGCTCCAAAAGGTCAGCAAAATTAGATATGAACCTGGCTGCTTTTTCTGATTAAACTGACCTCCCTGTATATTAGTTATAATTGACTTGGCGAATTGAAAAATAATTAAGTTGTGGAAGTAGTAGAGCCAAGCTCTTGCTATATGTTTATAATCGGTTATGTTTTTGAGTGAGCAAATGTTTTATATTATCAGTCTGTTGTATGGTCATATACTTTTCATAATTGAGGACTGTTTTTATAGTCAACATGGCTTTAGTGTTCACTTGGTCCGACTCCTATGTTTATGTGACCCAAATAATAATGATGTAAAGAGCTATTGAAATAACCATTTCTTTAAGTTGCATTTGACTTGGTGATGCTACGTACAATGCAGTCATATCTACGACCAGGAGGCCGTATAATTTGGGCGCTTTGGGTGAACAGATCAAAGTATTAAAGTCTGGGTATCTAATCTTCATTTGATTCTCCCTTTGAATTGCTGACAATTGCTCCAGAGATACAGTAAGACGGGCATAAACATTTTGTTCAAGATTGCCAATATGAACTTAGTCGTGTTTGATAAACTTGATAATTAGAAAATGGTTATGGACAGTTACAAAATTATTTGATAACTCTGGTTTTGTGAATAATTTAATAAAAATGAGACTATTCAATATATTATTAATTAAAAAGTAATTATTAAGATATTTCTTAAGAGCATTCGTACAAAAAGTGAGTAACATTTAACAAGGGTAAAAAGAACAGTTACACTTTGGTAATCAACACTATTATTAAGTAATATTTCTTTACAAAAAGTGAGTAACATATTTCTATTTCTGAAGCCCTCCCATATTGTGTTCTATTTTTTTTCTCACAAGCCCTTGGTCTTCTATATTGAGGAATATATATTCAGACCCTCAAAGCAACCGGGTCTTGCCATGAGATCTTTCTCTTCGCAGCAGCACGATTAGAACTTTCCCCAACATTTCTACATGCAGATAACTTCAAATCACCAAGCTGGTCTTCATTAATCATACCTTTCTTCAACTCCTCAAACCTCACAGTCTCAGAATTATCTTGTAATTCCTCTTCTTCTATCTGTCGAGTGTTAAGATTAAATCGCAACCAAGTAAGCAAGTAATGCCCATTGGAAGAAGCTAACAATATGTAATTCATTATAAGGTCTAACTATTTACCGAGATCTGGTTCAAGTCGAAAATTGGAGCTCGATTTAGCATAGCCTGCTGTTTCCCACTAAAAGCCATTTCCCTGTTATTTAAATCAAAAATTGAAGCTGTGTTCCGCATAGCTGCACCATTTCTGTTGTATATTCTCTCCTGCTGGTTCAGATCAATGACTAGCATAGGGCTTTGATGGGTGTCTTCCTTTCCCTTGTATGATCTTCCCCTCGAGTTTACATTTGAGATCGCTGTATGGTTGATTAGAGCTGCATTCTTTCCGGTGTGTTGTTTTTCTTTAAGGTTCGGCACAAAACTATAAACTGTATTTTTAAGGGAGGCTTCCTGTCCCATATATACTCTTCCTTTCTGGTTTGCTTTGAAAACTGGGGGGAAGTTACCTCTGTCGGCCTCCTTTTTGTAGGCAATAGGAACTTTCATACTTTTTTTCCTCTGGTTTTGTTCATACTGACGTCGTGTGAGTTCTTTTCCTCGTTCTTGTGGGAGGTCTGGAGACTTACTTTTCAATAGGTATTTGTATCTTTGCCGCAGGAATCTGTATAAAGAGAATAAGAGCAAAATTACAACTGGGTTGAGAGGAGATATCAAAGTTAAAAAAAATTTAGATGTGTATAGAACTATGTTACATGAACTGGCATGTCGTCCGGTTGGACATGGTATTTTGAAGAGTCTAATACGGGTATTCTTCAATTTTGCTTCAATTTTACACTAAAATGTGAGTGTCAGACTTGGGTACTTTAGAGTAAAATGAAGAGTTCAAAATTAGGTATGGAAAACCAAATGTTGATTCACAATTCTAAAGATCAAACAAAAATTCCAAATGTATGTATTCTAAAATATGTTTGAACAAATGCCTAAAACCAAAATAAAGAGATTAAAAACAAAACGAACACATATTAAGATTAAAAACATTCAAAATTATGTAAAGGACTCATCATAAGCCTTAACTCAACTGAAAATTGTAAGTACAAATATTGGAAATTACATTCATATCACAAATTATGTAAAGGGACTACAGGATCATAAGCCTTAACTGTCCAACTGAAGTATGATCATTGTAAGTACAAAATATCCTCCACGTACAAGTTGAATATTATACCTGACTTCGGCTGATAATGTCAGTTTCCTCCCTTTCATGTTCTCCAACTTGTTTCTTGAGGCTTCCACATCCTGTAATTGCTCAAAAGGATTACAATTCTAGTATTAATCAGCAAATACAAATACATTACTAAAATTAGTTTGAGAAGAATATTGACAAGGCAAAAATATCAACATTAGCAGAAATAATAAAGGAATAATTTAGGGGAAAATCAATAAAAATCTAACAACTTTTTAATGGAGAGATATCAGGGAACTACTGAATTTGAACCAATAATGAAAAACTAAGGAGGGCAAGGGAGGGAATATGGCAAAAAACTACTATTTTAAACATCAGAGAATAATTTTTTTGTTAAAAAAAAAAAAAGAAGCAAAAAACGAAAAAGGGTCGAGCAAAATTTATCAGCAAATTATGAGGAATTCAGAGTAAAAATGAAACCGGATTTATAGATGGTTATTTTCTAATACAACTAATATGTATTAACTTTAAAATATATATGCTGGAACAATCAATAAATTGGATATAGTTCAAAGACGACATATCAATTCATCCATAATAGAATTGAACCCATCAGAAAATTGAACACAACAGATCAAACCAAGAAAGCATAGCAAAACAAGACTGAGAACCAAAAACATAGATGCTTCCAAGAAGAAAACAGATCAAACTAATCTGAATATAAAAAAAAACTAAAAGGGATCAGATCGACCAAAACAGATCAGACCCAAAAACAGATAGCAGTAATAAGAAGCATAGGATAAATCCAGAAACATTTATTCGTAGAAATCCTCAGATCTTAAAAAGAAGGGGGGGGGGGGGTGGAATTACCTTGTGCAACTCATGGTATTCTTGCATGAGAGTCTGATGCTTGATCATGATCTTAGCATCCCCAAACACACCATAAGGTGATGAATCCAAAGCAACCCCTTTCATCTTCTTAGTCATCAGATCAGATTAGGAGAAATTTAAACAGCCTTAAATAAATAATTGATGATCTATCTATATATAAAAATTAAGGGCTGGAGGAGGAGAGAAAGAGACAAGTTGGTTGAGAAAAGGAAAGGGAGAAGGAGAGGTGGGCAAGAAATAAAATAGTTAAAGAAGAAAGAGAAGATGAAGAGGGGGTTCTGGTATTCCTGTTTTGTCTGTGAAAGTCTGACCGAGACAAAGCCCAAAAAGCCCACATAAATCGGGCAAGAAACATTGTTGTTTTGAGACAGCGAAGGGATGAAGATAGGGATTTTTGGGGGGTTGCAGAAGGGTATTTGTGGCAACAAGTTTTTGTATGAGGTGGGTTTGGTTGGAGGAGAGGAGGAGGACATTTGAAGAAATATCGTCTTTCTTTCTTTCGTTTCTTTTTTGTATTGTTTTTGTTTCTCTACATAAATTTAGGTCCAGCTGGGCCATTGGAGAGTTGGGTGGGTTTGTGTGGACTCTTGTTTGTTTTTGATGAGGAGGGTGGAAGGGAGGGCCGGTGCATTGAGTTTATATGGTTTCCTCCTATTCTCCCTCTCTTTTTCCTTGTTTTCTTTTTGCGTCTGGTGGAATAGGATAGGGATGATAATAGATGTAGAGAGAGAAATAAAGATGTTGTTTTTTAGAGAGAGAGAGAGGGAGAGAGAGAAGGGAATGAGAAAAGTTTTGCTGAAAAAAGCAGGAGAGAGAAAGAGAATAATGGGGGTTGTGGATTGCTCTTCCTGTGATGTGTTGCAGTTGTTGTTAGTCCTTGTTTCGAGGCCCCCTGGGTTTGGGATCACTATTTTGATTGTGATGATGCCTTCCTTCTTTTCTCCCATTCCATTTACTTATTTATTTATGAATTAGGTACATACAGTATTTTTATATTACTATAAAAAATAAAAAGGCACATTGTTAAAATACAAATATGCCCTTCTTGTTCACTTTCCTTCCCTGTTAATAATGAATGTCAATCTTTTCAGAATATTGCCGTCTAGCGTCTGCATATGGAAAGCATGATTATGTTATGTAAAATTCTTTCCTGGGGTTAAGATGGTAAATTGGCATTGTTCATCCTTTTATGATGTTGAAGAGGCAGAGGAAGCATAACTTGTAGAATTGGGTGGAACTGGCACCCTTTCCCCCCCAACTAACTTCGATATGATCAGTCAGTATTCCAAATACATAATCCATCTTCGCTTTGGAATAAATAAAGGCCATCTTCATTTGGAATAAATAAGGGCCGGGGATATATTTGTATTTATATCCACAAATTATGGTAGAAATTAGTATATACTCCCTCCGTCTCAGGATAAAAGTCCTTATTACTATTTTAGGTTGTCTAAGGTTAAATGTCCACTTTCTTTTAATAACTAAATTTTTACATATTTTTTCCTATTATGCCCGTATCATTAAATATCTCATATTTTTCTTATTCTAATTCTCTCTCCATATTTAATGACATTATTATGAGCAATTTTGTCATTTTATTCATCTTCTTAATATGCGTAAAAAGTCCACAAGACTTTTATTTGGAACGGAGGGAGTATATGAATGAATAGTCCAGTCTGTCCCCCCAGGTTTTAGTGGGGGTATGCATTACAGAGACTGCAAAGAAAATGGTGTTGGGTTTCTTGAAATTTGTCGGTCATAAATCCTTCTTTTAGACTCTTTACTCCTCTGCTCAAGTTCTTTTTTTGTAGAACTACTAGTGCTAGAGAGAGAAAGAGAGAGGTGTATTTGGGTAGTCTTTTTCCCAAATGTGTTTGCATCAGTTGCTCCCTTCCCCATTAATAGATTGTTGGCAGGGCAGAGCAGAGATGGTGGTATTTGACATGGACAGAAAGGGATAGAAAAAGTAACACATTTCTTCTTTTTATCCTTTAGTTGACACTTGCAGGTACTCAGCGGTACGAGAAAAAAGGGTCAATGAGATAAAACAATGTATCTTTATTAGAACTCTTAATGGATTTGCCTTTGATTCCGTCACAGATAAATCTTATTTTGTCAAATGACTCTTAATCGGTTAGATACAAAAATAATTCTATACGGTCCAGAGACATGTATAAGCGAAGAAATATTTTTTTAAGACAAAAATAACATCTTCAATATTACAAATTCCGTCATTATTCCCAATACAAATTTAACCTACAATCGCGTTGCAGCTCTTCTTCTTTTGCCATAATCTTCTCTCCCTTCTTCATTTATTGTTCGTTATTATCAATTGTTACAGGATAAGATCACTCAATAGCGTCTTTGTGTAACTATAGGGAGATTTCTTTTTTTGATTTGCATAGGGATTGATCTTTTCTTGTTAACTTACATTTAGAGTAAATGATTGGATGCTATTTTGATATAAACTTAAGGGATTGGATTTCTTGGCCTGTTTATGAACTGTTATTGTTATGATATTGGGTGTCACGAGTTAGATAAGTAAATTTGGATTTTGATCGATTTATTTGTCTTAAGATTTTTCAGATTTTAATTTCTTTGTTAAGAAGTATTGTTTGGTGGGTTTCTTCCGAAATTATATGAGAAAAAGCGAAACTGCGAAACTGATGATATCATGTTATAATTGGTTGGATCTCTGTTTTATTTTAATTTTGATTTTAAACTTAGTGGTTAAATGTGTGAAATTAATAGATCAACGAGCTTTTAGTTAATTGGGAGATTTACCATTATTGGGTAAAAATTAATACAATGTTGATTTTCATTAATAGATTGAATGGTTGTTTGAATTTGTGGGTAGCTTTCTGATATTTGACGTGTTTCATGTCTCTTTTTAGAAATGGTATTTCGTTAAATTTGGGTTGGTTTAGATTTCTTTTTAATCCATTAAAGGGAAAAGGTTTGCTTACAATTTTTCAAAGAAAATACCACTTTGATTTGCTAGGTTCTTGCTGTAGAATAAAAATTACCCTTCTTCATGTTAGGATGGGTGATATACATGTTTTGCATAGATAATAACAAATGGCTGATTATACCTCACAGTTACAGCCTTACAGGGAATTAGTAATGGATATTTCTTTGTTTTACTCTACTTTTATCTTGTATTGCTTGTAGGATAATCATCGTTCGTAAAGTTACACTCTTCGATAGTCCGGATACATTGTGTATAAGTTTGACGAAGGCTTTCTTCTGCCTGTTAGACATGATAGTTGCCGAACCATCATAGATGGGATGCACCATTCGTCGAGCTAGGTGTGTCGGAGGAAGAAGGTGACGTGATTCAGACAAATGTTAATTGTTGCTTTTGGTTGCCATGTAACGATCCATATTTCCCCTTTATATTTGGCTTTCGAGGAAACAGTTAGACTAGTAAAAGTTTTCGGTCTCGTGGCCTTTCTCCTCATGGTAAGAACAATATTTATCATTTGATCTTCAAAGGCCTTTCGAAGAAATGTTCACTCTTGATTTCATTAATAATATTAGCTCGACCGGTGTTCAGGGGAGTGTAGTCTTTATCCCAAGAGTTTCTATATTTATTTTTGCCTCCCTTGTCCCTAGAGTCAATGTCCTTACCTCGCCAATCATCCTTATAACCTCTGCAGTCCTCATCTCTTCGGCCATCACCTTTTCAGGCGTCGTCTCTTCTGACAGAACCATCAACTTTTGGGACCCTTCTCTAATGATAATTATCATTATGTTTTGAAGGTCCCCAAAGACTAGCAATGCCAGCCCCCAAAGACTAGCAATGCCTCTTCCATCCCTATAATGTTTTCGACCTTGTCATAGGCCTCGGTGAGATTTTGAGGGGCTTTGGAGATGATTTCCTAGATCAGACGAATGGATTTGTCAACATTTAAACACAACGTGAGGAACTGTATTGTTTGAACCAAATCTAGGGTAGGGATCTCAACTATTGCATCACGAAATCGCTTGAGAAATTGCCAAAAAGATTCGTTTGACACTTGGATTAGCGAAGTCTTCTGCTTTTTGCGCTTTCTGTTACTGTCGTTCGGATCGAGAGAGTGTACCCGTTTTGTGATTATGTCGTCTTCAACCCGCGTCAAGTCAGCAAGCTGTTTATCAAGCTCTTTTTGCTGAATTTGAAGAGTTTTCTTTTTATACTGGACTTCTTGGAGACACTACTTGTTAGCGTTTGTTGGCTGACGTGACTACGAGTGTGCCTCGCCATGGGAATTAGTTTGGTAAATGGGTGGCAGATGTATTGTCGCCATGGAAGTTGTATATTAATGAGTGGTTAAAAAAGAACTCCACTAAATACTAGAAGACTCTCTTTCTAGCACCAATGTTAACGCTTGAATTTTTTCACACGTTCAACCACCAGCTTGGACGTAGACTTACAAAGAAAAAACCACCAGAAAGTAATTGATGACTCGGGTCATCGGGGGATATCTCCGGTATGAGGTAAGAACATATTTCAAGATAGGTTAACAATGGAGAAGCTAATATTTAGTAGACTAAAAGTGTGTATCATTACTTCTATCATTAACCTATATTTATAATTTTGCTACATTATTTAATAGGATTAAGAATTGTATAGAGAAATCCTATTAGAAAATGCAAGTACTATACAAGAGTTAATATTAAATGTGGTAACTGTATGATGCCTTAGTTGGCAAGATAACGAGCTAAGCCTATAGAACTTAAGAGTTTGTTATGTGTGCTTATGATATAATGACATGGAATCGGACCCAATTCAAACAACATATGAAAATGCACAGCCTAACAACTCTGAATGCTTCAATGGACAGACAATTCCCACTAAATATATCAATTCATTTGTACATATAAATTTAGACGTCGAGGAGAGACATAAGAAAAAGGATTGTTGCTGAATTTTAGACGAACAAAAAGTAACACCAATATTATTTTTATATTGACATGAAAGCATGATAGATATACACATTCATGCTCCTACAATTGCAATCATAAAAAATACATAAATCCAAGACAATAAATTAGAGAAACTTATACTTCCACAATATTTTTTGATATTTTCGTATGAACCAATATTAATAGTTAGTTAAAAAATAGATTCCACATGTGGAAATTGTGAGATCCCGAATTTAAAATAAAAGTATTCAATTTTTCTATTTTGGTAAATAGTTAAATTGATAAAAGTTTAAAGTTAAGGGTAATATGTGATTTTTTTTTTGCAAAATAAGCAAAAGTTGATATAAAATATTCTTTTTGTTTTAATATTCGTGCATTTCGCACAATCATTGGTGGACCCCACAAATGTAATTATTGTTTGATTGAGAAAACGATAAAAATATTTTATTGAAAATAACGGCGAATGTTTTACCATTAATCTTGTTGAACTACTTTCGGTAGTAAAAAAATACGATGAATACGCGTGGTTGCATAAGTAAGACACGGTATTAATTATTGATCTTATGTGATAAGTCACTCGGTTTTGTTTTATTTGTATTATTAATGTAATAAAAAGAAAAACTTTTTATATAAAAATGTAATACTTTTATAAAGTTATTCGTTTTATTAAATTAATAAGTAAAATCTTTTTTATATAAAAATGAATACTTTTATAAAGTTATCTGCTTTTTATTAGATAATAATTAGAATATATTATATTTTATTATGCATAGTATTTGTATAAGTACTGCGTAGTGTTTTGCGTAGTAAAATCTTTTATAAAGTTATTCGTTTTATTAGATTATAAATAGAATATATTATATTTTATTTAAAAGATTTTGCTTTAAATATGAACCGTCGATTAAAGTAAATCAATCTGGACCGCTCATGAGTTAGTTACTTATCTGGCAATCCATTTTTCTATAAATAGAATCTCATTCATTCATTATTTCTTATGAATTCAATCAAACTACTGAGAGAAACTATAGAGAGTTCTTCTTCTATAATCTTGGCGTATTTCTTTAGAGTTTAAAAGAAAGCTTTGTTTAGTCTGAAGTTTTCTTCGAGTGTATCACCGCCTACTAACAATTTTAATACTCTTCTTTCAAAGGTAGGGGATATAATTGTCGTACTCGTAAAGGATATTATTATTATTATTATTATTATTATTATTATTATTATTATTATTATTATTATTATTATTATTATTATTATAGTAAAGGGTATTATTTCTTTTGTATTCATGAAGAGAACTTATGTTATTCCATTTTTATTATTCTGTTAGAATAACTCAGATACGCTGCTACCCTATACTTGGTGAAATTCTTCATTATTCCATTCTTTATTATTACATTGAATATCCTCGTTTACATCACGTTTTATCTTTACCGGTTCCGTCTTTATTATTCTCATTGGAATATCCTGTGCATGCGTTTTTCTGGCCGGGGACTGATTCCGCTCTTTACTATTACTCTCATTGAATATCCATGCGTGCGTTTTACGCCGGACCGGTTCCGTGTTATTATTCTCGCTGGGAATAACTTTATGCATGCGGCATCTCTATCGCATGCATGGTGAATCCTTCTGTTATTCTATTCTTTATTATTCTGTTGGAATAACCTGTCTATGTGGATTGTCACATGCATGGTGAACGATCCTTTGTATTTCATTCCTTGTTAAATTGTGGAAATGATATGTTTACGTGGATTATGATGAAAGTCATAATAAAAGTATTGGACTAATAAAAATCATGGGTATATGTGGTATTAGTAAGTGTTATGATTAGTTATGTTGGTTATTATATGAAAACATGAAAGTTTCTTAGAAATCACAAAGGGTTGAAAAATCAGATTTTGGTGAAAATGGAACATAAAATTCAATTGACCATATCTCCTATTATATTTTGAATTTTTGAGTGTGGTCAAGTTCTAGAGTTAGGACTATGAGTTTTGTAACTTATCCAAGTGGAATCACTGGAAAAGGTGTTGTAGATTTTCGTGTGGACTGATTTTAGCAAAGTACAAAAAATTATAAATTATGAAAAAGGCTGCTGCCACGATTTTAAAAGGGCTGTTTCGGCAACTTAATTTGTGAGAAAAATTCTGGTCTTTTGGGACATGAAAGTATATGGTATAAAGTATCTCCTGAGTCCTGTCTAAAAATGAGCTCATTCCGACTTAAAATGAGCAAGTTATGACCATTTCAATATTTAGGTTTTTTCGACGAAAAACGCTATAACCGGAGTTCTATAACTCCGATGACCATGAAATTTAAACTAGAAGCTCACATTAACATGTGTAAGATCCTGCCAAGATTTGGGAATTTCTGGAGTTAACCGTGAGGTAGCTAATTTCTTAAGGAATTAATTAGAAAATAATTTTGGAAAAATAGTAAATGAATTTTAAAAATGTCAAGAAAAATATATGTTCAATATGGGACTATATTATGCTAAATTTCAGAAAAGAATAATTTTTGGGACTGATTTTGTATTTTTCATGAAAATAGTTTAGCTACGAACATATGAGTTAAATATGTTATGTGGAGTTGAAGAATTGGTAAATAGGATTTTATGGCTTGGAAATCTATATAAGGTATATCTGATTTTTGATGAGTAATTTGATTATTGGTGATGAAATCTTATGAGTATGACATTTTGAATGATTAATTAAATGCATTATTTAGAAAAGTGTAAACAATTAAATGTAATTGTTTATAAGTTTAAAGTGATTAAAATATTGTTATAGTATTAATGTGATTAGATTATGATTTTATTAAGTGATTGATAATGTCCGGATAAATTTAAAGTCTTTAATAATTATCCTTGATTTAGTTTGATTAATGCTTATAATATTGTCATCATCCTCATATTTATATTATATTGAAAGTCATCTGTGGCCTGTAGTGCATAGATGGACTTGGTATGATTATGACCATGGATTATTCGGTATAATCATGACCGTAATATTGCAAATGATATGGAAAAAGTCCTCATTGGCCCGTAGTGCATTGATGGACAATTTTTGGTATGATTATGGCTATGGATTCTCTTGACCAAGGGTGCAAAGATGAATTGTTTTATAGCATGATCGGGATCAGTTGATAAAAACACGATTATCTTTGGCCGTGAGTGCATGGATAATTTGTGGTTGTGATACTAATGAAAAAGTCCTCATTGGCCCATAGTACGTTGATGGACAGTTTTTGGAATGATTATGGCTATGGATTCTCTTTGGCCGTAGTGCAAAGATGAATTATTTTATAGCATGATCAGGACCGTTGATGAAAACACGATTATCTTTGACCGTAGTGCATGGATAATTCGTGGTCCTGATACTAAAGAATATCCTTGGCCTGTAGTGCATGGATGATTCGATGATGTGGATTAATTATTGAGCTGAGTCTCAGCAATGAAATATTAATTGTGACGCCCCCAAAATAGGTATACATCACCCATTCTGAGTTGTCAATACATGGTACAGAAACAACTACAACTTTATTATTACAACAGTAAAACTGTGAGTTTGAATACAAATATTATCTTCTAGACAATATCTATACTCAAATAAATCCTCATCACATTTATTGATACATTATTTTATAAAAATGGTGAGGACTACTAAACAACTCTCTAGAACCTTCATTCCATACCCCAGACTCTAATATCGCTCATATATATTCTCGCCTCCGAGAAAAAATGGAACAAAAAAGGAAAAGGGTGAGCTCAACTAGCCCAAAGAAGAATATTATGACTAAGATAATATACAACAAATTACCGTTAGTCTTCAACAGGAAAAATCTAATAGAATACAATAGACAACAAATTTTAAATCAATATTCATGAATGAAATAATAATTCATTAGAAGAGTTAAGTAGAGAATGCAAACTACTATCTTCTATGTATGAATTAAAAAGTTCATCGCTCATCTTTTATCCCCAACATCAATCAATATACATCCGAATCAAATATTCATCTTTGCACTACGTGCCAAAGATATTCATCACCATTAGTCATGTTCATCTAAACACTGCTCATCTTTGCACTACGGGCCAAATATATTCTTCAAATCATTCATCTTTTGCACTACAGGGCCAAAGATATTCCATAATATCATCATTTAAGATCAAGATGATGAAAAAATATTTTTAAAGAAACGAATCCAAAGAAACAAAATGACAAGGATTAAGGATTAAGGATTCGTGACTTTGTTTTTATCCACGTCCCAAAAATACCTCAAAAATAATCACAAGTGGTGTAAAATTCAAGAATGATCAAAACATGGATACAATTAAAGCTAGTATCCACAATAGATATTTTAGATGAAAAGGAAAATTTTCATTTTTCTATGAATAGTCTTGTGATTCGTGAATAAGATCAGATATCGTGAATAAAGTGTCGATATCGTGAATAAGAACTCAGACACCAAAAGTTTCAAATTTGATAAAAAACTTCAGATCAATATTTCAACATAATGATATTGAAGAAATAATATTATTCCGAAAAAAAAATAATATCCCTTACCTCACAAAGATAGTACTTCTAGTTGAAACACCGGATATTGACTATAACTTGAACTTGTATGCAGATAGCAATATTCAAAGTATACTCAAAATACTCACAAGAATACGCTCGATAATATAGAGAGAAAACTTCAATTTACGGTGTGTTTTTCAATTCTAACCTAAGACCCTATTTATAAGAAAATGCTTAGAACAATTCAAAGCGAGAAAAATTTAATATAATATTATTATTTATAATAAAATTTCTTACGCCTCTTAGAATTCAGCTCCTAGCATTTCCCACATGCTCACCTTCTAGAAAAAGTAATAAAAACGTTTTTCCAATTTAAAATATTTTAAACTTCCAAAAATCAATTATTTCGGAGCTTCGGAACTTCAATAATTCATAATAAATAGCCCTTTTATCAGAAAATTCAAATCTCGCGTGTTTTTATAGGAAATTCAATTCTCTACAACTTTGCAGAAGAAAGTTTTTCCAAATTCCAAACAGAAATTGACCGAAATCCACAAACGGGTGATTTTACAAGCTATAATCAAATTTCAATCGAATAAATGGGGTCCAATTTACATGTTTAACATGTTTTAAATATTTATTGCAACAAAAATACTCTTCCTCCTCGTATACTCATATATCCCACATTCGTTGTAAAAATATCACCATTATTATATTATTAAAATATAATAATATATTTAAATGAATTATTTTATCGTAAAAGATAAAATTTCAATTTTCAACAATTGTCACATTAAAATTTTCTCCATATATATCCACATAAAATCAATATTTTCCTCATCATATGAATCAATAATTATTTATTCACAAATAATATTACGTAATCACAATATTGACAACTGTGCATTTCCCAGGAAAGAGGGGGCTTTCGATAAGAATTTCTCCTTCTTCGCACGCAATTAGGTGACCAAACCTCTCCTTAGATGTAACTTTCTAGACATTGCCAATAATGTTATCTAATAATATTATTCAGATAATATGAATTATTGTTTCGATAATGAAAAATACGTGTAATGACAATTATTGAAACAACAACAATATAAAATATCAACACAAAGAATTATTAAATCAATAAAATCTTTGAATAATAATTCTCGTAACCATTATTGAGTAGTGCCTTCGTAAGAATCAATAATTGGTGCAATACTGCATGTCTTCTGTGTTTTAACCACCGAGTATTTTTTTAACGATAATTAACTGTAATAACTATCTTTGTTATTTTTAAACAACTTATATTTATCGCTTTTTTTCATCCAATCGCTTTCACATATGGGGCCACATGGTCATGGTCATGCTTGTGAGTCATTTAATATTCCCCGACAAAGATCTGAATATTCCACGACCAAATGAATATTCCCACAACAATGAATATTTTATAACCACTTGCTTATTTTAAAATATTTAACGTATTTTACCCATAACTATCCACATTAATCAAATCAACCCTTACTATTTCAAAATAATAAATAGAAAATTAAATTTCATTAATAATAAGTTGGGGTCTTACAACCTCCCTCCTTATGAAATTTCGTCCTCGAAATTAGGCGTCACGCACAGTGTTTCGAAAGGTGAGGATACCTCGCTTTCATTTCTGCTTCCAATTCCTGGTCATTTCCTCTATAAAGCATGATTCCTCCACGTAACTTTAACTTGTGATATGACCTTTCAGCGTAGGGCATGCTCCTTCCTATCCAAGATCTTGACAGTACCTCCTTATACGTTAAGTCTTCTACTATCTCATCCTGGTTCTAACTCTATAACGTGGTTCGGGTCTTTCACATATTTACTGAAATACGAGATATGTGAAACACATTATGAACACGAGACATACTCGAGGTAACGCGAGTCTCTATAGGCTACATTTCCTACTCGATTGAATAATTTGAAATGGACCAATAAATCGTGGATTGAGTTTTCCTCTCTTCCCAAATCTTGTAACTCCTTCCACGGAGCAACTCGCAACAATACATGATCCCCTATACTAAATTCCACGTCCTTTCGATGAAGATCCGCATAACTCTTTTGTCGATCTTGTCTTTGTTTGTATACGTTGTCGAATCATTTGGATCTTTTCTTGTAGTTATACGTCTTAACTCTCGGGTCCCAACAATGTTGCTTCACCCACCTCATCCCAACATATTGGAGAGCGACACTTTCGTCCATATAATGCTTCAAATTGAGCCACACCTATACTTGTCTGATAACTGTTGTTGTAGGAGAATTCCACCAATGGTAAATACTTATCCCAACCGCCTCAAGTCTAGGACATAGAGTCTTAATAGATCTTGAGGAGTTTGAATAGTCCTCTCGATTGTCCGTCTGCTTTGAGGATGGTATGCCAAACTAAATCGCAAATCTGTGCCCATAGCTTTTTGCAAGCTAACCCAAAATCTTGAAGTGAATCTTGGGTCACGATCCAAACTATGGATACAGGCATGCCATGCAACCTCACAATCTCATTCACGTCACATACTAGCAAAGACGTTCAAGGAATAAGTCTCCGTGTCGGCAAGAAATGAGCATACTTGGTTAATCTATCAACAATAACTCAAATAGCATTGATGCCTTGAAAACCGTAGGAAGACCCCGTAACGAAATCCATGGTAATGTGTTCCCACTTCCATTTCGGAATCTCAAGTGGTTGCAACGGACCCTTAGGTACTAGATGCTCGCCTTTTTACACGCCGACAAGTTAAACACATTGAGATAAACTTTGCAATCTCTCTCTTCATATTGTTCCACCAAAATGTATGTCGAATATCACAATACATTTTAGTACTTTCCGGATGGATTGCAAATGGTGTATTGTGTGCCTCCATCATAATCTTGTACTTCAAATCGTAGTCGTTAGGAACACAAAGTCTAGAGTGGACTCAAGTATTCCTTCTTCATCAATTCTCGCTTAGGAATAGCTCCTTCTTGTTTTCTTCTTCATACGCGTATTACCTTTCGGCCTTGGCTGGCTTGAACCTTAACTTTTTCTATTAAAGTTGGCTCTACGCATATACTTGACATCATCGCACTCATTCCGCGATATGATCTTCTACTCAATCGATCGCCACCACGCTCGCGTTAAACTTTACCGGGATGGTATTGAATAGTGTGGTCGTAGTCTTCAATAGCTCGAGCCAACGTCATTGCCGCATGTTGAGTTCTTTTTGAGTGAAGAAATATTTAAGGCTTTTATGGTCCGAATATATCTCCACTTTCTCCCCATATAGATAGTGCTTCCATATCTTTAAGCGAACGACATTCGCTAACTCTAGATCATGAGTAGGATAATTCCTCTCATACTCTTTAAGTTGTCTGAGGCATAAAGCTATGACTTTCCCACGCGTTGCATGAGAACACATCCTAACCCTTTTATGCGAAGCATCATTGTAGATAACAAATCCATCCGAACCAGGATGGTATTGTTAGAACAGTGCTTAAAATGAGTCTCCTCTTGAGCTCTTGAAACTCTTCTCGCATTCTTTTTGCTCCAAATGAATTTTGTATCCTTCCGAAGTTAGTTTGGGTTAATGGAGTAGCGATTCGAGAAAACCCTTCCACGAATCTCCGATAATAACCAATTAAGCCCAAAAACTACGTGACTTCATCCACCGACTTGGTTGCTCTCAACTTTGTATTGCTTCAATCTTCACGGATCAACAGATACTCCATGTTTCGACACCACGTGCGCCAAGGAATGCTACTTCCTCAAGCCAAAACTCGCATTTCTTCAATTTGGCATATAGTTTGTTTTCACGAAGCCTTTGGAGTACCAAACTAAAATGGTGCTCATGATCTTCACGACTTTTGGAATATATGAGGATGTCATCAATAAAGACAACAACAAACCGATCCAAATATTTCTTGAATACTTGGTTCATCATATCCATGAAAGTCATTAGGAGCATTAGTCGATCCGAAAGACATGACTAAGAATTCATAATGCCCATACCGAGTTACGAAGGCGCCTTTGAATATCCTCGCCTCTAATCTTGGTGATGATATCCGAATCGAAGATCGATTTTTGAAAAGAATTGTGCCCTATGCAATCGGTCAAACAAGTCATCAATACGAGGTAGAGGATACCTATTCTTGATGGTGACATGGTTCAATTCCCCGATAGTCAATACAAAAGTCGCATACTCTCCGCCTTTCTTCTTCTTTACGAATAAAACAGAGCACCCCAAGGAGATGTACTTGATCGAATGAAACCGATGTCCAACAATTCCTCGTAGTTGGACCTTTAACTCTGAAGTTCAATAGAGCCATTCGATATGGGGTTTTAGAAATGGGCTTTGTCTTTAGGTTCAAGATCAATAAAGAATTCAACTTCACGTTACGGGGTGACCAGGAAGTTTTTCAAAAAATACGGAAAAATCAATAACAACAGAATATTATTCAAATTTGACGTGTCTTTATTCAAATCCATAACATGGGCTAAGAAAGCTTGACATCCGTTTTTCAATAAACGAATAGCCTTATGATTAGATATGATGGTGATTGATTTTAATGTTTTAGTTGCTTGAATTATAACAGGGTTGGTTAGGAATATGAAAACTAACAACCTTACGAAAAACAATCAATTTTGGCATAATGAGTAGTTAACCAATCAATCCCTAAAATCACATCAAAAGCAAGTATCTTTAAAGAGATAAGGTCAATGGGTAAGGTGATGGTGCCAACTTGAATCAAACAAGATTTATAAACAAAGTGGATGTGATGAAAGTTTCTCCTAACGGAGTTTCCACAGATAGATCAAAGTCTAATTTCTCCTGAGTCAAGTTTAAACGTTGAGCACATGCGGGAGAGATAAATGAATGGGTAGCACCGGTATCAAGTAAGGTATAAACTTCACAAGAATTTATAAATAGCTTACCGTGATCACCTCGTTTGGGTTCCTCGTTTTTTGACGACCACAACAAACGCTCTTCCGGAATCGTTGACTTTAACTTTTCTCGACGTCTTTTGAGTCACCGTCCCCCATTGAACTAGGTTTCATTTCTGCGTCATAATCTCGAAAGCGATATATCCTTCCTTTCCACAATTATAGCATACCTTGAACTGTTGTGGATGGTTTGGACCGATATGTCCCTCTTTCCGCATTTATAGCGTATGACGGTGGTCGTTTCTCCTCCCTTAGAACCAAATTTCTTTGTCATACTGTCGTTTTCACATGGTCGTTGTTAAATCTCCTCTTTTAAAATCTCCTCTTGACTCGCTTTTCTATTTTCATGGCCATGATTACCACCGAGTGGTTACCATTTTGTCCATCTATTTCTTTCTCCATTGGTTATCATTATTACATTGATTGTTATCTCCAGTGCGATCCTCGTTATGGTCCCCGGTTGAACATACTCGTTATCTCGCTTCTAACAATTGAGCCTCTCATAACATCTGAATAGAGAAAATTTATGAGAAATGAGATATTGTCGTATCTTTTCAAACCTCTCGAAACATCCGCGTCATCGTTCCTCATTCTCCACCAAATGAGGTGCTGAACACTGATAACTCCGCGAACTTCGCCTCGTCTTTGGGACACCGCCATGTTATTCTCGCTCCAGTCCTAATAAACTCCACTTCCTTCATATAGCGAATACTTTCGTGGAAGTACTTGTCATTGAACTATTTCAAACATCCCCACGACATCTTTGAAAGCGGTTGGATGGGTGGGCTTCACAGATTCCCACCAAGAATCACCTCATTACTGAACATAAAAAGTAGCGAATGGAACTTTCTTTCTCCTCCGCATCCCAAGACATCGAATATCTTGGTAATTTGTTTGACCCAAGTCTCCGCCTTTAATCGGATCCGGCTTTCCCAGCACTCGTGGTCCCAACTCTTTGAATCGCTTGTTTTGTGACCACCCGTGAATTGCTATCATTTCTCCTCAGATTTTGAACACGAGTCTCCTCGTGCGATTTTGCATGAATCAAAAAAGCTTCTAAACATCTCCTCGTTCATCATCTCGCTCGGTGGTGTTGTTCATGGGAGGAACATTGCCACTGTTGCAGACGTTCTCCTCATTGGTGAGTACAAAGCGTCTCCACTGGTCTCATTTCCATTGTTAATATTCTCACGACATTCTCAAATACCGTCATAAAACAAGGGTTAATTAAGGAAATCAATATATCACATAATATCCCTATATACTTGACCAACTAACAAATAAGCTTAGGTAGGACACACGAGCGAAGGATTTACTCGTCTCTCCCTCCTAGTTTCTATTCCCCGATCTCCGCCAGATCATATCCTAAGCTCGATACCAACCGCGGCGCCCCAAAATAGGTATACATCACCCATTCCGAGTTGTCAATACATGGTATGTAAACAACTACAACTTTATTATTACAACAAGAAAAAGCGTGAGTTTGAATACAAATATTATCTTCTGTATAATATCTATACTCAAATAAATCCTCATCACATTTATTGATACATTATTTTACAAAAATGGTGAGGACTACTAAACAACTCTCTCTAGAACCTTCATTCCATACCCCGACTAAATATTTCTTATATTCTCGCCTCCTGAGAAAAAATGGAACAAAAAGGAAAAGGGTGAGCTCAACTAGCCCAAAGAAAGAATATTATGACTAAGATAATATACAACAAATTACCGTTAGTCTTCAACAGGAAAATCTAATAGAATCTGATAGACAACAAATTTTAAATCAATATTCGCAATGAAATAATAATTCATTAGAAGAGTTAAGTAGAGAATGCAAACTACTATCTTCTATATATGAATTAAAAGTTCATCGCTCATCTTTTATCCCCAGTAACATCAATCAATATACATCCGAATCAAATATTCATCTTTTACACTACAGGCCAAAGATATTCATCACCGGGTCATGTTCATCTAAACACTGCTTCATCTTTTTGCACTACTGGGCCAAAATATATTCTTCAAATCATCCATCTTTTACTACTGAGCCAAAGATATTCCATAATATCATCATTTAAGATCAAGATGATGAAAAATATTTTTAAAAAACGAATCCAAAGAAACAAAATGACAAGGATTAAGGATTAAGGATTAAGTACTTTGTTTTATCCACGTCCAAAAATACCTCAAAAATAATCACAATTGGTGTAAAATTCAAGAATGATCAAAATATGGATACAATCAAAGCTAGTATCCACAATAGATATTTTAGATGAAAAGGAAAAATTTCATTTTCTATGAATAATCTTAGTGATTCGTGAATAAGATCTGATATATCGTGAATAGTCTTAGATATCGTGAATAAGAACTCAGACACCAAAAGTTTCAAATTTGATAAAAAACTTGAGATCAATATTTCAACATAATGATATTGAAGAAATAATATTATTCAGAAAAAATAATATCCCTTACCTCACAAAAGACAAGATACTTAGTTGAAACACCTGATATCGACTATAACTTGAACTTGTCTTGACCAGATAGCAATACTCAAAGTATACTCAAAATACTCACAAGAATACGCCGATAATATAGAGAGAAAAACTTCAATTTCTGGTGTGTTTTTCAATTCTAACCTAAAGACTTTTTATTTATAGGAAAATGCTTAGAACACCAAAAAGCGAAAAATTTAATATAATATTATTATTTATAATAAAATTTCCTACGCCTCTTAGAATTCAGCTCCTAGCATTTCCCACATGCTCACCTTCTAGAAAAAGTAATAAAACGTTTTTCCAATTTAAAATATTTTAAACTTCCAAAAATCAATTATTTTGAACTTTTGGAACTTCAATAATTCATAATAAATAGCCCTTTTATCGAAAAATTCAAATCTCGCATGAGTTTTATAGGAAATTCAATTCTCTACAACTTTACGAAGAAACTATTTCCAAATTCCAAACAGAAATTGACCGAAATCCACAAACGGGAGATTTTACAGGCTATAATCAAATTTCAGTCAATAAATGGGGTCCACCGACATGTTTTGTGACGCCCCCAAAATTAGGTATACATCACCCATCTTGGGTCGCCACTTATATGGTACAGAATTTAAATACAACTTACTAACATAAGCTGTGGTATAATACGATCTGACAAAGCGTGAGTTTTAAATACAAATATCGCTCTACTAGATATTATACAAACTCAAAAAGGAGTCCTCATTACAATTATTATCACACTATTTCACGTAATAGTGAGGACTACTAATGCTATCTTCGGGACCATCACTGTTTCCCAGACTCGTCCCAAATATATTCTCATTTCACGAGAAAAATATGAAAAAAGGGTGAGCTCAACTAGCCCAAAGAAGAAATATTATGACTAAGATAATGCGAATAAATTATCAATAGTCTTCAACAATGTTAAACCGATAAAATACAATAGACAACCAGTTTAATCTGCGCTGAATATATGCAATCCATTAAAAGAGTCAAGTAGAAAATAAAGTCTACTATCTTTTAGGTTTTAAAAGGTTTTCATCATCATTATAATTTGAGACTCGAAATTTAATAAATATTCCACATCATCGAATCACCCCTCACGCACTACTACCAAGGATATTCTTTAGTATCACGACCACAATTATTCATGCACTACGGGCCAAGAATATTTGTGTATTCATTAATGGTCATGATCATGCCAACAATCGGCCCACCAATGCACTACTACCATCGAGGATTTTTATCACATCATTTGTAACATTACTGTCCATGATTACAATTTAATAGTCTCTTGTCGTAATCATACCAAGTCCATCTATGCACTACATCGCCACGTATGACTTTCAACATAATATAAACATGAGGATGATGACAATGATATAAGAATTGAATAAAACAAGTTCAAGAATTATTTTATCCGTGAATTATTAACGTCCAAATTAGTAAAATTCAAGAATGATCGGAAGAATATTTCCATGAAAAGATCTTTGGATGAAACGCAAATATCAAGGATATTCTACTAATTTCATGGAGTATAGAAGTCAAAGTTTTAACCAACCGGGTATAATAAAGAATGGAATAACAAAAGAAATCACCACGCGCACAGTTTACTTGCATGAAAGTTATTCCAACAGAATAATAATAACGGAACAGTGTCGGTGAAATTCACACCCAAGCGGGATGTTCCAACAGAATAATAAAGATGGAACCGGATCCGGTGTAAAACACACAGATAGGATATTCCAACAGAATGATAAAGATTTTAACCAGTCCTGTAAAACACATGAGCGAGGATGTTCCAACAGAATAATAATAAAGATTTTAACCAGTCCCGGTAAAAAACATGCATGTGATGTTCCAATGTAATAATAGAAGAATGTCACCAAGTATAGGTAAACCAATAGGCGTATCAAAGTTATTCCAATGTAATAATAAGCAATGGAATAACAATGATTCTCTTCATGAATTAAGAAAGAATAACACCCTTACTTTTGGTAGGAGATTGAATCTGCGGCGATGTAGTAAGAATAAAATACTCTTCTTCTTTCTCTTATTCTCTCTATACTTTCTCTCTATATAAACTGAATGAATTAAGAAAAAAATAATGAAGCCCTAGGCCTCTATTTATAGAAGATTTCCTAGCTTAAGACTTTCTTAGTGTGAAAAAAAGTGGCAACGACGACTAATGATGTGAAAAGAAAAGTGGTTTGATCGCTGTAATGTGTGAAGCGACAAGTGGTTCGGCGCTTTGTAATGTGAAACGACAAGTGGTTCGACGTCTGGTAAAGGTAATTACTATTAACGAAGGTAAATACTATCGACGAAGGTAAATACTATTCACAAGGGTAATTACTATCGATGAAGGTAATTACTTATTGACGAAGGTAAATACTATTCACAAGGGTAATTACTATTGACGAAAGGTAATTACTATTGACGAAGAGACTCTTAGATGATGATATATGATGTGGCGCCCCCAAATTAGGTATACATCACCCATCTTGGGTCGCCACTTACATGGTATGTAATTTAAATACTGACTTACTAACATAACTGCGCCGTATACAATACGACATAAATCGTGAGTTTAAATACAAATATCGCCTACTAGATATTATACAAACTCAAAAAGGAGTCCTCATTACAATTATTATCACACTATTTCACGAATAGTGAGGACTACTAATGCTATCTTCGGGACCATCACTCGTTTTCCGACTCGTCCCAAATATATTCTCATTTCAAGAGAAAAAGTGAAAGAAAGGGTGAGCTCAACTAGCCCAAAGAAGAAATATTATGACTAAGATAATGCGAATAAATTATCATATGTCTTCAACAATGTTAAACCGATAAAATACAATGAGACAACCAGTTTAATCTGCGGTGAATATCGTGATCCATTAAAAGAGTCAAGTAGAAAATAAAGTCTACTATCTTTTAGGTTTTAAAGGTTTTTCATCATTTGTTATAAATGAGACTCGACTTTAATAAATATTCCACATCATCGAATCACCCTCGCACTACTACTGCCAAGGATATTCTTTAGTATCACGACCACAATTATTCATGCACTACGGGCGAAGAATATTTGTGTATTCATTAATAATCATGATCATGCCAACAATCGTCCACCAATGCACTACTGACCATCGAGGATTTTTTGTCATATCATTTTGTAACATTACGGTCGTGATTACACCGGTAGTCTCATGGTCATAATCATACCAAGTCCATCTACATACTTACAAAAAGCCACGAGATGACTTTCAACATAATATAAACATGAGGATGATGACAATGATATAAGAATTCAATAAAACAAGTTCAAGAATTATTTTATCCGGAATTATTAACGTCCAAATTATCAACATGATCTTTGTTTTGTAGAGTAAAATTCAAGAATGATCGGAAGAATATTTTCATGAAAAGATCTTTGGATGAAACGCAAATATCAAGGATATTCCAATAATTTCATGGAGTATAGAAGTCAAAGTTTTAACTTAACCGGTATAATAAAGAATGGAATAACAAAAGAAATCACCATGCATGCGATAGATCGCCGCATGCATGTGTTATTCAAACGAATAATAAATAACGGAACCGGTCGTGAAATTCACACAAGCGAGGATGTTCCAAAGAATAATAATAAAGATGGAACCAGATCCGGTAAAAACACACCTTGAGATAGGATATTCCAACGTAATGATAAAGATTTTAACCAGTCCGTGTAAAACACGCATGTGATGTTCCAATGAATAATAAAGATTTTAAACCAGGTCCTGTAAAAACACATGTATGTGATATTCCAACAAAATAATAAAAATTTTAACCAGTCCTGTAAAACACATGCGTGCAGGATGTTCCAATGTAATAATAGAAGAATGTCACCAAGTATAAGGTAAACCACGTATCTGAGTTATTCCAATGTAATAATAAGCGATGGAATAACAACAGCCTTCTCTTCATGAATAAGAAAGAATAACACCCCTTACATTTGGTAGGAGATTGAATCTCGCAGCGGTGTAGTAACAAAATACTCTTCTTCTTTCTCTCTTTCTCTCTATACTTTCTCTCTATAGCTTGAATGAATTAATTGAAAAAAAAATGAAGCCCTAGGCCTCTATTTATAGAAGATTTCTAGCTTAAAGACCGCCGTGTGAAAAGGCAAGTGGCTTCGACGACTAATGATGTGAAAAGAAAAGTGGTTTGATCACCGAATGTGAAACGACAAGTGGTGGTTCGGCGCTTTGTAATGTGAAACGACAAGTGGTTTTTGACGCTTTGGTAAAGGTAATTACTATTAACGAAGGTAAATACTATCGACGAAGGTAAATACTATTCACAAGGATAATTACTTATTGACGAATGTAATTACTATCGACGAAGATAAATACTATTCACAGGGGTAATTACTATCGATTTAAGGTAATTACTATTCACAAGTGTGATTACTATCGACGAAGGTAATTACTATTGATTTAAGAGACTCTTAGATGATGACATATGAGCCCCCATAAAATAATCAAACTTACCACAAATCATTTTTTTTCATCAACACATATTTAATCTTTCAACAATTATTAATCATTTATAACTTGTCGCCTCAATTATTGATTTAATACTATAACATATTATATGATGATAATCTTGTGACAATAATTGAATCAATAATATAAGAGATATGATCGAAGAATTCTCGTAGTGAATAATTGAGCATAAATTGAGTGACTTCAACGTAAGCATCAATAATCAATACCGTGTGCTTCTACGCAACCACGCCAGACATCGTATTTTTTACCACCGGGTAGTTCAATGCTTTTAACGGTAACACCTCCGCCAGTTATTTTTATAAAATATTTTTGTCGTTTTCTCAATCCGACATAATAATTACATTGTGGGGTCCACCAATGATTGAGCCATTATACGAATATTCCCTAACAAAAGAATATTCCCCGACCAAACGAATATTTTATAACAACTTGCATACTTTGCAAAATTTATAAAAATTACCCACAACTATAACATTATATCAAATTTATTCCATAATATTCAAAAATAATATTTATAGAAAAATTCATCTTTATTTATAAAAGCTGGGGTCTTACATATGAGCCCCCCATAAAATAATCAAACTTACCACAAATCATTTTTTTCATCAACACATATTTAATCTTTCAACAATTATTAATCATTTATAACTCATCGCCTCAATTATTGATTTAATACTATAACATATAATACGTATGATCTTTGTGACAATAATTGAATCAATAATATAAGAGATATGATGCGTGAATTATCAGTAGCGATAATTGAAAGCATAAATGAGTGACTTCTCACGTAAAGATCAATAATTAATCTGGCGTCTTCTTGTCTGTTCACGCCAGTATTCATCGTACTTTACCACCGGGTAGTTCAATAGCTTTTAACGGTAACACCTCCGCCGTTATTTTTATAAAATGTTTTTGTCGTTTTCTCGATCGACAATAATTACATTTGGGGTCCACCAATGATTGAGCCATTATACGAATATTCCCTAACAAAAAGAATATTTCCCTACCAAACGAATATTTTATAACAACTTGCATACTTTGCAAAATTTATAAATATTACCCACAACTATAACATTATATCAAATTTATTCCATAATATTCAAAAATAATATTTATAAAAAATTCATCTTTATTTATAAAAGTTTGAGGTCTTACATGTTTAATATGTTTTAAACATTTATTGCAACAAAAATACTCTTCCTCCTCAGATACTCATATATCCCACATTCGTTGTAAAAATATTACCATTATTATATTATTAAAATATAATAATATATTTAAATGAATTATTTTATCGTAAAAGATAAAATTTTAATTTTTAACAATTGTCACATTAAAAAATTTCTCCATCTATATCCACATAAAATTAATATTTTCCTCATCATATGAATCAATAATTATTTATTCACAAATAATATTACGAAATCACAATATCGACAACCGTGCGGTCCTGGAAAGAGGGCTTTCCAATAAGAATTTCTCCTTCTCGTGCCAAGAATTAGGTGACCAAACCTCTCCTTAGATGTAACTTTCTTGACATTGCTAATAATGTTATCTAATAATATTATTCGGATAATATGAATTATTGCTTCGATAATGAAAAATACTTGTGTAATGACAATTATTGAAACAACAACAATATAAAATATCAACGCAGATAATTATTAAATCAATAAAATATCTGAATAAATAATTATCGTAACCATTATTGAGTAGTGCCTTGAAAGAATCAATAATTGGTGCAATACTGGTATCTTCTTGTGTTTTAACCAATCGAATATTTTAACAAGATTAATCTGGTAATAACTATCTTTCATTATTTTAAACAACTTATATTTGTCGTTTTCTTCATCCAATCGCTTTTCAGTTATGGGGCCCATACATATTCGCTGGCCGTTGCATTTAATATTCCCCGACAAGATTTAATATTCCACAACCAAACGAATATTCCCACAAACAATGAATATTTTATAACCACTTGCTTATTTTGAAATATTTATGTATTTTACCCATAACTATCCACATTAATCAAATCAACCCTTACTATTTCAAAATAATAAATAGAAAATTAAATTTTATTAATAATAAGTTGGGGTCTTACATTAATTCATGGATGTGATAATAATGAATGTCTTTGGTAGTAGTCTGCAAAGATGATTTAATGATTACAAGGCGAAATTGTGATTTGGTATAACCATGATCTTTGATGTTTGGTGATGAAAATTATCTTCGCCACAGGTGCGAAGAGGAATTTAGAATCACAATTGTGATTATGAGTTATTCACATGATCGTGGGCGAGGAATTGTTGATTGATGTTACACTTGATAAAATATTATTGGTGGACTTTTAACATAGAGAAGATAATAGACCTTATAGGTCTATTTGACTCTTCTATGGATTGCTTCGTTCAATTGCAACTATGGTTGAAAAGTTTTATTATCATCATATGTTCTAAATCTACGATTTATTATTGATGAAAGCTATTGATAATTTAATTATCTTTAGTCATGATATTCTTTACTGGGCTAGTTGTGCTCACCCTTCTGCTTCACAATTCTTTTCAGGTAATAAGAGTGTAGTTGGGTCGAGCGGGGGTATTAAGAGGATTAAAACGGTGGTCTCTAGCTGTGGAGGTTCTCTCTAAACAATATAAAAAAGTGTGTTGTATTCTATACATCATTTAGTAGTTATATTTGGTGAATCAAATAGGGTGAGGCGAACCCAACTTTGAAAGAGTGTTTTGCCTCTATCATACAAGATGTCTAATGACATACAACCTCGTGTTCTCATAAGACATGGTTGTGCACATCCACTTGCTGAATATATTTACGAGCACTACCTGTATGATCTTGGAGTTTATTTGAAACATAGTTTTCACTTGGAGACAACGAAGATATTTATATGTCAAGAGAATACTCACCATTGGAAAGAAGATGATAGTAATCTTCTTGTTTTTCTTTGGGGACTTTTGGGTCAACCAAGGATAATTCTGTGGACATATGATATCTATCACAACCTGTGACGCGTGGTCTCCCATATACGAAGGTTTCTTGAGCACTTCCCAAAGATTTTAATTTTAAAAAACAGCTTTTAACTATACTTTTATGTAAAGTATCATTTTGAAGGTTATGGTCGAGGTGCCATTTAGCGATTACATACATTTGTATTAAAACTCATAGTTAATCGTGGTCGATATTCTATACTGACATTTCAACAATTGTATAAATGAAGTTGTATTTGAATTTTGTATCATGTATCTGGCGACTCAGAATGGGTGATGTATATCTAATTTTGGGGGCATCACAGAAATATAAAAATATTGAGGAAGTATCAGTTCCCTAAATTAGAAAATGGAAGTGTTTATTATAAAGAATCACAACACTTTGATTTTACAATTCAAATTGGAGAGTATAACTTGTACGAACAAAATTAACTTAATTAATTTTTCTATAATTAAATTTTTGACCAAACTCAAATTAAATTATTTTTATTGTTAAATCCATAAAATAACTAGTACAAATAAAATAAAATAAAATAGACTTAATTAATTAAGAGTCACTCAAATTGGGACCATTTTATGGGTTGTTACATATAAGTATAAATCAGTTGTACGTTGTTAGACTGATATATAGATATAGATAAGTTTATAATAAGTACTTATAAATCATTTGTCATTGGTAAAATAAGTACTTCCTCCTATATTCACTTTATCCTCTCGTCTCATCACCGTTCCTCTGCGCTCTCTCTTCCAAAATCTCATCTTTCTCTTTCTCTTTCTCTTTCTCTAAAAATGCCATCAACTAGTGCGCTCACAGCTCAGGTTTCCAACTTCCACGTATCAAATCATTGGAAAAAGCGCACATCTTCTTTAGCCTTCTTCAGTAACTACTTTCTCTCTCCCTTCCTCTATATATGCATATATGCAAATAGTCCGAAACTAGCATACTTCTTCAAATGAAAATAGGGATTTTGTAGTTTTTATACTGATAAATTACAATTCAATTACGCGTTTAGTCTGTTTAGTAGGGATACTCATAAATTATTAGGCTGCTTTGTACAATTTCTTGTTATTATCTGTCTTTTATTTATTTGTTAGTTTATATTTTTGTTGATGATGAATTAGGAATATACCCAAATCGCACTATAATCTGCATATTAGCCCGGAGTAGGCTGCCTAGTTGGTTGCTTCGATTAGGGATGCTGGGAATGGAGTGGACTGGGTAACTAACCATTTCCATTGTTTGCCCTTAGACAGTAGCCCACTTTTATTTTTATGCCCGATGGCCTGAGCAATTGCATTTCACCAACCAATGGCCTTCAAATAAGCATATAATTTTTTGCTTTTTTAAATAAATAAATCATTTTGATAATATTTATAAATGTATGTCTTTCTGGGATGAATCAGATTGAGCTATATGTGTGTGTGTGTGTGTGTTTAGAAAGGGAATTTTGAATTTGGGTTTACTTTTACTGAAATGAAAGTGGTCAGGCCGGTATTAAGTCATAAAGATGCATCAATCTGTTAGTTCATCAATAAGTCCAACAGAAATAGTTGAAGCATTAAGTCAGAAAGATGCAAGCCAAACAAAATATATTCTTTTGAACTCCACAAACCAATGATTTGAACCTCAACATCTTAACAGTACATTTCACCCTTCAAGAACCTCGAGCAGACAGTAAACAAAATTCTTAACATAATAATATAATATTTTTTTTACTTTGTTTTTAAATTTGTAAGTTAATAGAAGATTGAAGGGTGTCTCTTCACATATCTAGGAAAGTTTAAGAGCCAATGGAATGTAATACCTAAGGCTAATACATATTTATACAAGGATTAAGCATGTTAAGGTAAATGGGGGACAAGGTTTTTGCCATGAGTCTTTAACTGAGGTAGAGGCTGTGGAATATGGACAAGGAATATCCCTTCCAGAAAGTGCAAACCCTTGTAAACCCAATCTCCTTTTATTTGGGTAGAAATTGAGATGCATCTCTGCTCTCCAATCTTTTTGAAACTGTAATTGTGAACTTTGTGATGCTTCCATTTCTTTAATAAGCTATGTGGTCCAAGAATGTATTGTCAGTAGAGTACTAGAATAGCTTTTGTGAAATTGTGTTTTATTCTGGATGCTTGTGTTGGTCAAGTTTTTAACACCAACGGTAAAACTCAGATTTCCACTACTGTACAGGTAAACTAAATCCCAATGCAAATCAAGTTGGTATGTGGGCTTTATCTCAGTCCGGTTGTCAGAAACTTGTGCCTAATCGTAGATCTCTTCGTGTTTGGGGTCTATTTGGAGGAAAGAAGGAAAATAATGAGAAAAGTGATGACGCACCTTCAAAGGTCCACACAGTTGACTTTCACTTGTAGTTAGAACATCTAGCAATATACTACCTTTTTATGCCCTTAAACCATAATTGCATCTAATTAGATGTTCTATGGTAGTCTACTACAGTCATGTACATGTTAATTGAAACTGTACTGTTCTATTAATGATTCAATATCATGTATGTTTTGATGTTCTATTTCTACTTTTTAATTAGGATTAGAGAGAACAAGTTTAATGCATGTCGGTAATGGAATGTATACTTTCAAAAGAATGATGGATTAGAATTCATTTCAATTAGCATTGTAGTTCAAATTAAATTTGGAGTAGTCATATTTAGTTCATTAGAAGTCTGAATTTAAGAGGCCTCTTATCAGATTTGAATGCTTTATCACAGTGGTTTGAACTTTGAAAACAATGCTGACTTGTTTTAGGTTAGTGACTATTAGCTGCTAAGTGGCAAAACTATGAGGAACCAAATGCATTCATTAAACCTCATAGAGAAGTTTATCCTTGGGGAAATTCGTACTTCCTCCGTCCCAAGTCACTCTTTCCATTATGGGACGCCCCAAAACAAATCATTTTTCCAAAATTTAAGCTACCAAATCTCATGATATTCAAAATATGCCATTTGCTACGATGAAGTAGGAAAATCAAGTAAACACCTCACCACTTATGTAACCTGAACATTTGACATTCGGACGTGCCTGCTGCCTGTTATTTAGCGTGGTTGGGGAATGGAAAATAGGTTCATTGTATTTGTTTTTCTTTTTACTTTTTTTGATAAAAATTTTTTATTAGAAAATATAAAGATTGTATAATGAACTTGAACATAATTTCTATCGAAATTGTAATCCTAAATTTTGCCTGGCTCTTGTACAAGTTGTAATGCTTCAATAGGTTCTTAGCGTAGATTAGAATGTGCAAGTGTATTGTGAATAGTATGTATTCATCTGCTCACGTGTGGAGTATGGCCTTTCCATGAAATAGGCCATTTTCTCATCTACTAACTCACAATTGTTAAACACTAAGATTTTTTTAAGTAATCACTGAAGTAAGTTAGAAAAATAACATATGTGTAGCAGCAGATGGTATGTAGTTTTTTACCCTTTACTTTACCTTCCTTTCTCTTAACTAAATAAGCAGATGGTATGTCGTTTTCCCCCCTTTACTTTACCTTCCTCTCTCTTAACTAAATAATGTACTCTGCAGTATAAGCTCTGCTTAGACCTTTTAGTCTAAGGCTCCAATTTATGTCCATGAATGAAGATCTGTTCTGACCTTTTGTCTCCATTCACCTACTGACCTTGCTTTTAATGTTGTTGATTTAAGGCTGGAATACTGGGGAATATGCAAAATTTATACGAGACTGTTAAAAAGGCACAAATGGTTGTCCAGGTTGAGGCAGTACGCGTGCAAAAAGAACTTGCGGTGTATGTTTTATATTACAATATGCATAATCTTTTAACCTTTTTCTAAATTTATTTTCGTCCCTCTATATTTTTACATTATGTTGGTTGTCTTCATTTTTTGTTCTGAACTGCAGAGCAGAGTTTGATGGTTACTGTGAGGGGGAGTTAATTAAGGTATGCAGTTTGTTATTGTTCTAGCGTTACTTGACATTCGTTTGAAGTCAAGTTGTAGAAAGATCAATGTCTAGATTTAGATGAATTTGAGATAGTAGTTTGTGACGCACAACTGGGAAGATATGGACTTGTACAATTTATGAGATGAGTCGGGAACAAATATATACTTGCCAAAGAAGAAGAGACGTGGCAAAAGAAGCTGTATATGATTTCACATGCACACTGTTGTGTCTTGTCGTTAGGGGATATTAGATGGTCATTACTCGTCTATCTCAAAGTTAGATTACATTTTTATTCGGATGTTAGGAAAACAATGAAATAAAAAATGAAAACAAGGAATATCTCCGAAAGACCTTCTGTTGCAAGCTCTCAATTGATTTTTCTTTATTTCTACCTTTCAAGGGCTCCCCATAAAGATGCTAACGAAATTTCCTCAGGTAACATTATCTGGCAACCAGCAACCTGTACGCACTGAAATCACCGAGGCTGCAATGGAATTAGGAGCAGAGGTAAGTACACATAATTCGCTAGATCTTAAACATTCTTTTGTTACAGTTCTAAATTTTTGTCCGTCTTGGTAAGTGATGACGTCACTCCTTACTTGATAATGTAATGCGGTTTGCAGCTTATTAATATTTTTATTGTGTTTAACGATCATACAAATGCAGATCTGCTGAAAATAAATACTTGCCATCCAAGTGAACACATAAGTTGATTTTTTTGTTTCACTACGTATATTTTGTAAAGTCATGTATGACATCATAAAAATCAATACATCCTTATCCAGTATCCTTAGTTCTTGTACCTGACTGGTCATCTCAGCCCAAGTTGGTTACTCCAGCCTTGTTTTTGAAAAAGAGTGACTTGCAAAGCTAGTTGGCCAAATCTGGATGTTAAATTTTATACAAGAAAGTGCCCCAAAGGACTAAAATGGTAATTATTTTTAATTAGTAGGACTAAATTGATACTTCAGTTTTCTTAACATAGATATCTGGCTCCAAAAGAAAAATAATTTGCATGTCTTACCATTTCCATTTTTTAAAGTAGAATAATCCAGTTAACCTTTAGTGGTTTTTCATTCTTTATCCTTTTTTTTTTCTTGAAAGATAATGGCCGACTGGCTTAGGAGTCAGAAGTTTCAGGACTGTAGAACAAGCTTGTCATTTATATAAAAACTTACTAGGAGCTCTTCCTGCTTAGATGTTCAATTAGTTTTGTTTTTTTGCTATACTAAAAGTTCATTCAGAGATCTATATAACTTTTTCTGAGCCTTTATCTTAGAATTTTCCTGCCATGTGTTGATAAGTGGCATGAAGCCATAAATTGTTGTACAAGAGAATTATTTCAAATCATTTAGTTTTCTTAATAATTTGCGCTCACAGTAATCTGGGATGGATCATTCAATGTAGTTGTCAAGTTTGATCTACGTAGAAAATTACTATAGATGCTAAAACTATTTCATATTTTCTTTACCTGTAGAAGCTCTCACTTTTGATAACCGAGGCATACAAGGATGCTCACCAAAAGAGCGTTCTGGTTAGAATCACCCAATTCTTGTAGCTAACTTGAACCTTTTCTTTTTCTTTTTTAAAAGTCATTAATGTTTTAACGGAAAGTCTTGGATTTCGAGTCATTCAGGCCATGAAGGAAAGAATGAGCGATCTTGCACAGAGCTTAGGAATGCCACCTGGCCTTGGCGACGGATTTAAGCAATGAGCCGTTTCTCATACACAAGCATCCATTGTGGAGATTCAGTTTTGTATACTAAACAGGCAAAAAATCCTTATGTACTTGAAACATAAGATTATATTTATCATTTTGAATCACGGTATTTGATGGTAGAGCTCGTCCTGAGCTTTGAGAGCGTGCCTTAAAGAATTCTGATTATAAATTCGAGAACCTAAATTGTTGTGATGTGATGTGGCTGGTATGACAAAAACAAGCACATCCAGCTGTTCATGGTTGACTATGTTCAGATGTTTTCTTCCCAAGGTTGGAAGATTCTTTTGGTGAGTTATCAAAGCATTTTTTTCACCAAATAACTTGGCTGCTATAAAAATTAGGGAGGTGAACCAAAGGGCCGGTCCAATGATTATGGCATCATTGTCTGACAAGAGGTTTTAAACCTCACTCTTGCTGCATCAATGCTAAATTCACAATGTAAAAATGCTAAATCCACGGGTCTCTTACAAAACTACTATACGTGCGAGAGATATCATGTGTGTTTAGCATGTTTCTTTGTGAAAGCTGAATCCATATTTGCAGGTTTCATACACGTTAGGGAGCTCATAGAAAGACTATGAACCTAATCCCTTGAGGCATAAGGTAATGATGAGGTACAATGATGTCTGCAGTGAAATGCTTGAGAATCTGAAAACTCCTTATTGTTGGTTTTAATTAAACAAACATGCGAGTTCTTCTGCAAGAAATGCTTTTACCATCCTTCACATGCACTAATTGAAAGAAAAAAAAAACTCCCTTTTTGGAGGTCTGTGATGGTGTTTTGTTTCATTTTCTTTAGACTTTCCACAAGTATACATACAATACTGTTGTTCGTCTACCGGGGGCAAGCTTTCACTAGTAATTTCATTTCAAGGAACCATACTAGTAGAATACTGAGGATGCTCTTCCCCCAAATATTCCACTCTTTCTTTATGAGTATGCCAATTGACCCCAGACATGTCCTGTTTCAAGTCCTTTTTGTTTTTTCCTTGTATTGTTTCAAACCCTCGATCCTTCTGCTGGTTTGCAAGCCGAAGTTTCTTTTATGGTCAAAGGAAAGCAAGGGGCCCATTACTATTTATCTTTCACAGGTGCGATGCCGGTACCCAAAGGGCCTAGGGAGAAATTATAAGAGAACTCAATTATTTAGGACAGCGACTTTTCACTTTTGCTTAGCTCTGACCCTCGGATGTGAGTTTGTCATGCTCCCATTTGGTATGCAAGGAAGAAGGGTGGAAGGGGCATTTGCCTAATAGTTTGGTACAACTAAAGGAAGGAGAAGGTTAGGAGGAGAATGGAGCCATTAGCTTGTAATAATTTATACCACCACCATAGCACAAGTAGTGTGGATAATTGAAGTCTATCCGTCTGGTTCATTCTGCCAGCTTATTTTTGGGTTTGAGTAGTCTAAATAAAGTAGCAATAATTTCACAACATAATAATGCATTGGGGAGAGGGAGAGAGACTGTGTCAACAAACTAAATGAAAGTAATGGTTAAGTTACAGCAACAAGGGACTAATACAAACCCAAAATTGAAGTTATGAGATCACAATGGCGACGGTATGAAAGTTGTAACATGGAAAGCAAAATTCATCACAAGTTGGTCACTAAGACGATGACAGACGGAGCAAATACTATCATTTGAGGAGTGTCTTGATGATGGACTTCACGTTGAGCTTCTTCAAGTCAGCATAGGATTGTCCACATCCAACAAACATGACAGGTGATCCAGATATGTAAACCATCGAAAGTGCAGCTCCAACCTAAAAGCCCAATCATCAGATCCCAGTTATACGCCAAACTTAGGTATTGTAATCAAACACTCCAAAACATTCCACTTTTGTTCCCTACTAAATCAAGAGTTTATTTACCTTATCATCAATGGTATCAAACTTTGTGAGAAGGATTCCATCGATCAATCTGGGATTTGGAGAGGGTGATAGATCAGCTAATTTCTGCAGCAGAATAAACAAAAGCTACTCAATATAATGTAACCAAATCAGTTGTACTACGTTGTCAAGTTTTGGCATGGCCTTTGAAATGAGGGGAGGGTCATGGGTTCTAGTCCAATAGCTAACAATTAAACTGATGCTTAAATTTCATAATCAGTTACTTATGGTTTGTCATCAGGGAAAAAGGACAAAAGGTTATATTATAAACACCGGACCTGGTTGAACTTTGATAGCTGATCCACAGCATCATTCCCAACAAGTGCCTCACCAACAAAAAGGACCAGATCTGGACTGTTCACATAAATAAGCTTTGACAATGCTCGCATCAATGGTTCATTATCCTGTAAACGATAGAGACAAGTGAACCAACAGCCTTATTACAAATCTAGATCAAGGTTTAATACTACTTGCAGCAAGCCTGCTCAGGGCCTCGGGCTTTCTCATCATGCTACATTTAAACTTTATAAAAAATATGATATTATACCACAGTTAAAGAAAAAAAAAACACGTCCCAATGCAAAACCCTTGAGAAAATTAAACTGTATTACCTGCATTCGACCAGCCGTATCAACAAGAACCACATCAGAACCATTTCGAGTGGCCTCCTGGATTGCTTCCTTCGCCACAATTGCAGGATCTTTTTCATAGCCCTTCTCAAATATAGGGATCTGATGAAGAAAGATTGTTACATGACAATATTGACCATCAAACTTTTACGACTAATACTTCCTACCATTCACCGTTCATTTACATTGCAAACCAAATTCAGAGGCTCGGATACAAGGATAGAGAGATTCACAACACAAAAATACCTGGAGTCTACGTGCATGAGTACGTAGCTGCTCAACAGCTCCCGAACGGAATGTATCACATGCAGCCATCATTACATTGATATTGTGCTGCTGAAGCCAATAGGCAACCTGCAAAATGGCATTCATAGAATAGTGTGTCAGAAACATATATAGGTCTTTAGGCAGAACTCCTAAAAATGCATTGAGTTTCACCTTAGCAAGATTGGTAGATTTTCCAACTCCATTAACTCCAACAAAGACGACGACATATGGTTTGCTTTGCTCCTTGGCGGCATGAACATCCCTTAGAATGTCAATGGAACGCCTAGGAGTTAAAATGCGAACAAGAGCCTCTTCCATTGCTGCCTGCACTGTTGATGATATCCTTGTAAATGATCCAAGTTTTTTACCCTCAAGACTTGCTGCTACTGATTCACAAAGTTTTTCAGCTATTTCCTCAGCCTATTGGTCAACATAAAATGCCCATAGAGTTTGTGAGAAGAAATACAAACAAATTGAAACTTCTGAAGGAAGCTCAAATACAAGGATTATAAACTGACTTGAAAATTAATAGTCATAAGCAAAGGGCTAGAGAGAAACGCACCACATTCTTGGTCATGAGCCTGTCCTTGAGAGCTTTCAAAGCTGGCTCTAGGTCAGCCTTCTCCAAATTTGCTTTCCCCGCAATACTGAGCCAAAAAAAAAATGGAAATATGTGATGCAGGCATCCATGATCCAACAGATTACATGACTAAGATTTAGAAATGGAATACATTGTGGTTCATCTTAGTACCTTAATCAATGACAACTGCACTTTAATCTCCAATCAACAAATTTAAAAGCAGAAGGAAAATTAATGTTGCATCTAATATCCAAAAGTACCAAAAAAAATATGACGGACACTCGACGCCCATTTAATTCCACAATCCTCCAAAGATAAGGGACTTTGAATTGACTATGGTAAAGGAATCTCATCGTAATCAAAATTTTCTTCAATTTCTCCATTCCAATAACAAATTATGTACAAGAAACGGAAACAAAAAATAAGACATGAAGAACACTTTCACCGAACATATTAGATCCAATTTTTTAATTTTTTTTATAAGTACCATTTGAGTACATATAATTTTATTAATAAGTATTACTACCTCCATCCCTAAATAACTGACGTTTTGAAGGTTTTCACACTTATTAAGGAAGTCATTTATTACTCCAATTTTGTCATTAAGATTGATATGTATTACCACAATTACCCTTGCATTAATTAAGAAAAGATGTACTCCATATAGTTGTCTAGATAAATGAAATACTCCATATAGTTGAGGGCAATAGAGGAAAAATTGTAATTAATGCTTCCTAGAAACTTGGTAACGTCAAATATATTGGGAAATTTTGAACTCCCTATAACATCAATTATTTAGGGATGGAGGGAGTACTATATAAAAATATGAATTTGAATAGTATTAATAAGTTTACAAAATGTGGAAGGACCAAATTTTGTTAGGTTAGGAGTACCCATAATTTGATTATGCATAACTGCATTAAAAAGTTAGGTCCTATAACATTGATAAACACAAAAAGCAGCGCGGTAATATAATGCCAAAATCACATCAGTAAACACAGCTTACATATTTACTCTGTCTGTGCACCTAGGAGTGCATGATCGCATGCACGTGTGTTCTCATGCAAGAGAGATAGATGACAGGTTTATATATATATATATATATATATATATATATATATATATAGAGAGAGAGAGAGAGAGAGAGAGACTAATTCATTCAAATTATATTTCATAGTATCACATGCTCCAATATCGTCCATTGTGACTTAATACACATGAAAGATGTTCCAAGTCTTCTAAAGATGATTTCTTGTTTAATTTGAGGATCTCGATTCTAATTTTTTTTCCAGAAAGATATTAATTTTAGATATTGATTCTAATAAGTCATTTTCTGTAAATAATATTTTACAATATCATATGCTCCAAAATCATCTTTTGTTACCTGAACACATGAAAAGATGATTTGCGAAGTGCACAGGGTGAGTATCCTAATTCTATATGTTATAACAGTTTTAAGAAGTGACAAGAAGACTAGTCAAAGCAAGCAGCAATAGAGGAAGGAGAGGAATGTCTTTACCTCTGGAACATGGAAGAAAACCACCCCTTCTTCTTCTTCGAATCTACCTTCATATCTGTCTCCACATCCTCATCCTCGTCAGAATCGCTATCGCTACTAATTATCTCCTCTTTGTCCATCATACTCTCACCTTCATTAGCAGCAACAACCACGATATTCTCATCCCCATTCTGAGTCATCGGATCTGTAAAATCCAACTTCGACTCGGGTGGTGCCTCGTCCCAAACTCTATTCTTCTTTGGTATCTTTTTCTTTGGTTCCACCTTGGGAACCTTGTTTACAACAGTATCAGTTTTCTTTGCACCTTTAGCTCTTAATTTTTGAAGCTTATTTACATCAAAAGCCCCAGTATTGGAACTCTCATTCTCTTTACCATTAATGTTACCCCTAGCAGTCACTTCTCCATTTCCTGCATGATTACCATTAGCAGGACCATTTTCTGACATACGACCTTTGGATTTTTCACCTTCCCCACCATCATTTCCCGAGTCACCACTGTTCATTTTTTTATCACCTCCTTCAGCACCCGTCTTCTGCACCTTTCCTTGCTTCTTACCCAAATTATTATTACTGACAGGTTTGCCCACCTGATTTGATTTCTTCATTTCTTCAGCACGAGCTTCTGCCTCCTTCCTTAGCTGCCTAAATTTATCATCAAAATCATTATACACCGTCCGTTTAGGATCATAAATCTCCGAGAACTCTTGCTTAACCATAGCAAGCAGATCATCCACATACAAAAGATGTAGAATTCGTTGATACACAGCAACAAATACTAGGCCGAGTTCATTATGGAATATCCACTTGAGAGTGTATGCAGTACCAGGTGCATCATAATTGTATGATGAGGCACCAGATCTTTCCTCCAAAAGGCAGGACCTGATCAAGGTATCAATGGGCGATCCTCTGAGAGCATTTCCGAGCTCTTTACAAGTCCAGAGTATCAGTCCTCCTCTAGTAAAAATCAGTAACTGCTCTAACATCTTTAAAGTCTATTTATATATATCCTGCAATGAAACAGCATAAGTTCAATCAATCACATAAACTGGTTGTTAATGTAAAGTTGGGTATAAATATATTAGAAAAGTAATCAGATCCTATGAAATCAATATGGATGCTGATAAAAGAATGTAGAAGCAAAAAATACAAAAGCTAACTAAATCCAACATAACGTAATATGTGACGTGAATTGGGATTAATCCACAATTACGATTTTAATATCCCGATATCTGGAAGGCACCATAACAAGAAAACAACGAATGGTATAATCTGAAATCTGATCCCAACATAATAGACAAAAAGACTCTAGAATCAAATTTGATCAACCAAACGCAATATATATTTTCCCTTAATTTCTAATAATCGAACGTCTAATATACCGTAATCTAAAACCCAAACCCTAATATTCAAATAACCGAAACATAATTGAAGCCTTAGCTAAATCGGAAGAAATTGCCAGAGATCAACACATGAACTCTTTTAGATCTGAAACCCTATAAAATGATAATCGAAAAACTGAAACGCTTTCATGAAATTGAAAAGTATGCGATCGAGAGTTAACAAGTACCTGTTTAGTTCTTCTCGGCAATCAGCCTAAGAAAAGAAAAACAATTGAAACTAAAAAAGGAAAATTGAGAAGGAAAAAAAAAAGAGAATGAAGAGAGAGATTGAAAGGGTAAATGCGAATTCAAGACTATTTATATATGGTCGGAACTCGGAAACTCGGAATTGTTGACTAAATTTCTTCGGCTGGCCGTTTTCTTCAAATCCCGCCAGTCAACAAAAGACGACCATTAGTATAATTTATTTTTCTTATAAAAACGACCCAAGTTTAAAAAGAGAGATTTTTTTTATATGTAGTATAAAATTACTCCCAGTTAAAAGATATATATATATATATATATATATATATATATATATATATATCCCATCTCATCCGAATTCATGATGCTAATGATTTTTTTGACTAATTGACTTTACAACACATCGATCCCATCCGAAGATGGAACGAATTTATAGAGATTTTCACTTCTAACTTAAAATTTGAACCACTTTAATTATTATAATCAACTTTTATTGGAAGGCTTAGATTGAATATCATAATTGTTATAAATTATAATCCTCACTTTTAAAGGCCAGTTTGATCTTATTGGGTTTAAACTTTATTCAGGAACAGATTAGATTGAATGTCACAAATTGCCAAAATCCCACAACATCTATATGATCCAAGACAGAGTAAGTTTTATAGATCTAGATTTATTTTTAATATATTTCTATATCCTAGAATTTGCAGAAAAGAAATGTCTTGCAAAGAATCTTTTTTGTCATTTTAATAATTTTAAAAAATTTACGCAGTCCATTTTTCTTGAATATTAAAATGCTTGGGATTGCTTAAAGCTGCCTTCCCAACTGGACATCCGAAGAGCAAATTATTACTTAATATAGAAGTAGCAAGAAGGTTTCCTTTACCAACCACGGATAATTTTATTTTTTTGACGCATTTCTATTATTTTATGGGGGATAATTTATTCAGTTATAAATATTAAAATCAAATTAAAAAATAAAAATACTCAAACCAACACAAAAGGGCTTAATTGTAATGGCCAATAATTTTTTTTCGATCGGTTTGCAGCCGGAGTAATCAAAACTTGGCAACTCACTCCTATTCTCATTATAATATCAAAACTTGGAAACTCACTCTTGTTCTCATTATAATATTAATATTCATTTGCCTTCATTAATATTTATAATATTGTTTGGAGTAATTAATATTTTATATTAATATTATTATTATAATTTTGTTTGCCGCCACACTCATGAAGGCAAATGAATATTAATATTTTATAATATTAATACAATATTGTGTAATATTAATATTAATACTAATATTACAAAATATTATAATATTATTACAAAATATTAATACTTATAATATTAAGTATTAATAATATTACAAAATATTAATACTTATAATATAATATTATTACAAAATAATATTACAAAAGTAATTATATTATGAATATTACAAAGTATTAATATAGATTAAGCAATGAAAAAAAAATAAGGGTAGAAAATTAAATAAAATTTTAATTTAATTTAAAAATAGCATCGTTTTTCAATTAGTTAGCATCCGCATTTAATACTGCGGACGAGAAACTAACGAAAATTTAAACTTAACTTAAGAACTAATTTTTTTTTATTAGATTGACACACACCATCCTTGATGCCACCAATGATCTAACCCTCTACATGACCCAAACCCTCATTTATTTTTTCCTTCATGTTCATTTTGTAGTTATTACACATTAATCTAGATCCCATTATAATTACTCAAAGGAAACACTCTTTTACAGTTCTTTTTGATACATAGAATAGACTGCATGTCGTACACAAAATGAAATGAAATGAAATACATAGATGATCTCATTCTCAATCAAAGTAGTGTAGTACTAATTAATTAAAGTTTATTTGCTTAAACACCAACAATTTTGCCAAGCCAAAAAAGCATTGGAATCTGAGCAACTGCCACTAAAAGCAAGAGATAGTTTCGCTTAGTTGATTGTGATTTTTCAAAACTAGGAATACGAACCTCTGCAAATAAAATCCTCTTCATTGTCTTCACCAACAACACCCCCATGCAAAAGCACTCCCAGAAAGAAACAATAATAATAAAAAAAGAGTAACTACACAAAATCCTGGCAAGCACAATCACCGAGGCCGAGGCAAAAGTGTATCCAGAATAGGCAATTATGTCAAGTAGTGGCACATCTCCGCCTCCTAAACAATGGAGTGTAGCTTCAAGAAGCAAGACTTGTAGTAACCAGCAGAGAAGTCCATTGCTAAACTGCACTCCTAGAGCTTCTGGGCTAAACCTGTAATATATATATATATATATATATATATATATACCTCCTACGTGCATGATCAGGTGTGTGTTGTATTCAACATATATATGATCATGATGCACGAGTGTTAATGCTATATATATTATCTCTCCTTTTTCTAATATTTTTAAAACACTACTAACTAACTACTAGATGATTGTTCTACAAATCTTTAATTCTTACTGCTGTATATACTAGTACGTACAAAATCCTCTAGGCTGAAGGGACAGTAAATCTAATTAGGCTCACCTTTCATTGATGCCCAAGAAGAAGCCAGCAAGAATGACATAGGTACCGAATGCCATCAGCGGAATGTACAAATCAGGCGCGTTAATATCATAGACAGGAGGTTTATATGACCCAACTGGATCCATACTTCTCATCCAATGTCCCTATTAATTAATTCCAAATACAAAATTGAGTCATGCATGTATTAAACCAACAACCAACAACATATATGCAATGCAATTGAATTAATTGAAATGGAAACAAAACCACCTTCAGCTTATTCTTCACATATTCATCATTCACTTGGAAATAATATCGCGGGTTGGAAAAATACCTGCCTATCTGTAAATTTGTTCATGGCTACAAACAATTAGCAAGAAGCTAGGAGGATATATTTTTTTCTTCGAAGACAATACTCACATTGCTCTGTACATAATCCGAGCCGGATCCTAAAAGAATTTTCTCTCCATAAGCACCTAATTCGGATTTTATGAGCTCAGATCCAGCTTCATTAAGTAAGTTCCCAACAGTGTCGATTTGCTGCTGACTCGAGGCACTTTGAAAAACCGGATCATGAACTTGCGAATTCGTCCTATACATTACTGAAAGTATATACATAACAAGCGATATTCAACAAGAAGCAATTAAGTATTTGTAGAGTTATATTAGATGATATGATCATGTCTATATATAATATCAATAATAATTACATTTCACAAGCTTGAAGAATCAACTATTTTAAGAATAATAGAATGATGCATGGTTAGTTAGTTGAGCTATTTTATTTTAGGCAGGCAGGCAGGCAGGCAGGCAGGCAGGCAGGCATGGTTTGATATATAGGAGAGAAAAAGAAAAAAGTCTCGCATACCTTTCTTGGCTTCTTCGAATTTGAAAGCACAAAGTCGGAGCTTTAATGAATTAGTAGTACTCCTGTTACCATGGAAAGATTTCTAAATTGAAGCTCAACTATTTGTAAATTTCTCTTCTACTTTACAGTTGTTGATATGAAGACAATCAATGGGTACGAATTCCAATGTCACAAGTTTCATGATAATGTACCGACTTACTCCACTTACTAGTACCCTCTATATATTTAAACCGCGGCAGACTCTGATTCGATAGAATTGAGACCGCATAACAAGAACTTGGGCACCAACTTTTTTTTAAAAGAAAATCTGAAAGTATATATATGTTTTTTGGAAAACTATATATACTTTTTTTTTAATTTCAATTGTAAGTGTCAATTCTTGTAATGGGGATTATTTGTTACTCCTTATTACTATGTGTTTTAACTAATTAACGATGTAAGGTTTGCTTAGTGTTTTACTTGAAAATTTGTTTTAGAACTGATTATGTTGTATTTTTATTATTATCCCTCTAAAATGGAGGTATTAAAAATAAAAGTAAAAAAAATGAATAAATTATGCTTTCTAGTTTTTACTCATTTATATATGCTCAACTAAAATGTTAAAATGGAAGGAATTTTGTTCCATAATAGTAGTAAAATTCCGATTAATAAATTTTACATCACATTTGTCATCAACATATTTAGGGGCCGAGTAGCTCGTTACTCAACTTAAGATCGGTTCAAAATTATGATTCAAAATTCGAATTTGAAGTTGATTCGAGTCGAATCTGATCTCGTTTTCTGTTTAATAATATATGAATCGAATTCGAGTAAGTGTTTGCTCAGATTAGGGTTTGAGTATTTTATTTTTTTTCCGAACCATACTCAATACCTACTAGATGGGTCATATTTAAATACTGGTCTGATCCATACTAACAAGCTAAATATGTGATATTTGTATCAATCTTTATAATTTATAAAATGTAGTATTAAATTGTGTAAGTTTATACTTGAATAAATCAATGAATTGATTGTGAATTTATATTACATTCTTTGTAATTTCTTTACATAAATAAAAGTAAAAAAAATTTATATATAAACATTAGTTGAATAATTAATTTAGTATATATAGTGGTTAAGTATTAATTAAGTGAAATGGTTTATATTCGAAACTCAATTTGAAATCTCATGAGTAATTCGTTATATAAACGAACCGAATACTTAAGAGCCGAGTCGAAGCTGACGTAAAATTAAAAAAAATTTATTCAATCTGAACCGAATCTGAACATTAAGATGTTTGTTGAGATTCGATTAATTTACCCCCTAAACATATATTTGTTGAATGAAACGTAATGATGAAAAGAAGGCATATTCTTGGTTGGTTCAACTTTTTGGGCATAATATTCCATATACAGTAATAACGTCCGTTATATATAGCTCGTTATTCCGATTTTTAAAACAAAGGTAGTGTACGTTGGGTCGTAATCGTTACTATTTCCGTAAGAGCATGCATGCCTGTAGTCTGTCTGTAACAACAAATGCAAATCAACGTATTATTTAAAGCTTTAAATTTAAAAATATCTCAAAATAATTCCAACAAATCAACATATATTTTAAAACTGATTTAAGTATATATATTAAAATTAATCACTGTTAACGCCAAGATCTTCTATCACGTCCCAATCATTGAAGTGACTATGATCATTATTATTAAGAAATCGATAAACACTTAGAGTTTGATTACACGTTCTATTCGGAGATATTTTCGGCGTGAGAAATGAACGTGTTCACAAGGTTAACCAAAATAGTGGATGTAATCTTGAGTGTGTTGAGATAGATGATCCTAATAATTCGTTGTGTGTACAGTAAATATGAATGATAAAATGTGTGTACATATCTTTTGTGAAGGTGAGCTCATAGAGCTTTACTACTCGCTGCGGATTATCCAACCCACTACTACTCCGACACATCCCTTGATCGATGGGTTCTACCGAACGCATTTAGTTTATCCAATCGCTTTGGTCATTGCTTTATCGGCTACGGTTATAATCCCATCCACATTAATCGTGACGACACGTTTTCTATCAACCGTCACGCTTTTTCATCATTATGATCAAAATAATAGATATTAAAATGTCCAAAAGGATCGATCCATAATTTCTTATATTATAAGTCAAAATGGAAATAATAGGATAATCCTATAAATGAATTATTGGTTATTATAATAAATATATAGATTAATTAAATGAAGTAAGCAATCTACTCAATCCAATAAAATAAAATATCATGACCCAACAATCACCATGCAGGTATATGATGAGCAAATCATTGAGAGGACTGTGGATCTCCTAGACCTTAGAATGAATTTCTCGGTCTATGACTATTTTCAAAGCAAAGAAAAAACAAAAAATATATGACTACTTAACTTTTCCTGGGTTGAAGTGATCCACCGTACTTGGGCTCGATTCTTTAGGTGAGAAAGAGGAGGGCTTGATTTTTATGGTGAGCAAGAGCTTTAAAATGAACATTTCACCCTTATATTTATGTATTTGCCGTAAGGGCTGATATTATTAAACGGTAATCATATATATTATATATATTGTGAATGTTTTATGTCCATTTTTGATTGTCAGTTACTTATTAATGATAATATTTTTGGAAAAATATGTAATAACTGAGTCATTTTTATAATTTCTATTAATCTCATGTATTGATAAGTTTCGCGACATAAATTTATTGTTATATATAATATATATAGCAAGACTCACTATTAAATTCAATATATATGTTTCAAAATTATATCGGGAGGGGAGGTATATTTTTTATTTATTTTAAAATTAGACATTTATATTTTAGGTAAAGTCAGATTAAAATTTTAATATGCCATTATTTTTATTTTCAAAAATACCATGTCAATATACTATTACATTTTTGACAAAAAATTAAGCATATGTTACTCATTAAAAATCGTCCTTTGAAAGACGTATACCTAAGAGCATCTCTAACAGCATTTTCAACCACTTTGTGATACTAAAATAGGTGAGTCATATCATAAAAATCCGCTCAAACAACCTTTTCAAATTGTCACGTAGTTCAACAAACATTCTTCTCGCTCTTCAAATCTGCAACTTGTTTCTCATCCTTCAAATCTATAATTAAAGGCTAAAAATATTTATTACGCTTGATGAGTTTAATGTATAACTCATTAAATTGAAGACTAAATATGAAAGTATTTCATATTTTGTGTTTTATCAGTCTTTCATATTTTGTGTTTGGCAATTTGAGATTGATAAAACATAAATAATATTCTTCAAATTACCACGTAGGTCAACAAATATCAATTTAAAGAGTTTTTTTATTACTTACTCTTGAAGATGCTATAATAGTAAAATGGAAGGAATAGAGAACTATAGGAGGATAGAAGATGAAGAACGCATAAGAAAGATAAACGAAGAGTAAATCCGCAATTTTATTGCATTTATTTATTTATTTTATTTGGTAGTGAAACGTTTTTTCCCCTTAAAATTAATTATATATATATATATATATATGTATATTTTGTGGAGTGACGTTCAAAATAAAAATAAGCAAAAATTAAAAAGAACTGGTCTTTAAGTCGGTCATTGGATGAATTTTAGATTATTTTTATTCACGAATCATGACGTCAGAGAAGCGTGAAACGGTTGAATTTGGTAACGAGTGATTAATGCACCCGAAGTTTACTCGGAAATCGAATAATATTTTCCAAACGTGTGATTCTCACGTGCACCATTTCCCAGCTTCGGATACTCCAAACCTATCTCCACGCCCTTTAATTCCCCAATCCGAACCTAACCCATATATGTATATATACTATATTATAAACCGAATGCCAAAACCCTATTCTCCTTCACCCAAAATACCAGCAGCATATACTACTACTATACTATTTTCCACCTAAAATTTCTGTCTTTTGTGCAAATGGGTTTCCGTAGGACTCCTTTGACTTGTTTGGGTCTGGTGTTATTGTTATTCTCATTCTCTGAAGGTAGAGATATTCTGGTCGGTGGGAATGATAATTCATGGAAAATTCCATCTTCTTCCCCCGATGATCTAAACAAATGGGCCGCTAAAGAACGCTTCCAAATTGGGGATAATCTGGGTAATTTTATTTCTCATTTCTTATTCATTGCATGTTTCAGTTTTAGTTCTTCATGATTATTCTCATTCTTGTATATTAATTTTCCTATCTAGCTTGCACTTTAATTTTTATGCCAACTTTTTTGCATGATGTATGAGGTTTCCATCAAAATAAGTGAAAAGTTTTGGGCTGATGAGAATTAACGAATCAAAATTTCAATGTTCCTTATTTTGAAGATAGAATTAAAGGGAATAATTGATAAAAAAAAAACGGGAATTGGTCATTTCACTGACATGAATAATAATGTAGAATTATCTATTTTCAAAAAAATTAATAAAAAGGATTCTTTTTAGTAGAATCGCATCCTTGTTAAATTGTTGCTATGATTGTTTTTTTTTTTGTAAAATGACCAATTTATAAGGTTATTTATGTGGGGGAGGAGCTTGTGGATAGTATATTAATTCTTTATAATATATATTCTCATAAAGCACTTGCTCGCACATATTATTTATGTGGAGAGGAACTTGGGGAATATCAAATATATATACTCCGTATATGTTTTCTTCAAAATTCACAATATTAATTTATATTGTTTTTTCACGTGTATCTGATTTTAATTTTGTTTCGATAATATAAATATTTTTAGTGTTTAAATACAACGCAACGACTGATTCTGTGCTGCAAGTGAGTGGGAAGGCCTACACAAGTTGCAGAATTGAGAATCCAATCGACGCTTACCAAAATAGCGTCACGGAGATTAAGCTTAAGAAGCAAGGTCCCTACTTTTTCATCAGTGGAATTAAAGCCAACTGTGAGAAGGGGCAGAAACTAGAGGTGGAGGTGTTGTCCCCTAATCATGGACATCATCACTCTTGGACACCTTCTCCGGCGCCTTCTCCGTCAGACATTGCTCCGGCACCAGCTCCGCATAATGGAGGACAAAGTCTGAGGAATGGGTTTATTGGTAGTGTTCTAATTGCTTTTGGAGGTTTGGTTGTGCTGGCTTTGGTTTAGAGGTTGTGTAAGCAAGATATGATAAAAATATGAAATGCATGTATTATGGTTAATTTGATGATATTTGCATAATTGGATTTGGTCGATTCCTAGAAAATATGTTTTTGAGTTTGTGGGAAAATGAAAGGTTAATTCATTTTTATTTGTTTTTTGAAATTTGCTATAATATTCGTAACCTTTAAGAGATTAAAATGTAAAAAATAATCACTTTTGAAAGCTATAGTCCTTAATTTGTAAGATACTGGTTAACATGGAGTTAATGTTGGTCAATTAATTAATACACGAAAACGAAATGTGATTACATTTTCTGCACGTAAGTATTGTATTGGTCAATTGATTAACTTATCATAATTAACTTATCATGAAGTTATCGGGTCCCATTTATAAATGTAATGTCGCCATTAATTAAAAATATTAGGTCTAACCCTTTAAAGACCATTTTTTTTCAATATAATAGAAAAGTATTTACATATACTAATTTTAATTTTCATATAATATAATACCTTGGCATGAAAAAAAAAATCAAATGCAAATAGATACTTTTGAGGATGAATTTCATTACCCCTCAATCTGATAAATAACAGATAGTACTGCTCGTGTATTTTGCATGAATACATGAGCATACACCCTTCTTTCCAACTCTGTAGTCCATTGATAAAATGTTTGAATTTACAATTTTGACCCTTTTTATAATAAATTTATAAATAAAGAAAATTCAAATTTCCTAAATTACTAAAATCACAAATGATATTTTAAAAATAATAATAAATATTTGTGTAATTTTTTTTAAAAAAATTGAAAGTTTGAGTTAAGAATTAAATAGAGTAAATACAAATACTTTTAAATGTCAAGACTAAAATATGATAGTATATTGAAATAAAAATTTAGAAATACCGAATGATTCAAAATTTTAAATATATTGGAAATTTAATAATAAATTTATACGTAAAAATATTATGAGAGAAAATAAGAATAAAAGACAAAAAATAAAGAAATTGAAAAAATAACCTCCTTAATTTGAAACTTAAAATAAAAATTAAAGATAAATTTCAAGTGCTCAAGCCTCAAGTAGTGGACTAATATGGTTGCAAAGGAGTTGCTGATTTCTTCCTCCGTTTTCGTTGAGGATTGACTGGATGTCTGGATCTCAGTTGCCATTAATTTTACACATGTTCATCGTAATGCTTATATGGTTGCTCATGGTTTTGCTAAATTGGTACAACCATATGAGTTTTCTTTTCCTATTCTTGATTGGAAGATGTTTTGACTGTTTTTTTTTAAAAGAAAGAAAAGCTTCAAGAAGTAGACCATTTTTTTAATTTTTTTTAAGGAGTAGAAATATGATATGGGTTTAAAAATACTAAGCGGCTAGGGGATGGATATTCACCGCACATCTGTTCTGAAAACTAGAAAAAGCCAACGCCTAGTTCTGTACCCTCGAACTCGAAGCCCCAAATCTTCTGAAATCTCTCTCTTTTGGTGCAATCTGAAATACCTCTCACGTGCGCAATCGGCACGCTTTGGGACTACATATGGGAGGTTCTGTAGCTCAAATTCCTTCTTCTTCTGTTTTTTTACTCACTAATTTAACCACTTTCCTATGTAGTAGTATAGTTGTTTGCGAAATTCGTATAATATAAATAAACCTCCATTACAAAGTGCCAATTCTTCATATTTTTATGCTAATTTAGGATTTCAGGTATGGATTGTGGCTGCATTCACCCCCTGTTTGGCACTACAGTTTTATTGCATTTTGAAGGAAGGGCACCTTCACCCCTTAAATTGGGAGTTTTGAAATGCAATCCACGTTGGGTTTTGGGTTCACTTGATTCTTTAAAGGTAAACATACTTATTGAATGTTTGTTGGAGTATGAGGTTGTTCTTTTGCTTCTTGTATTTACCTCACATACTTTATTACTTATTAATTATGTTAATGTTTTTGACATAGTAAGAAGACTTTAAAAGAAGCAGCTTTTTAGTTTGTGGAGAATGTAACAAGATGTATTGAATCTGCTGATTATCCTATAGTATGCAATGAACTTTTAAATAAATTTATGAATTATATGATAATGGCCCTGAAGTCCACCATTTATTCTAATCTGTTAAAGAGTGTATTATGAATTTAGGTGACCTTTTGGTTTCAGCTAGCAGGATGCTTGATTTTATTTTTATTTTGTTGTGCACCCATTTATACATGTGATATTATATCCCGTGTATATGTTTTGTGTTATTTTGTGGCCTGATTTGTGCCTCCCTTTATTTCAGTTTTTTGCTCATACAAGACATTAAAATAGACTGCATAATATTGGAATTAACGTTTCCAACTTATACCAATATCTTTCTAGAGGTTGCAATTCTTATCTCTAAAGAACCTAGAGTTTGCTTATTGCCAGTTTTAACTTCTGTAATTCTTCATTGCATCAGTAGAATAACATTATTTTGGGTCAATAGCATCTCATCTGGATCCTTTTGTGGAAGAAATATAGGTCTCGCGGTTCCTCAATCTGCTTTATTTCTGTTACTTCCAAAATATCTCCTCTATCAAAGATACTGTTCTCATTATAAGGAATGATTTATTCTCCAAGTATATCCCCAACAAATAGGGCTGTTGTCAACTTTTTCTTGACATTGCAGTTTGAAGCACATAAGACTATAAGAGGAACATATAGTGTAGGGTGTCTGTGTGTGATGGCTGCAACTAGGGACAACAGCAGAATACCTCTTCCCTTCCCACAGATTTCCCTATCTACTGATACACTGCAACAATTATATGTTAATTCTACAGCACGTTCTATGCCCACATTATGAAACAACAGCTTTTCTATATTGCTCTTCCACATTTTGCCCCTTCTTTTTCTTATCTAGTAAACCACTGGAACCATTCGAACTGTGTTCTACCACCAAATTCTATGCCCACAATATGAAATTACGGAATGGATCCAATTCCATATTGCAACGTTTCTTTATCAGTAAACTAATTTGTAGGGTTAGATTTTGTGCTATAAATATTTCATTTTAATTTTCATTTAGAAGAAGATACTTTTGTGGCTTCAGCTTGCATATTGTCCAATTATGATAAAAATATTAAATATGTATATGGTGTTATGCACTATGCAAAATGTAGTTTGTGATGTGACATTCCTATATTTACTAACTTCAGGTCTTAAGATTTTTGAATTTGAATTCTCTACTCTTTTGATGGCTGTATTTCAGAAACCATGTTGAATTTTTAGTATTATAATTGTACCTTTTTTTTGGCAGTATGGTGACAATAAATTTGGACTTCAAACAACATTTAAAACCCGACAATGGAATTTATGTCACAGCCAGTCCTCTGTTATCAAATGCGATCATCCTCCTCAAAATGCTGATTTGCCTCGTTATTATTCAAAAAAAGAGAAAAAGCCCTTCCCTATACCCATAGTGGAGTTACGGAGAACTGCCAGGGAGAGACTGAAGAACAGGAAAGGCCAACCTAAAAGACCAGTCCCTCCTCCAAAGAATGGATTGCTGATCAATAGATTCATTCCTGTTGCATACAGTGTGTTTAATGCAAGAATAACACTAATTAACAATCTCAAGAAGCTCTTGAAAGTGGTGCCTGCTCATGCCTGCAAGTAAGTTTTTGTTTACCATACTTTTGAATGCCTATGGTTACTGGAAAGTTATTACTCATGTGAACTTACTGCAAACTGGAAACTCCAGCTGGGCATAAAATTATCCATTCCACAGAGCCATGCCCAAGTAACTCATTATACCAATGGAATGAGGGGATTGGAAGTAGTTCCATAATTTTTTATGGTCATGGTACAAGGGCTATCAGGATATGCTTTTAAACACCTTTATTAATTTATTAGTGGTTCTCTCTTTCAGAAGCAAGTTTGTAATACTGTTGAAGATTTAAAGATTTGTTGTTCACAATTTATCACAAAACTTTTGCAGGTGGTGTAATGAAATCCATGTGGGACCTGTTGGGCATCCATTCAAATCATGTAGAGGCTCAAATGCTTCAGTGCGCAGGGGACTTCACGAGTGGACAAATGCAGTTATTGAAGACATATCGGTTCCAATTGAAGCCTACCACCTCTTTGACCGTCTGGGAAAGCGTATTCCTCATGAGGAAAGGTTTTCAGTCCCTCGAATTCCAGCAGTAGTGGAACTCTGCATTCAAGCAGGGGTTGATCTGCCCGAGTTTCCCACGAAAAGAAGAAGAAAGCCAATTATCCGCATTGGAAAAAGTGAATTTGTTGATGCTGATGAGAATGAACTGCCAGACCTTGATTCAGAAGCTCCAAAGGAACCAATATTAACTGAGATAACCAATGAAGAAGTAGTGCCCCCATCAAGTGCAGAAGAAACAGTCTTGCTTGCTGAAGAAACACTTCAAGCATGGGAAAAAATGAGGAGAGGAACCAATAGGTTGATGAAGATGTACCTGGTAAGGGTTTGTGGCTATTGTCCTGAGGTGCACGTGGGCCCCAGCGGACACAAGGCGCAGAACTGTGGGGCCCATAAGCACCAGCAACGGAACGGACAGCACGGATGGCAGGCCGCGGTCCTTGATGACTTGATACCGCCAAGATATGTGTGGCATGTTCCTGATCTCAATGAACCCCTACTGCAGAGGGAGCTTAGGAACTTCTATGGTCAGGCTCCTGCAGTGATTGAAATCTGTGTGCAGGGCGGCGCTGCTGTGCCTGAGCACTACAAATCAACAATGAGGTTCGACGTTGGGATTCCAACTGATGTAAGAGAAGCTGAAATGGTAGTATGATTGTTCTATTCTGTCACTTTTATCTTTCTAAGGAGTGTAAAAAGTACGTAAAATATTGAAGCTAGACATGTTTGTACGTCCTTCGGACATAATAAAACCAATTACACCTTCCTCATGATTTGTCTATAGCTGTTCATATCAATTTTGATTTTTGACATTTCTAAAGCCATGCGAAAATGATGATATGAGAGTAATATATATATATATATATATATATATATATATATATATATATGGCCTAATTTCAACTTTAACAGATAATAACATATAAAACCATACATATCTGTACATTTCTCTGTTTACTTTCTTTTCCTTTTCATTTTTGTTCTGTCTGGAGAGTTAACTGGCTCTGCTAAAACTTACCTTCCTGTCGTGCTAAAATGGCTCTCGGTGGCTTAGCCATTTCTGTTACCATTCGTGACTCTACCTTGCTCTCCAACAAGAAGTCGGAGGCTCCCGTCTTGGAGACTCGGGAGGTTTCTAAGGTAGGCAATGGTGTTGCAGGTTCGGCCCTCGCAAATAGATCAATCTATACTTTGCATAATCTGTATATTCAGTTTAGATTGGAAAGAGATTTTTTTTTTCTGTTTCTTTTGTAAGCTTTGTTTTTCTTGGGATTGTTCCAACTTCTTGGCTGTTATTTCTTACTTTACGACTATATGAATGGTAGGTAAGTCTACGTGTGTGCTGGAGGAAGCATTTAGAGCCCGTTCCGCAACGATTTATTTTAAAATGATTTAAAACTAAAATATAAATTAATTTGTAAGTTATTTTAAGTTGTGACTTATAAGTAAAAATGTTTTTGACTTATAAATCATAAATTAAGTTAAAATAAATTAAGAAAGTGTTCGGCTCGACTTATAAGTTAAAATCTAGTGTAATGATTACTAAAAGATATTAATAAAAAGAGGGAAAAAATAGAATAAAGATAAAATTGACATTACATTTGGTCAAACTAACTTATTTTAAAATGATAAGTCATTTTAAAATAAGTTACAAATACTTGCTCTCTTTTTTTAACTTAAAAATGATAAGTCTTTTGAAATGTGATATTTACATAGTTGTGCCTGTTGACTGTGCGATGATAACGTGTTTCTTGATTTGTTCTACTTTGTTTAAGAGTCGATAAGGAAAAATAAATTATACATACTCTTTGGAATTTTCATTAAACATTTTATCAATCTAATTCTTACCAGAAGAAAATAAACTTATACGCCTATTAGCATGAAGACTTACATTAATCTCATGAAAATATTCATTGGATTTACTAGGGTTTATAAGTTCAAACATGTAAAACTTTTATCTTTCTTAATCTTGAGATTGATCAAGATGAAAAGAATGGTGTTCTTTCAATTGATTAAGCATTGCGGACAGTTGTATGTTACTTGAATGTTGGTTATATGGGTTATTGGCAAACAAGACGTTACTGTTCCACTCTGATAAGAGAATGCAATGATTTGATGGATAAAATGAGAAAAACATATATATACAAAAAGAAGTAGAAAAAACAGGTTTCCTTTTCTTTTTCTTTTTTGTTTATGAGAGACAATTGTGACTTTGTGAGGAAAGTCAATGGCAACATTTTTCCCTCTGGAGAGCTATATTTTTCTTCTTGAGTGATGGCTTTTACAAGTGACTCTGGCTTTAAAAATAATTGAACCAATAAGTTTGTTATAATAGATAGTACACTAACATAAAGGATGCTAGACATCAATATGCACATAAATGTGAATGTCTAAAATTTGCAGAATAATATATTGGAGCAAACTGGGGTGGATTGGGTAATAAATTTGGCTCAAAGTAGGGTTGTGTAGTTGCATGGGATGAATAGGACGTCTTCTTTTGGAAGGACCCATTGGCCTTAACTTGATATTGGGCCATTTTCGCTGCTATTTCTCAAGAAAAAAGAAACATAAGGTTGCATATTTGTCTGTATCAATGCAGATACATAGTCATCATAATAATTATTCGAGAGTCAAATAAAGGGTACAGGAATCATAACTTAGCTTCACTAGGCTGTACCCCTTCAATAAAGTTGACTAGTTAAACTAAACTTGTATTCCTCCCCTTCTTTTAAGGCGTGGGTTGTGCATTTCTTTTATTACCAATGTACGACGTTGTTCTCTGCCTCTCAGATAAAATTTTCAATAACGAATATCTGTAACTCAATGCAATATCCGGAAGTATGTTATGGTCCTGCACAAATGGTGATTCTTGCCTATGTCATTGATTTAGTATTCCTTTTGGTTTTCTTGGTCTATGTATTTTAACCCTCGTCATTTCTGCTCAACCTATGAGTCTAGCTTGCCTCTATGTCAGCCGGATTCTGTTACAATATATATTAACTGTTAAGAGTTCATCTTTGTAGACTTGGAAACTAAAATTGTATTCCAAGCTTCCAAATTTGTGAGTTTAATTATAATTCTTGACCATTCATGCTGTAATAGATGACTTCAGAGTTCATAACGATATACTTGTCTTCAATCTGCATTTTTGTGTTGCAATTTTCTCTATTTTCTTTCAGCCATATGTATTCCATTAATTTATTATTGTTGCTGTAGTCTACTTTCTTTTCAATCTGGTCATTTACTTTTCCTTTTTTCTCCAGACAGTCTTACAGTTGGTCATTTGCTCAGCAGACCAAAATATGCTTCTGCATCTTGCTTCAGTTTTTATCAAAGGAAAATATTAATGGGCCGCATCATGATTATAAATGGCATAAGCAGGTTAAAATGTCGAGGTACATCGTTGCTAGATCTGAAATTGCTGGAACTGGGTCTCCTGATGCTGCCCGTCAATTATCAGGTTCTTCTTGAAGGGATTTAATCAACTTCCATTTTTGGTTTCCAACGTTATCATTTTTACCTTTGTCTTGATTCATTTTTTCTTGCAAGTGCAGAACTTCGATTATTAGAGGAATTTGCTTCTATACTGTTACTGCTTCTCTTGCCGTTTTACTGTTCATGCTGATGCTGGTGGCACATCCTTTTGTGCTCTTGTTTGATCAGTACCGTAGAAAAGCCCATCACCTTATTGCCAAAATTTGGGCTCTTTTGACTGTTACTCCGTTCTTAAAGGTTGAAGTGGAGGGAGTAGAAAATTTGCCTTCACCAGATACAGCTGCTGTATATGTGTCCAATCAACAAAGTTTTTTAGACACATCTACTCTTCTCACTCTGGGTAGAAGCTTCAAGTTCATCAGCAAGACTGCAATTTTCCTCTTTCCTGTTGTTGGATGGACCATGTTTTTAATGGGTGTTATTCCTTTACAGCGCATGGACAGCAGAAGCCAATTGGTAACTCGGTTCCCTCCTTTGAAAACATTATTTCACCTCCGATGCAACGTTTTAATCAGTTGGTGTAGGTTGGATTACAATCTGCAAATTTCACACTGTAATAATTGCTTCCCTGGTAAACTATCTTATCTTAAACTATGCAATTTATATCGTTGCTTTGATGAATGTAGCAAACTCTAAAACTCCAAGGCAGGTGGTCTCTCCCTCTCCCCTTATTCTCTCTTTAATCAAGGGAGATGGTAACATCGGGGCATATTGACAATGGAAAATTGAGAAATTTTCATGAGATTTAAAAATATGAGACCCTCTAAATTAGTAAATTTGTACTATAAAAGTTTTACTCAACTTCCAATAAATGATCAAAGTGTTTAATTAATTTCACAATAATAATACCTGAAAGTTGACAAATTCTTAAATCCTTTATGTTCCCTTCATAAGTTTATATTTACTTTCCTATACAAAATTGTTATTTTAAGCCGTAAAGAAATGTTACCAAAAAACAAACAAACGACTCTGTAATGTAAAGCTGAAGATTTGAGTAACAACTCAGTCATGTTAATTTATTTGATTCATAAACTTTTAGACGCAGGTACTTATAAGTTATAATACTCCTCCATAAAATGCAATGAGTTATAAATGATTTTTCGTTTTGGGATGTCCCAATATATAAATTTACTTACTATTTATAAAATTTAGTTGGTTCGTTGTTTTTACTTTTATCCCTTATAATAAATATTCAACCACTACTCTTTTTTTGAAAAAATAATATTCAATGTCATTATTTTTATCATCATATTTAATGTTGTTGTATTCTCAATAAAACTTGAGAGTTCCAATGTAATAAGACTTCATCTTTGGTTAAAGTTCTATGGTCAATCAATGAAGTTAAGAGTTCCAATTAGATAAGTAAGGAGTAATTAACTTATTCATTAATTCCATATTGAGGGGTATATGTGGAAAAATTTTATTAAAAATTGCCATCAACTAATTTTCTTAAACTATGTGCCAAAAGAAATCAGCCTATAACTATAGGACGGAGGGAGTATTTGGTTTCCCGAGCCAACATCATATGACAATGTCTAAATTACAAAAGTAAATACAAAACTAAAAAGAAAGTTCAAGAAAAGAAAAATGCATCAGTATCATCTCTCAATTTGTGTATCCATATTGTATTAATCAATTAAATAAAATTAATTTCATACTAACTCAAAAATATAAGAGAACATATATAATAATAATTATATTTCTTCCGTCTACATGATAAAAAGTCTTCATCAGGACTTTTTACACATATTAAGAAGATGAATAAAATGATAAAATTATTTATAATAATGTCATTAAATATGGGGAGAAAATTAGAATAAGAAAAATGTGAGATATTTAATACTAGGGGTATAATAAAAAAATAAGTGTAAAAATTTGATTATTAAAAGAAAATGAATATTTAATATGGGAGATTACACAAAATAGTACTAATAAGAACTTTTATTATGTAATAATACAGAGATGAGAAAACAAGAGGAAAAAAACGACGACCATAACAAAACACACCAACTGGCAAGTGGACTCCGTCAATTTTCAGTTGTTTTTGTAGTAAGAGATATATTTTATTATTTCTTTGACTTTGTTTTTGCGTCTCTCATCTCTTCTGTCTTCTCTCTCTCTCTCTCTCTCTCTCTTAAACCTTAATTACAATGGTCGCACCCAGTCGTACCTAAACTTTCTCTCTCTAAAAAGTTTTCGTTTCTGGGAAGAGAAGGGAAGGGATCAAGGGAAGGGGATAGAGTTCAATTGATTACATGGATTGATATCTGTATACCTCCACAGTAAGTCGATGCTCTCTGATCTTCTATTTTGTCTACTGTTCTCTCTAATATATATCTCCATTCTATTATTTGAATTTTATGTAATTTGCTGCAATTAAGGTTTGAAATTAGTGGAATACGATAGACTTGCTTGTGACACTAATTATCTGTTGCTGTTTAGCTACATGCAGTTCTTGATTCACAGTGATTATATCCTAATTCATTTGATTGTCAAATTTATAAAATCTAACTTTGTTTTTAAGGCAAAAACCAGTAAAGAATAAATTATTTCTTTTCTTTCTTTCTTTCTTTATTGGTGGTCAAAATCATGGAAGTCTGATTATTAAGGGAGAATGGATCTATTTTAGGTTTCTTATACTGATTTATATTTCTGGGGATTACAGTGTTTATATCATTCCTACCAATTGTAGTCTCAGTTGCCAAATAACTTTCGCTTAAATTCAGAACTAGGCCATTAATCACATATATTACGAATTGATGCTGCTATAATGCTATGACTGCAAAATCAAGAACAACCTAATACTATTATTTGCAGTACATAGGTTTTTTTTACCACTGATAAAAGGTGAAAGCTTACTTCTTTAGTAGAGAAACATACTTTTCAATTCTCTCATAAACAATTAGCCTTTCTGGAATATGTCGTGCTGAACAAAATTCATGATAATTTCTTTGTGGAGAAACCAACTTCTGCAATTTTTTGCCCTAGTGCCGATGCAGATAAATCAAGAAGAATTTTAACAAGTATTAATTCTAAACAAATCATGACATCTTGAAATCATCAACTACAACAAACATGTGACAATGTTATGTGAGAGCATATTTATTAAATGAGTTTCTCTAGAGCCCTAAGGATCTAGAGACAAAATGTCAATGTAAATTTCCAGGTCCTGGTGAATAAGGTATCATAAACTTATATGAAAATAGACCGTTTATAGGTGTTGACTGTTGTCTATTTATTTTTGTTTCTGATATCTTCACTCTAAAGAATAGTAACTTTAATTTGGAATATTATTAAACTTTATCCCACTATAGAAAATTACGAGCTAGCTGGTCTATTAGAGTCCTAGCTTTAAAAAGAAAAAAGGTCCTACATTCTCACTGCATAATATGAATATCTTAATATTTAGGAAATGGTTACTTTAATTTCATTTCTTCTGTTGACCTGCAGGCTGCAGTTGGTACAAAATGTTCGATTGTGGTTCCAAGTCCGAATATCTGGGTGGTCATCGGGAGAAGTTTGTAAGGTAATCTAGTTTGTTCTTCGTAGGAAATTATTATATAATAGGAGATTCAACTTTTGGTTCTTTTTCTAGTGTGTAAAGAAGTATCTTGAAGGTCCAATTTTGGTGCCACTCACCTTAGGAATCTACACTTCTCACCTGCTGATGTTTAGTTTGACAATCTATTAAAGTTATTTGGTCACCAACTTTCTGTTTTAATCTGCTGATGTTTCAATTAGTTTAATAGACTTTTGGTGTTGATTAAAGAACAATCTAAATGGTTTAGGTCAACACTTCTAAAAATCATTGTCTCAAATCTGCATTGTAATCTTCCAAACACATGTATTCAGTTATTTGTTTCTCTTCTCTCGTTACTGCTAACAAAAATTGGACTGTTTGAGTTTAATATTTTCCAATGGTGAATATTTCCTTTTCTTTTTCCTTGTCTTTGTGTGTGTACGTCCCCCCAGTGTGCACATGGCATCTAATATTGCTTATATTGATTCTTGTATGATCAGGTTGGACGACTTTGGATTCTAGATCATCATCACCATCTGCCTCAAATTGCTATGAACAAATGTGGGTTTAATATTGAGGGTTTAGGTCGTACTAGCCATGCAACCAATACCCCATCTAAGTCTTTTAAAAAAGGAGTGCGAAAAGGATCTGAAGGACTTAAGTCTATTGGTCGATCGTTTGGATTTGGTGTTTCTCGAGCAGTGTTTCCAGAAGATCTTAAAGTCTCAGAGAAGAAGATATTTGATCCGCAAGATAAATTCCTCTTGTTGTGGAATAGACTCTTTGTTATTTCATGTATCGTGGCAGTGTCTATAGATCCATTGTTCTTCTATCTTCCAGTTTTTAGCGAATCACCAAAATGTTTGGGGATTGATCGGAAGCTAGCCATTGTTGCTTCAACACTGCGTACGATCATTGATGTTTTCTATCTTATTCACATGGCTCTTCAATTTCGAACAGCTTATATCGCCCCCTCATCTCGGGTTTTTGGACGAGGTGAACTTGTGATAGATCCTGCACAAATAGCGAAGCGGTACTTGCGGAGCTATTTTATCATTGATTTTCTAGCAGTGCTCCCCATACCTCAGGTTTGAATATCGTCTTCTCTGAAATCCCCAATCTTGAATCTTGAGAGGTCCACATGTTTTCGTGATTTTTTGCTGTCAATTTTAATTTATGAATATTGTCTTGTCAGAGCTCTCCTTTGAAGAAATAAATTATTCTAGTTCCCCAGATCCCCTGCATTCTTCTAGTGCTAACAATCACACAACAATATTGAATATCTAGCCTAGGTCTATTAGGAGCCCAGATATTTACAAAACTTGAAATGTTGTGTTAGTTTGACTCCAATAGTGATTTATTGCAAACTTTTTCCTCTAGTCTTACAATGATTACTTTTATATGTTAACCATGGCACTTTTGCAGTCCACTTTCATTATATATTTATGCCAGGATACTCTTATGTTGTTGCTTAGTGAACGCCTAAATTTGTCACTGGAATCGTCTCCCTTTAAATTTATACACATTTGAGTTACCAGAAATGTTGGTCCGAAATTTTACATAACCAAATATCTCCATGAGCATTCATAAATTCTAGTTCCTAATTAAGCTGGCTAACTATTAACATATTAGGAACTATGGATTGAATTTTTACATTTTATATTTTGCCCTTCTGTTCATAGGAATGACTTTGGATCTCCATTAGCATGTCCTCCTTATCTGTAATCTCTTTCCTTTGTAACGAAATTTCACCTTTTGCCCAAGTACAATTTCGCTAAATAATATTTCATAATTTGTTGAGTATACTCAGATATTTATATATAAATGTAGAAATTTGTAGCAGTGCAGTAGCTGAATTATTCATTGTGAGATGAACTTCACTTCTACAGCTAGTTAGCTACTATGAGAACTGTAAATGAACATATAAAATTATTAGAGATTTAGTGATGTTGGTCTTGTCAAAGTCCAATAGAAGATATGCAGGATGTTGCCATTCTGGAAATGCTTGATAGAGTATTGCCTAATTTTACTTGTCCAACAAAAAAAAACTTATTGCATAATGTTTGGATTTTGTGCAGATAGTTATCTGGAGATTTCTGCAGAGATCAAAAGGTTCTGATGTATTGGCTACAAAGCAAGCCTTACTTTTTATTATCTTGCTTCAGTATATCCCTAGGTTTGTACGCATCTTACCTTTAACCTCGGAACTGAAAAGGACTGCGGGGGTCTTTGCTGAAACGGCATGGGCTGGTGCTGTATACTACTTGCTCTTGTACATGCTCGCTAGTCATGTAAGCACTTGTTTTAGTTGGTAGGCCATGATTCCTAATTATGATTAGTTGTTGCCTGTCATTTTACTCTTTTGTAATCTCATGCTCCTGAAGTTTAAAATATATTCATGTGCTTTTGTCTTAGAAGCCATAGTCGTCTATCCCTTTTTTTAATTTAAATTTGTAGAGGTTGTCTTGTCTTAATAAACTGTCATCTCATGACAAGAATATGTACAGAATTTGTACATACTGATATCTGCAATTTTTTGGGACCATTCTTACTATATCTAATGTGGAAGAGAGGGTGATATGGCCCTGACTAAATTGCATTGCTTTGCTGCTGATTATCAGTTGCTCCCCCTTTTCTACTTGTTTTTCTTCTTGAAGCTTGACCCTTTCACATGGATAGAATAAGATTAAATTTTAATGATTTTTTAAAAATCATTCTACTTCTCAGTTTATGGCATTTCTATATTATATTAGGCATAACTGGCTATCTGCAATTACAATTCGGCCTTCTAATCGGCATATTGTAACAATCGATGTTCATTGTTTGTGATGGATCTTTTTACTCTCAATCAATTTAAAATCTTTATCTATTAAGTGTATATTTTCTAGGAAAGTGAAGTTAAAGTCACTCCTATCAAAGTATCAAACTTTAGAATAGCAAAATTTTGGAGTTAAACTATATATTATAAACTACTTGCATAGTATCTAAATTCCAGGATTAAGGCTCTTGAATAATTTCTTTTTCAACTGTTTACTTGCAATAACTAGAAGCTTGTATCCGTGACAAAAACAGTTAATTTTCAGAAGATCAAAGTTTAAAAAATCAAAGACTTGCGAAAAAGGAAAATATTCTAAATAGAAAGATGTTGAAGGATTGTGATGAACAGACATCCGAAGCTTGGAATCTGAAAACATAGAAATTAGTTGCTATGTAGGTTACTTATCAAATATAATACAAGGTTACTAGGTAGGAAACAGTGTTACATATTCTTTTACTCCCGATTCTCATCAACCCCTCTTATCACAGCCTTGCCTCGTCATCGTATTGTTATTGTGACATCAATTTACGAAAGTCAAATTAAAGTTATTTAGCCACTTAATACTCATTTTAGGAAACCATCGGTACGAGATTTGTGTTATCGTCATTGTATTGTTGTTTTGATTATCGTGTTATTAGAAAAGCAGATTTGTGTAATCTTCTAGGAAGGGATTACAGAGCTGTTGCAAGTTTGTAACATAGTCCTAAAATTTTGTTGCTTTGTCTTTCGTCTTTGCTGTAGGCATTTGACTTCATTCTTCTTCTTATTTTTAAGTTGAAATGATTCTCATCCTTTTCAATTCATTATTTTGTTTTCATCCTTTACTGATTTAAATATTTGTTTCTGTATACTTTGTGCTTTCATTAGCTATAGCTTAACAATAAAGTAAGTTCTTTGCAGTTTGTTGGGGCATTTTGGTACTGGTTATCAGTAGATCGTTTTGATACATGCTGGCAGAGAGCTTGTAATAAAGAGAGCGAAAAATGCGAAACAAATTTCTTGTATTGCGGCAACCAGAACTTGACTGGTTATAATATCTGGAGCAACATTAGTGATTCTGTTCTAGATTCAAAATGTGCTGTAGATGGTGAAACAAATCCATTTGATTTTGGAATATTCGAGCAGGCTTTATCATCTGGTATTGTTTATTCTAAAAAGTTCTTTTCTAAGTACTGTTACTGCCTGTGGTGGGGGCTGCAGAATTTGAGGTGACCTTTTACATCTGTTCTTGCTTATATTATTTTTTATCCATTTGATTACACTGAGCTTGTGTCTTTTCGATTCTTTTTATTTTGATGAAATTTGTTCCAATGTGCATGCTTTTGCATGCATTTCAGGGTGAGTGATCTATATAACTGGTAGGGACACATGCTACCTGCATGCTTCTTATCTCATCAAATTCTTTTTTCAGTTAAATTTTCTCGTCTTTTCTCTTATACTTACTCATCAGAACTTCTACTGCATCTCTAAGTGGCAGCATTTTATGGAAGAAATACGTTAAGCATATGAATTTTACCTGTTGAACGAAGTGGTATTGTTCAAAAGTATTTCTTGAAGCACACTTATCGTCCATCAGAAAGGAGAAAGAATCGAAAAAATTAGATGTCATATTGAGTTGTTATAAAGCTCTTCTTTGTCGGTCTCTGTCCTTTTTTTTTCTGGGTGATGTTTTAGATAAATACTACCAATCAGAGGCAGAACTAGGGGGGGCGAGTGGGGGCATCTGACCCTGGTATTCCTGCGACTCCCCCTAGAGCACCCTGCTGCTGCCTCTGCCCGACTGCCCGGCCGGTGCCCGCTGCTGTAGTGCCGCCTCACGCCTTCAACGAGTTTTAAAGAAGTTAGCGAGAAGTGTTCGGGGAAGAGTGGGGCTGGTAGTTGAAGATGGAGGTGATGAGAGCTGAAGAAGAAGAAGACGCCATAGATGATGAGAGATAGAAGAAGAAGAATAAGTCTAGCCTTGCGTTGCGATTTTGCGATGTTGAAGTTGAAGTTGGATAGGTTGGGTGAAGAGGTTTCATCGATGTGGGCTGGGCTGGGCTGGGTGTAGAATACATAATATATATAAATATATTTTGAAAAATATAAGTCCACCACCTTCGAAGCACGCGCATATGTTTTAAGATTTTTTCATTAATTATTAAGATAATAATCAATTTAATATTGTATAAATATATGTAATTCAAAAACTTTACGAAAACAATTTATTACATTTTCATTATGATAATTAATTAAGTTACATAGTGTACGTTTTGATCAGGTTATTAAAATAAAAGATCTGAATATAGTGCATTTATTAAGTTAGTATTATAAAAAATAATTAATATTTTATTCAATTTTATTTAGATACATAATAAAATTATGTTTAATGATCTATAAAGTATTGAACTAAATAAATATTTTGTAGTGAATTTCAATTTTAATTAATTTAGTTTTATTATGCTATCATTTAAAAATAAATCCATTATTATTACTTAACTTATTCATGAACTAATATTCAAGAAGATAAAAGAAAATGTATTTTATGTAGATGCGTTTAGTTAAAACTTTAAAAGATAAATATTAGATTATTACATGTTCATGTATATTTTAAATAATATGAAAATAAAATTGTGAGAATAAATTGAAAAATATTTTCATTTAAAACTAGGAGTATTGTTTTTGTGGAATTAAATAAGCTATATTTTTTCAACAATTGAAAACGAACAAATTTTGAAAGTGCGAACAAATTTTAAAGCTTCTTCATCTTTACAGTCTGGTAGTTTATATTGAGAATGATATTTTTTCAACAATTGAAAACGAATAAATTTTGAAACGTTTTCAAACTATGCAAACTGTCTCCTCTCAGTTGTATACAACCGAAAGAAGCACTTCAAGCGTAAATAAATAAATAAAATTTATTGATGTATTTTGACCTCTCCTATAAAAACTTTCTGGTTCCGCCACTACTACCAATGTATAAAACTATTTCTAGTGTTTTAAAAATATTTGGATAGTTGATCTAGAAGTAATGAAAGAATGAATTTATTACTTATTGCAATTGCATTTTTATTTTCATTGTCCTGTTCACCGATAGATCAGATCACAACTGTTGATAAATTATGGTTGTTAGAAACTAACAGTCCTATTTAGTTAATCCTTTCTTAACTTAAGGACCAGTTACCTGGACCTAAGAAATTTCTGCATGCAGCGTTACTAACTTGAGGATGGTTGCTACCGTCTCCTGTTACTTACAAAATTAGGAAAAAAAATTTCTTTTCTTAATTTCACTAATAGATTCAAAGGAGGATTTTGGTTGCTTCAGTTACAGGCTAAATTCCCTAGTTGATGTTATTTTCAAATTTAAAAACATAGTGCTTTAGAGCACAAAGTTGTTAAGTTAGTTATTGTAAGAGGCGCACTCCTCTCTTCCTGTCTGTCTCTTTCCTTATTTCTGTCTCCCCCAATGGGAGAGCTTGCAAGAGATTGCCTCTATTTTGATTGTCCTGATTTTCTAGCACTTGCTTATATCAAGCATCCTAATTGTTGCTTATATAAACTTTTTGGTATGTTTAAGCATGCTTGCCTGCTTTATCATTCAGAAATCAGACTTCTGTGGAATATTATCCAAAAAGAAAGAACAAAATATTAATTTTGAAATGCACTCTCTCAGCTCCATGACGCTTTCAAGTCAAGCGTTTTGACTTCAAAATTTAGAAAGAAGTAGACTTGAAATGTAGTCCCCACCTCTCCATGTTTTAGCCTAATCAAATTTGAAAAAATTACGTTGGCAGATAATTACGAGTTTAAGAAGCCTCAAGGTCTATGGTCTTTCAATTTTTGAGTGCATGTTCAACCAGCACTGTGCATGGTTTCTTTGGTTATATTTCCAATTAGAATGTACCTTTGAACTCAAGGTTCATCAGCAAACCTGTATCATTCTCCCAATTGTGTTTGATATAGTTTAGTATGCATCTCAGAAATTTATTAACCAAAAAAATTTTCTAATAAATCTTGGTCATAAATATGTTTTATATCGTGGGATAAATTGTTGATAGTAAATGACCTATGCTTGAATTCTGAACAATCAGTATTCGGTAACATTTTTGTTGCTCTTTTCTGCAGTACACTTGGCCAGGGACTTCAAACTAGCACATATCCTGGAGAATCCATATTTTCCATTGCATTAGCCATATTTGGCCTCATTCTCTTCGCATTATTGATTGGCAATATGCAGGTAGTAATGCCAGAACTGTTTTTGAACAGAACTGTTAAAACCTTCTAAACTGAGATTTTTTTTCATTTTCCTCTCTCTGTCTTTTTCTAAGAAGCAAGAATTCTTCTATAGGTTTGGGATTCTTGTGGATTCTTCAGGATTCTTTTGTAGTTTAGTTTTAAAAATTCAGAATTGATTATATCGCTAATATTAGATATTATACTAATTAATATAATGCTTTATATACTAATACTATATAGGGAATTAGTATAAGAAGTAATTAGCATATGTTCCTTAAATTCCTTCGTGTATCTTTATATGTATATAAATAAATTTAGCTATATTTAAAATATGCTCCAAAATCCAAATTCCTGCTGAACTAAACTTTCCATTTTTGAGATTTGCCGAACCCCCGAATCATGTATAGTGAAACTGAATCCTCAAACCTGAATCCTTGCTTCTTAGGTCTTTTTGTTTTTTGTTTTTTGTTTGTTGTTTGTTTCGGGTATGAATCTAATGTTAGCTATGGACTTTGAAACTTGGGAGAGGAATATGTCTACTTTAATCATGGGAACTTTGGGCTCAGGTGGTCATTGTAGATATAGGTTCTGTAGTTCTGTGCTTCTGTGTTACTGACTTTATTGTGTGTTTGTGTCCTGTTCTTACGGTTTTGTATTCTTACTTTACTATTGTGTAATTGCAGTTCTGTAATTTTATAATGTGCTTTCTCCTAGTTTCAGTTTTTTTTTGCTATTTTACTTCTTTGAGGACCATCTTCTTCTTAATTTTTCCATAAAAACTTTTATCCTATATCAAAACAAAAATGTATAAAGATGAATGAGCTACGATAAAAATACACCCATTATAAGAAACGTTGTTTCTAGACTACCTATTAATCAATCCTTGAGTTTGATTTAATCACACCCCACCTCCACAAAAAATAATAATAAAATTGTCATCCATCTCATAAATGAAGTTGATTGGAGCTTAAGTATTGGACCCTGTTCTTTCAAACAAGTTATACTTGATGTGCTTGTCTTGCGTGGTCAAGGTATCTAATTCAACATTGTGATTCAGAAAATATAAGGTTTCACATAATTGTTATCAGAATAGCCATCTTTATAAAAAGTGGGAGCAAAAATTTATTGTTGTTTGTTAACTTTCTTGCCATGAAGGAAATTAATCTAGTAAGTGAAGTTGAATAACAATGAACTAGTGCTCACATCTTTTGGTTGTATTATTAAAACAGACGTACCTTCAGTCTCTTACTATTCGACTTGAAGAGATGAGGGTTAAAAGGCGTGACTCAGAGCAGTGGATGCATCATCGCTTGCTCCCACAAGATCTTCGGGAACGTGTTAGACGCTATGATCAGTACAAGTGGTTGGAAACACGTGGAGTAGATGAAGAGAATTTGGTTCATGGTCTTCCAAAGGATCTGAGAAGGGACATAAAACGTCATCTTTGTCTGGCTTTGGTGAAGAGGGTAATTTTGGAAAACTTGTGTTTTTTACTTTCTATCTTGTTTACATCTCCTTTGCAATTATTAGTCTTGCCAGTTGAATTAGTTCATGTGCCCTTCTGTGGTTCTGCGACTGTTATTTCAAAACTATACCTAACTACACATAAGCAAACTTCTTGTTGCCATTAAATTCATATGCGAAAAATCCCTTATCAAATACCTAAAAGGTTGCTGATGATCACGTGGATAATTCCTCAGATTTCCCCCTCCCCTCCCCTCACTCTTTAGGATTCTGTGACTATTCTACAGAAATGCATCGGTGGACTATGTGCGACTTTAAACCACACTTATTCTAATCTTTTGAGTTTTGACATAGAAATACTTGCTATCCATTTTCATACAACCTAAAATTGGAGGATGATCACTTGATTATTTGAGAAATTTCTCATATACCCCATCCCCATCCCCATCCCCATCCCCCCTTTTCCCTTTTTCTTTTTCTTTTTCCCCACCAAAGAGAAAGCAAGAGAGTCCCCTTGATCATGGTAGTTCATTCTTCAAGTTTTTACAATATATTGACTTTCCATTCTCTTTAATTCTTCCATCTTTCTCTAATTTAGTCAACCCAAGGCTTTTGACATTTCCCTTTGCTAATCATAATCATTGCCAACTATTTTGCAGGTTCCTCTGTTTGAGAATATGGATGAGAGGTTGCTCGATGCAATTTGTGAGCGGCTGAAACCATGTCTGTACACAGAGAGTACATACATAGTTCGAGAAGGAGATCCAGTTGATGAGATGCTCTTCATAATACGTGGACGCCTGGAGAGTGAAACCACCGATGGTGGGAGAAGCGGGTTTTTCAACCGCAGTTTGTTGAAAGAAGGGGATTTCTGTGGAGAGGAGCTTCTAACGTGGGCACTGGACCCAAAATCTGGCGTTAACCTGCCATCGTCTACTCGTACAGTTAAGGCTCTGACGGAGGTGGAAGCCTTTGCTCTAACAGCTGATGAGTTGAAATTTGTGGCCAGTCAGTTCAGGCGTCTTCACAGCAGACAGGTTCAGCACACTTTTCGCTTCTATTCACAGCAGTGGAGGACTTGGGCTGCTTGCTTTATCCAAGCAGCCTGGCGACGATATTCAAAAAGGAAAGTTTTGGAGCTTCGACGGAAGGAAGAAGAAGCAGCAGAAGGATTGGCTGGAGCCAGCAGCAATGCTGGTGGAGGTTCTTATAGTCTAGGTGCCACCTTCTTAGCTTCTAAATTTGCAGCAAATGCTCTTCGAGGGGTTCACCGGAATCGAAATCTTAAGAGTGCTAGGGAGTTGGTGAAACTACAAAAGCCTCCAGAGCCTGATTTCACTGCCGATGCAGATTAATTTGTATGTCTGACAAATCACTTGGAATGGATGATAAGATTGTTTATATTGTTCTTTACATGGTTTTAAAGGTTAAAATATTATCAAGGCAGTTGGAGGCTTGCTGCTACAAATGTAACTACCAACGCTCATATTGTTCTTGTTTTGTATCCACCTTGTGGGACATGAGAAGTGAAACTAGTTGATTTTACAATTCTGCGAAATTCACTCACATAGATGTCACAATGAAGTGACAACTTGGCACAAGGATCAAGTGAGACTAGTTGATTTTATTATTTCGAGTATATTCAAAAGTTTGTACAACCCCAATACTTTGTGCGCTATTTTAAGTAAATTTTGTAGGTTACTGGTTTTTAAAATAAGTTAGAAAGTATCGAAGGGGATGTATAAAGGTTGTGTCATACCTAGTCCGAGTATTCGGCATGTGCATTATTGCTGTATGCCTGTATCAGCTTATGGGTGATAATGCCATTACAATTTACAAGTTCGAAGTTTAAACCTCACAATCACCCCAGTGCAAGATTCCCTTGTTTCAAAATGAGTCAAATTTGAAGGTCTGAAGATTTCTAAGAAAGTTGACTTTGAAATTCATGGTTTGCAACTCTAGGGTGCAAACAAAGTGTACCTTTTTTTTTCTTCTCTTAAAGGTACCATTAACCCTACTCTACCTGCACATTTTTATTTTTGTTTGTTTGGGCTTTGGGGTGGGGAGATAGTGGGTTCTTTTTTATGGGTGGGTGAGGAATAGGTATGTTTAAACCCCACAGGAGGCGGTGGATCTTTGCCAACTTGGCTACCACCTAACTTTTGCAAAGAACTAGTAAAATGAAAAAATAAAAAAAATGGAAATTACCAGGTAATGGTTAATAATACAATTTACCATATTATACCATAAACAATTGCAGATTCCTGCAATCAAAAATTTTAGAACACAACGTAGAAACTAGTTCCATTGCTTGTGAAATAATGTGTTCAGATGTTTTAGCTGGCAAAAAAAAAAAACGAACTCAAGAACAAATTACTTGATACAAGAACCGTCTGGATGTTCAACAAGCAAAGTTTCAAATACAAATGATGCCTCTCAACCTTCTTCAGCGTGGAAGCATTGAAACGTTCAAAATACAAATAAAAAAATTCAAAATTCTTTGTAATCAAGTGTCTGAATACAGAAAAGTAACAACATTAAAACGGATGAAAAATGAACA